>CM056785.1:20000886-22400886 GCA_029852875.1 Mythimna loreyi
TCCTCTTCACTGCGGACCATGGCCTGAATCAGGGCCCGGCGCAAGAGGTCGCCGCCGCCGATCACCCCCACGAGGACACGGCGATGCTCTTCCCAAGCAGGGCACACTTCCACCGTGTGCTCCACCGTGTCCAGAATATGATGATGTTGGATTTTGTTTTGCTTGAGCAGTACACCGCAGACTACCCCTACTATTTTTCAATTTAAGCTCTTATACTCTATCCTAAGTTTGTCTGGTAGATAAGTCTGTCAGCAACAAGACCACCTTTATACCCATTAATATCATCATAATCATCAGCCTTATTTATGTTCCCACTGCTGGGACGCAGGCCTCCTCTCTAGGAGAAGGAATGGGCCATAATCCACCGTGCGAGCCCAGTGCGAATTAGTGGATGTCACATGTCTTCGAATTTTTAGTTTCCTCACGATGTTTTCCTTCATCGTTTTGAGAGCAATGGTAATGAAATAAATTACATAAAGTAATGCACCTGGCCGGGTTTGAACCCGCGACCTACAACTTGTAAGTCGGGGCCTTTACCACTCGGCTACCACTACTCTCGATTTGATTAATGAATATAATATATATATTCTGTGAAATTGTTACCATTTTGGAGTACAGTAAAGTTTTATACTATTCTATACTATAATACCAAATTATGAATCTTATTTTGCAGTCCAAAGAGCGTCGCCTGATCTACCATTTGAACAAGTACATCTTCCCTCACTTGTACTGGCGGAGACTGCTGAAGGGGACGTGGAACGGACCCAGCACTGTACGCAATATTGTCAACCCGTTCCGATTGTGACAAGTAAAACAGCACTTCATATAAATATTTTATTAAAACTTTTATACAACTTATTTTACACTCTAATACTTTACAAGTAAATGATATTATTCGTGTAGGATGGGTCTTAATTTTAGATTTATAAACTATTCTGTAAAATGTAATTCGACCATTCGACGTTAAGATTTTTAATTGAAACTTAGACACACACAGCGTTTCCTATGGCGATTCCAGATTAGTGCCGTGAAGGTTTTTTTTGATTCCGCCATCTGAATTTTACCATCGGACATCCCGACGTATGGCAAATATCCACCCTTACGTTGTTGAGACATCTACGGTCCGGATTAAGCGTTTTGCCTCGTCGTTTATACCGCGTACATCAAGAGACTGGATCGATTTGCCGGCTGCGGTCTTTCCATCCGATTATAATGTGGGTGTCTGCAAGGCTAGAGTGAATAGGCTCTTAATAGACTAGTGTGCCTTACCATCAACGATTGCATCACTGCTTACTATCAGGTGAGATCGCAGTCAAGCACTATTGCGTAATGTAATTTATTAATGGCGTGAATACGCACGAAAATTCACGGCACTAATGTGACGCCGCCATTACGTGACGACGATAAGCGTGAATGAAATGGAACGCGCGTATAAAACACAATGTGCTTGTGAACACTATCGATCTAACTATCTAACATGATTGCATTTTGTAAATCTCACAAAGAAAATCTCACTATAGGAATCATCCTTCCTGAAAAATACACATTGTACTGTTTTATTCTTGTTTCTTAAACTTACCCACCGTAGAACTGATTGTTAAACAAATAGCTATTTTTAACCGACTTCAAAAAAGGAGGAGGTTCTCAATTCGATTGTATTTTTTTTGTGGAGGGAAATCACCAAATGACTCTTTCCACTCTAAGTGGAATGAAAAGTACAGTACGACTGTCGGATTTTGGCGAGTCCGTAGTTAGGCTCTACGAATGCGCTTAAAAACTCGTACAAAAATAAAGGTTAAAAAAAATGCCAATAACAGTTTTTAACAGCAATAACAACTGCAAATTGCATTTATATGTTTAAAGTTAAACCATTTATTTTTGTACGAGTTTTCAAGCGCTAAAATTCGAACAGCCTAACTTCAGACTCGCCAAGATCTCTGTGTTCCAGAGCCACGGTAACTGTTTTGAACAAAGTCTATCACGACCTTTTGCTCCATTCAGAGTAATTAAATTATTTGAAGATTTTCCACTTAAAGAAAAATAGAAACAGGTGAATATGTACAAAAAGAATCTATATAAAAATTATAAAATACTGATTTATACATGGCTATGATATTAATTGCACTTTCACCGAAAAACAATAATTTTGTAATAAACATACATACATGAAGTATTTACAACAGCATTTAATACAACAAATAGAATTTAGGATTAATTTCAAGTTAATCTAACTTTTGGTTCGTCGATTTGGTTTAATATAATTTAATAACTTAAGTATAAAAATGACTTGCCCATAATATGGGATACCTAAATTACTTAATAACTGGACTACTCTAAAAACCACCGAATTCTGAAATTCTATTGAAATAAATTGACTTAGGGATGCATTATTATTATATTAGACCGGTCACATTCTAATATAGTTTTTGCAGTATTTGCCAGCAAATGTATTGTGTCAGCCAAAACTTTCAGGTCTATTTTGCCTAGATCGTTACTGTTTCAATGCTCTCACATTTAATCCAGTTATGTAGGCACATGAGACACAAAACTACACCAATTTCATATCACAATATTCACTAGATACCAATCTTTACTTGCTTTATAGTATTATAACTTTTAAGAGAGTTCATACAAGGTTAAAAATTAAATATCATTTGAAAATCTAGCAGTTTCTTCAGTAATCAAAAAATACTTTTTTCCTTCCATCCAGTGTAGTAGCTAGTTCCTGCAGGGGTCTCATATTGAAACTCCCACCGTATAAAAAAATAAAGGTGATTTTTTACAAATTATTGGTTTACCCTACGAGACGGTTGTGGATAACATGTTACAAATTTTTCCTACATCGGGGCCCCTGTAGCGCGGGGCCCCGTATTATAGATATGACGGTAACTACTCCCCTGCTTCCATCTAAACTTTACTAGTATTTAGCGTAGTAAACTGCTCCTTATTCCCATTAGTGATGTCGGTGGCACTCTGCCTCTTCCTCTTCATGGCTGCTCTTCTGACGCGGTACCTCTTCCGGGTCTTGACGAGGTACACCGCTAGTGCTATCGCTATGAGTAGGGACACGATGATGGCGGCGCCCAGGATCAGAGTGAGGGGGCTGTAGCTGAGCCCTAATTCTCTTGAAGGTTCCAGCTGAAAAAAAATGATAGAGATTTATTGGTTGCAATTTGACTGCTGTGATCTTCCCGCCCGATTATAATTTAAATATCTTCAAGGATAGAGTAAACTAGTACGCTTCAACATCAACGATTGCGTCACCGCTTGAAGTGGGATTGCACTCCACATTTTTATTTAAAAAATATTAACCTTAATTATATTTAAAAACTGTCACTAAAATATAGTATGTACCCACGTACGCAAAATACGAGCTTTAGACGTAGAATTGCGGATACCAGCCCGATATACAATACAATATAAGTACCCACCAAGACCCCAACTATGTACTCATAGTAGAAGAGGAGAATTATCGACCACAACAATGTTTCTATTGCTAAAAAGGTATAAGGCTAATATTGTTTTATTTGTATACACGTAAGGAATGAAATAAACATTTTTTATTTTTTGACTTCGCAGTCACTAGTAGAAACTAATTAAATAAAAAGAAGATAAAATGAAGTCAACTGAGCTACTTCAATCATCATCTTCCTGCCCTTGTCCCGTTTTATTTAGGGTCGTTAGTAATTTTTTTTCTTCCTTTCTGTCCTGTCACCCGTCATGCTATCACTAAAGGTCGCTGAGCAGTTGTAATGTACTAGATATTACGGACGACGCCATACAGAGCCGAGGTTACCGTCGCGTCGAGCGGGACGGCTCTGTGTGGCGTCATCCGTAATATCTAGTACATTACAACTGCTCAGCGTCGCGTCACCGTCCCGTCCCGCCGTGCCGCGCCCGCGCCGTGCAGAGACCTTAAGTCGTCTTTCTTTCATATCACTTCTCACACAATCCATACATCTTTTCTTTCGTAAACGTAACGTAACTCGTAGTTCATTTAGTAACATACGTTTCATCCCTGCTCTTTACATGACCATACCAAGACAAACGGTTCCCTTTCAACTTTTCTACTGTGCTACTCCAATACTGACCATATAGTTGCCATGCATGGTCCGTGAGTTGTCGCCGCACATGGCGCGCTCCGTCCAGTTGTACCAGTGCACCAGGCGAAGACCCTCGAAAGCACGGGGGGAACCGCATCTTGAAACAACATAATCAAATTACAGCACTTGTATTTTTAAAGTTTAAGTAGGTATTTTATTTATTGGGAAAAACAAACCATAGCACATACAGTATTACATAAAGAAAATGGCTATGGCTATTTATGGCTATGACATAAAGCACAAATTTTATTGCTAGTTTTGACCCGTCCTCAAAGTAGTTGCAACAACGAGCATTTTCTGCTATTTATTCGTCAAATCGTTGAGCTCCTTAGAAGTCCTAAGTTGAGCTATATGAATACTGACAAATGCTTGCACTGACTGGACAGGTCTACTCAAATCTGTATGGTTCTTTCCTCAAAAGACCATCTCAGACACTAATCTGCATTGTTTTCATATGATTTGACTATTACATGTTTGCTGTATGGACTTTAAAAGAGTTTCACCCCCGGCCCCAAAAATAAATACAAAGAAACAAAAGTCTGACTCTGAAAAAGCGATCAAACACTTTATGAACAAGTGTCCGGACTTGTCATCACTACATAGTATGAAACAAAGTTGCTTACCGCTGTCTCTATGTATGCTTAGATCTTTAAAAGTACGCTTCGGATTTTGATGCGGTTTTTTTTTATAGATAGAGTGATTCATGAGGAATGTTTATGTGTGTAATACATGTATAATATCATCGATTATAAATTTATAATATATTCAATATCAGTACCCGTGCGAAGCTGAGGCAGGTCGCTACTTACATAGTATAAAACAAAGTTGAATACCGCTGTCCTATGCCCTATGCTTAGATCTTTAAAAGTACGTAACGGATTTTGATGCGATTTTTTTTAATAGATTTCATGAAGAAGGTTTATGTGTATAATGCATGTATAATATATTCAATATCAGTACCCGTGAGAAGCTGGGGCGGGTCGCTAGTGATACGGGCGGGTCGCTACTAATTTCAAGTCGTTTGTGGTGCGGGCACCGACTCAACATTTGGAGTATTTTGGAGACCTTCCTCAAAGGAGAGTTTTGGCCGAAAGGAGTCATGCATCGACGATTTCGTGATAGGATACCGACCTCGAAGCGGAACACGACGACGCCGTCGCTTCGTGTGCAATAAATAGTTCTTAATTTTTTAGTTTGTTTTGTATGTATTATTTTATTATTATGTAAGATTATTTGTGTATTATATCTATGGGGCTTAGTTGCCTGATAATAAAGAATTATTATTATCTCTTTATTTATTTTCTATACATATAATTTTACATTTTTTAATATTTTATTAAAAAAAACATATTATTATTAATATAATTGAACATTTACCTGAGTTCAGCCAGCAGGCGCGAGTGTTTGGTGGCATACATCTGAGGCAGCAACTCATCCACGATCCACTGCATGTCACAGTTGCAGATCCAGGGGTTGAACTGCAGGTTCACCCCCTCACTCACCGCAGTCCAGTCCACCAGGCTCTTTGGCAGGTACGTCAAGTTGTTCTTACTTATGTCCAGCTGAAATAGATTAAGGTGAAAAAATTAATAAAAAATCCGTTGAAATACACTACTTCGTTTTTTAATTTTTTCTGACCGAGAGGGATTGTAAGACTCTTAGTGTTTTAAGAATGGCTTATCATCGTCAACATTTTTTCAGCCGAAAGACGTTTTTTTATGGTAGGTAAAAATCATCCAATAACGATTCCCGCCCTTGGGCGGAGCGGGAAACATTGTCAGAATCTTACTGACTAAACAGCCTACCCCGTTTCTACGTTGCCATCTACTTATACAAGGGCCAGAGCCTTCCTTTCAGACACGAAACCTTGACAACCCTGCAACACCCTGGGTTGTTGTGACTGAGTAGTCCACCTCATTTAGCTGTTTAATCCCCATATGTGATTGTGACGAGATGGACAATTTGGTCGTGTATGTGTGACCCTGGTTTATATGGTTCATCGGATATATCCAAAGTTTAAAAGGTTCATATGGATGAAGAAGGAGAAAAAAAATAAAGGTTATTTTTCGGACTCACCATACACAGCGACGTGCCATCAAAAGCCCCCGCCTTAATCTCACTCAGAGAGGGACAATTAGAGAGATAGAGAGAGAAACAATTCACACTATCATCCCCCTCTATCTCATCTGCCTGTCTCCCCACCACATTGCTAAACGCTTTCTCGTCGACTACCCTCAAAAGTCTCATTTCTGTCATATACAAACTCTTTACAGCCACAATATTTTTAAAATAAACCGTTTCTATGGGGTTGCCATCGAAGTGAAGTTCTTCTAATTTGGGAAAAAATTGAGTGCTTATTGTTTTTGGTATTTCGGTTATTAAGTTGTAAGATAGATCGAGTATGTATAAGTTTGGTAGTTTCTTTTCAATGTTCAATTCCTTTATTTGGTTTCCGCCGATGTTCAAAACCTGGAAATTAAAGATTGGATTAAGTATATTGTAAAATCATTAGTATGACAAAAGTTAGTTTGCATAATAGTTATAACAGAAATAGGTAAGCAATTTTTTTTTTATTATGTTTTTCGTTTTACTTAAGTCAAATATTGGAACAGTAGGTACATCTATTGCTCTCAGGTCGTTGTTCGCCTTCATAAGAAGGACAATCTAGTAAATAGATATCTTATTTTTTTATATGTGTCTAAGTGACACTGTTTTCAGAAGATGTTATTTTTGGAAGTAATGGCAATAGCTTGCTTTGTTTATTTTTTTTAATATCGTAGTATATGTTGATATAGAAGTTTGTTTTACCTTGCATATCTCTTTTTAACTTTCTTTTTAATGTTTCTTATTTTAAATTATTTATAGATGAGTCAACCTTCTTTATTTTAATAATGTTAGTATTAACTCCTGTGCGAGTAACAAATAAATAGTTTTTCTTTCTTTCAAAAGAAAATGGACTCACCTCCAAACTGTCAAAATTCACTGTTTTCTCATCATATAAATCCGACAATCTGTTATATGATAAATCAATATACTTAATGCCACTAGGAAACTTTGGCCAGTGGTACAAAGTATTGACTTTAAGCATGGCAATCTGAAGCGATGGCGGCAGTGCAAATACCAACGTTATGTTGTTCTGTGCAAGGTTCAATTCTCTTAAATTTGTACATGTGAGAAAAGACTCTTCTTCTACTATTTCTATTATGTTGTTTGATAAGTCCAATAATTCTCTGGAAAAAGAAACACGGTATTATTAAAGGAGAAACAAGAGTTGTCATTTTATGTAAGGAACCTATATGTGTATACATTTATGAATATATCCAATTAGTCTATTATGTCCCTCAGTTAGGCATGGGCCTTTCCCAGAACAAATAGACCAAGACGAAGTTGGAGAGATGACCCTGACTCTTACTGTCGTGTATATTCATTGTTAAATAAATAAATATTTCCTTGTGGTTCGCGTTAATCCATATAACCAATGTACTGTTATATTTCATGATCTAATCAAAATCTGTTTATTTTTTGTCTAGATAATCGCACGCAAGCTAAACTGTGTATAAATATGATAAGGCATAGAATTAGAATGAACTACTTCAGTACCTACTTTATTTGAACCGATATGTGTTATCTACAAACATCAATATCAGCAGTAGTTATAGAGGTTTTCTATAGACTTGTGTTTATTTAAAATATATGTAGGTACTACTGTTTCCCATTACTTATGGTAAATCGATAAACATTCAATGATAAATCACGTTCTTTTTTTAAAACAAATTATTCATTAAAACATGTTGAATAATTTAATTCAGAGTAATTTTTATAAGGATTAAACAACATTTTTTTTTATGGACTACTGATAAAAATAACTTCTTTATTAAATACATACACACACTACCACATAAAGACACAGTCTAGTCAGTCAGTCTTAAGTGGGAATCAAACACACGACCTCCGGCATAGCAGTCAGGGCCACTCACCACTAGACCCACTAACCTGCCAAGAACCTTATAATTTAGTGTTAAAAAATAATCTCAGAGACATGTATTTGCTTCAATAATTTTATGACAGTGATAAAATTGCTAGTCATAGTTTCGTAGGCGGTAAAACCAGGCCGCAGCAATTTAATGTAGGTGAATATTAGGTTCAGTGTTGCCTATTTGTACTGCTATGATAAAAACCATTACTCTTCATAAACTATAGTTGTCTCTTTGCTAAGGGTCAAGCATACTTGTATGTACCTACTTTTATGCAGTCAGTAAATCAATCAATACCAAATACCTAAAAAAAAACCAAATACTTATGTATATGCAAGAGCATTGTTGATTCGATATTATATTAATAATCAAATTTGTATTTGAAACTCTAACATCTACACTAAATGTAGTCACTGATAGACAAAGACAGAGATAAGAGCCGGCTCTGTCAGCGAAATAGTTTTAGCCGCCGAATGTGTGTGATCGTTACGACGGTTGTGAAATCGTGACAACTTGTCACAATTTCAGCGGTCCATGCGCTAGAGGTGAGTCCCCTATCTTCCGCTGTTATAATTTAATCTAAGGGCTGTTGAGTATTTTTCAAAATGTCAGATTTTAAATTTAGAACACACTATAGTTTTAAATTAATTAAAAAAATACTTACAGACTGTTATTAGCAGGAAAGGAATCCTTCGTAATAGATCTGATTCTATTGTCATTCAAATTCAGCCTTTTCAATCGCGCCAAATTCTCGACATCACTTCTTTGGAGTAATAAGTCGAATATCCCATTCTTGCTGAGATCCAGGTCTTCTAACGCTGTCATAGGCTGAAGGGCATCCAGAGGAATCTTCTTCAAATTATTACTATTCAAACTTAACTTTTTTATATGACGTAGATGTTTGAAATCTAAAGGATTGAAATCCGTTAACTTGTTATGCGACAAGTCTAGATCTTCCAAACCTTCGATTTTCGTAAAAAGGTCGGGTGTGATCTCTGTCAGTTCGTTGTGCGAGAATGACAGGATTTTCAAATTTGGAACGTCACTGAAAGGATCTGGCCAGTACGTTTTTATGGCGTTGTTTGTGAATTTCAGCGTCTCAACTTGTGAATTTGGCGGTAACCTGAAAAAAATAAGAACACAGTGCTGTAATTATTAGAAGTGTTGAATAAAATCCATAAATCCTAATCAAAGCAACAGCTCTAGAAGGTTAACCAATTAATTACGCCTATCGTATTGGTGATCACTCACGTCACACGTAGGTACCTATACATCTCTAACTATAGGAAGTTTTTTTGATTACGGGAACAATTTTGAAAGAGTTACAGTAGGACCACGATAACTGTCCAACCTAGAAAGCAAAGGGCAAAATGAAGGAACCAAAGGGTTATATTCAGAAAAAGTCTGACATACCCTCACGGTCCTACTGAGCTACTGGGAATAGGAGCGTGAATTTTTGCACAAGGCTTGCTTTTATGACGTAGGCGAACACTAAGAAAGGATTTTCCAAAATTCATCCCTAAAAGGATACCGCCAAGTCCAATGACACCGCCACCGTAGACACTGGCTTGCGGACGGCGAGCAATGGGTAGCTCGCCGTCCGGTCGTCTGGTAGCAGTCCAGACCGAGCCCAGGTCGTCGACGACGGTGCTCTTCGTTCCCGCGCGCCTCAAGGAGTTGTCAGCAAACCGTAGGGGCCCTATAGGGTCGAAGCTTCCCGGAGCTGAGCATTACACCGGGGCTCTGGGAATAAGGCAAGGAAGGTACGAGGTAAGTTCTTTTGTCAGTAAGAGTCTGACACTGTTTCCCGCTCCGCCCAAGAGTGGGATTCGTCATTCGATGATTTTTACTACCATAAAAAAAACCCCTAAAAGGATGAAACGCGTGTCCAAAGTTAGTGCGAAAACCTATTTTCATGCGGGCGAAGCCGCTGGCAGAAAGCTAGTCTCTACATAATATGACATTGGGAAAAGCCAAGACCTTCAGCTAGTTTATAAGGTAATGATGACATTTGTCGGGACTTGAGTACTTTGTTTCTAGGAGACTTTACTATCAATTTCAATTCATGACAGCACACGATTACGTCTCATTCGTCTGCAAGGTTTCATGATCGTGGCTAATGATATTGTAATGGACTGATCAGCATCCTTTTAAACCTTTGGTCCTGCGGTTTTTTTTATGGTAGGTAAAAGTCATCCAATGACGAATACCGCTCTTGAGCGGAGCGGGAAACAATGTCAGACTTTTACTGACTAAAAAACCTACTCCATTCCTTCCTTGCCTTATTCCCAGACCCCGGTGTTACGCTTTCGCATCTACCCTTGGCCCAGGGGGCTTCGACCTAGTAGGGCCCCTACAGTTTGCTGAGAACTCCTTGAGTGGTCCTTAGGTACCTAAGTATTGCAGGATGTCATTCGGCAAGCCTTTTCCTAAATACAGTACCTACGGCCGTTGGATCTTGGCGGTCTGAAGATAGGCTCTGCGAATTTTGGCACTTGAAAGCTCGCCAAGATCCGACGGCCGTACTGTATGTTGGGTTTGGCTTCCAGCAATCTAACCGAAAGTAGTTAAATATCATTGTTTACATGGAGTAGGCACTTGTTATCTGAGGACGACCAAACACCCACCAGACGATATCGTGTTAGACCAAGGCTTGATCCAGCGATTCCTACCTGAAGAACTGGTTCATGATGTGCAATATAATTTCAACCGAAAGTGTGTCTTTTCAAAGGGTGTAGGTACAGGAGATTAAGTAATTGATTCGTAATCATTTTTTTTTTTTTTGAAGAAAGCGTAGACTCATTAGAATAACGAAAATAAATCTAGGTTGAGAAGCGAGAGACGCTAAGGTACCTACTCCCACGAATCGTTGCTTCGTATTGCCACGTAAATAAGTAATAAATATGAACCGTGTACAATAAAGAATATAAGAATGCAATAATTTACTAAATTTAAGGTAGGTACGTTTACGTATACACTATGTGAAGCCACAAATTATGGCGGCTCCATTCCTATTATTGCTGTGAAGTTCGGTTTTCGTGGAATTCATGAGCATTCATACCGGTTTCCCGATCATGCCGGTATTCATGGTGTGAATTCCCTTATGTGGAACCGCCATTAAAAAATACTTAGCTGTAATCAAACAACAGTTATCATGCGTAAGCATTGATTACATAATTAATATATTTTTATCTCATGCGTATTTAATCTAGAATTAGGCATGGAAAACCGCAAATAAGAAAAATAAACAAACGTACCTACTTGTTGAAAGCAATCGGAATTTACCATAATAAATTAAACAATTATGAAACTTCCTATGTTCCTTTTGCAAATATTAGGTACACTAAAAAAAAGAAAAAAGTTTGTATTTCTGTATTAACGGCTGGACGGATTTAGATGAAGGGGAAAGGCTTAGAAAGTTAGGACAGCATAATTATAATATCCGATTAACATAATATAGATTATTATTTAAAATAGGAGAAGTACAAATTTCACTCAAAATGAATCATTCAATTTTAAAGTGTTTATAGGTTTACTTCGAGTTTAAGTTAAAGTTTTTTTTTTTCAATTTGACATTGTTGTTTATCTTTTACCATTTGACATTTTTTTTCTCTTTTAATTAATGTTTGATTATTTATAATATACATTTTGTAAACTATTTTTTTTTATTATTGTGAATATGAACTCTATGTGGATGTGATGTGGTTTTTTTTTCTTTCTGTCTTTTCTTTTCAGTAATTTGAGTATTTTCTGCGGCCTACCCAAATGTCGTTTCCTTTATATTGTTCCTTCGTCAAATAGTTGAGCTCCTTAGTAGTCCTGACTCTTAGTTGAGCTTTGCGAATACTGATAAATGCTTGCACTGACGGGACAGACTAATCTGCATGGTCTTTATGTCTTTTGACAATACACATTTTCTGTAAGGATTGCCCACTATACATATATAGCTAGGTCTGTACCTAAATACTAGATCGCTTATTATCTCATTATCTCACACTACTAACAATTTCCAAAATAAATCTTAGAAAATGCCGACACAAATAAAAAGACAGTGCCAACACAAATTAAAACCGCATAATGAGTTTACTGACTAAGTAGCCAGAAGTAGGTAGGCGCTAGTGGTGTGACGAATATAATCATCATCATTACATAGTATAAAACAAAGTCGCTTCCTCCCTATGTATGCTTAAATCTTTAAAACTACACAACGGATTTTGATGCGGCTTTTTTTAATAGATAGAGTGATTCAAGAGGCAGGTTTATATGTATAAAACATACATAATATCAACATTGCACCCGTGCGAAGATGGGGCGGGTCGCTAGTTACATAGTATAAAACAAAGTTGCTTATCCCTATGTATGCTTAGATCTTTAAAAGTACGCAACGGAACTTGATGCGGTTTTTCTAAATAGATAGAGTGATTCCAGAGGAAGTTTTATAGGTATAATATATCAACTTTGCACCCGCGCGAAGGTGGGGCGGGTCGCTAGTATAATATACAAGGTGTCATTGACATGTTAACGCAAACGAATACCATGGATCCAGTACATGATTCTGGACCCCCCAGTGGTGGAATTTTTCGTCGTTTTTTTTTCAAATTTTTAAAAAAAAAGTTTTGATTTTTTATTTTTTACCTCTATAAAATCGTTATTCTAACCAATCCCAATGATATTTTTAGAAAAAAAAGAAAAAAAAAATTTTTTTTGCGAAAAAAAAAATTATAAAAAAATCATCGAGGCAAATAAAGTCGTTATTCTAATCAAACCCGATGACATTTTTAATTTGGAATGTAATGCACTAATTTTTTTCGCAAAAACTGTTAAATTCACGTTTTTATACAGTTTAATTAAAAAAACGTTAAAAATTCGTTAAAAAAAATAAGAAAAAACCGACAAAAAATTCCACCACTGGGGGGTCTAGAATCATGTACTGGATCTATGGTATTCGTTTGCGTTAACATGTCAATGACACCCTGTATAATAATAATATACTATTCGACAACTATCACACAACGCCGTCTAGTCTCAAGTTAAGCAGAGCTTGTGTTATGGGTACTAGACAACTGATAAACATATTTATTATCACATATTATAGATAAATTACACCCAGACACAGAACAAATGATTGAGCTCATCACATAAACATTTGTCCTGGGTGGGAATCGAACCCACGACCTCCGGTATAGCAGTCAGGTCCACTAACCACTAGACTAACGAGTCAGTCAAGTTATTGACGAGAACACGTTCAATGCAAACACTGAAAATAATATAATAATATAATGTCTAGATTTGACTATATTAATAACATACCACCTCTAGCACGCGCTTAACCTCTGATAGTAGAAAAGTCGGTCATTTCCCGCCAACAACGCTGGTGATTCGCAAAACAAACGCAGGTGACACGGTTTGTACTTGATTGATGTGACAGCCGGCGAGTCTTGAGACAAGCGGAATAATGACCTTACTTAGTAGCTAAGACAAAGGATTTTAAGGGGTGGCAGGTTAATCTCCGTTTTGGGAATGTAACATAAGTAATGCATATAAAATAATGCGTGAGCAGGGGCCTTACGATAAGGTGTTATATCTGTATTGCAAGTAGATTTCAGTTTAAGACGTAAAATGGATCGCGCTATGAGCCCATGGTAGCGCTGTTGATACTTATTCCTTCTAAGGGATTACGCAAATATTAACCTCCATCTATTTTAACTTCTCATGTAAGACTAAGTAAATTTAGTTGGGTCTTTAAACGGAGACAAATCTAGACTACTTTGTGTGAAATTTCGAATAGAATAAGTACATCTTTTGGTGGACCTAGTAGACCTCGAGCATGAGACCCAGGATCCCTTCTTGCTCAGCAGTCATCCTGTCGATCCGTTTTATTGCTTACTAGCTTCTGCCCGCGACTTCGTCCGCGGAAAATTTGTGAGACAAAAGTTGTGATAGCTCGGTCAATATCCATGTTATATAAATAATTTATAGCTTATGTCACTTAGGAGTAAAGCAGCTTTCTATTATAGCTTCAATTTTTCCAATCAAACCATTAGTTCCAGAGATTACCTCCTACAAACAAAAAAAAACAAAAAAACACACTTTACCTCTTTATTATATTAGTGTAGATTAGTGACTGGAAGCAGGTCTGATACATTCAATAAAATGAGCAGAATACATTATTAGCGACCCGCACCAGCTTTGCAATGGTGATATTATATATATTATGCATGTATTATACGAGTATATATACATATAAAATATAAAAATTCCTCTTGAATCACTCTCCGCATCAAAATCCAATGCGTATTTTTCAAGATAGCAAGCATAGGTACCTCGGGCCCTGGTTCAGGCCATGGTCCGCAGCGAAGAGGAATGGCAGGCGGTCGCCTCCTTCTACGAAGCAGTAATGCTCGTAAAGGAGGAGGCCGACCGCATAAGGCAAAGGCAACAGCGCCCTCGCCGTAGCCGTCGCCGCCGCGATCCTGCCGATATCCGGCCACCGTAGACACTGGCTCGCGGACGGTGAGCAATGGGTAGCTCGCCGTCCGGTCGTCTGGTAAGACCGAGTCCAAGTCGTCAACGGCGCGCACCGTTCCCGCGCGCCTCAAGGAGTTGTCAGCAAACTGCAGGGGCCCTTCAGGGTCGAAGCCTCCTGGAGCCTAGAGGGTGGTGGAAAACTGTTACCTCGACTCCAGGAATAAGGCAAGGAAGGTACGGGGTAGGTTTTTTAGTCAGTAAGAGTCTGACACTGGTCTCCCGCTCCGCCCAAGAGCGGGTTTCGTCATTGGATGATTTTCACCTACCATAAAAAAAAAAAAAAAAAGCATAGGTACCTACATATAGGGACAAAAAGTAGGAAGCGACTTTGTTTTATTATACTATGTAGTGATACTACGCAGTATTCTGATATAGAAAGCTTCCCAGTCCGCGAAAGAGAAACCAGGAGAATCACCGTGACCTGAAACTCAAAGGTTGAAGAACCATTGAAGGGTTTTAATCAGAAAAAGTCTGACACTGCCTACAGAGCAGAAGAAGTTGCAGGTCTTACACCCGTATTCACAAACGTTACTATGCGGTCTCACAGTGCTCGCGAGCGCACAGGGCAGGGTTTGTGAACTACGCAACACAAACGAACCAATCACAGAGCTCTATTTCAACGCTGTGCGTTTGCTTAGTCAAGGGTCGTTTGAGTATTGTTTGTGAATACGGGTGTTAGGAAGCGTATAAAAATCGCGCAGTAAACAGGTCAGCAACGGCGGTCTATTTTAAACTTTTACTCATATAGGTACCTACCTAATTATTATCTGATAACAACTCAGCAACATCATGTCATTGTAGGGATTACATAAGGGCTAACATTGTCAACATCATGTTCTGTTAAATAACTAATTTCAAAACGTGCTCAAGGTGTCCTCTGAAGGATAGCAAAAGTACACAGTAAGGTTGACTTTGAGCCGTGGTCAGGGACTTTGTTTTTTATTTATTTATTTATTATCATCTTCTTACATCTGTCTTTACAGGATAAATGCGCTTATCCTAACTTATTTATGTTAATTTATAACTAAATTAACTAATTAAAATAATGCATTCCTGTGATTTCACCCAGAGTACCTACTTACAACAAAATAAGTCTGTCTCATCAGCATTGTTGTTCTAAATAGAAAGATGGTCCTTTTACACCAACTATTTAAAATTTTATTTGTTGCCTTTCGTCGTCGTCTATCACTTAAAATTAATCTACCTAGTCTCTACAAAACTATGTTAGGATCACTTCCAGTCTTACTGGATTTTTTTTTTTTTGTTAGGTAAAAGTCATACAATGACATAGATCACAAAAATATAAATCAGACGACGCTTTGACTGCCAAACTAAAACAGGTTAACAACGGTAAATGTAATAAAGAAAAAAGTTGTTTTTAATGGTTTTCCCCTGCTTTTTTTTCTAATTTTTTCATCATAATCCTCCCGAAACTTAATTTTGAAAACATATATATTTCATCCAAATCCAAAAAAAAACTAACTTAACCTCTACGTATTCCTAATGTCAGCTGGTCAGTCTTTTGCCCTCTAGCCTTCGTTAACAGGCTTCGGTCTTCGATCTCTTTTAACATTGAGTAAAAACAGGTTAAACAAATGACGATAGTAATTAACACAAACGATCTAGAGCGACCTTCGACGGATGGCCAGTTTCCTCCAATTTGGGAATAATCCGGAAGAGAATTAAGATGTCCCTGTTCCCAAGAATGATGAATGAGGTCGGGAAAGGGCCTTGAACTATGTCCAGCCACATCGAACTGTTGCTAAGCAACAAAATACTTCATAATTTATACAATTGTTTTCTTTAAACCATTTACATGGCGTCGTAAAAACTGCATTTATTTGTTATGATTATCAAAGAATTTCTCCCGTTCTAGATGACCGACGCAGCGTTGGAAAACCTCCCACAAGGTGGACTAATGTCCTGATGAGGGTCGCAGGCATCTGATGGGATGTTAGACATACAGGATCGGTCATTGTAAACTTAGGGTAGGCCGATGTCCAGCATTTGACGTTTTTCGGCTGAAATGATGGGGAGAGGGAGTGTGAGAATTTACAGACTAAAACCCATCTGTGTTCTCTCAGTAACCCTTTGTGGCCACGATAACTCTTTTGAACAATACCGCAGCTCTAGCAGACTTCGAATTTCGTAAGCCGCATTCATTTTGCTGAAAACTTTTTAAGGTGCTCTTGGAACACAACGTGCCATTGATTCGGGGCTGTTTACTATGGTAAAGGCAAAGGGAGGCTAGTCCTATGGGACTAGCCTCCCTTTGCCTCGAAGTATCGCCCAGAGAACTTCGACACTTGACCTACGAAACGTTAGCGCGAAGTAACTTAGGTGACAGGTCGTAGAAGACTAAACAACGTTAAGAGTAGAAGGCTATATGACATTTGCTAGAATAATGTGAAACGAAAAATAAAATTAGGGTTTCAGTATACTTACTGAAACTCCTTCTCATGGATATGTATTAGGTATTCCTAGGAGGAGATAAAAATACTAAAAGTCACACGTGGACAAAATGTTAAAGGACCAATTAAAGCCTAGCCTATACAGCAGCATAGCCTATTTTACTGTGCTGCGTGTCGCGAGTTCTATTTCTGCACAACACAAATAGTTTTATGGGCTACGGTTTTTAGTTTGGCTGTTTTGCATATGTGTATGGACATGTTTGTAAATGCACCCACAATGCAGGACTCATTCTTAGAGTAGGGCAATGTTTTTTTTTAACCCTTATGTCGGATTGCTCCAATAAATAAGTATTTTCTTCGCGAGAGAGTCACAATTACTTACGACACGACCAATTTACCCACTACCCACTTAACCCATCTTGTCAGCACTTCTGTCATCTGCGCGAATTGAAGATTTAAACGACATAGAGTCTTTAGACATGAATAAAAATATTTGTCTAATTATTCCGTCCCTTGCGGTACAGGTTAAAGAAAAAGATACCTTTCTCAGAATCACTGAGTAACCTTGTTCCCTACAAAGGACCATTACCAACATGAAAAACGAACAAAGCTACATAGGACTAAAGATTCAATATGAATCACGAACACGACGCGACGCCGATGTCACAACGAAGATAAGAAGCCACTTCAAAAGTGAATTCTATTGCACATCATCATTGAGTATCGATAATATTGTAGTTAATATGAAATTGACAACGTAATTATCAATATCTTCTGTTCTAGATTTGTTTAAATATTTTCAATTGAAGCGGTTAAATATTCTGAGTATTTTCATTACGTTTTAATATGTTGAAGCGTGCTTTTTCGTAAAGGGAGACGCCTTTTCTCTGTAATCTAATCTGTAATTGATAATATCAAATTATTATGTTTATTGTTTGTGAGAATTACCGAGAAATCGCTTGTTTTTATTAAGGTCAAGTGGGGTAAGAGGGACGCTGGGTAAAGAGGAACAGTAACTCATAAAGAGAAAACTATAAAGCCTAGCTCTATGGTTACTACGTCGATAAAACAGTATCAGGTATAGTTTCAATATTTTTGTATAAATGACGCTACAACACACTCAGTACGTGAGTAAAAGAGAAAGAAAATAATCAGTTGACAAACTATAAAATAGTGACCTAGCGGCGTCTTTTTTGTGCGATTTTTTAAGGATGAAAAACATCTGTAATAGGGCAAATTTTGTTGGTAAGTATAATTTTAATGTTGAATCTTTATTTTCCGCATGTTATGTTGCTTGTAGCATGTGTTTTTAGTGTTTTTTCGATGTCATCAAAAACATAACGTACAAAACACCAAGTAGGGAAAGAGGAACTACCATACCAGGGTAAGAGAAACATCATGTTCCTCTTTCCCGGTTTTAGGAGTAACAAACATTTTGCAAGTTGAAATATTACCTATTTAAATTAGGTGGGTATAGGTAATTTAACTCGGTGTTCGGAGCTATGTGTGCATGAGCCTGTATTTATTATACGGCTTTAATTTGTGTGGCATTGCAATTTTTGTCGTATTGGATGTGGGTATATATACTCGTATTTATTTGTTACAGAAAAAGTAAAATGCCTCGAAATTATATAAGAAAAACGGAACGTAACTCTTACCCAAAATAAAAATTATTAGAAGCATTGGCAGCTGTTAAAATTGGTGCACTGTCGGGTTATGCAGACTCAAATCATTATGGAATACCAAGAGCAACTATACTCAAGCAATCGGTTTTATGATCGTAAAGGTGTAAAGTCACCTTTATGATGAATCAAAGTGATTTAAGTTTTTTTACGTTTCTTAAGTACCTACAACAAAGATTTTCACAATTATTTGTATTCGTTCTTATTCAGATGAAGTTGGAAAGTGATTTAGATACTTCTATTAATAATAAATAAATACTTAAAGACATTCATCGTTTGTTTTTCTTATTTTTTTATTAAAAACCGTGTATAAATGTTTTTAATATTCGTAGTTTACCACCCCTGACCTTACTTATATGTTCCTCTTACCCCAAATTTACTTTATTCTTCGGTAAAGCTAAATTAAACCATATTTTAACTATGGCATGGTTTCATTTCCATTAGGCCGAAAGGCAGTTCTCAAATTTCTAGAGATACATATAAAAACACGTGGTTTTACTTGTACTAATCAAAGTGTTTCTCTTACCCCAAATTTCGGGAAAGAGAAACAATTAAAAGATCTGGCTTTGATTTCCGATTGTGCCATCATTGCTGGAAGAATCAATTTCTGTGTTAAAATAATAGTTAGCTTGGTTCGTTACCGAAACTTTGTTTGTATTGCTATTAGAATACATACATATTTATATTAGCTGGAAGTCATAATGTTCAAAAACCAGTAAACTATGTTTCTCTTACCCCACCTGACCTTATAGGATAATCTTAGTAAAGGTGTGTTTTTTCATCTGTATGTTCATTTTTTTTTAAATTTCGAGTGTGACGGAGTTTCATACTTATTTTAACATTAGTTACCACTAGTATTCTTTCATTTGTCCCTTGCGTTCCAGGATCAATATTATCAAAAACTCTAACAGATCAAGCAAAAATCGGCCCTTGCGTAACCTGTTTAGGCGTTTACCCAGGCTTGGTCCTTTTTTGACGGCAAGCTACTCGTTGTTCGCTGTCCGCAAGACACGATGACGATTTTTTAAATGTAGGCGGAAAATTTGATAAACTAGCAGAAAGTAGTCACATCACATAATAATATATTGTTGATTCTACCAAGAAAGTTACGATCCCTTCTTACTAACAAATTCATTTGGAATCTTCAAATATGGGATTGTAGTTACGCTGATGGTAATATCTCCATTTTTACTAGCACTTTTATTTTCTTCAACAGCCAAGTACCTACCTACGCAACTGATAACAGTTTTCCCTAAAACAGCTCAAGCAAACAGAGATTATAGAGGTAAACAAAATTTCAATGCCCTTTAAATATATAGTGCCTAGCGAGGTTTTATTATAGTTAGAGTGAACGTAGCGATAAGCAGTCAAGGTGAAAACAAAATAATGCACAGTCAGGGTCAGAATCTCTGGAGAGTCTAGTGTAGAAGTGGTAGGTGGAAAATCGTGAGAGTTGAAGTACAGTTCGTTTTTTAATCCTAGACTACGATTTGACAACTTAAAATGTCAAACTCCAGAAAATTAGGAACATATTTCTAGAGTGTGACATTCTGAGTTGTCAAATCGTAGTCTAGAATTAAAAAACGAACTATACCTTTTATTTTCAAAAGGTTGAACGTGTTTTAATAAATTTCATCAGATTCGTCATCATTCTTTGTCAGACTTCTGGGCATGAAGTACCTACCTACTACAAAAACTTTTTTTTGTCTATGGGGGATTTTTGAGACGGGACAGAAAAGGTCTCAGTAAGTAAGTCTTTTCATCCAAATATGTTTTATTGCCAATTAGGTACCGATTTCGGGTACACAACGTATGTGACTGATTTCTGTGTGACTATGGATTGCGATTGTTCTAATATTATCAATATATTTATAAAAACCAATGGGACTTTTCGTTGTAATTTTATACCTAACTCATGAACAGGCTAATAGACCAAATGTTTAGGCTTTGTTTGGACTATTTAGTAGGTTTATGTGAAATTTGCACAAAATCGGTCGAGCGGTTCTTCATTTATCACATTTTTTTGTTACCGGAACCGAACCCGTGGGCAAAAGCTAGTTTGCTATAAAGGTGCACAGTAACGACACAGTAAAACACCAATATCCAATTCCAAATTCAAACTAAAGCAATTCAAACTAAAGCAAGTAAAGAGCATTTAAAATTCAAAATCCACGGCAGATTTGCACTGTATTATATTTTTTTGATATTTTTTTTTATAATAATTATTTATATTATTATTAGAGATAAACTAGAACTTCAGGGTGATTGCCCTAAATATTCCTATTGGTAACAATTGTATGAAAATACTCAGATAAACATTAAGGAACTTTATTTCACAATAATACAATAATATCTAATCTAAAATATAAAAATCTCGTGTCACAATGTTTGTTTTCGTTTGTTTCCTCCAAAGCGGTTCGACCGATTTTTATGAAATTTTTTATGTATATTTAGTAGGTCGTAGGCTATTTTTACCCCACTCCCCATTTTTTTCCTTGATTTATTAATTTAAATGGGACGTTTACGGAGTTAGTTTGTGTATAATATATAATTAATTAATTATATATAATATAATGATAAACATAGGTACTTTTCAAATGTCTAGAAGTCGGTAAGTCAGAAATGTGAAGTTAATTGTACATTCCAAAGTCTTTCTCTATGGAACAGAACATACAATAAGAACCTCCATGGACCACTGTAAAGTATTGGATATTGGATGATATAGCTAGAAATAAGACAAATGTGTTATACCTACCCCAAGTACATGCTCTCTACGATTTACCAACAATTGTTATGACATACAATCTGAAACTTATCGACTTTGTGGTTGCAAATAGGTACTTGACGATTTTCCAAGTATGAACTAGATAGGTATTACTCCTATCAGGTGACTTCCACCAGCATTAAAGTATAATTCCCACTACCCAGAATGACATCACTCGGCGGATTAAAGGACCAAATAGATTTCTATCAGCATTCCTGATTCGAACTTACGACTTAGTCTAAGAAATTGTCGCTGCGCTATTTTGGACATTGACCTAACGTTGGAGAACGATTACGCCTACGTTCATTGCCGGTAGAAGCATTCCGGATTAAATGATTTTGGGAGAAGATTAACGATTGTTATAAAGCTTTGGCCTATAAAATTAAGATATAAATAACAACTACTTACTTGCCCAATGTAGACAATCCCAGTCCGTCGAAAGTGGCCGATATCTTCAATCCGTTTGGATTCAAAGGCCAGGCGATCTTGTCCAGGTCGGCAAAATTATCTATCCTATCAAACTCAGAACACTGAACGTACAACACTAAATCGGTTCCATCCATATCGTGAATTTCACTGCACGTACAAACATCACATAACTTAATAAATTTTAACACCTCTTCGTTAAAAGCTTCTTCGTAAACGTCTTGAGCACTTCCATTTTTGAAAATTAAAAAAAGAAACGTCAAATAAATAAGGGCGCGCATTTTTACTTTTTAAAAATGATGACACTGGCCCATCTGCGTTCGACTCGTAATCGCGGTGGAATGATAAGTTTCCCTATCGTAGTCTTATCGCCATCGGCGTTGTGTGTGTACATTGCTGAAAATGACGCACACTAAGATAATGGGAGATTAATACGAAGTCTATGTGATTCATGGTGCTATAGTACGCAAGCTACCGGTCCTTTGAGGAAGGTATTCGGAACATGTTAAAACTTTAAACAATTATGTCTCGGTCTCGGTGCATGGTCGATAAAGCGGGCCGTATTACCGAATTAAGTAGAATAACAGATAATCTGGTTGGTAGATCAGTAATGTACCATAACGTGTTATTTGTTTTTATTAATGTGAAGCAGGAATAAGAACAAATGCTTCTAAGTTTAGAAGACAAAAGGTGAATATCGAACCAACTGACGCTTCAATATTGAAGTATACTTTTAAATATGGAATTTGGGTTCTATCCGGGAGTCACACTGTTATGAGAAGAGTTTAATTGTAATTTTTTTTTTAATCACTAATACATACTAGAGACACGTCACTCAAAAAAATCTAATTGTATTATTAAGCACTTTATTATCAAATAAATGCTCACTGAACTAAAACAAAAGCTATTAAGAGGCACGTAGCGATCGGACGAAGCGCGGCAACTACTAGATACAGCGTATCCATCCGTAGGTGAGTGTAATATGGATATTAATTATGATAGAACAACACGAGTCGTAGGTAGTCGTAATGCGAGATACAGTGACCACAATGACTTGTCCAAGGAAAGATTGTGATACAATGTGACACCAATACCGAGCAAATAGCTTTGATGTATTTTAGAAATTGGATTAGTATGAGTAAACTAATAATCAGGTACAGTACGGCCGACGGATCTTGACGAGTTTGAAGTCTGCGAATTATAGCGCTTGTACACTGGTAAAAAAATAAATGTTTTGAACAAAAAAATGCAATTAGCAGTTGTTATTGCTGTTAAAAACGATTATTGGCATTTATTTTTTAAAAGCCTTTATTTTTGTAAAGTACACAAGCGTTTAAGTTTGCAAAGCCTAAGCCTCAATCTAGCCAAAATCCGATAGCTGTACTGTACTCGGACAAAAGGTTGTATACCAGTGACCTTTCAATTAAAAACAGGTATCCAATTTCGATGAATGTGTGGGTGCATTTGCCAATATTGGTCTGCAAAAATGTAGATACCTAAGCCATTCATATTAGCGTTTAGACTCTTTAGACTTAAGACCTATAAAAAAAAAAAGTTATAAGTCTCTATCATGAGCTCTTAGCGAGATCCAGTTTAGGACCAAAACTAAATGTTTAAGGGTTCTGAGCTACATAAGGTGTATCAGTATAGCTCTATCCCTTTTTCTCACTCGTAAGACTAACAGTTTTACACCTCGTAGTACGAAATTTCGCTAAATAAAAAAATAATTTAGAAACTTTTAGCGTTTCAAACCCGTAGAATGAAAACTAAAACACTGAAACACACACACACACACACAAACACACACACACTGTGTTACTGTAATACGGTCGTCGGATCTTGGCAAGTCAGAAGTTAGGCTCTGCGAATTTTAGCACTATAACTCGTAAAAAAAATAAATGTTTAAACAAATAAATGCAATTTGCAGTTGTCATTGCTGTTAAAAACTGTTATTGGTGCCTATTTATTTTTTAAAACCTTTATTTTTGTACGAGTTTTTAAGCGCTAAAATTCGCAGAGCCTAACGACTCCCTAAGATCCGACGGCCGTGCTGTACATTTTTTTTTAAACCGTATTTATTGCATTGAACAAAACAATCAACAGTGCAACAATAAAAAAAAACTTTTTACAAAAAAAAAAACCGCCTTCAAAAAAAGCCAAACGATAAAAGTTCCTACACTAAAAAGTTGAAAATAAAAATTTGAATTGCTGTAAAGAAACTTAATTTATAGGTAAACTTATTTGACATTAATATTTTGCAAATATTCAAAATTTATTACTTCTTTTTGGAGTCGGTGCCAGCATTTTTATTGTTGAAACTTAATGTTACGTAGCTTTTTAATATCCGGTGCCATTTTTCGTACATAATGGTTAAACATTTTCAATGTACTTAAAATGCGGCAGACTGTTTTTGTAAGTATATATTTTTTATTAAAAAAAAATGTGCAAATCGGATGATTTTTTTTAAGAGAAGTCTAATATGTATTTATGTCTTAATTAAGTATTATATATTTGAGTATGCAAATAGGTACTAAGTAGTTTTATAATTAAGTTAGAACAAGGAATTCAACAATCCCTTGAAAAACTACCTTTCAAGGGATTGTTGAATTCCTTGTCTTGGCTGGCACCGACTCCAAAAAGAAGTAATAAATTTTGAATATTTGCAAAATATTAATGTCAAATAAGTTTACCTATAAATTAAGTTTCTTTACAGCAATTCAAATTTTTATTTTCAACTTTTTAGTGTAGGAACTTTTATCGTTTGGCTTTTTTTGAAGGCGGTTTTTTTTTTTGTAAAAAGTTTTTTTTATTTGTAGCCGTTTAGTGTTTTTTATTATAAAGTGTTATGGCAACGAAGTCAATATTGTTTCTACATTTCTTTTGGAAAAGTTACCAATGTCATATAAGTAGGAATACATATTATAGGTACATTGTTACAGTGTGATCGTTTTGATCTCGTGGAGAGATGATATGATGCATGAAATACTTATGATTCATCTCATGAGTACATCTTATGACAGCTCTCATAATCATCATCATTTCAGCCAGAAAACGTCCACTGTTGGACATAGACCTCCCCCAAGCGTCGCTACAACGACCGATTCTGTGCGACTCGCATCCATCGCGTTCCCGTGAAACTCACAAGGTCGTCGGTCCACCTTGTGGGAGGCCTTCCAAAGCTGCGTCTTTTAGTGCGCGGTCGCCACTCTAAAACCTTTCGGCCCCATCGGCCATCTGTTCTACGAGCAACGTGCCCTGCCCACTGCCACTTAAGTTTGGCAATCCTTCGGGATATGTCGGTGACCCTGGTTCTCCTGCGCATTTCTTCATTTCTGATTCGAACACGCAAGGAAACTTCGAGCATAGCCCTTTCCATTGCCCATGACAGCTCTAATAAGCTCAAACAATGCTAGGGTACATTATTTTATTTTGAAGTTCCCATGCCGACCTTCCACCTTCCAGCTTCATCATCACATCAGTTCAATAGTACCTTACCACCAAAGTGCATCTTATGACAATTCTAACAAGCCCAAACACGGCTAGGATATATTAATTAGTTACGCAGTTCCAGTGCCGACCTTCCACCTTCCAGCTTCATCATCACATCAGTTCAATAGTACCTTACAGCCAAAGTGCATCTTATGACAATTCTAACAAGCCCAAACACGGCTAGGATATATTAATTAGTTACACAGTTCCAGTGCCTACTTTTCAGCTCCATCATCATCATCAGATCAGTTCGATGATAACATTTTCAACATAATTATTTAAGATCATTGGTTTATAGTGCATTTTCATAGTTGCTTAACTACCTTGATTGTGATATCTATGCGAGTGTCAAATTTCGTTAGCCATTTTCTGATCTTCTTCACCAGTTCCACCTCATCAAATGTTACTTTTTGACTGTAAATGCTTGAGTTCTCGATGAAAATATAAAAAAAACTATATAGTTGCCTATAATATTTGAGGAGTTCCCTCGATTTCTCATGGATCCCATCATCAAAACTCGATTTTGAAAAAAACGGGACCAATCTGGAAGCATATCCTTTCAAGTCCAAAAAAAATTTTGCAAATCCATCCATAAACAACGGAGTTCTGAGGTAACAAACATAAAAAAAAAAAAAAAAAAAAAAAAAAAAAAAATACAATCGAATTGAGAACCTCCTCCTTTTTTTTGAAGTCGGTTAAAAAGAGGTTGCATACTAGCCCTTTGAGACTCAAAAACATTTGGAAAAACTAGGTCAAGTAGGAGCATGTTGGCCAACTGATATTTCGTTGGTGTATAAATGGGTTAACGGCGATTAAATGATGCATTTTTACGCGGGTATTCGCCCCACTGATTTTATGAGACTACAAAAGGATAAGAACGTTTCAGTAGGCAGTAGGCCGCTGTACCTTATAAATTTTGCATATCTTACTCTTTGAAAATGAAAACGGTTATTATTTGAAGTTATCAAAAACAGTAGTAAAGCATAAAAACTTAGATAATAAAGAAGACTATAATAATTTGGCGTTTAATCGGATCAGAGGACCACATAGATATACTGGAATAATTTTGGTCCTTTTATAGTATCGTGCAATATAATTTTTTTTTCTATTATTTTATATTATTTTAAATTACATTATACTATTATGATTTGCTTTGTTTTAAATCAGCCTTACAGTATTTTAAAAATCATTACATAGTATAAAACAAAGTCGCTTCACGCTGTCTGTCCCTATGTATGCTTAGATCTTTAAAACTACGCAACGGATTTTGATGCGGTTTGTTTTAATAGAGAAAGCGATTCAAGCGGAAGGTTTGTAGGTATAATACATGAATGTATCACCATTTCACCCGAGCGAAGCGGTTCGCTAGTATATATAGGTATATATAATATATATAATGCAAATAGGTAATAATGCTAAATGCAACATTTAATTATTAAAAACTAGCTTTTGCCCGCGGCTTCGCCCGCGTGGGTTGGGGTTTCCGGGATAAAAAGTAGCCTATGTGCTATTCCGGAGTGTATCCTATGCCTGTGCCAAATTTCATTCAAATCCATTCAGTAGTTTTTACGTGAAAGAGTAACAAACATCCATACTTACAAACTTTCGCCTTTATAATAGTAGTAGGATAAGGGTACAATGGGCGGTCTTATCGCACAAGACAAATTGGATTGCTAACCAAATGTCCCTATACTAGGATTGTTAATCAAATGTAGGTACCTATTTGGATTTCGTCGTTGCGGCCAGCACTATGCTCAAGGCTGTTTTCTTTGAAAATAGCACGACTGTTAAAGAAGTGGCAATATATAGTGTATAGCTCCATTCCTGTTTCTCACTCGCACAACTGGCATTTTAACTCGTCATGGAAATGTCCCATTTTTTATGTGGAGAGGACGCCAACGTGCTCGTGCGTGCTCTCACGACGGGTACGAGGGGGATGCGGTGTCCCAGGGCAGGTGTGTCTTTGTCCAACGCCTTTGATTCCCTGCCCAGGACTAGCATTGGGAAGGCACTCCGGTATCACCGGGTGTCCGACTGTCTCTGTTGTGTGATCGAGGCCTACCTGTCGGACAGGTATATATTAAGGCCCCTGCTCGGTTAAGAAACTATTATATATATGTAGAATAAAAAAGAAACAAAATATACAAAAATACATTTTTATTAAAATATAACAGTAAAATTCGTTATAGTAATATTGAACAAATGAACATTATTATATTTATTATACGTCTGTATTTCAACATTTTGAACTTAGTCTTCGTAAGTCATAGAAAAACATAATTAATTATTATCAAACTGGCCCCTATAACTTAGCGGTTCTAATTATTTATTAACAATAATACGGATTACTATTTTCTGCGATGAACAATTAGCGTATGTTTATTAGTTGTTAACCTTTATGCTAAATCAGTCACTTGATATTGTTATCTAAATCCTTAACCAGGATTGACCTAGGAATATGCAAATAACATTTCAATAAAGATAAGTAAGTACAAACCTAGCTTGTAGCTTATAACGAATGAAACCAAAAACACTTAGCACCGTTTAGACAGTTTTTTAAAGAAAAAAAAAAAAGGATTTTGAAGATACAAATTAAAAAATGGAATGTCACATGTACGCACAAAATAAGGTTATTTTTTTTTTTAATTTTGTTTTTGGCTGGATTTTTTCGGGGTTGATTGAATACTCTTAAATTGATTCTTGAGATAAGGTGGAGGTATAGTTTTGTATCCACAACTAGACATTATGTAAAAACATTGAAAAAAGAGCAATCTCTGTTAAGACGAGGCTAAATTTTTTTTTTTGCAGTATTGACTTAGCGAAACGCAAAGAATACTGAATTTTGTTTGCTACCAAATACTTCAACAACAAATGTATTACATCCTCATTTTAATGGAAAACATAGTAGACTTTATACTTTATTCAACCTTATTTTCTAAACTTGACACAATGGTTAATTGCACAAATCGTGCAAAGACAAAAGATTTTTTTCTAATGTTACGTCATAAATGCGGTACCCTTAAAACTAAATTGTATGTATAAATAACAACTGAAAGAGTTATAAAGACATCAAAGTTTACTCGTGAAGCGAATATTTTTGACCAATCAACATTTTTCCATGGCGTCAGAGGATTTAAAGTGGTTTTTGTAATAAATTAGATTTGCTTTGTTGTAATATTATGGAGCTTTTCTAGGTTATTTATTAGTTTTTACAAAAGTCCACTTTAGCCAGTGTGCTCTTTTCAGATATTTGATTAAATTATGATGCGTTAAAGAAAATAAACACGATTATCTCTCGAATTCTAAAATGCCACATAATTTTAAGATGTTTTCAAAAGTATTTCCGTCGCTATAATAAACTATGGAGTGATAGAGACAGAGTTATAATGGCCACATCAAATGTAGTACGTATTGTGTTACTATATATGTTCAAACGCCATATTTCCATCAGTTTTATGTACGTTTTAACAAATAAATTATTATTATTTCAGTATAAATACAATGACAGTTACTTAATTCATGTCTTTTTGAATATTTATACTTATAAAGAAACACACAAGCAAATATTGATTTGGATAATGGTCCTTTGAGTAAATAATTTATTTACAACGAATGCATGAAGTTTTTCACCAAAACATTTTTTATTCATTGGCACGTTTTCACGTTAGGTAGTTAATGATAAATAATAGCGTTCTATACAGTTCATGATCCTTTACAAAATTATATTCCATAATTCTTAATAAAATTATATTCAAAACGAAATTTCGTCAATTTTACGTTTTAAAAAAGACCGTCAAAAATCTGTGGTGGATTTATTAATGTTTAAGTTTGGAACGTAGACCAAGTACCGCACCAAAATGCTTATGACATTATTCTGAAATCAAAGATTTCTTATAAGGATTTAAACAAGAAAATAAAGAAGGAATTAATAAATATATAAGATAAATGAAATATTGAAAATGGACTAAATATTAACACAAAGTAAAAGACAGAATAAGAAGTAGATTACTATAGGATATTTGAGTCAGTCAAAATATTTTCCATGTTCCTAACACATCCAAGGTGCTTCAGAGTAGTGTAATAAGCCATTTTTAAACACTTTTTATTGATATCGTAAAGAAAAATGGTCAGTTCCGTGTCACTTAAGTTAAGCAAAATTCGTGAAGATGCTAAAACTGCGTAGGAACATACTATTCCTCTTTAAGTACTCTAGCAATTGTATACACTACTATTGTACATTCAACCTTAGACTACCGTCGTATGTATACACTACAATCGTAGACTACTATTGTGTATATATATCCTACAACCGTAGACTACTATTGTATCTATAAACCACAACCGTAGACTACCGTCGTATGTATACACTACAATCGTAGACTACTATTGTGTATATATATCCTACAACCGTAGACTACTATTGTATCTATAAGCCACAACTGTAGACTACTTATGTATGTATAGACTACAACAGTAGACATTTATTTTATGTATAGAATACAAACCTAGTCTACTATTGTATCTATAAACCACAACCGTAGACTACTACTGTACGTATAGTTAGACTAGATTAGAACAACTTTACCGGCAACGCTTCAAAGGGCATCATGTTCCTTCAACAGGAAATGGCCGACTAGTCGCTTCTGTATGTCTGTGACGCCGCCGTAGATTTGTGTGCCTCTTGCGTCCCTGTGACAGATAAGAAAATGTTATCAATATTTTTTTTTATTGCTATAAACTAGTGCTTGACTGCGATCCCACCTGATGGTAAGCAGTGATGCGATCGTTCATAAAATTGGTCTTTTTGGTGATATAATCGGTTTTTAATGGGATTATATAAACTTCTTTATATAATCATTACATAGTATAAAACAAAGTTGCTTATACCCTATGTATGCTTCTATCAAAAGTTCGCAATGGATTTTGAAGCGGCTTTTTTTAATAGATAGAGTGATTCAAGAGGAAGGTTCATGTGTATAATACGTGCATAATATAATCAATATCAGTACCCGTGCGAAGCTGGGGCGGGTCGCTAGAAATAAATAATGACTGACCTGTAATGTCTCTCAGCATCATAATTGACAGAGAGGCCGCGTCCCCCGAGGATCTGCACGCAGTGGTCGGCGACGGCGGTGGCGTTCCGTCCGGCGAGGTACTTGGCCATGGCGCTGTTCTTGGTGCTCACGTCCACCGCGGCCCGGTACGTCGCGAGCCGAGCGGTCTCCACTAACATGCACATTTCTGTTAGCCGGTCCTGGGGATAAAGCCATTTTTAATCGACATTCTGAATATTATAAGAAACATCGAACTCATCATTACATAGTATAAAACAAAGTCGCTTCCTGTTCCTATATAAATAGGGACAGGAAGCGACTTTGTTTGTGCTTAAATCTTTAAAACTACGCAACAGAATTTGATGCGGCTTTTTATATCAGTACCCGTGCGAAGCTGAGGCGGGTCGCTAGTCTAGTATATACTAACGAAAATAAAAAAAATGACGTGTTAAAGTGTTCTTTTAAAACTTATTTACAAAATAAATATCATTTATCTTTTTTTTTTATAGGCGTTCGTCAACTTTTTCATCCATCACGACAAGGAATTCCGTTCCTTAGCTGCACGCATAACAAATGTATTCCAGAAACGTTTTGTGCGTGTAGTTGCAATCGTGACAAAGTCCTCGCGATAGGTGGCACTAAACTAAACATTGTTTATTTATTTAGTTTTAGTGCATGGAAGCTTTATTAAGTCAAGGAAATGGTTTTTGCTAATATTAGATTTTACTCCTTATTGGTACACGTCTAAATCACATCGCCATCTCTTTCTGGGGCAGCCTCGAAGTCGCTTTCTTTGAACCTACTGAGTAACATGCTTGCCCAACAGTCACTGCGCATGGTCATCATATATCATCATTTCAACCGAAAAACGTCCACTGTTGGACATAAGCCTCCCCAAACGTCACCACAACGATCGGTCCTGAGCGTCTCGCATCCATCATCATCAGCATTTTCAATGTTCCCACTGCTAGGACACATGCCTCCTCTCTAGGAAAAGGAATGGGCCATAATCCACCACGCGGGCCCAGTGCGGATTGGGGGATGTCACATGTCTTCGAATATTTAGTTCTAAGACAGGTCCTTTACCGTTTTGAGAGCAGTAGTGATGAAATCAATTATTACACAAAGTATAAATGTGCCTGGCTGGGTTTGAACCCGCGACCTACAACTCGTAAGTTGGGGCCGTTACCATTCGGCCACCACTGATCGCATCCATCACATAAAACAAAATATTTACAAACCTTTACAGACGCCAATCTGGACAGAGGCTTTCCAAAAGCTTCACGTTTCTTCGCGTAGGAAATGGCCGTGTCGAGAGCCGACTGAGCGATACCTGCCGTGAAATAAACCAAATTGTAAATCACAAAATCAAACAAAATAACTCAATTAGTTACTGATTACAGTTGCTTATAAAGAACTATTAATAGGTAATACTTAATAATAATAATTTGTTGTGCCAAAAACAAACAAGTACAAGAATTCCCTGGGTCCTGGGGTCTAGTCTCCTACAGTACGAGAAGAAACTTAAAAACTAAACTAAATAAAACTAAAAACACAGTAAAAAAAATTAAAAAAGAAAAATGAAAATGTACATACAATGCGTTCCAAATGAGAATAGGATCGATTGCCATGTTGTGACGTCACGATTTACTGTCAAATCCAGGCGAAACATTTTCAAAATTCAGTTTATTGAAGAAAAAAAATTATTTATTTACGAACTGAACGAAAAAAAGTTTAATCAGTTTTTTAAATTTTACTCATCTCTGAATTCTTCAATTTTGCAAAAATATCTTCTATCAATCCTATTCTTATTTGGAACGAATAGTATAAGAAAAAAAAGAAAAGAGTATAAAAGAAAATTTTCGGTTTGTTTATGGATAAGTAGTTCGTGATGAACTTATAACCGTTAGAGATTTAAATACCAACATGTAAAGGACTATAAGACCTATTTTCTCTTTGTAGCGACAATAGAGGTATAAAGGCCGAGGACTTACCCACAGCATGCGCCGCGATGCCAATGCGAGCCTGGTCGAGTTGCTCCATGGCTATGCGGAAGCCCTCGCCCGGCTCGCCCACGATGTAGTCGCGCGGGATGCGCACGTCCTCCAGGGTCACGGGGCACGCGGTCGCCGCCCTGAAGGTTTCGCTTCAAATCTATTTTATAAGCTCCTCTAGTGTCCTGGATTGAGTTTATGGTAGTGGGAACTGGGTGCAGTGTACCTGCCTACTCCTTTATTCATCATCAGCCTTTTAATGTTCCCACTGCTGGGACACAGGCCTCCTCTCTAGGCGACGGAATGGGCCATAATCCACCACGCGGGCCCAGTGCGTATTGGTGGATATCACACGTCTTCGAATACTCCTTTATTAGTTTATCTCTTTTACTATCGAAATTCATGAATCGAACCCCCCTTCGGACAGTAAATCGGTAATCGCAAACATTTGTTTTTCGATTTTCGACTTTATTACTCGGACATTAAGTCTGTAATCGATTTTTTTTTTTTGCAATAACTATTGAACGGATATTCATGCCGTTTTCCCCTACAGACTGCTCCATGAAGGTTTAATTCATGCATATACTTGGCCACTAAGATACAGGCTATGCCTAGGTTGGGCCCACGACAACTTCTAATTTGTTCTCGGTATGTCCCATTTTTAAGTATATACATATTTTTTAATAACTCGTGTGTTTGTCAATAAATTATTTAAAAATATATATATATTGTAGAATATAAAAGTGAATTTTTAACACTCGTGTAAAATTGCGGTTTCATACGTCAATTTTGTGTCAATTTAAATTAGTTTAAGTCGGTTCCTAGCTTCTTACAGAATAAACACCAAAATAAAATCAGGATGAATCAAATGAGAACTATGTACCAAGTTATGTGTGTCTGAAGTGGCCCTTAGAAACAATTCCATTTTTCAAAGGTCCACACAGATTTGTGTTGAAATGTATGAAAGATATTCAATCACAAATGAAAAACAATTATTCTGAATAATAAAGCATATTTTAAGTCCAGCCATGCATTCTAATGAAGCCAAACCCTATTAAACTATTACCTAACTATGTAGTACATATTCCAAATTTGCATTTTACTATCTGCACGCCACAAGACACTGTTATTGTTTTTCTACTTGTTATAGGCACATAACATTAAATATCTTAGTCATGCACTAAGTACTACTGGTTAAAAATGGCAATAAACTACTAAGGTCCAGGTGTAGTATATATATATATATATATACAAATACAATGTAGCCTCGTCCGGGCGTCACTGCGGAGTGCCAACTGATAATCAGCGCTGGGTGTCTGACGCCCAACAAATGCTGAGGTGGTCACCTTTTCGTTGCGAGCACGCTCAGCGTATTCTGTACTTCGATTCTTCTTATTACACTTTATGTTTGTTATCGTTGTGCTGTGTCTGTCTCGAATAAAATTAATTCTATTCTATTCTAGTTGCACTACTAATCACAAAACATGTCTAACGTATTTAAAATTATTTATAAGAGTTATACATATAAACTATTATTACAAGACTGAAGAGTGTTTGATTGGTTGAAGGCGCTAATTTCAGTAACTACTGGGTCGACTATTTTTTATAGGCTATATAGCTACCACAACCACAAAACAAAGCAATACAAAAGATGGGTTTTCACTCCAAATATTTTAATTTCGGGTATGTCATTGTAGATTAGTTTCTTTTTTTTTTATTGAAAGTCCAACCTAGTCTACAAGTTACAACCATTTATTATGAATGACAGAAATAAACCTTGATTCAAATACATTTGGCGCAAAATGCTAAGTGATGTGCAATACAAATGAGCTTGGTACCTACCAACTTTACAACGAATGCTAAAATATGTACAAAATGTCCGCATCCTGATTGTATAAAGCAAACTATGATTAATTAATGGCCACTCCAAGTAGTGTACATGCAGAGTTAATATGTGCACTTGTAATAGATTCTAGAGCAACATACCTTACGCTCATGATGCGCTCCTTCTTCCCTCTAAACACACCATCAGTTTCCATTGGGATTAGGAAACCTGAGGAAATGGAAAATTATTTAATTATTCTTCAGAAAGAGATGACAGCGACGTGGAGGAGTACTTGCTTTACTACTTACAGACGCCTGAGTGTATTTAGTGTTTTTGTATTATATGTATATAGTTAGGTTTGGTGTAAATATTTAGTTACAACGTACAGCCGAAATTACTGGGTTTAAGTGAGTGAAATTTTCCTTTAAAAAGCTTCCTTTTATGATGTAGGCGAACATCAACAAGCATGAAACGTGTATCTAAAGCTTGTGCGAAAACCTATTTACACGCAGGCGAAGCCGCTGGTAGATACTCGTACATATAACAATCAACTTACAAGCAAGGCCTTTGTGCCTGAGTTCTGGGTCGATGGTGGCGAAAGTGATGAGTCCTTTGCCCTCAATAGCGTTGGTGACCCAGGTCTTCTTGCCGTTCAGCACCCAGTGGTCGCCGTCCAGCCTGGCTCGCGTCTGGATCCCAGCTACGTCTGTGCCCGCGCCTGGAAAGACCAAATACATTATTATTATTATTTTGACAGGCCTGTCAGTCTAGTAGTTAGTGACCCTGACTGCTATGCCGGAGGTCGTGGGTTTGATTCCCACCCAGGACAAATGTTTGTGTGAATGGCACGATCATTTGTTCTGTGTCTGTGTATAACTTATCTATAATATGTATGTATTTAGAAATATATAAATATGCTTATAAATGGTCTAGTACTCATAACACAAGCTCTGCTTAGCTTGGGACTAGATGGCGTTGTGTGATAGTTGTGGAATATATTATTATTTTACAGTCACTTCAAACGATTTTGACTTCTATTCCGTTGACATAAGCTGTCGTTAAGAGTTAGTTAAGTTATGAATCGATATGCAAAAAAAAACCTATTTTCAAAATAAATATCTTTTTTTTATGTGATTTAATGTCACAATATTGTGAAAATCTATTTCGTCAGGTGATTACGATAACGACAGTTAAACTATTTAGCCAACATTGTTATCTAATAGTAACTAATTAGTAAACATTCCTTGATTACTGTCGTTACAAGTTCGGGGCGATCGGTTCAACGTACTGAGGTCGAGATACAGAACAGTACAAAAAACAACTGTATTTCGTAGTAATAAGGTCGGTTTTCGACAATCATATTTTATAACTGACGTACCATTGTCTATATAATTGAATCGCTCGTTCATGTTTATTTACACTGCAATATTTACTTTTTGACGTGGGAAATAATGAAGTCATCGCTGGAGGAAGAGGGTGTGTCAGACTTTTACTGACTAAATTCCACCTGCGTCCCTCCAGTTGCATTTAAGTCTTCTTTTTACTTTTTCGAACCATTCCGCAGCCTTTGCAAGAATCAGCTCTATTAGGCCTCAACTGTTATTCTAATATATCATTGAGACCCGCATAAAAGACAGTTGGCCACCTTTCTTGGACTTGCTGGTTACCGAACGGCGAGCTACCCATTGCGCGCTACGGTAGCCGAAAATCGCTCTGCGACTCCCGAATTTATACTGTGATTGCGATTTATTTGTGAAACAATAGTCCGTTTACAAAATACCCGCTTCAGTCGTGGAACTGCGGACGCCAGCCCGAAATAACACTTACAATACATTTTTTTTGCTATAAATAAACTAATGCTTGACTGCGATCCCATGATGGTAAGCAGCGATGTAATCGTTGATGGTAAGGAGCATTAGTTTATTAAAAGCCTACTCACTCTAGCCTTGAACACACCTAAATTATAATCCCCTAATAATATTTAATATTAATGTCCCTGATCATTCTTCATCTTTTCACCAACTTACGACATGAAATTCACAATATGTAGGTACCTGGTTCACTCAAAGCGAAGCTGCCAAGCGCGCCTTTAGTAAATTCATCCAAGAATATCTCTTTCTGCTTGTCAGTGCCTTTCTCGTTCACCAGGTTGAGGTAGAGGAAGTTGTGTATAGTCACGATCATGCCTGTGCTGGCGCAGCCTCGGGACAGCTCCTCGACAGCCAGGGCTAGAGACAGGTAGTCCAGGCCCAGGCCCCCATTCTGTTGGTTGACACAAGCACCCATCAAACCCATGCTTGCGAGTTTTTTGATCTGGAAAGAGGAGAGATTTTTTATTGAAGATGTTACACATTCCATGTTGAATCCAATTGTAGTACGCTAAGAATCAGTATCCATACTAATATTATAAATGCGAAAGTAACTCTGTCTGTCTGTTACGCTTTCCCGCTTAAACCTCTCAAACGATTTTGATGAAATTTGGCACAAGACAATCTTTAGACCCTGAGAAAGAACATAGGCTGCCTTTTATTGCGAAAAAAGAAGTAGACGAAGTCGCGGGTACCAGCTAGTATTATATAAAATTAAAAGAACTAAAAATATAAGCTGATGGAAGACATTCTGGGCCAGCCAGCTAGGCAATCGGGGGGTTGTACGAGCAGGGTGGCGTCGCTTGTGTGCCCGCCTATTCGTCGAAATATTTGCAGTGCGGATTTTGTGTGTGAATAAGATGAATGGATTGTGTGTGAAGTGATATGAAAGAAAAGGGAGTTAGTGATAGCGTGACAGGTGACAGGACAGACTGGAAAAAAAACAACGTGTTTGGCCGTTGCCGTTGATGACGGTTTTTCTGTTACAACGTCAGTTTTAATTTCGGTTACGGCCGAAACTGGAAGAGAAGCCGAACATTCGGTAAAAAAAGGCCGAAGATTCGGTTATGGTTTCGTTAGCGAATCGTGTTTTGGGTCAATCACCAGTTAGGTATAATACTTTATAGTAGGGGAGCCCAAGAGGGGATTTCGGGATTTACTAAAGCGCGGCAGATTAATATACAGTAGGATACCTGGTACCCGGATACTTACTTCCACCAGATATGAGCCTCATTTATAAGGACGCCCGTAAAGGATAAAGGATCAGATTAGTAAAAAAAAGTTGTTCATTTGAAATTTTCGGGCGCGTCAGATTAAGGTAGGAGGAGTTAGTTATATGCTAAAACATCTATATTCGTCTAATCTGACAATTTAAGGGTGACGTAAAGAAGGGGGAGGGCTACAAAGTTGAAAAAAAAAAACGTCATCTCGACATTCTCGAGCGTGGTTAATTTTTTTTTTATTTTGAAGGGAATAGATCAAGATTTATGAGAAATATATAATCTGACGATTTCCACAAGCCGAAGTAATAAAAATTAATTAATAAAGTTTTATTCGTGCAACTACGCGATGCCTGTATTCCCCTCTCCGCGTTTCTATTCCTCTCTCTCTTTTCCTCTATCTATTGCTCTCTCATTCCGTCCCTACTCCACTCTGGTTTCTGTTGCCATGACAGCTCATCACAGAGACGCGTTCAAAAAAAATACTTACAAAAACTTAATTTTTTATAATTATTTTGTTGTAAATACAAGTATTCTTCTAAAAAAAATTCACACTTTTTAATTTGCATGCTATTTCTTGAGCTTTTCAATTAATTAAGTTTCATGATTTAGAAAAATGAAAAAAAAAAAAATTTTTATTTGTCAGATTAGGCGCATCCCTCCAGGTAATCGTCAGATTATGAGATATTACGTCCAGGGCATTAAGATGAACCATATATATCTTAATCTGACACGCTTGAGTAGTTCAAGATGACGATTTTTTTTTGCACATTCTAATAATGGCCGTGAGCTTGCGTCACATCTGAATCGTCAGATTATTATATAATAGCTTTTTTTAAGTTCACTTAACATTCCCTTCGAAAATCTGACGCGCTCGATTAAATTTTTTTTTTCATTTTCAACCCTTACGTACGACCACCCCCATCATGAAAACTATCAGATTAACATACGTACATGTTTGAAAAAACGTTAAACATAGATTCTATCAATATCTGACACGCTCGAGTATGTCCATGCAACAGTTTTTTTTTACATTTTTGAAAATCTATAGTTGCTCCCCCCACCGATGAAAAGGTATATATCATATGACATTTTTTTCTTCTTATCATCTAAGCTTTGCACTCAATAAGTCTCTATGACGCTCGAGTAAATCCCGATTTAGCACGGTGGGCTCCCCTACTATTAATCTCGTTTACAGTTTTGTAGGTAGGTATAAGTAGCGATTTCTCAGAACCTGACCTTTAAAAGAGCACTACCTAACTTTCATCATATTGTTGAGCGATAAACTTGCATAAAGTTGGCATCAACGCATATGCCTTATTTGGTTTGATGACCTCATAAATATCGGTCGTTGTCGTATAAAACGATAAGAATAATCCCTCTCTTTATCATGGATATACTTCAGTTAACCATACTCGTCAGTAATGTTTTAAAATACGAAAACTGTCCTTACTGCTTCGTAATAAGGGTGCTGACGATGTCAAAAACCCGTAAACGAGTGGGATGACTGTAATAAACGAACTAGTATCAATCTTACTTAATACTGGATACATCATGTAGGATGATGCTGATGAAGCATGCATACAGTAAACAAATGATATCCTATATCTACCATCGATATATGTACCTACTACGCACTAGGTGGCACTAGATTAGGCGGGACGTATCTACAGTCACTTTCATTTAAGTGATAGAATAGAATAGAATCAATTTTATTCGTGACAGACACAGCACCACGATTACAAATATATTACAAATATAAAGTATAATAAAAAGAACAGAATTACAGAATACGCTGAGCGTGCCCGCACCGAAAAGGTCTCAAGGATCTCAGCATTTGCTGACATTTCTTTGTGATCTGCATGCCATTCTAGGTCGGGGCTGTAACCACTTGGCCACCACTATTCTCCCGACTACTACTGCTACCCCAAAATAGGTAGGTAGGTACTTCACCAGAACAAGGTTCGGATTAAATGAAAAGTGAGGACTCCGTCACGCCTGTCAAACCACTCCACAAAATGATATTGTGGTAACAACAAGCTCATGCATCACCATAATTTTATCTTGTGATACAATTTTATTGAGAATGAACAATTTTATTGAAAAAGCAGATAATCTATCTAGTTAAGTACTTATCTCTATGTTATATAGATGCACTTGTAATACTAAACTGTGTAGTTATACAAACAATGCTGTATATTGCGTTATATTAATTATGTTGACCATAACATGTTTGTTTGTTTTCGATTTTCTAATAAACGTCATTTCTGTCGGCAACGATGCGTGTGCAGTGCTGTGTAAATATTTGTTTATGTTATCAATTTCTTTTATTATGTAAACTAATTGATTCTAATTTTAATATTTTATCTTCTATATATACTAGCTTACTGCCAGCGGCTTCGCTCGCGTGAAAACAGGTTTTCGCACAAACTTTGTACACGCGTTTCATTCCTTTAGGCGATGAATTTTGAAAAATTCTATCATAGTGAACTAGAAGTGTGAAATTGTGCACAAGTCTTCCTTTTATGATGTGTAGGCGAAGACTAAAAAATCAGCTTCTTAGGGGATGAAACAGGGATCCAAAGTTTATATGGAAAACCCTATATTGAAGCGAGTGAAGCCGTGGGCAGAAGCTAGTTGTTAAATATTGGCCTCAGTTCTTGAATCAATTTTGGGTTTTTTCTCAACAAACAATGAAAATTAAAAACAAAAGACCAGTAGTACTTCTATATGGGAAAAACACTGATAGTTTTCTATCAAATCTTAGAGATATAATCAAAAATGTTACATTGACATGATAACACTAAATATTATCTTAGTTATCTTAACTTATTTCTGACATAATATTTAGTGGTCAAGTTTTATTTAAGTAATCATAGGCAGTAATTTTTTTTTAACAGATGCTACAGGTAGTATTTACAGGTACAGGGAGGGGCACAGACCTGCAGGATTTTTGGAAATTTTATCATGGCCCTAAAAGCATATGGGCAACTAAAGGGCTACAGGTAGGTATTTTTGTCAGTATAAATATAACACCTCCTTTCGCTCCACTTAGGAAAATAGAAGACATTGATGTATAGTGCAGCGGGGCTATTACGTCGGAGGGGTAAATACGGCGTTTCGCTTTAACTCCATTATTTTAAAGTAATATTGCTAGTGGTGGCATCTATGAGTTTATATTTTAAGGGCATTATTAATTTCTTAATAAACTCATAGATGCCACTTGCAATATTACTTTGACTTTGAGCGAAACGCCGTAGTTACCCCTCCGACGTAATAGCCCCGCGACACGTTATCCCCATAAAAAAAATATTGGTATGTTCAGATAGACCAAGAAAACAGCTAAGCAACTATTGAGTATGACAAATGCATTTCCTTAGCATAGCAGAAAACCCACAAAGTGAATCCAATGGCCCTGGAATGAAGACAAAGTATGGGGTTTAGTCAGTAAAAGCCTGACTAAAACCTCCTTCAAGAGCAAGAGAAGTTATTAGATGGTTTGCCACAGCAAAGAAGAAAAAACTATAAGTTGGGAAAAGACTAGGCCAATTGATTGACTGACAAGCAGAGAAATGAATATCTATGTAATAATTTTTAAGTAATATGTCAAATATACAAAATAGTTTTAAACTATAAAGTTAGTTGTCTATGGCAAAGTTTGTTCAAAAGTGAAGCTACTCACAGGTTCAAATGGGAAGCGGGCCTCAGTGTCATGTTGGGCTGCTACGGGCTTCAAGTGCTCGCTGGCGAAGTTCCTTGCCATCTCCTGGATGCATTGTTGCTGCTCTGTCAGCTGTGTCGTGAAGGAGCGACGTGAAGACAATGTCTTCAGGCATTGTCGAGAGTAAACTGAAAAAATAAGTATATAGAAAGATCATCACTTTCATAGCCGTTTCCTAATTGTTTTGGTTTGAAAAGTTTTGTGAATTAAAATTTAAAATAAAACTAAATATATAGGTATTTAAATAATATTCGTAGGTCATTAAATAACCTCTTGCCACCCACACTAGTGTCATTAATTTAATTCAGACTAACATTAATTGTACGTAAATCATATGCACAAAGGCATGGTAATACATTTTCAAAATCAAAATAAAAAAAATATATTTAAAGAACTGGTGGTTACTTACTGCCTAATTTCGAGGATTTCAAAAGCGGACTTGTAGCCATTTTAAAATGCAGATAAGAACTGATGTTATATCACCGAAACAGCACAAACGTACTAACTCTCAGTTGACACTCGAATTGCGATACGAATGATAATGATAAACCAACAAGGTCACGCAAACATTCTACAAAAGTACCTCCTACTTCCAAAAACCGGTTCACGAAATTGTGTCACGATTTTCAAGTCAACACACACGTAAATAGCACTGTAAAGCAGGACATTACAATAATAGAGCTAACCACTTCTTCAAACATAGATTAAAGCAGTAATAATGTATTAATTCCGTTTTTTAATTATATAGCTTAACTATTTTAGGATTATATTCATTCTGTGCCGTAACACCTAGACTTTAAGAACCATTTCATCATATCAAGTGACGGAAAACAACAATTTTCGTTTATAATGACAGGACATTGACACTTGACATTTCTCTTAATAACGTTCCGTTTCTCGTAGTGAATTCCAAGCGTATATACGCGCGCGTGAGTAAACGGATTTCGGTTGTTGTGGCGACGCTTGAGGGATTCCTATGTCCAGCAGTGAATCTTTCGGCTGAAGTGATGATGATGAAAAGAAATTCATAATTTGAAAACTTCATATCATCAGACAGACAGGCCTCCTCTCTAGGAGAGGGAATGGGCCATAATCCAAAACGCGGGCCTAGTGCGTATTGGTGGATGTCACATATCTTCGAACTTTTGGTTCTAGAACATGCCGGTTTCCTCACGATATTTTTCTTCACCGTTTTGAGAGCAGTGGTGATGAAATAAATTACACAAAGTAATGCTCCTGGCTAGGTTTAAACCCATTACCTGCAACTCGTAAGTCGGGGCCTTTACCACTCGGCCATCACTGCTCTCATATGGATTTAAGTTCACATGGATTTAATATTTTCGTTTATTTTTATAATTTCAATAAGTATTTTATGATCCCAAACGTTCAGCTTTATAGTTTAATTCGATAAAAAATTATACATTATTCTTGACACCGTCTTGATTTAACTGTAAACAAATTTTCTTGTTTTTTAGGGTTCCGTAGTCAACAAGGAATCCTTATAGTTTCGCCATGTCTGTATGTCTGTCTGTCTGTCCGTCCGCGGATAATGTCAGCGACCGTTAGCACTAGAAAGCTGAAAGGTATCAATATGTATATCAACCATGCGGACAAAGTACACAAAGGATGTATGCGGACAAAGGACGAAAGTAAAAAACAAGGCGTCCCCCCCCTCTAACTTTTTAACCATAAGTTTAGAAAATATGAAAAAAATCTCAAAAGTAGAACTTTAGGTAAACTTTCTAGGAAAATTATTTTGAACTTGATAGGATGAACAGTTTTTGAAAAATTAAAAAAAAGAAACGTTCTGAACTAATTTTCTTATTTAACCGTAGGTACATGCAACTTTTTTTTACTTTTTTATATATTTCATTATCCTGAGCGTATCTTCTCTCAAATAAAAATACAAAAAGAAAAAAATCGGTACTCGCAATCCAAAATTACCACCGGGTACAGCGCCATCTCTCGGGGAATAAGGTTACTGACTTTTATATGGGCTACTGGGTTTTGTTACATCGTGAGAAATTTGTGGCCGTGGCGGACGGGAAACTACGGAACCCTGCACTGAGCGTGGATCCCGACACGCTCTTGGCCGATTTATTTTACTTTTTAGAACGCGACTTGTTGGTGCGTCAATGTGGGTTTCAGATTTTACTATTTTTTGCATAATATTTTGTATTTTTTTATCGGTAAGCAAACATAAAAACTGTGTCATGAGTCATGACTAGTGATTTAATTTTTTAGTTATTTTTGTTATTGATTTAATTTTTTAGTTGTTAAGTATCTTAATCGTTATTTATCAATTAAACTAAATGCACTGCTGCTGTTAGCACGCTACATAGAAAATATCGTTATGTATTTTTATTTTTTTTTTGTTTCAGACCGGTACTAACGCTACAAGTTCAACTGTATCAATCAAAGTTTTTATGCACACATACCGTTATTATATCTCTAATTCTCTATATATAATAGGAGAAACTGATAGCCTAACATATCAACGCACAGTCGAAACTACTGGGACTAAGAGAGTGAAATTTTGCACAGAGCCTTTTATGACGTAGGCGAACACTAAGAAAGTATTTTGCAAAATTCACCCCCTGAAGGGATGAACCGCGCGTCCAAAGTTTGTGCGAAAAACTATTTTTACTCGGACAAAGTCGCTGGCAGAAAGCTAGTTTCTAATATTTTAGTTTCTTGACGCTCTTGCTATTCCAATTTACTTCCGACATTGGCAGAATAGTCAACTTCGGCCCTATTTTTGCTATTAATAAAATTAGAATAGAGAAAATATCGTATTACGGAATGTGGTGATAATGACTGACAGATATATTCATGACAGATGTCACTTGACGTCAGACGATTGATAATACGATTTCGAAGCTATTGTTTGTTATTCGCGTTTTTTAATAAATTTATTGATTTACGGGTTCCAATCACTTTTGAAGAAGAAATCAATTCAAGAATAATGTGATCATATCATCATAGCGATTCTATCGTTGCGAATTAGCTTGTATAACATATTGAATAAAACAAGCAAAGTTTCAGTGCTTTTCAATAACACAACACCCATTTTTCAGTCAACATGACTTCAATTTTCGATCAGTACGAGCAAGCGTCGCAAGGTTCCCAGAGGCCCAAACCTGTGTCCGAGCCAATGGTGTCCTCGGGATATATAAATATGCAACTGGAAGATAATACACCCATGTTTTCCAAGAATAAAATGATTCTGAAGAATCTATCGGATTTGATAACGCATGCAGCGGTGTCTAACGACTACCTGGTGCTAGCTATGGCTAATGGGAATCTATTTCGGCTCAATCTAAAAAAGCCTGATTGTGGTCAAGGTAAGATGTGTGACATTCTCTGTTCTTAAATCTAGTAAAATAACCAGTTTTATAAATGTTCAAACTAAAAAAAATATCAATTTCATTATACTCTTAAGATATCAGTTATTCTATTTCAGAAATTCAATACTCAAAATTTGTCCAGCCAAACTCAAAACTAACAGGCATGTTCCTTGATCCACTTGGCCAGCATCTCCTCATGGCTTTTACTCCTAGAAACAAAAAAGATGGCTCTCCAGAGCTTATTTATTTGCATCAGAACAGTTCAAAGTCCAAACAGGTTACGAAATCTAAGAAATATGAAGTGACGGAAGTGGGTTGGAATTGGGAGAACACTTCGGAAATTAACACGGGTCCGATACTGCTTGGTACATCACAGGGACACATTATTGAGACCGAATTGGAAGCCGACAGTGACAAGATGTTTACGGCTAGTAACCAGTATTGGAGAGAGGTAACCTTTTTGATATTTATTGTTATATTTTCAAATGTTTCATTAGTTTCATACACTTTAATAGCTATTATTGATTCTGAGTCAAGTAAGAATATTTTTTTATTGTTAAAGATTCCTTTAAATTTGTGAATTATACAGGTTGATAACATTCATAAATTAAACACATTCATTCAAACAATTTCCCAGAAATTAGAGCATAAAAGGACCTAAAATTAAAAAAATCTAAGTATTCTATGCTTGCTTAAATGAAAAGTCTCAATCTAAATTTAGACTTGCCATTTGGGTTATTGGGACTTGAACACAAGTCAACAATAGCTAAGTGAAAATTACTGCAAAGGTGGGTTGTCGGAACACTAATTCATTATTGTATATTTCTTCTGTCAAAATTGATTCAATCTAATTAGCCGCTTCCCAAATGTCAAGGTTGCCTTAAAGTTTCACTTAATACAACTAAACAGAATACCAACAACTTATATGGCTATTAATTTAATACACATAATAGGGTTACATATATTTGGCATTAATAAATAAATAGTAAATAATGATTAATTGTCACAATATTTCATTATTATTTGACTCTCTGCACTTTTTTCTAAAGATAAACAATTGTTTAATCTACATTTATTTGATTACATTTAATTATTTTTTCAATTTCCTACACAAGCTGCCTAGTTACCTTCCTCTGTACGGAAACAAGGATATTGATGGTTTGGTAAACAAACATTTTTGCTTTCAATCATACTTTTATCTAATGACAATGTGTGTACAAAACCTCTGTGGAATCTTGATTATCAAAGTAATACATACATATTTTTAGTTCCCTTCGATGTGTCAATGAAAATGACTAACAATGTCTCAATGCTATGACTACTTATTTTAAGACCTGTTGCAAACTTCAGGCCAATAAGACTCCCAAAGTCTTGGACATTATAAGTTTCCAGCCTGTTGGGTTTCTGTTGCTTGTATTTCGAAGAATGTGTATCTGATTTTCATTGTTTCTATCAGATTTTTATTTTAGTCTGTTCCATTACGTGTACCTGTGGACATCCCAGAGTCTGTGTCTTCTGAAAGCTACAACAATGAAATAAATAAAAAAGTTCAGGTTTCCTTACAAAATTTTTATTCACACTGAAAAATGTAATCATCCCCTCTTTTATAATATTGTAAGATAATCAAGGTTTCACCCTGAGCTCGCCTTGGTTTGCTGTAAATTGGTTTCCCTTTGTAAGGTTTGATTTAATCGTAATAGGTTTGTTGCCCTTTTAATATCAAGCAGTTTGGCTTAATTGGCTTGAAGCACTCGGCAACAGCAGTCGTATTGTTGTAGCTAATTAAAATCTTCAAAAAAATATTTACTTTATTCTGTAAATAAATCCATATACATATATATATATGAATAAACTGCTAGAAAAATTAATGAATGCTGGAGTATTAAGTAAACTATACAGAGCATGGAATTATTAATAAATTCAATTCCGCAGTATTAATAAAATTCGTATCTCTGAAAATATGTAGAGCGCATTATCGTCCACATAACCACGGCGCAGCGTTAAATACACGCCCCGGGCGTTCCGTGGCGCCCCTCATGTATAGTTCTGAGTGTGTCATCATCAGCCTTTTTTAAAATTCCCACTATTGGGATACAGGTCTTCTTTTAGAAGAGGGAATGGACCGTAATTCACCACGCGGGCCCAATGCGGATTGACATATTATGTCTTTGAATGTTTGGTGCTAGAATTTCCTTCACCGTTTTGTGGCGTGGTGATGAAATAAACACACATTACATTAACAAATTACGACCTACAACTCATAAGTCGGGCCGTTACCACTGGGTCACCACTGCTCTTCTAGTGCGTAGTTTCCATATAGGTAAAATGTATGAAGACGAATGCGCCTAGATTGGCGTGTTGACGACTGACGTCCGCGCAGTGTGGTTCCACTTTAATCTGTACGACGAAGACCGTCCGAAATTTGGCAACATGCTGCAATCAGATGCTGCTCCGTTTCATGTCAGCGACGCCGCGCCGGGGTCATGTGGCCTGCAGGCTCTTCAGTCACGGAGTGCATAGTGCAAGTTTCTTTTACGTTAACGATAATCGACACGTTTATGACGTTCGGCGCTCCGATTGGCCCGCTCCAAGCTCTTAACCAATCAGAGAGCCAAACTCGGTAATCGCATTAAAGTAAAAACTCCTCTCTTTTAGCGTATAGTACGGTGAAAATATGTTGGCTGCTCTGAAGTTAGCGTAAAAAAAAATTATACATCTATACTAATATTATAAAGCTAAAGAGTTTGTTTGTTTGTTTGAACGCGCTAATCTCAAGAACTACTGGTTCGATATGAAAAATTATTTTTGTGTTGAATAGATCATTTATCGAGGAAGGCTTTAGGCTATATAACATCACGCTGTGACTTATAGGACCGAAGAAACAATGGAAAATGTGGAAAAAACGGGGGAAAATATTTATCTTTGAGGGCTTCCGTTGCGTGCGCTGCGAAAACGGTAGAAGATACCAAAAAAATATGTATGAAAGAATTATTCCTCTTAAAATGATCTAAAAAAATGTTCGCGACAGTATATGTCTATCTTTTAAGGTTAACTCACTAGAACCGTTTTTATGGGTATAAAATTTGGCCGAAATTAATGCATTATTACCAATTATTTGTTAGAGTTGTATCAACATAGTAATATTAAACAAGCAGCACAAAGAGGTGCTGTCTCCGGTTCTCCCTCCAAATCAGGGACTTGTGCCCCCGGTTACGCCTGAAGAAGTGCATGTGGCTCTTCGCCGCATGAAGAACCGGAAAGCTGTCGGTGCCGATGGAGTCCCTATTGAAGCCTGGAGGGCGATGGGTCCTCGTGGTGTGGGCATCTTAACCCACCTATTTAACCGCATGCTGCTCACCGGAAAGATCCCGAGTCAATGGAGACTGAGTATTATCACTCCAGTCTTCAAAGGCAAGGGATCGGTGCAAGAGTGTGGCGACTACCGTGGGATTAAGGTTATGTCCCACACCATGAAGCTCTTCGAGCGGGTGATTGACTCTCGGATCCGACAGGAGTGCACCGTCTCGGGATGTCAATATGGGTTTCGACCAGGTCATGGCGCCATGGACCCCATCTTTGCCCTAAGGGTTACCATGGAGGGATACAGATCGAAGAATACGCCTATGCACCTCTTGTTCCTAGACATGCAGAAGGCCTTCGACTGTGTCCCCCGTGATGTGATCTGGTGGGCGCTGAGATCCAAAGGAGTGCCCGAGACCTATGTTGACATCATCCGAGACATGTACCGAGACTCCGGTTCTGTGGTTCGGACCGCTGTTGGCGATACGAATCCCTTCCCCATCACCGTTGGAGTTCATCAGGGCTCTGTCCTTAGTCCGTTTCTGTTCAGCGTGGTGCTGGACGTGCTGTCCTCTAACATCAGGGACTTACATGAGCAGCCGCCATGGCTGCTCATGTATGCAGACGACATCGCGCTGGCGGACTCGGACAGTGGGCGCTTGGTTTTTTGCCCTTGCCTTATGCGGTCGGCCTCCTCCTTTACGAGCATTACTGCTTCGCATAAGGCGTGCCATTCTTCTTCGCTGCGGACCATGGCCTGAATGAACCAAGGACCGGCGCGAGAGGTCGCCGCCGCCGATCACCCCCACGAGGACACGGCGATGCTCTTCCTAAGCAGTGCACACCTCCACCGTGTGCTCCACCGTGTCCTCCGTGCTGGCCACCCAGTGGCGACACCCGGGCGTCTCTTCCGCACGAATCCGGCGCAGGAATCTCCTGAACTTCCCATGTCCGGTGAGAACCTGCGTCATGTCCTGCGTGATGTCTATCCACCACGCCTCAAAGAGGGGACTTACCGCCGAGATTATGGCATGCCCAAGTGTAGTTCTATGAAGTTTTTAGATAATTATGTTCTTTTAAAACTAAATTGTTTAAATTAATAACAGAAATTGACACGGGCAAAGTCGTGGGTAACAGCTATAATTTATAAAGCTGAGGTTTTTTGCAAAAATAAATATGATGCCCAAAGTAACTATTCCACGCGGACGAAGTCGCGGGCACAGCTAGTATGACATAAAAAAATAATACATATGACATAAAAAAAAATACTGCGCAGTCATTTGTTCGAAATTTGGAGCGGTCAAGATATATTTTCGGCTGTACTGTACGTTACTTATATCGTGGTAATAGGCAACGCCCACAGATATGCTTGTCCTATAAAAGTGTTGACAATGTCTATAACAGCTGCCAATAGTTTTCTATGCTCTGAGTATCAGCTATTGAAGTTACCTTATTTAAATCGTTTGCCTTTAAAGCTTTCATTTCATAATCAATTTAAACAATTAGTCTTACTACCATTGACCAAAACCTATCTATTTTCAGATTTTCGACATTGGTAAAGGTGCGACAGACATGCCTATTACAGGCATACAATTCCATAGAGTAAACAATACGAATAAATACTTCATCTTTATTACTACGCCTACTAGACTGTATCAGTTTATGGGTCATGCCACAACTCAAGGTGATAAACCCTCCCTACAGTCCATTTTCTACTCATATTTGACTATTCCTGAGACTGGTTTCCAAGAAATTCCGTCTTCATTGAAGTACTCGAAGCTTCAGTTCTTCGATAAGAATGGAGTCCCTAAAACGTTTGCTTGGTTGACCGAACCCGGGATATTTTATGGGCAGGTTAGTATAACTTGATATTTATTATTTATTTTTGACATATTTTTAGTTATCAAAGGTAAAGGGCGCCAACAGAGGTCTGAAACATTCCGCCTATGGCGCCTATTATTTAACCCATTTATAAGGGGATAGCTCTTGAACTTACGAGTACCTACTACCTAACATTTACAGAAATGATACAAGAGCTACCGAACTGATGTCGAAGCGCTTGGTTTTCGGATAAACTAAGCTCTTTAATATATGAGCCTATTTAAATGCTGTTACTGAATGACAGGAAATGCACATCTTTACACTCCCTCCTAGTTCAAAAATCATAGCAGTAAGTACCCCCTAAAGTTTTAGATAGGTAGTCTATCTAAATCTATGAATTTAATTTGACATCATAGCTATACATTTAGGTTCCAATATAACAATGTATTACATAGTTATTTGTTAGTAAAATTTTCCTTATAGTCATGCTATTATCGTAACAAAATAATTATGAACCGTTCCCACCAAAATGTGTCCGTTCAATTAATTTGTATAATACAAATTAATTTTCGCTTTATCGCACATAATCTGGCCTTAAAACTCTCTGCTGGGACTAGAGCATCCTCTCTGTGAAGCTTATCAGTTAATAATTAGGGTGTGTTGCCACTGATGAGTGGGCATTCAAATAAAATAAATGGTCACGCGACCTCAAGCCGGACAAAATTGAGTCGGGTATTGAGCAGAGGGTAAAAAGCAAAGAGTAGGAATTCATAATAATGTTGGGTGACAAATAATACGAAAAAAACCAGCCAGCCAGATAATGATACAGATTCCGTATATAACATTATAACAATTATTAAAATCGAGTAAAAAAACTAAACAGTCATGGTTTTTGTGTGAGTGGTGGGTACGGAACCTTTTAAAAGTAGGAACAATTATGGAACCTGTTGGGCACCGCAACATTACAAACTCTACTCCATCCCGCTCCGTTTCAATAGAGACACTTGCCATTTTTCACCGTTCTTCTCCGCTTTTGTAGAGACGTACTCTTTATCTCATTAATTAATATTTCACAGTTGGACCCAAGTTCCCAACAGAATTCAAACTCGTTGTTCACGCAAGGCGCCCTGATCAGCTACCCGACTGAAGGAGACGAACAGGAAAATGCACCTCTGTCCTTTGTCCTTACAGAGTTCCACGTACTTCTCATGTACTCCGACAGAGTCAAAGTCATCTCACTTATAAGCCAAGAATTGGTCTTCGAAGATAGATATTCAGAAGCCCACGGTAAATTGAAAAATATTGTTAGAGATACGAAGAAGAGAACCATATGGGCAATCACAGATAAATGCGTGTTTAGGTACAAAGTAGTTCGAGAGGAACGGAATCTATGGATCATTTACTCCGATAAAGGACAGTTTGATTTAGCCAAAGAGTACTGCTATAACAATCCTGCTTTCATTGACGTCATAAATGTAAAACAAGCCGAATTACTTTTCAATCAAGGAGACTACGAAAGAAGCGCAGAAATATTTGCAGAAACGCAAAAAAGCTTCGAAACAATTTGCCTCAAGTTTCTGGAGTTAGATCAAATTAATGCTTTGAAAGTCTACTTAGGGAAGAGATTAGAGGCGTTAAAAGAAGACGAAAAGACGTTGATCTCGATGCTGGTCATTTGGATGACCGAGTTATACTTGTCTCAGTTAGGCTTGCTCCGACGCACAGGGAAGCAAGATTCAGAAGAATATCACCAAATCCAGAGCAATTTTGAAGTATTTTTACTCCATCCAAAAGTTGCGAAATGTATGCAGCACGTCAAATCAGTAGTATACGACTTGATGGCTTCTCACGGCGACAAACAAAACCTAATCAAACTAACGATTATAAACGAAGACCATGAAAATGTAATAGCTCAGTATATTTATAAGAAATCTTACTTAGAAGCTATTGAGACGCTGAAAACGTTGAAGAGGCCGGAGTTGTTCTACCACTTCGCTTCTGTACTTATGGAGGAGTCGCCGAAGCAATTTGTCAACGCTTTGATTTCTCAGGGAGCAAGATTGAGCCCTTCAAAATTGTTGCCTGCGTTTCTGTCTAGTAAGAATGACACTGATCATTTGTCCGAAGTGATCAAGTACCTGGAGTTCATTCTGCAGCATTACAACGTGAAGGACAAGGCCATACACAACTACTTGTTGACGTTGTACGTGGAACATGATCATGAGGCGCTGACGATGTATCTGTCTCGGCAAGGGCAGGATGTTACGATGGTCAATTATGACGTGCATTATGCTTTGAGGTAAGTTTACGTCTGTCCTATAGCGATTTTGTGCTCAGTTTTTTTTTTCTAATACTATTTATTTTTTCCGGCTTAGTAACTGCTAAATGATTTTTCTTGTGGTCTACTTTCGAAAGTCAGGTGAGGAATTTGCTTTACAGCAAAAAGCAAATTTATTTAAAGTCGTTTATTTACAAAATGTATAATTATAAAAGTATATTCGATGTATATAACTTTCTGTCTATTGGTTCCGGCTAATCTCCGAAATGGGGCGCCTGCTTTTAAAGAAACATTCACTCGTAGATGGCTAATACTAACTTTACCTACTTTATTTCCGGCCATCATAGTCGCAGGCTTGCGGATGGCGAGCAATTGGTAGCTTGCTGTCCGACCGAACCCAAGTCGTCGACAGCGCATGCTACTTTTTTTTTTAATAAATTTGTTTTCCACGTAGAGACTCGCATCAATCATAGCAAGACATATTTCCAGATTATGTCGCGAAAAGAACCTGTCAGAAGCGTGTGTGAAGTTATCAGCACTGCTGGGTCTGTGGGACTCCGCCGTGGAGCTCGCGTTGCAAGTGAGCCTCACGCTTGCCAAGAGCATCGCGGACATGCCCGACCAGATCGAACTGAGGAGGCAACTGTGGCTTAATATTGGTGAGTTCTTTATGAGATGTTTCATAGTTGAAAGAAATTATTTATGTCAGACATGGCGCATTAAAAATAACTTAAAAAATATAGGTAAGATATACGTCACATCCGCGTGAAACAGCCAGCTCTCATCAAATGTATTAGACAGAGACATAGTCCTGATTTTCAGCGCTATGGCTCAAGCCATCGTCGATATTAAAGGTTGCTCGCCAACGTCCCAAGCAAGGTGAACTTGCTAGTTTTAATCTATGTAGACAGCAGTTATAAACCATGACTTTCAACGACCTTGAATAGGAGGCACGTTTTATCAAACGTAGTTTCTGATTTACGAACTTGTTGGTGCGTGGGTTAGATTCATGTAGCCGTATCACAAACAAGACATAAACTGAGCTGCAACCAAGGTGACCAGGCCACCGGGCTTGCGGACGGCGAGCAATGGGTAGCTCACCGTCCGGCTGTCTTGTAACAGTCCGGACCAAGCTAAGTCGTCGACGAAGCACTCTGTTCCCGCGCGCCTTAAGTTGTCAGCAAATCCTTAAGGACTCTGCAAAAGGGTCGAACCCGTGGCTGAGGATCTCTTTCTGAAAGGAAGGCTTGGCCCCAGTGCGAAAGCCAAAGAAGGAACGGGGTGGGGTGTTTAGTCAATAAGAGTCTGACACTGTTTCCTGCTCCGCCCAAAAGCGATATTTGTCAGTAGATGATTTTTGTCCACCATAAAAAACGTGACTTTGGCTAGAACACTATTGAGTATAACATATTGTACAATTGTACAAAAGGAAACACAAGATCAATTAATATGACTCTTTCTAATTTTCAGCTGAAAGCGTAATCACGAAGACCCAAGACATGCAAGCGGCGATGGGTTTCCTCAAAGAGTGCCCTCTCATCAAAATAGAGGACATCCTGCCTTTCTTCAGTGACGTCGTTACCATCGACCACTTTAGACAACCCATTTGTGAATCTTTACAGGTAACCTGTCAAAAAATGCCTTGTTTATAGTTTTTTTTTTAGTTGTTAATTATCTTCGAAATTAGTTCAACCTTCTAGTCCAGTGCAAATGGATGGGTGTGCGGTTTTAAGGGTAAAAAAATGGTTTATCTCGATTTCTCGCAAAACTACTGGTTCTATGGAAACAAGGACTTGTAGGTTATAAAAAGATCTACGACTTTCATATTTACACTTTTTCACATAGCCTCAAAATCTCAAAGTCAGTCAGAAAAGTCCAAAAATCCGAGTTTTTGAATTTAATTTTTATCTCCTTTAAAACTGGCACTGGTCTATTCATACTTAAAACGGATTAAAAACAGATTGCATGTAACGTAGAAGAGTAATGATGTGAAAAAATGAATATATACAGTGACTGGTAATACGGTGACTTAAACACGTGATTGTCCATCGATAGGTCCACCCTGAAAACCACACGCGCCGTGGCCTCGTCGCACTATGTGTGTGTCCTAAGCTTTATGCTGACTGGTGAGCCGTTTTGCGCGGAAGCTTAGCTTAGCTTGGAAGACCGAACTGACGTTAAGGCTATAATGATTCCATTATAAATTTTTACTTGCTTACTTGCAGGAAAATAATAACCAAATAGAAGAAATGAAGGCTGAAATGGAAGAGGCTATAACATCCGCTGAATATGTAAGTAAAAACTGCTTCTCTTAATCATTCAGCGTTTTCTGGGGCCTCATATTAGACTTTATTTTCGATAATTAAAGACTTCATATTGTTACGAACGTGAGTAATCAAATGCCGGTTTACTAATAGAGAGATTTATTTTTCCACAAACAAAACACAAATTTAGTCCAATCGCCAATAAACCACTTCGTAATGCACTCTAGAGATCCGTAAGAATATCGCTTAGGTCGTCGTATGGATGAAAACGTTCTTCACTTGACTTGGGTATTCGCACTTGATCGCAGTCTAAATCAAACTGACTGACGTCCGGCCAGTAGACACGTATTTATACTCAGAGCCAAGAAAATTCTAGATACCGAAGGTTCGAGGCCACACCAGAACAAAAGAAACCGTTTCCGCGAAGCAATAAATTATTCTTATTACCTACCGGTAGGTAACTACTCGACCCCACGACTCATACGAATTTCGACTCTATAGTAAAAGACTGAAGGTACAAATTCCTTTACCAAGTTACTTAAGTACCTACAAAAGTTCTCAGAATTATTGAGTACCTACTTATACGTGTCCGATTTTTCTAGAATTTGCTAGGCCCTGGTACGTACTTCTATTCTGGAGGTTTCGACTAGCAATGCGTTTTAATTATTCGGTGATACTCTTGACTTTGTCGAAGAAACGGCGTGTTCTATTTCCACGGCGTAACAGTGCCCCCCTCTTAGTCATGCTCGTCCCGAGCATCATTAGATCCACGATACGGCGCCAGTCTATCCAAGTGAACTACCTTAGGCTTTCCTCTTAGTCCTTTCTTGATGCGGTAGGTTACGTCGTTAATCCTTTTCACCACGGTGTAAGGTCCCTCCCATCGAGCTTGAAGTTTCGGCGACTTCCCTTTTCGTCGGAGCGGGTTGTGAAGCCAGACTAGTGAACCTTCCTCAAACCCCTTGGTATTGGCATTACGGTCGTACCTAGTTTTCATTTTGGAGCTGGTGTTCATGCTATTTTCACGTACTCGTTTATGCACTTCATCCAATTGGTCCTGAAGGTCACTGACGTAGTCCGTAACTGGCTTGTTCTTGTCAGGTGGCACGCCAGTTATGGCATCTACTGGAAGTCTCATCTCTCTGCCGAAATTCACTCTTGCTGGAGTATGTCCCGTGCTATCGTGTACTGCCGATCGATAAGACATCAGAAATAGTGGAATGTACCGGTCCCAGTCCTTCTGATGGTCATCGACAACCTTAGCCAGGTGATTCTCCAGGGTTTGGTTAAATCTTTCCACCATTCCGTCCGACTGTGGATGCGCAGGTGTTGTGCGTGTTTTGTAAATCCCCAGAAGGGTACACATTTCCTGGAACAGCGCAGATTCGAAGTTTCGGCCTTGATCGGAATGGATCTCCAAAGGTACGCCATACCGACACACTACTTCTTCAACCACCTTCTTTGCCACTGTCGTCGCTTCCTGGTTGGGTATGGCGAAAACTTCGGGCCACTTTGTGAAATAGTCCTGGATCACCAATATGTATTTGTTTCCGTCATTTGTAATTGGAAATGGTCCAGCGACGTCGATGGCAATTCGTTCCCAAGGGGCTCCCACGTTATACAGCTGAAGCTTGCCCCTGCTTCTAGTCTGTGGTCCTTTCACAGATGCACACGCTGTACATTTCCGACACCACTGCTCTATGTCATCTCTACAATTGAGCCAGTAATACCGCTGTCTCACTTTCAGTAGAGTTTTCTTGATCCCCAGGTGTCCACCAGAAGCACCATCGTGTATTTCCTGTAGCAGGGGGACCACTTCACTTCGTGGTACTATCACTTGTGTAGTCACCTCCTTGCCATCATTCGATTCCCATTTCCTACAGAGCACATCATTCTCCAGGACTAAACTGTCCCACTGCGCCCAGTAGCTCTTTGTGACGGGACTAAGTGACGATACTTCACTCCACTGGGGCCTAGCTCCACTACGCATCCAGTCCAGTATCGGTCGAATATCGTCATCTTCTTCCTGGGATTTCTTGAAGTTGCCTTCAGTTCTAATCAAGTTCACGTGTTCTCTGGCTTCGTTTTGCTGGCAATGTCTGCAGTCTTCATCACACGGACGTCGCGACAGGGCATCAGCATTGTTATGCCCTTTTCCACTCCGATGTTCTGTCACAAAATTGAACTCCTGCAGCTGCTCGAGCCATCTTGCAACTTGACCCTCCGGGTTTTTAAATTGTAGCAGCCATTTCAATGCAGCATGGTCCGTCCTCAACGTAAACTGCCTTCCAATGAGGTACTTGTGGAAGTGCTGCAAGGTTTTTACCACAGCCAGCAGTTCTCGTCGAGTAACGCAGTAGTTCCTCTCAGGCTTTGAAAGTGCCTTACTGAAGTAAGCGATCACGATCTGTCGGTCACCTTGCATCTGTGACAATACGCCACCAATTCCCGTATTGCTGGCATCAGTGTCAACGACAAATCTTCCATCTCTACTCGGATACCCCAGTATAGGTGCTTCACATAGCCGTTGCTTCAGCTCGTTGAACGCTGACCCACAGTTGTTGTCCCAGATAAATTCTCTTTTATCCTCAGTCAATTGATGCAGAGGTTTTGCAATGTCCGAAAAACTCATAACAAACCTTCTGTAGTACGTGCATAGCCCTAGAAATGCACGTACTTCTGTTTTGTTCTTCGGAACTGGCCACTGTTGTACAGCCTTTATCTTCTCAGGGTCGGTTCTCACTCCGTCGGCGGAAATCACATGTCCTAAGTAGCTGACCTCCTTCTTAAACAGGGCACACTTCTTTGGGCTTAGTTTTAGGTTAGCCCCTCGTATTCTGGTGAACACTTTTTCCATGTTCCTTAGGTTTTCCTTAAAAGTGCGGCCCATTATAATGACGTCATCCAAATATACTAGACAGACGTCACCAAGAAGACCAACCATGACTCGTTCCATGAGGCGTTCAAAGGTTGCTGGAGCATTGCACAACCCAAAAGGCATGACGTTAAATTGCCACAGGCCATTGCCAATGCCCGTACTGAACGCTGTCTTTTCTTTATCCTTCTCGCTGATTTCCACTTGCCAGTAGCCACTTTTCAAATCAATGGTTGAAAACCACCTCATACCACTGAGCATATCCAGCGTATCGTCGATCCTCGGCAAGGGATAACTGTCCTTCTTCGTGACGTTATTCAGCATTCTGTAGTCGACACAGAATCTTGTACTGCCGTCCTTTTTCTTCACAAGAACGACAGGAGAAGACCATGGGCTCGTAGAAGGTTCAATTATTCCACTATCAGCCATGTCCTTTACCATTTCTGCCACTTCAGTTTCTTTAGCCCAGGGTATGCGGCGCGGCCTTTGTTTAATCGGTCTAGCATCACCTGTGTCTATCTCATGCTTGACGAGGCCTGTTCTTCCGCAGTCCTTTCCCGTCGCAAAAATATCCCGAAACCGTAGCAGAAATTCCCTGGCTTGCTGTAGTTCTGAGGTCGACAAATTGTTCTTAGAACTTTCCAGAAGTTGCTGGATGTGGTCAGGTTCACCTTTTGTCGAGTCCTGCTTCACTGGAGATGTGTTGATTTGGCGGAGATACTTCACTTCTTCACATCTTCCAACAACACTGTTTTTCTTCAAATGGACCTCCTTTTTCCCAAGATTTATTATTCTCACTTTAGATTTCCCTTTCGTCATTACTAAAGTCCTCGCAGTGATGAGTTCCGGGTGCCGGTCAGTATCCTCAACTATTACGCATCTTTGTTGTCTGATTTTCTTAGGGAATTTTACTTCAACTAAAGTTTCTGTTCTCGGAGCCAATGTCGTATCTTTTAAACAATAGAGGTTACACATGTTGATTCCCCGCAGGAACACTTCTTGGTCTGGAAACTTCAATACTCCCCTATCAATATCCAAAACACATCGGTACTTCCGCAAGAAATCCAAACCCAGAATGCAATCATCAGTAATATTGGCAATTAATACAGAATGGGTGTAGACTTGATCACCAATTTTTAACTCTACATCTGTATCACCGAGGACGGAGACTGGCTGGCCGGTTGCTGTCTGAAGTCGGCAGGATGGAGACTTTCTTTGCCACAAGATCGTACGTTTCAGCAACTCAGGTCTTATAATAGTCCGTGACGCCCCGGTGTCAACGGTGAAATTGCAAGCTCTTTCATTCAGTATTCCTTCTATGGTCAAACTATTTCCGTTGTGGACTTGATTGATGGTTATGGTTGGGGCCTTAAGTTGACCAGCCAGCACCCGCCCCGCGGCCCTGGCGACATTTAGTTTAACGACTCTTCGTTAACTTGGGTTCCGGAGTCCACACTTCCCCTCTTTCTTTTGGGGCAATCGGTACGAATGTGCCCTTTTTCTCCGCACCCGTAGCACGTCGGAATATATCGGGACTTTGCCGAAGAAGAAACTACCCCTTCTCGTTGGAGCGGCTGCACTGAAGGCGAGACCACCACTTCTCGAACTCTGTGCGTGCGTGAATCCTGTCTTACGGCTTCCACTTCCAAAGCGTGAGCCATCGCACTCTTCAGAGTTTGGTGGTGTCCAAGTCGCACCGTAGCTCTTACTTCCGTATCCCGTAGACCGTCGATGAATGCCTGCACCAGATATACTTGCACGGTCTCCGGTGTCATCGACACGTATGCGCGCCGCACCAGCCGTTCAACCTCGACACCCCACTGTTGGAGGCTCTCGTTGGGCTTTTGTGTTCTCTCGCGAAGCTGCGCGCGGAATACGTGCTCGAGGTGCTTGTCACCGTAGCGGGTGTCTAACCCTTCCATTAGACGCTCCAAGGTCCTACCGTCTGAAGGAAGGTTCTCTAGGACCAGTAGGGCGTCCCCACGTAGAGCTAAGGTTAACGCCGCGAAAGACTGCTCATCATCCCAGCGGTTTGTCTTCACCAACGTTTCGAATTGGTATTTGAAGGCAGTCCATGACGACGTGCCGTCAAAACGTGGCACATCAAACTTTGCGGCCGACGTACAGTGGGTGTGCGCTGATGAGCCAATGGCAATGGGTTCGCGTGCTTCCAGCTTGACAATTTTTCTATTGATGTCCAGCAGGCGATCTTCATGGCCATCTATTCGGGTTTCCAAAGTATCAGTTCGGGCGGAAACCTCCTTGACCTCTAAGGTGAGATTCTTTACTTTCTCGCCCAGCGTGACGAGGCCGTGATCGATTTTCTCGAGGATAAGGTTCTGCTTAGCCTCTTGATCGCGGCGAGCGGCTTCCTGTTCGCGGCGAGCGGCTTCCTGTTCGCGGCGAGCTTCTTCCTGGTTAGCCGCGATTAGGTCCTGGAGCTGGCGCTGGTTAGCTTCCTGTTCGCGGCGAGCGGCTTCCTGTTCGCGGCGAGCGGCTTCCTGTTCGCGGCGAGCTTCTTCCTGGTTAGCCGCGATTAGGTCCTGGAGCTGGCGCTGGTTAGCTTCCTGTTCGCGGCGAGCGGCTTCCTGTTCGCGGCGAGCTTCTTCCTGGTTAGCCGCGATTAGGTCCTGGAGCTGGCGTTGGTTAGCTTCCTGTTCGCGGCGAACGGCTTCCATACTAGCTTGCATGGCAGCCAACACCGCAGCGAGGCTCATTTCTGAAGTTGGTCCTGTTGGCATCTCAGCAGCTGCCGTTGCTCCGACACCAGCCGGATCTTCTTCCTCCAGTCGGTGACGCGCAGCATCCATCTCCGTTTGTCTCCTTGTTCGTGGTCGCTGTTCGTCGTCCCTCTGTAGTAATGGCATCTCACTTCTGACACCAGTTGTTACGAACGTGAGTAATCAAATGCCGGTTTACTAATAGAGAGATTTATTTTTCCACAAACAAAACACAAATTTAGTCCAATCGCCAATAAACCACTTCGTAATGCACTCTAGAGATCCGTAAGAATATCGCTTAGGTCGTCGTATGGATGAAAACGTTCTTCACTTGACTTGGGTATTCGCACTTGATCGCAGTCTAAATCAAACTGACTGACGTCCGGCCAGTAGACACGTATTTATACTCAGAGCCAAGAAAATTCTAGATACCGAAGGTTCGAGGCCACACCAGAACAAAAGAAACCGTTTCCGCGAAGCAATAAATTATTCTTATTACCTACCGGTAGGTAACTACTCGACCCCACGACTCATACGAATTTCGACTCTATAGTAAAAGACTGAAGGTACAAATTCCTTTACCAAGTTACTTAAGTACCTACAAAAGTTCTCAGAATTATTGAGTACCTACTTATACGTGTCCGATTTTTCTAGAATTTGCTAGGCCCTGGTACGTACTTCTATTCTGGAGGTTTCGACTAGCAATGCGTTTTAATTATTCGGTGATACTCTTGACTTTGTCGAAGAAACGGCGTGTTCTATTTCCACGGCGTAACAATATATAATTATCTACGTATTTGGATAAATTTCCTAAAATAGAATATTATAATATTTTTTAGAATCTACGCAACGTCCGCGTAGATTATAAAAATATAGGACTTTCGTCTGGTGCCTTTCAGCCGTGTATCGTGGCACGTTGCGATGTCGCGACGTAGTTTTTTACGATGCTCGTCGTATATTACCCACGTCGCGACATCGTAAAGTGCCTTGATACACGGCTCCCGTTATTCATGATTAAAAGAAATGGGTGAATCCAGTATCTTTTGAGTTTGTCTTTTCTTTATCCGTCTTCTTAACAACAGCAGGAGCAGGACGCGTCTAGTGCGGTCCATTTTTCGAATGCCTGCGATATTTCACATCGTGGCACGTTACGATGTCGCAACGTAGTTTTTTACGATGCTCGTCATAGGTTCCCACGACACGATGTCGCATCGTGAAACGACGCCGCATCGTGGTACGACGTCGTATTGTGTTTATGTGTTCCGGCCCTTATAGGGTGGATATGTGCCGTACCGGTTGTCCGACGGTTCTATATATAAATTTTTTTTTTCTGAACTTGCAGGTCCGCGCCGAGATCCAGTCGTTCCGCAACCGAAGCGTGACCGTGCTGGTCTCCGACGTGTGCTGCCTGTGCGACATCGCGCTGTTGCTGCGCCCCTTCTACCTGTTCCCGTGCGGCCACAAGTTCCACAGCGACTGTCTCACGCAAGAGACGCTGCCTATACTCAGTATGTATTACTTTTTTATTCGACAACTATCACACAACGCCGTCTAGTCTCAAGCAAAGCCGAGCTTGTGTTATGAGTACTAGACAACTGATAAACATTCTTATATATTTCTAAATATATACATATCATTACATAGTTTAAAACGAAGTCGCTTCCCGATATATCCGGATTTTGATGTGGTTTCTTTTTAATAGATAGAGTGATTCAAGAAGAAGGTTTGTATATATAATACATGCACAACCGTGCCAAGCTATGGCGGGTCGCTAGTTATAGATAAATTATACCCAAACACAGAACAAATGATCGTGTTCATCACACAAACATTTTTCGAACCCACAATCTCCGGCATAGCAGTCAGGGTCACTAACTACTAGACTGACAGGCCAGTCTTGCAGTATTGCACTGTTACCCTGTAGAATTCTGTGTTATCGAAACTCTTTAGCTCTTGCCGACTTAGCTTCTATAGCATAGCATCACCCTTATAATATTCCCACTGCTGGGACTCGGGCGTCCTCTCTACGAGAGGGGATGAGCCGTAATCCACCACGCGGGCCCAGTGCGAGTTGGATGTCACATGACTTTGAATTTTTGGTTAGTTTCTTTATTTTTCAATACAATTACAGGCTCTCTCCCCGTTATAATTTTACTGTAATAAAATAGTTTATCGTATCAGGTGCGCGTCAAACCCCACGAGTCGCGCGTGTATTGAAAATCGTCGTAAAACCTACTCGTGTTCCTTCAATTGCCCTTTGTGTTATTGGGCCCGGTCTCTTTCTAACAATCATGCAAATGAACAACCTGTTTAAAGCACCAAAGGCGGTTTTTTATTAAAATCTTGAGCCCAAGCAAACGACGGGGTTCGCATACCTATTGTCTTTCTATCTTGACTCTAACTGCGGTCCTCGAAAAACCTACCATAATTATACTATATCTTCATTTTATCCCCAGCACCAGCCCGCCGCAACAAACTATCAGACCTACAACGCCAGCTCTCTGTGCTGTCCAACATCGAGCTGTCCACCGTCACCTCCAGCGGCCTGCCTCTCCGCGAGATCCTGAGGAATGAGATCGATGACCTCGTGGCGAGCGAGTGCATCTTCTGCGGCGAGTACATGATCAACTGTATTGACAAGCCGTTCATTACCGATGAGGACTGGGATAGAGTCATGAAGGAATGGGAGTGAGATATTTTTATATTTATTGTTGAGTTGTCGAGTTGATTATTTTGTATTAAGTCGGGTATTGGCTGCTATATCGTAACATGTAAGCAGTATTTCATACACTGTACTGAACATGTATCATCGAGAATACTTTCGCCTGACCACCACTTAGTTCATTTTTGCTTGCGAAAACTTCAAAGGTTTAGCGAAAAATTCAAGGGATTTTTTTTAAGTTTTGGGGGTATGTGTAACAGAGAGTAAAGTCCCGCAAACCTCCTTTGTAAAGGGAGGATCCTCCGACCAGACAGGTGTAGTCTGGTGGGCTACTGCCCGATAGTTGATTTCGGGCTGTCTCGTATATGTTCAAATCGCTCGGAGAACTTTGTTTGCGCGATGCAGAATTCCTGTAGTTCTTATGTTATGACATAGATGGCGCTACAAAGTGATTAGGTAGAAATAATCGCGATAGTACCTATTCACTTCTGTTTTCAGAGTTTAAATGATCTGACCGCGCGCGCAATGCGCTCATTGTGTCGGTATTCTGTTACATTGCATGATACATTGATATGTGGTCAGCAAATTCTTCCATTGCATGTTATATTGCATATTACGGTATAGCAGTCAGTACTCAACTTTAGAGATAATGTAATTTACGGTCACGAGTCAATGTCAAACGATGATTCTAATGTAAAGGATAAGGTATGAAAAATTGCCGTTCTAAAAAAAAAGGCAACACCTCATCTGTACTGTATGGTGTGACCTCATTGGCAAATATTTGTTGAGCTCTTTCTTAGCTCTTGAACATCTCTCCAAGTTGTCTGATCATCTTTATATTCTTTATCACATAGTATGTATTGCTGGCCATATTGTTTAATTTAAACGTCGTAGTCGTGATAGACTACTATAATATATAGTAGTCTATCACGATTACGAGTTTGATTCAACTCGAACCTTCACACTGCAAAGTGCTTCGTTGGATGGTCGTCGTACATTACCATATGTTTGTTTGAGAGTGCAACCCTGCTGCAATGTACGACGAACGCCCAACTCTCGCCTCTGTAAACAGTTTATTTGTATAGCATTTGAATGAAAACTGTTTCAAGTTAAAATGTAGACAATCGAATAGAAACTCTTTTTAATATTTTCTATCCTGTTGTAGATAATCTATGTAGTATAAGTTATTATATGATTCTGCATGTATGTATTTTTAATTTTGTCAGACTGATATATTAATTGTTGAGTAAATATATTCTATGTATATGACTGAAGTGTAAAGAAAGTATGTACACTTGGGAAAAATCTCCATGTGCTTTGGTATTCTGTGATAAAGTTATCCCTGTCATGGAGTTGAATTCCTATGTAAAATAAATTATTATTTAAGTAATATATAATTATGTAATATAGCCAATTAATTATATTTTGTGTATTATTAAATAAATATGTGTATTATGTAGTCAATAAAAAAAAACAATATAATATAAATGGATTCATTATTTATTCAGAAAATTGTGTTATCAAGTGATGATAAACAATAAATTATTAAATATTAGGACAAGGAGACCATTTCAAATCCTAGAGGACAACAAATATCTTTACACATTTGTTTAATATTAAAAACGTAAAATGTACAAACATAAACAATACAATGTCAACACCTGTGTTATTTATGCACAATATAATTAACACTGAAGATTAAGGAAGGCATACACTGAGCCCCGTGCGCGGATTACGAGTGTGTAACTAATGAGACAATTCACTATTGCGAACTAAGTTTATTGACTAGCAGCACCGTCTACTTCCATCACCTGTGGCTCCGACTTGTCTCCTTTATCGTCCACTTGCATTATATCTAAGTTTTCTTTCTTTTCCTCCACATTTTCTTCCTTATTGCTATCTTCTTGCTTAGTACTATCGTTAGGTATATCTTTCTTATTTTCTTTGCTCTTATTGCGTTTCTTTACAACTTTGGTGCCCTTCTTGGGGCTTTTGTCTTCGCCTTCCGGTTTCTGTTCTGTTTCGACTGGTTTTTCGGAAGGCGTGTCCTCTGGTCGTGTATCGGCAGCTTGTGTTTGCGTGACGTCTTTATTGTCGGTTGGCTCTGCTGGAGGTTGAACTTCCTCGGCCTTAACCTCTGTCGTTACCTCCTCTGCTTTCTCAGTCTTCGCTTCCACTGCTGGGGCTACTTCTGCGGGCTGTTCGGCTTGCTCTAGTGGCTCACCTTGACCCTCCTCTTTGGTGGTTTCCTTCATTTCAACTTCGCCATTTTCTGTAGCCTGTTCAGCTGCCGGCTGGGCATCTGTATTTTCACTCATTTCTACATCTGTTGGCTGAGGTTGGTTCTTGATGCCAGCGTTACTTTCTGCTTTGGCTTCTAATACAGCTATACATTTTTGGATACACTTGATGGCCTCCTTCCTAGCCTGCCGAATGTTTTCTTTTCCATCAGTTTCAATAGTATCTAATTTAATAAGATTCCTAGTAAGCATTTCATCTAGGAACAAGTATTTCTTATCGTTTTTGGCACCACCAAAGTTTTCAACCTCGGTCATAAGATTTAGTACATCTGTTTGAATACGAAGAATCTGTGAAATAGGGTCGTTGACCGGGGGTTGTTTGGGTTGTGGCGGCGTCTGTTCCCGCTGCGGAGGCTGAGGCTGCGGCTGCGGCGGGGCTTGCTTCTGTTGGGGCGGCGGGGGCTGTTGCTGCTGCGGCGGCCGCTGCTGAGCTCTGGACGGAGGTTCAGTCTTAGGTGCGTTCTGTTCGTGGTGCACGGGCACTTTCACAAAATGTTCTTCGGCATGTGGAGGAGGTTGTGGTTTAGGTGATTGACCGCGCTGTGGTGATGCACCGCGAGCGAACGCCGCCTGCGGGTACGCTTTTTGCTGTGTGAAAGGTTGTGGTCCCTGCCTAAAACCTTTGTTGAAGGGCGTGCCGAAAGCTCTAGCGAAGTTAGGTGGATGGTGGTAGCTAACGGGGCCATCGTCGGCGAAATACTGTTCTCTGTCGATATGTGGTTGTGGGGGCGGTGGCACGTACGCGGGCTTAGCGTCACCGAAGTGCGTGCCGTGGTCAACAGATTTGTTAATGACGGGCTCGTCCCTGCCCTCCACGAATATCGGTATGTGTCGCACGTTCGAGTGCTGTTCGCCGTGCTGTGGCGGGTGTTCTTGGTGGTTCTGTCCACTCATTTTGAAGCTTTGGTTTGGAGCGCTACTGTCTGGCGGCGCTGACATAGACCTCTGATTTCTGTCGTCCGCATCGACCAGACTAGGGTCAGCGGGGCTTTTTTGGCCGAGATCGACTGTGTTTCTTAGTCCGTACTGTGGTAGGTGCGCTTGTGGTTCAGGTTCTGAGGGGCCTGGTTGAGGTTCCTGTTCAGTCTGTGTAGCTGTGGTCTGCTGTTGCGCCGGCGGGGACTGCGGCGGATGCGGCACGTGTTGTTGTGTTGGTTGCGGCTGCGGTTGTTCGTCGCGGGGTCCAAATCTGCGGTTCCAATGTGAAGGGAAGTGTTCTCTAAACTCGGGCGGGATGTCGTCGAAGGGGAATCTGTCGAAGCCACCGAAGCCGTCGCCGAAATCTGGAATTACGAAACGTTTTTTAAGCACACCTGCAAAGAAAAAGGTCTGGTTTCAGTTGATGTTGTAATACATCTCTACAGATACATATAAGTGTATAAAAACTTAATATGTATATATTCTGTAGTTAACTGAAATATGACCTTTTTAAATCAAAGCTAACTCTTGAAATAAAACTCAAGTTGGATCAAATCTTATGTGATAGTGGTATGTCTTACCGTCTGTTGCGTCCTGGCTCGAAGGCCGCCTCTTCCGGGCCCAGGTGGCGGGGCGCTGCCGCAGTCGCGCCGCTATGTCAGGGTGTCGCGACGCAAGCTCACTCCACGCGCCCGACCCCTCCTCTTCGTCAAATGGGAAACCGCGCTGTTGACAAAAAAAAATAACGGTTAAATTCTTTGTTTTTTCTTGCAGATAGTATCTTAAACTAGAGATTTAACAATTTCCTTCGGACTGGTATTAGACATACGAAACGGGTTTTATCAGATGCTTTTTACATACTATTCAGTATATTTGATGAGTTATAAACCGGCTTCAAGATCGGAATGAAACGGAATCATCATTACAAGGTTTAAATACCAACAGTAATCATGGAGCATCACATGTGTCGATAATTACTTAATCATTTTATTTTATCCCTGACATACCGACTGACGCCCGATGTATTAATGCTAGTAGGCATTAGCGAAATGGAATTCTATAATTGAACTTATTTATACATATGAAGTCATATGACCAGCCAGCAGTGATCGTTCCTAGACTGTTAGATAAATATACCCTCTGTAGTATGCTTATACGTCTTATATTGTTTAAAGCAGCTACTTAAATTTCTCCTTATTGAAAAAACATCCTCGAGACAACTGCCATCATATAAATTGTCTTAAAGGCACGTCAATACAGGAAGCTCATATTTATTGCATCGATTTCACAAGTATCCGGATGGAACTCCTATAAATATGTAAAGCGACAAGTGCATGCACCTATAGTGCATTCCGTACTTTGAGCCAGCTTACCCGTCCTGTAGTAATGTGCGAGGGAGACAGAATATACGAGAAAACAGAAAAGGTACAAAGTAGTCACATTTGCGTCGCCAGATACAACCATATAAGGCAAGGACGGCCGAGGAATTGACCTTACAGTCGAGACTTTCGTATTTTGATACTACGGTATCATTACGCGGACGAACGTTCCAATAATTTACGCAGTGCGAATAAATATTAATAATTTCGTTAAGTACTTGTTTTTGACATGTTCGACACAAAAAATGGTCAATTAACATAACTCCAACATGGGTTTACGATGACTTCAATAAAATCAATAAATAAATACGAGGGTTCCTGCAATTATCTGTTGCTTTGATGTTTCTTGGAGCCAAGTTATTATAATAAAATAGATTGTTATCAAGAATAACCTTCGTGTGTAATTAGTTACCAAGGCTCTGCGTTACTTATTCCGCGTGTTATTCCTGATAATTGGTCACAAACTTTATTGCAATGCATTGTCAAAGGCAGACTTCCAATTTTGGAGATATATTCTAATTACAGCTAACCAATTTGCAATTACGAGACTGTTAGGACTCGTTGGATTCAATTCAAGATGTTGCTTGAGTGGGACGATGAATACATGGCTTAAAATCTTTACACAACGTTCAATCATTTAAAGCGTTATAACAAAAAAACTTTGTAAACATGATTAAGTACTTCCTTCGAAAAAAATGTCAGAAGTAAGTCAAAGAAACAAAGAAAACATCATCAAGATAAAAGATCTCGAACCGAATACTAGTCCAACAATACCGGCAATATTATTGGGAAAAGCCAAGAATGTATGTTGTGCCATGAAAGCGACATTAAGGCACAAAATGTACAAAGCGATACTGATGATTGTACACGGTGACATCAGCGTGTGGGTTGGAGTGAACAAAAACCGATGGAGATCATTGCGTCATGCGATTGTGGACGATTGTTGGAAAACGTAACAAACGTGTGCTGGCGAGACGCGGAGCACGTGGACAATCTCGTGACCTAACAAGAAATAATGCTGCAATTGTGGTCATTTAAAAATACTTGGCTCACGATTCACGTGGCACTTGAACCGCTATCATTATTAATAATTGTAAATGAACAAGATGATAAAATGAGATAACGGTAATTGAGGTTCTTAAGTGTTGACATATTAAACATATATCCGAAACTGCACTTAAACAGAACAGAAGATAAAACAGAGGTGTGCCATTTATAGATGATGAGTTAATACAATCTCTTATCTCCATTGAAACTTGCCTTATTATGAATTGGATTAATAACACTGTAAAAGATCTGTTCCAATTATTCTTGACCATTTTAATATCTATTATATAATAGTAAAAACTTTTTAAAATAACGAATTTATATATCAAATTGCCGTAAAATTTGCAAACTCGTCTAGTTGACAAAGTCGCATAAAAATGGAATGTCGCATTCGCATAATCGTTATATTGCGCTAGAAATAAGTGCTCAATAATATTTTGAGACCTCATGACGGAGGTGAATGACGCAAGTAGAGTCGTTGACCGCCGAACATACAACGTTTTGGTCTGAACTCGGAGGCAAGTAAAAATGTAGACATAGGTACACAGTTTACGTAATTTAGGAAGAGATTAAGATGAGACGTGCAAAAAAACCTGTCAGGTTTTTACCATAGTATAAAGGTTTTTGCTGAAAGCACCGTCCGTTCTTACAGATTTTTAAGTTATTTTAATTTCAGTTGAATTTGTGTTTGATATATTCATTGAACAAAAACTTTAGTGGCTTGTATTGAAACTCAATACTCTATAAATATCACTGTAATTAAAACGTTATCAGCTAGATTGATTCCCCGATAATCATACAATGACCCACTTAATATCCATAAACAGAAACAAGAATCACGGCGTGGGATGGGACTGTTAGATCCACACAGATACTCTTTAAGGTTTTATATGAAACATCCGGTGTTTTCCACCTTCCTAATAAAGCCAATCTGCAGTAGGTTTTCTTTCGGTTGGTCTAATTTGCATAGGACACTAATTCTCGTAGGCGATCGCGTGACGCACCGTTGGAAGGCACAACGTTAAGGCCGCTTATGTACGTGAACGACATTTTACGTCCTAAGATCACACTGACATCAGTGACATCATCACCTTAACTTAGCTGAATATTTACAAAGATAATTTCTTAGTCGGAAGACCGGTTGTCAATAAACTTGAGTGGATCGTTACATGCGTGGTGTTTGTTAACTCCTCAAGGTGCGAAAACTTCACTGAAAAAATGTCCAAAAAAATTGTTTTTTCAGTCTGAAGGACGACCCAATGTCGACTACTAAGGCAAAACATAAGAGTGAGCGATAATAATAAAATCACGTTACAAATAGCAGTAGTCACAGCTGGAAATATTTTGTTTACGCTTATAAAGACAAATATCACGTGGTACACAAATACGAAAGTGATGTCGTAAATGGACGAATATCACTTAAAATTATGGCATGCATCGTTTTGAGTCGAAGCCCTGTAGGAATAATATCGCAAAGTGAAGCACTATTATTGGAAGAATATTTAGAGCGAGCGTGCACTTACAGATAAACAAAACAGAAGGGGTTTAGCATTAACAGAAGCACGAAAGGTAAACGAACTTTGAGGAATCGCTCAAGAATAACGCTGACCAAAGATGATGATCTAACATGTATTTTTGTTCATAATTTTTTAAATGAATATTGGTTTTATTCGAACACTGATTGCGTGGTGCTCCACAACAAGTTTATAAGAGAAAAAAAACATGCTTGCTTTTTTACTAAAAATAAATTCAGTTAGTCTGCAAAACCGCAGTCTTTACTTTAACATTGGAAACTAAATGCAATACACTGCGGTTTTCAAATGGCTAAAGAAATTATTTTTCGTAGGCAGCCGCTATACATGGTATTTCGATAAAACCAAAAGCGCCTCGTCGGCGTCGCCCGTGACTCACGAGACTTGGCGCATGACGTCGAAATGTTTACAATGATCTCGTGTTAGTTATGGACGTTTTTGTAAGCAAATATGCGAAGGCAGCCGCTTGTGCTGTATAAATATACGGACTCTTAAAATAATTTAAGAAAAACTAAAAGTTTACACAAGGGCCACATGGGATTTGTAATTAATATTTAAAAAGATAGAAAGAAAAATAATTTATTTGGTACAGCACAAGGCACAAATATAATAGATCGGTAACATTTAAAGAAAAAAATGTCAAAAAAAAAGATAATAATAATTAAGTTATGTGCCTCACGACTGCACCAAAATAGGTTCAGTTCAGCATGAATGTATTTCACCTCGTGTTTTCTTTTTCAAGGATTTTAAAAATATATAAGAGACCTAATTGTTAAATGTTTGTGTTAAAGTTTATAAGAGAATTAAAAAAAAAACTCAAGGACAAATTTATTTCGAAGGTGTAACTTCGTCTACAGCTCTACAAATGAGTTTCACATGAATTAGTCAGAAATTAATAATTAGTGCGAACACCTGTGCTCCAGGCAAGCAATGTCTTTGACCATGCTACCACCTGGCCAGTTTCCAATTACTAATGCGAACAAGGAAACATTCTACAGGTCATTCTGCTTTCTCTAAAAGACCTTGTGTTAGATCATCACTAATTTAAAAAGTATTAAGTACGAATTATAAATCACTATCACCAAAATCTATTACATAAATGCTAACACATGACTTAAATGTAAAAAAAATGGTCAAGACCTAATTACTACACTATTAGTGAAAGATAATCATTACGTAGTTAAATGTTTAACTGCTAATTGTTAAGGTCCTAGTATGTCTCAAGGCATCTGGAAAGCGATAAGACAACATCGTCGCTTCACCTTCTAGCGAACACATTAATGTTTATTTCATGAATTTGTAAACATGAACTTCCAAATTTACGAACTATTGTAAACTGATAAGTTTTATATTATAAAACTTACTTCGCTGCCATGGTACTCCGGCGGTTTATCCAATACAACAGGGGATTCCATTTCCTTATAATACAAAACACTGGAATGTTTCACTTATAAAACCACTTCACTAATAATCGCGAAAGTACTGACGTACTTGGAGTAACGTTCGTCACAATGTCTCGATTTATACTGCGGCGATCGGCACCGCACAATCGTATTTATACAGCGTGTAGGAGCGCGGCGCCGAGAGTTCGCGGACCGTCAGGATGGTTCGAGAACGGCCCAGCACCGTCGCCGTATCGCAGACAACAAAAACGTTCGGGAAAACGCTGCTTTTGGTCGATATACATTGCTCGTTCGCCTTTACCAAAATACGTTTTACGGTGAGCTTTTTGTACAGAAGCAGCAATGTAAGTGATAGGCGGGCGTTAGGGTTGAGTTTCCCGTACCAGTAGTCCATCGCGCCTGCGTCGATTGTATCTAGAAGCTTTTAGGGGTGGTTGTTGATATGTTGGTACAGTCCGGTGCAAAACAACTGCAGCCCTTCAGGAACTTTATCGAAAAATCTAGAGAAGGATCGTGTCAGAAGGTTCGTATAAGTTTGAGCACCTACGCTTCACAAAAAAAGCTGTGGGCAATGCGTTCTATACGTTATGAAAAAACAAGTGAACACATAAATAATATAAAAAATAAACACAATTAATTTTCAGGTCGTCACCTGTGAATCATTGTGGACAATGAATTTGTACTATAATGGACATCACAATGGCAATAACAGCTTGTATGAATTTATTTATTTTTTCCTTCAGCGTGCCTTATAAACCAACTGATTAATGTTGGGGTGTTGCATTGATTCAACCTCACTACATTAATTTAAGTTTCAATTGTTCTTTAATAAAAATGGACGTTAAGGGCAAAATGTCCTTGATATGAAATTAAAATAACTCTCATTCAAAATGGTTAAGGATCTTTTTGATTTTTATGTAATAGACATGTTTTTTAATGAACGTGCTCTTAGGATTTATTTGTAAAAACGAGAACTGAGTTGTGACTTCAGAGTACAGTTTCTAACTTTTCCTTTAAATAATACTACCTAGTTAAAAGTCTTGTTCGGCTTCAATCCTGAACCTTTCAGTATTTTACAATTAAGAAGTTATTGAACTCTGGAAGTTGATGTTTTATTTGCGCCATTACTCATGGTATTTATTGGCAGTATAATATTTTATTGGTTTTCGTTATCGCATACAAATCAAAGACGTAACTTCTAAAGTTGGGTTTAAAAATAAACTTTCTTTGTTTCATGCTACCTTCCACTTTAATTTTTAGTGAGCCAAGTAAAATGATTAATAATAATTGGAGAACAGAACCTGCTCTAGCCGTTTCATATTTTTTCTTAGAATATACTAAACGGTTCTGCGTCTCTCGTCCTACACAAAACACCGTAATTATTACCAAAACCGATGATTGTGCCTAAAGTTTTACAACCATTTACATAAGAAACCTAAATAATATTAGCTATTTGTACAAAACTGTCTTGTTCTATAAAAAACGTAACCCATAATAGGGTTAGAACTTTCTGGAACCATGGACTTTTCTAGAACTTTCTTTTAGAATAATATTCGATCTATACGGCATGTAAAAAAAACAAATGTTCTCCACACTTATTTGTAATGGATTGTGTCGAATGGCTTGCTATTAGCGGAATCCATTGAGAAAGACCATGACTATTATTAGTCTGGTCAAAATTTCCAGAAACGTACAATCAAAACAATACTAGTAAATACTATTTTTAAATAGAACAGGTGACATATTGTTATAAATAGCTGGTTGCCAAAATTATCGCAAGGCTATTTATACAGCATAATCATATTGGCTATAATATAGTCTATTAGATTATATACATTTTTAGACACAATGACAGTCAGACAACTATACTTATCATGGTTGATATTATTCATTGACATGTCATATTTATTGACTCATTTACACACTCAGCACAAAGAAAAAAATATAATTATATCACTATTACGACACGCCACGTGATATTTTACCAATATAATTGCGAGTACATTCTGGAGACTAGAATCTGGGGCATTAGTTGAGACTTTTGTTTGTATGGTTCACAATAAGTTCAGGTAGTAGAACTCAGTAACAACAATAGAAACAATAGATAAGTAAAGGAAGTGTAGTTAATTTACATCATTCAAATGTTTCTAAGAATTTAGGTACTCAACAAAACCACAGTAGAAGTAAACGAACAGTAGGGAAACTGCCTACAAACGCTCGGAAACGCACACTCACACAAACATACGCATCTACGAGACCGATAAGCTATTCTCGCAGTGCTCATAGTAGTGCGTGTCGCGTCAAGACAAGTGGTCACGTTTGAGTTTACTTTGAGTAATCTTTAGAAAAATGCCCTGAACGTATTGCGTAGTATGATTTATTTATTAAATATAAAATGATTTATTTTATATTTAATAAATATAAAATAAATAACTAACTAACGGTGCTCACGGCTGGTAATCATGAATCAAAACAGCACCGACATCAAAAAGGCTAGATTTTTTATATACTTAGGGCAATTATTTCTTAAGGTTTAGTGGTTTTGAAGTCGGTTCTCTTTTTTTAAGTTTTTTATTTTTACATTGACGCAACGACGGCGACATCACTAGATTACCATTTTATTTATAATCTAGTTACCTACACTACGGAACATATTTGTTTTTTTTTTGTTCATAAAAACAAACAATATCAAAAACATTAAGTAATAGTGACAACCCTATTGCTTTTATGGAGTGTAGGTATTTATTTTATAAACAAGGCCTAGTTTCTTTACTGTTCGATATTTATTCTGTGACAAAACTGCTGGTGGGATGGTTGGCGCAATGTTTAAGCAATTGGCTGCTGCGCTATGTAATCTAGATTCGATTCCCGCACGGAACAAATACTTGTATGGCCTACAGAGAAGTATTCCGAGTCTGGGTGTCTTATCTATATAAATTTACATGTACGTAATGCGCCCACGATACAAGAGTAATTATTATATATAAGAGTAATTAAAAAAACAAACAAAAATTTTAATTAAAGTAACACAACTAAGAACAAAGAACTTAAACGTAAAAAGCGCTTACATTCAAAACATTTGTTTACATACGAATTGAAGCGAGTAGCCGGAAAGCGTGGATGAAATGAAAAATATACATATACGCTTTTCGCGCGCCACTCACGACGACAATATCTGTTTTATTTTACGACACGATAAATATGTCTTCAACGCGGTCCAGACAGCAGAGGCGTTCTGTTGCCCAAGGTATGTACAATATTTCAAACGTCAACTTTAGGGGAAAATGAAGATACCTAAAATAAAATTAAACAAGCATTGGAAATTCCAAGACTTGTTTTTTCCAAGTTGTAAGATTGCTATTGCAGGACCTTCGTCTTTTACGAGAGGGAAAGTCATCGAAAACCTCCTATGCTGGATAGAGTGAGGAGAGTTCGACTTTTAAAGAATAAGCCCATTTATATTCCTACAGTTGCTCTAGTGTTCCGAAGCCACGGGCCCTATTGGTCCCCGTCCGCTTTGCTGATATGCCGACAGACGCGTGCTATTAGAGTTGAAGGATTGTTTCAACGAGTTACTTTCGAGGCTAGAACAGTCCTTTACTTGCAAAATATTTAATTAACTACTACCAGGGCTATTCAGTGTGCGAGTCAAATGGTTTGGAAGTCTATTGTAAATTGGGTAAATGCTTCGGCCCCGCCCCAAAGTATTTAAGTGTTAACAACGTTAACTGAAAAATTAGTTCTTACTTTGTTACCTAACCGACTAATATCAGCTGACTGCTATTTGGCAATCAATGCATGGTCGTTGACCGAATATCTTACATGGTGTCAAAAACGCAAGTTGAATACTAAATTTCTTTTCATTCATTTTTATTCGAATTTAGTTGGAGTTAATTTCCTGCGCTACAAAAGGACTAACCAGACGCAATCAACAATTTAAAAACCGAATTTTAATCAAGGTTTCAGAACAAAGAAAAGGAAGTGTAAAAGAAAATGTTTACACGTCATGTTCCAGCATATATAGCATCGTGCGCAGTTCCTTTTTTCATGAACGCCAATTTCAAGAGGTATGCAGCAAAGCGGCTATTTTTAAAAGCTTTAATGTCAGGATTCCTACAGGAAGCGAACAACGATAGTTCACATTGCGAAGTCGTGATTAGTCTAAGCGTTTTTAATAGACCAACGACTAGCAAGCGTTGCAGTGAATTAAGACACACAACTTACCGAGAAAGGAGCAGAAACTTACAAGTTTGATACAATTCGTAAATTATAAGTGAACGTGTTTGCGGTAAACGTCTAACTAGAAATACTTCAGGGTTAATCAAAATACTATAAACAAGCAAAGTGGGACGCACGGAGACGTAGGAGGGCAACTCGCTACTCGCTCCAAATAACTTACGATTATTATAACAGTGTTGTGCAATATGAAAACAATTCGACCCCTGGGTAAGACGTTAGGGACAAAGTGGATAGCGACGTCCAGAAAATAGTGCGCGGATCATTTAAATGTCACATGCATATATTTCGTTCAGGTCTCAATGAGGTGCACAAAGTTTTTCTATGACGATTTTTAGCCAAAACTAGTTAATTAAAGCGTGTAAACAAAACATTGTATCGTTGGCAGCATCGTGTGATCGGTGTTACCAACAAATACAATATTTGAAGCTATTTATAATTTTGTATGTGGCACCGCACGTTCGCACCAATACCAATGACTGTGGTGTACTCACGTTTCGCTTCATATTGTACTGTCACAGAATTATCTCACGTTATTATATTTTTTAACTGCTGTATTAACATTTAGCTGTTGGAATCGACACTGAATTTTATATATCCGTCTCAGCAGCACTCGTTCACGTCTGCGCGTCGTTTTGCATGTGCTGTGGGTGGGTGCTGCGAATCACCGAAATAGAACTTTTGGAATAACACTACACAAATTATATTCCTTGCGTCACTGGTAACATTTGACTAGATGAAGATCAAGAGCGTATACGTAGAAACTTGGATAGCACACGAAAATTGTCGCATATAATGTATTTAGAAAGCTAGACAAAACATTCAATTTATTTTTGTTATTACTAAGAAATCGAAGTGTTGGCATTATTATTGCAATCACAAAAATTACAGTTGAAGAGTAACTAAATATTTTACTTCCAGTATTGTGGCATCAGACCGAAATGTATAGTTTCATTGTAAACGAAGCGAACAACTAGGTCACAGTAGGATCCCAAATAACTGAACGATGATTGACTTGGGAACGTTGTTGGTTTTACGCGAGAGCAACGCAATATCCTATCAGTCTGTTAGATTGCTATTTGTATACCACCGTGTTGAAATATTTTTGGGGTTTTCACACAAAAATCTATGTACTTGCCTTGTCATTGCTTCACGAAGTAAGTCCGTAGTTAACTGAAACGTTTATGTCACTTTTTAGGTCCATCGTCCTTTTAAATAGACGTAGTTAAAGTACGAAATAAAAAAACTGTCTGTATTGACAGTAAGCATCCCACTGCATAACATATTCATTGAAAATAACTTTGTTGCAGGACAGATTGTACAACAATATGAGTGACTTCGACTTAAGTATACTATCGTTCAAGACGGCATATACTCCGTTCTCATTCTCTTCCTCCATAGGTGCAGTAAAAGGGAAGTCCTTGAGCAACCCACTACTGTACTGATTCATTATCACCCACGCGCACAAATTGCATGTTATTTCTCGATAGAACACACTGCAGTGTTGCAAACGATTTGCGGTTAGGGTTAACAGTCTATGAAGTCAGAAATAATTGGTTTATTTATCGTGGTTTGCTAGTTATTTTTGTTTTTAAACTTTTGAGCTCTATTATGTCTCTAAACGGTATTCAAAATGTTAATCTATATATATAAAAGGAGAAACTGACTGACTGACATATAAACGCACAGCCAAAACTACTGGGACTGGGAGAGTGAAATTTTGCACAGGGCTTCCATATATGCACTAAGAAAGAATTTTCAAAAATTTACCCCCTAAAGGGAAGAACCTCTGTCGAAAGAAGCCAGGTAGTCAAAGTTCAAGTAATAAAAGTGCCTTACTTTACTATGTTTCAGGAAACTGTTTGATCCTTTGGGATACTTTTTATGATTGACGTATGACTCGTTCAATCTATCCGAAGCAAGTTCGGCAACAATAGACAAGACGTTGAACCCCGCTGTTGAACTTAATGGTAGTGTAACGATCGGAGTACTAGACGTCTGAGCAGGAATAACGCAATGCGGTAATTATTTCGTGAAGTTAATTTTCAGTATCATTGTTTTGGTAAAGCCTGTCTGATTTTTGTTTCAACATACATAAACGGATTCAAATCCTGTTGATAAAACCAAAATTTCTTCTACCTACGACCATTATAATTATGTAGACTGAAACTCTATAGTCGATGTTCCAAATTGGTTTCGGTTAAAAAGTCAGTAACGTGAAGAGGGTTTTCGGGAATTAAAACAATGCATACAAAATATCCCAAAAACATCAACAAATGTATTTCTTTTTTGCTGGATATCCGCTAGTATAGAATAAAAAATACGATACATATTTTTCAACCCTAAAGGCTGTTAAGTAGTGAGAACTCGTGTTAATGATGATAAATAGATCCGATACGATACTGTCTTTTTATTCCGGTCGCTTATTTCATCGTTGCTGGGGTTTGGTTTCATCGTCTAGATTACATTTCCTGTCATTTTCATTAAGGCTCCGAGTACTTATAAAAATCTTCAATGTTAAGATTTTTCTTTAACGATGTTCTATCTTTTTCCACTATAGACTGCGTGTCCACTATTGCCCCCTCTAGCCAAGTTGATAATCTACAATCGTTAACGCTAGTAAACTACTAATCAAATGTATGGGAATGATTTCATTTCGACACAATCAGTAGCCAAGTTCACATCATTCAAAATGACAGAATTAAATGTAATCGTTTCTACAATGATCATCGCTACATCTTGCAGTTTTTTGATATATATAATATTTACGTTGAGGCATTTCGATTGTAGAAAGAGACTTGTCACGAAACGATTATTATTTGGCTAGTGGGGCTGATAGTGTTATAAGAACAATAAGACTAAGTAGATTACTTTTAGAAAATAAATCTTACAAGTTTCACAGGAAACATGAACACGCAGAATTTCCATCACAAAATTTTTGGTTGTTTTAACGCTCGTTATACTTTATATTCTATGGAATATGGTAATAACACTTATAATGTCAACGGCAAACAGGCGTGGTGAATTATGTGAAGCGACAAGCGACAAATCATAGGATATTTTAGTGATATTTTAGGTCTTAATATAATTTACCTGGACGACCTTGCGCGCTTTTATTTAGGTACTCGTGTCACGAAATATTTTTATATTATTTGCTTATTCGTTGTAATGATATCACGCGATATTTAAGAATGAAATCACGTTGAAAAAAGTCTTGTCATCATCAGAATTAATTTCATAAAAATCATGTTTACTCATCATCATCATCTCAGCGCTAGTCCCGGTTGCTTCCTTGGCTTTCACCTCGGTGCCCGGGGTCCGCTTTCCAACTCAAACGCCTCCACTTCGTTCATAAAAATCATGTTTACTATGTTCCCAAAAATTTGCACAACAAGAGGTTTTAACTTTTCGATCTTGTAATTACAGACACAATTAAAGAATAATAGGCGTGCGAACGCCGGCGTGTTAAATTTTCTTGACAGGTCGATATTAATAGTGGACTACTCATTTATATTCTAACCATTCTATTGACCTAGACTAGGTTAATCCAAAAGCAATTATATCGGTACGTCATGTAACAGCTACCAAATTACCAACAATACACAGCAAAATCAGCTTTTTCTAGTCTGGTCAGGCATGAACCGTCGTGAATAAACAACAGACGGATTGTACTAAGGTTTTAATCATTCAATTAAACCCTCATCAAGGAGAAGCATGAAATCAGTTAATTCTATCATCGGACCGTGTCGAATCAATCGGTCACCGCCGATCAAGTTTGCGACTGTTATAATTGTCATTTATTACCCTTGAACTTCAAATTAGATGGCACAATTATTCATTATTTAGCTCTATCCATTAATCATAGACACAAAGACAAAATACTGGAGAACTTCAATTATAACTTTACACTATTGCGTTATGACTAAGCAAACTAAAAAGGGAAGGCACAGACAGGGAAATGACCGATAACTTAACCAACTCTAAGAATCCTTAAAATAACTTTGTTTTGATTGATTTATTCAATTAAGACAATTATTACTCAGCCGAGATAAAGGCTGCCAAAGGTCAAGCTCGGGTTCCATTCATTATTTTACTTGACAATATTAATTTTAGCAACTAAAGCTACATCATATTTTTACTGCGCTTGCATATTGTAGCACGTTGTTAGAATTGTTACGATAATTCCCTCTTCTTCTTCAAAAGAAATTGGCAACTATAATTTTCTTTATGAATTGGCTCGACTGCTGGCTTTGTAAATACTTGGAAGAAGCGCGATCAAAAACACATTAGTGTAATTTATGAAAGCCCGAAATGTAGCAAAATTATGATGACTCTATCATCTACATAAAATCTATACGTTTTATCTCGCTATTCCCGAAGAACACTTGACTACAAGAAGTATGGTCAGTATTCAGTACATATTTGCGCAGTTTGTTGTATTCATACCATATAGGAAAACGTGTTATTACGTATTAGCATGGCTTATGCAATCAATGTGTAGCCGGATATCTAATGAATCTTGTCTCACTTTGTGCTGCTTACTGTGTGATTAAGGATTTAATTTATTGATCATCAGTCGTTGTTGATATTTCACATGCATTAGTGAAAGGAGAACAATAAATTATTCGACTCATACATAATTATGCTCATACCCTAATACATAATTATTTAAGTAAATAGTATAAAAAAGCACTCTGATGACTGCAACAAAGTGAGAAACTGACTCACATATTAACGCACAGCCAAAACTGCTGGGGAATGGGAAATGCAGAATCATGAAATTTTGCACAAGGCTTCCTTTTATGACGTAGGCGAACACTAAGAAAGGGTTTTTCAGAATTCAGCTTCTTAACCTACTTTCAAGCGGGCGAAACCGCTGGCAGAAGGCTAGCGTATACAAGGTTAAAGGAAAACTGATAAGTTACAAAGTTATTTATGATATTGTGGTACATATTACTATGATTGTGTGATCAATTTGAGATTGAGATATCAACAGTATAGACACAAATCTCGGGGCTAGCGACCACGTGAAATCAACAGTCGTGCCAATGCCCAGAAGTACCCATTGCTGGCTCGTCAAGCGACTGTCAATAGTGTCAATATTAGTCTTTATAAAAACTGTACCAAGTAGATATGTTACACTGCGTGAGTAACATTGTTGTTATTGTATGACACAACATACCCGTGAGACGACACGCTTCATGCTTCGACGACTCTTCACATTGTTCTAAAACTGCACAGATGTACAATACCATTTAAATTGTAATAAAATGTGCGAATTTCCTAGAATACTTGATTCATCTTTTGAATTCATTCAAGCAATTAGTTCACAATTCATTTCAGCATAAGTTAATTTTGTATTGTTTTGATTGTCAACAATTAAATCATTGAGATTTATTCAAATGTTTTACATTATAAGCTTTACGGCTGTTATGATGAATCATTTATTAAGTAAACAATCTTTCAGCTGTTTAATTTTTTTGCCGTCTGTAGACCAATGTTTATAACATATAATAGACTAGCCGCACCGGCGGCTTGATTCGAGCGAAACTGGAAAATTGTCTAAAAGGTGGTCTACTCTTGTGGCAAATTACATTCAAATCCGTTCAACTGTTCGAACGTGAAGAAATAGCAAACACAAAAATATTCCAACAACTTAGAAGACACCTTATAGAAATAACTCCTTCAAGTAAAACTGAATGTCACACAGGCAATAGCACTTTCGCCTTTATATTATTAGTCTATCATCACTCTTATGACATTTAGCATAGACTATAGAAGCATGGTACGAAATAGAGAAGGATTGGCTCAACCAATCAAGCTGTCAATAATTTGTGAATTTATTCTGGACAATTCTAAATTGTATAAGACTTCAGCACCTTAGCCATTCATGGTATTAGCCAAGTACATCTCGTGGTAAACTTGATACCCAATAAATAATTAACGTGGAAACCACATCAAACCAGTCATATATACTACACTCAACACAGGATAATAAAGCCCTATGTATCACCTGGGCAAAATTACGTGTGCTGGCATGACTATACACCGTGAAATTTAAATGGTTGTTTTCCCGCGGCAGAATGACTTGCCATAAGGAGTACTTTTGAAGCATACAGAAAAAGTAAAAAAATTAAAAAGTTTTTTTTTTATAAATAATTATTAAAAATATTTATCAACTCAAAAAAGCGAAAACAATAGTAACATTAGACGTAATTTGTAGGTACTACTAAAGTCGCATGAGCAACCCGCCGTCAAAGGAAACCGATTCATTAAATATTTAAACCAAAATAAGCTCTCGCACGTTGTGATACGTCATAATTAGCTTGCACTCTACAAGTCCATTTTTTGTTTTTAATATTTTATTTCTTTATTAAACGTTTGTATTACCAAGATACAACCATTTCGCTGAGGGAAAACAACCATTTAAATTTCACGGTGTATACTATTTTTTTTTTATTAAACAAGGAAAACAGGTAACATTACATCTTTAGAGTATGACATTGTTGCCAAGGTCCTAAGGACGAAAATAATGTGCAACGTGAAAATGACATGGCACATTTTATGAATATGACAACAATTAAACTCCAAAAATGAATCCTTCATGAAAATTCTGTACAAGAGTCAAGTGACACATACCAAAGATTATAAATTTTTTAATTCTTTTTTTTTTGTTTTAACCACAAGGATAAGTCAACCCTATTGTCCTAACAACAATATATAAAAATTATGATTCAAAAAATTTCATCCGAGTTTTCTGTGTAAAAAGAAAAAAAAATAACAATTAAATAGCGGAAAAAATAGCTGGAAAATCGCTCATAGCTATATTTCTTTGTAAATATGTAACGGAATCTTTAATATTAATCCTACGTGGCGCCTTAGTATGCAAAAACAAGCCAGAAAAAACCACTATATTTGCACAGTTATGGTTCAATTTGAACTAATTTTTCGCGATTTAAGATTTATTTAGTTACAAATGGGCTGATCTCAGCACCAATGGAAGTGACATCATTGGAAACACAGGAGAATATATTTATTTGCCGATATTAATGATAACCAAGATCTTTAACATATAAAATTGTTTTTCATTACTCATACTCTGAAAGTAGTTGTAAAGTTGCCTGCGGACAGGGTTGGAAGAAGTACTTTTACTCCCTAGGGAGTTTTACTTTACAACTGACAGTTGTTTTTTTTAATATTTAGACAGCAAATATTAAAAAAAAAACTAGTTCTATTTTGACATTTCTATTGAACCGTGACCCGAAACTTTATACCGAATTAAAATGACATAGAGATAGAAATAATTTAAGAATACTTTTTTTAATGACTTTATTTAATTTACTTTCAATTATTTCATTAAAACTAATATATTTTTGAGAAAAATGTTGACCAGACCCATTTTTACAATGACAAAATGAAAAATGTTGACTGAAAAGCCTGGGAGCCGAACACTGAAAAAAATAATTGGCGGGTAAATGGTAAACTCTCTATAATCTATGGCCGATTTGATCTTCCTTTTTTTTTCGAGGTGTATAGTTTTGTTTACATTTTGCTAAATCTCTATTACAAGAAATTTTTATTAACACGATAAGTTCATCAGCTTCAGTTATAAATTTAACGCAAGATTCTTAAGAGGAGAAAACCGCTTACCACCTAAATAAAAATAAATATACCTACCTAAAAACATACCTATGACGACGACTCAGGTTTTTATTATTTTTATTTTCCTCGTATTCGTAATGAAAAGCACAGTGTTTACCTCGGGTTCAAAAGTTATTTAGTCCCTCGAATTATTAGCGACCTCGCTCTCGCTCGGTCGCCAAGAAATTTCTCGGGACTGAATAACTTTCTTTCATCCCTCGTATAACAATGTACTATTGTTTTTATACTATTTATTTACATTGCTTTAAACTAGCTAAAGATTCCACATTTTGAAGGATTTAAACCTCTAACAAGTTAGATCGATGATTAGTTCGACAGAAATTCATGTTATAGTCATTATTTACTTTCCACGATCTGAATGAACAGTCATTGTACATTACAGGTAACTATGACTAACATTCAAAGTGTGCCAAGTCCAATTTTACGCAGTTGTGGGCCGACTTCCAGTACGCATAAACACAGGTAAACGACAGTTTACGCGAAATTTAATGAGACTGATGAATGCTGATGAGAAATTGGCATGACTTCAGTCTTACTTATCCAAACAATAATTCAAGTCATGTACAAAAGTCAATACATGAACAATTTTAATTGATAAAGCACCCTCTTAAGCTGACATCCTTGATCATTCTTGCTTTTGCGTCTTGTCCTTTCATCAAAAAGACAATGTTCAACAACCCTTGAAGACCACAATCAAGTTCAGGAATCATAACATAAATCAGAAGAACAACCAATTTCAAAACCATAACATGCGCTCCAACCTGACAACTCATAATTAAAACATTTAACGCTACTCAGCACATCAATTATACTGAAATTAAAACAATACATGATGTCGAAGTAACATGTGTGAATCACTTGCAATTATTCATTTAATTGATTACAATTGCACCATAAGCAGCATCTGGTAACATATGTTTTAGCAATAAAATAATTTTATATTAACATCCATTTTGCATAAATATAAAACCGCTATTAAATTTAACCACGAATTTCTGCATAACGATAAATAAATTTGATATAACCCTCCAAAATAAGTCTTTCCCAAACACGCTAAAGGCTGAAATACTAACGTTATTCATGAAATGGAACATCTGCTATTTATTTGTTTCGTCGCTAAAGCAGTAAAAGTCGGGCAACTGCGGAAAGCGATCAGTATTCAGATAGCATATGCAATTTACGTATATTACGATCAGTTTGCATGCACACCGCGAGAATGCACTTTGTAAGTGTCAGTGTAAAGGCAAAAGCACTTCGTGTTTACGGTACGACTTACGACTACGTAAGTCGTAGACTGTAGTATGTGCCACTGACATAATGAGTAGTCGGAGTAGCTGCCATGGATACATATATTATGCAGGTACACAGTATAGGTTAACTGTTTTACAACTGCTACATAACAATAGGCTGCAGAAATCGTTTCCTGGCTACACTTAGCAAATTGGGAGCGCTCTTGTTAAATGCCCGCAAATTGTTTCCTAACTACCTGCTAACCAGTTTTGTAGTCCATTCAACCGAAAGCGGGTCGAATGTGGGTTACGATTCATAAGGAGTTATTGAAGTTATGAAAATCATAGTATAACTCGGAACCACGATTGCTGGCTTCAAACAAGCTGTGAGTTGTAACTCCGACAATACTTCAAGAAATTCAACACACGCTATTATTTTGCACCACAGGGTCATAAACATTACCAAAATAAATGGTTCGGTATCATGTATGTAGTTATGCTTTGTAAGTGGCATTAATTTACGGAACGTAAACAAATGACGTAATGATGTAGATAATTCCTGTAGTATCCTTGATTTTGGGAGGCATCAATCGTTAAGACCATATCAGCAGCTTCCATGGCGCCTCGATAGCTAGCGTAATAGAATGAAGACATGAAGAGATAAGCTGATTGTTTGTACTTAGCCTTAATTTTTTAGTTAGTGGAACCTCTACAAAATATATTAACGCCAAATAAAAGAATTAGAAGGGGACCAAACAGCAACGTGCCGTGTTTGCCCTTGAAATGTTGTAGATGCTCTTTTCTAAAAGTAAATATTACGACTGTTTTATCTATAGTTCAAAGACACAATGCATACATTAGGCAACAGACACAATATTTGGAAATCAATAAAATTCATGAACTGGTAAAATAGGTCGGGTTTACGACTTATCAGCGTCTAAACAAATTTACGGCGAGGCCTAACATGTGAGTAGGCCAAATACAGATGCAGAGATTTCAGCGTTGTTCAAACAAAGCAAGTAATAAAATATTGGCACATTGATTTATGTCTGAAGCAATGATACGCCTACAAAAACGCCCACTGTGATTGTTGGAGCCAAAAAAATCATGGGCACTGGTGAAACCATTCATTACTTTTGGGGAGGCGGTAAGTAAGATTACTCATGTAGTAATGAGGAGTATTGGTTGAGTGACAAAACAAGAATCGCATGATACGGAAGTAACAAACAGTATCAAATAAAAGAATATTGAGCGAATGACAGTTCTCATTTCGACCTTCGTTTACATCGTCTACTAAAGCACGTGTAGGAGTGTTTTACGCGTTCTTAAACGAAGCCACTTGGTAAAAAACAGTCTCTGATTACTTATGTAAATAAAATAAAAATTTCGTGAAGAGCACACCACTTTCTTTTGATATAACCACTAAAACCTTACCCATCTGTTTCTTCAATTGTTCTTTGCTTTTCAGGACCACGGTGACTCGAACAACCCCGTAATATATTAGGTTACCATACGTACGAATAATTTCACACCTAAATTAGCAGATCAGCCTACGTCAGTGTCAAGATTGTTTATCAACATTGTGGTTAAACACAGTAAACATTGAAAGAGTATGTTTGACCCAGAAAGGAAATTGGCTATCCACTTGTATGAGTATCTAGCTTTTATGCCGTTTTGATTAGCGCCTTTACCGCAGGAAACGTTATAGGGGATTGAAGATGCTTCAGGTTAAAGACTTCTGTCCCACAGAAATTGGCACAGACTATATTCCTCTGCTTGAGAGGTTGCATCACCACAACAATCGATCATTACTTCATTACCAAAGAAAGACTTAGCAAGAAAATTACGAAAACATAAATAATTGCATATCACATACTTTAAAACATCACATTGTGTTGTTGCTAAACGTTAAGTATGCGAGCTAAACAAACAAAATGCGAGGAATTTGTATGACAGAAGCACCTCGCTGTTTCTGAGAAAAACACGATGTTCAAGGTGAGATAAGTACAAGCGAAGAACGGATCGGAATCAGTTTCTGTCGCGCTAACGAATGGACGTAATGAGAACATAATCACGACGGATAGCTTGTCTTCTTCACTATGAGCTTGAAATAATGACAACTATGTTTTACTGAGAGAACAGTAATAGCCGGAAACATGTAACAAATTGACGTTACAGACTGTGCCTATGCGTTAGCAAGCTCTATTCGAATTCAGTATAACAATGATTAAAAAAACTTGGATAATTCGTTTTACGGACGACATACAAAGATCGTTTGTGACCCAATGCCTCCTCTATAAATGTACCTGTAATTTGCAGAGGTACATACATATTTCTATTTACCAGATGTTGTAGGGTAATCTAGGGTAAGCCACGCTTGACTTTAAGCACGTCACTCTAATTAGTAACAATAAATAAATTTATAAATCCATGTTAATGTCATTAAGGTAATAAAAACAACTTTCACACAAAACCCAGCACATTTACCAGACGAAATACTGGAGCAACGATTTATCACACAACAATCCAGCCTGTCAGCAATTATGCGCAGGATGCCGTTGGAGCAGGAGCGAGCACTGTACGCTTATTGGATGCACATATTTTACGCATTGAAGCAATCAATACGCATTTCCGCTAACATCTGTTTAAAATGTACTCACAACTTTCAAGTGGACAACGAGGAACAGTAGAATCGAAAAAGACTGTTTAACCACTGAAGAAGCACGCGAGAACCTGCGGGCAATCATATTCGCATAATCTAATGAAATACTACTTAGTAAAAGCGTAAATTATTGTAGCAATCTGCTTATTTGAATTTGACCTCCGTGACCTTAGTGATAATCATCTTGTTTGGTATATCAGTTTTAGTGTCATGTTGTAGAAGAGAAAAACTTACAGTAGCCATAAAACGCAAGTTTAAATGGAGCAACATAGGTGGATTTCATCAGTTAGAAACGCCTTTTTGCTGAAACAAGTGAGCGCTCTATGGTGGATCCTAGAACGTAAAAACTCATTTGATACATAAATACAAAGGAAAGCGAAGTTATTGCCATCATCCACACAAATTTGGACAGCGGACTGTTATTTTCAAAGTCCAAACAGGGGTCGATCAGGACTGACGTACCCTTATGATCAATAATAAAATTTGCGACCTCTAGACTAATGAAGTAGCAAGCTGTATTCGTGTAAAAAAAGACTAAATTTGTCACATCAACGACCTTCACAAGCACAAAAAGAAAACCCAGACACAGAAATAAAGAGTCTCAGTAATGTTTCATTCATTAAACCATCAATAGTACTGAATGAACCTAGCTAATTTGATTAGTTGCGCAGAGCTCATACAAATTGCTTTAACACAATCTTCTGGCCGATATTAAATGGCTTATTGCGACGTTTATTGAGTCCACGAGATTAGTATGCGCATCTTACGAGCAAGATATGCATAGGAATTAATACATAATGCATTTTATAGGCAAAAGAATAGGTATGTACTAGATGATTTATGCCAGTATAATAAATGACTGGAGTAAGATGCGTGACAATTATTGCACAAACTGGTTTACATAAACTACCGTCCACGAGTTTGGAAGCAGCTTGGTAAAAAAAAACAAATAAAACAAAACAAAAGACTCTCGTTTTACTTTGGTATTGATCTTAGATTTAAAAAATCTAATACAAACCAATTAGTAATGTACCATACCGTACTATATGAAAATCAAAATCTTTTTTACGTGTATATTTATTACGTCTATTGAGTTGCTCAGAAAATTGGTCATTAAACATGGACTACGGCCAATCGAATTAAGCCATAGTAAATAAAAACTGCTAGGAAAATAACAAATATGTACATAAAAATATAAGTTAACGCTCGTGCAAATACCCAATTTTGCTGTGCCATACCTTTTTTTGACACGGACAATAAATAATGTACAAATGAAGTAACTCAGCGGGATATTACTTAAGAACTGTTAAATAAGGAGAGATATAAGTTCTGTAATTTATTTACGTCCACGTAAACACGGAAAGAGAACAGCTATTGAAAGTAGCTTAACACCTACGGACAAAGTGTTTTGGACATGATTGTCGATTACGTAACTAAATGATGATAAACGATTCTATAAATAAGATGTCTGGCCATTCATTTAGCCTCATTAGCCGAAACTGTACCCAAGATTTACCAAGTGTCTCGATTTTGCACGCAATTTCACTTGCAAACGTGGAAAATATCCTAGGGAAAGAGAAAGGCTTTCTTTTTGAGGTGGAAAATCATGAAATAAATGAAAGAAAGAAAGAAAGAAAAACATTTATTTTGAAACAACTAAATAACTCTGGAGTCTCGTTTGAGCGTAAGGGACTGTTAAACTTATACTAACCAAAACTCACCCAGACAATTCTTCAGTTGGTCATTACGTTTCAGGATTATGGTGAGCCCACTGGGAAAGTCTAGTTTTTAATTCTGAGTGCCAAGTTTTATCCACATGTTTTTCGTTAAAGGTGTGATTGATTGACAACAACTAAATACATTGCACACAGAGTTTCTCTGTCAACGAAACACACAGACTTTCACATAGGTACGCAACAGAGCCTACACATGAATCGACGAAAACAGTGGGCCAAGTAAACCGAAGGAAAGATATTTTAAATACCCAAAGGACGAAAAAGAACTTGACACAATGTGTTACGTTAAAAACTTTTCGCAACTTCGATAGAAGCGGAAGGAAACCGCATTTCAGTGAGGAATAACCACCTTTCTGTAACACCCACAATATTGTGACGTCACGTCACTCGTCATGAGAGAAACTACGTGAGACTAGTGTCGCATTCCCATGTCCACATGCGTATTCGCACCGTTTTGAACTGACCTACTAAAATACAAACCTAAAATGAAAATGAGTCAAATACCTATGACTTATTGATTAGATTACAAAGTGTTACGTCGCTCTAATTCTCCCAATTTTCTTTTCAACGACTGTTAATTATTATCATAGAAGAATTGGCAGAATTGCGTACGTGGTTCTGACTTGAAAATAGATCCAAATCTGTGTGTATTCTTCTTTACAGCCAAAATAAGGGGCAAGGCGAGGAACGCGATTTGGAGTTTATATAAAAATAGATTTAAAGACAGATCCTATAATTGAATATATGAATTTGGAATTTTATAGAGGATCCACAATATCCACGCTGGAGCTTTAAAAATTCAGAGAGGCAGGAAACATGGGTGGTTTCCTGATAAAACTTTGAAGTACCACAATTAACCTGAAAAGCGTGGTTATGGACTTGACTATTATCCGATAGGCTCATACTACATGTACGATATATCACAGCGCTATTGTCAAACACATGCTATGTAGCGTGTAAAACAATATTCATGTCGTCTGCGGACGTAAATGCGTATGTAAATATCCTAATAACAGTAAATTGAGTATGCCCGACACAATAATGTTAGTCCAACCCAATTCTCCGAGTGTCGGAACATGACGTCAGGGAATGTAGAGATTTGTACTTTTTTATTTAGCTTATTTTGTGTAATGTAGGTTTTCGACTCTGATTCGACTCAATGCTACTAGTAAGAATCTTATGTTTATAAATCAATCTTTTCTCAACGGATGAACGAATTTGAATGACACTTGGCATTCGGGTAGAACATGTCCTGGATTTGATCAATTAAATAGAACGGTTTTTTTATTTCTTGAGAGTGAGGAATCGTCGGTTTAGTCCCGTCTTGGCAGCCATAAATGTATCATTTGTCAAACTAGCGTGCGAGACGATTCGTAAAGACTCTTGAAAACAGCTTGTAGGCATGGTTCAGAAGTACAAGAAAAGAAGAAGGGAAAGCGTAGGCAGTAGGCGCCCTTCTCAAATAGGAGTAACACCTGCAAGTACCTCTAACCCCAAACAAAGGTAACATTGGAATTTTTGTCGCCATGATAAATAAATTCGTAGACTCGTAGAGTGCCGAGACACGAAAGATGCAGTAGTGAAACTTAGCCGAATAATTAAATAACATTTGCTCTGGGCGAAACGAGGTTTTTGTCAGACTTTTCCTAATCTGAGTGCGTTCATTAGCGCTTTTAATCCATGGGCTGCGGGAAACACAACCGCCTATGGAACTTGGAACCGCGCTTGGAATAAATTTCGACTTTCGGCAAAAACCGATAGCAGAGACAAGTAAAATATTTTGCTAGTACTATTGTAATAGAAGCAAAGAATCGATCAAGAGCGCACGCCATACACGCATACGTAACTATAGTAACATCATTTATTATTAGTAAAGAATACTTGTGTAGGCAGCAATAAATGTCAATCAGTTTAGTCAGAGTATAAATAAAATTGGGTGAGGTGTGCCCAGTTGCATGGATGTTCCCGTAAATATGTTGTTACTGTCCACTGGAGTACAATAGGACATTGTCGGTTCAGACAGATTTAACAGCAAGTAAATATAAATATTTCAAATGCATTTAGAAGATAAGACTACTATTAACAATGGGTAGTTTGAAGACTTCATTCTTCTTCTTCTTTACTTTTAAATTGTTCCATTACGTGACATCGGCTTTGTTTAATCCTTCGGGGCCATTCACTTTGCCAGTGATCATCGTTTGTAAAGCCAAGTTTTTACATGTCCTTAGATAACTTTATTAAAGATAAATAAAGTAAACTATACTGTACAGAGTGAAGCGTCGGAAGAAATATTATAGGGCTAAATGGTTTTGTTTTCCAGGAAGAGCTAATCAGGGACCGTACTTGTACTTTATTGATAGAAAGTTTGTACGGCGGTAAAATGAACGACTGTCGTGAGAAAGAGTCAGTCTGGTAGTATCGACTTCTTTCAAGCCTTTCAAGGACCCAATCATTTTATTACAGTGTTACTTTTGTATGGTGGGTAAAAATCATCCGATCCTTGGGCGGAGCGGGACACAACGTCAGACTCTAACTGCCTTAACAAGGAAGGAAGGAAGGCAAGGAAGGTACGGGGTAGGTTTTTTAGTCAGTAAGAGTCTGACACTGGTCTCCCGCTCCGCCCAAGAGCGGGTTTCGTCATTCGATGATTTTCACCTACCATAAAAAAAAACTGCCTAAACAAAAGCAAAAGCATTTTGCACTGGGGCCAAACCTTCCATTTAGAAAAAGACCCTGGGCCTCAGTTGCCTTCGACCCTTCTGCAGGGTCCCTACGGTGTTGCTGACTCTTTGAGGCGCGCGGGAATAGAGCGCGCCGTATTACAGTGTTATTCACATTTTCCAGTACTGGCGACTATTTGTGACTTTGCTATTAGTCTCCTTTTGTGAACATAAAACATTGATGAAGCTACATAAGTATGGCTTTGATCTTAGAGTAAACATTATATGTACCTCGTCTGTGTTACATCATTCACATTTTTTATTCCTTTTAAAGAAACTATGTCAAGTTATAGGGCTATAAACTGCGCGATTATTCGAAAGAGGTACTACAACTCAGGAATTCAAAGGGCAGCTCATGGAAAACAGGTGGATTTTAGTCAGTAAAAATCTGACACACACTCTCGTTCCCCACAGAGTGGTTTCTCGATGATGTCTCAGCAAAACAAAAGGGGTCTGATATTTGGCTGCAATACTTTCTATCTTTCTACTAGTAGTCTGCAGAAACAGTATTCATTTTACAGGCATTCAGAATTTTTTATATTTGTAGTGCTTCTTTTTTTCAATTTCGAAGGAAAAGGGAAAAAAAAGTATTTATGCCTTTTCCTTGTTTGAATTACTTTATATCCTGCTAATATTATAAAAGCCAAAGTTTGAGAGAGTGTATTTGTTACCTCTACATGCGTGGAGTTGCGGACATCAGCCCGATATACCATACCATACCATACCTCAATAAAAGCGATTTCAACAAAACTTTACACACAGGTAGATGTCCTGGAATAGCACAAAGGATACTATTTATCCCAGGACTATGTTCCCTCATAACAATTTCCTACTTTCACAAGAAAAATAAAAGTGACTTTGTCCTTTATACCATCAATCTCTTGTCCTCTGAAAAATACTATGAATGATGTATATAAGCTTCAAATTGCTATTTTTAGATTTCCTATGTTAAAGGGCTTTAAATTTCATTTTTTTGCATTTCTTATTTTCAATTTGGGTAACCGAGTGAACAAAATAAACCTACATTACATTATATTTTAGTACTAATCAGACTGTGCATAAAAATGTAGTACAGCCAGTTAAAAAGAAGAATACCCAACAAATACGCAAGAAACATCATTGATAACCTATTTCTAAAATTGTCAACATTCAGAAACAAAAATAATAAATAACAAGACTTTCTTGTCTAATATTTGAGTTCTCAATAAACAAAAGAATGTTTAAGAGGTTAATGATTTGGCCAGACACCAAAAGAATTTAGCCAATCACTTTTACAATGTTGTAAATAATAAAATTCTCATTTCCAATGTGGTAGTGTCACATACTTTCACTCTCAAGGATACTTTGAGAATTTTACACAAAACTTTCTAGTTGCATTCACATCCTTATTTGAAGAACTGAAGAGACAAATTCAAAAGTGCGAAGACTTTTTTGTTGAATCATTGCTCAACATACTTTTAGTAGATGACTTTGAAACTAGCATTATAATATAAATCTGTATACATATTTAATTATTCTGCCTAAAAAAATTACAAAACTTTTTTCTTACGGCTTGTAGACAGTAATGAGTTTTAAACATAAAATTTTAACTGCAGATAACCCTAAAATAGAGCTATAAAATACAGTTTATATTACACAATATAACTTTCAACATTACACCAGTCCAGTAGCAACTGCCACCATACATAGAGCAGCACATACAGTTTCAAGTATTATGTGTTCCAAATGAGAATAGGATCGATTACCGTGTTGCGATGTCACGATTAACTGTCAAATCGAAGCAAGATATTTTTTAAATGCATTTTATTTACGAAAAATTTAATTTATTTAGGAAGTGTGAACGAAAAAAGTTTAATCAGAATCAAATTTTTCGATTTTACTCATCTCAGAGTTCTTCAATTTTGCAAAAATATCTTCGATGTGACAGTACGGCGGACGTAACATCCTGGTTATCGATCCTATTCTTATTTGGAACGCATAGTACATGTAGACGCATCAATATTTGATGTTTCATGGTCCAACAATTTAGCTTCTCAGTACTGTAAAAAGTATTTACACTTCACAATTTCAGCACAAAATGCAAATGCAATTTTAAGCGTAATTCATGATTAGAACACCACATAATTTTCACAAACAAAACCAATGCAAACTTCACAAGTGAATGACCAATTCATGTTCAAATATTGGTTCATCTACAACAGAGAGACAACAAAATGTGGGACTAACCTCAAAAGCAGGCTGTTAGGAGGCACTCGGGAACACTTGTGTTATAGCAGGCACGCATCAACCGTCCTGTGGAAGACCACCATATCAGACCTCTAGCAACACCTTCAGTTTCATCCCAAATTAATGTTAATTAATATATTAGTTACACAGTCAAGGATACTACTGTTGGGAGTGTGCCAAAAATGTGTTGCAGCTGTAAGCAAGCAAAACTGAAACTCATCGATGCAATCGTCACAGCACTTTACGCATGAATATACAGTATTATTAGGTTAGTATGTCAATAATGCAGACGATGTTGACTACAGTCAAGGGCTTCTCTGGGAATCAAGACACCGGGTGGGAGCAGTGTTAGATACATGCATGAGATAGCAATGCTGCGGACGACATCGCTACACAAATCGGAAGGAAGTAAGATATCGTATAACATGATCACTTACGAAACTTCTTCCTCTCAAAGGCATCTCACGCACTAATAAAAAAAAATCACACAACTATTGTCACTTCGTATTGAATTGAGTAATAGCACTCTTTTCACATACACAGTCTTCATACAATTTTCTTTCAATTCAATTCAACAGCACACAGCAACTCTCGCAGATTGCAGATAAAAATTTGACAGAAGCGCTAACAAATTCTAGAACAATCATCACTCAATGACCATAGACTAACCACTAACTAAAACTAAAAACGGATTACTGTGCATATTCATTAATAAAGCCGTTGCAAACGAAAACAGCTCTGCAATGTCTAAATCTACATCAAATAATAAACCACGATTACAGTTCCTTGCTTTCTCATTCCGATTTTAAGGGAATATATCCAGGGTTGCCTCGTTTGACTAATATGTTTCAGTATCAGAGGCGTAGTTACCACCGTATCTACGGTATCAATGATACGGGACCCCCGCGCTACAGGGTCCGACATAGGCAAAAATTCGCTTCTCGTAGGGTAAAACAAGCTTTTGTAAAAAAAAAAAAATTTTTGTATATGGGGCCCCCGTGGAACTTTTGGTACGGGGCCCCGAGGGATTTTTGGTATTGGGCCCCTGATATAGGACTCGCTAGGCACGCATTTTTTTTATTGGATTTTCCTCATTAAAAATTTCAACACAAAAATTCTTAAATGATAAATAGTAAATTATTGTTCATCATCATCATCAGCCTTTTAATGTTCCCACTGCTGGGACACAGGCCTCCTCTCTCTAGGAGAGGGAATAAATAGGCCATAATCCACCACGCGGGCCCAGTGCGGATTGGTGGATGTCACATGTTTTCCTTCACCGTTTTGAGAGCAGTGGTGATGATATAAATTACACAAAGTAATGCGCCTGGCTGGGTTTGAACCCGCGACCTACGACTCGTAAGTCGGGGCCGTTACCACTCGGCCACCACTGCTCCTTATTGTTCAATTATTGTTCATATTTATGTAATTTTGACATATCATTATTTTGTGGTGTTAAAATTATTGTTACTGTAGTCGGGTAAAAAAGGATAATAATTTTGTAATAATTATAACCTTCTTTTGACTTTGCCGTAATAGTTGTGTAAAAGAATGTAGCTTCAAGATAGATTTTTGAAGACTAATTTATTTATTATAAAGGTCTCGTCTGAAATGTACCAAAAATCACAAAAATAAAGTAATTTTGTTACGCACTACTTTTGAAGAAAAAGCATGAATGAAGATTTTATTCTAAGGCACTGTTTAATTCACTACATTAGTTATGAATTTATTGCTTATTGGGCATGCAGATGACTGTACACACAATGGCCGGTTTTAATAGTAGCTTATTAGTCGATTATGCGTTGATTTCTCTAAATTATTGATAAAAAAAAATATTTTATTGTCAATGGTCATCTATCATCAATGACAGCTGGATTGTCAATGTCATTTGGCCGTTGATAAGACGGGATGGTCTCACATTTTGAAGATTTAATTTGTTATGTTTAGTGCTTCATTTTTGGTTAAACTATTATAGTTTCTTATTTGGAGATAAACTCTACATTCTGTCTTAACAGTCTTCACAGTCAAGTCTATTTTTTATGTTAACTGCAGTGAAACCAACTCAAAGATGGAATGTGTTAAGATACAAAATAAGATAAAGTTATTGTTTGAGAAACTTACCGAGCCGAACTATGTGCTCGATAACTACTACGCCGACGGGCTTATCACGAAACTATCAGACTGTTCAGATCCCGGTAAGCAATATCTTTGTTATATCTTTATAAGTAGGTAACCAAAACTGTTTACTTTTGGTGGTGGCGAGATAAATTACCGGACAAAAGGAAATGCAGAAACTAATTATTGTCTACAACGAGACTTAGTATATGTATTTGATTCGGTACTAATTGTTAAAATAAACCAGCATAAATAAACAAATAGCAACTTTGTATGTGGTTAAGAGTTATTATTTTACTTGTTTTCCTCATGCCTTCTACTTCGCGTTATCCCATTTAGCGAGTTCGACTTTTGTAATCATGCGACGTCATTTATTTCTATATTTTTTGATATATTATTTGTTTCCCTGTACTTTCACATCCTTTTAGACATTTATTTTCCACTTGGTTTGGATATTCTATGTGTGGTGATGGTATGGCACTTTTTAAGTATGTAAGTATCTATTCTGATCTTCTTGTAACATGACCATAACATCATAGTATAACCTCAGAAGTTTTATGGGCCCAGAGGCCTCATCCAAAAGGAGGACTTATTATTTGTAAGTCCTCCTTATAAATAATATTTTAGCAAACTTCACTTGACCTCTTCAGATTTTTTTTAAAATATTTTATTTGATATGAACTAATTCTTGACTGTGATCCCTCCTGATGGTAACCTGTGATGCAATTGTTGATGTCATCTTATGTGTCATATTGTATGTCATCTTCAATTCAATCAGATTTTAAATGTAACAGATTCAATATCTAGGCACTTCATCAGCATATACTTAAGACATTCCAATTTAGTTGTTTTTTACTATTCCATTATTAAAACTATAGTAGCAAGAAACAATAAAAAAAAAATCCATTATATTAAACTTTTGAAACCCAAGCGACGCCAGCATTTGCACACCTATTGTTATTTAATTGTGACTGTAAATACCAAAGTCAAAAGGTTAATATAATGCAGGTCCAACCAGGAATAAACTTTGCCATCTCCTTCCAAATTTTCTTTCTTAATATTGTTAGAAGGCACATGCTATTGTTGTCATTAGGTTCCTGCACCTAATTTATACAGAAAAGCCAGTGTAGGCCATGGTCCGAACGGAGGAAATAAAGATGACGAGCAATACGTAGCTCTTTGTCCCGTTTCAGGTAACAGTTTGGACTGAGTCATAGACTTGTACCAGCTGGTAGCCTACCTACCAGGTTTATGGATTGACTTATGAATCCGGACTCATCTAGCATAAAAAAAATGACGTGTAAAAGTGTTTTTTAAACCTACTTGCAAAATAAAGATCATTTATCATAATAGGAAACTAGATCCGGGAATGCTTGGGAAATTTTTTCGGATAAAGTAAACTCTGTCGATAGCAAATTGCAACTCATATTTGTCAATATATTTATCATCCAAGTTATGTTAGTTACTCAGCAATAATCGGCACCTTTCGAGTAAAAAAGTGCTGTGTCAGGTAAGCACATACCTACAGACGTTGGCAGTGAAGCTCTGTTAGAACTTGTGATATGATATGTTATCACACAACTTTATCAATACAAACATTGCCTCAAACAGTCCACTGTTAATACTATTACTTGCATATTTTAAACATATTTTTAATGATTTTTATCGTAAAGCTTAGGCCAGCTCCATGACAGTTGAAAAAAGTCTTTGTATGTAAACAAAAACACTTTCGTTGATTCGACAACAGGGAATCTTGTAAGATTTTTGGATATATCATACACAATGATTATGAAAGCTCTTTGGAACGGTTATTGGTACAAGGAAGAGTAGAGGGCCCGCTTTCTAGCGGCCGATCACCTACCAGATGGACAGACCTTATTAAATCATCTTCGAAGTGTTCCCTCATTGAATGTACATGAAGCGCCATGAATAGTGAGAGATGGAGAAGTCACGCAAAAGTACGTAAAAGCACGTAACCAAACTACCAGACGATCCATGACCACGACCACTCCGCCAGGAGTGAAATATGGATATGGATTGATATGGATGAAAGTTGTATGTGTATTGAGTGGGTCCCTAGATTGGACAAAAAGTCGTCTTTCGGGTAGGATAACGTGAGCGATAGACCGCTAGTATAAATATAACTTTATAAAGGCCGAAGGAACACCAGGCTAAAGTAGCAGTGGGCTAGGCACATTGCTCGTAGAATGTATAGTCGATCGGGCCGAAAGGTTCTAGAGTGACGACCGCGCTCCGGAAACCACAGCATTAGAAAGTCTCCCACAAGGTGTATCGGTGACCTGCCGAGAGTCGCGGAAAAGCAGCCAGCAACAAGATAATAATGTCACATAATGTTATTTTAAAATATCTCTCAGGTGATTTGTGATAAAAATTTCAAGTCTATCAGTAAAGTATGTCTAAATGAATGTTTTTTATCAATGAAGACTTCACGATTACTAAACATTTGTTCTGAAATGACGCCATAACGCGGCGCACGCGTATCGCCTGCCTTACCTTGTGACCAAAAGCTTCACACATGTCTTACAATATACAACCACTAGCTGGCACCCGCGACTTCGTCTGCGTCACTAAAAGGTAGCCTATGTCCTTTCTCAGGGTCTAAAGATTGTTGTGCCAAATTTCATCAAAATCGACAGGTTTAAGCGTAACAGACAGACAGACAGAGTTACTTCCGCATTTATAATATTAGTATGGATAGCCTAGGGACCTTAGCATCATAGGCAGCCATCCTGGCCTGGCATCAGTGGTGACCTGTGGTACTACTGGGATGGGTACTATCGCGGTCACATCTGCATGACCACTTAAAAAAAAAGTATGAATCCTGTGCGGCACGGCGCGGTGCCAAACCATTTTTTTTAAGTTTTCGAGTACAAGCAAAAATGAACTTATCGGCGAACAGGCGGAAGTCTCTTCGATGGTACAAGCCTACTCTCTGTCTATCGCCCGACCTTTGAAAGAACGCGGATTTTCTTAGCATATAACTTAATGTTATAATTATATCTTCTAAATTTTGTGCAAACCGCGGCACTTTGTCTAATTTTTTCATCACCACTGCTTTAAAAATTGTGAAGGAAAATATGTCGAAGACATTTGGAATCAACTAACTCGCACTAGGCCAGCGTAGTACCTAGATCCGGTCCATTTCCTCTCTTATATTATAAGAGTCCTTAGTCCCAGCAGTAGGAACCTGTGAACAATAAGGCTAATTCGTAATTATGTTATGTTATATGAATTATAAATCAACCGTTACACTGTCTGATGATCGACAATTCGGCATCAATTGCTATCACCACTTGATTGCAATTGATACCAAATTTATGATTTGGTTTGATTTGGCTTTCAAGGTTGTCGACATCAACCTGTGGGATGTAGACTCAGCTGCTTGCTAGGTAATGGTGTGTTTTTATTTTACGAGTATATTTAATGTATTTATAATACTATTATTTATTTATATAAAGAACTAGCTGTGCCCGCGACTTCGTCCGCGTGGAATAGTTATTTTGGGCATCATATTTATTTTAGCAAACAACCTCCTCAGCTTTATAAATTATAGCTGTTACCCACGACTTTGCCCGTGTCAATTTCTGTTATTATTTTAGACAATTTAGTTTTTAAAAGAACATAATTATCTAAAAGTACTTCATAGAGCTACACCCCAACTTGGGCACGCCATAATCTCGGCGGTAAGTCCCCTCTTTCTATCTATCACGGCATCCTCACCTTCCGCATGACGCAGGTTCTCACCGGACATGGGAAGTTCAGGAGATTCCTCCGCGCCGGATTCGTGCGGAAGAGACGCCCGGGTGTCGCCACTGTATGGTCAGCCCGGAGGATACGGTGGAGCACACGGTGGAGGTGTGCCCCTTTTGAGAAGAGCATCGCCGTGTCCTCGTGGGGGTGATCAGCGGCGGCGACCTCTCGCGCCGGGCCTTGGTTCAGGCCATAGTTCGCAGCGAAGAAGAATGGCAAGCGGTTGCCTCCTTCTGCAAAGCAGTAATGCTCGTAAAGGAGGAGGCCGACCGCATAAGGCAAAGGCAACAGCGCCCTCGCCGTAGCCGTCACCGCCGCGATCCCGCCGATATCCGGTCTCCGTAGACGCTGGCTTGTGGACGGTGAGCAATGGGTAGCTCGCCGTCCGGTTGTCTGGTAACAGTCCAGACCGAGACCAAGTCGTCGACGGCGTGCACTGCTCCCGCGCGCCTCAAGGTGTTGTCAGCAAACTGTGGGGCCCTGGGGGGGGGAAGCCTCCTGCAACTGAGGGTTGGTGCGAAAGCGTTATACCGGGGCTCTGGGAATAAGGCAAGGGAGGAACGGGGTAGGTTGTTTAGTCAGTAAGAGTTTGACACTGTTTCCCGCTCCGCCCAAGAGCGGGATTCGTCATTGGATGATTTTTACCTACTATAAAAAAACTCATCCGCGCCGCCCGCAAGCAACCCCTCTCCCCGCCCGCCGGCCAGGCGCAGCGTCAAGTTTTGCACATCATGCATCGCGTGTGAATTTTATATCGGAGTTATTTTAAAATTGTAATATCTTCTAAGATGTTCATTGAAATTAAATGATGTCAAAGACAATTTTGTTTACAATTACATACTCTTAATCAACAACACATTTATTTGGATAAAGATTATATTATTATGTTGATACAACTCTAACAAATAATCGGTAAAAATTGGCTAAATTTGATTCGCATAAAAACGGTTCTAGTAGTAAGTTAATCTTAAAAGATAGGCATATACTGTCGCGGACATTTTTTTAGATCATTTTAAGAGGAATAATTCTTTCATACATATTTTTTTGGTATCTTAAACCGTTTTGGCAGCGCACGCAACGGAAGCCCTCAAAGATGAATAATTTTCCCCGTTTTTTCCACATTTCCCGTTGTTTCTTCGCTTCTGTTAATCGCAGCGTGATGTTATATAGCCTAAAGCCTTCCTCAATAAATGACCTATTCAACGCAAAAAGAATTTTTCAATTCAAACCAGTAGTTCCTGAGATTAGCGCGTTCAAACAAACAAACAAACTCTTCAGCTTTATAATATTAGTATAGATACACGTAACGTCACTGTAAAATCAAATACAGTAAAAAAGCTGTTTCCTAATTTTAAAAACAATCCAAAATGTCAAATGACAATATAATTAACTTGCATTTTTCGAAGGCAGTTTTTTTTTATCAGCGACTTTTTTGTTCACTTTTATCCTTTACTACAACAATTAGGTATAACTGAATCATGAGCACTCTTGTATTAGGGTATGTTTATTACAAGATAGAATGCATTTCATTCCAATTTCAATAAACATAAAACATGGCTCGAAAATCGAATACATTGTTTTAATACGAATTTTTGGTATCTGCTTTTCGGTTTCATCAGCAGATCAGGTTCAGTATCACCATTTTCATTAGAAACATTCATTTCTTCGTCGTTTATCGAGATTTTTTGCCGTCAGAGGTCCATAATATCTGAAGAGTTCCCTCAAATCCGTAGGGATCCAGCATAAAAACTGGATTTTCATCAAACAGTCCATATCCTTTCATAACTGCTGAGTTCAGAGATAACAGACATTAAAAAATTGAACTTCCTCCATTTTGTAGGCAGCTACGGCCAAAATTTGCGGTGGATAATCTAAAATTTTGCACTTTTAACAATCATCGCTAGTAGAATTCCCACCTGCATCTTCTAGAGCCCGCAAAGCTCCTTGATTATTTTTAAGTGTTTAAAAATCATCCGAAGATATCTCCGCGCCCTTGGGAGGGGCGGGAGATTGTGTCAGGCGTTTACCCGACTAAAAAACCCTGTCCTATTCCTTAGCTCCGATAGATGTATGCTGAATTTTTGCATTGTCATCATGCCTTTATAATTTTTGAACCATAGTGAATCATAATCTGTATCCAGGTGTACCTACTTTTATAGCCTTGAAGTGTGCGATATTTACATTATATGTTGTGTGTGTTTAAATACATACACCTTATCGATCACATAAACAACTTTGTTAGTGATCGATGATTTCTTGATCGATGAGTAGGTATTTTATTAATAATCGATGATACAGTAAAATCTACTTACAGTACGGCCGTCGGCTCGGATCTTAGCGAGTCTGAAGTAATGCTCTGCGAATTTTGGGTCTCTACAAAATACATCTCCCGGTCTTGGTAGTTCAAGAGGATCTATCAGACTTTAATTGACTAAACCCACCTGTGTTCCTTCAGTTGCCATTTGCGTTTTAGGGCCACGGTATTATTTTCTGCTGCTTGGAAAGACTAAACCTCTTGTAACCTCACCTTGTAATCTTTAACCCTTTTTTTCTTGCAAACATAGGTTGCCTCAGTACTTGTATGTTTTTATTTGATTAAAATTGAGCATAATATGACCAAGCGCTGGCTGAAGACCAAAACATGATATCAATAAGTTGGCTCGATAAAAAAAACATAAATCTGACTCTAACTTAAGATTTCAAACACGTTTCAAATATCCTTTTTTAGCTCTTGACACCACGTTAAATAAGGAAGTTTCATTACCCATTCGGCTCAGGCTCTACGCTTTTAAGATTATTATAAAGCAGATGATTCCTAACTAACCATAAAATCAACGTCATCATTATTGCATTGAGAATGACTAGACGAAATGAGTTGGCCCATGTTCACTCATCATCGCTAGTTTTTTTCGGCATGACAGTAAAATTATTGATGTGCGAACTCGTTAAAAAGCAGCGAGTTACACTGTTTGTACAACAGACCGTCAGCTTTTCACGTTCGTCAATTGTTAACGTTCTCCTGACATCTTTTTATAAGTTTCTGTGAAATTGTTACTTTTTTGGTGTACAATAAAGTACTATTCTATTCTATTCTTACCCATATACTTACTGCTATTAAACGCCTATCATCATTAATAGCGGCTCCACATTAGTGTCATGAATTCATGCCATGAATAATCTACACAAGTCGTACCCCGCGAACACCCCGTGAAAACCGTCCACGTTCACGCCTGTTAACGGAGCTTCACGGCACTAATCTGGAGCCACCGTAACATACCTCATTTATTTCTCACGAGTATTGTTTTTTTTTCTTTTCAGAGGTAGCATTCCTCAAAAGCGCGCCACTACTCTCCGATTTGATAATCGATGCATTAGACAAAGCCGACAATGCACACATTACAGTCAAGGTGTTCTTCACGAGGGTCCTCGCTATCGCTTCTCAGAAAGAGCTGCATTTCGCTAAAATGTTCGCCAGCCAGGGAGACAGAATGCTCGCCGGCTTCAAAGAGATCTGCACTCCAAACACCAGCCCAAGCATAAGAGTAGCATACATGGAAGCTGCACTCAAAATTGTTACACACAACTCAGGCATAGCTTGGCTTCTAAAAACTGGTGTATGGAAAGAAATACTCAGTTTATGCAATGAAAAACCGACCGTTTTTGTTGTTCGCCAAATATACAAGTTCATGTCAGAATTCCTCTGGAAACTCAACGATCTGAACGATGCTGATAACATTAGAATAATAGTCAACCACTTAATACAACCCATCAGAAAATACGACTTCATAAACGTTCAATCATTAACTAGTGAAGAAGAAGAAGAAATATGTATTGCAGTAGAACCAACGGTGCAGATATTGCTCTCCACGGTGAGCAAGGAATGTCGGATTCAAAATACAACATTGCTTATGAAAATATTAATCAAGGAATTCACAATTTCTAACTATTTATACGTCGCGTACGACCGGATACGCAGAGACGACTTGTCGTTGGCATTTTTGAAATTAATGTTTTGGTTGACTCTTGCGAAAGTATTCCTCGCAAAACCGATGCTGCCCGGAACACTTTACAGTGCGGAAGATTTCCTTGAAGTAGCAGCCTTCAACTTTAATGTCATCCAATCGTTTGTACAGCGTCGTAGCGCAACATTGGTTCTGGACTTTTGTTCAGCTTGTAATATCATATGGAATAAATTGTGCCAAGATAAGGAACCTGGAATGTATCAGGAAGATGATCAGAAGCGTATCAAAATGAAAAATCAAATGTTGTTTGTATTTTTAGTTCCTGTTCTGGTTTTCGTTACTTATGGAAAGCCTCAATCAGCTTTGACTGACCAAAGGATCCATGATTACATTGAGAGACTTTTGAATCTCTCGTGCGAGTATACAGCGAAAGCTGCTTACGCCTTAAGAGATTTGACGGAACAACTGGACACATTGGCAGTTATACTGCAATGTGTTAAAAAACTCATTCATTTGAAGGATCACTTAAACGATGAGCAAGCAAATTTAGTCTTTCAAGCTTTATTTTACGTACTGCAAGAGTATAATCCGCTAGATATGAACGGGGACCCGAAATTAGAACATTTTGAGGATGGTGAGGAGAAGAACCTAGTGATGACGTATGTGATGGACAGCGTGTTGTCTTTGGTGACTCATCGGAACATCAACTGGCACGAGAGTGTGGAAATCATGTGTCTGTACAATATTGTTATCAATAATTTGGAGAGGTCTAACTTGAGCTGTAAGGTGAGTTGGGAAATATAGGTTATGTTGAAGAGTAATATATGAGGAGTGATATTCGAATGGTCACAAACTTTGGTCGGGGCTCTAAGTCCTTCGTACTTCACTCGTGCTATAAACGCAACTTTACATTTATTACCTTTTTGAACCCACTTGACTTCTTCCCGATCTTTTCTTACTCTTTTGCCTTGAAAAACACTCCAATATTCATATCCACTATTTTATTTTCAGTTCGTAGTAGTATCGTTAAAAGTAATAGGGTTGACGATGAAGAAGTTCCTACAGCCAAATTTGACTTTATTGGTGGATGCTCAACCAGGCGGCTCGATCCACGACCTCGGAAAACTGATATACAGGAAGATGCAGGACCGGCACTGGGAGATCAGGGATACAGCGTTGGAACTGTTATATATTTGCACCGACATTGCGTATATAAGTAAGTGATCTTTCTTTAAATCATCTTTAAAAAAAAATCTAATTCTGAATTCTTTTATTCTTAAGTTCTTCGCTATAATAAAGGAACCAATGTTAGGGTACCGTAGTAGTTGACAGAATGCAATGAAAAAATACTATTACGCCAAATCAAGTTGATGACTACCTAAGGATAGAAAAAGTTCCAAAATAGTGTCCAATTTTTTTGAACTGGGAAATTATCAAGTCTTATCCTGCTAGGTCGAGAAAGATTTTTACTGGCTAAAATCCACCTAATACCTTTTATTTGCTCTTTGTGTTAAAAGACCACGGTAACTCTTCCGAACATTCCCGCAGCTAAGTAGTCCGTTTACTCTCGATAAAACCTGTATCAGACTCACTTTTTATGGTTTGTGACTGGAAAGGAAACTCTCCTTTTTTCCTTGGTTTCCAATTTTTTGCATCGTGAGTGCTAACAGAAGCTACAATTTTTTTCCAGAATTCCCGCCTTTCCAGAAGCAGATCCTGGAGAACAACCTCATCAACGTGGCGGCGACGATCGCCTTCAACGACTACGAGCCTTACGTGCAGGTGTCAGCGCTCAAGTGCATCGGCGCGGCCAGCCGGATCAACTCCGTATGGGACCAGTTAATCGCTGAGTTTCCTGATATCAAGGTACGGTACAAAGAATGATGATTAGCTAACCAGTCCGATATACACTTTGAGGCTTAAGGTCCTTGGAAACGGGACTAGTTTTGTGACAATTTCTTGCAGCGACTCTATAGCCGGCAAGTTGCTGACTATATCGTTCAACACAAAGCAATAATTGCAGCAATTTAGCAGTGTAGTCCGGCGATATAGACAAGATATTTTTAACGAACGAAGAGACAAAATACGTCAACAATTCAATTGCAGAATCTTGCTGTACTGTGTTTGGAAATATTTTGCGCAATTAGGGTTTAATAATTAAACTCTGACTGCGCAATATATAGCAATTAAACTTTAATTACTATATATTGAACAATATTGCGCAATACAAATTGCCAATAAAATGCAATTTTTATAGCTCATTTACAGGGGCCTTTAAGTCTCATAGCTTAGTCAAGGCCCTTCCAGATATTTTCTCATGTCTTTTCTGAACAAACTATCGAAAGCATGTCCACGCTATTGATCTTTAGACCAGTGACCAGATACAGTAATGATACACATCATGGTATTGTTCTATTTGTTCTAATCCATTCTGTAAATGTCACCCGATACTATTTTGATATACAATGCGTAATTTTTGTTTCTCCAGAATCGATTACTCTACATTCTACGCAACAGCGAAGAAGGTATTGTAAGAAAAGAAGCGTGCAACGTCCTCAGCAACTTGTACCAGAACATGAAGCTGTGTCCCGGTTTCACTCAGACTCTTTACGAGCACATGGTTTCCTCCGCCCTCACTGATTTCCACTGGGAGGTACAGATCAGCGCCCTCAACTTCTGGAAGCGAGTCTACTACACCCTACTCAATGGACAAGGTATGCTCGACGGCAATTTCCCCCCAGTTACATTCTCAAGAGAAACCAGAAAAATTGTCACACTAAACGAAGCAGAAATACAGAAGAGACTCCTGAAAATTCTAGACGAACTAGCAGCCATCGGATGTCTAACCGTCTTCGTTACGTTACTTCACGACCAAACTGAAGTATGCATCATGGATGCTACCCTCAACATAGCACAGGAATTGTACGATATTCTCAAAAGATATAACGTGCCAGAACTTTTGACACCAAAAGAAGGAGAAATAACTAGCATAGAAGAACTTGGTTACACAGACAAAGAGCATATAAAAGAAGAAAAAGATGAAGTTGATGATAATATAGAAATGTTAGATGAGAACCCTGAGAATATTATACAAGATATACTAAACGCTGATGATGTCAACTTACTGGCAAATATATACGAAAGACATATGACAATAGAAGGTAATAAGACGGTGCCACCACTAAAACCAAAGATAAAACTAGTGAGATTTGCATCGCCCTACTTATTTACTACTTACTTAAAAAATACAGATCTTAAGCAGATTATTGAAGATAAGAGAAAGTGGAATGACGGCATTAGAAGTTTATCGTCCCTTCTTGACGATGTTCTTGGTTTATATGAAGTGAATCAAGAAGCCAATTCTTTAGATTGTTATTAATTGGTGAAAAAAATGAAAATTTTGTTACTTATAAATAATGTTAGTGAATATGAGATTATATTTTCTTTATAATCAATTTTCTTTTTATTACAAAAACATAAATAATAAACATCTGAATACTTAGATCATTTGAAACTTAAATAGTTGTCCATACTCTCTGTTCCTAAACATCTAATATTTCATCTAACAGTATATCTAAACTACTATAAACTTCAGAATTCCATTTCTTTTTGTCTTTTATGATTCTGCGAAAATCTGTCCCTTTAAATGTTTCCAGAAACTTGTTCGGATGTACCATTTCTTTGCGCGGAATGTTCAGTCTATAATCTTCTTCCATTTCATTGGATTCTGTTTGAATATAACTGTCGTGTAGATTTATTATTAGCTCGCTTTGATCTGTATTTACTATACTATCTATTACCTTATCTCTTGCGTCCGTTTTATTTGTAATAGTCAAATCTATTGCCATTTCTTCATCATTCTCTTCAACCTTATCTACCATTGGATACGTTATAGCATTATCCTTAATATTTCCGAATTTGTATTTATCTAGTATTTCTATCAGTTCTGTAGCCATGGAGTAAGCTACTTCCATAATTTCTATGTTGTATACTTCGTTCATACATTCGTGCAGCACCGTTAGACATCCTATTGATGATAAGTCATGCATTATGGAGGTGAGTTGACGTAGGATTTCTTTGTCATGTAGCGTTATTATCTTCCTCTTTTCTTTCGAGAAGGTGACCGATGGGAACTTTCCATCAAGCATTCCCCTGTAGGTTAACTGATTGGAAATCTCGTGTTTCCAGAACTGTAGGGCTGCTAGCTGCACCTCCCAGTGCAGGTCGTCCAACGCAGCGGCCATCATAACTTCGTATAGCGTCGCTTGGAAGTTTGGTGTTACCTTCTGGTTTATGTAGACCTTTGTGAGGACTTTCGCTGCTTCTTTCCGCACCATTCCTTCTGGATGGTTTCTTAATATGAAGACGAGTTGCAGCTGAAAAATGAAAAGCCATTTGTAAATTTAAAATTATCCACCAATTCGCACTGGGCCCGCGCGGTGGATTATGGGCCATTCCCTCTCCTAAAGAGGAGGTCTGTGATGCGTGACATTAATAAGGCTGATGATGATGATGATGGTTTGTAAATTAAATGTTTCAAAAAGTGTTATAATTTATTTCTTATAGCGAGGTACAGTTTTCAGATTTGATCTGATTCATTAGTTTGACAATTTAGTGCAGCAGCTTTCTGTGGCAACTTTTTATATCATAAAACGTGTTGCCGTTTTCTTCTTAATAATGGAAAACCCAGCGGCGGAAACAATTTTAAAGACGTGCTGAATGCTTTTAACTCTTGACCCAACTATTGTCTTTCTATTATGTTTCTAATTACGGTATTCAAAAGGAAATACTTACGTAGATGTGAGGGTTATCATCGAGCACTTTCTTCCATATGCTCTCGATCTTCGTGGCGGCCGCCAGGCACTTGAGTGCGATGCTCTGCGCGTAGTACTCAGGATCCGTCAGCGCCACCTTCGCAGCACAAACCATCAAGTTGTTCTCGCTGATCACTTTCTGAAGAGGTATGTATTCTGAAAAAAAACATGCGAGTTTTTAAATTACCTATTATAGGTACCTATAGTACAGTATGTTTTGGCCTTTGAATAGAGATCGCAATCAGTTTTTATATGTACCTATGTGTTAAATTCGGCGTGACCTTTCCGGTTCCACTGTGTAGACCCAAAACATGTTTTTGTTTGCTTCGTAAACATTTTTTTGTTTCAAATCACCTAAAAATGGACACATTAGTAACACAAATTCTCGCAGAGCGGGATAAGTCATTGTTTTTTTTTATTGCTATAAACTAGTGCTTGACTGCGATCCCACCAGATGGTAAGCAGTGATGCTATCGTTAATGGTGAGGCGCACTAGTTTATTAAGGGCCTATTCACTCTAGCCTTGAAGACACCTAAATTATAATCGGACGTAAAGACCGCAGATGGCAAACTGTTCCAGTCTCTCGATGTACGACAAGGCAAAACGCCTATTCCGGACCGTAGTTGTCTCAACAAGGTAAGGGTGGATATTTGCCGTACGTCGGGTTGTCTGATGCTTAAAATGAAAATCACAAGTGTCTGTATAACTGAATAGCGTAAGTGAAACGGGTGCGATGTCGGTAAATTGGAGCTGAGAATTTTATTAGAGAATTGATTTAATGCCTCAGCGAAGCTAGCCGAGCAAAAAAAAAGTGCATGATCATTTTATGTTTCATGTGGGCCTATAATTATGATTATTTATTAGATCCACTAATAAGCATGACTGTGCATTTTTACACTCTTGGCCAGGTAGCAAAGCGATGTCGATGTTTAGTTAAACCAGTTTCCATAGTGTAGCTGTCATTTCGGAGACCATGAGCTCGTGCGATTAGTCTGAATAGGTAGTTACCTAATTAAATAATAGGTAGTTAATAAAATACACCGATCAAATTTTGATCATTTTCGAGTAGTGTGCGTACGTAACGACCGAGACCTGCAACTACAGGTCATTGGACTCGCTTAGCTGATGTTTACTTAAACGAAAGAATTTCGCACATGCGTAGGTATATTAATTCCGAGTTTTAGAAAAAACTTCTTAATTTTAATTTTACATGTAGGTATATCTCTGCGATAGTGTTTCATGTGTTTGATCGACCCTCTACGGGATTAAAACGATCGAAAAACTATGTATAATCTGATAAATTAAACGTCAAGAAGGTTAGATACACAATTTTCATTCATTCTTTTTTTACCATTTTTTTTTGTTTCTTTGTCCATTTATTATTAGGTTTATGTGGGTTTTGTACTGCAAGTTCTGAATAGTATTCCATACTCACTAATATAAGATATATCCGTACAGCTCAGCAGCAGGTTCAGGGCGGAGTCCCTAACTTCCCAGTCCCCGTGTTGCATGTACATCTTCATGACGTCACCTATCACGGTCAGGGTGCTCTCCTGCCTGCTTTCCACCAGCAGCGTCATGTTCGGAGACAAGAACTTCTTCATGCATAGGTCTATTAGATCTAACACTTGGACTATTTGCTGAAAGTGAAACATTTGTGGTTATTTTGTCAGTTCTGTGAATAGTATTATTGGGTTGGTTGTATTTTGTCAACGATTCTTCACTATCATTACATGAATATTCAGAATGAGCGCTGAGGCAATATTAGTGGAAACCGGTTTATAAATACAGCAATTATCTGAACCTATTACATTATTCAGGCGCTTATGTACAAAATACATATGTGGCTCGGCTGGTTGAGCGATTGACTGCTGCGCTGAGGGTCGCGGGTTCGATTCCCGCACGGAACAAATATTGTGTATGTGACTTTACATGTTTATGAACGCACCCATGGCACAGGAGTAGGTAATTCCTAGTGTGAATTAGAAGCATCGCTTTTTAAAAAGAAAAAAAAGTTATGAATGTTTGGAGACCGCTGATGTGTCACATTATAGAAATAAACTAGCGACTCGCCCCAGCTTCCCACGGGTGGTGATATTAAATACATACATGTATTATACATACAAACCTTCCTCTTGAATCACTCTATCTATTAAAAAAAAACGCATCAAAATCCTTTGCGTACTTTTAAAGATCTAAGCATACATAGGGACAGCCAACTTTGTTTTATAGGTACTATGTAATGATGATAATAATGAAGTGTTATAGGTACTTACTTTTGTATTTAAGATATCCTGTTTCAGTAAATTCATAAGTCCCTCTTGAAGGCTGGCTATCTCCACGTTCTCGTACCAAAATATTTTGTGTTCCTTCAGCAACATTAGAATCGCGTCCAGTACTAGCGACAACAGTCTCACATCGTTTGGACATTTTATAGGACTCTCAGTTACAATCAATCCCCCTGCGCCATCAGACAATATGTAAAAATCCAAGACGTGGAAAAGACTCTGGAAATACAGGCCTGCATGAGCTGCCGTTAGGTGACCTTTCAAACGAAATAATTCTCTTATCGTTGCAATAGCGACTTCTGTTAAATCATTCGAGTCTACCAGAATCCTGTATGTGTAACAAGCAGTAAAAATATGTTCCGTTAACGTTTTCCCAATCTTCGTAAGAAACCTATCTAGAAAATCCTGCTTTTCCTCCGTATATCGTTCAGGCTTGTTCTCAAACGCATAGATCAACAGTGGCTCAATCAAGTACACAATGAACTGATCCAACAGTTTTAATTTCTGTCCGTTCCTCTCAAATGTTAGTGGCAAAGGTAGTTGATCTTTGTAAGTTTTCTCAAAGTTTGACCAGAATATGTAGCACTTTATACATAAATCTGTGACGGCTTGGATTTCTCGTTTCTTGATGCATCTCAATATGCAATTGTGATAGAAGACAACAAATTCATTACAAAACTCATCTATTTTACCACTGAACAACAAGTGCCTATGTGAAGAGTAGTAAAATCTTAGGCATATATCATTTACGCAGCCGAGTAAACAAGAGTACCGAGTGGCTTTTACGATGAACATTAATGGACGCTCGATTAAAAAATATGACCGCAATATGGACACTACATGGTTAACAGGTACATTTTCCATCTCGGTCAAAATAGTTAATAACGCAAACATGTGCGAACCAATTTTCTCAGCGAAAGCTTTGTCCATTTCATGATCAATAACTTCCACGGTTTGATACTCGCTCGACATGATAGGTTTCACGACATATTCCAACACTTGCATTAGTTCTGCTTCCATTTCATATTCATTTAACTCCCTTACTAGCTTTGAAATTAACTCGAAAGCGGCTTTCGCAATTGGGATGGTTGCTTTATGGGTATCTGGATGAAGTATGTATTCCCATACTTTATGTTCCAGAAGTAATTTCAATCCTGAAAGATGTGTTATATGCACCGTTGCTAACTTTATACAAGCCAAATGAAGTCCTCGGTTCTGAATCTTCGTGCTCAAGTTATTGAGAATGCAATATTTGAATGTCGGACCTTGTAAACCATGCATTTGCATTTTGTTGAACTGAAGCTCATTCTTGAAGAGTATCGTGATGATTTCAAAGAAGAATATTTTGACTGACGTCGTAGCATTTTTGAGGTTTGCGACTGAGTCAAAAATAACGTCGGAGAAGTAAGGGTTCTCTAGGAGACTTTTGCCAGGACCTGGAACATACAAAATGTATATTATAGAAAGGTGACAGTCGACTGTTATTGCTGTTCAGGTATACAGAAAGGCAATTTTCATGGGATCACATCATGGTGTTGTAAAGCCTTAAGCAGATGATACACGACCGATTAGGAAAAAAAACACCTCAGTAACGGTCAAGATCCTTGAACTTTGAAAAAGAAACAACTTAAAAGTTTGATTATTTTACAGCTACCAGGGGCGCATACCTGGATATACCTATGGTTTAAATTTCAACTCGATACCTCTTCGCGTTATCGAGATAAAGGGTCTTGACAGACAGACGGACGGACAACAAAGTGATCCTAAAAGTTCCGTGTTTTCCTTTTTGGGTACCCTAAAAAGAAACAGGATATCTATTTGTCGTGTAATATGTTGTGAAGCAGAAAATCGGACGCTGAAGCCTGTATCATATCAGGCTCACCCAGCAGCCAGCGGCAGCGTGCAAGTGGCTGAAGTATGCTGAAGTGTCTATTCCCAGCAAGCCGAGGGAATAGACATGGTGGGCATCGACTCCTGACCGACAGGGAAACTAATCCCATCTTACCAGTTTGTAACATGTGATGGAGACCGAAACGGAAAAAACGAAGGTAGGTAGGTGGTAAACGAAGGGTAGGAGCATGGCAGGAGTAACACGCTGGATGCATACATAGAAGCGAGTCTAACAGTATGTGGCCAAAGGACTGCTTGTTAGAAGCTATTTCAAGTTACATTATATATAGTTTATTAATTTTTTTTTTGGCCATCATAATTGTCCAATTTGTGAGGCCTAAAAAGAAGAAAACCTACAGACCTATTGAGGTGGATTCTCCAAACTGTTTGCGAAATAGGTACATAGGATAGGTGATAGTACCTTCCCCTACTCAAATTATTTCGAAAATACACGAGATAATATCTTTCTTTCTTCTTTCCTTGACTCTTTTACCAGCCAGCAGTGCCTACTACATTCATTGCTCTGCATTCTAGACTTCTCTAAAGGCTTCATCTACTTATGAAGTAAGTAGATACATAAATAAATTTTCAACTAATAATGTAGCTAATCGAAACGAAAATTGTTTATAATCCTCGTCACGTATCAACTTATTTCCCGCTTACTAAATATGGATAGAACATAGATTATACTCACTATTATCACTTCGATCTTCAAGGAACTTCAACAGTTTCTCCGTCGTGTGCTCGTTCAACACCACCTTCCCTTCAAAGATGTATTTCACAAGCAATTTAAATTTTTTCAAGTAGTTGCACACTTCCATCTTTAATAATGATTACAGGCACTATTTTGTCCCCACTACGATTACATTTTTATCATATTTTTATTGATTTGATAACACACCCAAACACTGGCACGGTGCTAAAGTTGTTTCACACAAAATTGAGTTAGTACACTACACTCATTATATACGTATTATTGGAGTAATAAGCCAAACATTTAACAAAAAAATATTTATTCGGAATATCACAATCAATTCTATCAATCAAAAATACATGAGTACCACTTGCAACTCAAGAGCGAACTAGGAAATATACAAACTTGTTTCTCAGACAAGGCTACCAATCTAAATTGATATAACGTAAGTATTATATAGGGTAAATACGCTAAATGTCGGCCCCCTTACGGTTTTTCTATATTGGGATGGCTCTGGTACCATCAATTTGAAACATAAAGATGCTTCTGATGCGGTTTTTGATAGTTTATTATATGTATTTCATGTTTATGGCCACAAGGTTAACATTTCTACTACAAGGAAAAAGTACTAAGGTTTAAATGCGTCGAGAACGAAAAATTCCTAAAGTCGGCCATTCATGGCCCATAGTCGGTCGCGTTTTTCCCAAATGTCGGCCGGGTATAGGGTGTTTTAAATTAAAACTGACAAATATTATTAATATGATTTATTTTGGCAGGAGTCTCACTAAGTATGCCTACATTATTAATCGTATTTGTTTAATACTTACCAGGTAAAGTATTTTTCCATTTGCTTTAAACAAAGTTATATATTATAATTATAAAATATAAACATCACAATAAAAAAAACAGTAATAATTCAAACATTATTATGCTATGGTAAATAAATGTGTTTGTTATGAATTAAAAAAGCCGTAATCTCTTCAGTCTTATGAGATTAACTCCAACAAACAAAAACAAATGTATTGATTTAGTTCGAAATATAAAGAGATTTTGTAGGGAACTCGTGATAACTTTGAATTATAGAGAGGTCATTAATAATATTATCAACTCCTACTATTTGAACTTAAGTCTTTATAATATTAATAAATTAAATATTTAACTTTAAGAAAATAAAAAAGTAATCAGCCTGTATAGTGGCGCTCGAATTTGAGGCTGGTCGACATTACGATCTTTAATATTTCTAAAGCCGGCCCCTATTTCGTGTCCATTATTTCTCAAGATTTAACTAATATCACCCCGGCCGCCATTTGGCGATTAAACGTAAAATATATTTATTGGTCTATATGCGTTGCAAATTCTCTTATGGAGCCAATGGAATTACTACAATTGGAATTTATAAAACAGACTGTATTTACATTAAGTCGGCCACGGCCGAGAATTCGGTTTTAACTCAAAATTGGTATTCTATTGGCGGCCTCCTATTTTTCTTTTAAAACAATACGTAACACATTGGAAAAACTATCTCAAAATATAGTAAAAATCACTAATTACTAATAATAAAGCTTAAAACAAAGAAAAAGGAATGTCTTACCGTTCTAATATCAATCCCCGAAGTGTGGGTATTCACAGCAAGTAAGGTACTTTTAATATGGATATGACGCTTCGACGGCGCAATCGCTGCTGATGCTCAGTACGCGAAGAGTGAGTGACGTAATGGGATAGTAACGGTTTGTACATATAAAGTATGAACTAAGGTTGCAATTCAGGTGGCATTCTTGCCACTTCATTACGTTTTAAAGGAACGCAAGCTGAAAATGTGCAGACGGCCGAAGTTTGGGGAGGGGCCGACGTATGGCGTATTTACCCTAATTAGGTACTTGATAATCACGTTTTTCAGTCCGTCCGTCTCAACGCGCATTTGTATACTAACTGGTATGTTTTTTTATCAAACTTGTACGGCAAGTGTTTAGAGTCCATACCTACTTATAAAGCTAGGTATATTTGTATAATTTATGACATCATCACACCACAATCTCAGTGATTTGCATTTATCTCAGATAGGGACAATGCGAAGAGCTTCTGTTAGGTAGGTAACTTCTTAACTATAGGCAATCCCTACCTACCTACTGATATTTCAGGGTTTTGATACGTAATAAGATAAGCATAGGTACTTATTGAAATTCATCGCCATCTTCCTGCTTTTGTCCCATCATTTCAACCGAAAGACGTCCACAGTTGGACACAGACCTCCACCAATTCATTAGGGTTTGAACCATAACCTGCCACGCTGGACCAGTGCGTGTTGGCAGGTCACCATAGTCTCATTCATTTGTCAGCAGGGTAACGTGCAGGTGGAGTTGGCTTGGGTCCCGAAACATGTAGGTTGGGACCTCTCATACACCCCTTTTTGTCCCTTACGGCATCCCACGACTCTCTTTTCTTTCGTATCACTCCCTCACACAATTAACTGCCTGCACAATGACTGCCTGGTTGGTCTAGTGTGACATTGGGCATGAGGTGCATGCAAAACCCGATAGTCAAAAGAACGTATTCTTGTCACGTCTTGGCTTATTTGAATTGTCATTATGATGTAACTATAGGTACCTACGTGGTTGTAATAATTATATTATTCTGTAGGTAGGTACCATGATAGTGATTTTTGCCCGATCACTAAAAAAAAATTTTCGCATGAATCCTGCAGCGTGGAGCCAAACCAAACCCTTTGAAGTTTTCGTTTCGAGTGCATACAAAAATGAACTTGCTGTAGTCAGGCGAAAGTGTCTTTGACCTTTAAAGCTGGGGCGGGTCGCTAGTTAATTAAGTTTAATTTCGGAAGTGTTATTCCGAAATTAATCTTAATTTAGGTACACTTTTAGTGTACTTAGTGTTTTTTTTTGTTTTGCATTAAAGTCGGATAAATCTGTGGTCGGTTTTTAGAGTCGAAAAGATTTTCTTCTATAAATTATTAACCGATTTTTTTGCTTCATGGATTTTCATCCTTCTTTAAGTCAAAAGTTCCTTGGCAAGCTTAGAGTGTTGGCTGGGAACTATTGGCCATCTTGGCAAATAGTTCCCCTTAGCGTCTAGAGCCAAATAAGCTAAGCAGCTTAGCAAGTCAAGTAGGTAGCAAAGTTTAGAGGGATACGGAGCAGGGAGTCCTGTAACCTCCTTAGAAGAGGGGTCCTCTGATCGGGTGTAATGTTTGATCCGGGCAACTGCCTTGTGTTGGTTTAGGGCAGTTGTATAGCTTCTAATCGCGCGAAGAACTTTGATACAGCGACGCGATGCAGAATTTCGTCGTTCCAAAATTGCTTCATAGATGTCGCCAGTACAAAACAAAATGTTCACTGATCTAATATTTTATAATATAGCGGCGTAGCGCTCTCTACTACGCTCTACGCTAGTTTATTGCCATTATATTCTACTATTCACCCAACATAAGCATCAGGGTAGAAACTCGTTTTTTTTTTTTAAATCTAAAAAATAAACAAACTCCAATGGGAAAAAAACACTAAAAAGTGCAACATAACATTAAATTTGGAGGTTAGTGCACAGAAACACCTTTTAGTTCTAGTACCTCTCAAAGGTACCTATAGAACATAACCACCATAAGTATATTTATAAATTTTTAAAGATTTTAGATTTCTCAAAGAAACTATCATTAGATCCTGACCTGATGACCATGAGAAGACCTATGCTGCCGCGCAGATACTGAAACGCAGTATTAGGATTGTGGAATAGGCTTTTTTACTGCATTTTAGTTTCTGCATGGCAGTATGTTACTTTCAAATAAAGGATTTATCAAATCAGTCCAATTGTTTTTGAGTAATGAGTTTTTTGAAGTAGGTTAAAATTAATCTTGATTGTGGTCCTCCTACATAAAAATACACATACATTCAAATGCAGTTTTATAATTTTATTTCAGTAATTTTCTAAATAATTTACACACTAAATGCCTTAACCTAAACTATATAGAGTCTATTCTATTTCTATGACACCACCGACTTTGCTGAGAGCTTCCTTCAGTTTCTCTGCTTCATCTTTGGAAACGTCAGCTTTCACAACCGTAGGAACGCTTTCTACAAACTTCTTTGCTTGTACAAGATTGAATCCTTCTAGAAGACTCTTGACTTCTTTGATCAGTGCCACTTTTTGTTTGTCATCGAACTTCGTAAGTTTGACCTGGAAAATTCAATCAAAGAGTTTAGATCAAGGTGAAAAACAAATTTTTTTCTATGGGAGCAAGGAGGCTGTGTAATAATACTTACAGTAAAGCTAGTCTTTACAGCTTTGGGAGTTGCTTCTTCTTCTTCCTGTGCAGCAGGAGCGGCCACAGCAAAACCACCCACTGGCATCACAGGTGCGTCAGGTAAATTAAGCCTTTTCTTTAGGACCTGGCTAAGTTCCGATACTTCAAGGAGGTTCAAGTTGGTGATTTCAGAGACAATTTTTTCAATTTTCGGGGATACCGGTTTATCCACACCCTCTGGGACGGGTATGGACATAGGAGCGGCTGCTTGAGCTACCTCTTGGCGTAGGATCGCACTGAAATATATTTAAAAAATAATGAAAGAAAACTATGAAAATTTGAAATGTAAAAAGTCAGGGTCGTCTTAACAAATATTTAATTTTTTTATTATTTTATTCAGACCATTTAATTATGAAATTAATTGTGAATTTGAGATGGTTCAATATGATGATAACCTAATATTTTATTTATTGATCAGGACACAATAGCCTATGATTGTAACCTTACCATCGTGAAAAAGACCGCCACTGAAGGGGAAGGCTTCTGATAATTCTTACACCATTCATTTTGTTGTTATATTATTAATTTTTATTCCGTAGAAATTGTCTAGCGTTTTAGGTTAGGAATAGACCATAAAGTTTTAACAAATTGACATCTGAACCATTTGACAGTTTAACATAGACAAATATTTTCTTTCTGGCTACATTTTCCAAGCATTTTTAACAGAAGAAAAGAAGATTATAAAATCAAGAATTTTATTGTTCGTAAGGTTTATAAGATCGTTGCAAAGAATTTAGTTCATTAATTGATTTGACATTAACATCGCCGTAGTTAATGTTGACATTGACACACAAGTGACAATTATTTAAAAAAAAAGTGACAATGACTTATAAAGTGTTGCAAGCTTTGAGAACCCTAAAAGCACATTAGTAAATCATAAATTCTTTTGTTATATTTTTATGATGTTGATAGGTTTTAACTGTTAATGTGGTAATATACATTTGAAATGATAAATTTTCGGTATCAAAATTTAGCCAGTCGACCCAAATGAGTGGCGGAATAGTTGCTTAAAATCTTTGATATCCTACAAACTCTCAATAGTGGCTCCAAGCTGCTGTAAGTTGTAATGCATGCAGCGCCTACACCCCGGTAACCATGTTGGTTCGTGGTTGAACCCTGGCAGAGAAGAGCTCGTGTGCTTTGGCACTCAAGTCTTGCGGATGCTCCCTGTGTAGTGCACAGGGTCTTCTTTTGGACGCAATGATAATTTAATTCCAATGGTGAGGTATCTTGGCATAGTGGAATGCCTAAAGGGCGACGATAGAAGACATATAATAGTTATCATTCGGCCCGACACAATCTATCATGCCATCTTCCGGTTGTAGTGGTTTTTGTCCCACTGGGTTAAGGGAGGACCCGAACGACAGACTGTATCTATCCTGTGTAACTGACTGTTTTTGTAAAATTTGAGCTTGAGAAGTTCTGTGGCTATGGGTACAAGTAGAAAGGCCCTTAAGAAAAGAAATGCTGACTTTGATCTTTGTACAAAACCTGCACATTGGTGGTTAAGAGAGAGTGTTCGATTTTACACTGCATTCGGGTTTTAACTATATTAGCCACATTAAAATACATGATCGCAGCCCATAGTTGCTCTAAATCAGAAACCAGTCACCGTAGCCAACATCGGCTTAGGATAAATGAGCATTAATATAATATATTATATTATAATATACCTTATAATTCCAAGTCAATCCAAAGACATAACATCGTATAAGCAACCCATTAAAAAAAAAGACCTATTATAATATAATTAATAATATGTGAAAGTATTTTTTCGTAACATGCTTTTACAGTTTATATATTGATGACGGCCCAAATAATTGTCAGTATTCCTCTGTCTCATGAAAATATATACCTTCTCTATATATGGATACCTTAATTTCTAATGTGATCTCACAAGGAAACTCCAAGCACAGGCCTTTCCATAGCCCTTTGTTAGACTAAGTATTCTACTGATGAGGCTGAGTAAGGGAGCACGTTTCAAAGCCATATGTAATTAAGTATTACCCCATAATCGGGTAAAACCCGTTACCGACTGATGGCAACACAATGTTTTGTCGCACAGTCGCATTATCAATATTTTGCCTTGATAACTTATTTTCCACGAGAATCTATTCATCTATAATGATTTTGACGTAATAGTTTTAGCATCAGAATAATAGTGTATTGTTGCTACCAGCAATAGATTTACTAGTGATTTTATATTATTTAAAACAAAGTTAAATGTGATTTGATTAGAACTTCGATCAGCTGTTTTGTGTTTTTATAGGTAAGTTTGTTGTAATTTTAATATCTCATTTTGTATTTGGCCAAATTATACTCATAATCAGATTGCAAGACCACATTCACCGTACTCCAAGGTTGACACAACTCATCACACGTCAATAAGTTTTAGTTTAACTTCTTTAGAAAACTTACGTCGATATGTTCTAGAAGGCATAGAAGGTCTCCTAAGCATTTTACCTTCCCTATCTTCCTTCTCCTACTCCTCCACTAACCGGTCAAATCCTACTTGTAATTTTGTCTGTTAAGTAATTATTTCTGGTGAACTTCCAACAGAAATAATTAAATTAGGCAGGAGCCAATCTCCTAAAACAACCTCTTGGTACCTATAGTGTTGAAGGCAGCAGATCATATTTTAGATTTGCCTATAATTATAACATTATGTCTGTAACTGTGTCAAATAGTTTCTGTGAAAGTGCTTATCTATCATTAGGATATAAGTATATGGGCTATATGAATTTTGAGCAAGTTTTATTTTTTTGTAACATAATTATCCAAGACATTGAAACAAAAGGCTTGAGGAAAATGTTTGAAAAATGTAACTTGCTCAAATGTAAGAAATAAAAAAATCTTGGCTAAAAAGATGCAACTGGCCTCATCAAATATATGATTTAAAAAATATATTTTTCGTGTCAACTCCCATTTTATCAGGATTTTCAAGCAATAGCAACTCTTTTACAAATTATTTTTAATTTTTCAATATCTGTTGAATCCAGTGATTCAAGTAAAAACTATCATCTTTAACACAAGGTCATCCAGTTTATGTTACACTGCTTGCAGTAAAAAGTGTTTACCTACAAGTATACTGTCTATTTAAAGCCACATAGTAATTGACGGCTGATATAATAACAAGCAGATACAATTATTTCTTCTTCATTGTGAACTAAGTATGCATATGCACACAATGCATCTACAGATAAGAGGAATTTGTGGTACTAAGATGAGCAAGCAGCATTGGACTCGTTAAATAAATACATATATAGGTATGTGGTAAGTGCCCCGCTGTCATAATTGTAAGGTTCGCCTTGACGACATGGTGGAAGTCTGCCCTGCTTGGTCGGAGCTTTACCGTGTTTTCGGGACGCCAGGCCCTGACTCTTCGGGGCAAGAGGGTATGGGAAGTGGTCACCTCTTGCGCCTTAGCTATGCGAGCAAAGGAGGTGGCTGAAACCGTGAAGGAGAGATCCTCGCGACCAAAGCTCGTGCTCCAGCCGCTGCCGCAGGAGACCACATGACGTCTCCGGGAATCGCAGGGGTGTTCTCATAAGCTCGTCACCCATAAGGGTAGTAAGATTGGGTAAGCTCGCCGCCGTCGCCTGTCCGCTAAGGACCAAGCTCGAGACGATGGTGTGTTATGTCTCAATGAGATGTCAGCGAAGGGGCCCTGACGGCAGCTGAAGGAACGTCTGATACGCATTTTCGCTCCATCCAGACTAGAAGAAGTTATTTCATCTTTTGATCACCAAATAACTGGATGCTTAAATAATCAAATAACATTTAAAAAAAGGTTAGCGGTGAGAGATATAAGAGTTACCAACCATAGCAATTTGAAGTAAGTGCTATAAGTCGTTTAGCGAACTTCACGTCAGCGTAATACGATTATACAAAATTGAATGGTTATCGAAAACAAAACCACTAATTAAATCAACCACAACTAGTCTGAAAATAGATTCCTATTAGCTGTAGTTCTAGCTTAGCACACACCGAATCCGACGAACAACTGGATTAATCGAACTAAAACCCTTTAGGTACAAACAGTTTACGCGAAATTGAACTTAACGCCCTTGTAATAAACGCTAATTGACTGCTTCATAGCATAGCCATGGTAATTGCGTAATAGGTCAGATATAGGTCATTTGACGCTTTGGTAAGCCGCTAATCGATACGATAGATGGGACACGTAATTTAGACGATTCAAAACAGTAAACAACATCAATAGTTAGTTACACGGTACAGGTTTTTTTTATGGTGGGCAAAAATCATCCAATGTCGAATTCCGCTCTTGGGCGGAGCAGGAAACAGTGTCAGACTCTTACTGACTAAACACCCGTTCCTTCTTTGCCCTTCGCACTGGGGCCAAACCTTCCTTTCAGAAAGAGACCCTGGGCACCAATAGGCTTCAACCCTAAGGTTTTCACGAGCTCTGCTACTAATGTGTGCTATCTGTCACGAATAAAGATTTTTTCATTCTATTTTCTTCTATGCTAGTCTATTCTATACTCTTCTGTTCTTTTTTTATGGCTGGAAAAATCATTGAATGACGAATCCTGCCCTTGGGCGGAGCTGGAGACAGTATCAGACTTCTATTGACTAACCCACCCAATGTTCCTTCCTGCCTTACTTTCTGGGCTGTAGTGTTCCGCTTTTGTATCAACCCTTGGCCCCAGAAGGCTGCGACCCTGCTGGGCCCGTACAGTTGCTGACAAGTCCTTAAGGCGCGCGGGAACAGTGCGCGCCGATACTCTTCTGTGCTATTCTATTCTCTATCCTGCGAACGCGATTGAAAACCTAAAGGTTGGAGCTATATAGGAGCGAGTCAATTTTAGGTTTTATTATATTTTATTATACTTACAGCACCAACTCAAATCTTGAAAAACGTAGATATTTACGTTTACGTTGCGGAAGTCTCCGCAAGGACCATATTCTTGAAGCAAACTCACAATACCAATTACAATTTTATTGTTAGGAAGTCCAGCGATTACCAGCGAACCAATAGGCAGCCACTATTTGTCAGTATTGTTCAAACTACATAGGTATACCTATGTAATATAATACATAGGCGTACGTAGTCACGTGTGTGATGTAACTACGTACGTAATGCGAGCACTCCTATACCTTATGAACTTATGACATCGGAGATTCATTAGTAAATGTTTCTTATTGCTATATCCATTTTCAGTTCGTTGTGATTCGATTAATATGCTATTTGTGTAATAATCAATACTGGTATATATATTATGTATGTACCTACATAACTTTTTACTGAATTTACTCAGAAAACCATTTGATGTCAAACACAGCAGAGACCCTACTCACATACACAGCACAAACCCTAATACAAGCTCTAAATGCATTCCATTTGTCTGTCTAAGACGGAGCTTGGAAAGATGGGATTGGATTGGATAGATCTTTTAACGCTCGCATGAATGTCATCGAAACAGAAGCGGCTCTTGCGTTCGGAATGTCCATGTGTAACCAATTCCTTGACTCCCTGCATGCGAACAAAATGGAATAACTGCAGCAGTTGGGTTATATTTTTTCGAATGCTTCTATGTACTATCGGGGTCATCATCATGATCATCATTTTTAATGTTCCCACTGCTGGGACACAGACCTCTTGTCTAAGAGAGGGAATGGGCCACAATCCACCACGAGGGCCCAGTGCGGATTGGTGGATGTCACATGTCTCTTCGAATTCTTGGTTCTAGGACATGACGGTTTCCTCACGATGTTTTCCTTCACCGTTTTGAGAGCAGTGGTGATGAAATAAACTACACATTCTGTCTATCGGGGTAATTTCTGTCTAATCATTTTGAATAGATATATTGCGGCGCGGCATCAAACCAAACTTAGGTGAAAGTGTCTTCGGTGGTACAATATTTCTTTTCTTAGTTTGCTTTGATCTTTATTACTGTTAACTGTTTTTATTAAACGGAAATACGCATGCGAATAGTGAAATTTTAAATGATGTCGAGAAGTAATAGTAGAAGGCGCCCCCTCAGACCGTACACAGATTGGCCCTTCATCGTAAGGCCGCTCTTGTTCAAGGCTTTCAGTCAAAGGACAACCAGAATGATCCAATTGCAAAAAATGAAAATTCACACTTAATTTAGCAAATAAAACTGATTGGCAAAACTTCCAAAGCTCTTATTACATGAGATACCTATTTGTATTATTGTGAAAGATCCACGTTACATAAGAATTCAATACTTCTCAATAATTAAAAAAAAAGTACGTCTCGAAAGGATAAAATGACCCTTTCCAAAGTTTCCAGTGAAATCAAATTTGTGTCTCTTTTTCTTATCTTTCTTTATTTCCTTATCATTATTGGCATATTTGCAAATCGACAAGGAAAGTGGGTCATTACGTAACAACGTATATGGCAATAAAACTACCTGAAACTTACCGCTTTGACTGGTCATAACCCATATTTCTCATGTAGTATTAGTAAATATAGGTTCCAGTACATTCAGCTGAGCGTTATTCGTTTCTGTGAGTAATGAATTTGTTTTTTCTAAGTGTATGTAGTTTTGTTAGACAACGTTAGTTGCGAACGATTCAGACATACAGCGTAACCCTTGTTATGTCCCTGGATATATCAAAAGCCTTTGACAGGATGTAGTACTTTAGTCTGTTAAAAAGTTTCCTGTGTTAGGCATTCTTGCTGAGTTTTGCAATAGAATTTTCGAATTTTGAGTGAGCGATCAATGCGAGTTAAGGTTCATATATGGCTGCTTTTAAGATCCCAGGGCTATCTGTAGAGATTGCCGGTGTTCTTCAAGGGTCTGTTATTTGTGCCACTCTTTTCCTGTTGTAAAAAGAAAAAGGAATATGGCGCGCAACAAAAGGTATCATGAGAAAAATAAATTTTTCTTCCTATTGTTTATGAATATGATTAAATTTTTAAATGTCAAACAAAATGCCTTTTTGTACTCCGAAAGAGTGGAAAGTTACAGTAACTTTTACCATTTCATCAAATTCTCTAACAAATCTTTTAATTTAATTAATTTACAAGTGATTGCGCAAACAAAATCCTAATTTAGATCGTGACAGTAGTATATTTTACTAAAGCTTGGAATGTTTTTAAAAACTTCCTTTGAATTTCAAATAAGTGGTGTTTTTGTTTTGTTAACCTTTAGAAAAGTTGTTGAAGCCATAATTTGTTTTCATGTTTTTGTTTTTTTTTCGTAAATACTTTTTTTTGTGTTTTACATTACTTTTTGGTTTGTTATAATTTCTTGTTTTCTGAAAACCTTTCCTAAAGACTGATTTACTGATACAGTGTTGATCCAGAGCCGAAATCCAGTGATGGTGGTGCCAGATACAGGATCAATGTAAATTAGCCTTAAGATTTTTGAGTGGGAACAGCGTGCAGTTTTTAAAACCTGCACTATTTTATCTCCTTCCTTACATCATACTTTGCAGAGCAATTTTATAATAAATAAAGGTGTATCTCTTCTGGATAAAGAAACAACGTATTGTTTAGTTATTTATTAACAGAAAACCAGACAATTATACAACAGCTTACAAAACTACACAATCTAACTGTCAATCTGTCTGTACAACACTGCTATAGTTTAATAGGACTTATTAAACTAGTTTGAGAATAACAAACAAATAACATTGTATCGATCACCTAGGGTGGCGTTCTGTGTGTGACAGTGATGGCATTGATAGCCAGCGAGACTAAACCAGACAGTTCCTAATACATTCATGTATTTCTATATTTTCTATTATTGTATTGAGTTGTCTCACAATTCAGCCGATGCTATCGAGTGTCGACAGCTCAGGCAGGTCTACATTACTTTTATCTCGATTGCAATTAATATTAATTATATTTTTTATTTTACCCTTGACCTAGCGACCCGGCCCAACTTCGCACGGGTGCAGTGGTGATATCAAATATATTATGCTTGTATTAATAATATCAAATACCTATATTATACCTGTAAATCTCCCTCTTGAATCACTCTATCTAAATTAAAAAACCGCATCGAAATCCGTTGCTTAGTTTTATAGAACTAAGCATACATAGGGACTTTGTTTTATACTTACTATGTAATGATAAAGAAATACATAATTTCTTATTATAGTTGGCCTTTGTGTTCCAAAGTTGCGGTGATCCAGCAGTCCTTCGGCTTGTATCCCTTCCAATAACAGATCAAATGGTTTGATTATTTTTTGTTACGGAGACTGATTGTAGGACTACCTAGGCATATCTTCTCAGCGGTAGTGCCCCTCTTTGAGGCGTGGCTGGATAGACCTCACGGCGTCCTCACCTTCCGCATGACGCAGGTTCTCACCGGACATGGGAAGTTCGGGAGATTCCTGCACCGGATTCGTGCGGAGGAGACGTCCGGGTGTCGCCACTGTGAGGCGAGCCCGGAGGACACGGTGGAGCACACGGTGGAGGTGTGCCCTGCTTGGGAAGAGCATCGCCGTGTCCTCGTGGGGGTGATCGGCGGCGGCGACCTCTCGCGCCGGGCCCTGGTTCAGGCCATGGTCCACAGCGAAGAGGAATGGCAGGCGGTCGCCTCCTTCTGCGAAGCAGTAATGCTCGTAAAGGAGGAGGCCGACCGCATAAGGCAAAGGCAACGGCGTACTCGCCGTAGCCGTCGCCGCCGCGATCCTGCCGATATCCGGCCACCGTAGACACTGGCTCGCGGACGGTGAGCAATGGGTAGCTCGCCGTCCGGTCGTCTGTAAGACCGAGTCCTAGTCGTCAACGGCGCGCACCGTTCCCGCGCGCCTCAAGGAGTTGTCAGCAAACTGCAGGGGCCCTTCAGGGTCGAAGCCTCCCGGAGTCTAGAGGGAAGTGGGAAACTGTTACCTCGACTCCAGGAATAGGGCAAGGAAGGTACGGGGTAGGTTTTTTAGTCAGTAAGAGTCTGACACTAGTCTCCCGCTCCACCCAAGAGCGGGTTTCGTCATTGGATGATTTTCACCTACCATAAAAAAAAAAAAAAAAAAAAAAACCTAGGCATATCTGTTCTACTATTCCAATTAATTTCAAAATCCTAATTTAGATCATGATAGTAGAATATTTTACTAAAGCTTGGAATGTTTTAAAAAAAATCCTTTGAATTTCAAATAACTGGTGGTTTTTTTTAACCTTTAGAAAAGTTGTTGAAGCCATAATCTGTTTTCATGCTTTTTGTTTTTCTCGTAATTTCCCAGCTAAAATAAATTAAAGGAATCTGGACTCCGTCTACGATAGACGTAAATTCGATAGAGAGATACATACAATAAAGAGGATCGTGACAGCTGTACCCATCTCTACTATTATACAACCTTATTTCGTAACTATATATGTATTATGAAAAATCACATAGTTGTAAGATTGTTATTTTACCTGGTTGTTTACATAAACACATGGTCACCGGGCCATCTGGGTCATTTAGGGGTTGTTTTGCTCTTGCACCCGTGACCCTTCCGTGACTTTTTTTAACTGTATTGTAACTTAGTCACGGTGGTGTCCAACATGTGACCATTATTAGGTAACAATTTAATTCTACATGGTGGAAAAATTATTGGAAATTATTCAGTTACTAATTCTGAATACTGTATTCAGATTTCGCGTAAACTAAAAATAACTTTATGGATATTATATCAACTTCGTAGAATTACACCTATTCTGACGTATTTTAAACGAACAACAGTTCGTTGTAATTACATTATTATGTAACAACATAATAATGTAATTACAGTGTTTGTGTGATAATAATGTTACGACTGTATAACGCATAAACATCATTTTTGGTTGTTGTGATGTTTCGGATTGCTCATATTCTTTAATCCTTATATCTCTAAATTATTATTATATAAACAAAAATGATTTGCTAAATTTTGTTGCCAAGTGTAATTAAAACTCGAGATTGACTAGGCCGAATTGGGTGTTTTTAAAACTATTTAGTTGAAGTTTCAGAAACGTTGTTATGGAGAATAATTAAGATAAATTTCAGGGGAAATAGACTTAACAAAACACATTTTTTTTTATTACAGTGTTAATAAAAAAAAAGTTTAAAAAAATAGAGTTCTGAGTTTACACAGATGAATGGAGAGGAAGAGGGAGGCCAAAGAAGAAATGGATGAATTGTGTGAAGAGTAATAAGAAAGAAAAGCAGTGATAGTATGACAGTTGACAGGACAGAATGGAAGGAAAAAACATGTTGCACCGGCCCCAAGTAATATGGGATAAGGGTAGGATGATGATGAAACTTTTCTTAGCAGTCGATATTGATTAGCTGGTAATCCTTGTTGACAGAATAAAATTTGTCGTGTAAGTAGGTTTTTGAATGAATTATGCTGTTTCAAAATTGCCCACTACTTTAAACAGCATGTTACAAAAAAATTGTGGTCAAACTTTATAAATACAATTCCCATAAGTAGTATGCGAATTGCTATGCACTTATCTTTCTTCAACTTGATGGAAAGAGCCAAAAGTATACAATTCTATTCATCTAATCATTCTCCTGAATTCGTTATGTTCGACTTACATGAATTTTATTCTAATACAGGAGCACCTTTAATGCTATATTTTACATAAAGTAGGAATAATGAAGTTTCTAGCAATGTTCAATAATATTGATGTGTTTACGAATTCGCGAATACATAAGTTGTAGTGTAGGCATAAGTTTCGTAACGGTGGGAAATTTTGCATGGACGACATTTATTATTTATAGAAATTTTATACCTATAGGCTATAGTGTTATACGTAATGGAAATTAACGGTACTACTAATTGAAGAAGTAATAGATTTGGTAGGTCACGATGGAAAAAGTTTAGTATAAAGTCCTTAATATTTTTTTATTGGTGTAGGATTTTTTGGACCTGCTAGTTCATTATTCTTTGTTCATGCCAGATCCAATATTATCTACCTATAGAAAGTTACAATTCACATTTGATGTACATACATACATACACTGGTAAACAATGTCAAATTAGGAATAGGGTGGTTTGGTTTTAGGACAATGGCTTTGCTAGCAGACTTTGGAAAAAACCTACAAACATGTCATTAGTTTCTTTTAAGTTCTAAAATGTTACAGGAAATAAATAAAACGGGACAAAGGCAGGAAGATGAGATGATGCAGTTCTATATTACTTCTTTAGGCTTTATTTCTAACACATTCAATTAAAATTATGTTGTGTGCTTAGTATTTGGTTCATATTTTCGCATGTTTTTAGTTTGATCTTCGTACATTAATTGACAAAGCCGTCAATTGCTTTATCGAATTTTTACATAATGATATTGTTGTTTGTATATGTTATAGGAAAAAGCCATATTTGAGGATCTCTCTAGTAACGGTTTTTTGGTCTAATTTGTTAATGAGTCCAGTAACTAAAAAATCCGTCTCGAAGTACATAAATGAAATCTAAAGTGTCCCCAATTAATAATCGAAACGATAAATAAATAATACAGCAGAATTACTCTTTACAATTGCAAATCATGGCGACTGGCTATGCTTGCACATAAATAAATTTCATAAGCTATGAAAGTTACATTAATGTTTCATGTAAATGTCGCTGGAGTGACAACTGTAGGTAAATATACCCCAGTGCTATCACGGAGTCGATAAACTTTCCTTAACCAGCTCCCTTAGACCCATACAGCCCTTCTTTCTGTACCAATTCCAAATGCAGAGTTAGGTTTTCCGAGGCTCCAGCTCCACTGGTCGGTCGACTTTCAAAGGTTGCTTATTGTGCGATATTGGAATCGTAGAATGTTCTAGAAGGTATGATTTTATTTGCTGTTGAGTTTAGCGGAGTGTCGCCCTCGCCCTCTCAGTACGTATTCGTCTCTCAGACCAGTGGCACGTGTTACGTTTTATGGGAATCTCGATTTTAAATTGAACGAGTTTGTTGTGAGTATGAGTGAAAATGGTTTGTTTGTTTTGTTGCAGTTTTTATTCTTGACGTAGATAGGAGTTGTGGATTGAGTTGTGTGTTGATTGATCAGTGTTTATTGAGTCGTCGGCCATTCGTTTAACAAATTGTTTGGTTTGTATTCGGTGCACCGCGTGCATTCTATGCATAGAGATGTGTTCGCCTTGCTCTCGGCGACTCGACTGTTTCCGCTATAGTTAGTTCGCTATAGAGTTTATGGCATATTGATGGCAAGGATTTATTAATGTGCAGGCGATGTTGTTGTACATTCAGTACGATAAAAGTGTTTTCCGTGTTTAGAATTGTGCATTCTGATGATTTAGCTGTATGCTTAGGATTAATATAGGAATCTTTATCCTTAGCATTGTCGGATTTCTGTGTTTTCTGTTCGTAGAAATCTGGAGGTTTATAGGGATTATTTCTTGCCAAATGTGCTCTAAATTCGAGGACATTATCATATCCCATCAGGTGAGATAGTCATGAAACGTAAGCCTATCAGTAATAAAATAAGAACAATATTTTAAATTTAAAGTCAAGTATATGTATTTACTTGATTAATAATGTGATATTATGAATTAGTTTCGATGATGAATGTGAAAAAAATGTGGAATATGAAGTAACTGAGAATATCTAACATTTGAACGATGCGTTCCTCTCGCTATAAAATTTGAACTTAGATTAATTATTCTGTGACCTAGCTAATTTGAGCCATAATACGTAAACTAATTGGTTCAATTTTGCAGTAATACCGTCTACAACCTGTAAGGTTTCTTTATTTACACGAGTAAATTTTGTGCTAGCTTTGAAGAAACTAGACAGTTCAACTAAATCACTACATATTTCATTACTTTACTACTTCATCAATACATATAAAAATCAATGCCACTTTTCGTTGTAATTTTATAACTCAAGAAACGGGCTCATCTATCCAAACCAAATGTTTAGATTTTGTTCAAATTATTTAGTAGATGGGTAATGTGAAGTTATAGGAGCAGTTTTGCAATGAAAGTTCGGCTACACCTTTTCTTCTGCTTCTAGGCATGTCTTATTGCAGTTATCTTAATACTAGCTTTTGCCCGCGGCTTCGCCCGCGTGGTATTGGGGTTGGGGTTTCCGGGATAAAAAGTAGCCTATGTCCTATTCCGGAGTGTATCCTATGCCTGTGTCAAATTTCATCCAGAACCGTCCAGCCGTTTTGGCGTGATTGAGTAGCAAATATCCAAACATCGTAACTTTAAGCTTAAGGCTACACCTTTTCTTTTGCTTCTAGACATGTCTTATTGCCGTTACCTTAATATTATTCTTTTTGAGTTTTATCTTCTGTGCCCACTTAAACCTTCTCTCGGCTCTAACATCAATGGCTTTATGCTATAAGGAGCAGTTCGACTACACATTTTCTTCTGCTTCTAGTCATATCTTTTTCTGCCGTTATCTTCATATTATGCTTTTTGATTCTGTCTTCTGAACCCACTTAAAACTTCTCTCGGCTCTAACAACAATGATTTTATGCTATAAGAAGCAGTTTGTCTACACCTTTTCTTCAGCTTCTAGGCATGTCTTTTTGCCATTATCTCAAATTATGCTTTTTGATTATATCTTCTGTACCCACTTAAAACTTCTCTCGACTCTACCAACAATGGCCTAATGCTGTAGGGACCAGTTTGGATACACCTTTTCTTCTGCTTCTAGACATGTCTTTTGGCCGTTATCTCAATATTCTTTTTGATCCTATCTTCTGTACCCACTCAAAACTTCTCTCGACTTTAACAACAATGGCCTTATGCTGTAGGGAGCAGTTTGGCTACACCTTTTCTTTTGCTTCTAGACATATCTTTTTCTGCCGTTATCTTCATATTATGCTTTTTGATTTTATCTTATGTACCCACTTAAACTTAAAACTTCTCTCGGCTCTAACAACAATGATTTTATGCTATAAGAAGCAGTTTGTCTACACCTTTTCTCCTGCTTCTAGACATTCTTATTGCCGTTATCATAATATTATTATTTTTGATTTTATTTCCTGTGCCCGCTTAAAAGTTCTCTCGACTGTAACATTTATGTCCCTTTACTATAAGAAGCAGGTCGGACACCTTTTCTTCTGCTTCTAGGAATGTCTTTTTGCCGTTATCTCAAATTATGCTTTTTGATACTCTCTACCTTCTGTACCCACTCAAAGCTTCTCTCGGCACTAACATCAATAGCCTTATGCTATAAAGAGCAGTTTGGCTACACATTTTCTTCTGCTTCTAGACATCTCTTTTTGCCGTTATCTCAGTGTGTATTTTTTTTACTGTTTTCTGAACCTACTGTAAACATTTAACAGTTCTCTCGGCTCTGACAACAGTCTTGTATTTGAATTTCCTGTTTTCTGGCATTTACATATTGGATCTGTGACTTCGTATTCATAATACCTACTTATTCATATGTAATGTCCTTGATTATGTCATAGCGGTTTGTACGATTGTCTAAGGCGATTTTTTAGGGTTCCGTAGTCCTTTATAATTTCGCCATGTCTGTCTGTCCGTCCGTCCGCGGATAATCTCGGTGAGGGTTAGCACTAGAAAGCTGAAATTTGGTACCAATATGTATGTCAATCACACCAACAAAATGCTAAAACAAAAAGTTGAAAAAATGTTTTATTAGGGTCAAAATTTAAATGGCCACTTTACGTCTAAAGTGGCCATTTCTTTTTTTTTTTTTCATTTCAACCTTAACGTGTGATAAACTGTTGGATAGGTATTTAAAAATCTGAAAATCAGAGCTTTCTTTCTTTCTATTTATTTTGAACTTAATGGAAACTCTAAAAATTATAAGAATAATATAAGTACATAGACGAGCTTAGCTCAAGAGTTGAGTTTATTATTTCGTCGTCATTCCGAATTTAATCTTCGGTTACCTGTTTTGAAGTCATCTGGCATACATACATATTTATAAACCTATAGTTCTTATTTTTCATGTATTTATTAAACAATACACTGATTAAAAATTATTAAACACATCACATTACTTATATCAAATTTCCTTGTTTTCCACCGCCTATGTTTAGCTTATAAATACATAATATTGAGTTCCTGTAGTTGCATAACGTTATCGCCTATCGCTATTATGTCACGCAAGTAACTACTGCAGAATTCAAGGTCAAATTGTTTCTACTGATTACTAACTTACTTACCTTTTTACACGGTTATTGCGATTAATTTTTCCATAACTTTTTTCCCCCACGGATTCTTTTTTCCCCACGGATTCTTTTTTCCTCTTTTGGCTTCAATATTCTTTACTTTCAAAATAGAAATGTGTATTTTTCTCTTTGCATTTTTCTGACGTCCGAGTTGTTGAAGGTGTTTCGAAGGGCGATTTGTTCAGGGCTTCTAAGGGCCGTGTCACACCGAAATTAAAGCGGCTGGCAGCGACTCGGCAAGCACTTTCAGTGTGAAATAATTTTTGACTTCAAATCTCTAGTGGTGGGGTAAAATCTAAACTTGATGTGGGCGAGATATATTTTGTGAGGCCCCTTGATGGTTGATGGGGAATGGATTTTGTTGAAAGACAAAATTTTTGAAATTTTTTTGACATTAAATTTTTCCAGCCATACTAGATAAAAATAAATATGGTAGGTTAGTATTGCCAGATATTTGCTAGCCGGTTTTTTTATTACTAATGGCTAGATAAGTATTTATATCTATATTTTCGTTCGCGGGCCTTCGAGACACAAGGCCCCTTGGACTGCGAGGCTTTAGGCGGTGGCCCACGTCGCCTACGGCCGCCTCTGTTTATCTTAAAAGATCAGTACCGCGTGAATATCTTGTAGGTGGTTCTGTGCGACCTTTTCAAGCAATACCTACTAGTCCTTTAAATACAATGATAAAGTTTATAAAATCATTTCACACTGAAAGTGCTCGCCTCGTCGCTGCCTGTCGCAGCCATTTCGGTGTGATTCAGCCCTTACTGGAAATTGTTTCGTGTATACTTCTTATATTTGTGTGTGTATTTCTTAAGAAGTAGGTAGTATTTTGCAGGTTTCTCATTGTTGTTACAAATTCTAATAAAGTTGTATGTTGTATGCAAATTACGGAAATTCAAGTTTGTTGTTTGTGTTTTCTGAGTCAATTTCACTTGAAGATTAATTGTCATTAAAATTTAATTTTTTATTAAAACTTCATGTACAGTAGTGGTACATAGGCGGGCTTAATGCTACATGGCATTTTCTACCAGTAACCTTTGGGTTAAAAAAAACAACACTGTGGTAGGTGTACACAGTAAATAAATAACAGTCGCCCTAGCAAAGTTACGAACCTTTCGTGTCGAATCTCTTTCTACAATCGAAACGCCTCAGCGTAGTTACCATTAAATATCACAAAGCTACAGAATGTAGCGATGGTCATTGTAGAAACGGTTACATTTCATCCTGTAATTTTGAACGATGTGAACTTTGCTACGAATTTTGTTGAGATGATGTAATTTTCATACATTTGATTAGTTTTCTACTAGCGTTACCAATTGTAGATTATCAACTTGGCTAGGGGGGCAGATATCATCATCATTATTTCGCCCACGGCTTTCTTCGACAATACGTCCCTGTTTGTCTATTCTATCCATTCTAATAGAATGGTCAGGAATTAAGGCATGGTCTTTGAAATTTACATTTGTTTGTTCTCAGGTATAGCCCTCAATCGCCACAATGCTTGGTGGAAGCGTCCTTTGGTTCCGGCACGGGCTGCGCTTGCATGACAACCCGTCGTTGCATTGTGCGCTGGAAGAGAAAGGGTTTCCCTTCTTCCCTATGTTCATATTTGATGGAGAAACTGCGGGTAAGTCTATTGGGTCATAGTTGGTTTTCGACGAAATAAACTAGTACGAAAACGTGTACAGTAAAACGGCGTAAATGAAAATTCAAGGGTGAATAGAGACAAAACTTTGCTTTGGTTTTTCACTGTTATACCATACTAGCTGTGCCCGCGACTTCGTCCGCGTGGAATAGTTATTTTGGGCATCATATTTATTTTTGCAAACAACCTCCTCAGCTTTATAAATTATAGCTGTTACCTACGACTTTGCCCGTGTCAATTTCTGTTATTATTTTTTTTCGACAATTTAGTTTTTAAAAGAACATAATTATCTAAAAGTACTTCATAGAGCTACACCCCCCCTTGGGCACGCCATAATCTCGGCGGTAAGTCAAAGAGGGGTCTTTGAGGTGTAGTTGGATAGACATCACGGTGTCCTCACTTCCGCATGACGCAGTTTCACACCAAACATGGCAAGTTCAGGAGATTCCTGCGCCGGATTCTTGCAGAAGAGACGCCCGGGTGTCGCCACTGTGTGGCCAGCCCGGAGCACACGGTGGAAGTGTGCCCCGCTTGAGAAGTGCATCACCGTGTCCTAGTGGGGGTGATCGGCGGCGGCGACCTCTCGCGCCGGGCCTTGATTCAGGCCATGGTCCGCAGCGAAGAAGAATGGCAAGCGGTCGCCTCCTTCAGCGAAGCAGTACCTAATGCTCGTAAAGGAGGAGGCCGACTGCATAAGGCAAGGGGAACAGCGCCCTCGCCATAGCCGTCGCCGCCGCGATCCCGCCGATATCCGGCCACCGTAGACGCTGGCTTGCGGACGGTGAGCAATGGGTAGCTCGCCGTCCGGTAGTCTGGTAACAGTCCAGACCGAGACCAAGTCGTCGACGGCGTGCACTGCTCCCGCGCGCCTCAAGGTGTTATCAGCAAACTGTGGGGCCCTTCAGGGTCGAAGCCTCCTGCAGCCGAGGGTTGGTGCGAAAGCGTTATACCGGGGTTCTGGGATTATTCAGAGAAACAACCTACCCCGTTCCTTGTCTTATGGCAAGGGAGGAACGGGGTAGGTTGTTTAGTCAGTAAGAGTCTGACACTGTTTCCCGCTCCGCCCAAGAGCGGGATTCGTCATTGGATGATTTTTACCTACCATTAAAAAAAACCCTCCGAGTCGCCCGCAAGCAACCCCTCTCCTCGCCCGCCGGCCAGGCGCAGCGTCATATTTTGCACATCATGCGGCGCGTGTGAATTTTATATCGGAGTTATTTTAAAATTGTAATATCTTCTAAGACGTTCATTGAAAATAGTGATGTCAAAGACAATTTTGTTCACAATTACATACACTTAATCAACAACACATTTATTTGTATAAAGTATAATATTATTATGTTGATACAACTCTAACAAATAATTGGTAATAATGCATTAATTTTGGCCAAATTTGATTCCCATAAAAACGGTTCTAGTGAGTTAATCTTAAAAGATAGACATATACTGTCGCGGACATTTTTTTAGATCATTTTAAGAGGAATAATTCTTTCCTACATATTTTTTTGGTATCTTGAACCGTTTTCGCAGCGCACGCAACGGAAGCCCTCAAAGATGAATAATTTTCCCCGTTTTTTCCACATTTTCCGTTGTTTCTTCGCTTCTATTAGTCGCAGCGTGATGTTATATAGCCTAAAGCCTTCCTCGATAAATGATCTATTCAACACAAAAAGAATTTTTCAAATCGAACCAGTAGCTCCAGAGATTAGCGCGTTCAAACAAACAAACAAACAAACAAACAAACTCTTCAGCTTTATAATATTAGTATAGATTATTGGCTTCTAACACAGCATCGACTTTTTAGAATAAAAATTAATTAATTTATTTATTTAGTTAAATATCGCGAAAATATCTTTTAGGGCGCTTAAGTTTTGTCTCTATTTACACTTGGGTTTCTATTCACCCCGTTTTACGGTATTGCCAGAAGTCGTGACGTTTTTATTTGACGTTTTCTTACTAATTCTGGTATAAACTACCTACGGATTATTTTGATGCCTCGCTCGCCTATGGTCGTAAAGCCGTTTTTCAGGAGAGCAGTTTAGGTTTTGTTAATGATAAAGATAAGTAATTTGAGAAACAGTTGTTTGCATTATGAGTACCAGATGCTAGATGTAATAATTAAGAAATAATATTATGTATTACAATTTTACTAAAAAAATATGTTACAAGAAAGATGTGCATAGGAGGCATCCAATTGTTTCCGAAGGTTGTTTCTAATTTTGCAGATTCAGGTTATGACAGAAGTTCTTAAAGTTGTAATCGAGTTTTGGATCAAATGAAATCTGTCTAGATCAAGCGCAATTCATGCAAAATACCTAGACTTGATAGTGGTTCAACACAAAATTAGAACATTCGAGAAATGTGCTAGAGAAGGACCTCGTTTTGTAAACACTGCTATGCATTGCCGCAGAACCGTAACTAGGTCAGGCAGTGAATCTATTTCATGGATGCTCCTAGATTAATATCTAGGTAGCGATAATACGACCTAGCTGCGTCATCACTGCCAAGAAGCTTATGGCAAACTAGCCTCGGCTAGCGGCTTCGCTCGCGTGGAAGTTTATACCTACCCCTGTTTCATCTCCTTAAGGCCATAATTTTGAAAAATCCTTTCTTAGTGGTCGCTTACATAATATACTGTATCCTTGTGCATAATTAAATATGGTAAGTTAAATAAGGTCGTTTCGGTTATGCGTTATGTCAGTAAATTTTTCCTTTTATAGGTACGAGTATATTTATGTAGATTACGGAGATAACATCTGTCCAAAATATAGATGTTAGGCGTCTCTGGACTGATAAGGACTATGAGGGTAAAATAACAGATAGTGTATCCCTTCTTTTTAAAGTAAGCCATCAAATATCAAACGATGAGGTACAGGGATTGTCGGACTCTTCAGTTTTCCTTAGCCATCCAGAACCGCACTAATTCTTTCAAACGAGCCCGCTGCAGACCTAGCAAGCATCTCCTTGAAGCGCAACAACGCAACACAACCCGCCGTCAACTTGGGCTTAGTCTTTACCGAATAGCTGGACGGCGACCTACATAAAGCTCGCCGTCCATACTTTATTACGTCATGTATATTTGTAGAATAAATAGTATTATTTAAATAAATTTATAACATATAATGTAATAATGATAATAATATATAATGTAATGATAATATAATGTAATAGAATAGAATAATGTAATGAATTTTAAAAATTATGGACTAATGTCTAAAATATTTTTTTTTTTATTATTATTTAACTGGTTGTCAGGTACAAAGCTGGTTGGCTATAACCGTATGCGGTACCTCCTGGAAGCTCTTGATGATCTGGACAACCAGTTCAAGAAGCATGGCGGTAGACTCATCATGATTAAAGGAAAGCCTAATGTCGTTTTCAGAAGACTTTGGGAGGAGTTCGGTAAGTTTCATCTTTATTCTATTAAAAAAAAATGGCGCAAATATAACTTTATTTACTACTTGAAAAGATACATATTTCAATGTATTTATTTTATTTTATTTTTTATCTTTTTGTCGCAATATCAATCTTAGGCTATCCAACGTGAATGCGATCGCGAAGCGAAGCGGTGGGAACAATAAGAACCATTAGGATTCTATTGTAGTGGATACGTAGTACACCTTAAGGTCGCCTGCTGTCACGCGGCACTTTACGGATAATTTTAAGGTGTTGTGGCTTGTTAAACGAATTGCTGAAGTGGCGATTTAAAAAACCGCATCGGATAGCTTCGCAATCGTCGTCATAAACTACGTCAAAATATAGGGAAATTGGAGCCGATTTTGACAGATTGAAACTGAAATTCGAATGTTTCTTAAAACTAAAAGAATAACCCCTCAGGTATCCGTCGTCTGTGCTTCGAACAAGATTGTGAACCGGTGTGGCGTGCTCGAGACGACAGCGTGAAGGCTGCCTGCAAGGAGATCGGCGTGGTCTGCAAGGAGCACGTGTCCCATACTCTGTGGGAGCCGGATACTGTGATCAAAGCCAACGGCGGCATCCCACCTCTCACTTACCAGATGTTTTTGGTAAGTAATCTTAGTTTGAAAAAAATGTTTACTATAACCGTCCTTCTGTCTGGCGCAGTCACATAAAGAAAAATAAAACGATGCGACAAATAGGTTTGTTTCATCTGTCACCACATAACTTTGGTACTTCGATTGTGACTTTGACTTTAGTAAATTTTATACTAGATGAGGCCATTGTTTCCTAGCTGGCTACCCTGAAAAGATAACACCGAAACAAACGCAGCATATTTCTTGTCCTTTTTATGTGTAATATTCACAAATAACTTTTCTCGCTGAGGGTGTGGTGGACCAAGAGACAGTGTCAGACTTTTACTGATTACAACCTGTCTGGGTTCCTTTCGAAAATTTCCGCAGCCTATATTCAGAATTCTAGTCCTGATTCCATACTGGTTGTTACAGCATACAGTGGCGACGATCGGCGACCCTCCGCGTCCAGTAAGCAATGTGGACTTCACTGGAGTCAAGTTTGGCATCCTGCCCGAATGCTTTTACCAAGAGTTTACAGTCTTCGATAAGGTAAGCATGTTTAAAAAAATGTATGCGTGTGTCGATATGGGTACTACTATTATATGACAATATAAGTACGAGTATATAACAAACTAGCTTTTGTCAGCGGCTTCGCCCGCGTACATAAAATTATAGGCTATGTCACTCAGGAGTTAAGCAGCTTTCTATTGTTGCTAATTTTTTTCCAATCGGACCAGTAGTTCCAGAAATTACCTCCTACAAACAAAAAAACAAACTTTACTTCTTTATTATATTAGTGTAAGAAGTGTAGATAACTTGGGAGTTCATGTCTCCACAGGAAGGCAGTGGTCTGGGGAAGGGCTGTTCTAAACCGCCCCAGCTAGAAGAATATTGTGTAAAACTTTGTGTATTAGAAGCTAGACCTGGATAATAATCATGTGTGTAATTGATAAAGGTAATGTTGACCGATAATATGTAAACTGTCTGCCATTTGGTCTCTCCAGACTCCAAAGCCCGAAGACCTGGGCGTGTTCCTGGAGAATGAGGACATCCGCATGATCCGCTGGGTGGGCGGCGAGACCACCGCGCTCAAGCAGATGCAGCAACGTCTGGCTGTAGAATACGAGACCTTCCTCAGGTATGATTGACTATTGAACTGGATAGAAAAACGTTTATTCGGGACTGACACAGAACAACGGTTAAGTGAGAACTACTTTCCGTCTCGATTGATTTGAAGCGGAGGTTGTTTCGGAAGTTATACCAGCTCACCGGTTTTTTATTTGTGTAGCACAGTCACAAATCAGTGTATTTGTGTGTATCTGACCCAGCCTTAACATAGGTTCTCATTTGTCCTGTCCCCAACACTCCATAGTGCACCTCCGGTTCGGTTTCGGATCCGGTGCCGATTACGGGTTCGTTAAATCAAATTTGAATATCAGATTTCGGCTTCGATTACAATAAAACCACCTCCGTAACATCCCTAACGCACACGTGAGCCACGCCAGTCTCATACGTAACGTTGCGTCGCGTGGCGTGACCCTAATGTAGCTCTTCAAGTCTAGCAGCCATACTATGAAATCTATAGACACCGACGTGCCTAGATCGGCGTACGTTTCCCACGTGGACCCAACCTACATGTACCTTAATAAACACGAGAAGAAAATGACAGAATGCGGTGTGCGTGTTCGTTATAAGAACAAAATGTGGTTATAGTAGACTTTAAAAAAGTAAAGAGCGGGAGCGTTATAGAAAATTAAAACTTGAGTTATCTATTAGTGCATTTAATCTGTTTCAAATCTGAAAACACGTCGAGTGTTAGTCAACATTGACTTGTAGGTAAATAATAATTAAATTTCTCTATATATATAATTTATTTAAGTATGTATATTGTCTTTTTATTATCTCACATGTGTAAAAAGTAAGGAAATAAAGCGTCCAACCGTCGTAAGCGCGAGTTTGCGGACGGCGGCGTAAGGGTAGCTCGCCGTCCGATCTCCGGTAAGGACCAAGCCTGAATCGACGGCGTGTTGTGTTCTACGTGTGCCTCAAAGATATGTCAGCAATGCTGAAGGAGGAAAGTTGCTGCTAGGGCTGCGGGAATGTTCATAAGAGTTACCGCAGCCTTGGAACACAGGTGGGTTAAAGTCAGTAAAAATCTGACACACTCTCTCGCTACATCCAATACGAGAGATGTAATTTGAATACCTACTTATTTAAAAAAAAAAACAGGTCTAATCGTCGGTGTGGATTGTTTGAGCTTGAGAAAAAACACTTTTTTGTATATTAAATTTTAATGATAAGCCTGATCTGTATATCCTATCGTTTTATAGCTCGAAACATTTTTTTTTAGATCATTTACAAGAAAACAAAAGTTTGGGTCGGGATCAGTCCACATAAAAAAAATTCCTAAGGGTCAATTTAGGTATACTAGCACAGAGTCGAAGATTTAAACTTAAGCGAATCCGCACGAATGCACGCATGTTCGCTATAATACGCGTGCATTCTTTAACGAATCCATCGTGATCAACACCGACGTAGGCCAATTTCCGACTGATAACCCTTAGATTTGCTAGGCGCATGGATACACGTTAGTGCTCGCGAATTTCGAAGAATGCGCGCGTCTTTTTAAAATCTCAGAAGTAATGTGCACGTTACGCTGTGGAGCTAAGGTTGAATTTGTTATGCTCAGTTTTGGACAGCCACTTCAATGGGCTTCGACTCTGCGCTAACATAAATTGACCCTAAGAGTACACTTCAAAATAGTCGAATAACTGTTAATAATGTCTATTACATGTTTTCAGGGGTTCGTATTTGCCGACACACGGGAATCCAGACTTGTTGGGACCGCCGATATCATTGAGTCCAGCGCTGCGATTTGGGTGTCTGTCCGTCAGGAGGTGAGTACATATACGCATTTTGCATACATATGTTTAAAACTGGGCAAGTAGTAATGTGATGTTTTTAAATACATGTGTAGTTTCATCTTAGTAAGTTTATCTTGTACATTGACACTCCTTGTATACACCGTTAAATTTTTGGTCTTTATAACCCCGTGGAGGGACGATCCAGTAAATGAAACGAAATCCAGTTAAACTGGAAGCTGATTTCAATACAGTTGGAAAAATATTACGGAGATGATCATGCGTGTTCAAAAATGTACGTTGTTTCCAGCTTCTTCTGGGCGTTACAAGATCTTTTCCGCCAAGTTCATCAGGGACGACTCGCTACCCAATCCGCTTCTCATGTTATCGCCGGTAAGAGTTTTTCAGCTTATCTAACTAAAATAAGATATAAAATAAATATGTCGACAGCTATCACACAACGTCGTCTAGTCCCAAGCTAAGCAGAGCTTGTGTTATGGGTACTAGACAACTGATAAATATACTTATATATTTCTAAATACATACATATTATAGATAAATAAAATGTTTTATGCAAATCTGGTAGTCGTTAACATAAACAAACACAGGGTGTGTAATCTTAACATAAACATTTTTACAGGTCAGTTAATTTGGCGCGAATATTTTTACACGATGAGCGTGAACAACCCTAACTACGGGCAGATGGCTGGCAACCCTATCTGCTTGGACATACCCTGGAAGGAGCCTCAAGGTGATGAGTTGCAGAGGTATGTGTATTTATTTATCACTAGCTTTTGTCAGCGGCTTCGCCCGCGTACTTAAAATATAAGCCTATGTCACTCAGGAGTGAAGCAGCTTTCTATTGTCGCTAATTTTTTTCCAATCGGACCAGTAGTTCCAGAGATTACCTCCTACAAACAAAAAAACAAACTTTACTTCTTTATTATATTAGTGTAGATGAACAATTTACATTGTATTTTATTGACATATTAATAATATTATTACAATATTCTAAATTTTAACATGCAGGATAAAAAAAAAATCAAAATTGAAACAGAAATAAGTGGTTAAAACTAAAAAAAATTTTTTTTTTCATAAAACAGGGCATTGAAAGTGTAACCTTTATGGTCTTTGCTTATTGTTTGTGTTTTCTACTGGAAATATATTTCTTTGCTTGGTAAGTTACAGCTAGATTAACCCCTGATTTTTATTTAAATGTTTGGATTTTAGTATTTCTTAAACTCTATTTTAACCTGTTGTTGTATGTGAGTGTGAATTGTTGTCATTTCATGATCACACGTACCGAGTAAGGGGCGTGACAGTAAAATATTGTTCGGCAGAGAAAGTGATGTAAACGTTGTAAACATAAGCGCTCGGCCGAGCAGTTCATACGTACTGAGTATTCGGGCAAGAGCACTATCTCGCCCGTTCGCTCGGTACGTGTAATTAAGGTGTTAACCTGTATAAAATTTGGCTTAAATCAAAGTAAATTTAGAAACCTGCCATAATAGCGTTAAACTTAAAAACTATATATATATATAACCAAAAAGATTCTCATTTTTATTAGTTTAAAAAAGTTACGTTTTTTGGCGTTCGCCATCCAAATTCCAGATGGGTAGAAGGCCGCACCGGCTTCCCGTTCGTAGACGCAGCGATGCGCCAGCTCCGCACGGAGGGTTGGCTGCACCACGCCGCTCGCAACACTGTGGCGTCCTTCCTCACCCGCGGAACCCTCTGGCTGTCCTGGGAACACGGCCTCAACCATTTCCTCAAGTATCTGTTGGATGCTGACTGGTGAGTAGTGTATAATGTGTTTAGACGGAAATCGTTAAATGTACGAAAAAAAATGCTTTCTATGTGTTGACATCACACGATGCTGAAAGCAATACGAAAACAGACGGAATTATTTTTGAAGGTATTAACGACACACATCTGCCGACTTACAGTATTGGCCTAGACACATTGTGTTAAATACAATATTTAATTGAATGCGAACAAAATGCAAATTTTTGCTTTATTTAATAACCAACTAATAACCCAACCAATAATTTTTTATTAAATAAAGCAACAATTAGTAATACTAAATAAAAATCTTACTGGTTGTTTACTCTAAGATCTACATAAGTATGTTGCTCGGAAAGCGATCGCTAAGCGAAGCGGCACCTAGTAACAAACAATTTTATTGATACTCTATTGCGATGGCCTACGTGACCAACTGACCATCCATCCGCACGTGTGTGCGGTGGTGACGAGTGAAGCGATACGTTGAAGCTCATATACTACACTGGCGTAGTAGTGGCTTACTAAAAACCAATATAAATAATAGACTGCCCATGTTCATATATGACTTCATATCTTAAATTCTTGTGGCGTAATGTTTGTTTGAATTTTTTTTTTATAATAGCGGCTGAATCGGTGATTTTGCACGTATGCTAGAGCAGCTTCGACGCATTATATTCTCGTGAACTTCGTCGGATCGCTTCGCAATCGCTTTTGCATTGAATCCCGCACGATTATTTTGTACTAACATAAACACAGAAAAATACTAAGTTACGAAAGTCTTTTTGAACAACAGCGATTTTCTTTTTTTTTATTGATATAAATTAGTGTTTGACTGCAATCCCACCTGATGGTAAGCAGTGATGTAATCGTTGATGGTGATGTGATTATTCTTCTACGTAACTAAATGATGTATAGTCTACAACTGACGTTTTGTTTTTCTCTTTCTGATACAAATTACCTTGTCCGATTCCTCAGGTCAGTGTGTGCCGGCAACTGGATGTGGGTATCATCCTCAGCATTTGAAGCCCTGTTGGACTCGGGCGAGTGCGCGTGCCCGGTGCGGCTGGGGCAGCGCCTGGACCCCAGCGGCGAGTACGTGCGCCGCTACGTGCCGGAACTAGCCCGCATGCCTGTCCAATACATGTAAGTATCTGCACGATATATTTTTAGTTTTATCGTGGGCGTTTGGCTATCCAAGCCTGAAACCGGACCTGCAGAGTATCGTTAGTTCAACTTTAACAGTGTGCATCGATGGAGAAATTTAATGTAATATTACGTAGCGGCAAAAGCGCGAGACCCGGCTGGTCCAGGAAGAGCGCTGCAGTATGGGACCGCGCAACAAGCGCGCAGACGTAGCGTTGGCTCTTGCGTCGAAACCTCCACAGTCTGGACTTAGCGTGCTCCTCGTTGTTTATATCGCGTACATCGATGGACTGGGACAATTTGCTTGTTGCGGTCTTTCCACCCGATTATAATTTAGGTGTCTTCAAGGATATCCTTCACTATAAAGTGAATAGTCTTTATAAACTAGTGCGCTTCACCATCAAAGTGAGATTACAGTCAAACACTAGTTTATAGCAATTAAAAAAAAATCTTCATGTAACTAAAGAAACTTTGGTCATCATTATTTTAGAACTGCTGGAATTTACGATCAGTCTTTTACGGTCATAGTGAGATGTGGTTACCGATTCGATTTTTGATTACTAAGGCTATGCCCCTTTATCACTTTTACTTTAACTTAACTTTACCTAATCGCCTTTGTTTTCCAGTTATGAACCATGGAAGGCTCCCATCGACGTACAAGAGCGCGCGTCGTGCGTCATAGGCAAGGATTACCCCGGCCCAGTCGTCAACCATCTCGTCGCGGCGCAGAAGAACAAGAATGCTATGAAGGTATGTATAATAATAATATATTCCACAACTGTCACACAACGTCGTCTACTAAGCAGAGCTTGTGTTATAGGTACTAGACAATTTATAAACATACTTATATATTTTAAAATACATACATATTATAGATAAATTACACCCAGATACAGAACAGATGATTGTGCTCATCACACAAACATTTGTCCTGGGTGGGAATCGAATTCACAACCTCTGGCATAGCTTTAAGTTTAAAACATTCTCTGGTGGTTCAGCTATAATATGTTTGGGCCAAAATACTGTTACCGAAGAAAAAAACAAGTTGCCAAAAGCATCTTGCCAGCAACACTATTTGCTGTGTTGCTAGCATTAAAAATCGCTCCGCAACTATTATTTTGGTTTTGAGGACACTGATTTTGAGATGCTTTGATGATTTTTTATGTATATTTATGGTTTTAATACAAAACAAAAAAAATGTCCCTTAATAAGAGTGAGACAATGTTATTGAAAACCGCAATTTGTATGTATACAAATATTTGTTCATTTTACATGTGATCCATATTCATTATTTTGATAATACATTTATATAAGTACACATTTTATGTATTAAATCGACATGCTTTGTACAAACTAATCTAAAATAAGTGAATTGTTTTTACATAAAACTTTTTTCTTATGAGATGTAGGTATATTGTTATTTTGACAAATTCTTTCTACTCAAATTAAACAAAATTGCCATTTACTAAATTATTACAGGTAGCAGTGTATATTGACAAATTTGCCTTAAAAGTATTTTCAATTAGACCTTTCTGAATTCTTTTTTATTTAATAAAAGTTTTTCTCAATAAATTGATTTAAAAGACGTGTGACGACCTTAGTTGTAGTTACTCTATTTCTACTTTATATAATGTAGACTTTCTTCTAGGATTTATTCTTCCTCAACATTTTTATGACCATTTTTGTTTGCCTTTGCTTAGTTTCGCGTCATTCGTCTGTAACTTACTATAATATAGGAGAAGTTTTAATGAAAATATAATATATAAGCAATTTACCCACGTCTGGGTCTCAGTTATGTTCTATCCAGCCTGACCCTTGCTGCCCTTTTCAATGACGCCATAAGCTAACCTTTCTGTACCCCACAAGGGTGCCGTTAGCGTGTAGTCGGGATGAGTTTAAATTTCTAAACGACTATCTCATAGGTTGACCTACAAAAACCAGTCATTAAAAGAAAGCTGGACTTCAGGCCCACCTGCGCTTCGCTCAGTATTACAAATTAGGCAGTAAATAAACATTCCATAAATTTGTCACAACAACAATATTTCAATAATAGTTTGTGCTAGGCAATGCAAGCTCGAATCCATGTTCCCTTGTCTTCCGCAGTGGTATGGCCGTTCAGTAGCCGGCAGACTGGACAAAGAAAAGTGGTTCGAAATAGTCGGGGTTCGTAGACAATTACCATGGACGTTCTTATTTTCTATCGACAACCGATCAGTGCAATACAGTGTGACTGAAGCGTACTTCACTCTCTCCATCAATTTGAAATAAAAAAGTTAAATTTTAGGCCGCGCATTTCTAATTTTCATATGTTTTTTTTTTGTTAATTTGCTAAGCTAAGTGTAAGATAGTCTGGTAACAAAAAATATGTTTGCGATAAAGACCTATTTATACAATTATACTCATTAGAACCATCCTCATGAAGCGGAAATACATTAGAAAGATGAACACGTGGGCCACACCTGATTTGAACGTAGAATCTTGTCGCGTGGTGTGAAAAAAAAATGTAGTTGCCATATAAAATGTTACTTTTCTTTTCTCTAATTTAAGAGTTATGTTAATGGTTTTAATGAGTAGGTATAATTGTGTAAATAAATATATATGTCACTATCTCAAATGTATATAGTATATTTACCTTACTATCTGAAACATACTCAGTACTGTACACAGCAAATTGCAAAAAAAAAAGCGTACCGAGATTTGAATTTTGCAGAATAGCAATCACCAAAGCCCTTAAATTCCTTACATTACTTTACTTTCAAGATCAAATATGATATATATTATTGGTAAAAAAGAAGAACGTCTTACCTACATATAACCCACCGACGATACACATAACCGTTATTGCATTTTTAGTTATATACGATTAATATTTTTGGCTGCCCCGATCCTCTGCTTCAGGATGTTGCACACCAAGTATAACCCGTTCTCATTTAACCTTAGACACACTAGAGAACAAAACATGTCCCCTAACGTAAGGCGCGTCACGTGAAAGCGTTGTAAAATTTTGGGTTTAAGTTGCGGAATACTGAGCAACGTTGCATCATCACATAGATTCAGCGTTGCGCGTCATGTTAGTAGACATGACACGCAATGCTAAAGCCTCAGATACTATTGTTAGAGAACAAAATTGTTCTTTTGTACGCACGCAACTTAATAACAATGACGTCATATTTCAATTTGTTCATCCTTTTTCCGTTATTTTAATGTTTCCCCTTCACTGACTTTCAAATGTTTCTGGCTTAATTTTGAGCGGATTGACTTGAAAAATTCTTTCCTCTGTGTTTTTAAATATAGTTACTTTTTGAACGTAAATACTGCACTACCCACGTTATGGTAAATTATAAAAAAAGCATGTTAACTTCTGCCATTGGCAAATTCATTTTCACCAGCAAATCTTTATGATCCATGATAAAAAAAATCACACTAACGCCTATTAACCATTGTATTTTATTTCCTCCAGGAACTGCGTCATATTTTACAAAAAGCTCCCCCCCATTGCTGCCCCTCCTCAGAAGAAGAAATCCGACAATTCATGTGGCTCAACGAGTAAGCAGTGACGTGCGAAATTAGACTTTATGGACGTCAACGTAAAGCGTATATTAGATGAATGTCGTGCCAAGGTAACAAGGAAATACGAAACAAGTTGTTTTCAAAATAACAATCTAACTGCCAATGAATTTTAGTTTTAAATTTGTATGGTTTGCTTCGTATTTTCCTGAATTACTTTTCCTTCTACGAGTATGTTTAGAATAAGTTGTAAGTTAAATGAAGGGTCAAATTAACTCTTTCAATGCCAACGCCGAGATGAGCTGAGATACATCCTTAAAAAAATGTCGCCTTTTGTGTCTCCGATAAATCCGGCTTGTGAGTTGAAAGGGTCGATTTTGTTATAATAACGTCAAAAACACTGAAATTCAAAAAACAGCGGACTACAGAATAGTCTTGTAACGTATTATTATATCTAGTCTGAAAAGTCCCACAGCTCCATTTCTTTTGTAGTTTCATCTATGTCGCCACATGGGAACGAAAAATACAAAAACCCTGCATCACTGTATCAAGAGTTCTCCCGATTTCCTGCCGTGGCCCCGTGTGTCGTAACTCGAAAAACTTAAGGCCTTTTTTATATAGTATGGTTAGGATGACAGCAGGACGAAAATATACATCTTTAATATGAGAGAAAAGGACAGGTTACGTTGTATGATTTTGACAGCTGTCACCTGCAGCATTCTATAACAATTGACGTATAAATTGACCCTATTGTAGTTTTTTTTTTTTGTAGATTATTGTAATAGATCTGTTTTACGTTCTATGTTAGTACAAGATAGATAAATAGGATCAATCGAACCCAGTGTCGTGTCATTGCAACACCAAAGTTGTAGCAGGTAAGCGAAATATGAATTTATTTTAAGTAAATTACCATACTTGTTAGTATTCAAATGTCAGATTATATGAATATTATCAAGAAATTTTTAAAGTGATAGAATTATATGTGATGCATTTATTATGATTTTGGATATTTGAAAGAGAATGAGCGTTTTGGGCCCATTTCTGTATCAAGTTCTCTCTGCCATTTGGACAGTGAATGGGTAGGAAAATGCTTTTATTACAATTTTTTGTTGTTTTAAGCTGGTTTATCCGAAACAACCAATTTCAATTGGTGCTAGAAAACATGTCGCAGTACAATATTGTACAAAGATAATATTTAGTCTTTAGACTCTAAAATGTTGTATTTTATTTCGAATTTATTTTCTGTGTTATGTTTTATGATATATTTTATTTCTTGAGTAGAAAATGGTAAAGAATCACGACAGATGAATGAAGAGAAGAGAATGTCTGTCAATATATTTTAATACTAGGCTCATACGTTTTTTTTTATAGATATTTTAATGAATTAATATTGATTACTCCCATGACGAAAAAACTCGATAGTGAGAATATTCCAAAAATATATTTGACGCGATCGACACATTTAGACTGTGTTATTTATATTTTATATAAAAAATGAATTTATACAATGCCTGCCAATTATTATACAATTTAATTTTTATATATGAAAATCAAATTTATATTGTCAGGGTGTCCCAAACAAAAAGTTTTTAACATTAACTACCTATACTGTAGTTTACAAAATAGTTTTTATATAATAAGAATGTATACAATCCAAAACCGATGCATTTTTAGAGCGTGTTTTATGTATTTTATGATAAATATAAAATAAATAGACTCGTAATAATAGGATGCATTTTTATTTACACCATAACCCAACGGAATGATATTTTACATTTTTGCTTAGGACTAAACACTCAGTGAGCAACATTGAGGCAGATAGTGGCAAAAGCAGTCAGGAACAAGAAGTCGGTACGAAAATAATTGATGTCGTGTATTATGCTTTTTTTAATGTCACTGAAGCCTGCCTGCTTATTACAATATTTGCCTTAGTAATATTACATTTTATAGTACACCATCAGACTTATTTTTAATATCAATGAAAATTACAATAGCAAAAACAATGTGGATTAAAAAAATATTTACAGTTACATATCACATTCATACAAAATTTGGTTTCTTTTTGACTTTTTGTATAGTCTGTATGACTCATGTTAAAATATTTGTTAAACAAATAAAATGCCAATTTGTTCATTCGATTTTTAAAAAGGCTGCTTCACTCTAGTAAATTCACATACACAATACACTTGGACCTAAAACAACTATACATATATATATTTTAACTATACATACATATATTTAAAGGCCACATCAACTACTTATAGGCCATAATAATATTGCTCCGTGTCGGAATTGAACGCGCGATACACAGCGCAGTAGTCAATCTTTCAACTACTGCACTGTCCGTCGTGACATCAGTTACCATACAACACGATTACATATGTACATAACTACATACATACATAGCTATTTCTTTTTATCATATTTAACCTTACTGCCCATTTGGAGCATCAGCTAATATATTAACAAGTTCACTGAAGATTTTACTAGTTGTTGAATCTGGTAACTCTTTGACGGCTGCTAAACCTTGCCCTGCCAGCTTACCAACTCGAGGGTCAATTGGTACACTGCCCATGAAGGGAATTTTTGCAATATCTGCCAGTGACTGCCCTCCACCACTTGAAAAGATATTGGTGCATTCACTGCAGTTTGGACACTGATATCTGGAAATAAAAGAGACATTGGTTATAGTGGCACTCATCATCATCAATTCACCCGAAAGACTGTTAGACATAGGCCTCCCTCAAACGTCGCCACAACGACCGGTCTCGAGCGTCTTGCGTCCATCGAATTCCAGTAACCCTGACCAGGTCATGGGTCCACCTTGTGGGAGGCCTTCTAACGCTACGTCTTCCGGTAACTACAGATGGCACTAGCTGACAGCTAATCTTAAATTAACATGGCTAGTTTTTGGTGGCAGGGCAAAAACTAGCCTGTCCTCCTAACCGAATATAGTAGGCAAATAAGTAGTTTGCTGTAGTTGCGTGCGGCCCCCCACTTCGATCGGAACCCGAAAGCGGTTACTGCACATGCAAGGTCGATTGCCATTTTCTTTTTGTAACTATTTAAATCCTATCTGCACACTGCACCGATTCCGACGTCTTAATATGGACACCGGCCAATTCCGAAAACCAGCGCTGTGTGCTCATCGCATTATGCATGGGACCACAGCATTCTGCTGAGCGTTTGGCCGTTTTTGCGCGAATGTGACGCATTCTCTTCTATTAAATGTAATGATTGTCTAATAACTTTAAGGTTGCGTCATTTCGCGTGAATAAACTGTTTTTCTTTCTTTCTCTCTATTAAGGAATGCCATGGTAACGAGGATTGTAACCGATTTTCGGATCTCAGTCGAGGTCGGGAACAGCGCGCGTTGCCTTGGCTGATGGTTCAACTTATTTCCCGCGTACTATACCTGCTACAGAAGCAGTGGTGGCCGAGTGGTAACGGCCCCGACTTACGAGTCGTAGGTCACGGATTCAAACCCAGCCAGGCGCATTACTTTGTGTAATTTATTTCATCACCACTGCTCTCAAAACGGTGAAGGAAAACATCGTGAGGAAACCGGCATGTCCTAGAACCAAAAATTCGAAGACATGTGACATCCACCAATCCGCATTGGGCCCGCGAGGTGGATTAAGGCCCATTCCCTCTCCTAGAGAGAGGAGGCCTATGTCCCTGCAGTGGGAACATTAAAAGGCTGATGATGATGATGATTCCTGCTACACTACCCTATAATATATCAATGCATCATAATACCTCAAGAATTCTTTTTATCAATATATCGGGTCCTAAACTTTTGGAAGGCTTATGATTGCTGAAGGCAGCTCACAGACACTTCATGGAACGTGGTACCGATCGATGACTATCCCTGTACGCACTATGCAAATGCACCCAAGGACAAGTCCAGGTTGATGGGAAAGTATTGCGACACATGGTAAGTAAAGAAACCATGGTTTTGGGATACTCAAGTGGACTGATTGACATGAAGGACGTGGAATAGTTATGAAGGACAATGACCCCTGTTTGAATAATGTTAATAATATGCATCGATAAGGAGGTGACTTGCATACTTAGTAAATGTGCCCCTAAAAACGGTCACTAGCTCGAAGTGACGTAGCAATAAGGGAGAAACACAAGAATTAGGTATTTTACTTAATACTAGTTTCTGCCACCGGCTACGTCCACGGACACGCGAAGTATAAGATGGACAATAAGTTGTCTATGGAACGGAGGCATAAGGATTCGTCCTTGGTTCATCAAGCTTCCTTCATACCAATTTTCATCAAAATCAGTTCAGCAGTTTAACCGTGAAAGCGAACTGACAGATAGTTACTTTCAGATTTATAATATTAAAATATGGATATGAATTATGCTCAATAAGTAGTTCAACAGGTCTTAATACCTAAATCAATTTCTCAAGAAATCAAAGAATAAAAAAACTTAGCAAGTGTGGCATCAAGCATTGAGAGATCGGTCTAAACATACCGATGAAAACAGTTAAATTCCTGAAGATTTTTCTGCTTTCAGAAGCTAATGCATGAAATTTGTTTCCAATAATTACATTCGCTCGAAAAAGTATAAATTATTTGGAGCCCACCAACCCTGGGTTGGATTTGTTTGTTGAATGCATTCTTATAGAAAGTTTAGTTCTGTGAGAAGACAGTGAAAGATTTAGGGTTTTTTTTTAGGTAAAAATCATCCAATGACGAATTCCGCCCTTGGGCGGAGCGGGAAACAGTGTCAGACTCTTAGTGCCTAACAACCTACCCCATTCCTACATTGCCATACCAGGGCAAGTCTTCCTTTCAGACGCGAACCCCTGGCCCCAGTTAGCTTCGACCCTTCTGCAACCTACGGTTGCTGACAACTCCTTGAGGCGCGCGGGAACAGAACGCGCCGTCGACGTGTGACTTACCAGACCATTGGACGGCGAGCTATCCATTTAGCTGTTTTACTGTACTATATAAATAAATGGATTCTGCCCAACCACTTAACCTCAAGTTGTGGCCATCATACTCAGTGATAACAATTAGATACAGGATGTAGTTTAATGGCAATGTCATTGCTAGTTGATAAAATTCGCCCACTGAGGCAAACAATGTAATCAAGCAACAACACATGATAAAAATGTGGGTTTATCAATAATAATTTGTTGTGCCAGGAAAGTTACAATTAAATGCATAAATTATGGTCAAAGGCTGTGTAACTTTTTTCCTATAATTTAGATAAGGCTTAACAAGTATTTTTTTATTTTTGCATCTCCTATAATAGGAATGACTCCTTTTCTGTGGGTGGCATGGGTGCATTTAAAACAACCATATACACAAAAACACAGACCCAGATCAAATATCTGTAAATCATAAAAATATTTGTTCTGTCCAGAAATCTAATCCGTGACACGCTTCCTAGTTGCATTTGGTATTCTACTTTAACAGAAGTATTTGCATGAACCTAGCAGGTATCGACCTTACTGGGCCCCTACTGTTTTGCTGACATCTCTATGAGGCACAGGCAACACTACACGCCATTCACACTGATGAGTTAAACACAAAATGGAGGCAGAATTCTGTCCTATGATGGCCATCTGTCAACTAATGGTACTCAAACATGTAATACAGTTAGGTAACGGATGCTGGGGCAAGCTATAGGGCTATCCTAATGTATATGATTATGAATCTAGCATTGTGTTAAAAATAATAACCTTGATTTTCTAGACTTAAACTGTTGAAACTTACCCACTCATATTTTCAATTATGCCCAATATAGGAATGCCTGTCTTTTTGCAGAATGTGATCTCTTTGCGAACATCCTCTATTGCTACTTCTTGTGGTGTCGTCACTATGAGGGCACCGCATTGTGGTACTTGACGGAGGTTCTCCATCACTGTGATGTGCTCATCTGAAGTACCTGAAACAAGAGATGTTTTTAGACAACTATAGAAAAAATCAAAATGGTATAAAAAGAAAAATTAATTCATTAAGCCCCAAGAGCATACTGGTGTCCACACACCTATTGTCATTTAATTGTGTATATAATAATGGTATTCGAAAAGTTAAAGCTATCAGTTTATGACTGTTTTAAATTACTAATATCTAAAAAAAGGATAGAAAGATGTCATTGTTTTACTCTACTATGGTAAGCCAAAGGAGGGTCATAATTTTGACAGGCTATGTATGTATGTATGTTCATTTGTTCACACATAGCTCCTAATCTACTTATCAGAACTCGACATATGACATATCATTATTTATGTATCTAAAAAAGGAAAGATTTTATTGTTTTTAATTAAAGGACCAGATTATGTTGTTTTTAATTAAAGGACCAGATTATGTTGTGTGTTTTAAGTACATTTACATACACACCTGGAGGAGTGTCAATAACAAGGAAATCGAGTTCCTGCCAGCAAACATCTTCTAGAAACTGCTTTATCATGGAAGTTTTCTTTGGCCCTCTCCACACAACTGCATCATTTCGGGAGTTAAGAAGAAAGCCTATTGACATGACACCCAACCTTTGCTCATTGTCTAGGTACACTGGGATCCATCCTTCAGGGCCCTGGTGCACACTTTGATTCTCTAAGTTGAGCAAGTAAGGAACACTGGGTCCACATAAATCTATGTCAAGCAACCCAACCTGGAAACGATAAAACAATAAATATAATAAACGCGAAAGTAAATTACAATGGTCATTTTGCTACTTTAAAAACAAATAAGCATAATAAATTCCACTTGGATAAATACCTTATAACCTCTTTCTTTCAAAGTTAGCGCCAACTGTGTGCTAATTGTGGATTTTCCAACACCTCCTTTCCCAGAAAGGACCAATATAACACGTTTTACTGAGTCAAGCATTTTTAAAATGTAACTCTATTATTTTAAATAAAATTAATAAAAAGAAAAAGTACAAAGTAAATAAAAATTTGACACAATAGTTTGATTGATTGACTTTGACAGCTGGTCAGCAAACCACTTCTTGCCATCACCATCACCCACCATAAAATAGTACTTATTGTAGAGAGATTTTGAAACAAATTACATAATTAATAGTTACAGATTGCAATAGTTGACCAAGCATATTTAAAAATACTGATTTGTTGAAATACTCTTCTGAAAATAGGAATTAAATTAATTTTGTTATTATAACGCCTCTTTCAGTTTTGTTTCGTGTAAAGGGGTCATTTTAACAAAAAAATTGACAGCGCTTGCGCTCGATCGCAGCGCCACCATCGTTTATATTTTTCAGTTTTGTAAAGATTTTTGTAGCGGTGGTTGTGTTGATGGTTTGCCGGTGCACATAAAATAGGAAATGCAACATTTTTCATATTATATATACGTTTGTTGGACGTTTTATGACACAATCAGTTCGTGTAATAGTTTGCTGTGTTGATTTGCTTTAACATAAGTAGTGAACGCGTTGTGTTAGTGTGTTTTATTTTCGTATAATTTCAGTTTAGTGGTTGTGCAAGGATTTGTCCCATCGACTCTTGATTTGCTGCCTTGATCTGCATTCTCTGGAGTTTATGAGGTATTTATAATCAATATTAGCTTTGAAAACGATAGATTTAATTAATAAATGAAGGTTTTATGTCACGAAGTTCGAGCATGACGAGTTGTGTTCTAATAAATTCTCCCGATGCGGGCATTTATCATTAGACCCACCCCTAGGTTAAGCCGATGGGGATCGGTGAACGGATAATACTGTGCGTGTGTTAAATGTCATTATTTATCGTTACAAGTACAGGGGTCTATAGTCCTTACGTTTTAATCCTATTGATTTTTTAAACAAGTGCATTCTTCCTTTCGTCACCGAAGAGCAAGTGGCTGTTACCCATCTTCGTATGTTTTGTACCTACTTGAAAGAAACTATACTAATAATTTTTATATTAATATTTTCAGTCAACATTCAATTTGTGTAAACAAGACTTATATTTATTTCATAAATGTCATGAACAGTATATTTTTGGAAGAGGAAATTAGATTCAAATCAAATCAAGACCTTACTAAATTAATGTAATCTATTCTAGAATTCAAGATTGGAAGTCTTGTAAGTCTAACATAATAATTTAAATAAGTAATAAAGTTTCACATGTATAGTAATACAATTTTTTTTTTCACATGTATTTATGCCACAAGAGGACACTGGTCTTTTGTGTCTGTAATTACAGTTATTGAAAGGTTAATTACTTATTTTTACTAGCATTATTATATATATTCCTCTTCTTTCAGAATGTCAAATGACCTAGTACATGTTTGTTTTATTCAAACTTAATGATTAATCTTTTAGAACAGCTGCCAAATAACAGTAGGTAATTAAAATTAAATATTTACAATAGGACTCCACAGTAAATACAGAAAATTACAGAGACATTGAAAAACAGATGTTTTTTTTTTTCATGTGTCATTTGAAGGTTTTAAATACTCCACTAAATATATAAATTTATTTGTTATCACCAACATTATTTTAATAACTGCTGTAACTAAAGAAACAATACAAATTAAAACTAAAAAAAAAACATTTTAACAGTCACTAGACTGTTTGAATTTTTTTTTTATTTTTAGTACCTAGGCTTTGTAGTTCTTTGCCATCTGCATAGGGTCAAACATACATGGGTTTAGTATGGTAAACAAAAATGCAACCAATTGCAAAAAATACCTATAAGTAATATGCTTATTGAAATAAACTGCCTTCTTCCAGTAACAGAAAATCTAGCAAGATCATTAATCCTCCTCTAGTTAAATAAAACAATATGAGTAAGTTCACAGATGGGTAACACATTATGAGCATGGAATAAAGATTGGTACCATACATGACTCAATGCTGTCCCTTCACTCAATGTACCTACTGCAATATCATGAATATTATTTGAGGAGTGACTGAACAAAAGCCATTATTGACTAGAACAAGATTGTTTTTTTGATGATCACTATTTTCGAAAACATTTCACGGCCTTAAGTAATTATTTTATTTATTACATTTTACTCTATGTCTATAATTTTTTTTTCTATAGATTACACTAAGCCATAAGGTTCTTATCACTTTTTGAAAAAAGAAACCTTGAATATATTTTTATTTTGGTTAAGTACTTAAACATTTATGTTTTAAGCTCCATTTAAGATAGGCATCTAATGGTAGTTACTCCCACACATGCAAACACACACATATCACTTAGTATGCTAAATGTGTTTGTTTTGCATTTTACAAGCTCTGAATAATGATTAGTAAAACATTGTGAGCCATCCTTCAACTTGATATTATGTCAATAACAATTTACCTACACATGTTGGGGTTTTTTATTAGTTTACACAAATTAAGTTTGTAAATATTACATGTTCATAACATTGTTTATCTTAATGGTAGGCATATTGAAATATAAAGAAATATCTAAGTTGTTACTATAAGATAAAAAGATGGAATTGACCAATAAAAAAATAAGTACTTAAGTTAGTGTTTGTTTTGGTATTTATTTATCCACAAAATCCACAGCTCTTTTACAAAATGTACTCAATGATTTGGAATTACGAATTTTTTTTTGTTTGCTAAATTGGACTCCTACACTTTAATTAATTGTATTGGGTGTAAATATGATCATGCAAGCATGGTAAATGGTACTACTTAAGTATTAGATTCGCCTCAGTTTTCTCATTTCGAATATTGAGTACATAAGTCAATATTACTTGAAGAGACAGATGCCTCTTTTTGCTTTGGTAGCAGTATGATATTGTTGGTTCAAAGCAGTGGCGGTCCCTTCATACAAGCCCAAAAGCCCGGCATGCCTTACTAAAATGCTCGATAAGAATCAATATCAAACCCGAACTATTTAAAAGTTCGCGCGCTTAATTCTTATCAAAATAACACAAATTATCTACCTATGCTGCACTAAACGTGACTAAACTACACATCGTGATTGTTCGCGCGCTTCGCATACACTCGGCACTACATATAGCTATCTCGCTTACACTTACCGGCTTTTACCAGGCTTTCAATGTCTCTTTCGCACTCATAGCGATGTGCCGTATAAGTACTTAGGACGTTTTGCGTCTAAAAAACGATCAGTATAGAAGATTTAAGCCGGGATTGCGCATGAAGTTGACGCGTATGCGTGACCTTGTCAGCTTACCAATTCTATTGTGTTGCCGTTTTAGCAATGTTGTGAGATCTTGGAGATTTTTAACGAGTTTGGAGACATTTTTTAAGATTTAGCAACTAAAAAAAACTAGCGGCTTTTTAAAATAACGAAATTAAATATTCAAGCGTTAACTTAAAAATAAAAAAATTGCGAAATTAGCTAGATTTTTCATATACCTGGCGACTTTTTTTTGCATAAATGACAACACTGGAACTTTGCGTAAATAGTTTTTGACACTCGAGTGCAACTAACTTCAGTTTTATTTTGTTGACTTTTTTTGTGTGTTTTCTTAGATTTTCCCATTTTCCCAGTGTTATATGTAACTGTTTTGGTGATTTACCTACAACAATGGAGGTAATTGTACCTTGTGAGGATTTAAAATTCGTTCAAGTTTTGATTGGCGAAGATAAGGTAAAATCTTTAAACTTTGCTCAGAAAAAACAGTTAATTTCTTCATTAAAACCGACGCCTAATCTGTGTATTTCTCAGTCTTTAATAGATTAGTGTATATATAAATTACTCACATTTTCCTACAGAGGGATTAGATTAATTATTTGACATTTATGCAAACTATTTCGACAAAAAAACAATAAAAACTTAATTGATTTGCTTGTATTCTAGTCCTGACCTAAAAGATCGTAATGTTTTGGAATTAATTGATTTCAATCATGACAATAACCTAGAATATGCCTTTCCCGAATTGTTAGTGTATCGTGTTTTAACTATTCCGGCTAAGTACAAGTTCTTCCGCGAAACGTGCTTTTTCGTCTCTTAAAAGTATTCATAAGTACCTATCTGAGAAATACACAAGGTCAGGAGCATCTTTCTGAATTATCAATGATAGCTATTGAAAAACAGTTGTTGGTAGAATTAAAACCAACATTTTACTCTGATGTAATTTAATCATTTCTTAAGAAAGATAGACAATTCCAATTAGAATATAAATAATTTATTTGAATTCCTTATTATATTCTATGTAGCTATTTTTTTAGTTTTGTTTTGGAACTTTATTTATTTATTTAATACTTCATACACAAATGTACAGAGGCGGACTTAATGCCTTAGGCATTTTCTACCAGTCAACCTTAGGGTGAACTTTCTGTTTTGTTTTTTTTTTTTTGTCTGTAACCTGTTAGAAAGCAAACAACTACTTACCATAACTTTGTTTCCTCAAGCAATGAAGCAAACCAAATGGCTTTTTTCAAAGCCACCGGAGGTATGCAATTGCTGATATGTTTATTATATTCAATCTAGTACGAGCATGCCTTCAGTTAATGAAATTGAAGAAAAAAGAGGAAAGAAGATGGATGAATTCACTTTTAATTTATTGTATCTAACCAGTAGTTTATGAGAAAATTGCGATGATCCATACATAGGTACTTACATACTCAGTCCACAACTGAACTTTCTTTTTTTTAAATCGGTTAAAATTTTTGGGCTTGCCTTATATTGAAACCCTAGGCACGCCACTGGTTCAAAGATATTTTATCTACCATCTGGTGCCATGGTCTAGAAACTGTTATCGTTTGTCGAAAGTTCTCTTCAATTTATTAGCAACTTTTTAACTATGGAACTTTTTAACAATAAGACACTTTTTAACTATGGAAAAGAAAACCCATTCCTGCAACAAACGCAAATTGTGGCTTACGAAGTTTTTCCTGAAATAGATCAAACATTTTTGTCGGGATATGAATGAACCCAAAGCCAGCAAAAGCAAAGAGAGTAGCATTCTATCTGGTACGTAAGATATTTTAAAATCAGATCAAACTTTCAAAATACAGTGAAATTGCATTGCGAAAGATGTCCATCTTTGGACGTGGATCTTCATAAAATCTCCAAAATAACCGTTTCTATACTTACATCCATCGGATTCCCGTGACCCTAAGAAGGTCATCGGCCCAAACAAAGTTAGATTACGATAGTACAAAAAATCTAATATCAAAAATTTTCCGAGCCAAACATCATTTATAACTTTCGGTGCTCAAACGTAATGTAGAGCCGGATAGAGTTGAAATAAAAGGAACAATGCCGCCTCTAGGAAGGCCACAGCCACAGCGGTGACCTCAATACGGGTCGGCTACCGGGGGTGAGTCACCCTGCGCGTGGCTTACACTTCACGACTCTAGTGAATGGACTCCTCGATTCTCAAGCCTGCTAGATGCCTGCACTATTCTGTAACAAAAAATGCAGCCCTTTTTTCTTTAGTGAAAATTAATCAGCTTACCTACCATAACTGCACGTGCCATTCCGAGATTCTGTATCTCCAAATCTTTTTCCAAGAACTTCGTTATGTGCACATAAATTGCTGATCGCAGGTAAGCCGATCTGTCTTGAGTTTCAGAAGGGGCGTACCGCCGATGTGTCATTCCGATTACATCGCAAGTTGCTTTTTTTTACTGGAGGGTACTTACAGATTTTCTTTAAAGCATAAAACTTAACGTAGTAGTAAAACCTAGAGCCTGGACGACCAATTGGCCAACACACTATTTGTAGCTACTAGAAGTAAAAAAACAGCTCATTGCCTCTTGCGATACCAAAGAGAAGAAATAGAATAGGAAACTATTCTTAGACTAGAACCACGCGACTACAAAACAAACTGTACACTTTCACCATCAGTTGCGCGACGAATCTAAAAATAACTTCTACGGGATACCCAGTTAAACTTAATTGGGAACAACCCCAAGGCCGCTCCGAGTATAAATAAGGGTGAAGTTATTACTTCTGGTCACCCCCGCGAGTTCAACCGGGGGAGGATTATGTCGCGTCATATTTTATGCACAATCCTCCCCCGAAATCTGATTCGACGACGCAGGTTTTGGTGATTCATTTAGGCACCTACATAGAAAAAAAAAACCTGAACAGGGAGATAGTAATATAAAAAATGCTGTAATACTAAAACGTGGCCTAGTGCCATCACTGTTTAAATCAGTATAAATAATTCATAGCGATCTCTCGTGTAGGCTCCTGTGATCTTCGAATACAGTATGCTAAAGCTATGCATGACTTAAGCAAGTGTGCCGGAGGAAACTTGGCGTTGGCACTATACTGCGATCTCATTAACCTTTATTGGAAGCTTAAACAATAAATACTGAGCGCAACGGTAATCTCGGACAGTCGAGCAATGGGTTTTTCTAATTGGCATGCACGATAGCTGCACCCAGGTACAAAGCAGAGAGAAACTCGTATAATGAACCATAATACTTAGAAAGTCAGTTTTTTCCCAAATAGTTCAATAAAGTCATATTACTTGTTAACAAGCGATATCAATTCTGAATCTTGTAACCTGCTTCTCAAGTAATAAATCAAGAGATTAATTCCGTAACCGCCATGATTCGATGGCGTTTAACACCATTTAATTCTCCGGAGTCCGGAGTGAAACAGTTGTTCCGCTCAACCTCGGAGCACTTCAGCGCGGTTGCGTAAAAACTAAATGCCAACGCGTTATGAAACTGCAGCCGTAATCTGTAATGGCACGGAAAAAGTCTTTAGCATAATTACAGACCAAAGTTGTTGGGATTTTTATAATGAAGTCGACCGCAGATCCCGGCTTAAGCTGCCTGGACTTCTATTGCTCCCCTTTCTTTGTATTTTTGTAAAAGCTTTCTTCTTGACACCGTTTTTCAAAAAGTATTGTTGGTGAATTATGAGGAACATTAAACTTTAGTTTTTTCTTATCATGATCATTAGGACAACTTTGGACACACTCGAGTAACTATAACAAATGCTGCAGCTGGTAGCACCGTAACAAATTATCCTGTTCAAGTTTTTGTACGACATTAACCGGTAGCAAGTTTCAATGACTCCCTATTTTCAAGGTTTGATAAAAAAAATGTTATCCAGAAGTATGGGATTCCATTAAATCTATTTAAAACTTAGATTTCGGAAGTCTCCCAAAATGTTGCCTGTAATAAAATCCATTCAAATAGTTATTACTGGCTACCAAAGCATACCAGTGGTCATTCCGTGCACGTGGCCGGATGCTATGAAACTTCAATCGTTACTGGACATACATATGGAGAGCTGACGACACTGATAAATGACAAGGCTGCGGGGGCAAAGCACTCATTTTTCATCCTACATGGTAACAACATACAGAGTTATCATTTTGATAGACACACTGTCAGCTTGACACTTTTCTTAGCTGTTGCATACGTCTGTGTTTCGAAACAAAGGATCACTTATTTCTTTTAAGGATCTGGTAATGTTCTTAAAGTAGTAAATCATGTCACGTTGAGCCGTTTGCAAAACCTCAGATAGTCGCCACAAAATAGCAGCTCACTTTATTATCTTAGTGAATTTTTGGCGTTGTAGTTAAAGTAAGAGGTATTGCTAGAGCCAGTGCGGTTTAAGTACAACTTGCGATTGCTTCAGTAACTATGCAATAAAAATTGCAGCAGGAAGTTCTTAACCAAGAAGAGTATCCAGGAAGTTACCAAGAATAGTGTGGCGGAACTCGTCATTTAGTGTCATTCAGCAGGCTGGAACGCGCGCGCCAACTCGTGTGCCATAAATCATAATGATTACGTCGCGGGAGGGGCTCCACCAGATGCACAGTGTACACGGCTATTGCTCTCCTTCCTCTATTACTAAACGAGATTAGACGCATTAGTCTCTAACTAAATTAAGCTTCTTGTACTGATTTTGGATTATAAATGACGCGTGATTATAAACCAATTACAGCTTAAAATGGGCTTGGGTTTTATTAACTGCCTTTTAATGATCGTGTTCGAAACGGTATCGAAAAGTTTGATGCGTCATTGCGTCATGTGGTTGCGGTTTATCAGGGACTAGGGATTAATTGACCAAATTGGTTATGGCCTGTTCCCATAATGCCCTCATTATTATTTTGGCATTTTGCTAAAGCTCTATGCAATGGGGGATATTAAAGGAAACATCATTAATTTCGCTCCCTCTTTCCGCCTTAAACGAAAAGAGGGCAGGATGACAATCCCTAGTCTCTTTTTCCGGCCTCATTAAGGTATTTTACAGTGTTATAATAACGTTGACTGAAAATATAAAGGCTGAGCTCGACGGTACAGGGCTCGGTGACCGCAGAGATGGCACTCGAGATAACCGACTCGCAGACAGTGACACTAACGACCCGACGCTGTGAATTGGGTTAATGTCTCTTTTTGCAAAACTACATCTGTCACGGATAAAACATTGTTTCACTTTACAGTTTCAGAATGGTTCTAGTTTGTTGTGTCATCTACATCTAAAAATCCAGATGTTTTAATGCTCTACTTACCACATTAATGGATCTTCCCACCCATATACTTTTAAGTCAGATTAGCCATTGCTTTAAATCAGTAAATTGAATGAAGATCAGGAAGTTTTTGATTGATTTCATTCAGTCCTAGTTAAGATAATAATTTACGATACGGACAACAGAATTTGATTGCTAGCAATAAATTGGTGGAGTAGACCAAATGAAATAAGCAATTACAGAGTCTAATTTGCGTGCAGTGCAGCGGATATAAAGAGCATGTAGTAGGGGTGGCTGCGAGTCCAGCTATGTTGTTATATTCCTGTGATGGCGTTAGGGTGGGAATCCAATCAACTCTCCATTCCCTTGAGCCATTGAGTCGCCGGAATGCGTCATCAAATTTATTATTATTGCTTTTTACGACACTTTTAAATCTACCAGGACGTGTTCAATGTTTTGAGAAATCAATGGAATGCGATCCTGACGAAAATGTATGAACCGATGAAGTCCACAAGTGTATTAGACTAGATCTTTAGACTTTTGTTGCTTTGAGGGCAGGCAGTTCGGCCATACTTAATTACCATTTCTTATTAAAAACAGCTTTGGTATTAACAATTCAATCGCCGATTTTCGCATGATAGTAGCTAATTTTATCATCAAATTTAATACTAATGGAAAATCTTTAATAGTTGCTAATAAAATCGATTCTTTATGACGACTAAAGATTAAAATAGGTACTTAATAAATATTGTGACGATCGGAACTGATTTGACCTTAACGTTAAAAGGTCACTTGTCACCGAAACGTAACACCACCCGTAGGATTACAAAACCACGTGTGATTTGGTTAAATGCTTGACAGTTTATTAATTATCTTGCCGCTGCGGCCACTTGTAGACTTTGAAAGCGTGGCTTCTCATTTTCTCATTGCGCTGATTTCCATTTCCGTCTTTTAAGTACTTGCTAATTTATTGGCTTCGGTTACCTTTGACGTTTCTTCGCCTGGAAATTGATTCATTTATTACTTCGTTTTATTAAACGGATTCTTTGCTTTTGGTTTTTATTTTTAAAATTATTGTATAAGGATAAATTAGTTAACGTCGTGGTCGTGTTTTAACGAAAGGACGGACTAGCATCTATGATGGGGCAAGTTATTCTAATATAAGCTCAATCATTTACGACAGTCAACTTCTCCCACTTAGGGTGAAGCTGGATGAGTGTCACATTTTTACCGACTAAAACTCACCAGATTTAATCTATACTGAGGCCACGTTAGCTCTATCGAACAATTGCACAACCCTGGCAGATCAATTAATACTGAAGCTTGTTATTTAGCAAAAAAATTAACATACTCGTAACAAAATCCGGTTATGCAAGGGAAGTGTGTTGTCTAGTAGAAGGGCCGCGAGTTCAAACTATATGCAGTTTCACGATGCCGTTAAGGTGTGATGAAGCCCTCCATGTGTGGTCAATATCTTTAAGCTATTACTAAGTATTTCTTATGTCTTTATAGACTGACCTAGGTATGTGTCATTTAAGTATTGTATACCAGTGAGTGAGCTGTGGTCCCCATGCGTGGTTGGTACTTCGGTCGTACACCGCGAGTAAAATAAAGCACCTGCCTGGGTCAAATCCAGGCAGGAGCTTTATTTTGAAGAATTAAGGCACCTAAATTATAATCCGACGGAAAGACAGCAGATGGCAAACTGTTCCAGTCTTTCGATGTACGCGGTATAAACGACGAGGCAAATCGCTTAGTCCGGACCGTAGATGTCTAAACAACGTAAGAGTGGATATTTGCCGTAAGCTGCTCTTGGGGAAAGAAAACGTCGCGAGGAAACTGGCGTGTCCGAGAACCAAATATTCGAACACACGTGACTTCCACCCACCGTCATAAGGCCCGCGTTGTAGATTACGGCCCATTCCCATACCCAGAGAGAAGGGTTCCAAACTTGAGCCCTAACAATGGAAACATTATGGGGCTGATTAAGATTGTGCAATGTAAAAAAAAAATGCGTCCCCTTTGCGTCCATTTTTATGTAAGTTACGTTCAATCATGTGCGGTGCTCCTATTTCACATTATGTCACTGGTTTTTATGGCCCATTGGCTAGTCCCTTCCCCCTGAACACAGATCTTGGGAACATAGTTGCAATCAGTATTAAATTGTAGCTGTTATCATAATTCGCAGCTATCTCGGCGCGTTGGCGGCTGCATCGCTGCCCCATTCCGATAACAGGAGCGATAAATTAATAACCTATATTGTATTGTTTAATGCCTAATATATTAATAAATCATTTGTGAACAGGAAGAACCATGAGTCGTTTATAGATGAGTCAAACTTTAGGCAGAAGTGGATGTCATTTAAATATTGTTTAGTTGGTTTGGTATTGAATAGAGTTTTCTGTAATCCTTAAAAAGGATTTCTTCCATTCTTAGAGGAGCAACAGAGACTATCAGACTTACTGACAAAAACCTGTCTGGAAGGCCCGACCTTGGTATGAAGGCTAAGAAGGAAAGGGGTGGGTCGTTTAGTCAGTAAAAGTCTGACACGCTGTCCCGCTCCGCCGGGATTTGTCATTAGATGATTTTTCTCACCATAAAAAAAAGGATCACACGTATGTTTTTTTCTTTACCCTTTGAGGGGACTACAGATACACTTTCGTATGATCTAAATATCTGATTCTGTATTATGATCTAAGTACTTAGTAGATTTGTACTTTGTAGTGGGTCTTTTTACTTATTCCTATGGGAAATCAGCAAACAAGGACAATACTGTTTAAAGTATCGGTGACGACAATTTACAGCACCAGTGTACTGTATGTACGCAGTTATATTTTAACAATCCAGCTCTTTGTGGTTTGGGAACTCCCCACAATTATAATATCAAATGTTATCATAAAAACCACATATAATATTCAGTTTTTATATCTCTGCATTGAGTAGTTCTTTTAATAATGGCTCTTAAATTGTTTTACTCGAATCTAAATTTCGAGCCATAATATCACAAACTTTTAAATGATGTTTGGACTGTAATTAGTAATTAACTCGACATATACATGATACTCGACTAATTACAGTTTGTTAATTGAGTGTGGACTTAAATAAATATGTTTGATGAAAACTAATACCCTAAATAAAATATAGGATTATTTGAACGTGTAGGCTTAAATTACATCGCTAACAAGAGTCAACATTCAAAACTATCGTGTCAACAGTTGTCACTCCCAATGAATTCTGTCAAAAATAAACGAACGCAAACGATAACGCGTAACCCGCATGAAACGGAATTGTCGAAACCAGAACCGTAACAATAACGTTAACGAAGGCGTTAACGTTAACATGCTGGTGTAATTAGCATCTCGCGCCGATCCGGGCGATCAATCATGAGCGCGCATATAATTGCTTAAGTAATCGCATTATCTCGATTGCTCGGTGTAGCGTTGCAACACTTGCAACGTTTTGACGGTGCCCTATCGCAGTGGTTAGGAAGTCTGTGGTCTTATTAGTGTGAGTTTAGAAAGATATTTCATATTTGACTGCTTGGATAGTTTACCGTGTACCTATTCCCAACTTTGCATGAATTATGTTTATACACCTAAAAGGCACTACATTCAGAAGAATACAGATGTATTGAAGGAAATCTAACGTCGTGTAACGCCGAACTCTTAGCGTGTCGATGGCAAAAAACAAAATATTTTCTAAATTAAATTCTTTGTCCAGGCCTATTACGGCAATGCTGTCTGTTAGATATTTATATAAACAAGCAACAGGACAAGAGTAGCAAGATGGCTAATCATATAGCCATGTAAACCATGTCCTATTGGACTATGATCTACGGAAAGACTCGCATCGACGACACCAGTCACCAACCGACCTTTTGCTATATCCGGCGTAACATGGGCAAGCGACTTTTATCGACGACGACGGCAAAAAATAAAAGAGTTTAAAACATGTATAATATTTGCAATTATATTATTAAACCCATAAAACAGAGAAGGCGCGGCGCCTGCGCAAGTACGCGGAACAACAAAATTTACGCCTCTGTTGTTTGATCTGTTACTACTGGATTTATGTCGTTTATGTCTATTTGATTGACAAATAACACTCGATTAATGGATTATATTTTATGTGGCGTTACAGATATATTGTATTTGATACACATTAAGGTTTCAGAACGTCCTAGCCAAAAATCTTGCCAACACTAAGTATGTGACTGGATCTTCAAAGTAATTTATCAAGAGCTCTTCACATTCAGCTTTATCTGGCATGTTTGATGAATAATTAATATCGGCAATTCCGGCGAGGTAAGCGAGGTTTAACCACATGAAAGATGAGACACACCCACTCAACCTACCTTAGTACAGACGTTCTTTACATTAAAAAAAACGGTTAATGAAGAATTTGGAGAATTATTTTAGGATATCTAATATACCATTGGAATCCATCACGAATTTAAACAGGAAGCTTTAAGTAAACCAATAGTAGACAATGCTATAACCCTGACCGGATGTGGGAGTGCATTGAATCAACGCTTCCCGTGGCCGAAGACGAGCTACCCAAATACGTCGGTGTTGACAGCACAAACAAATAGGAAGCAATGTACCATGCCTTGCATACTTACTCCAAAGTTCGATGATGAAATATTAATAAAGGTAGTAAAGGATAAGCCACAGCTTAAGCATGCACACATACACATCATGCTAAACGAATTTAAAAAGAGACTGAAAATGAAAACCTCACATGTTGTCGGAATTTGATGTTAAACGAGCGGCTCGCATGTGTATCAAACCAACAACGCATGTCAGAAATCGATTTACTGCATAGACTTTGCAATATTCCGTGCACAACCTATGCACGGGGTAACAGCACGCTAACTGAATTCTAAAACTATCAGCTCGTTATGTGGGCATTAGTAAACGCAACGTCATGCGTTCCCTTATAGGGCTAAGACTCTGAAATAATGTGGCGATTAAAGGTTACAAAGGTGCCTGCTAAGGCAAGAACCTTCCCTAAACTGCAGCTACCGTTAGAGCTGTCTTTAAACCCTTGTTGTATATGGTGGGACGCTAAAGCTCTTTTACATTATTTTCATTTCAATTCATCTTTAATCGGTTTTGAAGAAAAGTGTTTGACAGCCAGTCATTTTGAAATGAAACTCACATTGGATATTGCTTCATTTGATTGGCGTTGAGAGCAAAATTCATAGTGATGAATAACAACGGTCCTGATTGATGACACATTATTTTTACTGGCATCGAGCGTCAATCTCAATGGGCTCATTCGACTCATAGAGGCAATGACGTCAACCGAAATAACCAACGAAACTCATAACCAATAAAACGTTTGCCAGCAAGAGTAAAGAAAAGATTCAGCTGTTGTTTGTGTGATTCGTTTAGCGTAAGTTAACGTTTCGAAAGCTTTACTCAGATCCGTTAGCCAATATGTCCTTTATAGATAAGGTATTTGAATTTTGTAGGCTATTTAAGAGTTGTTCCTTATAATTGACGCATGTTTCCATTAACGTAGTATTTGTTGATAGCTTGTTGCTTTAAATTAAGAACTTTCATTGTAACCGACAATGTGTGCTTGCTGTGATTGTTTCATCAACTTCGATGGCCGAGGACTTAGCTTGTCCAATTCCACTCCTAACATGGATTATTAGCTTTGCAATAGAAGCAGGACCATTACTTATGTAATTATTAATTTATGGTAATTTAAAAACTCAAGCATCATTTATAAAACCGATGTATCATTTTTATTGGGCTACTTAATTAGCTCTTCCTCTTTCAAGGCCGTTGATCAAAGTTCAAAGTTAATATATGAATTGACAAAGAAAACAGCGAATAAAATCAGTTACAAATGATTTGTAGTTATATGTGGAATATTCCAATGACAGACATAAAAAAAAGAGGATATGTGGACATATTTCCTATGGTGATCGTATCATTAATTTGGTAAAATATGGGTAATAACATTATTATCAGTGTTATTTTAAACTGTGATTTAATTTAATTTATGTATTTTAATTTAATGTACAATTTTAATATAATGTAATTTATAATATTAATATAATTAATGCATGTTTTGCTTGTTTTAACGGTTTTATATGTAATTTTAAAGAAATTGTAATAGTAAATTTGTTATAGTACAGTTTATATTGATTTATCCAACGGCATTTTTTTTTTAAATTAATATGTGGATAATGCAGTGGGCTGCAATATTGTACACTCGTTTGTTCTGTATATTTTTTCTGTTAAATGTATGTTGTAGCTGTTTATTGTCCCTCAAATAAATAAAATAAAATATATTACAATTGATGTCATATAATACAACAAATTAAGTAATTTTACGAAAAATCCTTGGCCAAATTTCGCTTATTCCTGCTATCCATAAGTTCGATATTTCGATAAGACAGAAGCTTCAAGCGAACCTTAAAAGTCGACGAAAAACACCTCAATCCGGACTTAACGGTTGACTTCCCTTTGAACCCAAGATTTTGTAAATATAAGGAGGCCATTAGTGGCCCTGGAGAGGTTTTGAAAATTGTTAACACATTGTTTGCTAACACTTCAAAATATATTCACGCTCCAAGGGACATTTCTGTTCATTGAATAGCAGTAATGTCTTATGTATTGGGTACTCGTCCTTCCTCTAAATACAAGACAGTGAGGTATATTATGTTTTGTGTATTAGTAAGTACATCTATTATGTCTGTGCTAAACTGGGTCGACGGTACTAATCCTGGTTCTGAATTAGTAATTACTGTGCTGTGTATATTACCTAATGTACTGTTAATATAATGGTGATTTCTCTAACTAATTTATGTCTAACCGATTTTCCATTAGTTTTGTAATTTTCAATGCGGATTAAATGATTGCTACATTAATTTTAATGTGTCGGTGATTAGCTGGGTTCTGCAACACCTCTTTTTTATGAAGTATATGAGCGAGGTCAATAGTAATGAAATTTAGATGTACTCTAAATGTAGGGGTTTTCGCTCTGAATTTCCTTGTACTAAAAATATTGTTTATCAAAACGGTAAGTTATATTTTCTAAGCTTGCTTTTTATGTTATTAATATAAAATTAGTATTAATATAAAATTAGAGGAGTTGATAGTGGGAGGTGATTTTAATGGACATGTGGGAAGAATGAGAGGTATGTATGAAAGAGTACATGGCGGATGGGGTTTCGGAAATCCAAACAATGAAGGAGAGACACTGTTGCAATCCGCTACTGCATTTGATCTAGCAGTAGCCAATACGTGGTTTCAGAAAAAAGATGAACACCTGGCCACGTATAAAAGTGGTAATCATAAGACGCAAATAGATTATTTTCTAGTTCGGCGCAACCACTTAAAGTATGTTATGGATTGCAAAGTGCTGCCAGGAGAAGACTTAGTCTCGCAACACAGACTCCTGGTTATGACATCAGTGGTTCAAATTCATTGTAGGAAAACCAAAGAGCGCCCGCCTCCTAGAATAAAATGGCACAGGCTAGAGAGGAATGACTGCGCGAAGAAGTTCAGAGAGCGAGTGGTGGACAGAATGATAGAGATGGGAGACATGAATGATCGAAGTATAAATGAAAGCTGGAATGAGATGGCTGAGTGTATAATGCAAGCAGCGAGAGATATTTTGGGAGAGACGAAAGGAAAGGGCAGAATAGATAGAGATACATGGTGGTGGTCGACAGAAGTTCAGAATGTATTGAAAGAAAAGAAGAAAAAATTCAAGGAATGGCAGTGTGTACAAACAGATAATGTTAGTTTGAAAGCTGAAAGAAAGAATGAGTATAATGCTTTAAAGAAAAAAGCAAAGAAAGCCGTGGCAATTGCAAAAGCAAAAGCCCAGGACAAACTATATGATACATTAGATAGTCCTGCAGGCCAGAAAGAGCTGTACCGGCTTTCTAGAATAAGAGAAAGAAAGGCGAGGGATGTTTGCCAGGTAAGATGTGTAAGAGATGAAAGTGGAATGGTTCTATCGGATAATGAAAAAATCAAAGAGAGGTGGAAGGAATATTTTGAAAGACTTATGAATGAGGAAAATAATTGGAGTGGGGTTTTAGAGAATAAACCAGTGAATGTGGGGTTAGTGAGAATGGTTAGTGTGGAGGAAGTCAGGGTAGCAGTGAATGGAATGAAAAATGGTAAAGCCATTGGTCCAGATGGAATACCAGTTGAGGTGTGGAAGTTATTAAGAGTAGATGGATGGGTGTGGCTGGCTTTGTTCTTCAATAAGCTGTTGCAGGAAGAAGCCATACCTGATGAATGGTGCAACAGTTCTCTGGTGCCCATCTTTAAAAACAAAGGTGATGTGCTTGAGTTCAACAATTATAGAGGAATAAAGCTAATGTCGCATACTATGAAAGTATGGGAGAAAGTTATTGAACGGCGGCTGAGAGAAGAGAGTGAAATTTCACAGAACCAATTCGGTTTTATGCCTGGTCGTGGTACAACGGATGCCATATTTGCCATACGCCAGTTGTGCGAAAAATACAGAGGTGCACATAAAAACTTGCACATGGTATTCGTTGACCTCGAAAAGGCATACGACCGGGTACCTCGTGAGGTTCTGTGGTGGGCTCTTAAGGAGAAAGGTGTGCCTGGGAAGTATGTGCAGTTGATCCGATCAATGTATAGTCGCTGCAGTACACAAGTCCGGTCTGCAGCAGGCACCACTAACAACTTCAATGTGGCTGTCGGTTTACACCAAGGGTCGGCTCTTAGCCCTTACCTCTTCCTGATAATAATGGACGCTCTGACGTCGGACATTCAGGAAGAGGCTCCCTGGTGTATGCTGTTTGCCGATGATATTGTGCTGGTTGCCGAGAGTGCCCTAGAGGTCCAGAGCAGATTGGAGGTGTGGTGGCAAAGACTGGAGAGTGTTGGCTTAAAATTGAGCAGAACTAAAACAGAGTACCTGTTCTGCGATTTTGGCGGTCTCTCTAGTCCTGTGCCCATAGCTCTCGCCGGAACGCCCATACCAACCTGTTCCGATTTTCGGTACCTTGGGTCGCTTATCCAAGGGAATGGTGAGATAGACCGAGACGTGGCACATCGGATCAACTCAGGATGGATGAAATGGCGACAGGTCACTGGAACAACTTGCGACCCACGGATGCCCCTCAAGTTGAAGGGTAAAATCTACAAGTCCGTGATAAGGCCTGTCCTACTGTATGGGTCAGAATGTTGGGCTCTGACAAAGACGGATGAAAAGCGATTGCATGTAGCAGAGATGAGAATGTTGAGATGGATGTGTGGTGTGACGAGAATGGATAAAGTGAGAAATGAGTATATTAGAGGAAGTTTGAAAGTGGCGCCAGTGACTGAAAAGTTGAGAGGGAACCGTTTGTCTTGGTATGGCCATGTAAAAAGGAGGGATGAAACGCATGTTACAAAGAAAGCCATGAGTATGAATGTGGATGGATGGAGAGGGAGAGGGAGACCAAAGAAGATATGGATGGATTGTGTGAGAAATGATATGGAAAACAGAGGAGTTAGTGATAGCGTGACGGGTGACAGGACAGAATGGAAGAAAAAAACATATTGCGCCGACCCCAAATAAAACGGGACAAGGGCAGGAAGATGATGAATATAAAATTAGTATTAATAATCAATATAGTCAGAAGACGATCTTATCTTTGCTTGTAAAGATATAATAACTTAGTCCCTCTTTTATGTATAGCAACAATATCCCTAAATAAATTTTAGAATTCAATCAAATTGTACATCGTGAAGAGATATTTAATTTTTCATGGCGGGTGTGAGCGGCGCGTTTAATCAAATAAACCTTTTGTGATATGAATTATTCATCGACACATTCGGAAAGTGGTCCACTATAACTTGTGCTTAATGGTATTCAATGCACGTCAATAGTAAACCGTGAATGGTTTTAATAGTAGATGCTTTGAAAATTTATCAATTTACAACGAATTATTGGCTTTGTTTTATGTTGATGACTTTCTTTGCAAGTCAGCTTTAGTTGAATGATTGAGTGCCTATCAATACAAGTTAATCTTAATAGCATCAGACTGTTTTATTGATGATAGATTCGTGCTTGACCGCCGTCTCGCCTAATAGAAAGATACGATAGAGCGCGATGACCTAGAAGTAGCCTATTCATTCCTGACCTAAAGATTCTCGGGTTATAGCCATTAGGTAACGACAGACTCCGGAGACTTGTAACTAGAATTCGCCAAATTAAACGTGTTAATTTTATTTCCAATTAAAACGTTAATCAACGAAACCTCTCGAAGCGGAACCTATACCTATTTAAATAAATTGAGGCATTTTGGGCAAAGCCCTGTTGATAATAGAGTCAATAGTTCCTTTAGAATTTGTAACCGCAGTGGTTCTTCGAACAAATTATAGTGGTGCTATAGAATACGTGGAAAAGTCATCTGCTGATAATATTGCGGCACCATTCATGTTTACCATGAAATGTTAATAATAATAGATGAATAACAGTCATGTTATTACTTTGTGTAAACTGTTACAGTAACTTCCTTTGTAACAGACTTTGTAAAAATGGGTTACTTACTATTATTAATTAAGCAAATTGTAGCTCTTATCAATCTGTGTTGAAGTATTTTGCATTAAAATGTAGGAAGTACATTAGCACCGCGTTATTCGACTAATTTTTTGCAAGGTAGTGTTGGTATATCGAATTTGTTGGACTATGACGAGTTACTTTTAGGTCGACGAATTGCAAACATAATATATATAAAGTCTATCTCCGATCAATTCTATACATATAAAAAATAAAATAATTATACTTAATGCAATATGGGAATTGTGAATTAAACATGACAATATATGATTGGATATGGTGTATTATAATATTGACGATATTGACGGCAAACATTGATTTCTACTGCTTTAGGCATTTCGGATTATAAGGACGCATCTATACGCTATGCTATTTAAACAAGGGCCTATGCAAATAAGCTAATACACAAATACACGTTGTCAAAAAGACAAAACAAAAAATTACTCAATAGTCACTACGATGAAAAGAGCAAAATTAATATCTTCACAACGTGTCGAGTGTTCTCGAGAAGGCTGGCGACTTGCCGACGATCTGCCTCAACGGACTAATTTAATTAATTGATTCGTGTCTTCTTCAGAACAAATCGACGATTTGAGATATTCACGTTTTTTTAAATGGCCATTTCCAAAAATGTAACCTGAAAGAACGCAGTAAAGCTGAATTTGCAACGAGTCAAGCAGCGAGTGAATCGTTTCGGAATAAACTGGATGATACCGAGCAATTGATTTGAGTATCATAATGGTTTTTATATGGAGATGGATAGGCTGAATTTGTGGATTGGTGTAAACGTGATTCATACGTTTCCCAAATGAGAACATCGTATATGACTAGTGAAATAAGAACGAAAATACTAGAACTCCGAAATGAAATTAACCGTAAATCACAACATTTACTCATGATGTTATAATATTTTCTTTCGACAAATATTAAAATATTAGTGTTGTTAATGTACTACTGAATGATAACGATAAGAATAACGCGAAAGATTAAACGAGCAATAAAACAGTTTAGTTGACTATTAGCTAACAATACAGCAATAATTTGAAACCAAGTAAAGCCAACAATGCACCATTGCATCACGTGCGTGGGAAATCTGCAGAAAATAAATACCGCAGAGCAACCAACTCTTTTATAGGTCCTTCACTGCAGAATCAATATCCAAAACTGTTTGAAGCTTTTAAAATTCAGTAATCGTTTGATCATTTGAATAATTCTATTTATGTACTATTGATTTCATGTTAATTCAACCAATATACAAAGTGATTGCTTTGTGTAGTCTAGTAAAAAACCAATATGATATTACCCAGAATGGTTCTTCGTAGTAATATCGGATTGGAAGACCAATGTTACCAACAAAATCCCTAATGTTATGCATGAGAAGCTCGAGACGTCTCCATATATCATTCATGTGCGGGATGCACCGAGGATAATGCAACTTGAACTTCGCGAGCCGAGCAACTTATCCTGTATATTTCACGGCAATTCCGGCCGTCTCGCTTCAGTTTATGAGTTTGCAAAGCGTGTGTCGGTGATTAATGAATTTTTGGCAACGTTCAACGTTGTATCATTAAGAGGCGCCTTTGTTTGTTAACGCTAAGTGTAAATATGATGTGATAATTGTGGCGTTGTGGTTGAATGATGGATGTTGCTGAAATCTAATGGAGTATGCTTAACTTCCCTTTTCTTTAAAGATTAAAGAGAGATTATTACTGATTGCAAGCCTGTCTGGTTTATTTGCTAAGATATCGTTCATAATTGCGTTTCGAGTCTCGGGGGTTCTTTTTGCCTTTTTGTCCGTCACACACTACGCGATCACCAAAACATCTCATCTAGCGTAGTCGACGTCGCTAAAAGCGTTTGAGAAGTCGTTCGGTGTAAATCGTCGCAACTTTTCCACTTGTTTCCGTTGTAAGTTTCCCGCCAGTCGCAGCACTTCGTCGGTGATTTGAGCCCCGCCACCGAGTCTCGTTTCTTTGCCTTACAGTTGCAAAGAAAAAAGTGTTTTTGTTGTAGAATTTCAAGTGGTCAGTTTAGGAGTCGTTTTAAGTAGCTGCGATATCAAGTAAGAACCATATGTGTTATCTTAGGTGGCGTCATAGAAGTTTACTTGCTAATTGGTGTAAAGATAACAGGTGTTTAATTTCACCGTATACTCGTATATTTGGATAGCTAATTAATACTTTCTGCTTTGACTTAGAGGAAGACACATTATTTGTTTCACTATTTTATTTTAATAATATATCTGTGCACAGTAATAGTAAATTGTAATTTATCTGTTAATACAGCTAATATTAACAGAAACGTGGCTCAAAGCCAGGCATAACATGCCTAGTTTTTAAAATACGATTAGTTTTTGAAATATTTTGTACGTCTAGCAGATAAAGTGATGCATATACTTTGTAATCTCTTCCACACTATTGATATATTGTTAAAGAACAGCTAAAGCATTGAAGTTCGTCTTGTGCCTCTGGCATACAGTTTAAATAAATAAGTAAACTGCTAGAAACACAAAAAATATTATTTTTAAATCGAAGCCAAGTTTTGTTAAAACTGTGAAGGTTAGAAGCGACAGGGTCAGACGAAAATTGTTGTTTAACTAACATTTGAGTTTAAATTAACAAGTACATAAACTGACATCATTCATAAATGGATTTAGAAAAACGCCCTTCAACAAAAAACTATTGTATTCTCACGATCGATGGTAGGAAAAATACAAACTTTGTAAAATTATCGTCTTTTCAAGAATGTGTCTGTATTTATTCAAAGTCAAAGTCAACATATTTTTATTTAACATGGGCCTACATGGGCACTTATAAAAACATCAGAAGCTAGTGCACGGTTGCAAATTGGTCGTTTCCTATGGAGAAGAACCGGCAAGAAACTCCATTATTACTCTAATAAGCTAGAAAACTTAGCTATAAAATAAACAACTACAGCAAAGGTAAACTTTGTTAGCATCCTGCATACATTAGTCACCTCTATTATAATAATTAAGCGTTGCAGCATTTTATGACATAGTATCTTTAGCAAGCTTTCACACATAATCGTGATGATCACCCCAACATTGCAAGGGCAAAAAGTGAAGCAGCAGAATGATCGCGTTACTAGAAGTGTACGACCTTATTCTCCTTATCCTTATAGTGTAGACATGACATAACACAGACTTGAAGTCTCATGTTCAAGTGGCATCCCATAGAGCCGAGTCGACACTGCCATATTGAATCGTGTCGGATTTACATTAAAATGCAAATAAATTTTTTGATGAAATTCTTAAGCTTGTTCCAATTCTAGGCTGTTGTTGAGTCACTGTTCTCTTTTCTTTTTAATATACATATTTCTAGATTTGGTCACGTACTTATCGAAAAAGAAATGGAATCCTACAACTAGGTATTACTTAATAAAGCATTTAATTTATTGTTGGATTCTACTTTTCTAACACCATTAATGGCTTCTTAACTAAACGAGTGTTGCCTCTAAATCTTACTTACTCACTTGGAAGATTATCTAATTCCTATTCCATATCTTCGCTCACATCTAAAGACGTGTATATGAACTTTCTTTGGGACTGCACAATTGAATTCTCCTAGTGGCAAACTGCATTTATAAAGACGAGACTTGCCTCAATTTTAACAGAGTTTCATCCTTTTTCATTTCGCATGTTAGTAATTGCCCATATATCGTGAGCACCCAGTATACCAGGAACTCAAAGGAAACGATGTCAAGACTGAAAACTCCACTGTGATAGATAGCTTGTTAGTAATAGCTGTTCTCAGCGGTGTCAGATTTATGCGATGAGCGCTAATTGGATGCTAGAATGTCTTTGACGGTATTCATAATGAGGCAAAAATGTGATACCGCTGTGGTCTTTATTTTTCCTTGATGTAGGGTAAATTTTAACCAGTTGAGCAAACTTTTGTAAAAGCAAGGGTAAAAAATTAGTATTTCTTTTTTAAGTTGTATGTAACGTTGTGGTTGAGTCCTGTGATAAATCAATATAAAAGCGAAATACTACTCACTGATTAATCACGAAATTTCAGAAACTATAACACCTACGGAATCTCCACGCGTAGAGGGGTAAAACGGGGGTTGAAGTTTGTATGCAGAAACCGACATTCACGTGGGCGAAGACGCTGGCAGAAGCTAGTGAGAAAACAGACGTCATCAGCTTGTACCTATATTGTCTTTCCATCCCGCCTGTAGACTACAAAATATAACCGAAAACATTTTTCATATCCGACACTACCGTCTGACATTGTATAGCGAACGAATCTAGACTTCCAAGAATATTTCGAAGCCTCTCAGTTTATTTTGAAGGTAGGTATTACTTTCAATAGTGAAGGTCGTAATTATATTTGACTTTTATTTAACTGTGATGCGATAAACCTGGTCCGAGGTTATCGATGAGCCAATTTTATTTATTTTTATTTGTCCATTGACATCACCTTATGATTTAGTGCTGACGGATGTGACTGTGAGGTCATGCTGAACGGTATTTTAGTTGGATACCATGAGATTATTACCTTGTAATTTGTTGTCGTTGGGAATTTTGTAAACGGTTTAGAGATTAAGCATAATTTGTCTCAAATGTCCCTAATTATTACTGTCCGAGGTCTTTTATGCTTATGACGTATATTGTTATTATAAATCTATCTATGTTGTATGATCTGCTTCACTTTTCGATAAGCATGCGCAAGATTTTTGATGCCTTTGATTGCCTTAAACTTTGCTAGAGACTAACCTAAATTCAGAATCTGACTTTCGATGCGTACAAATCAAAATATTAATACTATTCTTAATCACTTTATATCACTGGGTCCGTTAATCGGTATTTATGTAAATATTTATTCCGATTCAATACATTGGCATTAATGTGATTCCATCTAAATATGTATATGGAGTCGGTCAATCGTCCGCCGCAGGTCGTTCGTTTATCCATTGCTATTCAATAAGCCCAATTGCTCATATTTTATTATCACCTATCTATTGATCTGTAGTCTATTCTATTGCGATCCCGTTGATTTTCATTTATTCAATATTGCTGGCTGTTTGATTGGTATAATGTTACATAGTTTCCATTGCTGCCAAACTTCTAGATTTGTTCCCGTCTGCGTTTTCTCTTCCGAAATCAATATTATAAATTGCTCAAGTGTTTTGTGAGTTTGATTTGAATATGATATACACTTTGCTGTTTCAGCGGAGTCTCATTTTATGCAAGTAAATTTTGGTTTTGAAATAAAATGAACGTTTTCTTGAAATTGATGGAATAAATAGATTTTAGATATTTAGGTCGTTGGAAACGTGATGTCGTGGTTCAGAAAATAATGTAAAGAAATCAAATGCATTCAGAATACTTAACGCTGAATGAAATTAAAATAACTCAGATGTGCAATCACAGCTGGCTCCACTCAGCAGAGTTCAGTAAATACTAAGGGCTGAGAAAAAAGAAGGGAAGACTTCTAGAAAATCTAATTTAATTAACTATTGGAATAGACAAAGTGTGATTTGTATGCAGATGTAGACTCAGCTTCAAGTTGACTTGTACTGGGTCGGTGTAAAGGCTAATTCGATATGCCCCGACGGCAGTTGATTAAATGAATGGCTGGCCTACTTCCGCGCCTACAGCTCCGGGATCGGGTGCATGCTGTCACTTATTTCCGATGTCAATTCACACGGCCAGCTATCGCGTGCAGGTGATAATTCGCTTACGTGAGATTTATTACATTGCCGGATCTTTTTTATAGAAAAATGGTCAGAGGTAAAATTTGGGCTTCGTGTTGTGAGGTTTTGTTTGTTTTAACTATTTTATGGATGTAAATAATTGTTTTTATAGTTATTTGGTAAATACGGTTGCGAACTATTCACCTTGTGTTAAATAAATGGCGCCCAGCGTGGGACCGGTTGGGCGCCAGAGTGTTTGAGCATATTTATTTAAAAAATGCATTTAAATATTTATAAAATATTTCAATAATCATAAAAGTATATCACGGCAGTGGTTTTATTCGCTTAAAGACTGCTTACACGTGGTGGTACCGGTGAATGGAGCACGTGGCTAGGAGCGGGCGCGGCCGCTCGATACAGCGGAGGCTGCGCGCTGAGCTCCCGCCCGGAACAACCTCTCCACCACCCAATCGTCGCTGACCTCCCTCAGTCCCGTCGCACAGTTCACTGACCAACAACTGAGGGAACCTCCGCCGAAATTCAGGGCTCTTTCACGTCTGGACGCCTAAATACCAACCATTCACGCAAGACCTGTGATTCTCCTAGAAAATTAATGCGATCTCTGAACAGATATGGGTCTCAATTAGTTGGGCATGTAGATATTAAAGATTCCGCTCTCCCGGTACGAGCGTACGAGGCTCGTATCTAATGACACTGTTTTGATTTACGATAAGCTTTCTGTGTACGTTATTGTATTTATAATTTAATGCATTTATTCACGAATTGATGATCTCGGCCTGATAGTATTAAATTTAACATTGCACTATAATTAAGATGTGGTTAAATGATTTATATATCCATATAGTAATGGACTTCGAAGTACGTTTATTTGTTAGACGAGATATTCCAAGAATATAGACCGCAGATGGCCATTTTTGTGGTTTTTGTGCATTAATTAATTGATTAACATTTAATTTGGCGAAGGATATCGGATTTATGATTTCTAACAACAAATCCGTAAATGGTATCGAGAATTTAAAACAAGCATAATATTATTCTTATGTATATTAAGATATTTTACTGCATCGCTTATTTTATTTGCAGACTACTGCGCTAAAGGAGACAAGGAGTTTAAGACAACATCTTCATTCGTTAAATTGGGGTGTGGAATTCAACTGGGGTTTACGAATGTATTCTAAGGGCAAATAGCGTTACGTAAATTGAGTAATTCTGTTGTTCATAGGGGAAGAATTAACTTGTCAATGTTCTGCAATTCTGTTAAATTCTGTGTGCTATTAAGAAATGAAATTGTTGAAAGGTAGATAAACATAATGATTACAATTGCAGAACCGCAAAGATCGTCACACTTGATTTTTGACGATATGTATCAGACCCAGATACATTTTGGCTTGCAAATTGTTAGGTTATCACAGTGATAACCTAACAATTTGTAAGCCAAAATGTAACGTCTATCCCGACAAGCGAATTTTCAACGAGCTATCAAACGCCACATCCTCAAATCTCATCCGGCGACAAATGCCCGCTAACAGAATAGTTACGTCTCAGCATCCTTGCTTATTTTTAGGTCGCCACACAAGGGAAGTGGCCAAGAGGGGAAGCCTCGTTATTCTGTTAGCATATAACTGCTACGCACTAAGGCAGCTTTTAGTAGACCGTAGTTCTGTTCTTAGGACGGAAAGATGAATAAATTATAAAGGTACCCTCTACGGATGTACGAGAGGTCTCCTCGCATTTACTTCGACGACTTTTTTTCTTGAGCTTTTTACTGTGTAACCCCATTTCGTTAATGCTTTGTGGATTTTGTAGTGTTCTTCTTTTACTTTAAAGATTTTTTTGTAGTAGTGAATTGTATTGTTAGCTTTTTGTAGTTTTCGTTAACATAAAAGTAAGGGCTCTTAAATCATCAACGATGTATTGTGAATGTTTGATCTGAAATTCAATTTGGTTGGTTTCATTATTGAACAGAAGTTCCGAATAGACCGGCAAACAAAGCTCCAAAATGAAATTAAAACGTATAAATAACAAAACCATTTCAATATTTATGTGTTTTAATATAATTTTGAGAAATTATTTACCGTTCTATATTGCAAACGGGCTTGATTAAATCATAAACGAGAACTGCAAACACTTTTAAATCCATTTCCGATCGCATTGAGCTAAACCGGAAAGCAATTCAATACAATCGAGTTTGCACAGCCGGACCCAAAATCTTTTATCTAATCTAGACAAATATTGGCATTGACTTGGCACATCGCGGAATGGGACCAACCTTAATGTTAGAAGAGGACACGTGCAAAAAATTGAAGGCTTTAATACCATGACTAGAAGCGCCAGATTCCTATGCAGAGTAAAGATATTTAAGACTGAAATATACCTTATTGTTTGGAGATAAGGTCCATATCTTAGTATTGAAAAATCGATTAAGTTCTAAGGCGTGAGGAGATGCGGATTGTAGATGGATAAAAGTTGGTGTCCGAGATAAGACGGGTCGTTGAACTCGAGCCTACGGGAGTTCTTCCCTTTTGATGATTTCGTTTGGATTGAATACAGCTTTTATTGTGTAAAAGAATCGGTTTTCTTTATTTCTTTTTCCGTCTGTCTTGTTCTTTGCGTTATGAGTTTTGATTAGTCTTTCAGAAATGAAATAAATGATTGCAAGATGAAAATGGTTATGAGTTTAAATATTTGCACTTAGTCATATTTTTATTTAAACTGCACGTGCTGTTGATATGGTAATGAAATGTTTATTTTTAGGTGTGAATTTAACTGTTCAAATAAAATAACAACGAGCTACCGATTCCATAGAATCAACAAATATACAGACGGTATGGTCATATGGTAATTCAATAAAGTAGTAGTAAACCAGTTTTGTGGTAACTCCAGGAATGTGCCCATGTGAGGACGACTTGTTTGATGACGCGTGGTATTTGTAATTATTCAACTGTCGCTTACGTAATTAACACTTTAGAAGATTCTAACGTTAGAATAAATTGAATCGGACGGATTTCCATTATGTTCTATTTTGAGGACGGGCTGCTTGCTTCTGAGGAGAAAGTGATGTGGTTTTTGACGAGGAGGAGTTGATGCAATGTGACGGCTCTAAGAATAGAATATTTTGGTCTTTAAAAATGTAGTTGAGTTTTTCGGTGCTAAAAAGTAGAGGTGCAGAGAAAAATAATACATGAAAATATATTCAAATACACCCACCTACGCTAGTGTCGAGTTTATTTTATTTATTTGTTAAATTTTGTTATGCTGAAGCAGTATACCTTCCGCAGACTACCCCCCTTTTTTAGTTTCAGCTCTTACACTTCATCCTAAAGTTGTCTGGTAGATATCGCTATCAGCGATAAGACCGCCTTTGTAATCATTCGTATAAGTTTTGTGATTTTTTTACTATTTTGGTGTACAATAAAGCTTTATTATATTCTTCACTGCAATCCCACCAAGGTAAGTAGTGATGCAATCATTGATGGTGAGGTGCTAGTAACTCAATTAATCCAAATCGGAGATCCAGTTGGGAAATATTAACGCTGTGATGATACTACTCGCCTTTTCTCATGAATATGCTCTGCCCGCGAACTTTTTTTAAATCTTTAGTGCTTGTCCGAATATGATACTGTATCAGTACGACAAAAAAACTTTAATTTGGAATGTTAATGGGTTTGTTGCCTGATCTATAATATAATTTGAAATCATCTTTAGCCACGAATAGAAACAATATTTCACGCCACTCTCAGTGACAGACAAAATTAATTCCCACTACAATTGTAAGTCTAGTCGCATTTGTCACTAAAGTTGTTATGCTCGGTTTACGTTTTCCGATAAAACATACACACGTATATTTTATTACTTAACCCGAAACAATAAAGTTAGCTGTAAACATAATTTATTATGCATATAGGCCAGCCTCCGGGCGTTTAACATCTCTGAGAGAATCTCTTTTAAATATTTAAAGACGGTTGAAGGCGTTTCTCCTTTCATTTACAAATTAGGTGGCGTAGGAACTGCACGCACCGATCTAGTGTTTGTAAGTATCCGTGTACTTACACATCATGTTCTACTTTTATAGAAATAACATATTGATGTCAGGGTTATGGGAATCCTGTGAATGTGTGATGCACAGGTAGGTAACGTGAATGTGGCGATGCTAAAAGGGATGCCGAAAGGTAACCACTGTTGGACATAGGTCCAACAGTGGATGCCTTTCGGCCGAAATGATGATGATGATTCAATTCTGCTGACCCTAAAAGAAAGTTATATTTTAGAAAGTTGTACAGGCTTTGATTGCGATCGGGGACATGAAACAGGAATACAACAATCTTCCAAATGAGTAACATCTACAGACAGAGGCCTTTTAGTTACCGAAGCTATTAATGGTGTTGGAGACATGGAATCTCTTGATGATCACAATAGTATCTTGTCTTTCTCTTTACTATTCTTTTAATTTGTTATAAATAAGTGCTCCTATTTCCATAAAAATGACCGTATTATTGGTATCTTAGACTGGGAGTGTTAAGAAATAGCATTTGCAACGTACGCACATAAATGTTCACCCTAAGTTATCCCGTCGTTGGCATAATGGGGGACTTAACGATATCATTTGCCTGTTAGCGTCTACCTGTATCTGTGATGCTCTCCACCTAAACGGAATCAGATTGCATAATGCTTTGTGTTACTGAAACTACAACGAGACATTATTGATTGAATTTTGGAAATAGTTATCAGCATAGGAGCATAGTGAGGTGGTGATGATAGTTTTGTTACCTCTTTTTAATCATAATTATATGTCTACATGTGGTTTCAGCATCGTGTGTATTATGTGTCAAATAAAATATTATTCTTTCTTTGGTCCATGTAGTTCAAATCAACTCTGTTCTCTGATCTCTGCGCTTACCAGAAAGAAAAGAGTTTAGAGGCTGCATGCTGCATGCCATCGATTTGTTAAATATAGAAAGAGATTTCAAACAAGCCCAATAAAACACTAGATAGAGCCACCTAGTACAGAAAACTGAAGTGCATTCTTAATAAAGGTACCAGGAAAGGAAGAAGAGCATTTATAATAACAGGATCCGGGAAATACTTGGATTACGGTTAAATGTTTACTATTTAACCATTGACGTATATAATTGATCTATAGGAAAGAAACTCCATGCGTGAGCTTCCACAAATAAACACATACTTCCTTTTTCCTTGGGGGAAGTCACACTACAATAATAATATTGCAAACACAAAGAAACAAAAATACAAATTGCAATTTACAAATTTTCGCCTTTATAAAGAGGTGAGGTGAGAGGTGTTTGTGAGGAAGTGTGTGTATGATTCTTACTCCATGTTCGAACAGATTTCGATGAAACTAGGTACACAGGTAGACATTAATTAGTTTTTATCATTGGAGTATTTCCTTTGAAATAGTTTTTTACTATCAAGTTAGCGTTTTATAGATAATTGAGTTAATAACTTCCCTATGCTAATGCAGTTGGTATTAAGTTTTAAAAAGTGTCATGCTGTAAAAGTTTCCAAGAAGTTCTAGGTTATGATAAAATTAGCAAAGTTCTTCCGCATGCAATTTTTGTCGCACTGTGCTGGTATAAAACTTTTTGAAAAAATTTTCTTTCTTGTAGAAACTAACGAGATTATAGTAAGACCGTCATTATATCCATAGATTTAAGTTTCTTTGTAATTTTTACTAAGCTAGTTTGGTGTACAATATTGTTTATTCTATTAAGAATTATTCTCACAAGCTTTTTGGTAACTGCAATGTTTGTAAAGTTTTATGTTGGGTTATGTTAATAAAATAAAAGGCAAAAATCAAACATACGATTTACACAAAATGGCCAGGCGGCCATTTTGTGTTTAATCGTATGTTTGATTGCATGGATTCGTCGACATTTGAAAAAAACTTAATTAATGAAGTGCGTGCTTATGCCATTGTTTGGAATAAATGGAGTGAAGACTATAAAGACAGGCTTAAAAATGACCAAGACAAAGCGATATTCTACGGAATTTGAATAAAACTGATAAGTTTAAATAAAAATATATTTTAAAATTGCATTAGTGTAAAATAACGTTAACTCATCGCGCGATCAGTTTCATCGCACGATGAAATCGCATCGCATTATCGCACGACCGATGGCTATAGGACGGAGCCTATGAAATAAAAGTGTACGAGTAAGTATATGAAAAAAAAAAACTACGTCACAATAAATTCAACATGGCGGGCTATTTCTAAAAGTTTTGTTTTAATTTTTTTTAAAACACGTGCGTCCATAAATGAATGACGCATCTTTGGGAACTCTATTGATGAATGTACTCACGGGAATGGAATAGACAAAGATATTGTTGAACATGGAATTAAGGCTAAATGCGTCATTGATGATGCATGTTGTTTATTCATTTAATGTACAATTACTATCATAAATACAGGAAAATATGACTTCATTTTAATACCTACCTTTTACGGGAACTTTACTAAGTTAAAAAGGAGGATAAATAATTATTTTTATGAAGTAGAAATTCGGATCTTGATCGGACATCATCTTTTCTACCGATAATTATGCTCATGAAAAATAATGTTAATATGGAATTTACGCTGGAAATTTACATGTAATTTAAAGGTATTAAATTGGGTAATAATATAATAGGTATCTATTTAACTTTTTTAAATTGGCGTGACAGAATCGACGAAATACACCTCCGTTACTCTTTTTTACGCTGGTCGCTGTCTTGTAAGTAAAAAAGAAAGATCGTCGCACAAACTAAAACAACAAAACTTGAACTTGAAACAGATTTGAAAAAATACAGGTATAGTGTTACCGGAAACGATACAGACTCTCGACGGTTCATCAATCTTAATAAGGTTACTCGAGTTATGGAATTCCTTTTGGGTTACCACACTATAAACTGTATCTATGTCAGATCATCATATCAGATTTTCATTACACGCAGCGACATCTATAAAGCCACATAAGAACTAAAAATTCAAAATCCTGCATCGCTGTATTAGAGTTCATTTCGTGATTAGAAGATACTATCGCGGTCATTTCTGCCTGATCACTTAAAAAAAAAATCTCATTTACTCCTGCGGCGTGGCACTAAACTAAACCTTTGAAGTTTTCGTTTACATTTGCAAGTAAAAATCAACTATTGGGCAGTTGCCTGGTCTTCTCTGGTCGGAAGATCTTCCAAGTTCAACGGAGGTTTGCGAGATTACACACGAGTTCCGCATACCACTAAAAACACTCATAAATTATAGGGCTCTGAGCTTTTGATACACATGATAATTGTAACCTTGCATCGATATGTCATCAACGTATCGAGAGTTGTAGCACCACTAGATAAATTCAATGGTCAACAAATTGATTGCACGAGATACGAACATTTTATTGGTATTCAGTTCACGGGCATTACGCCCCTATTATGATCGCTTATTAATAATCATAGTGCGACGTGCTCTGTGATTTGTGGATACGAAGTCCACCTCAATCAACACTGCAGATATTAACTTGATATAATACTTCGGTACAAAATACGTATTGATAGCTTATTACCAAGTTACCAACAGATGATGCTCTACAAGGAAAATATATTCCCCCAAGAATACCATGCATTAACGATCAGGGTGAAAGCGTACGAAGCGAAAATATTACGGAATGATACCGCAAATGCGTTTCCATTCCACTCGGTGCCCTCACAGGGACATACTCCCCTTCCCTCAGTAGTAGACCGTTAATAATCTGTTACAGAATAAGATAATGATAGCTGGCTGGATCCCAGAATTTTACTAGCATCCTAATTAGGCAATCGACGCCCTCGGCACAGGAACTAAGTTGCCAAATAGTCCAAATCGACAAGAAAGTTTGGTTAACTACCGGAACTGAATCTAAGTTTGTTCGGTCCAAGAATTTCTGTCTTTAATCAGCTTTCAGATAAGGGATATGTTAGTAGGTTTTGATAAGAGACTACATGTGCTAGTTTTGAGATGTTTAATGAAGATATGGTCATACATACCAAAACTGCAGTGTCCTAAACTTTTTATCACACCATATAAAATATCGAGACAATTATTTTACTGAAGACTCGTTTTTACTCTCAGCATAAATTTACTTTTTAGGTTAGCAAGAAAATAATTACATCGTAATTAATCTTTAGACAGCTGGGTGTTAGTCACCAAAAGCTCGAAACAATAGCGACCCATCATACCGCAAGGCAAAACCTCGTCACCTATAAACATGCCATGCATTTCGTTTCGAACAAGCCCTCCGTCACCGGCTGCGGTACAATATGGCACACGACCGCGTAAAAAAACACCCTATACGGTCCCTGAGACCTCACAGATATCCACTCAAATGTGAACTTTAATGTCTGAACGTAAAGACGGAAAGTGAAGCAGCAACTTCGACACACGTTGCATTGAAGGCTGAACTTTGACTCCAAATGGCGACACGTTTTTTTTTTTTTTTTGGTAGATATGCCGTTTGCTCTTTCACACAAAAAAAGGATGCTTGCTGCCATGAGTTACGGTTTATTCCAGAATGTGCCGTGAATTCTTTGTTAAAATATTTCGCCAGAAGTCGGCGAAATGCTCACGTGCGTATTCCTTTTGTTGAAGGCTCCGGTGGAGACTCGTACAAACCTCGACGGTGTTACTTGACATTTCATATGAATAATGGCATATTTTTATTCGTGTAATGCGTCGTAACCTTTTAGAGAAAGGATTTCCTTAACGCTATTTTAGGAACAGTTGTATGGATCGTGCCAGCTATTGTGTAAACTGTGTTTTAACAATCTTTCTATCGTCCCCCATTTTTTTTCTATCAAGTCTATTTATTTTTTTATTGCGTTTCCCAGTAACGTTAACACTAGTAGTATATAACTTTTTTATGTGTTGACCTTTTCATGGACTATCAACATGCATAATGTCTTAAAAAATGGTGTACAATATTTTATGATTTGATATTAAAAATAAAAGGTTTGTTTCGCTTGATTGAATAAAACGGGTTCATACAATTGCTTTATTGCTTTTATTATGAGTATCAGACGATCTGCGGTTACCTTCAACGGTTTCTCTCACGATTATCCTAGTTTTTTTAGAATGCTATGCTTTTTGTGGTATCTTTAAAACTATTGTTGATCTGATTCGCTCTGATAATTTTGATTTATCAACTTTCTTATCTATTAATTGTCCGTTACTAACTGGATTATTGCCTGTTCATCCCTTTTCAATGTCGTTACTGTAAAGACTATTGTTTTTAAGATTTCATCTATTGCCCTCTAAGTGACTTCTACATAGTTAAGTTCTATTTAACACAACATTTCCATTTCTTGACATCGCTGATCGCTATCATGAGTTATCGTAGAATCTATACATACTTACACACGTCCCTGAATAACTTAAGTGTTAGTTTGTTAGAAGCACAATGGTACTTCAATGTTATTGTTTCTTCACAATGGGCCCATGGGTTCTGTGACATATATTTGATGTATGTATATTAAGTATTTTGTATTATATTACAAAACATCCATTGTAGTTATTGGATTTTTTAAGTTTAGTAAGTTGAACTTTATAGGAGAAATTATATGTTTATAAGTTAAGTAGTTTTATGTAGTTGATTGACGGGATCCGCTAGAGCCGATGCCTTCCGGACTTGTAGGAATTTTCGAAAGAGGTTGGTAATTTGTATGTGTATTGGTCGTATTCTAGTGTAGTATGGATTTGGCCTGACCAACGTATCGGAATCCTACCTCTCTGGGTCTTTCTCGTCCACTTTTCCTGTCAGCAATAGCTCTTTTTCTGGCAGTGTCGCCAAAGAATTCAGTCTCATGGGTTTGGTTATTATGGAGTCTTTGTGCTGATGCCGTCATAAGCATACTTAAGTCTAGGCATTTTTATGATCTTAAATTGAAGAAGCTGATCTCCGAATTAAAATTTTTCACTACGTAGTTTTTTTTTTATTTTGCAATATAAGTTATTGCAAAATATAATTGTATCAGGTCGTATTTTTAGACTTATAAGTTCAACGTTCGCGGTGTTATCAGAATATATTTTCAGGTGCAAATAACATTATCGATATTTTAATGATGTCACAATTCCGTAGGGTCAATATGATTGGTTAGATTTTCGCAAAGTTTGTGCTATTGATACGGCATTAGTCTGTGGTTGGTTCAATGATATTGATAAGATTAATATCAACCCTTTTTCTGTAGTAACGTTTGCACATTTACGCGTAAATCCTAATGATAATGCTTTTCATGGAACTTATCTGCAAATAAACATGTCATCACCTATTTTTCTGTACTGTGGAGGTAACTAGATTTCTTGATAAAAGTATTAGTGGGGTTCCCCCTATTATGTTTTACTCTAGGTACTCTCCTATTGCTACGTTTTTCAATATCTCGTCTTTTTCGTTGGCATACGCTAGTAGATTCCCTGTTGACCGATTTTGGCGAAAACCGGTCACTGAGGGTATCGTTGTGATGTCCTAGGTATAACAGCTTACATTGCAATCTTACAGAGATTGGACGTAACCAATTTTGGTTACGACACCTATCTAGGTGTCTCTCTTTGTTTCCTAATGCCTACTGCTCCTATTGTTACGTCTTTCGATATCTCATTTTGTTAGTTGGCTGGTAGATCCCCAGTTGACCGATTTCGGCGAAAACCGAGTTGAAGGTCACTGAGGGTATCGGTGTGAGCTCCTATACTGTATATCAGCTTAACTTTGTGATAGGTCTCTCTCTTTTTTAATGCTTCTATTGCCACGGTTTTCGATACCTCGTCTTTGACGTCTTTCCAGTCTGCTGCACGCTCTGACACCGCTCTGCAACATTCATCATCTTGTTCTGTTACTTTAAATCTTTTAATTTGTTGAGGACTGCTTTCTGCCACCAGTATTTTACCAGTCATAATCCGGTGTCAGACTTTCGAAAGTCACACCACAAATGAGTCTCAGTGTGTAATATGTAAATAGTCATCCATGCTCGGACTGATAGCTACGATAAGTATGGCTTAACTCGAGTAGCTTTTATAATATAGCCACAACCTTCTCGTGACTTAGTGAAGTTTATTTCATCACCGCTGCTCTGAAAATGGTGAAGAAAAACATCGTGAGGAAACTGGCATGCCCTTGAATCAAAAATTCGGAGACTTGTGACAGTGACCAACCTGCACTGGGTCAGCGTGGTAGATTACTGCCCATTCTCTCTTATAGAGAGGAGGCCTGAATCCCAGCAGTGGGAACATTATAAGGGTAATGCTATGCTATGCTGTGCTCCTCAAGACACTGAGAACGTTATTCACCTTTACGTTTCTAACTGTACATAGGTATCAAGTCTGTCATATTGGTGTATAATTATGTAGTAGTGTATTGAGTAGGTGCGGGTACAGAGGCAGGGTCTGGTAATTGATTACCGTCGCCATCAGTCCGTGTGTCACGCGATCTCGTGGCTGCCTCCTAAACAATGACTGGCTGGTAATGGTGGCCAGAATTAGGGTTACCTTTAATGACAAATTTGCATTATTACTTTAAAAATAAATCACATTTCATACTAATATTATATACTCGGCTTTTCACGAGTGCAGTGGTGATATTAAATATGATATGTACGTATTATACATATAAACCTTCCTCTTTAATCACTCTATCTTTTAAAAAAACTGTATCAAATCCGTTGTGTAGTTTTAAAGATCTAAGCTTACATAGGGACAGACAGCGACTTTGTTTTATACTGTGTAATGATATAGGTGTTAAATTATCGTGTTATGCAAAAGGGCAACTGGAAAAACTCAGGTTGGTTTTACTCAGTAAAAGCCTGTATTCCCTCTAACTCCTCTCAGAGAAGAAAAGTTAAGTACGTATTTTTATGTCACAAAAACAATTTTTTTTGCGATTACCGGCTTATGATGAATGAGACGTCAATTTACTCGTATACGAGTATTTCACGACAAAAAGACATCACGCTCAATTATAGTTTTTGCGACCGTGAGGAATAATATTTGATTTACTTGGAAGGTGCTAAAATAATAACTAACTTTTAAATTTGACGTACGTAGGTAAGTTATGCAAATTAAAGTCTACTGAAAAAATAATTGCACAGTTAGAAGCACCCCAGACTAGACTCCACATAATTTATCATTTTAATTAGGTCCGCTATAGTTGTTAGGGTTCCCTGCCTAAACGGTGAAAACGGGACCCTATTACTAAGATTCCAATGTCTGTCTGTCTGTTACCAGCTTGTATGTAATGAACCATGACAGCTAGACAGTTGAAATTAAATACACAGACACATAGGTAGTCGATGTATTTCTGTAACAACAAATTTAAAAAATAAAATAAATATAGGTACATCTGGGCCTTTCATTCTACGTAACGTGATATTTTGCTATTGGTCACCGGAGTCGTCCGTCGCCTTGAGGATGGCGAGCAATGGATAGCTCCCCGTCAGGCGAAATGGGCATACCTAGATGTCGATTCAAAACAGCTATATGTACTTGTAGCGACATCTATGGAACCACTTAAGAACTAATTAGTAAATACAAAATCCTGCATCTCGCAATTAAAGTTCTCAGTGGAATTTCAGTAACTACGACAGCCCAAAATCATGTATCGGGCAGTTGCTCATCAGACGTAAAGTTCGTCTGGTCGAAGATAGCTTTTCAAAAAAATGTGAGACTTTACTCTCTGTTCCGCATATTTTTAATTTTATTTTTTAAATTAGAGTTTCAGTTTTTAAGAGACAGTTATGGCAAATTGTATCTGGCTCGTAATATACCTATTACTTATTACTTTACTCCAGATATAGATTCAGTTGTGTTTCGATTGACTTCTGAACGCTAAATGTTCCTTAGCCTTTGAATCGCCACGTCATAAAAGCAAAATTGTGCTCTCAGCCAAATTACAATTTCATCTTTAATCTGTCATGAAGTCGTGAGCGTGGTGTCCTGGACACAGTTTACGTTGTGACGCGGTCAAAGGTTAACAATCCATTAGTCCTAAGTCCTAACATTACAATCATTACAGCTGTGTTGCCTGATTTATCTTAGAAACACAAGTCATTTTCTACATCTATCTCTTTCTGAATTTATTCGCTAACTGCTGCTAAACCACGCAACTGATATTGAATTGTTTTTACTAATAGAAATAGCAATAAACGGGGAAGATTTCTGTATATAATTTGCACAACGAGCGAAGCCGGCGCAAGTTTCTAGTTGCAGTATAAAATCTTACACTAGACTAGCATAAAGTTTATCCTCTACTGAAAGTTGGGAGCTATAAAAGCTGGCCAGTATCCAATAGTTTCAGCGAAACTATCCATATTCATGGAATACCAAGTACCCATTAAATTATTGTCGAAAATAATTAAAGATTCGTGGAATTTGTTGACTGAAACAGGATTTAATACAGCATAAAACGGGGTCATAGACTTGTGAGGCTAGCTAAGTTATTCCGAGCTGGTGGCACGAGCTAATCCTTGCTTAAAGCAGTGGAACCGTCTGTTTGCTCAAACTGATTTCACGGATTGTCGCCTCCGTTCCGCCCTGTTGACATTCATGGTCCTAACAATTGTCGGAAAAACAGTAAAAAGATAAATAACGGTCATGTACGATAAACTGGCTTTAGAACCAGGCTGGAAAGTATCTATACTTTATATCTTTATTTATATAATTCTTCGGGGCTGGGATCAAGGCAAGGAAGGTACTGGGCAGATTGTTTAGTCAGTAAGAGTCTGACACTGTTTTCCCGTTACGCCCAAGGGCGGGATTTATCATTGGATGATCTTTACCTACTTACCATAAAAAAAATACCCAGTATGTGGTGGGTAGCATTACAATCGGATTCTCATGTTTTTTCTGACCGCTAATATGTAAATGAAAATGTTGTGTCTGTTTTTAATATCAGAATAACATTATTTTACTAATTAAAGGAAAAGAATCGCCAAACTTAAGTGGCAATGGGCAGGGCACATTGCACGCAGAACGGATGGCCGCTGGGGCTGATAGGTTCTGGAGTGGCGACCGCGTACCGGAAGACGTAGCGTTAGAAGGCCTCCCACAAGGTGGACCGATGACCTGGTCAGGGTTGCTGGAAGCCGATGGATGCAAGACGCACAGGACCGGTCTTTGTGGCGGCGCTTGAGGGAGGCCTATGTCCAGCAGTTGATGATGAATGATGAGTAATTAAATAGATAATCTATTCGAGGTTTATAATAACGCCACAATTAAAAATAAATTGATTGTTGCTTTCTGATTGTTCTGCCTAATCTCCGAAGCGGTTGGACCAATTTTGACGGAATATTCACTGGTAGATAGCTGATATTACAGGGAGTAACTTAGAGTGAAAATGAAATTCTAACCAAATGCCATTTTGCTGTTTTAAGAGTCCTGTACGGACGGTATTGCGAGCACCAGCAAGGAGTATAATGATGACTACGGCTTTTTGATTACTTGTTGTCGAAAATGGGAACCTTATGTTTCCTTTCTTAACAACAAAAGCTAAACAATCGCAAAAAGAAAGTTCCAATCAGAAAACTCTATTGTAATCCGACAATTGTTGAGTTATTACGAAAAATGGTCATCCATTTTCCTCCATTGCTTTATTTCATGGAAAGCAACAGCCGGCGACGATTGAAGGCCCTCGATGAATGGAGGATACAACAATGGGTCGTTCGTTGGTACATTGTATAATGAGCGTTGTATCGATGGTTTATTCCGAGAAGGTGAACCGCAACAGCCACGAATGCGGGTAATCGATACGGAATCAATGACCAATACTGCAGTCTCGTTAAAGATTTACTAGGACTACTCTGCAACCTTGCCTTGTGTGAACTTGGGTCGCCGTACTATTGCCCTTGATAGCTGGTCACTAGTTATCATCATAATTCTCCACAGTTTTGCACTTTTAACTTGATTCTCTGCTTTCTTTCTTTTCTTTTTTTCTTTCTCTCTTTTTGTTTAAAACATGCACTGATGTAGCTAGGCACTGCTCCTGTGTGGTTGTTGTTTTGATTGCGTCAATATATCATCTAGATAAAAATTTCTATTGATATTGGTATCTGGATAAACCCTTGATCCAAGTCTTCTTAGTTTTTGTGTAAGCCAGAACAAACAGATACGCTATAATCTTGTTTGCTTATTTTATAATCCTCAATCATGGGAACAGATTTTTTAAAAGCATATCTGCTCTTAAATATCTCTAGAGCATGAAAAGGCTTCTGAAGTTCTTATGGTGAATGACATCAGGCTGCTGAATGAACCCGCAGCATAATACTATATTTTCATGAATACTTTAGTATTTATTCTTCGTCCTCTCACACAGCTGTACTATAAGATAGACACTACCTCCCAACCTTCATAAGTTCAATCTCGACACAATAAATTCTGCTCGCAATATCTCGTTGGGATATCGGCATTTATTTCGTTATAAACCAGCTTTGTTTCACCTGCGACGTTTCGAGATACTGCTGGAGTTATTATTATAGGATCTACCTTACGTGGGCGGAGACTTACGACAGACTACTACTTACAACGCTACTTATTATACGTAGGATTATATCGGGCATTTGTCCATTGGCCAAGAATTGCATCGGAATACGGACAGTGTAAACAAGCAAAGTTACAGTTTCAATTTCGTCCTCCGAGTCGGGATTGGTTCAATTTTATGTCTCGTTTCTCGAATTTTATGTTTCTTTGCATTCACATTTTTAATTTTCTTTTAAAAGAATTCGAGGATTGCATGTTGTTTTCCAACAAATTCGATAATTTGATACGACAAGTTAAGTGCAAAGTAATTGAAAAACTTTGTGTGCGTGACAAAGTTGAATTCAAAAATAACCGCGACCTAAATCTACAATGTAATTAAAAATAACAATGTTACATTTTAAGTTAATTACATAATTTTCTTTTTTCAAGGGTTGTGTGTTTAATAAAGAAATTAGATTCAGTTGTAAACAAATATAATCAGATACTGATTGTCTCACACAATATATGTAAATTATGCCCCCTACTATGACGTATCTAAATTATTGAGAAAGAGACAGTGCTATTCGTCCTGTAAAACTCCGTCTCTGTCTAACAACAGCATTAATATGTTATTAAGACGTTATAGTAGGACAATTGGAACGTATGCATCTCAGTTAGAAGCCACAGCGTCTTTCATGATAAAAAATATCATTATACTCTTGTTTTATTTTTATTTTCGTTAAACCTTGGGCCTTACCATGACGTGTTAAAACCTCAGGAGAGTTTATGAGAAAGAGGGATGGAGTACACACCCTGTAAGTTCCATCCCTTTAACAGGAGCTTGTCAGTTTTAGGTCGTCAAATGAGCTCATAGTAGGGTCTCAGAAAAAAGTTTGTTTGCCTTTAAGTTTCTTCAAAACGAATGTACTTATTTTATTGTCTTTTATTTTATTCATGAACAATCTCTAGAGCTAATCAATGTCTCGTAAGCTAGTAACAATCACTGCAGGCATTCCGTCTGATCTGACGAGGTCGTCGGCCTAAGGTCGACGGTACATTGTTTTCTGTTTACTATTACTGTGACTAACTACGACCTAATGAATTGTAACTGAATGTAATGTCTTTTAACTAAATAAAACGAAGCTTTGAACTAATTACTAATAATGATTTTGTATTGTTTCAGGTAAGGATTGACGGTCTTGACTGAGTGCCTAGTTCGAGTTTATTTTACGTTAACTTTTGCACGATTTTGACGTTCGGCGCCTCGATTGGCCGGCTCCAAGCTCTTAACCAATCAGAGCTAAGCGTGGTAAACGTTTCGATCGTGTTACTTCGGATCATAGCGTAAGTTTTTTGTCACTTGTTTAAATCAGGTTTTTTCATGTCCTTGTCTGTCACCCATGTCATAATCATCGTGAGAAAATCCTGTTGAAAAAACCGCTTGCGAAATATTTTCGGTGTTAATTTATTCATTTGTCATTTATGGTACGGTTTGTGCTTAACATGCTATGAGTTCGATTTCCTTACGGAAGAAATAAACTCTAGTCCAATTAGTTTAGTTTGGTAGTTTCGGGATCTAGATATCTTGTGTGTGTGTGTGAATTACATGTAATCGCACCCACGATACAATAGTAACTTTTAAAATGGGGGGCATTTTTTTAGTAAAAAATAAGAAATCAATCGTAAATATAATATGAGACTGAAACAGATGAAGCTTTCTTTAAAAAAGTTATTTAAACAACTTAAAATTTTGGTGGTTTTAATCTCGCGGAGGATCGACCCGGTACATAAATTTATATCGATTGGTAAAGGTATCGATACCGGATCGATCCTCAATCATTCAAACCAAGTTTAAACCACTGAATCAAATAACATTTAACATACAACATCGAACTTTTGATCTGAAATAGTATTTGATTGCAATTTGTTCACACTCCGACGCCTCTCACTCATGTATTTATGCATGCAGTTGCTAAACGACTTGGCATTACCGTACGCTCCCTGCATCGGGGGCGAGGCGAGAAGACGCGAAATATCTCGTTGAATCTCTGCCCTATTGAACTGTGGCAAGTCCACACGTCACAGTACCGTTTGCACAGACCCGGTTCTCTAGACCAAGTTACCTTGTAACTTGTAATTTGTTACTCGCCTTTGGAATGAGAAGAAAGTTTCGTACGACCATCGATGTATATGTACTACGCACTAGATTAGGCGTACACTTACTTCTCCTAGGCCTGTGTCCCAGTCCCAGCTGTGGAAACATTAAAAAGGCTGATGATGATGTTCAGTCACTTTATTTCACTTAGGTGATCTGCAAGCCATGCACCTTTACATTGATGACATTAGAGCAGTTTTGACGTTCACGCAGCATGACAGCGCTGTAAGTTTTAAAAGTTTTATTAGACGACATAATGCCAATAAAGCGCTACAGCGGACTATTGTATTAATTTTTCAGTATTTAGACAAATATTTTCTATGAAAGCACTTGTTTATCGCTTGGATATAAGTCGATGTTGTAAGTTGTAATTTGTAAGTCGCCATTGGAATGAGAAAGTTTTGTACGTCGGAGTTGCTTATCAAGAGCTCCTACAAACTTTTTGATGGCACTCGTAAAATGTCGTTGAATTTGAAATTAGAATCTCAGTTCTGCTTCGTATTGTTTTTTTTAATGTAAATTGTTTTAAGGCATGGCCTTTTCAGCGTGTATGTGCACCTTTTTTATACGACTTTTTTGAAAGTGTAACTAACGATTGTAATTTGTTTACGTTCTTGACCTGGTTATTGCTGCTTGTAAATATGCAAGGCTTGGCTTTTGTTTTGAGAATAACAATGGAAGTTAATATTGGAACTGTATTAAGTAAATCCTGATAGTAAAACTCGATATAATCTCTATCCTAGATCTACAAGGTATAACGGAAATGCATAGTCATATTTTAAATAGTAAGTTCTTGAATAGCAAAAGTTGTATGAAAAATTATTTCGTACAAAGTTACTGTTATACAAATTAGCTGATCGAAATTAGTAACGGAAGATCTATTTTTATTTGGGAATTGACTATTACTTTAAGTTTGCTTTACAGGGGGTAATAATGCCAAAAAAACTTTATTATTATTTTGTACAGCAATATAATAATGAACATTATAATAAAATAATCCATTCACCCGATCTTCTTACCGAATCACAAACTTTCTAACAATATCGTATCCCATTCATCAGTAAACAAGTCCAATCCAGGGTTAGTCTCCACGAGTGCGTTGAGCTTAATGGCTAGCCATTTAATTTATCTTTATGTTGGTATCTCAACTTCCTCAAAAGCTTTCAAGCTAGATAAATTTATTAGTATCAAAATACAGGCTAAAAATAAATTAAATGGAGAACCTCCACAGACATGATGGATATAGCAAATATAACTAAATTATACAATACTTGTGTCCCGCCCCAGCTTCACACGGGTACTGATATTGAATATATTATGCATGTGTTATACACATAAACTTTCCTCTTGAATCAGTCTATCTATTAAAAAAAAACTGCATCAAAATCCGTTGCGTAGTTTTAAAGATTAAAGCATACATAGGGAGAGGTGACTTTTTTTATACTATGTAATGACGAATAAAAAATTCTCAATGCATACTGGTGACTAGGTGGTCATTGGGGTTTTTCTTTAATCGTCTAATATCTGCGGTACCGCTAATTAATTTAATGTTATCCTCTATATAGCCTATAAAAACTTTTTAAAATGTATGTTTCAGGGCACACATTACCTAGTACGGTAAAATAAAAAATATATAGTATGTACATAACAGGTTAACTCTTAAAATCACCATCATAACTCTAACGTAGAGACAGCGTAAAGCATTAGTTTTTTTAATGAATTTATACATGTCACTATCGCAATATAATATATTATTTTTCATTTAACTATCCCATACTGAATAGTATATTAGAATTTTAGGTGCTACCTTGAAACATTCACTTAAATTTTGACAGGTACTTTACAAACTAGTAAAGTACCTACCATTTGGGCTAGTCTCCAAACGACTTATCAATTCGTCACCAATTTTCAATTAACCATCGCAGTCGTACCGTGGAAAGGTGTGTAGCCTAGTCACAGTAGGTAAACACCGGTGACCTTGGCAGGCAACCGTCTGCACTGCAACATTTTGACGGTCAGTCAACAAGGCCGCCGGTCATCGACCCGCCCGGAAATAGATAGTCCACGTGCGGGTGATAGTCATACAGACTACCTACGCACACTTACGTTACATGATGTAAGTAGATGACGAGTTTCAGCTGAATTCTTTGTTCGTACAGCTAAGGAGCAAACTTAAGTGGCAATGGGCAGGGCACATTGCACGCAGAACGGATGGCCGCTGGGGTCGAAAGGTTCTGGAGTGGCGACCGCGTACCGGAAGACGTAGCGTTGGAAGGCCTCCCACAAGGTGGACCGATGACCTGGTCAGGGTTGCTGGAAGCCAATGGATGCAAGACGCACAGGACTGGTCTTTGTGGCGGCGCTTGGGGGAGGCCTATGTCCAGCAGTGGACGTCTTTCGGCTGAAATGATGATGATGATGACAGCTAAGGAGTGGAGTGTGTGAGAAAAAATCAGGTAAGGAGGGATCCTTAGCTGATTTTTTCTTGATAGTTATAATCGGAGGTTCAAGGGAGACGACAAGAAAGAAGATATGACGAATGGGGGGAAGAGGTGACTAGATTCAGCTGAAGTCTTTGTTCGTACAGCTAAGGAGTGAACTGTCCCTCCTTTGCTGAGTTTTTCTTGATAGTTATAACCGGAGGTTCAAAGGAGACGACGAGTAAGAAGAAATGACGAATAGTGAGAAGAGATTCAGCTGAATTCTTTGTTCGTAAAGCTAAGGAGTGGAGTGTAGCTTAGCTGTAGCTTAACATTAGCTGTACGCACAAGGCTAGAGTGAATAGGCTTTTAATAAACTAGGGCGCTTCACCATCAATGATTGCTTCACTGCTTACCATCAGGTGGGATCGCAGTCAAGCACTAGTTTATACCAATTAAAAAAAAAACAGTGAATTCAGCTGTGTTTTTCTTGATAGTTTTAACCTGAGGTCGAAGGCAGAATAGGTTACTTTTAGACTGGCATGCTCCTTTATTGTTTACGTCACCGTTTTTTATCAGGTGAGGTAGTGACCAAGAGCAAGCAATAAAAGATTGAAAGAAAAGTACTATTTGTTTGGTAAATTTGCACATTTTAAATCGTTGGGAATCATATTGGCACGTTTCTGGAGAGCCTTAAACTGCACCGATTTATTGACTCTTAGCGCTACAAAGAGCATTAATCAAAATCTTATACTTTATACTATATAAGATATAGGTTTTATGTAACCACACACACATACAACAACCTATAGAAGCGCAGTAACCAAAGACGCGGATGAACCCAAAGAGGGCAGCTAGTTTTAAATATACTGGTCGAAAGAGCACGAAAAACTCAATAAAGGTTCATCTAAATATCAATTTTACCAAAATTGTTTTAGCCCTTTGCTGAGTCGATATAATAGAAGACTTATCAGTTAATTTTATTTCTCTCTTTTAATTCTCTGTGTGTACAAAGAATAAACTATAAGCATAAACTTAATATAAGAGATTGAAAGAAAATCCCAGTTTGTTTGATACAATTGAACAAGTTTCAGGCAGTCACAAACAACGATACTTTTTCTGGAAAGCCTTTGTTACAATGTTTGTTGTGTTAACAATAAAGAAAATGCATCGTAGCATTCTGAAAAATAACAGACTGAAAAATAGCTCGTACTTCTTTGCAACAATTACTCAAGTTTCAGGGGTTTCAGATACTTTCCTGGACAGTCCTGACTACTGAAATATTTACACTCGTAACGCCTCCAAGTAACGATTCGTCTTCTGTCTGCTCTTGTCTCAATTTCAAGTCACTAGGGACCTGCGCAAAATGTTTTCCTCTTCGGTTACCTGTCACATTATCGTTCACTCTCTTTTACTTTTCATCTAAATAATGCGATTTTTACGGGACACAATTTTCATTTGCTTGATCACTTTAGAATATTTACTCATTTTTTTTAGATGGGAAATCATCTTAGAGAGACAGAAAGGCCTCTCGCCCTAGAATTTTACTAACTGAAAACCCAATCCTGTTCGTTGCTTGTTATACCAGGCCGAGTCTTCCTTTCAGAAGTCGAAACTTGGCCTCGGTAGGCTTCGGCCCTGCGTGAAACAATACGTGAAATTATTTACTATAACATCTAAATTCTTATTGATAAGTTATTTGCCCATCCTTACCTAAGCTTAAAATTACTGTTCCTAGTATTAAACTACCGTTAGTCGATGCTTATATAACCTTCAGCGAAATTTCATTAAACTTCAGTCAAGTTTACGACTAGCAGCCTTCTGGAAACTATGTATAGCAGTTTGACACGGCACAGACGAAGGCTCAAGATAACCATCTTATTCTAATAGATGACAGTACTTAAACTAAGTTTACATTAGTTGCTATCGCCGCTGTATTACAAACTAACGCTTAATCTAAGCACCCGTTTGATCACTTAACGATTATGTTAGAGATTACTATCTTGTTGAACTACGGATTATGTCTACGTTTATGTATTATATTTACCGTTTAATTTTGAAATGCTGGAATAATACTGTAGGTGTCGGAAATACAATGTGGGTATTTTAGGAGTGGGCGTTCTCCTTTGTGATAGTGATGAATGGTATTTTTTTTTTGTTTAGATTGGGATCTCATTAAATAACTTTTCCAGCTTTGAATGGAGTGAAAGGAAGTGTCAGACTTTTACAGACTAAAATCGACTCGTGTTTCACAAAATAAGATGGTTGAAGTTATAAAAACTCTTCAGTCCTGCTGGCATGGTATCATCAATTGATTTGCATTTGCCAAGAAGAAGGTAATCATGACAATTGATATTTCTCAGCAATTGGTATTGGCATATTTAATTTGACAGATAAACGTACTTACCAGGAATATTGCGGACTTATTTGTACCGACCAATTCCGGTACATTAAAAGTTTATCAGGGCAATTAAACACTCTGCCTGTAGCTACTTGGAAGTGGTGCAATAAACATGAAATCGATCGAGAGCATATTGTAGAACCGGTTATTTTTTTCTGTGGACGGATTTTGAGAATCGCCCTTTACAAATTATGTGGACAATGTTTCACGTAATGAATTGATACGATTGAAATTGAAGTGTAAATGTATGTAGTTATTTTTTTTGTTGTCATTATCCTAAACAATTATGAAAATCTATTGCTGTTCGTGTAGTTTAGCTAAAACTTAAAAACGACTTGGTTGATTTTAATTTTTTTTTTAAGAATTAATGTATGAAATAACAGTTGAAACATGTCAAATTGATTTAAAAGTGGAAAGTAATTTTACAATGCGGAACCGTAGATGGTAGTTGCATGTAATAAATGAATAGTAACAATAAATCATTTATTACCTGACAATTATGTTTGACAATTAATTTTGGTCTTGACTGCGTGAGTATTCGAAAGAGTAATTGGGTAAATGTGAAAGTGTAAATACCAGGGTCCTAATTTCTATTACAGCCGCACCGAACCCGAACACTACAACTTCGTACACTACGCACCGCGTAGTGTACGAAGCGCGCCTCAAAGAGATGTCACCAAAACCGTAGGGGCCCAGAAGGGCCGATGTCTCCGGGGCCATGAGTTGATTTCTAAAAGGGAAACCCGGGGTCCTAGAAAATTGATGCATTTTTAGTCAGTAAAGTCTGACACGACGTTTCCTGATCCACATAGAGTGGGAAAAGCCATGGAATGATTTTCATGTAGAGTAATAATTGTTATATTGAGCTATAAGGAAGCTATAACTAAGAGAAAATCGTTTCTAACTAGCAGTAACTTTTAGAGATAGAGTTATCTTTAGGGTGGACGCACATATTGCTATCCCCGCCCGCTTAGTCGAGCATAAATAAGCGCCTACGCGTTTGCTGACTATAGTTTAACCACCCGATGCGATGGTGAAAGTCCACATTTATTTTTATTTATTTGGCTTACAAACAATTGTTAACATATGTAACTGAAGAGTGTAAAATAACATGATTGTTTTTATAGTTTAGACAGTGCAAACAACTACTTATATAAGATAAAACTACACTACTACACGTGTGTCGCGTGTCTCACTCTTCAATCTGGGCGCGTTGGTCTCCATACATTTTATATGGAAACTAGACTTGTGTAGAGCTACATTAGATTTACGATTCGCGACGCCACGCGACTTCATTCTACAGTACGGGGCCGTCAGATTTTGGCGCGTCTGAAGTTGGCTCTGCGAATTTTAGCGTTTGATAACTCGTAAAAAATAAATGCAGTTGTTATTGCTGTTAAAAATTGTCATTTGTTCTGTATGTACTATCAAACACGTGTGCATCATCGGTCTGATGTAGCTTTAAAGGTTTCATCATCATATGAACTATTAAGTCAAGAAGAAATATTACCTTCATGTTTTTACAATCCGTTCCAAATGAGAATAGGATCGATGGCAATGTTGTGACGTCACGTCGAACTGTCAAAACGAAGAAATTAGGTAGAGTGAACAAAAAAAGATATTAAAAAAAAATAATTTACTTACGAATTGTGAATAAAAAAAGTTTAATCAGAATACAGTTTTTCAATTTTGTTTATCTCTGTTTCACTGTGTGATGTGTCTGAGTAGTGGTAAATAGAAGAAAAAGGGGAATTGAACAATGAAAATAAGAAAGAAAATAGTTTTTCTTGTAAACTATTTATGACTTAAGGCAATATATTTGGCAAATTTATATTAAACCCTAATGTTTTTACTTCAACTAGAATTAACTAAAATTTAGTAATAAAAAGCAAAAAAAAAAACTTTTTATAGATACGCAAATAAGATTTTTTTGCAAACCGTACTTTTCACTCAAAATTTTACAGATCGAGGTTATTGACTTTCCTGCTCTTATTTGGAACGCGTAATATAGTTTTATAGTCTCTAATAATAAGTACGAGTACAATGATAAAATCGTACTAGGGGTCGTGGCAGATCAAGATGTTGCGGGACCACTGGCTCAGAACGGAGAACAAATTAATGGAAGGAATGAGAGGGAGGCTTTTGACTAGCAAAGCGACAGTATATGTATATGTATAGGCAATAATAATAATGAAGTTCCATAAATAATGTCAAGTACTCGTATGTAAATTTTATTGATAATAATGTAATAAAATTTATTTTTTCCGGGAATTAAATTTAAATCATTGTTTGTAATTAATACGTAGTTAATCAGCTCGCACACTCATGGTTACACGATTATTATTTATATTGTTTTTGTGTTAATAAATAGAAATTAACTTTATCCATTAGCTGACTCAGCAAACGTTGTTATGATATAAAATAACTGTTGTTAACAGCAATAACAACTTTATTATATTATTAATTTTTGTACGAGCACAAGCACCAAAGTTCGCAGAGCTTAAATTCAGCCTCGCCAAGTAAAAACGGCCGTACTGTACTAACTTTTTATATAGGTTACTCTTGTAAATTAACTTTTTTATAACAAGTCGTTTGTCTGTCTATATAACACATCATTACATAGTATAAAACAAAGTAGCTTCCCGCTGTCCCTATGTATGCTTAGATCTTTAAAACTACGCAACGGATTTTGATGCGTTTTTTTAAATAGATAAAGTGAAGCAAGAGGTAGGTTTATGTGTATAATACATGCATAATATATTCAATATCAGTACCCGTGCGAAGGTGGGGCGGCTCGCTAGTAAATAAATAAATAGGAACCTCCTTGTTTAGGTACTTATGTGCCCATAACTTTCAACTACGAAACAGCAATGGTCATTTTGACAAGGACATGTTAAATTAATTATTCTTTACCTCTATAATTTCCTTTTATTTTGGGTTCATAGCTGTTCATCATACAAATATTATTTGTTATGAGCTGTCAGCTTGAAAATAGAAAAATATCTCAAGGGAAAATACTGCCGGGATAAAAAAGCGTCCTCAGTGCTATACGAAGACATATTCTACTTGTATACCAAGTCTCACCGAAATCCCTTTAGTTGTTCGAGCGTGAAGACGTAACAAACATACACACACATTCACATACTTTGGTCCGAAGAAAATAAAAATACATTTATTTGATTAGCATAGCATTAGCATTAGCCTTATAATGTTCCCACTGCTGGGACTCAGGCCTTCTCCCTAGGAGAGGGAATGGGCCGTAATCCGCCACGGCACGGCCCAATGCGGGTCGGAGTTTGCTTGCTCGCAAAGATTTATTCTGAACATGATAAAATAATGTTTAGTTATTATTTTTATCTCTATCCTCGACCACATAAAGCCAATGACAAGTCTTATCGTCCACTTCCTCCACAATTTATTTACTGTACCGTATAGCAGGACCTTCCACGCACATAGATTATCATGTCGGAGTACTTTCTCTTATGACATTGACATGTGTCTGCGTTAATGTGCTTTAATCGACGCCCCTAATGGAACTTTTTCACGGACCCTTCAGGTCTACTACGCAAGTCTGTAAAGCGGTGAGTTCATTGGGCAGACTTGCCCGCTGGTAATCCGGTACCTCCTGATTGTGCCCACTGTACCCGAGTTTAGGGTCGCCAGGTTTGAAAATCGAAAAGCCTGACAGACTTCCATGCGGATTTGTTCCGCATACATAACATCGGAGCATACCTACATAGCATGGAGCAGTGGTGGCCGAGTGGTAACGGCCCCGACTTACGAGTCGTAGGTCGCGGCTTCAAATCCAGCCAGGCGCATTACTTTGTGTAATTTATTTTATCACCACTGCTCTCAAAACGGTGAAGGAAAACATCGTGAGGAAACGGGCATGTCCTAGACTCAAACGTAACTGTTCAACTCATTTAATCGAAAACCCGCTGTTATCCCACAGCTTACAGCCATGGAATGGACTATTTTCCGCACTAGTGCGGCATACTTGAACTATATGAAAAATTTAAGCACCTAAAAGACGTGCTAGAAATATCTTTATTTAAGCTCTACACGAGTACTAACGTTGTTTATTAATAAAATAACGTTTTTCGCACGTATCATGTAAATGACTAAGTAAACGAATGTGTGGGGATCACCCTTTGTTTGCACGGCGCCTGCCATACAGGCTGTATTTATCTGTAAACAAGTTTGAGGAATTTCAACTCGCGGGTAATAAAGTTAGTAAACGTAATGCTAGTGCTTTTTAACTGGCCTTATTACGGTCAAGTGGTTATTTTTATGGTAGGTAAAAATCATCCACTGACAGATCCCGCCGTTTGGCGGAGCGGGAAACAGTGTCAGACTCGTACTGACTAAACAACCTACCCCATTCTTACGTTGCCATTTATACCAGGGCCAGAGCTTTTCTTTCAGACGCGAACCCTTGGCCCCAGTTGGCTTCGACCCTTCTCCAGGGTCCCTACTACGGTTTGCTTACAACTCCTTGAGGCGCGCGGGAACAGTGCGCGCCGTTGACGACTGGGTGTGGTTCGGTCAAGTGCTGGTATTATTTTCTTTTGCGTGGTATTTTTTTTCATTGATGTAAAGTAGTGCTTTATTTCGATCTCTTAGTAATGTTATCCGCTCTAGGTGTAGCTAGAGAGCTTGTCAGACTTTTACTGACTAACACCCACCTTTGACCTTTCGATTGCCAGATCTTTAATGCTTTTATCATTATCAGCCTTTTTAATGTTCCAACTGCTGAGACACTGGCCTCCTCACTAGGAGAGGGAAAGGGCCATGATCCACGCGGGCCCAGAGCGGATTGGTAGATGTCACATGTCTTCGAATATTTAGTTCTAGGACATGCCGGTTTCCTCACGATGTTTTCCTTCACCGTTTTGAGAGCAGTGGTGAAAAGAATTACACAAAGCAATGTGCCTTAAAGCTTTATTTTTCTTTAAAAGATTAATGGCAGCTGCATTAACGTTATATTTTGATCGCTATGCTTGAGCAATTGGCCCTCAGGGAAAAAACGATAATACTGAATCAACTGTTATTATTGTTGGCGATTAAAATAATCGTTACAACGTATCGATTCCAAGTACTGTTATGGAAACCCTGCAAGCGATATCCGATTAACATGAAAATTATAATTAATTAAAAATTTACCCTTTTGTTATTAAAAACTTTACTGATTAGTAGGCTATATATAATATATTTATATCACGGTATTGTGTATTTTCCTTTAATTCTATATTGTACACAAAAACTTAACATAGATACAATGATTTGACAATTCATGTACAAAGGCGAGCTTAACTCAACAAAGAGTTTTCTCCCGGCAAACCTATGCTTGTCCTTCTAATGGAGATGATAATTGTGTCTAATCTTTTTACCTGTAAGGCATTTCGGTTTTAAGTGGTTATATTCTCTTTGGTTTTAAGACATGGGAACCTTACCTTTGCCCAATATAGACTTTGAAACTAGCCAATTGAATCAAATTGTTATAGATAGGCTATGATGGTTTTAGGCCATAAAAACAATGCAAAAAAGACAACATGATTTTTTTTTTTTAAACAAATAAAATGTTTTTTTTTTTAGCGTCATACACATACTACTTAGGTGGTCGCTAGTCACACTAGGTCACACTAATATTTTAAAAGCGGTAGTAAGAGTGTTTAAATAGGTATGTTTTTTTATTCCTTTCTTTTTTTTTTAATTGCCTAGTTACATATTTATAATGTTTGGGTATACCGAAACCTTCAAATACAGACATTTTTTGTGTAACAGCTGGAGACTCCTCGACATGCAGTGTATGACAAAATTATATGTAATAATTATTATTTTTATTTTATTTTTTATGTTTGTTACTTTGTACTTTACGCTTGAACGGTTAAATGATGGATTGCGATGGAGACTGGAAGTAAGTTCTCAAAACAAATGTAACATAAAATAATCAGGCTTTTAATAGCCACCTCCCCAGGATACATTTTATCCTGTGACTATAACCCTTTGGGTGTGATTTTGGACAATTTCCTACTTTACGCGAGCAAAACCGTTGGCAGCAGGTAGTGATTAATGATTAAAGCTCCAGTGATTAGCAGGCAATCTATTTATGTCCCGGTATTCCGGAAATTCCCCGTCCATTTAATATTAAATATAAAGTGAATGCGTGACCGCCAGCGGGTTATTAAATCAATAAGCCTCTGAAAACCCTCACATGCCACTGAAATTTTTATTAACCTCGAATTCTTTTGTTAGCAATTTGACGTCGACGTAAGGGCCTTAACCTGCCAGTGCTCGTGTGTTGGTCTTTTGGTCCCTGTTTAATATGACAGAGTTGATTTATTTGGCTTTGAAGTACGAGTATCTCAATAGTTGTGAGGGTTCGGTTGACGCAGTGGTTGAGCGATTGGCTGCCCTGCTGTGAGTCATGGCTTCGATTCACGCACGGAACAATTATTTGTGTACTAGTTCCGGTGTATAATAGTTCCGGTTCCGGTAAGTGTCTTGCGTTTAGCACCCACGATACAGGCGAATTTTTAGTGGAGTGCTATGTGTAGTAGCCTCCTTTATGTGTATCTTGCATCCATCGGATTTCTGCGAGTGAGCGTCGCCAGGTCATCGGTCCACCTTGTGGGAGACCTTTCACCGCTACAATTTCTGGTTGCCATTGCCACTTCAGAAACTTTCAGCCCATTGAGCATCTGATCTGCAAGTAATGTTTTGTGCATTTCCACTTAAGATTTATCTTATGTCTGTAATATTATTTCTTCAGATAATAATTCCTGATTATTGTACGCAAACTTCTATATAAGTATATATATGTAAGAACTTCAATTATCGACATAACTCTATTTTACTATCTCCATTTACCCATATTAATTTATCAATCTCGTATATCGTTTTATCCGCTTCCAAGTACAGATTATGTATTTAAAAACTCCCATTGCTTTATTTTATGACTGCATTACATTTTCAATCACGGCTCGGCGGGCATTACTGAAATTAACTCTTTAAAATCGTTTTTTATTATACGAGAGATTGCGTTTACGTGCTATTTAAAATGACGCGTCGACGAATTAAGTTTAATAGTGAAACATATTGGCTGGTGAGGTAGTTGCTTTATTGATGAAGTATAACCAGGTTCGGATGGTTTATTGGGTGAAAAGAAGAATTTCAAATCATTTCTTGCAGTTTTGGATTTGGTGGAAAGGCGTGCAAAGAGAAACAGAGAGAACAGATGCGTCTTCCAGTCCAAGTCCAGTCTGTAAATCTAGAGCACTAAAGAGATGCTTAGTAAGCGCTGATACTGAGCAAGTCAAGGCTTGTGGGATAATAATATAATAATAAGTCCACAACTATCACACAACGCCATCTAGTCCCAAGCTAAGCAGAGCTTGTGTTATAGGTACTAGACAACTGATAAACATACTTATATATTTCTAAATACATACATATTATAGAAAATTACACCCAGACACAGAACAAATGATCGTGCTCATCACATAAACATTTGTCCTGGGTGGGAATCGAACCCACGACCTCCCGCATAGCAGTCAGGGTCACTAACTACTAGACTGACGAGCCAGTCAGATAGTTTTTAAGAGTAACCGAGGACCAAGAACGCACACTGGAGGCTTTTGATCAGTAAAATTTTGACACTCCACTCAAAACGGGAAAAATTATTTCAAGGATAGGTATTATAGTAGGAACTGCAGGGTCGACGGCTACTTGGGCCCTAGGTTATGCGAAAGCGAACCTCGGGGCTCTGAAACGTTGGCAAAGAACGAAGAGGAGTGGGTTTTTGATTACCCACCTAAAGAAAAAATCCTAAAAAAAAATTCCTTTATTATTATCATTTTTCTTGTGACATGTATTGTTTCCTCGAGCCAGGTTAAGTGTTATTGTGTTTTACTATCTGGAATTTCTTAGTTGCAGTCGCAGAGTATGGAATCGTACCCGCTTAATGGCAATTGGACTTCAATGTTAGCGCCGAAGTATGAACGTAGGTATTTACCGGAACACCTCTGCAATTCCCTTCAGCGAACATAAGAACGATGTTCTTATGATAAATACTATATCTTTTAGGCACATAACCGTTTAAGTAGGATTTTATTAGAGGACTTTTATGCGGGTATCCCTTTTAGTTACCCACATTTAACCTTATCTCTAGCTATTTCAACCGTTTCATCTATACTAGAGACAGTAAATTGTGACGATTTACGCGTTGATGTTTCGACCGAACACCATTCGGGTCCTTGGCTGCGACTCTGTTATCTCTAGTGGTTCATTAGGCGAGGCTTGCAAAAGGCTAGCTGGGACAAAGGCCCATTCGACCCACCCTCGGAAGTCGTAGGGTTACATGAATATACGGCTGTGGGTACTCGAACATTTTATTTTATTATTATTTTTTAATCTATGAAATGTGGCACCTTATTTACGTTTTTTACTCTTTGGATGATCCCACTGCTGGGACTCAGGTCCCCTCTCTAGGAGACCCCTATCCTAGAGAGGAGACGTGAATCCTTTCATGGGTTGGTGGATATGACATGTCTTAGAATTTTTGGTTTGGTATTATTTTATAAAAAACATTTTATTTACATTACAATGATTTGAACGACATTATCTATTTTGTTTTTCCCTTACAGTGTTTGTTTTCGTTTATTTTTGTAGTCTTAATATTCATGTATTAAGTTTCGTGTTTTGTTCAATCAGTAAATGGTAGACATGGATCTCATTTGATTTTCCAAATTTTACACACCAAAAAGGACTACGTTTACTAAAATTTCAACTACTTATGTATTTATGTAAAACTATCTTCCGGGATCAACATATCTTAGCACTATATACTAGGGCGTGATCTACTTGTGTATCAAATTTAATCTAAATTAGTTCAGACGTTTCAACGTGAATTAGTAACATATTATTATACATTTACAAATCGTCTGTATAATATTAGTGTGCTGATCAAAATCTTGAGAATAGCTAATATTGTTTAATATTATGTAGTCTACAATTTATTTTCTGATAGTTTTATGTTGTACTTAGTTTCTATTTTTTGTGCTTCTTGAAGCTATAAATATAAAGTACCTATGTGTTTTTTCTTTTAGAAAAGGCTGTTTTGTCTTTGATCCGTGACTCACTCAGTGACTCAGAATCAGGGAATTCACTTATAACTTCTACTTTCTAAAATTTATGGCATTCGGTGCATTAAAAACGTTTCCGTTTAAATTATATATCCTGTATTTGCTAGTAACTTGATTTTATGTCCACTTATCCCCACTGGCAATTTAGCCTTATGCATTTAAATATGTAGGTACACTGCATTTTTTGCAGTGAGTAAAAAACAAACAGGTATCATTTAATTGTTTATGTTTGTGTTTTATTTCGTCTCAAGAATGCGACTAAACGACCGATCCTTTGCATTTGAATTATACCCATACTAGCCTTTGTCTTTGTCTTTGGAGCAGTGGTGGCCGAGTGGTAACGGCCCCGACTTACGAGTCGTAGGTCGCGAGTTCAAACCCAGCCAGGCGCATTACTTTGTGTAATTTATTTTATCACCACTGCTCTCAAAACGGTGAAGGATAACATCGTGAGGAAACCGGCATGTCCTAGAACCAAAAATTCGAAGACATGTGACATCCACCAATCCGCACTGGGCCCGCGTGGTGGATTATGGCCCATTCCCTCTCCTAGAGAGAGGAGGCCTGTGTCCCTGCAGTGGGAACATTAAAAGGCTGATGATGATGATGAGCCTTTGTCAACGGCTTCGCCCGCATACATAAAATATGTCACTCAGGAATAAAGCAGCTTTTTATTGTTGGTAAAATTTTTCCAATCGGACCAGTAGTGCCAGAGATTACCTCCTACAAACAAAAAAAAAAACTTTACCTCTTTATTATATTAGTGTCGATGAACCATAATGTTTCAAACTGATATCATCTGTAATTATTTTGTTGTTTTACACACGGCTTGTTTTTATTAGTATTTAAGTAACGCCTGCCATCAAGTCTTCTTTTATGGTGCGCCATTCGATTGTTACGGTCTCGCTCCGACTGCGTCGTCAATAAATCGAATTTCGTGATACGAATATACTTATTGTGACGATTCGACTAAACTTCATACACCAAAATTTTTCGTATTTTTGAATTTAAACAATTTTCGTTTGAAAAAACACATTAAAAAAGCTATAATATTTAAAAATGTTTTCACTATGGGATTTGATACACGTAGGATCCTGTAGAAGTGCTGGCCTGATGTTGCGCTAGAGAGCTTTCGTGACCCACCTCAGCGTTTGACCCACTCTTTAGAAGACTACACGCAGCAGATTTTGAACAAATAATATTCCATTGGTGTAATTGCTGTAAGGCGTTCCGATATGACAATAAATAAATAAATATCAATAATTGTACTTACTAATACCGTACTTCCATAACGGATCTATTTTTAAGACAGATCAAGTTGAAATATCGAACCTTCAGAAGATAAATGCGATGATATTAACATTCTATGTCTACGATTGAAATTAGAATTTCATGTTTCTTTGAGTGGAATAATAATGCCTTTGTTTGTACCTATCATCATCATCATCATCAGCCTTTCAATGTTCCCACTGCTGGGACACAGGCCTCCTCTCTAGGAGAGGGAATGGGCCATAATCCACCACGCGGGCCCAGTGCGGATTGGTGGATGTCACATGTCTTCGAATTTTTGGTTCTAGGACATGCCGGTTTCCTCACGATGTTTTCGTTCACCGTTTTGAGAGCAGTGGTGATGAAATAAATTACACAAAGTAATACGCCTGGCTGGGTTTGAACCCACGACCTACAACTCGTAAGTCGGGGCGTTTACCATTCGGCCACCACTGCTCTCGCCTACCTATGTATTTGAATATTCTAGTTTTATTTTTAGTTTATATTGTATTCTTAACTAGCGACCCGCCCCAACTTCACACGGGTACTGATATTGAATATAATTATGCTTGTATTATACACATGAACCTTCCTCTGGAATCACCCTATCTTCTTAAAAAAACCGCATCAAAATCCGTTGCGTATTTAAAAAAATTTAAGCATACATAGGGAACGGTAACTTTGTCTTATACTATGTAATGATATGACACTTTATTATCAGATCAGAAAATAGACGGTGGTGACTTTTATAAAAAAGAATGTAACGTACGTAGTGTGTGGATAACTGGACAGTCGCTGAATAATATACTCGCTCGTAATTTGCAGATTCATGCCTGCTAGGGTAATATCATAATAAAATAGTCGATATTTCGAGTCATACTCGAACTCGACTAGCCATAATATTCCAATAAAACACTGGCAGGAAATATTTCCTCATGCCCGTTCGAAATTCGAACGACTGCTTTCATAGATATTGGTTTATAATGACAGCGATGGTATTGTGCAAACAATAAAAGACTTCTGAACGTTTTAAAAAAGTAAAAAATGCGTTCAATTTATGGTACAATAGGAGCTTTTTGCCGTCATCTTTGGCGCCTGCTTGATTGTCCGTCTTCGATGAGTCAGCTTGTATTTCACCGAACGTGACTGTACCAAGATCTTTGATAGAAAGCTTGGTAACGGTATTATGTTACATCAAATTTGGCGCCGAAAATCTCGTATGTTCGTAAGTAAATACATATATTTATTTAAATTGGCGTTTGTATAATCTAATAGAGACGTTCGTGATTGATTTCAATTGTAATATTAAATTTGATTTAAAATTCTTGACTCTATTGGATTATTATGTATTAAGTTTTTTTTCTAAATAAGCTTCAATTTTTTCTTCTTTTTCTCTTATTGTAATAAAGCTCTTTTGTCACAGTGTTTTTTTTCAGCAATTTCCATAAAAGGCGGCAGACATGCAACATTTAACTTGGAATGACTTATTACGGATGTCAAGGGGAGAATTCTCCATATAAATTTGGAGTGGTAGAGAAAAATATTCGTATACCCGAAGGATATTCCTGAAGGATATTTTCGCTTATTGCTTCTAAATCACGATCGTAAATATAATGGAGGTCGAATGTCTTCATTCCTTTTTATTTGAGTCTGGTCCTTCGAGCCGGATAGAAGCTCAATTTAAAATAATAAAGGATGTAACGGCTGAGGGGTGTAACTGTGAATGAACATTATTTTCAGAATGTTTACGTTTTTGGGTTAGCCGATGAGACCGAAATTACGAAGATTTTGCCAAGTTTTGCGTATAATTTTCTGCCTGGTGATAAATCATGATAGTTTATTGTAAACTAGCTTCTGCCCGCGACTTCATCCCCGGAAAATTTGTGAGACAAAAGTTGTGATAGCTCGGTTAATATCCAAGTTATATAAATAATTTATAGCCTATGTCACTCAGGAGTAAAGCAGCTTTCTATTATAGCTTCAATTTTTCCAATCAAACCATTAGTTCCAGAGATTATCTCCTACAAACAAAGAAAATAAAAAAACAAACTTTAACTCTTTATTATATTAGTGTAGATAATGCTGGTTGGCTGGTTTAAATCTCTTCCGGGCAGAGTGGTATGATGACGGAAGCAACCTAAAACTGACTTGACCGATATTACTGCCCATTAATCTCAATGTTAACGAACCTAAATACTGAATTTTACGATTAGCGTAGGATGGAGTTGCTGATACAATAAGTTTTATGACCTTAACAAACATATAATAAATGTCTATAAGATATTTCGAAAAAGTTAGCTTGGAGACCTATAAAAACTCACTAAAGAGGTAAAGAGACTTAAATGGACGTTATGTTTTTGTTTTATTAATGCAATAAAGTGGTAATATCGTGTGAGGGTAGTTAAAGTTTGTCCGACGCATCCTGGCCGGTCAGGCTATAACCTTGCTGCGTGACGGCAAGAATTACTGTCGTATGATACTTACAGGCAGGTAATAAAGAATAATGAATACACTAGCATTGAAAAAAAAAAGAGTAAAGGTGCAGTGGAAAGGAGCAGTGGTGGCCGAGTGGTAACGGCCCCTGCTTACGAGTTGTAGATCACGGGTTCAAACCCAGCCAGGCGCATTACTTTGTGTAATTTATTTCATCACCACTGCTCCCAAAACTTTGAAGGAAAACATCGTGAGGAAACCGGCATGTCTTAGAACCAAAAATTCGAAAGACATGTGGCATCCACTAACCCGCACTGGGCCCGTGTGGTGGATTATGACCCATACCCTCTCCTAGAGAGGAGGCCTGTGCCTCAGCAGTGAGAACATTAAAAAGGCTGATGATGATGATAGAGCAAAGAATAAATAAGTAAATAAAATGCGCCAGAGTAGCCGTAACCACTAACTAATTCTAAGCATATTTGTTCTTCTAAAACACACCAGTATTCAAATACATTGTAAGCAATCATGAAGCTTGTCTTAGCGGTCGTTCGCAAACAATCAATGTTATAATCTTTAAGTTCCCGTAGTGTTTGACAGACAAACAGACTTTGTAGCCTTTTTGTAGCGCACGCATTAGTTAAAGGTCGATGGAACTTGATGTGGTCCAAGTGCAAGCTTGGAGCGAATGATCATTCTCCATTTTTTTAAAAATTAAACTCTTAATGCACAAATGTACAGGGGCGGACTTAATGTCTTAGGCATTTTCTACCAGTCAACCTTAGGGTGATGGAGAGACAAACAGTGGTAGTTGCAATAAAAGAGAAAGGAAAAGGAATACAAGAATATATATACTAATAAACCATAAATATAAACTAATTGTTTAATATATATACACAAATAAATTAAATAATATATATTTACACAAATAAAGTCAAACAAATGGTTTAAAACGACAATTGGAGAACATTAACGCTGTGATGAAACTATAACAACTATAACTATTGATCTTTTCTATTATGCCGTATTCAAAAGGAATAACAGTTAAACACTAGTGCGAAATAAAACTGTCAATATTACAGCACTTCAGTTGTAGCAGCAGAAATGATTGATGATTTCGCCCACGAATGCTAATATTCAATTGCGTTGTGCGTGTCCAATAGTGTCCGCACGTTTCACGATGAAGGCTTCCGCTTGTTCCAAATTACGAGACACCCGAATTCTATGTAGATTATTATCGACACGCTAAATGACCGAAGTCGAAGTAATCGTTTCAACGAATCGGACTAACACAAACAATATCTAAGAAAAAAAGAAAGAAAAAAAATGTTTATTTGTGCAAAAGTATGGAGCATACATTAAAAAAAAACAAATAAATACTAAAAATATGCGACACAGCCACACAAAACGGCCGGTCCTCAGCAAAAAGCTGGGGCTCATGTGTGAAACAGAGCCACAGCGCTGATTTTCAGCACCTGCCGAATATTACGGTAGACGCTGCATGGCTAAACGTAATATTTTTATTTTATAAACAAATAAATCATTTAACATATGATAAAATATTATACTACTTAATGATAAATAAAATATGAGGTATGCAGTCTCAGGGAATATTTCCTAGCTGTCGACGTGGGTATGCATCGAGATGTAGTGGCGGTGGACAAGGGACTCACCCCGCTCTCCCTGGCTAACGAGAACTGGCGCAAATCTGTAGTGCTTGACACTAACGATCGCAAGGCTGTGTGGCAGAGCAAGGAACTTCACGGACGCTTCTTCCGGGCCCTTCACGGGCCTGATGTAGATCAATTGGCGTCCGTATCCTGGCTGCGTTCCGGTGACCTCTTTGGGGAAACCGAAGGTTTTGTCTGTGCAATTATGGACGAAGTTATCATGACGAATAACTACCGGAGATTTATTGTGAAGGACGGCACGGTTGACATTTGTCGGGCTTGTCACCGTCCGGGAGAATCAATTCGTCACATAATTTCTGGTTGTTCTCGTCTAGCTAACGGCGAGTACTTGCACAGGCACAACCTCGTAGCCAGGATTATCCATCAGCAACTTGCTCTGAAATACTCTCTTGTGGAATCGGAAGTGCCGTACTACAGGTATGAGCCCGACCCAGTTCTTGATAAGGGTCATATCACCCTGTACTGGGATCGGTCTATCATCACTGACAGGACTATTTTAGCCAACAAGCCTGATATAGTGGTGGTAGACCGAAGCGAGAGGCGTGCAATGATTGTTGACATATCCGTCCCTCATGACGAGAACCTCGTGAAAGCCGAGAAAGATAAACAAGTCAAGTATATTGACTTGGCTCGCGAGATTGTCGACATGTGGGATGTGGATTCAGCAATCATTGTACCGATAGTCGTGTCAGCTAATGGCTTAATAGCCAAGAGCCTCGACCAACACCTTAGGAGGCTCTCGTTAGGCGGCTGGATCAAGGGCTTGATTCAGAAAGCGGTACTCCTGGACACGGCTCGCATAGTTAGGAGGTTCCTTTCTCTGGAGCCCTGACTGCCGGTAGCTTGGACCCTGTTCCCGATACCGGTGGGACACTATTTTTTATATTTTTAAATGTTTTTTTTTATAGAAATATTTAAAAGTGTAATTAATATGTTATGTAACGAATAAACAAAATAAAATAAAACAGAAACAACAAACATGTAGCAAATACTTCCTAGCGAAACAGAACTTATACCAGAAACTGGCCAAGGGCTAAGGGTTCGTGTCTGAAAGGAATGCTCTGGCCCTAGTATGTATGGCAATGTAGGAACGGGGTAGGTTGTTTAGTCAGTAAGAGTCTGACACTGTTTTCCGCTCCACCCAATGTCGGGATTCGTCATTGGATGATTTTTACCTACCATAAAAAAAAATATGTCACCATTTATTCAACACATTTCCTTTCCCCTTGACATGCCACTAAGCTCCCAATGAAGACGGAAATGATAAACGTTAACATTTGTATAAATCATAAAGTCAAAGTCGCTTTATCTGGTCCTTTCATCCCGTCGCTTATGCCTATCTCCGGCACCGTTGCTATCAGCTTGGCAATAAACATGTAGGTTTATTGGATGGTTCCGAGCCCGACATGTCATGTGGAGAGAATCTCTCTTGGTCCTTGAGTGCCCACCAGATGGAGGGCTGTGGATAAACAGCTGTTTGTTGTAGCTGTCTTTAAGTGTTTTCAAGTTGGCGTAATTGAAAGCTATAATAATAGCCTTTTATTCCTAAACATAGGGTTACAAGAAGTCCCTAAGTTCGGTGTATCTTTTGACATAGGCCTCCTCCAATTTCTTCCAATGGGTCCTGTCTGGTCCTGTCCCTTGCCACTCTCAACCAGAGCGGCCCCGCTGTCTGGTTCATGTTGTCTTCCCATCTCCTGGCCTGACGACCCCTGCATATTTTGCCATCTCTTGGTTTGCCATTAATTGAAAGGTACTTATAATAAAAAACTCACATTCCTTAAAATAATGTTACGCCACATCCAGTTACTCTTACGTGCTTTTGACTTTGTTTTTACGTTAACTGGTTTACTTACCTTGACATTTGAACTCGTGTAACTAACAAACTTTTGTTCATAATTGTAATCTACCCTCAATACATCACTCATAATCAATAATATCTAGTTATGAAATACGTTCAATTTTTGTTTTATTTGTGTCCAGTTTTTAATATTGACATGTAAATCAAAAATGTAAATCTTGTTGAGAATAAAGTTGCCTCAAATCTCAATTCATTAATGTTGTTTTTTTTTTTAGCTCGCTGTACGTTTACTTGGCAGTAGCAACTTCGGTTTTATCAAGTCGCCCTGATTTCATTGATTAGGTTTTTGGACTTTTAATTTTTTTTTAATCGAGTTCAGACACAATGTTGGAATGGTGAAGGTTTTTTGCTTGAGGTTAGAGACATTCTTGGTAGGCCTCTAGATGAACCGATGAGCTGGTACATGCAGGATGCGAGATGCTAAAGTCCGATTGCACTGCTATGAGCGCCTTTCAACTAAAATCATATTATTATTATTATTTATTTTTTTAATAATAATAATAAGTATTTATTTCATAAGAACATAGCACTTTGCACTGTATACAATGTTCGGAAATTATTAATTACAATATGATGCAATAATAGACTCTATCTTTTAAACTAGGACTAGCCTGTATCTTAAAAGATAGGGTTCAGTCAATGAATTTTATTAGTGTTATATAAAAAAAAATATAAATAATCAAATACATGTGAAAACAGTGTCAATGATTAGGTAAGTATACTAATTGTACAGAAATAAATATTAAAAAAGAAAAGAAAAATTTAATAAAACAAAAAGCAATTCCACGTACGTGTGTATGAAATGTATGTTTATAGGTGTTTGGATATATGTATGTGGGGTGTGAGGGTGTATGTGTGGAGTGTGTGTAGGTGTGAGTGTGTTTATTCGAGTAATGTGTAATATAAGTAATTGGATATACAGTGTGAGATGTAATTTTTGAGTATGAGTTCTTACTCATCGTCATAATTCACTATAACTTCTTAGTTATAGTGAATTATGAGATGTAAGTTAGGAGATTCTCTGTTGTTATATAATCTTGTTGTGATAGCCATTGAATTATACTTTTCTTTAGCGTGTATTTATTTAAGTCCAAGATGTTTAGTTGCTTGTGTAAATTTTTATATAAATATTTGCTTAGGACGTAAAACTATAATGATAAATCACTCCAGGTTAAAGATTCTCTTGCACAGGTCTCAATGATTATTTATTATCAATTTCAATAACAAGCTTTTAGTTTTAATCGTACGTCGAATTAAATGAAGATGGATGTATAAGGTTTTAATTTGTGTGGGTGGACAATAATCAAAGCTATGATTTAAATAATACTTTGTTTCATTGACAGTACGACCTTTGAAACGTTTATCATATCGAATTGAGATTTATTTGTTTTTGCAATACAAATGGGTGACATTCATTTTTAAGCGACTCAATTGGCGAAACAGTCTCTAGATTATGAACTAGGTTTTTTTATTATCAGAAAGAGTGGACTAGAATTCGTAATCGTAATTGGTAGCAATGAGAATGCCCATACCACGTACCATATACCATACAATATTTCATTTATGTGTATATTGTACTAATTTTTAACTACTTCAAACATTAATAAATGGTTAACAATACCTACTACCATTTCCGAAATCATTTATTCATTTATTTGGTCTGACACAAGTTAGTACGGAGCCATACAAATTTGGACAATCTCTTTTCATTATTTCAGTATATATATTAAAAAAAAAAAAACAAATACAGTTCTTTATAATATTCTCATCAAAAGCAGGTTTCAGCTGTCCAAACACATTTGTAACCATTCACAATTTTCCATTATAAAGGAACAAAAGGCCTATCTATCAGCACTTTCTATCTCCTAGAATGTATCTCGACAATGGGGCCATTTCAAACCACAGTTTAATAAGGGCACATCAATTAAACGCTTCGAACCTACACATCCATATCTAATTGCTCAACCAGCCAATAAGACCTCTTGTCATATAGCATTCGCTATGTTGCTGAAACAGTTTCGGGGACCGTGTTAAGCTGGTGATGGATGCTCTGCCCGTTTGTCGTAGAGCTGTGTTCGGGAGTCTTGGATATCTTTGTCATAGGTTAACGGCATCCAATATTCGGTTATGATAAGGTAGGATTATCTGCAAATATGGAAATATTGATTCAGTTTTAGAAAACGATCAGCAATTTTTTTTGTTATTTTTATATTACTGTCTGCCGAAAGTACAAACAGTACAGCTTACGTGTTACTATTTCAATAAAAAAACATGAAATATAACCAATTTTTTAGTAAAGTCGGTCGTCTTGCATGGATGCAAGGCAGGGTGGGTCAGTTTACAGTGGTCGTCGGAGAGGCAATGCCGGGCCCGAAGCTCAGCGCGCAGCCTCCGCTGTATCGAGCGACCGCGCCTACCCCACGTGCTCCATTCACCGGTACTATACCACTACCACGTGTGTTCGACCATACTATCGCCTAAATAGGCCGTAGTACGAATAAAAATAGTTTTTACTTTTGTCTGTCGTGTCTACCATACAATGCAAACAATATGTAGAGGAGTCTACGTTAATAATTATTATTTAACGATCTTTATCGATACCACCAACGAAATAGCAGCAGAATAATAATAGAAGCAGTAATGGGCTTTACAGCTTGCACACGCGATAAAACTATAAGTAAGCTTCGTATATACAAAAATAACCGAATTGTTGTTGAAACAAATTTCAGCTTTTCAGTCCCATGTTGGGCGCCAACTCCTATAATGTATTAATGGCGCCCAAACATGGGACTTAATTGAATCCGAAAGGATGGGTTTTACTGAATAATTGATGTATTAAAATCGCTGTTGAAAGGAAAATTATTTGTCCTACCATACCACTTAAAATGGAAGCATAAATCTTGGGATATATTAACAAAGCTAAAAGGCCATTTTTTTTCTAAAAAATCTGTTTTATTATTATGCTATAGCTACGCATGCGCGTTGCCATTAAAAAAGTGGAGAACCATTAATTTTCGCGGCTTTTGATAAAATATTAGCAGTATTTCTTAATTAGACCCTCGGGCTTTTCTTTTCACGGTCGAAATTAGCGGGTCGTTGTACCGAAGAATAATGATCTCGATGAAAGAAACAACAAACTTTTGTGTCATAAACATTCTGATCCGGTGTTTACTGACTTTTGATTAAGTGAAAAACGGTGATTCGATTTAGTTGAAAATAAGTAACTTAGTATCTACAAATAGTGATGAAAAGTAGAACGTACATATGCTTCTATACATCCCAAACAAATATATGAACACGTGTTCGTTGAAGCAACCCTTGCTTGGAAGATTTACGGTGACGCATGGTGTCAAAAATGAGTCAGCCTCTCGCCTTATTTCGTCTGGTTCTTTTTACCGCCAGTTTTTGTGTTTTATTTCAATATTCAGTTAGCCTCAATGATGAATATTACTTCCTGTATTTTATTTTACCAAACATTTATAAAACAAATTGTCAAGGGAACGAAATCGCTTTTGAAACTTAAATTAATCCTTTTGACGTTCGCATCAGACGTTACTCAAGTTATTAACGTCGAATTAAGACGATTATGTTCGGCAATCAGTTCCGAAAGATGCCTTATTTGATTTTGCTCTTTTCAGGGCCGCGCTGACCCCCGGCAGCGCCTGTGTGCAGTATCTATGAAGCGCCTCTTTTTTAACGAATCTTCATAAAAAACTAATTTAAATTTTTAACGAATATTTTTAATTGTTAATTTCGACTAAACCTAATGTTTTCCAGTTTTACAGTGCTTAGATAATATTATCATTAATATCTAAGTGTCCAAGATTAGATTAAATAGATAATGCTATGGTAATGTTAGGGCATACAGCTTTCAAATTGTTTAAATATATAAATTCAAGAATTTTCACCACCTCATTATTTAATTTTTTGAAAAATAGCTGATATATGACATAATTTCTTCACACAAATCATCGGCGTTAATATCTAATGAATCATTTGCTGAAAGTTTCTCCTGTAAACGATTACAGCTACTTCTTAATCGTCATTGATCTTGGTCATCACTTAAATTAAAAAAAAAAAAACATAAATACGTCGTTGTAATTATTCAATAAATTAAATCTTCATCTACGGAGGATAGCTAGGTTTAATATATAAAAAAAATACATTAATTTTAAAAGAGGTTTTCGGATCATTTATAGTTTGGTCTTCGTGTTCATAATCAAAACTCTTTAGTGTTTTACAAAACTGAAATATTATAATATTAATTATTCAAAATTAAAAAAAAAAATTGTTAATATTCCAAACAGAAGTTATATTTATTTGTATAGAAAATTACATAAAAAATACATACCATTACATGAAGCATTTTTTTAATCAGATTTAAGAACACTTTCATCGATAACTTGACTGGTTTCTGTCTCTAATGATTGTTTCGAAGTGGATGGTAGAGCCGTAAAATATTTACTTATTTTAGTTGCATTTTTATTACGTTCTTCTTGTTTTCTTTTCCTCATTAGATTCTGGTAACCAGATAATTTCTTTTTTTTATCATGACTACTATCACTCATCGTGAAAACACGTTAAAAAAATCGGTAACACACGACTATTTATTATAAAAATTCAACGCGCACCTGACACACACTTTCAATCAAATGATTGTGCATTTGTTTTGTTTTGGCTTCTCGTCGTTTCGTTCTAAAATTTGGGAATCCCCGTCGCACGGATCGCATCGGGTTGTGTTCACAAACTCATGCAAACTCGGCGCCTTTACGGTTCAAAATAACTAGTACTTTATCTGTGGTTCAAACTTCAAAAGAACTGCCGCCGTTTTAACGTTGAGCTCGTAAGTAATGTAAACTAAAACCCTAAGCGTAAAATGAAACCATAACAAACATAAATATTGAGAGACTTGTTCAATAAGCGTAATATATGTTTTGAACTTTTGTTGTTTACAAGGGCTATGTTGCGCCTATTGTACCTACTTACCTATAGATACTCCACTACAAAAAATTTAGGTAACAAAAATAATTTAGGTGACAGTGGCGGCGCGGCGCCCCTATTGTCTTGGCGCCTGTGTGCGCCGCACACTTCGCACACAGGGGCGGCGCGGCCCTGGCTCTTTTCTCCGTTTCAAATTTTACCCTGATTGAATGGTCCCATTCCGAAGATAATTTGATCTTTGCTTCAGTGTTTATTCTTAGTCAAAGCTGGTAGGAAACGTCGTCTCCTTCTTGTCTTTAAACATGGTGAAAAGGCATGTAATTTTCCGAATAAATATAGCTCGTATTTAGTCTTACAAGTTTACTATTCACGTCAACACTTACAATTCTCTAGAATATATATACCTTGGTATCTAGTTTGCGAAGGCGGTATTTGCTCCGTCCTCACGTCTTGATTTCAATAAGACGGTTTGTTTTCCAGACGCGACACAGAATCTGGTCAGGTAATTCAATTAGATCGCCTTGAATACCCATTAAAATTTGATTGGAAACTTCCTCGCTAGCAAAACTAGGTTAGAGCGAACAGTTGCTGGGCGTAGTTACAAATTGAGCTCTTAGACCCGTCGGATAGGTGGCTCCTAACAAGACAATTGATTTATAATTAGATTGCTGATAGTGAGTTGCGATTTCCCTTGAGGGTTCGCTCTAGCAGAAATGTCTTGCTAGAAACCGCGAATATTTGAACATCGAGATGAAAGTCACAACACCTAATTGCTGACCAGTTCAAAATTATCCACCAAATCTTTGCTGTTATGTAACCGGATAAAAAGTAAAATATCCGGAAGTTTACTTTAAAGATCAGAAGTGTCTTATCGATTTAGTTTCGGTAAAATTCAATTGAATCCGAATGATGTTTAAAGGGATAAAAGTAAGACGTGGAAATAAAATCAATTTGTTACAACGTCGCATCGGAACGGGATGAAATTGAGGCAGAAGCTAAAAAATAAACTCCTTTAGGATGGAAAGAGGAGGGTCTATAGAAGATGAATGCAAAGATGCTTTGACTGAAGAACTCTATTGACTGAAGGGTATTATAATATTTATTTGATGTGGTTCGTATACTAAATGTCTGTGTTGTACGAACAAAAACGAGACGTAGGTAACATGGCATTGAATTTTTACGCGAGTCCCGTTGGCTTGTTCCTATGAATATTCTCCGTGATGTCCGTTTAATTTTGCACACGCTCCGCCAACCCACGGTTTTATGTACTCTACATATTGTTAAAGTTTGTTGAGCCTGCGTTATGGTTCTACGATCCGCTTAGTTTAGTTAAATGGGATCCCTGTTAAGATTTCCCGGAAATTCGTAGATTCGTAAAGGGTTCGATGTTTTGTATAAGTTAAATTATGAAAGCGGTTTAAAATAATTTATTTGACTAATTTTGCATTTTGAAACCCGTACCTACCTACTTACATTTTATTTCCTATTTCCTCGGCAAATATTTGCCTTATTCATTCACAATTTCAAAATTAATCTATTGAGAATAAAGTTGGCAAACCTTGGCATCCTCTGTACAAAGTTCCACTGTTGCATCCGGCGGTGCCGGGCTCCGGACACTAACCGGACGGCATCCGGATATCGGATGGACGTTATCTACCGAGTGTCCGTCATCTGTCCACTGCAACGTTTCTGTTAATCCATTAGCTACATTAGAACGATGAGCTAGTTCTGATGACGTGGTTCGTTTTTAGAGGACTTTTTTTCTGTTACTTTGACTATTTTACAATTTAACCTGCTGTTTTTGTTTGCTTTCAACCAGGTCTTTTGCCTGATTAATTTCTGTTTTAACAGCATACCCGCATATTCTCCCGAAACAAAAAGTATCCCATGTCTTACTCCAGGACACATTCTGCGCGTGTGGCATTAAAAAAAAAAATCAAATCAATTCAGCGTGAAGGATAAACAAACTTAAACTTTCGCCTTTATAAAGTGTGATCTATATCTATGCTATTAGTGCGATTCATAGACGGGATTTCATAACAAACAATAAATTACCAAACGAAATAGTTAATTGTTTCATCTTGTTAGGCCTACTAACTGTATTTCCTAGTCGCCTGAAAAAGAACCTCTTCCATAGTATAAGTCGGTTAATAAAAAAAAAATGGTTGCCTGTAAAGTCGGTTTTACGGGCGAAGATTTTACGTGACAACGTCCTAATTCTCTAGTGCTGCGCGCGCGGCAGACCGATCATAGTTGAGTGGGAGAGAGACGCAAGGCATTCGGCGGGCCTCTCTCTCGTTCGGTGACTCATCGTAACGTTACCGAGCGTTACACTTTTTCATAAGTGACTCCCAGCCGCAACCTAATTTAAGACGTTGTCATGTCAAAATAGCTTTACAAAAAGAAGGCATGTAAAATCCTTTGTTTTGCCGTTTTATTTATGTAGGCGCTTAACGTCACGCATTATCGACCGCAGCATACCACCCACTGCTGTGGGAAATCCTGTAATGAATCATCTCTGCTCCTTCCTACAAGTAAATCGGTGTTTGCGTGTCAGTTTGATCCCAAATTTGACTAAAATTTATGGTGTTACCGTGTATAATATTTAAATTAAAAAACCAACCAGCAAAGCGTCCAATAGGTCAGGGTACTTTTACAACAGGACGTGTCTACCACTACTTGCGCCATGCAACAGAGGTAGTGGTGTATGAAATTGTGTACGATATGTCGTACTGAAGCTGGACTTCAAAGATATATATGGTTTCCAATTGTATTGTTCAGTGGATGTAGGAATTCTACGCTCATTCCGCGAATATAGTACCTAAGTATTGAAGATGCATGTCTTAAGCTAAAGACAAATTCAGCCCACGTATGCTACGTATGCTATGCTTTATGACATCTAGACTCTAGAGTTTACTTGAAAACAGACGACTTATGTGGAACACGTGTGACAGCGTTTCGTATGCCAAGTATGTTTCTAAATCATCGTTCATGTCAAACTTGGGATCACCTTGTCTTTAGCTTTAATGTGTTATTAATCTTACTAATATTATAAATGCGAAAGTTACAATGTTTGGATGTTTGTTACTCAATCACGCCAAAACGGCTGGATGGATCTGGATGAAATTTGGCACAGGCATAGGATACACTCCGGAATAGAACATAGGCTACTTTCTATCTCGGAAACCCCAAACCAATACCACGCGGGTGAAGCCGCGGGCAAAAGCTAGTATTTTATAAATTCGTTTCTAGTTGTGAAGATTAAACTGGTCTTCCAAAGGTATAAAGAAAAAATATTGAACAGCAGATGAAGGCTAATTGGAATGAAGGTCTTTGTCTTTGTAACAACTACTACTAGTGAGTACGCTAATTTGAACAGATTTATGGTCATGAGACCGACATTGAGTAACACTAATATAATCATGTTTCATCCAAACACACGTACGCATTATTATTAGTAACACGTGTGCAGAATCACAATAGCCAAATAGCCACAATGGTCTCACAATGCGCGTCGAGTGGTCTGTCGTACTCCTGATAGCTTTGTATGTGGCCGCATGTGTATTGATGTCGCTAAACCATTTGTGCTGCATAAAACTGACATACGACCGGCTCGAGTGGACGACTTGTTTGAAGAGATACAGTGTTTCGGTGCGATGATAGATGAATTGTTGGCGCGGTCAGAAAACAACGGTGATGGTTGTTTTCGACAGTTTTTGGGGTAGTTTTGGCGAGTGTTAACATTAAAAGGGTTGTAGTCAGCAAAACTATTGGTTTCGATACTTTTATGTTTGTTTCCCATGGGATTATGTAGATCACATCATCTAACTAATTCCCCCAGTATTTCCTACTGCTGGCCGCTGGGTAAATAGAGAGGAAATCTTCTTTATTTTTCACACACGTCTGTTTTCTGTCATTTCCTCCAGTAAGAGTTTTTTTTCTACCTTTATTTAGGTCTGTCGCCATGTTGCCTTGCGTTTAATGGATCTAAGAATATAGCTTTTAGCCCATAGCTCATTTGACATGCAACAGACATGGTCAGTTTTAAAGTCTAAATAAGATTACCTAATTGGAAAGCAATACGGTACCTGGAATTGATTTTACTTTTGACTCCTGACGAGCATATTGAACTTAAGCGTCGTGAGACCCTCTTGCAAGATACGTCATAGACTCATAGTGAAGCTTCACGCCTAGCTGTTTTGATAACATTTCATTTGGCAGACTTGGCCCGCTACCAACTCCGGGGTCACGTTGCCAAATGTGCCTGGGGACTCGGGAGTCAATTTTCACACTTTATAAGACAGCTTATGCAGTATGTCACTTTATAACTTTGCGCCAGTTTCCTAGTCAGGTTTTACGTGAACCGCAATTTGTGTACTTGGCCGTTGGCACAGTTAAGTTCACCTACGTTTACGAGTAATCTTTGAGTTTATAGCCACAATTAAGTTGAACCATTATCAATTCGAGTCGTGAATGGGCTAATGTGGCTACGTGTATTGGAAAATGCGGAGCTTTAGTAACTTACAGAATCTTCGACGACACTGATGAATAACATCGAAATGACATTTGAAAGATCTCGGAAGAAGTAACGAAACGATTTATGACGTGCCATAAAGTAGACTAGAAATTATGAATTTAAGAAAATAAATTATTTTCTTGTTGGAACTTTGATGCCATAGTTAGATAAGATTGAATAAATGACAACGCATTAAAAGTAACAGCAGGGCATTACGTTTTGAAATGCTCGGTAAAAGTAACAATTTTAATTCAAAATTCTTGTGTAATTTCTCGAAATCTTTGTTTTACTTGGTAAAAAGACAAGAGCCGCCAAAGTAAAATTATAGAATAAATCATTTTCAAAATACAGCAAATGCTAGGTTGGTTTAAAAGTCACACTAGCCTCAAAAGCAAACTTTGTAAAAACAAAGTTCACGCAACTGCCATCGGTCACACTCTATCATGGTCCGATGAAGTAGAAAGTTCTAGAGACAATAGCTTGTAAAAGTGATAATTATCTCTTACAATAGCTAACACTGATTGATTGGGTGCGCGTTTCAAAATGAAGGTTAATGGAAGCATTGTTTTGAAAGAATAATTTGGTTATGAGCCCTACTATCTCCTTTGTTGTGTATTGGTTATTGACCTTATCAACCTCTTGTCCTTTATGCAATTAATTTGAAGTCTTCGTTGCTGTCTTCCTCCATTTAAAGACTCCGTTTCGTCAAGTCAATTTTCAACAGCCTCTACATTTTCTAATATGCTTAGCAGTGCCGAGATACCGTCGTCGTCGACTAAGTGTCGAAGTAACGTAGTTAATTTCTTTTTTTGTGTTCTGGAAATTGCCAATTTACCGATGCTAAATACGTCGTTGCCTCTCTTTTCCTTCTTCCATTCCTCGTTATCAAGTCCTTATCCGGTGTTTGTTAATACAGTTTTATTTATTCAATACGAAACTTATTTGCTCTTTATTATTTCGGTAATTGGAGCGCTTTACACAGTTGGCATTTAAATTTTTATCACCATCTACCTGAACTGGTTTTCTTAAATGTAAAAATCTGTTTATCAACCGTACGGTGTTGGAGCAAAAGGAATGTCACAGGAATACCTTAATACCTTGTTTAATGCGACATTAATTTGGAAATTGCAAAGATACCATATGGCTGACGTACGGATTTTTACGTATATTTTATAGTACACGTACAATTATAATAAAGGTTGTCTCATAGACCATATCACACATACGGAAACCTGAGATTGCATGATCTAATAGGCCACAACATATCGATTTGCGCAGTTCACTCTCGTATGTGGTGATGACATGCTATCGGCTCATGTACGAAACTCGAACAACTTTGAATCAAGTTGCTTGTACCCCTCCACAAAGGCGGGCGTTCGAGATCATGTAACGGTATTTATGGATGGTGCAATATCCTATTCTATATTTGGTACGCTCAAGCCACTTGCACTCGTTTGCTATAAGGCTAATTTTGGGCAGCACAGTATCAAAACATACTAGAAAAAAAAACAACTATATTTAAACTCTATTTACATGGCTATAAGAGTTATGCTATGTCACGAAGTGTTTCCGCTAGATTTTGGCAGTTAAGCAACTTTAGTCGAAGCTTCAGTGAGTCATCGATTTATACAATGCACGACCTCTTTGCTGATTCAAAGTATACATTAAGCTGTCGATAGCTGCTTATTTGGCTGAATGTATCTATAAAGTGCAGATAATGTAGCTTTCTATTCATTTGATACCAAACATTGGCAGATGTTCCAATTTTCACAGTTCGTTCTGATTTTCTGGGAGCGATACGCGGATATATGCCACGTTGGCAACGCATTTAGGAATTGGAACGCATTGATTAGTTCCGACAGTGTTGTTGATGATACACATTTGTCTGTACCCATATTTCCATGATGATAGGGTGATGTCTAAGCTTGTCTAAGTATATTTTGACGGTGCTGTTGGAGCAGTGGTTGAGCGATTGGCTGTTGCGCTACGTGTTGCGAGTCAAATATTTCAATAATTACTTACAGGTAGTTCTTCCAGGTATCTTGTGTATGTCTGTCTACAAATTTTTAAACGCATCCATCATAAATAAGTAATTGCTAGTTTGGGCAAAGGGGGCAAAGGGCAAAATTTAAAAGGAAACGAAACTTTCAACCACTGTATTACGTCCATCCAATACTAAAGCTTTTATGACAGCAACATTTAACTGAGCTACTGTGTTCTATTGTATTTTACACCTGCTATAAACCACCGACTCTTAATCTGTGGTCCCTATAAAGCACAATTTCTCCAACTCAATATATTGCAACAATGTTCTCAGTCATGATAACATTATTACTGGTATGTCGTGACTTCGTGAGTCTATAGGTCAGTATCGATTGGATAATAATGCACAGTTATTGTTTTATTCGTTGCGAACCGAACGGTAATAGCATTGTACGCCAAAGCGCGATAACTCTGATAGTAGTAAGTACATAATAAAGAAATCGTATTAGTTTCTTTTGTTTTATGTTCGTTTTAATGAAGCCCTGGTAAGTGGTTGGCGTGAAAACGACATCTTTACGGGCCAGCTTTATGAGGAACTTTGTTAAGTATCTAAGTGTAAGTAAGTGCACAGTAGGGTTATGAAAATTGGAATAGTTACCTATAGGGTTAGTGTCGAAGGTTGGTTAAGGACTGGTTGACTGTGCAAGAAAAGACTTCCGAGTTGGTAGTGTTTTTGTTATTGCCGATTTCATTAAAAGAAATTCATTCAGATGATAAGGATCTGGAATAAACTGGCTAAAGGGTCCGGAGGAACGTCACGGCGTCCCTGTTACAACAATCTTAGTACGAGTGCTAAAGCACTCTTTTGTCACCTTAAGTGCAAATTTACTCCTACAAAGGAGATTTTCTACATATATTCATCTAAGATTAAAAAACAATACAAACTGTTTTACATACCTTATAAACATTTATACATGAATAAGTAATCGAGTGTTATGAAGTTCAAAACAGTGTGTCGACGCGAGCAGAAGAACTGTTTCCCTCCTTATGTTTGCAATAAAACTTTACGAGGCTATACACGCGACTAGAGCTTTCTATCGATCTAGTTTTAGTACATCTAACTATTCGCATGGACCTATTGCGTTACCTATTTTTAGAAACTGATTGAATTTAACTGTATTTTTGTATGTTTGATACTTTTTTCAATTAGATGTTCTTCTTCTTCCATTATCGTTCAGCTGAAAGTCGTAGTCTATATTGACCGCTTTCTAGCATTGCCACATCCACATTCTTTACCACTTTGTCAGTCTACCTTCTCATCAACAATGTTCTTACAAAGAAACACAAGTGTCTATTGCTTTGACTTAACAAATCTAGTAATCACATATCTACACAAAAAAGAAACCGGTTCCATTGCAAATATTATCAGCATCTTTAATTGGATAATCAGTCTACACTGCTAGTTCTCACACACAATACTTAAGTCTTAAAGACAGACGATGAATGCTGGGAATCTTGTCGTCGAGATTACACCGGTCATACTTGTACAAGGGAATGTAGATCAAGTTCAGTTGTCAATGTAAAAAAGATACTTTTCACGTCAACTGGTGGAACCAGTCATGAGTCAGAAGCTCTTAGCTTTCGACACGGTCTAGGCTACGATATTAAGCGATTTGCAACAAGAATGCTAACATGAATGTTTTATGATGCAATCAAAATAAATGTTTTATTGAATGTTTGGTTTTTTTAACGAGTTAACTGAGTTTCCAATACTAACCACTAATGCGATTGGTTTATGACTGAGCATAAGCCAAATCTTCATAAACTAACACCTAGGTGCAGACGACTGTGTAAATATGAAGAAAATGCATTCAATTGCACTATAACTGCTGTTGAATACTTGTGAAATTTCTCATGTTGTTTATGAATCTCTAATGCAGTTGAGAAATGTTGACCAACCATAATTCTTAGCTGCACTAAAGATGCATTGCAGCGGCTGGACGTCACAGAATTTGGAATTTAAATTCCAAATAATAATAGGCGCATGCCTGATAAGTTATGAGCACGTGTTGTCCTGGTCGCCCATAAATAATATTGGCGCTGAGAATATTACCGGAGATCAGTCTAGGATAAAGGCATACCAAAATGTATAAACTGAAATGTATTCTGGCATCCTTTATGCTCGCTTACTTTATCATCTGAGTTTCCTTTCAGATGAGAATAAGGCTAAGAGCGATCTTGTAGACGGTGAATTAAAAAATCTGTGTAATGCTATTCTGCTTTTTCGGGGTTCATACCTTTTTCATTTTCAAGCTTGGAAGACTGGTGGCGGTAAAAGCCAGACCTTTCAAGAAGCTCTCATCTTCCCATAGCACATTTGATTATAATTAAAAGCTGCTTGAGCATAAACTGCTCAATGGCGCCGCGAGCTCATCTCAATTGTCTGTAATTCGTTGCGTGACACCGCTCAACGCTCGGCGTCTCGTAATGTTTCTTTATTATGATTTTAATGCGTTTACTTATGTTCCGCTTGCTCCATCAATGTCGAAGAAAAGTTTTCTGTTGTACATGGAAATGTAGCCAGCTTTATGTACTATTTTGCAGTTCATTTTACTTCTTGCAATTTCACGGGTTTCGTTTCAGAGCGAGTTATGAATTCAGTTTTTGGTTATGTCGATTAGTAAAGAAAGACGAATGCAAAGAGTGGATGGAGCGACAAAACGTTAGACTAGAGGCTCACTAGACTAGAGGATCACTACTATGAACTCTTTCGAATATTTTCACAGAATACAAGATATTGTCTGTGACGGACACATTGGCGACGTATCTAGTCTGTGGTGCCAATGGTACTGTAGATGTTTATAGGTGGCAGACCACTCACCATCACGTGGCCCGCCAGCTTATTAGCCATCTAATAACAGTAAAAGGAAAACTAAACTTTACTCAGATTCATAACCCACGCCGCAATCGTTAACCTGCCACGTCGTTGTATAGCTCCAAATATCACAGAAACGTTTATCTCCATCATAAAATCTTCATCTGGTTTCGTAACAATAATCCTAGAACACTCGTTTTATTCCTAGTTTATACAGTGTCTAGTTATCTGAGAAATGCGAGCGAATGCATTCGAGATAATTTTAATGGTAGCGATAACACTACAGTGTAGGAACAACGGGCCATAGTTGGAGCAGTTAATGGTTACCAGGACCCCATACGATGCGTGTGGTCGGCTTTGTTTAGACCACGTATGGATCGTACACCCATAAAAATTGTTGCCACGTATATCAATCTGATTATTTTCAATGTCATGTTGAAGCTTTAAGGAGAACTGTGCGGTGGTTTCTTGTTACTGTCTACTTCGAGGAGTTGAGGGAAATTAATGGTTTGGTTTTCAGTAAACAGTGTGTCTGAGTATGGATGTGTTTTGACTGGAGCAAGCTGCCTTGTAAGAACGGCTATGTGAAGTTTGTTAGAATCCTTGTCGACTCTATTTATTTGATTAATGGGGCTAGATAGATATACACGCGAGGAAATGTGAAATAGTCACCTTTTTCTGCGACGCAGTACCTAATGCGTGCGAAAGAGGTGACTGAAACTGTAGGGGAGAGGAGAAGTTCAATCCCCAGCAGCCGATCGCTGGCTGCTATGTTCCGGATGTCTCCGGGCTGTTCTTGCACACCTTAGGACTGAAACGTGAGGATGGTGCAGAAAGGGTAGTTAGCTGTCCGGTCGGACCGAGCCGATCTCTGACATGCCTGTGGGAGTGCCGTGGACCCGGAACTCAAAGAATAAAAGTCTGACATTTTCTTTCGTGCTAACCATAACAGGAGGTTTTATTTGATGATATCCCACGGCAAAAAAGAAGCCAACAATCGACACGGTTTGTTTTCTTGAACCTTCACATAAATTATTGATCTGTGCTTGAATCCATCTGGTCAATTCTCATGCCTATAATACGGAAGTAATTAAAACCCATATATAAGTATCGCACTATATCTATATCAGCAATAAATTAATCGTGCCCCATCGTTTGTTACAGATGTCCTCTCGGTGAAAGTGAAGTACCATCGGTCGGGCCCGCCATGGCGTCGTAAGCAGAGATCCTGATAGATAGTTGCGGTGAGTACCAAGCACTAGTACCTTTATACACAGGGGCGTAGCTACCGCAGTACAGTACGGCCGTCCGATCTTGGTGAGTCTGGAGTTAGGGTCTGCGAATTTAAGCGCTTGATAACTCGTAAAAAATAAATGAAAAAAAAATGCAATTTGCAGTTGTTATTGCTGTTAAAAACTGTTACTAACATTTTTTTTTTTTAAACCTTTATTTTTGTACGAGTTTTCGAGCGCTAGAATTCGCAGAGCCTAACTTCAGACTTACCAAGATCCAACGGCCGTAACATGTATTAATATTCCGGGGCCCCGTGTTCCAGGGGCCCAGCCCTGGAAAATTCGCAACATGTCATACACAAACGCCTCGTAGCGTAAACCAAGATTTTTTTTAAAGTCACCATTTTTACAAGCTTTTATTTACTTTCACCTGTCCCGTTGTCTGTCGTTCTGTAATCAAATCTTGCAACTTAAATTTGATCCACTTCCCGGTTTCCGATTGAGCTGAAATTTGGTATACACGTTTAGTTCGGATGACAATGCAATATTATGATGACATGGAGCTGATCTGATGATGGAATCGCGAGGTAGCCATAGGAACTCTGTAATTAAACGGCACAACCACGTCGAGTTTGGGCTCGTGTGAATCGTCTTGACGAGTTTTATTTATATAAGCATAGACCACCGCTATAAAAGCTTGTTATGAAAAAAAATTTTTTCATTGAAAACTTGTTTTATACGGGGCCCCCGTGGTGACTTATGATGCGGGGCCCCAGTGGGAATAGCTACGCCACTGTCTTTATACCTACTATATCTATGTATATCCCTGCCAAGCAGGAGACATTGGGAAGACAGGACGACATCAATTTCAGATTTCCCCTTGCTCAAACAATAATTGACCATACTTTTGATATAACAGAGCTTATAATCCTTTGCAACGTCGCGTACACTCCGTGTCAGAAAAGTTTGCGCACATATCAAAAGTTTGTCTGGAAAATTCTGTCTCGCGAACGGATTACATTCGTGATATAAGTATAAATACGGCTTCAGATATTATTGTTTGTTTTACTGCGGATTAGTTGTTTTTTTTTTTATAAGACAATCAGTGTATTCCATTCATTTGTATGTTTTTACTTTATAAGGTTTTTTGAACTTTATAAGATTGCTAGCGGCGTCTTTAGATATGTACCTAGGGGGCGTTCAAGTATTACGTAACGCGATTTGGGGGGGAGGGGATGTCTCGTAAAACGTTACGATGCGTTACAGGGACGGGGGGGGGGGGTCTTTCTTACTACACGTTACGTAACATTGTTTTTTTTTTAATAAAAAATTAGGAAACCAAAACTCCCAAAATGGCAACCTTTTTCATATACGTGGTACTTTTTATAGGAATCCCTCGATTGTATTAGTCTGGTCTTAGACAACGGCTAAAAAAAGCTGAAAAATAAAGAAAAGTTTGGGTAAAAATGCTCACTTTGAATGTTACGTAACGTTTAGAGAGGGAGAGGGGGGTACAGAAAAAAGTTACGGTGCGTTACAAGGGGGGGAGGGGGGGTGAAAAATCTTCAAAAATTGCGTAATAATACTTGAACGCTCCCCTACTTACTACGTACAATACGGCCGTCGGATCTTGGCGCCTCTGAAGTTAGGCTCTGCGAATTTTAGCGCTTGAAAACTCATGTACAAAAAAATAAATAAATGACAGTAACAGTTTTAACAGCAATAACAACTACAAATTGCATTTATTTGTTTAAACCATTAATTTTTTTACGAGGTTTCAAGAAAAAAAAAAAAATTTAAAATTTGCAGTCTCATTTCAGACTCACCAAGATCCAACAGGCGTACTGTACGTACTAGATTAGGCGTGCCATACAGTTCCTTTGCTTGACTTAAGTGAACTGCATGCAGTGCAGTGCAGTTTTGACATATCAGCGCTGTAAGTTTAAAAGTTGGACTTGGATTCGGGAATTTAACTGCACATTTAAATAAGATAGTTTGTAATGAACCCTCAGTGTGCGAGTCCGACTCACTGTTGCTCAGTTTTTTATTATTCCGAATACAGTATTCGACTGTCTTCTATACTTTATTTGGAATGCACTAAACTAGTTGCAATTCTATTGTTCCATTAAGTGAGTTTAAACTCTCTCGTCTCGAGAACGTGACGACAACGATGCGTGCTAAAGATTAACTGAGAATTTGCTTTTAAAAAGATTCACCCTTTGCCCCGTAAGACGCAAGTAAACACGAGAAAACTACGTCTTAATATCATTAGTAGCTTCTTTATTTTGGATTTCCAAGAGAATAAGAGCCTTTTCCTTGAAACAGAGAAGCATTCAATAGTGCTGGAGCTTTGAATTTAGCAGAAGAAACCGTATTAAGTACACCCAAGTTACATGGGATACGTTTAGTTGGCGATGATCTCATTAATCGACTACACAACAAGTTTTCAATGAAAACATTTTTTTCATAGCAAGCTTTTATAGCGCGTTGCATAGTTCTTTTTTTAATCCTAGACTACGATTTGACAACTTAAAATGTCAAACTCCAGAAAATTGGGAACATATTTCTAGAGTGTGACATTCTGGGTTGTCAAATCGTAGTCTAGAATTAAAAACGAACTATATACCTATATAATTAAAACTCATCAAGACGAATCACACGAGTCCAAATTCGATGGGGTTGTGCTGTTTAATTACAGAGTTCCTATGGTCACCTTCCGGTTCCATCATCAGATGAACTCACGACATAATAATTTTGCATTGTGATCTGATTGACACATGTGTGTAAAATTTCAGCTTAATCGGTAACCGGGAAGTGGATCAAATGTAATTTACAAGGTTCAAATTTAATCACAAACATGTAAATAAAAGCTTGTGAAAAGAGGAGAGGTTTCTTATTTTTTATTCGTTTTTTTTTTTTAATGTTCGCTGACTTACGGACGCTGTAATTTATAAACAGACTAGCTTCTGCCAGCGGCTTCCTCCGCGTGAAAATAGGTTTCTCCAAACAAATTTTGAACCCTCATTTCCTCCCTTTAGGAAGTGAATTTTGGAGAATCCTCTCTTAGTGATCACCTTCGTCATAAAATGAAACTGTGCAAAATTTCACGCTCCTAGGTCCAGCAGTTTCGGCTGTGCGTTGATATGTCAGTCATTCAGTTTCTCTTAAAGTATAAATATTTTTTTTAATGAGACTGAAATGACAGAAATTACGGCTTTCAAAGTCCAACCTTTCCTACAATTTCCTCATTAATTTCAGCCAGTAACTGTAGTTATATAATAAGGTCGATTACATGAAGTGGGTAGGTACTGTAGGTAAACCTATCGACCACAATCACCACCGGTAGGTAACTTGCGATAAACATACTACAAAATTATATCACATGCACTTATCAACTTGTAAGTAGGTATGCCGTAATGCGTTTAGGAAGACGATAATGTTCGTATGACCTAGTATCAAAGATAAAAGACCTAATTGCCTGCTTCGAAAGCCTATATCTATATATATAAAAGGAAAAACTGACTGACTGACATATTAACGCACAACTGAAACTACTGGGACTAGGAGTGTGAAATTTCACACAAGATTTCCTTTTAAGGCGCAAGCGAGCACTAAGAAAGATTTCCCAAAATTCACCCCCTAAGGTCTTAAGTTTGTATGGAAAAACCTGCTTTCTCGCGGGTGAAGAAAGCTAGTCCTAAATATTATTAGGAGTAGTGTGGTGACCTAGTGGCTAGTGGTAACAGCCCCGACTTACGATCCTTACGTTACTTTGCGTATTCATTTCAGTACTCTCAAAACGGTAAATGAAAACCATCTTGAGGAAATTACCAACAAATCAAACAATCGTCTTCTACGATGTCCCCTACACCGCTCTGGGCTTATCCACTCCTCCTTTTTTGTCCAGGCGATTTCACTGTGGAATATGCTCCCTCCGAATATCAGGATGGCAACCAGCCGTTTGTCTTTTAAGCTGAAGGCACGAGACTACATTCGCGGGAAGTTGGCGGATTTATCTCAGCAGTGACTAGATTGATTTGTTTTCACAATGACCTTACTTATTCATATGTATGTATCTAAGTATGTATTTATTATTATTATTATATTTTCTTTTCTTTTTGTCTGTCTTTTTAAGTTGCACCTACCATGTTACGTTTCTGCACCACCCTAAGGTCGACTGGTAGAAAATGCCTAAGGTATTAAGTCCGCCTTTGTACATTGTTATGTGCATAAAGTTTTAATAAATAAATAAAATAAATTACCATGTCTTAGAACCGAACTTCGAAGACATTTCATATCCACCACACCGAACTTGGCGTGGCGAATAACGGCCCATTCCCTTTCCTAATGAGTAGACTTGATTCCTAGCAGTGGGAACATTTCAAGGCTTTTTTTTGGTGGGTAAATCATCCAATGACATCTCCGTTTCCTTGAGTGGGGCGGGAGATAGTGCCAGTTTTTCTGATTAAAGAAACTTTTCCTGTTCCATCTTTGGCTTCGTTCCAGGGGGGCCTTGTTATATTTTCACATTCTCCAGTAGGCTTCGACCCTGCTGGGCCCCTACGGTTTGCTGATCTTTTTGAGGCTCACGTGGAACGATACGCGCCGTCGAAGTCCATCAGCCTTTTTAATGTTACCACTGCTGGGACACAGGCCTCATTTCTAGGAGAGAATGGACCATAATCTACCACGCGGGCCCAGTGCGGATTGGTGGATGTCACATGTCTTCGAATTTTTGGTTCTAGGACATGCCCGTTCCCTCACGATGTTTTCCATCACCGTAGGCTGAGCATGGAATATTATTTAGTCAATGAGTCATAGTGAATTAAAGTTTGTCATCTGTCGTACTTGTGAGCTTTCACACCATATGGTCCACATTTGCGATCAAGTGTTTATTTTAGTTTTCAATTAGCTAGCGGTGTTCGTGTTTGCATTAAAGTTTCATTGATTTTGTCCTCGTGTGTCCCGAAAGAGGGCAGATAATGAGGTTAATTGTGTTTTGTGAATTAGGCCAGCGGAATAAATTAAGCTTTCACCAGTTCATAGTTCAAGCGGGAAAATTTTTCGCTTTTTTTTTGTTTCCGTTTAAGAATGGCTTTGTACTATTTGTGGAACCAATTGAAAAACAATTGAGCATATTATTTTTTTTATTGGGCTGTTTTACTGACTTTGTATGAGTCATTAATATCATAATTAAATTAAATCACATAAGACCATACCTGATATCGCCAAACAATTCAGAAAATTCGGTACCTACATTTTTAACAGTTAGGCGAACATAAATGTTTTGACTAGCTGAATTTTGTTTTGGGATTTCAGGTTTGGTCTTAATCTGAAGTCTCGAAAAAAAAAAGTAATGATATAGGGGTTGGTCCCATTGTGAAAGTTGTTTGTTATCATGATTACAACCACGTGTTTCAGTATTAGTCACTAATTATTACCAGTCACCCTTATATGTATGTCAAATTGCCTCTCTTTCAAGCATCTGTTGAATGGACGACGACATTTGCTCTACAGAGATGACCGTGTTTGGACCAGGGGTAATACATATTATATTGGGGTTTAAATTGCCAAATTACCTATTTGGATTTTGTCGCTAGGCCAGCGCTGCGCTTTAGGCTGTTTTCTTAGAAAATACGGGACCAGATGACGTCGTTAACGTTATCACATTTTCTCATGATGTCTTATTGTCCCCCAGGAGTGATAGTGCCTAGTCGCGATGGGCGCGCCGGGCGTGTCCGACGAGTATACGCCGCCGCGTCTCTCGCGGCTGCTGCACGCCTTACCGCACATCAACGTGACGCTCCACCGCGTCAACGACACCTTCGCGCCCAACTCGCCCGTCTACCTCGAGGTAAGGATTTACTCAGTCTTCGAATTTGGGGAAGGATCCTTCGAAGTGGCCGCAGAATTTCGTAAGGATAGCTTCATCAAATGGATACTGTGAAGCCCTGAATTGTCAACTTATGTGGTCTCTTTGCAGGCATCACAGTACCATGGCGGTCATTTCTGCCTGATCCCTTAAAAAAAAAATTTCGCTTGAATCTTGCGGCGCGGCTTCAAACGAAACCCTGTACAGTTTTTGATTCGAGTTCAAACAAAAATGAACTTAGCGGCGCTCAGGCGGAAGTGTATTTTATAGTACCTTCTTTTCTATGATATTATAAGAATTCAATAGAAGTAACGCACAGTAAACTAAAATAAATTAGAACTCACATAAAAAGAAAAAGATTTTTAACAGTATTCGTAGTATGATTGTGATTAAAAAATATTGTGGTACATGGAGTGTGCTCGTTTAAAATTTTTTACCTGGAATTGGAAAAGTGGCAAAGAAGTCGAAACAATTTAGGCAAAAATTCCCTGCAGGAGTCTGTTTCCTGATAGCTACAACCTAGGGATCTTTTAGGCAATCGTCCTCTATCTTCGGACATAACATCGCTTACCAGTGAGATAGTGGTCAAACACGAGCCTTGCAATAACAAAAAATAAATTGACTTACTTATCACGTAAATCTCACTGAATATAACTATTTCTTTAACTATACAAATGCATTTAAAAATTGTCTGAAACAGAAACTTTTTTTTTTAGTGTGTCAATCCAGGCTTTACCCGAACCTATACTAGTTATAATTGAAAAAGTGGAGATGATAAGCCAGTTGGTCCACAATCACTGATTACTGCAACCATGTAACACGTCCAGAACACGCTACATCAAGAGATCACAATCTAGATTGAACAGAACCAACGCAATCTCCACAATTCCAATTCCCAAGCTCAACAAATCACCCGGAATTGTGTGGAATTGTTCAGCGAAATGTTTGTTAACAAAACATGACACTTCATTAAGATCTGTTTATACCAGGAGCAAGGGGTATATAGTAAAGGGATATGCAGGTTCATTATTGAAGTTTACTATACGAGTACATGGCATGACTGTTTAAGTTTAGATAGAACGAGCTACTTAGTAAATAAATAAACATACTTCATTAATAAAGTGAAATGGTTTGGTGACGAAGTTGGGCTTAGCACTGTAGCGCCATCTATGTTGACAGTAAGGAACTAAACTACGAAATTCTACATCGCGGTCTTAGGGTTCTCCGCGCATTTGCCAGGACTTGACGTCTGGTTTGAGGATCCTCATCGATCTCCCTTTTTGGGGGTTTTACTCTATGATCCGATACCTCTTAACTGGTGATCCTTGAACGTTAGCGCAGCCTTCGTGCAGCTACTATAATTTTTTCCTCAAGCCAAGTACCACAACTAAGATCTTCTTAGTAGTAAGCTTTAACAGGAAAAGGTCTCGTTAATCTACTGCCGTCTAACTGTTCTTAGACTCAGTTTCAATGTTTGGTAAACTGATTTTTATATTCCATCAGAATTTTGTGTGTGGTGACCCGGATGGTGGGTATATGCTCATCTTCAAAGCTGGGCAAATGTAGGCGTAAATATATCTTCCGAGATGACAGTCGTGATGCTTCAAAATTCCGAACGCTTTTAGTGCTTATACAGAACCTAGTTTTATACCTTTACGACTTATAAGAATCCCTTACCAATAAATAACTATGAATATGACACAATTCCTTCATATTTTTCCAGAGTTTGGGCATCCTCGGCTCGATACCCGGCGCTTGGCTGATACTGACGCTGACCGTTCTGCTCATATACCTGCTAACAAGATGCTGCGACAGAAAGCAACGGCCTCCGAGAAGCATCACCGCTCTGAAGGTGAGACAACTCTGCTTTAATTAACTACAGCTTATGAAAAGGCTATTATGGCCCATTCCCTTTCCAAGGTAGAAGGCCTCAGTCTTAGTGGTGGGAACATTTTAAGGCTGATGCTATGTTATAACAAGTTTTCAATGAAAATATTTTTTTTCATAACAAGCTTTTACAGCGGTGGTCTATACTTATATAAATAAAACTCGTCAAGACGATTCACACGAGCCCAAACTCGACGTGGTTGTGCCGTTTAATTACAGAGTTCCTATGGCTACCTCGCGATTCCATCATCAGATCAGCTCCCTGTCTGCATAATATTGCATTGTCATCCGAACTAAACGTGTATACCAAATTTCAGCTCAATCGGAAACCGGGAAGTGGATCAAATTTAAGTTGCAAGATTTGATTACAGAACGACAGACAACGGGACAGGTGAAACTAAATAAAAGCTTGTAAAAAGAGGTTATGGTTTAAGCATTTTATGTAAGAACGTATCGTCTAACTATTGATTAAATACTAGAGAAAATTTCTGCATTTGTCACAAGGGTGCTTAGTATCCCGAGAATATGTTCCCTTGGATAATTTTCCAGTATGATGCCATCATATGTCGAGTAGGTAAAGAAAAGATAGATGGATTGTGTGAGGAGTGATATGAATGAAAATGAGTTAGTGATTTCGTGACGGGTGACAGGACAGAATGGAAAAAAAAACGTGTTGCGTCTACCCCGAGTAACGAAAAGGGCAGGAAGATGATGGATAGTATGATATCGTGGTAGTACTTGATCACTTCTGGCTAATACTTTAGGTAAGAGAGTCCGAATTATCACGCTACTTTCTGGGCCTATCGCGTCGCCGGCTCCTACTGTTCGGAATCCAGTCGGAGAACTGAAGGCAATCCTTTACCTTGGAGAGGGACACAACAGGCTCATTATTGCATAGCATAAAACAAAGTCGCTTCCCGCTGTGTGTCCCTATGTATGCTTAGATCTTTAAAACTACGCAGCGGATTTTGATGCGATTTTTTTAATAGGCAGGTTTATATGTATAGTACAATATATTTAATATCACCATTGCATCTGTGCGAAGGTGGGACGGGTCGCTAACAATAATATTAAATAATTTTGTTTTTTTGTTTGTAGGGGGTAATCTCTGGAACTACTGGTCCGATTGGAAAAATTTAAGCAACAATAGAAAGCTGCTTTACTCCTGAGTGACATAGGCTATATTTTATGTACGCGGGCGAAGCTGCGGGCAAAAGCTAGTATTAAATAATCGTGGTAGTACTTAGGACGAACTTTTTTTATAAAAAGCTCTTCCATTTTGGTATACTTCAATAAGAAATTCGTCATTTTATGCAAAAGGGACTACAAAACTTGGTCTGACAACAAAATCTTATTACTAAGCAGGACTTATTTACTTTGCAAAGTACTCAAGAAAACTTTCACCGTTCAAGCTTTTTCCAAGCGTCCTATTGTGAGGATCCGGAGACTCTTTAATTGTATAATTAGTGCTGTACTCATTAGCAGGCACATGGTAATTGCTTCCATTCATGAAGTGTTAAATAGGCGTTATTTGAAGAACCTTATGTTTGTGTACAGTGCAGGATTAGCCTTATAGAAAGAGTGTAAATGCGGCCCCACCCACTAGGGGGCGTAGTTTGGACGTACAAAATAGGTCAGAGTGCATAGGCACCCTGGTATAAGGTATAAAGACCATATGAAATCTTAGCTATTTTGTATCCATACTAATATTATACATGCGAAAGTAACTCTGTCTGTCTGTTACGCTTTCCCGCTTAAACCTCTCAAACGATTTTGATGAAATTTGGCATAGACAATCTTTAGACCCTGAGAGGACATAGGATACCTTTTATTGCGGAAAAAAGACGCAGACGAAGTCGCGGGTACCAGCTAGTAGTCCATAATTATGAACTAGCTTTCTGCCAGCGGCGTCACCCGCGTGTAAGTAGGCTTCTCCATACAAACTATTGACCCCCGTTTTATTCCCTTAGAGGGTGAGTTTTAGGAAATCCTTTCTTAGTTCGCTCACGCGATAAAAGAAAGCCTTGCGCAAAATTTCACGCTCCAAGTTCCAGTAGTTTCGGCTGTGCGTTGATATGTCAGTCAGTCAGTTTCTTCTTTTATATATAAAGAAGATTAGGAGAAAAATGTTTGTTTGCTTTTTCTGTGCGATAGGCCACGAGAGTGAAACCGCTAGTTTATATTGTAGCGACATCTATGGAGGCACAAAGAACTAAAAAAATCTGAAATCCATGCATCACGCAATTAGACTTCTCCGCGCGCACTTTAAAAAAAGTAATATTACAGTAAAGTAAAAACAAAAATGTAATGTTTTATGGTGGTTCCAGATTAGTACCGTAAAGCTCCGTAAACAGGCGTGAACGTGAATATGGAAGGTTTTCACATGGTGTTCGCGGGGTACGACCTGTGTAGTTTATTCATAGTGTAAATTCGCGCGTGAATTCACGGCACTAATATGGAGCCGCCATAAAACATTACATTTTTGTTTTTACTTTACTGTGATAATAAATACTTACCCTACTTTAATTCTGAGTTCAATATCTGACGTAACCTTTTCGTAGTTATTTATTATTCATTGTTATCTGAAACTAACCGTTTGACCTTCAGAATATGTGAACGGTAAATTATAGTTATTTTTATTTAAATATTTTAATTACTTATAACCAATTGTATGGGATCTAAAGGCAAAAAAAATCTATCTACACTAATAAGTAGTAATATTAAAGAGGTAAAGTTGGATTTTTTGTTTTATTTTATTTTATTTGGGAAAACAAACAATCATACATTGTATCTTACATCTAGGTATACAATATGCTATGAATAAATGTACGATCCACTACGTTTCCACATATTACTGAGATAGATACAGGGTAAAATAAACATCAACATAAATACAATTAGAGTAATACAATTTTTTCGCTATCTTAAAATCTAATGGTTAAGAAACAATATTACTACTTATATAATATAATTTAGAAATTTTAAACGTTTCGAGCTAGGCGTTTGATAATTTGTTTTTTATATTTATGTTTGGATAGGGCGAATACATCGATATCATTAAAATGGTTATTGTAGGCTTTAACTAACCTGTGCAGCGGCGCTCTTTCTCCCGCATTTGTTCGACAGGGAGTTGTAGCCAACAGTGGATAGGAGCGCGCCTCTCGTCTCATTACCGTTGTTCTTTGTTTTTTTGTTTGTAGCACGTTATCTCTTTAACTACTGGTCTGATTGGAACATTTTTAGCAACAATAGAAAGCAGCGGTACTCCTGAGTGATATAGGCTATAAATAATAAAATAATTATAATTGAATATGTTCTTTAAACTGACGGTCTAGTCCGAATGACATTCCCTTTTTTTTAATTGTAATAAACTAGTGATTGATTGCGATCCCACCTGATGGTAAGCAGTGATGCAATCTCCTAAAGAGGAGGCCTGACTTCCAGTAGTTCCAACTACTACCTAACTTAAGCATAATCAGCCTTGTGTTCCAATTCCAACATATGGCTGATTATGCTTAAGTTTATTCGCATCCCGCAAGCCCAAAGTCTGTCAGTCTCATCATTAACACATCACAGAGCTATTTCCCGGCGTATGATAAACTCATCATGTTCGCCCCGAGGGTATCGTGGCTCTATAAATAGTCTGCAAACACAATCAAAATAATTCTCACAGACTACTCGAGACACGTGTTGGAAGCAAGTGTTCAAACGATCAGATGTTTTGTTTATGTTCTTCTTATTAGAAACTGTTACTTTACTATGATACGACTAAAAATAGGACATTGAACTTTGAATCTCTACTTCTTTGATCTTTTGTTTAGACATGGAGTAAATATATATATTTTGATGATCTCTTATTAGGGCTAAGCCTATTAGGGTCCGTTCAGACAACGCGACGCTGTGCGCAAATTAAAAAAAAGCAGTTTAAAATACATAACTTTACTAGTTTTTTAATAGAAAATTTAGGCCTATGTTACTCAGTGAATAAGTAGCTTTCAACTGCTGAAAGAATTTTGAAAATCGGTCCAGTAGTTTTTGAGTTAAATCGTAGCATACAAACAAAATAAATCAAATCTTTCTTCTTATCTCTATCTCTAATATCAGTTAGACTTGTTTAGTACATGAAAAAATACACGTTCTATTGCGAGAATTCAGAATACTTTGCACCACGCAGCGCAGCGCTGTACCGAGAGGGATTTTGGATTTGAAATGTGTATCTTTTCGTGTAGTAAATAATTTTATACATTGAATCGCTCTTCTAACAGGTCCGCGCAGCGCTGCATTTCGGTGTGGACTGACCCTTAGATGTTTAGAAGTGTGTGATTTTTCTGTCATGATTTTAAGATCAAAGGGAATCGTGGATATCAAAGAGTCTGATATACATTTTGTAATCATTCGTATGGAAATCTTTGGAACAAATGCGGAAGTTTGTGTTTAATCCAGAAAACTTTCTCCATAACTGTAACTATAATTTTATCGACACAAATGGTGCAGTGGTTGAGCGATTTGCTGCTTCACTAAGTTTTGATTCCCGCGCTAAATAAATATTTATATGACTTATCAGGATTTGAGTGTTTGAGTGTTTTGTGTATGTCGCCACCTCTTCCCAGGTTCATTAGTTAATTCCTTTTATGTAATTATAAAAATTAAAATCATTCTTCTCAGTTTGTATAATTTCTAAGCCATTGAATGTTGAATGGCAATTTCATGACAAAGTTTGTATTCGTCATATAAGAATCTCTTGTTTTCTGTATTTTTTTCTCTACCTAGTGTGTGTGCATGAATTGTTAAAAAAATAAAATAAATAAATAAATTAGAATGCTACAAAGACTCAACTTTAAAAACCTTATTATTTTACAGATAACGCTGATGATCCTATCGGTGCTATGCTGCGGCGCCATCGGCGTGGGTCTGTTCGGGAACGATGACCTGCACAACGCCATGCTGCAGAGCATCCAGGCGGGGAACCAACTGGCTGCTCTCGTCAACACTGTTAAGAACCAGGTAAGGACCGATTTGTTGCCGGGATTTGTGTTTTCTGATTTATAATACCTGAGGGTTTTTGTCATCAGCCTTTTAATGTTCCCACTGCTGGGACACAGGCCATCTCTCTAACAGAGGGAACGGGCCATAATTCACCACGCGGGCCCAGTAAGGATTAGTGGATGTTACATGTCTTCGAATTTTTTTGGTTCTAGGACATGCCGGTTTCCTCACGATGTTTTCCTTCACCGTTTTGAGAGCAGTGGTGATGAAATAAATTACACAAAGTAATGCGCCTTACTAGGTTTGTACCCGCGACCCATAACTCGGTAAGTCGGAGCTGATACCACTCGGCCACCACTGCTCTCAGAGGGTTTTTGGGTAAAGCAAAAATAGGCTACTTTTAACAACTATAATTTATATTGTTGTTATTGGTTTTCTGAAATTGTCCGCTCCTGTGCTCGGAGATTTTTAGTCAAGGCTGGATATCCAAGTCACATGAGGGCACATGATAGAACAGCACTTCTGAGCACACAGCCACCATGAGAAGCCAACTAATATAATATTTTCTTTCCATTTCCAGTCAAGCATCCTAGAGGAGGCGATGGGTTCCCGCGCGCGCGCCTCGTTGGCCCGCCTGGCGGACGCGCTGGACGCGCCCGTGGCTAATCAGACGGCGCTGGGAACGCTACTGCGAGCACTTTCAGCGCTGCGCAACAACGCCAGTGCAGCCGCTTCAGCCGCTGACAATCTACGGCGGCCACTCGCTGCGCTCAATCTTGACGCTTTTATGAAGGTTAGCGTTAGTCAAGTACGACGTGTGCTTTTTTCATAAGGCTCTAGACAGGCAGACTGTATTTCAACAGCAATCCAACCGCATATTGCAGTTCGGACGCAGTTGATACGATTGCAATAGAACTGCAAACCAACGGTGCAGTTCGATTGCAGTTGGTGTGCAGTTTGCACAATTGCACTGAACTGTCGACTGCAAGTGCAGTTTGCAGATCTATTGCAATCATGTCAACTGCATCCGAATTGCAATTTGCAGTTGGAATGTTATTGAATTGCGGTCCGTCTGTCTAGAGCCTTATAATGTGGCACTTCTGAAATTAAAAACTTGTAGTGGTGTTGCTATAAAATTATTAAATTCAGCTTTTAACATTATATTTTTAAATTATTCGTTCCAATTGCATGTTCTCAAGTGTTTGCAAGTGCAACGCACACATGCATCCCTTTTTACATTAATACTGGAGTAAAAGCAAAATTAGAAATGTATGTATGTGCGGCGGTAGGTTGTTCCAACATTAGAATGTTGTGTTTCCAGCGCGCGTGGGTGTGGGAGGCGGCGCGCTGGGCCGGCGGCATGGCGGGCTGGTGCTGCGGCGGCGCCGTGTGCGTGGCGCTGCTCGCCGCCGCCGCACGCCGCTCGCGCCGCGCCTTGCTACTGCTCTGTGTTAGTACTTACAATATCGTCATCATTACTAAGTATAAAACAAAGTTGCTTATGCCCTATGTATGCATACGTCCGACACCCAAGCGAGCGCCGGCGCTCGCGGCCTGATTTCGCGCCACGCGCCGTTGTCAAATTTAAAAAAATAGAATGTACAATATTTGAGCATTTTTTTTTTATAGGGTATTTTGATATTTATCCAAGAACGTAAATATAAAGTTTTATGGACAAATAACTTCCCGTTAATACCCGCGAACGCCGGCGTTCGCTCGGGGGTGAAAAGGTTAATATAATATTCGACAACTATCACACAACGCCGTCTAGTCTCAAGCTAAGCAGAGCTTGTGTTATGAGTACTAGACAACTGATAAACATACTTATATATTTCTAAATACATACATCATCATCATCATCAGCCTTTTAATGTTCCTACTGCAGGGACACAGGCCTCCTCTCTCTAGGAGAGGAAATGGGCCATGATCCACTACGCGGGCCCAGTGCGGATTGGTGGATGTCACATGTCTTCGAATTTTTGGTTCTAGGACATGCCGGTTTCCTCACGATGTTTTCCTTCACCGTTTTGAGAGCAGTGGTGATGAAATAAATTACACAAAGTAATGCGCCTGGCTGGGTTTGAACCCGCGACCTACGACTCGTAAGTCGGGGCCGTTACCACTCGGCCACCACTGCTCTTAGACTTGCGACTTTTTTTAACAGATAGAGTGATTCAAGAGGAAGGTTTATGTGTTTAATACATGCATAATATATTCAATACCAGTACCCGTGCGAAGCTGGGGTGGGTCGCTAGTTGGATATACTTTGTATATTTAGGTACAGTTGTGTGACTATAAACTTACTAAAACACCTGTTAAACACATGAATGTATCGGGTACTGATATTGAAGATATATGCATGTATTATACACATAAAATTTCCTCTTGAATCACTCTATCTATTAAAAAAAAAAACCGCATCAAAATCCGTTGCGTACTTTTAAAGATATAAGCTTAAAATAGGGACGCGCAACTTTGTTTTATACTATGTAATTATTAGTATTATATAGTATTATTATTAATTATATTATTTTAGTGTTATATTATATTAGTATTATATTATTTTTCTCACATTTACTCAGTTTCGCAAGTCAATTTTAAATAAACTATAGAAACACAAAAAAGAAAAGTTGTATTTTTTGAAGTTTTAATATGTTGTGTTGTGTTGCAGGTGGGTGCGCTAGGGGCGCTGGTGGTGTGCTGGCTGGCGGGCGCCGTGCTGGCGGCCGGCGCGGTGGCGGCCGCCGACGCCTGCCAGGACCCCGCCGCCGCGCTCGCGCTGCACGCGCCGCACAACCTGCCCATCGACGTACGTTACCGTAACACGCACGACGCTTATCACTTGAATTAAAATTTCGGACCGAGCTTCAACACTGCGTAAAGTGTGTAGGTTGCAGCGGTCCCTGTAAACCGGATTATTTCCTCCACAATGTTGTTAGTTCAACTTGAATAGTGTGCAGTGTGCATGTAGTCGTATCGATGGAGAAATTTAATATATTCTCACGTAGCGGGTGGCTCCCCGCTTGACACAGCGTTAGCCCTTTTTGGGTCAGATTGGACAGATTTTTGGGTCTCAATCGAAGCCCCCTGCTTCGATTGAGACCCAAAAATGCACCTGCACCTTCATAGCAACGACGGCCATTTTGGTTCAATTTGCCTGCCGCGTATTATAACTACTTCGTTTACAGCGAACGTAATACAGTTTTCTGTAAATTCTCTCACCCTCTACATTTTTCTCATTCTTAATTCACGTTTTCATTCTTCTGATTACTAATATTTTAAACTATTGAATTTGATTTTTGACTAGTTATGTAATATTGCTGGCATTGCTTTGCCTACAAGAAATTAATGTCGCATTTATTTTTATACCCGTCATTACTGCTTCCTAACTACATCAAGTTTTTGGTTCAGTCGTTTCTTTTGAACGTAATTTACAGAACTTAATATTAAATAAAAATCCTTACTCTGGCAGATGGTGCACTACTACTTGTCATGCAAGGTTTCTCGAGAGTACGCGCTGACTGCTGAGTACAGGAACGCGCAGCGAGCTGTCATGGCGGTGAGGCAAGCCCTAGGTGTGCTGTCCCTAAATGCACCGGCACTGTTCAATGATCCAGGTAAGACCGTCAGACAATCTTATTTAGAAGATAAATAAGAAACTGTGCCTACATCTTGTCCAATTTATTCAGTCTTAGCATTCTATCTTAGTTTTATAAGCTTACATATTGTTTCTTTTATTTTAATATTTTATTATGTTGTTTTGTGATGTGTTATATTTTATAAGGAAAGTATAGCAAACAATATTCAATAATTATAAACTGTACTAACACAGTTTTTTTTAGTTCACCATTTGGTAAACAATATTTGTATGCCCAGTAAGGCAACACATAGTGAGTTGATATTTTATAATGAACACCATGTATTGTACCTACATACATTATACCTATGTGCAACATATAAACATCTTTGACTTTGAATCTATTATGAAATCCTACGTTATAGAGGGCTTGTCTATTGCAGTGAATCGATCCTTTATCTAATGGATACATAACTCTAGTCGTTTTGACGACAAGCCTGTCGTTTCTGTAAAGCCTTAAGTCTCCTCTACACTACTCGGGCAATTACCTCGACGAAGAACTCATCGAAGTTGACTGAAGTCCGAAGTATGTGATTAGTAATCACATACTTCGGACTTCAGTCAACTTCGATGAGTTAATATAGATAATCACTGATTACACACTCGTGCAACCTCGCGAGGAGCACTTCGAGTTCTTTGAATCGGGCACAAAAACCGAAAACGACTGGAAGACGCTCGAAGCCAGGCGAGGTTGCACGAAGAGAACCGAAGTACCCTTCTACACTAACGTATTCGTTCAACTTCGACTAATTTCGTGAGTAGGTAGTATAGAGCAGGGTTTACATAAACTGTTGTCCGCGCAGGTCTACAGCCAGCCCTAGGCGTGCTGGGCGCGGGCACCGGTGAAGCGGAGCGCGCGCTAGTAGCGCTGGGCGGCGCGCTCGAGTGTCGCATGGCGCGCGCGTACTTTGTGGCAGCAGCACGCGCTGCGTGCGACGCTGGCCTGCAGGTACGTACAGGGGGAGGGGGCGTTCGGGTTGGACATCATTTATAGAAAATTGTGATTTACGCCACTTTATTGCGCATAGAAGACATTCGCAATTATCGTAGACTTCAATATAATTTTATTGAAAGATCATCATCATCATCATCAGCCTAGCGTAAGTCCCGGTTGCTACCTTGGCTTTCACCTCGGTGCCCGGGGTCCGCTTTCCTGCCTAGTCGTCTCCACTTCGCTCGGTCTTTTGCGTCCTCTGCCTTAAGCCCATTAGCACGCATATCGTCCCTTACGACGTCGATCCAACGCCTCTTAGGCCTACCTCGTTTTCCGGGTCCCGGCGGAGGCGGCTTGGCGAGGCATCTGTTACCCACGTAGTCTGCCGGTTTTCGTAAAACGTGGCCATACCAGCGTAAGCGAAGCGTATTGAAAGATACTTGAGCAAATAAATTTTTATACGGGAAATCTTTCCAATAACTCCAAAATTATACAGCTAAAAAGCTTCAAGTGTAGTTGTGATCCCCCAGTTCTAATATACTGTACCAATCCTTGAACTCTACTATTTACCAGTCGACGGGCTATTTCGTATGTTTGATAGCAAATTTTTTGTACCCGTATGAAGCGCCACTCGCGAGCGTGCAGAGAACTAATTTGACTAACATTAGTATGCGGCACAACATTACCAGTTTTAGTACCGTGGACACTCGCTACAGTCACCGTGGCCGACAGCGCCAATATGGCGGATTTCAAACGGGAACAAAAGCACTTTGACGGCATCTAGTTCAGTGTAATTTACACTAATATAATAAGGAGGTAAAGTTTGTTTTTTTTGTTTGCAGGAGGTAATCTCTGGAACTACTGGTCCGATTGGAAACATTTTAGCAATAATAGAAAGCTGCTTTACTCCTGAGTGACATAGGCTGTATTTTATGTACGCGGGCGAAGCCGCTGACAAAAGCTAGTAAATAATAAAGGACAGTGGTACGAGGTCATTGTAGCACTTATTTGATTGTAATGTTGATTTTTTTTTCAGGCATTATCACTCCAGCTGTTGGCAGCGGTCGCGGCCGGTTTCCTCTTCACTGCCATAGTGCTAGTCGACTCTCACGCTTGGATATACATCAACACCAAGTAAGTCCACTTTTCGTCATAGCAATTTAGATTTTTGAACAGCTCATATCGGCTGGTGGTGGTTTTACTTCGACAAGGATAGTACTTATTGGCAGTTTTTGATATTAAAATTATGTTTAATATGTCTTATAACTGACTAAACTATGTGTGTTTTCTAACCCTTTCTGTGCATTTGACCGTTAAAAAACGATTGTTCAAGATCAAACATTACACAGTTTTTAGTTGGAAATGTCCTAAAGAACATCACACGACTACGGGTCATCGTTTTGTACATTATTTAGCTTAAACTTTAATGGTATCCATATACTAAGCTTAACTGTATCTACAGAGAAGAGACATGGGTCCTAATGGGAACATTATACGTTGCTTACGCTTAATTTAACAAGAGTAATATAACTTATTAACACAAATATAACCTGTAACATTTTGTTGACGCATGAAACACTAATTATTGTCTGTACTATAGCAGCGTGACACGTGCATTTGTAAATTAACCTTACTAAAAAGTGGGCAATGTGGCAAATGTGGGCACGAAGTAGGTTCTTATCTAGGTACAGGGTAGGTGGGTGGTGGGCACTGGACAGGTCAGTAATGAGGTGCCGTGTTCAGGCGCAGCGGCGGCGGCGAGGAGCAAGCGCCGTTCCTGTCGTCGGGCGGCTCCAGCCAGGCGTCGCGCACGCTGCCGCGTCCCGTGCCCTACAACAACGGCAAGCCGCCGAGCTACGGCGCCGCCGTGCAGCTCATGGACCTGGAGCGACCCAGGTGATACGACTACCTGCTCAATGACCTAGTCGTAGTGGTTCTACAATTTATCTTTCCTAGTCTTCATATGTGTATTTCTATTCAGAATCTCTAATAATTTGCCAGTCTGTGTTTCTTGATGACTACAACCTAGAAAAAGTCAAAGTTAAAGTATAGTTACTTCTAGATAAGCGCTCTGTCATCAGGCGGTAGCGAACAGGCACGAACCTTTTAACAATAAAAAATGAATAAAAAAGTTTTTTTTTAGACACCAAATACAATGTCATCTATTACATAGTTAAATTTTTATTTCATCAATTTAAAATGAACCTAAATCATGTAGTGATTAAGCAGATTAGTTCAATATTAAACTCTTCAGCCCCACGCGAATGCTGGCGTCTGCACACCTATTGTCTTTCTATTATGTCTCTAATTACGGTATTTGAGAGGTTATATAGAACGGACGTAAATTATTTAAGATTCTGAATTGAAATGTAAGTAGAGTTTATTTCGTGAAAAATATCGACGATCAGTGTAATTTCTGAAGGTTCAGGTGGGTCACAAATCTCTATCACCATCTCATTTAGCACCAACTGTGTACTGACATCTCACCCTTAACCATCGCGCTTATCGCTTGCCAAAACTTTGACAAATTCACTACTAACTCATTATAAACACCGTGATTTCAAAATACTCTCCAAGTATTTCAGGGGTGTAAAAAAATTGTCACTAACCCAAAAAGTCCGCGGCTATTTATCTGACTACGCAGATCAATAGATCTGCCTGGTTTTGTCTAATAGGCAAGAAACCCCTTTGCCACGGTAACTATGTTTAACGTTTTGTCTAGCCCCGGCAAGCCACCTTCCTACGGCGCTGATGTGCAACTCATGGACTTCGAAAAGCCAAGGTAACTATAAAAAAAGGTAAAATCATAGACTTGTATGGTAAGGACAGGGTTGAACGCACGTTCTAAGATATCATTAACTTGGGTCTTAAAATGGTCTCAGATAGTTAGAAGTTAACTAGCCGAGTAACAGCTGGGAATTACACTTTCAACTTGGGAGCTTAGATCATCAATGTACTAGATTACCGATCTCTGTTTCAAAAACAGCCCGACAAATATCATCGTTACATAGTTTAAACAAAGTCGCCTATCCCTATGTATGCTTAAATCTTTAAAACTACGCATCGGATTTTGATGTGGCTTTTTTTAATAGATAGTGATTCACAAGTAAGGTTTTATGTGTATAATACATGCATAATATATTATATTCAATATCAGTATCCGTGCGTCGTGCGAAGCTGGGGCGGGTCGCTAGTCACAAATAATTCTATGATGATATTTGATGTCAATTTGGTCCAATGGTAGGCGTTAAGATATGACATTGCTTTAATTTGAAAATAGAATAAGCGCCATTTTTAATTTTGTATATTAAACCTTATTGTTTACAAAATTGGTTTAATTTTTCAACAATTATTTTTGAACATAATAATGAGAATTGAATTTCGAATGTAATATTTTTTGTTTTTGAAGCAATTCTGGGCCCCTTATCCGTTATGATTTAGTTCTTAATCCTTGAACTAGTACATTGATGATCGAAGGTTGAAGGTTGGTTGCGCTTAGGTAATAATAATACCGTTTCTTGGTAGTCGGGTTATCGAATTCAAATAAAAAATAAATGGGATTGTGTATAATTATGAAGCAAACGTCCATCGACCGTATCTTTACTATTTCAATCTATGTATAAACTATTTGTGATGTTCTTGGTCAATGAGGGTTTTTATTTTGAAACTTTCAGGAGTATTCTTCGAAAAAAACGTTATAATTGTGAGTTTTTTGAGTGAAAAAATATTTTCATGACATTAAATATATTCACAAAAAGAAATATGCACGCCATTAAAGCATGAAAGGCATACGACAGTCTTATGCATATTCATTTACAGTAATAGTTTAGTATATTTAATATTTGGTAAATAAAAAGTTAAGGTTAAAACATGGGTTACACTTATAGTGTACTTATAATTTTTGAGTTGTTAGTAGTAATTACAAACATTTTAAAAGTTATTTTTGGAGTTATAACTCATTTATATGCTAAGGACATGCTAAAAAGTTTTTTTAAAAAAACTATTTGGCATAAAAAACTTTTTTAATAACTGGTTTGGTTTTTTTTAATAACTGGCTTTTGCCAGCAAAACGCTAATAGTTAATGGTATTTGTTAATTTGAATATTCACTGTTCAAGAAAAAGAAATATTAAACTTCAGTGGTTAAATATAGGTAATATCCAGAAACATCTTTGTGACCATCCTTGTGTGTTTTTAAATGTGTAAAATATTGTGGTTGGCAACATAGCAAATTGAGTTTGACCATTGTTAAAAGTACAGTATGGCCGTTATAACTTGGCGAGTCCGAAGTTAGGCTCTGAGAATTTTAGAGCTTGTGCATCATCATCATCATCATCTTCCTGCCCTTTTCCCGTTTTATTTGGGGTCGGCGCAATATGTCTTTTTCTTCCACTCTGTCCTGTCAGCTTGTGCATTAGTAAAAAAATCATAATGCTAAAATATATAGGTATCATTTTAACAAATGATTAATGTTTTGAAAAATTATATGCCAACTATTGTTAACAGCATTAACAACAGATAATGGCAATTATTTTTTAAACTATTTATTTTTTTACGAGTATACAGGGTGTCTTTGACATCGTAGCACAAATGAATACTATAGATCCAGTACATGATTCTAGACCCTCCAGTCGTGGAATTTTTTGTCGGTTTTTCTTTTTCTTAAGATTTTTTTTGCGTTTTTTAAATGCTCGATGATTTTTTAATTAATTTTTCTTTATTTAAAAACATCATTGGGGTTTGTTAGAATAACGATTTTATACATATAAAAATTAAAAAAAAACCTTTTTTTTTTCAAAAATTTGATAATAAAACTGACGAAAAGTTTCACCACTCCCCGGGGGTTTAGAATTATGTACTGGATCCATGGTATTCGTTTATGGTACGATGTCATTCACACCCTGTATATTGCACACGCTGTAAAGTTTGCAGAGCTTAACTTATAACACGTCAAGTTAGTACGGCAGTACTGTACTATGTCTGGGGCATAGTGTGCTCGTATAGGGCTGGTGTAGACACGTCCGTATGTTAACAGGTCGCGCATGTCGGGCAGCGCGACGCTGGGGCGCGGCGCGGGCGCGGGCGCGGCGGCGGCGGCGCACGGCGGCGCGCACACGCTGGGCCGCGCGCCGCACAACGGCAAGTACGCCACGCTCAGCAAGCAGTGCAAGACGCTGGAGAGCAGCGACTTCTACTGAGACCGGCCCGGCGGCGCGGGCCCACCCGAACACAACGCAGGTACGTGCCCACGCTGGAAACCCCTACTGTGGGATCCAGGGATTTGTAAATAATATAGCACTTAAGGCTCTTATGTAATGCAAGATTGTCTCAATTTGAATTCGGTTCATTGTACTTTTCGTCGAATAAAGGTTTTATTAATAATAATTCTATGCTGATTTCTCGACTTCTTTAGTGTACTCGACTATTTTTGGCAAAGTCCCGTTAAATCAAGACATACAGTTCAGTTTGCATTACAACGATTTTTTCTACAATGCTATTCGTTCTGTAGTCAATTTAATTGACATACAATCTAAACAAAACGGCAGTACTATGAAAATGGTTTTAATTTAATTTCATGTCAAGAAATAGGTATACTATGAGATGGTATTGAATTCTATTATAAGAGGAATAGCTTCTGAAGCCGTTATTTTTTCGTTTACTAAAACTTCATAGTCTAAATAATATTCCAGGTCAATCCGGGCGCTCAACGAGCTTGAACCGCTTCGACCCCAAATACGCGTCGTTCGGGCCGCGCGCGCCCCGCCCGCGCCCCGCCGCCGCCGCCGTCTCGCTCGGCACGTTCTCCGCCGCGCCGCACGCGCCGCACGCGCCACACGCGCCACACGCGCCGCACGCCCCGCACGCGCCCGCGCCCGACAAGTACGCCACCGTGCGGCCCGCCCGCAAGCCGCACCCGGACCAGCCGCAGCCGCTGTCCGCTGCAGCGCTGGAGTACCGCTCGCTGCAGCGCCCGCGCCGCGCCAACCTGCCGCCGCAGCCGCATTCGACGCACACCACACACCGACGGCGACAAGAGCGCCCGGAGCGACCCGAACGACAAGAGCGAGCTGAACGACCGGAGCGAGCCGAGCGACCCGAGCGACCCGAGCGCCCCGAGCGAGGCGAGCGCTCCGACCGCGTGGAGCGCATCCACCCGCCACACCAGGACACTCGCGACCTGTACGCCGTCACCGAGCTCTAGGGGCAGCCCCGCGCCTCCCTGACTCCCCTGGATGTGTTCCTCTGACGCGCTTCCCCCCCCTGTGACGCTGTATTGTGACCCCAGTGTTCCCCCGACCTACGAACGCCGTGCGTTCCCGACACTCGATGTCTCGCTATGACAATCATAGCAGAAGATGAGTGAATAACTTTTAATGAGTTTATGTGACTGAAAATATTCTCGATTGTGGATACTTTGTGTGTTTTTGTGCTGACAGAATATTTCAACACAAATGGTAACGTAAAAAAGACATTGATTGAGTTAATTGGTAGAAAACTGCATGAAAATTGAATCGTTAACGAACAAATTGATTTCAAAATGAGTGATTTGTTGATAATTTCTTTCACATGCAATCATTCTGTCAGCGCAGATGTTTCATTGAACGAATAATTTCCACCTGTGCGTGATTGCTCAAAATCTTTGTAATTTATTGTGAATACTGGTCTAATATTTATGTCTAAAATATTAAGGCGGACGTTATTTTTGCTGTCTCGAATTTTTGTAGGGAATCATTTTAGCACAAATATTTAGGTAATGTTACAACGGTAACTACACTCTGAAATTATCTTGATGGAGGCCTATTTTTTAATTAACATATTTTCTATTATTATGTGTAAAGATTTGATCGTCATTTTTATTTTGTTTTAAAGTGATTATGAGCAGCGGCGTTTTAATAATACGTTAATTTATCTGTATCATAAAAGTCTAATAAGGCTGTGTTAGCAACTGTTGACGACCAATATTTTATAACAATTTTGTTGATAACTCTCACGTTAAAGTTGATAGTGACGACTGTGTCATCAAAGACTATGTTTTTGGACTCGGGTTTTCGCTCAATATAGATATAAGAATAAATCCGGCGATGGTCTAACTTTCTAACTGTTACTTAACGTTGATTAACGCTTTTTAGCGCTAACTTTAGGACGAATCTGCCAAATTATTGGAAAAACAATATTCTTTTGGCATGTTTCTATTACATTAAAAAGTAGACGGCTCGGAGCCCGACAGTAGAAATTTTATTGCATTATATATCTCTAAATAAAATAAGAATGTATATAATATTAACAGTAGATCCTTCTAATTTAAGTTCTCCCTATTCGTGTGGTCTTCCACAAACAAGAAAAACCAATATTTGAACTGGAAATTATAATTAATTTGGAATGAATCTGGAATCTCTACCAGCCATAGTTATATGATATAATTTAGCTTTCAAGTTTACAGCTCAAAATTTAAACTGATTTATATTGCGTGGACCTAATGTACATATAAGTTAGGGCTATTTAATTTTAAATTCAAAATAAACTTATTTTATTTACAGCTAATACATTAATTGTAAATAAAATAATAATAAAAATTAAGCATTCCATCGTGTGTGAACTAGTAAGAAGTGGAATTGGTAGAAGCAATTTACATAAAAATGTATTAATTAATTGTAAATAAGGTGCAAATGATAACTGCCATTGGATGAACAAGTATTGTTCTGACGTATTTCTCTAAACAGTGTGGTCTAACTTTAATGAAAAGTACTGCTCTTGCTAATAACACCACAAAATGTAACTATTAATCGTTTAAAGGAGGGATGTATTCGTGAAAATAATCTGTAGTCACAAAATTATTCGTCCAGTGCATAACTGGCGCCTGGCGTCGAATCTCAGATGCACATTCGCATAAGGGGTCAATTATATTAGACTGGAGGAGTGTACATCGCGCAGATTAGGCACGGATTTGAAACGTTGCATACATTTTGTATGAAGCAGTTTATATTACACAGTGTATCAGAGATCCGTGACCCGTCAGGCCTCGGAAGACGCGTCTATACCGTGGCAACCGTGATTGCAGTGGTGATGGGCTCCATTTCGGTCCCGCCTTGGCCCGGACTCGGACCGGTCTAGTATAATTCATCCCTAAATGTACTAGAACATGCTAGATTATTGTCAAGAATACATTCCCGGAATAATCATACTAGCTGTATGTAATAAATTATGTAGACTAAGTAACAATGGTACCATTTTATTCTATAAAGCGAACAGTTTTGTATCTCAGTATTAAAATAGGGAACTTTGTGAGACTTTACAACGACGTTCGTACGGTTTTTTATGATCAAACGTATCTTTAAGTTTCTCAAATTTCACGGTACCATAAGCAGTGTATTCGCCAAAGATAAAGCATAATTTAACTTAAGTATGGTAAGGTCTAGTTAGTGGTAAGGTTCAAGTTTGTACAGCTGGAAGAGTTACTCGTCAATATTGTGGTTAACTTCATTCGGTCCCAGTAGTATCATTAAACAATAACTAATTTATTATGGCTAACAGTTATAACAATAGCTCCCGAGTAAGTTCTCCAAGTAGTCATTGGGATCGATGGAAAAAAACGGCTGTTATTAGTGAATACGTTCTCGTCTGAATGGTGTCAAGCTGAACGGTCACTTTTGAAACTACGAAATTTTTATATCTCTTTTTTACGACGAAAATTGTGCTGTCGTAATGTGACGTAGCTCGCTATGTGTGTATATTTCAAACGAAGCGAACAATATGCAATAACAAAAATAAAAATATACTATCTCTACATTGTAAGGATACACAATTTTTCAATGTAATTACTGCACACTATTTATAATCGTAAATTAACACTTAGACAGTTGTAAATTATGTTACGGTTACGAGGTGACGACCGGGCATCGATCCGAGCGTGGAATGAATCGCGCCAAACTGTACCCAGCTAACGTTCTTCAGCTAAACCGGGAATAGAACTAGCTTCAGTCCTTCGGAGCTCTAAAGCTTGTTTGTTTATTTGCCTACAATACAATAAAGTTACCGTAGTTTGGTAATTATATTTACCTAAATAGGAAGTGTAAGGAACGCGAATTTTCGAATATTAGCCTTTTATTTCTAAAATAATGTCAATGAACATCAATTAAATGTAAGGTTAGTAATTTTTGTTCAGCATTTTTGTAGTAAGTTAGCTAAGTTGTTGCTAACTGAACAGCCACACGAATATCTATAATAATAAGTTTAAAATTCGAGATAATTTGAATGAATTACCCCACTCAAGTTTAATCTTATTCTGTGTGTATTTTAAGTTGATTTTTAAATGTCCATTTGTCCTTAACCCTTCTTGCAGTCGGGTAATAAAGGCCTTAATGTATGGAATGCAATTAAACTAGTACTTTGTCATATATTTATGACATAATGTTTCTTTTCTGCCTCATAAGTTTCGTAGTCACAAGCGCAACAGCTGAGTTTGGGGTACACGGTTTCATTCTCAGGTTGAGTAAAAAATGCCGTTGGGTTTTCTAAGTTGGCGTTTTGCTTGTGATGCTCCGTGCTTCAATGCGCCCGTTTTTTGTGTTTTGATTCTTTTCTTTTTTCGCGTGAATCAGTTTGCTAACCTACCAAAATTCGGTCAGGTGGGTTAATAATACTGTCACTTGTTCGTCTGAAAATTATCTCGAATTCTAAATTCAAAAACATTTCTGTGAAAACTAAACGTGGACTGTGTTTGATGATTCCTTTTTGTTACAAAGTGCCATAAATTATGTTGTTACAAAAACTTTATGATTTTTTCGCATAGTTTCCAAATGGAACATTTACCCAATTTTTTTAAAATTTAGAATTAACATGTTTTTGTTTTAAAATATTTTTTGGAAATCTCGCTTTATTGATTGTTTTGCTTTTTCAAGTCAATTATGGTGCGCCCGAGTATGTTAAACGTAAAATAATGCATTTGATACTCCATTTTGTTGTAAGAGACGAATTTACCATTTTTGTAGAATTTTTTTCATTTTTATTACCCTCTTTTATTCGGTATTATGATCTAAATACTCCTTATACCTCAATTGGAAACTTGAAACTTCTATTTTATATTCATAAGGGAGGAAATGTTTTTAGAAGTATTAACTTTTTAAATAAATAAATCTGTTATGATTTTTATTCATAAAAATTAAGCCGATTTATTTGTGATTCTTTTCCTTCCCGCCTTTTTTTGATGAAGGCACGCTAAAACCATAGAGTACTTTTGTCTATTCTCTTTTTGAATCTTTTCCTTACTTCAAAATGGCCGCCGTCTCTTACAACGAATGGAGTGCGTTAGTGTTTAAGTCTCATCTCGTGATGTATGACGTGTATAACGTAAATTATAAACGGTTGATGATAGAACAAGTGTATGAGTTTACAATGAAAATAATAAATGGATAAAAAATATTCTTGTGGTTTGATTTTGGTATCCTGTACCTTAGCATTGTTAAGTGTATTACGTCACATCAGCTTGATAAATACATGTGAGATTAAAGACACTACATTAGACAGAAAGAAAGGCATGGTCCACTGCCTTGTTTATACGTAGAACAACGTTACGTGGCGTGGATGCAATGTAGCTCTTGTCATATAAAATGTATGGATACCGAAGCGACGCGCCTTGATCGGCGTATGTGGGCCACGTGTGTGCAATGTAATCCAACCTTCAAGCTTTTGCAGCACAAAAGTGTACTGCGCCTCACCATAGTTGGAATGTACGCTTGTGCACCACACTGATGCTCGACATCAAGCTGGTGTGACCAACAATTAAGCTAGTAGTTGGACACTACGATTGTGTGAGTCGACATTAAAGTAGTGTGGCACTACCCTACCTGCCAAGATATCTTTCAACGGAACCCGCTCTTCGGGGCTCGAATATTTCGAGCCTCTAACTCGAATATTTTAAACATTATTATCATTAGTCCTCTCGAATCGGTCCAAAATTAGTCCAACGTCTACTCAGGGTGCCTCTAAAGTCTCGTAATATTTTCAAGAGGGATACTCAATTCCTTCTATTTTTTTTGGATAATTTATTAATGAATTAATTTGATTTTCTTTTTCATAACTCTTCTGTTACTTTAGTTTTAAACACTCGAATCGGTCAAAACTTGGTCCAACGTCTGTTCAGGGTTCTATTGAAGTCTCATAATATTTTCAAAGTCAAGATAAAAAACGTAATTTATTGATTTATATTTATTAAACAATAGAAGGGATTGAGTATCCCTTTTAAAAATATTATTAGACAGTAATGACACTGAGTAGACGTTGGACCGAGTTTGAAACTATTTGAGTGCTTAGAATCAAAGTCACTGAGGAGTACCTAGTAATGAAAATACTATAAAATATTTGTACTTATTACAGGAATCTTACTATCTGCATACATTTATTGTTTCAAACTGTTGAAACAGTACAATACAGCTTAGATAACTTTAGATTGACAAGTAGGATCTGGGCCTAGGGACCTACACTAGATCCACCCCTGTATGACTGCTAGCTTCAGAGTCGTCGCCTTACGCAGCGTTGGCCCTTAGCTGCACTTTCATATTTTACGGCAGTTGTTTCCGCACTTACCTATTAGCTAAATCTAGAACTACATTACACCAACGCAACGCAGAAGTGTGCCACGCCGATTACTAGATTTTTTTTTGGTAGGTAAAAATCATCGAATGACGAATCCCGTCCTTGCGTGGAGCGGTTAATAGTGTCGGACTCTTACTGACTAAACAACCTACCCCATTCTTTTCTTGCCTTAATACCAGGGTTCCGGTAATACGCTTTCGCCATCGACCCTTTGTCCCAGGAGGTTTCGAACCTGCTGGGCCCCTACAGTTTGCTAACAACTCCTTGAGTGCGCGCCGTCAATGACTTGTGGCTGACATGGGTTCGGTCCGGACGGTTACCGGATGGGCGGACTGCGAACTAGGTGCTGGCTTGCAGACGACGAGCAATGGGTAGGTACATTGCTCGCAGTGGCGGCGCCTGTGGCGTGTCGGCCTCCTCCTTTGCATTACTGCCTCGCAGAAGCCAAGATTATGGCTTGCCCAGCCGATTTGTACGTAGAACGACGACGTTTGGCGTGGATCTAGTGTAACTACAAATCTTATTTAGTTTTTAGTTTTATAAAACACTTTAAGATTACTTGCTAACGATCAGCATAATCCAGAGATCATACCTGGAATTTATCAAAGCTCCACGGTTTGTGTTCTGTTGTATTTGTATCTAGTTATCTACTAGTATAAATAATAATATTTGCCTAAGAACCACATCAAAACATATTAGTGAACAGGAAGTTTGAAGTGTTTGTTTGTTTATCTGACTCAACATTAAGGTAAATAGTTCAAGTTTGAAAGTTCTCACTAAGAGCGGTGAGCCAATTCATACAGAAACTCATTAGGTAGGTATCACACTTGTTGTTAGCTATTTATCAGTTTATTTACGAGACATCGAGGGACTAAAACAGTATAGCTGCTGCAGTCTTTCCGTCCGAGGTGTCTTCACGGCTACAGTGAACGATTTTATCACTGCTTACCATCAGGGGGGATCGCAATCAAGCACTAGTTTATATCAATACAAAAAATACCGGCCAAGAGCTTGTCAGGCCACGCTCAGTGCAGGGTTCCGTTGTTTCCCGTTCGTCACAAACTTCTCACAATGTAACTTTACCCTTAAACTATTACCTAACGACTCGAAGTAGCCTAAATTAGAGCACCATCTCTCACCATCCATGAGAGATGACGATACATAATCCGTCTAACTAATAGCAATAGTTTCAGTGGTAATTTTGGATTGCATGAACTGATTTCAATAATTCTTTTTTTTTTAAAGAAGATTTTTTATATGTTGGGAAAAATCATCGAATGACGAATGCCGCCCTGAACGGAGCGGGAGACAGTGTCAGACTTCTACTGAGTAAACGACCTACCGTTTCTTTTTGCCTTAGTTCCAAGGTACAGGTGTTCCGCTTTCGCATCAACCCTTGGCCCCAGAAGGCTTTGACCCTGCTGGGCCCCTACAGTTGCTAACAACTCCTTGAGTGCGCGTCGTCGACGACTTGAGCTAGGTCCGGACGGTAACCGGATAGGCGGACTGGGAGCTAGGCGCGGCGTTCACAAGCCCGCGCCTACGATGGCCGGAAATCTCAATCGGAGACACGGCGGCGGTGGCTGTGGCGTGAAGGCCGTTGCTTTTGCCTGATGCGGTCGGCCTTCTCTTTTGCTAGCATATTGCTTCGCAGAAGGAGGCAACCGCCTGCCACTCTTCCTCCCTCCGGACCATGGCCTCTACCAAGGCCCGCCGCGAGGGATCGTCGCCGCCGATCACATCCCATTTGAAAGAAGATATACGTTCAGAATAATAAAATAAACTAAGTTAAAAAAAAAGAACACGTAAAATTTTTGAAAAACTGGTTTTTGTTGTCAAAGGGAAGGGGGGGGGGTGGCAAGGGTATGTGTGGTGTAGGTACTCACTGGGTAAGTGGTGAATAAAACAAAGTCCTTGCAATATCTCCAGTTGTAATTTCTTCCACACACAATACAACAACACGATTATTATAGTAGGCGTAAAAATTAAGCACAGGCAAAGTCTATAGCGATCACAATAATAGTCCACAGCACTTGGTTTCCGTGGGTAGACTACGCGAACAACTTATTATCGGCGCGAGCGCACGTCCGTCTCTTGGACAGTATAGACCGTGACTGTTGAGAATCGAATATAACAACACGACCGCGACGGTAGAAGAAAATATGGCGCCGGCGCGTCACCGACAGTGTGCGTTTCCAATGCGTCACGTCAAACGTCTGTACGAGTAGGTATTTTGTGTTTAGTGTTTATGTATATGTATAGTGTTATCTGAGAAATATATATTTTTATATATAAATATCTATATAATGTTTACGTTATTAGAATTAATGTTGGTAGTCTGTATATATTTATTGTATAGTGTACCTACTGTGTAAATATATAATTATCCATAGTACCATCCATCGTAGTTGTGGACTTGCGGACGCTACCTAACCTACAATGCTATTGGGTGGTAGCTTCATTATATTTGAAATACCTGCGAGGTTGATCGAAAGAGACAAATGGGATACGAAAAGTCTGAGACAATTACGGAAAACACAATCCACCCAGAGTAAGAGGAGTCATTTTTCTTGAGCCCCGGGCGAGCGCTGGCATTCGCACACCTATTGTCTTTCTATTATGTCTCTAATTACGGTATTCAAAAGGAAAAGATAGGTTAGGTACCTACCAAGTTGAAATATAAGTTTGTTACAAACAATTAATTTCTATAGTCACAACCGAGAAATAAAAAAAACAAGCACAAAAATACAATTTACTGACAGAAGTATTTTCCAATTTTCTTTCAGCGACAATTCCTACGTACGCCAGACAAAAGTTTGCAGTCGTTATTCCCGCCATTTCGCATCACGCCATTTGAACAAAATAAATAATTGTCTGTGGAGCGCACGGCTCGTGTGGGACGAGTAGCAATTTGCGCGACAATGCACTCGATAGCTCCCTTGTTGATATTGTTATGCATCTTCACACTTTTTCCAGGGCTATAAAAGGAAAGCCATTGTGAAGTAAAAAAATAATTGTACCTTATTAAAAAGGTAAGTTTTATTAAGAGATTGTTGGCACAAATCTCTGTTTTGTAGATAGTGTTGGCTTTTTTTTCATTTTTTCGTTGGGTAAAATTTACCCAATGACAACTCCTGCCCTTAGGTGGAACAGGATATAATGCCAGACTCTTACTGACTAAAGAATCCACCCCGTTCCTGCGTTGCCTTTCATACCGGGGCCGAACCTTCCTTTCAGACGCAAATCCTTGGCCCCAATATGGTTTCGACCTGTTTGATATATCTATGGTTTCGACCCTTTTTGTGGTGATGGCTCATGGCTCCTTAACACTCTCATTATAAGGGTGTTTTCAATATTGTGCGGATTTTATCACGCAAGCAGAATATTGTTCCGCATATGGGGCAATATTAAATGCTCCCTAAAGTTTACCTTGTGAAAATGAATGCATTTCATTCATTTTTCACAAGGTAAACTTTAGGGATTTTGAAGTCATAAATATGACTTGAACACTTCTGTTTTTTTTTTTATAGTTAAGACGTCACGGTTGGTGCAGTGCTTGAGCGGTTGGCTGCGGTGGCGGCGTTGCGTATTGCGGCTACGATTCCCCCACGGATCAAATATTTATTACAGTTTCCATTTTTTTAAACGCACCCAGACCACGATACAGGAGTCATTCCTACACGTCCTTTTTCTAAAACCCAAAATATACGATATTAGCATGCCCTTCCGCTATTGAAAAATTACATGATCAACTTCTTTATGATTTTTGACTGTAATAAAATATTCATCGAGTCAGCCATTAGGGCCGAGACATAACCGCGTTGTGTCACCGAACCGCTAAAATCGACAGTGCCGCCAGTACTTCGGTTTATGCAATTAACAACAGAAGTGTAGGTTTTTTAATGGTAGGTAAAAATCATCCAATAACGAATTCCGCCCTTGGGCGAAGCGGGAAACAGTGTCAGACTCTTACTGACTGAACAACCTGCCCCATTCCTATCTAGCAATATATACCAGGGCCAGAGGCCCTTCAGACGCGAACCCTTGGCTTCAGTTGGTTGCGACCTTTATGCAGAGTCCCTACGGTTTGCTGACAACTCCTTGAGGCGCGCGGGAGCAGTGTGCGCCGTCGACGACGGGGTTTTGTCCGGATGGTTATGAGACGATTGGACGGCGAGCTAACACTTGGTCGCCATCCAGAAGCCCGCGCACAGAAGTATAGGTGGAAATAATACACTCAAACATGTTCCGTTCATGGTTTATATTCATTTATTGACATCAGGAAAACGCATAGTCGTCAATTTCAAATTCTTCTCCATGTAGTCCTCAGCTTCTTGCGTCATCTGTTCATCGAAGTATTTGACCCAGTTTCCTGCTTTTCCTGTGAACATATTTTATGCAATGGGCTTTTTTATGGTAGGTGGATTTTTCTTTCATCGTTAAAATCATCAAACAGTGTTAGACTCTTACTGACTAAACAACCTACCCCGTTCCTTCCTTCTCAAGCGTAATCCCAGAGTCCTAGTGTTACGCTTTCGCATCAACCCTTGGCTTCAGGAGGCTTCGACCCTGCTGCTTTGACCACGGGGCGGAAGGGACGGAGTAGGTTGTTTAGTCAGTAAGAGTCTGACGCTGTTTCCTGCTCCGCCCATGGACGGGATTCCATGATTTTTACCTATCATAAAAAAAAACGGTCATGTACCAAAAAACACGAAGAGTTCGGTTCAGTGGTGTTTGAAGTTTCGTGTGTTTTGTGTGTGGTTATGTAACATCGAAGACACCACCGCTGATTTCATTTTTGCTTGCACTCGAAATTAATACTTCAAAGGTTTTTAAGGTTAAACAGACATTGCAGATAGTTTACATAGGGGTTCCAAAGAGATATTTTAAGACGTAAGTATACTACCAGTCTTTTCCCCAGAACATCAGGTACCTTTTTTAGTTTTTACGATTCATCCTAAGATTGTCTGGTAGATATTGCTGTCAGCGATAAGACAGCCATTGTACCCATAGATTTAAGTTTTGTATAAGTTCTTTTACTTTTTAGTGTACAATAAAGTAGAATGTATCTATCTATCTTCTTAAGCTTTTCCCCGAAAAAAAAGCCCCGAAGCCGCTGGCAGAAAGCTAGTCATCATGATAGTATTATTCGAGTAGCCGTTAGTATTACTTGTCTCCCAATACCTTCATCATTATAACCTGTGTGTAACTTCAACTCACCTTTCCTAAAGAAAGTGATCTCGTTTCCGTCTTTACCCTCCTTCTTCACCAGGGGTTCCTTCTTCATATTGTCAAAGTGCAGATGTTCAACGAGCTGTTGCTTCTGTTTGTCAGAGTACTCTTTGTTCAGGAACTGGCATACTTTGTCTATGACGTTGCGTAAGTCCTGAAAAAGTATGTAGTTTTGTTAAAGTAATTAAATTCTTGCAATTCCATCTTTTTTATATGGTAGGTAAAAATCATCTTGGGCGGAGCTGGAAACAGTGTCTGACTCTTACTGAATAAACAACCCACCCCATTCCTACGTTGCCAAATTTACCAGGGCCAGAGAATTCCTTTCAGACGCGAACCCTTGGCTCCAGTTGGCTTCGACCCTCTGCAATTTCCATCTTCTATCTACGAGTATATCTATAGGACTGACTGACATATCAACGCACAGCTAAAAAATACTGTAAGTAATTAGGAACGTGAAATTTAGCTCAAGGGTTTCTTTTATGATCTAGACGATTGAGAACGAGAGGTTTTTTGAGGAGAGGAACTTTAACCTCAATGGAAGTGAAAAGAGGGTATGTTTTTGGATGTAAAACATCGTCGGGAGTATTTTAATTAGGACTGAACGCATGTATAATTTCATCATTATTTATAGAGCAGTGGTAGCTGAGTGGTAATGGCTCCGACTTACGAGTTGTAGGTCGCGGGTTCAAACCCAGCTAGGCGCTTTACTTTGTGTAATTTATTTCATCACCACAGCTCTCAAAACGGTGACGGAAAACATCGTGAGGAAACCGGCATGTCTTAGAACCAAAAAATCGAAGACATGTGACATCCACCAATCCGCACTGGGCCCGCGAGGTGGATTATGGCCCATTCCCTCTCCTAGAAAGCCGGTATCCCAGCAGTGGGAATATTAAAAGGCTGATGATGATGATGAATATATTATTATGTTTGAAAATAGTAACACTTACATTCTGCATTTCTTCATAAAACAGGAACATCATATTTGGGTGGTCTCGTTTTTGCCAAGCCTCTTCCACGTGAGGAAATATTGGTGTATGCAGTACTGAATGCAAGAAACAGTATCATCAAATTATTCTCGTCTTTTTATTAAGAAAGATATCGGAGACTATTATAAAATATATATATATATATATATATATATATCTACTCATATATATAAAAGGAGAAACTGACTGACTGACATATCAACGTAAAGCCAAAACTACTGGGACTCGCAGCGTGAAATTTCGCAAAAGGCTTCCTTTTATGACGTAGGTGAACACTAAGAAAGGGTTTTACAAAATTCAGCTTCTAAAGGGATGTAATGGGGGTCTAAAGTTTGTATGGAGAACCCTACTTTCACGCGGGCGTAGCCGCTGGTAGAAGGTTAGTATAGGTGTATCGTGTAAAGAAAGCAATATTTAATAGCAAGATCAGAGCTGTAACTGACAAATGAAGGTTTCCTAAAATGTCACATGTTAAAACGCCCATGTTATTATAACATTAGTTAAATTGACATCAATGCTATGTACAGGAGGGCCGTCAGATCTTGGCGAGTTTGAAGTTAAGCTCTGCGAAATTTAGCGCTTGTAAAAAAAAAATGGTTTAAACAATGCAATTTGCAGTTGTCATTGCTGTTAACAACTGTTATTGGCATTTATGTTTTTCAAACCATTATTTTTGTCCGACTCTTCAAGCGCTAACTTCAGATTCGCCAAAATTCGACGGCTGTACTGTTCACGTTTTTGAAAGTAGTAGACCTCTTGGCTAAGTGGCACCAACTGTTGATGCAAATTTTCTTGAAAACCCTTATTTTAATGCCGCCCCGTCGGACAACTAAAAAAGTGGTTGAATCTGATTAGAAGCGGAAGACGGGAAACCGGCGAGATGTGGCGCAATATAACTGATAATGGAAAGAATGCAGGTGGACTTTGATAAGTAGATCTTACTCAAATCATTCTTGAATAGGTTCCAAAACTCCTTGAATTCGACGCTGTCATCGAAGTATCTGAACAGCTTGTGTGCGAAGTGGTACGATACGGCCACGTCCCGGGGGTCCCGCGCTACGTAGAAAACCTTCGGAAAGAAAGAGATATATAACGATAAGATATATACACGGTAACCGGTAATTAATGACCGATATTTAAACACTTGACTGTAGTTAAGATAATACACAACTTTTACTGTGGGACCAAACTTGGAATCCCGAAAAAAATCTGCATTTAAGTTTGCCTAACTACCTAGGCATAGGCAAAATATGCTAAACTTGCTGGCTTTTTATTCGCGATTTCAGGCTTGGGTCCAATAGTCACGTGTTTAATCACCAGTCACCTTGTAGGTATACATAATTGGTTTGTTGATAGGTTAACAGTATGCTTAAACATATATACAAGGAGATACTGACTGACTAACATATCAACGCACAGCCGAAACCGCTGGGGCTAGAAACTTGAAATTTTGCATAAAGATTAATTATAAGTCGTAAGTGAACACTAATAAGGGATTTTTGGAAAATCATATCCTAAGGGGGTGAAATGGGGAATTTCGAATGTATGCAATCCGAATATTGCCACTCAAAACTTAGTAAATATAATATGAACAAGAGCAAAATAATATTTATTTTTGTAAAGACAAGATCTAGTTTGTAGTTTCGAAAAGATTTTTAAAAGCTCCTATGTGAGACCAAACCCATATTTTCATAAAGCAGAATACGTGCTCTAATAATGAAGTAATTTTATTCCAAAGCCATGGAATCCGGTCAAAAATATGGGTCACAACTTATTGGATCCAACATTCTTCTAGGGATATTAAAAATCAGCGAACGGAATTCTGTGCAAAAATGAATTAAAAAAGAAAAGGAAAAAATATCTTACTTTGGCCGTTTCAAGCAATTTTGGCGGGAGAAGTGACAGCGGTAGATGTGATTTGACATATCTCGGTGACGTCAGGTTCGGCAAACTTCGGAAGTCTTCGTAGGTCGCTCGGGGAGCATTGGGGTCCGTGGATTCTGCTCGTATCTCCGACTTTAGGGTTGGGTGCCTGTGACAAGTTAATAAACTTTCATCAGTAGATTATCTTGTAAAGTTGTCTGGATTAACCTTTCAAGGCTTTTAGTTGAAAATAATTTGCAAATAGAGGACTTTTAAAATGTATTTTAGCGACGACGGCGGCGGTTCGAGAACTAAAAAACCAGATTACGAGTTTTGTCTATGTGCCAAGTTTTATGATGCCTAGGTTTGGGTAAAATATTAGAATACGTGGTTGTTTACTTATATTATTCTTTTTAACTGAGTTTCTTAATACCTAAAACAGATATAGGTTTATAAGTACGCGGCACCGGGTGGAAAGTCCCGCAACTCCATTGAAAAGGGATGATGTTCCGACCAGACTGACTTGTATATGCTCCGGGAATACTTGTCAAAATATCGGAGAACTCTGTGATTTATATGACGTCAAGCTTTTAGTTCATATGTAGCGGCATAGATGGCGCTATCGTTACTTAAGTTTTAAATTAGTTTCTTAGAATAAAATAATGTGCTCACTATTCGATTAATTTGTTGTTAACATCTCTACGGTCTGGACTAAGCGTTTCGGTTCATTATACCACTACCTACATCGAAGGACTGGAACCATTTGCTTGCAGCTGGTTTCCCGTCGATTCAACACTTGCATTTTTATGATTCATTCATTTGTACCTACTGTGACCTAATTTTCGAAATGATGCATTGACAATTAATTGTATAATCGATTATACGACTTGCATAACAGTAACTATGCAGTAACGATCATTGAAAGGGATAATCGACTCCCGATATCGATCTCTTAATCAGTTTAATATTTTTTTATGATTGCAATATATTGATTGAGGCATTGTGAATCACCAACCTCTCTAGCAAGTTACGACCTTTCGATTCTTTCTCTCTCTCGAGTCGGCCACGCCTCCTTATCCTTCGTTCTGACGTCATCTCAATGCTTAATCACGTCATGGTTAAAACAAAGGAATCGGAGCCGTGGCCTACTCGAGGCGTTCGATGCAAGAGAATAGAAACGAAACGAACGTAGCTTGGTTAGGGGACAGGAGCATGGTGTAAGATTACAAATAAATTAAAGCTGAAATTTCAACTGGAGAAAGTTTGTCATTGCGACTGAAGCGAAATTCACCCGAGCCGCAAGCGAGGGTCCTGGTCGGACCGAGCCTGAGTCGGCAGACCACAAGCACGTTATGTGTTATCAGCACGGGGCCCCTGTAGGACTAGCTACGCCACTGATACCTATCTTGTTTGTTCATTAGTCAATAACATACAAATAGTAGTTCGTACGAATAACAAATACCTAGTAAGCACGTTGTAACTTAGCCTAGTTTGTTTGTAGTCTGATAAACTATCTCTGAGTGACGATACTGACAGATATGGACAGATAAAAAGTATTATGAATGTGGTCTTATCGCGTATACATAACATTTGGAAAAATGCGTTAGGTATACGTTTTTGGGTAGCTTGCCGTCTCACCGTCCGGTAACAGTCCGGACCATGCCCAAAGGCGTGTATTCTTCCTCTTCAACGAGATGTCAGCAAGCGGAGCCCAGCAGGGTCGAAGCCTTCTAGGGCCATGGGTAATGTGAAAATGTACCCCATTATGATCGTTAGCACATATTTAAGTAGAAGCCTGTTCTAGTTTCATAGCATACGAGGAAACTCTTCAATAAAAAACACTCCTCAATTGAAACCATATTTGATGAATTCGGAATATCTATAGCCTTCTCTGAAAAGGGTATGCTGTTGTATGACTTCTATACGCAATAGTGATTTGAGGAGAGGATATTCAACTATTTGGTTACCACTGCCAATCAATGGCATAAAAAACCAGTGAAGTGCTAGTCAGACTTGCACTGTAAGGTTCAGTACTTTATCTATGTAAATATTTCGATTCTATAGAATCGAATCTTTTAGTTCTTGTGCTATGAAACCTAGCTTCTAGGCAAATTTCGAGATAGAGGATTGGATTGCTATGCTAACATAAAAGGAACTTAAGCCAATTACAAGTCCTCACGTATTACCGACAGGTTCTCATTTATTTTTAGATTGATCTGCATTTACAGACACAAGTAAAAGAAAATAGGCGTGCGCACACCGGTGTCCTCTTAGGGCTTAATGAATTAATTTCAGATTAAAAAACCTCAGAAGCAGCTCGGAGTGTAAGAATATAATGAGCAAATGGGTTACAATCGCGTATGATGGCTGTGCTAAGCCCGTTAATTTTACCTTTAGAAGGGGAGCCCAGGATGCTAAATTTGCAGTTACTAAAGCGCTATGGGGACCTGTTAGATTGTGAAGATTAGGTTTTAAAACGAAAAAAATCTTTGGCATGTCTTTATTTTACAGGGGGGGAGCATGCAAAAGTTTAAAAAAAAAATGTAAAACAGGAAATACGCGAGTTCGTCATGTATACATAGGGTATACGCGCTTTGCCTTCTGATAATCAATAGATGTTAATCCGAAATTAACTAACGTTTTTTTTACAACTTCGTGACTCACTTATTTCCTTATTCCACGCTGAAATTGTCAGATTATTGAAGAGTACTCTCTTCTGGATGTATTTAATACGAGCATGTTTTTGTACGAGGATTCAAGCGTTAAAATTCGCAGAGCTTAACTTCAGACTCTCCAAGATTTGACGGTCGTACTATACTATGTAAGACAACTTACTCAATATAAGCATATCTCTTGGTAATTGAAACAGCCTTCGCAGTTTCAAAGTCGAGGTTGTTAGCAACCAACCACACGAGCTCTTGCAACCAGGTGGTTCCTGAAACATAGGTTACGTATACATTTACACTAGCTTCTGGTAGCAGCTTCGCTCGCGTGAAAGTCCGTTTAGTTTTAAGGGTTTTTTATGGTGGGAAAAATCATCGAATGACGAACACAGTACGGAGACGGTGTCAGACTCCTACTGACTAAACGACCCACAGTTCCTTCCTGCTTTGGTTTCAGGGCCCCGGTGTTCCGCTTTCGCACCAACCCTTGACCCCAGAAGGTTTAGTTTCGTAAAATCTAAAATACCCCGCTGTTGGGCATAGACCTCCCGTAAGCGTCACCATAATGATCAGTCTTGTGCGTTTCACATCCATCGAATTTCCGCGAGCCCTGCCAGGACATCGTTCCACTTTGTGGTAGGCCTTCAAACACTGCTAAAGCAAGATTCAACAAAATCAACAAAGTAAATCTTTTCTTCTCACTGTATAATACTGAAAACCTACCCTTATTACTGTTTAATCTACATTATACATACACTAATTAAATAAATATTTGTACTAATAAATGTACAAATATTTACCTAACCTAATTAGTGTCAAATTTCAAGAAACAAGGTATCGGAGTTTAACCAGGTTCGAAAATTAATTTAATGTTTGTAGTACAGTAATTACCTTTTGTGGTTAAGCTAAATATACATGATTTCGAAGAATTTCTAAATTCCTCCCTCTCATACCTACGTCATAAGTATATGTGAGGTGTTATGACTTTATTTCATTAGGTGAGTCGTAAGTTAGGCTCTGCGAATTTTAGCGCTTGAAAACTCGAAAAAAAAGGTATTACCTAATGGTATACCTTTATTTTTGTGCCAAGATTCGACGGCCGTACTGTACATCAAACTGAATTTCATAGCTTTTCCGCGTTATTTTAGACAGCACAGTTGGCATAGTGGTTAAGCGATGGGCTGCTAAGCTGCATACATCAGGTTCCATTTGCGCTAGTTCGATTTACTTAAAAAAAAGCTATGCCATAAAAATTTGCATGGTCTTTTTTGTTTAACGGTGGCAATCAGCTCGTGATTTTTACAAGGGTGTGTTAGACTTTTACTTACTAAAACCATACCTGTGTCCTTCAATTGCCCATGAGTTCTAGGACTACGGGTTTCCTTTTCAGGGCTGGGTTCAAAAATATCCAGAGTAGTGTAGAGTTGCAACTCAGAGTCGTTCTTTTATGATTCGAGTAGCTACTCTAGAGTTAACCCAAGTAACTCGAACTTCGAGTAGGGTCAGTTGGAGTAAGCCATTGACAATAGAACCTGACGTTTGCGTTCAAAAATGTGAGAGTAGGGTATCTACTCTGTGACGTCATTAGAGTTAACTCCAACTATAAATTTGAACGCAGGAATTCCCTATATCTAGTTCTATCTAGGTAGCAGTCAATGGCTGTGTTAGGCCCCTACGCTTTGCTGACATCTATTTGAGTCACGCGTGGAACATTACGCGCTGTCGACGACTTGGGCTCCGACCGGACGCTTACCGGAAAGTTGAACAGCAATTATTTGTTCCGTGTGGGAATCACACCCTTGATAGAACACTGAATAAGAGAATACCTTATTTATTGAACAGTCTGCCGGCAGACATAAGGAGTGAAACAAACAGAAATAGATACAAGCGTAAAATGAAGTCATATTATTTGGAATTGCTATAATTTTGTATCTACACTAATATAATAAAGAGGTAAAGTTTGTTTTTTTGTTTTTTTGTTTTTTTGTTTGTAGGGGGTAATCTCTGCAACTACTGGTCCGATTTGAAAAATTTAAGCAACAATAGAAAGCTGCTTTACTCCTGAGTGACATAGGCTATATTTTATGTACGCGGGCGAAGCTGCGGGCAAAAGCTAGTTTTGTATAAGTTTGTTTGAATAGTGTTTAGTTATAATTACATTTAAGTATGTCTAGAGACTCATTGACCCCACAGTCAAACCCTTGCAACGGTTTTGTGGGGCTTATAAATTACTTATCTTTTATGAATAAAGAAAATAAATAATAATAATAATTGACGGTCGTAAAATTCAAGAAGCCCATCTCCATCTATGAACAGCTGCAGGCAGATAGTTGGCTATCCCCATCATGACAATACGAGTTTAGAAGCTGTCTTACCTGATCTGGAGAACGTGGCGACCCAAATATCATCAGACCTGACATCCAGGTTATAGATCTCTGCGGCGTGGTCTCTGTAGCCTGCGTTTAAAATATAGCCCTTTGGACCTACTCTGACGAACGGTTTCACGTAATCTGAAAGAAACATACAATATATTTATTTATTTATTATATACTGTTTTGTTCACCAAGACTTAAGTATATTGAAAGGAAAACTTATAATAAAAAACGGAGACGGCGAGCTACCCATTGCTCGCCCTCGGGAAACCCGCGCCGTCTGGTCTAAGTGTTTCGTCTAGTCGTTTATACTGTGTACGTCGAAGGACTGGAACAATTTGCCTGCTACAGTCTTCCTGTCTGATTAAAATATAGGCAGGGCCGGTTTATGCACGTCGGGGCCCCTAGGCAATGCACGTCTCGGGGCCCCCCTACCCTACTAACTTTATATACTTTGTGTCTAAAACTTTATTCATAATTACGCTTTTTTTTAATATATAGGTATGTATATAGTTTGGCAAATGGCTAGTTAAATGTCATGTCATCGAAATTTCAAATTATTCTTTTTACTGTTTATGAAACATGGACTATATTTTTCCTGAAGCGCGGGGCCCCTAAACCTGGCGGGGCCCCTAGGCAGTTGCCTACATTGCCTTATGGATAAAACGGCCCTGAATATAGGTGTATTATAGGCTAGATTGAATAGGCTTTGTAAACTACTGCGCCTCGCCGTCTTTGCATCACGGCTTACCATCAGATGGGGTCGTATTTAAGAACTAGATTAAGTTTATTTATTTTTCACGTGCATTACCTTTATAATACTTTTTAATAATTTTGTCCTCCTCTTCAGTCACATTATTAATTTCATACGGAAATTCTTGGGTTGCCATTTTGTCGTCCTGAAAACAGAATTAATTACATAGTTCTTTATTAAATAAGTACTTCATACATTTTTCTCGTTGCATTTTTAACAAATTATGAGCTGAATACCGTCTAGATGAGATTAAATGAAGGGTGAACCCAGACGAGTCTAATTTATTAAGAAAACGGCAGAAAGTGAAGTAAACTGCATCGCGTCGGTGCAACTTAACTTGATTAAATTCCTGTGTATTGAACTGTTTGAAGACGATATTATACCGAGTGTAAGGCGGCTGTCACACTGCCACGCATCACGATGCATGTTGCGTGCCAACGCACCCACGCGGTTGCGGGAGTGCAGATCTGCATCATCGTGCGGGTTTTTTACGCACTCACACGCGTAGTTGCGTTTTGTGAGTTTACTTTGACTCATACTCATTTCATTCAAAATCACACACGGCACTTTGAGACTTGGTGTGCCATACATTGCCTCGCCTCGCATTCACGCGCGGATGTGCATGTTTCTCCGCAAGTAGGCGCGTGATCTGCATCAAGTAAGGCTTCCAGTCTCGAAACACTTTCGAGTCCTGGGACAAAAAAAATCGAGACTCACTACTCCCGGTATTCCCGGGAAAAACGAAGCTATTGGGGCTGGTTATTATTTTTTTACATAATATCCACAAGTCTCGAAATTCTCGTTTTTCCTGAGACTGAAGCTGCGAGTCTTCGATACAAATGAAGATACTTGCAAAACGTCAAAACACGCGCTACCCTCCGTGGTGCGCGGTAGTGTGTTCACCGCTTAAGAACCTTTATGAGACTGGCATAGGAAGATAACGATTAGCACAAGAAAGAAAAAGATACACAGTAAAAGAAGAAGTGGGGGGCTGAGGCTGTTGAGAGAATATGATGGCATGTAATGGAATGACATGGAATTGTCTAAACTTTGTTAACTACTTTTTCTTCTTCAGGATCGATGGATTCCGTTTCCCTCAAAGTTATTTATTACTAAAATAGAAACATACACGTAGTGTTTATATGATAATTTTTCAAAAATGGAAGGTCATTAACTGATGACCATAAATTCTTCGGTTGGTACAATTGAACTTGATGAACAGTACTGCCGTTGGATCTTGGCGAGTCTAAGGTATGCTATGCGAATTTTGGGTCTTGAAAACTCGAAAAAAAAAATAGTTTAAAAAATATGCTAATAACAGTTTTTAACAGCAATAACAACTGCAAATTGGATTTATTTGTTTAAACCATTTATTTTTGTTCAAGTTTTCAAGCGCTATAATTCGCAGAGCCTATCTTCTGTCTGACTCGCCAAGATCGGACGGCCGTACTGTAAGTATTGGACTGAAACAATCTTAATTGTTAAAACATTAAACATTATAGGTAGACCACAACTATAGACAGACAGAATATTTGGAAATAACTCATAATTTTATTATATTGTGTCGGATGAAGATCACCATCGCCACAAGTAGTTCTGGAGTATCGTAGTGTCGTGATAAAACAAAACGCATCTGATTATAACGTCAGATTTATCAGCGGTCTTATTTAATTTTATCATTGACAGCGACATCTACCAGACCACTTTGGGATGTAGGAGTACTTATTTGTCGCCATTATACCAGGGCCAAAGTCTTGCTTTCAGACGCGAATCCTTGGCCCTAGCTGGCTTCGACCCTTCTGCAGGGTCCCTACTACGGTTTGCTGACAACTCCTACCCCGTTCCTTCCTTGTGTGGGTCAATGACTGACATTCTAAGTATGTACAGAAACTATAGGTATAGCTATGAATTGATAAAAGTAGTATCGACATCCAAGTTAAAAAAAAAATGTATTTTGCCTTCTCAACGCTTTTAAAAGGAGTCTCTTATTGACTAAAAGTCATGTAAGGTCAATCCCCTAATCTAAAAAACAAGTTGCTACTGGTTAAACTATTAAGACCGAATAAAAAAATCGCAAGCTCTTTAAAACCTTTTCAAAGGAATAAACGCTTTTGCATCCACAACAACGGTTCCACAGATGAAAAATAAAAAATCTGAAAGCAAGAAAAATCGTTTAAGATTCATTCGAAGCTCAAATGCGAATATTAATGGCCCGTTTCATTACTTATGAATCTCCGGTGACAGACGAACTGACAGATAAGTACAGTCAGTGACAGAACTCATCGCGAATCGGAACAATGTTAATGAATAACGCATCACTACCGGTCCGCTTTATGAACTGAGGTACAATCGCGGACAGAATTCCATAACCAGTCTATCTGTAGACATTGAGGGGTAATGAAAATTTAGTGATGGGATTGAGCGCGATTAAAAAATAGTATAGGGTAAAGCCGAGATAGATGCCCCAGTGGGATAGGTGCCCCGATATCTATTACTCTAGTTTTGCGAATTAATCTTATACTATTTCAATTATTAATCAAAAGACTTTATAGCGACTACTATGTCGACCGTGTCTTACGTCTCTATGAGATTGCATGAGAAGAAAAAATGCAATCAAAGTTTTTAGGGGATAGTTGCCCGTTTTGTGGGAAGGGCGTCTATCCTGTAAGGCATTTATATGGATCAGGCAACTATCCCACACGTAGGATGGATGTCACAAAATATAGTGGTCCACTAAAATCGCTAATATTCTAAAAATATAAAAATGTTTATAAATTGGTTAATGAAAAACCAAAGTACTTGCTGGTCTTACAAATAACGCATTTCACTTTTTTTACTCAGAGATATGGAGTAATTTCAAAAAATGGGGCAGCTATCCGGGGTTTTACCCTATTTTGATACAAGTGCAGAAAATTAGTCATTGCGACCCAGGCGGAATTTGCACGAACTTTAGGCGTGTGTGTTATAGGGTCGAAGGCTGCATTGACTGCACGTGTATCCAACGACGTTTTTCAATACACTTAGGACTCGTAAAGTCGTGACGCGCGTTACGACGCCCACCCAGCCTGATACGATAAATGTAATGATATTTTGATGGGGGCGAGTAAGCGCACTCCTCTGCACTAGTGCAGAAAATAGTCGATTGTGTGCCTAAAAGCGGTGGGATACGAACGGATTTTCATGTAGTGGTATTGAAAAATAATTTTTGTTTGTATATGGAACGTTCGAGGAGTTTTCGGCAAGATCTTTTCGAGTGAAGTGCAAAGGCTGTTTTAATTATTCGCAAATTGATTCCTCGAGGATAATGTAACGTAAAATGGTATTGATTATATGGAATAATTGAACAAGCGTGATCTTAGCACAATTTGAAGGTCTGGACGTTCCGTCTAGGAATATCCTATGACGTTAAAATTTTACATTTTTGTTAACACAACGTCTGAACACGCTTAATAAAAAATGACAATATTTTAACTACGTCCCATAACGACATAGCTACCGTAGTAAATTCTATCAGTAAAACTTTTGTGCCGCAACAGTACTTCTACAAAAATATTGTGTTATCTACGTACCTCACGACAGCGGCGCTGGGCTGAACGTATACCTATTGGCTCTCAGCCCCCCTAAGGAAGTTGCGATTATTTTGCTAACGTCGAACGCTATGAGTTGGCTCCCAATCCCTTTGTTTTGACATCATATAAACGCTCAGTCACATGGTCAGAAAATATATGGTTGAATTGAGAAACCTCCTTTTTTGAAGTCGGTTAAAAAGGAAATTAAAGGCGTGGCTAAGCGTTTAACGTTAACAAAACGTAACTTGGCTAGGGGGCGAGCCCGGAGGACACGGTGGAGCACACGGTGGAGGTGTGCCCTGCTTGGGAAGAGCATCGCCGTGTCCTCGTGGGGGTGATCGGCGGCGGCGATCTCTCGCGCCGGGCCCTGGTTCAGGCCATGGTCCGCAGCGAAGAGGAATGGTAGGCGGTCGCCTCCTTCTGCGAAGTAGTAATGCTCGTAAAGGAGGAGGCCGACCGCATAAGGCAAAGGCAACGGCGTACTCGCCGTAGCCGTCGCCGCCGCGATCCTACCGATATCCGGCCACCGTAGACACTGGCTCGCGGACGGTGAGCAATGGGTAGCTCGCCGTCCGATCGTCTGGTAAGACCGAGTCCAAGTCGTCAACGGCGCGCATCGTTCCCGCGCGCCTCAAGGAGTTGTCAGCAAACTGCAGGGGCCCTTCAGGGTCGAAGCCTCCTGGAGCCTAGAGGGTATGTGCAAACTGTAACCTCGACTCCAGAAATAAAGCAAGGAAGGTACGGGGTAGGTTTTTTAGTCAGTAAGAGTCTGACACTGGTCTCCCGCTCCGCCCAAGAGCGGGTTTCGTCATTGGATGATTTTCACCTACCATAAAAAAAAAAAAATAACTTGGCTAGGGGAGCAGGTCTATTAAACACAACCACAAGCACAACTATTGTCTTTATATCTCTAATTACGGTATTTAATAGGTTGAAACGATTGTGGAACGTAAGATTTTGAGCAATTGATGAGAGAGCAATTAATGAATAATTCGTTTTTGACCTCCATAAAAAAGAATATAAAAAAATATGATTGCTTCAATAACACTCTATTTGATGTTCCCGAGACGATCATTTTTCGGCAAAAAAGAACAGGTTTTTCTTTGAAAAACAAAAGAAAAACTAATTTTAAGATTAGAATACTTAAAAGGATCCTGTGGTTGTGTTGTTGAGTGGGTACTCAAAAATTTATTCGAATTCAAAAAGCTAAAATTTAACATTTAAAGGTATTTTGAAATGTCTAAATATTTTTGGCCAATAGTGCTCTAAACAGACACTTCGCTTGCTCAATTTTAATTACAAGAAAGCTAAAATTAAATCGATCCTTGTCGAGATCAAAGTGGATAGGCCACAAAGGTGAAATTGCTTTGAAGTGTCGCAGCAGCTAACGAGGGAAGTGGAGGGTGTTGCGGGCTGAGCGCACACGAATCTAGCTCTAATCAACAGCTACATTTAATTGCTAGATGGTTTGGCTTTGACTGATTATGCCTTCTCATTAAGGTTGCTAATAATTAGGAATTTGCGTAATGACGTATTATTAACAAGAATTGATATTAAGTGCATTAGATCAGATTTGAGTGGACGATCTTATTTTTTAAATATTGGCCCAATTTTTCGAAAGAAAACCCGCAGCTCTAAAATATTTAATACTAGCGACCCAGCTTCGCACGGGTGCAATGCTGAAATTAAATATATTATGCTAATAAAATAAATAATAATAATACAGAAGATCGACGAATAACTTTCTGATGGACTATATTTCACTTTTTTTTTTAAATTGCAATAAATTAGTGCTTGACTGCGATCCCACCTGATGGTAAGCAGTGATGCAATCGATGATGGTAAGACGCATTAGTTTATTAAGAGCCTATTCACTCTAGCCTTGAAGACACCTAAATTATAATCGGACGGAAAGACTGCAGCCGGCAAACTGTTCCAGTCCCTCGATGTACACGGTATATACGACGAGGCAAAACGCTTAAACTATATTGTCCTATTTTTGGTGATGTGGATTGTTTATTAGATATTAAATATATTAAACATATACAAACTACATAGGTTACTATGTAACCTAGCTAAGATGCCAGTTGTGATTGTATATCGTCAATTTTTTTAATCTTTCTGAGTCAGTAAAGCATTATTATTATTATTAAGTATTAAACTTTTCTCTTTAATCACAGATTATCTATTGAAAAATGCATCAAAATCTGTTGCATAGTTTTAAAGATCTAAGCCTACATAGGGACAGACAGTGGGAAGCGAATTTATTTCATACTGTGTAGTGATTTACTTACCAACTCACTTGCCACTTAGTGCCTTCACAAAGAAAATGAATTCGAACAAATATTTCTGATAAAACTTACTAAACAAAAGAACTCGACACAAATACTAAACACAGAGATGAGGACAATCACACCAATCCAGCCGATTGCATTAATTTAAAACCAGTTTAACAACTTGTTATAGTTTTATTATACTTATAACGAATTTATTTGATAACATTAAGTATTTGAGACTTGAAAATAATACCGTCTAGACGAGTTGTATTTGGTTACTAGGGTCCAATTACTACAAATTACCAGTGGGTCTTTCTTACCACAGAGTATAAAACTGCGCAAGTATATTCTCCAGTCCTTAGGCGGCCATTAGACGGTCATGCAAGCGTCAATCATTTCCATCAGTCATGATGTACTTCAACTCTTAATGAATGGCATTTGTGGAAGAGACACCACAATTTTGCCAATAACAAATGCGAACTAGTTTTTAATTTTTAACGTTTTTTTTCTTCTTCTTGTTTATGTAAATAGATGTAAATTATTATTTACTAGCGACCCGCCCCAGCTTCGCACGAGTGGTGGTATTAAATATATTTTGCATGTGTCATACATATAAACCTTCCTCTTGAGTCACTCTATCTATTAAAGAAAACTCCATCACATTCCGTTGCGTAGTTTAAAAGATTTAAGCATACATAGGGACAGCGGGAATCGACTTTGTTTTATACTATGTAATGATTATTTGTAAATTAGTGTGCGTCCCACAAATATAAGATTTTCTTTCTTTCTTCTTTCTTTCAAACGCTGGAGATATCATGAAGTATTATGAATGAAATTGAGGCGATGCTGAGTACGGTCATTCAAATTGCATTTATGATACTTTATGATTGATGGAAATGACTGATGCTTGCATGACCGTGTAATGGCCGCCATACACTGTACCAACATCACGAAGGAGACAAATTCCGTATCTCTGACTGACTGACTGTTTGTGTACAGTCAACAAAGGAGATAAGTTATCAGGTTGAAGTTTTCATAGAAACAAAACAAAAGAATGTCTTTTAATTTTATTAATGAGTTTGTTTATTTATTGTCCTAACGAGTTAGTTCAAATTAAATCAATAGATGGCGTTGGTGTCGAATTAGAAGTCCTTATGGTTCTTTTTTGGTTTTTGTGGTGGGAAAATTCATTTAATGACGAATCTCATCCTTGGGCGAAGCGGAAAACAGTGTTAGACTTTTACTGACTAAACGACTCACCCTATTCCTTCTTAGCTCTCATACCGGGGTCGGACCTTCCTTTTAGAAACCAGTCCGAGGCCCCAATAGACTTTGGGCATGCAGTTGGGTCTCTACAATAGTCCTTATGTTTTCGTTATAACGTTTAGTATCTATATAAGAGCAACATTTTTTTAAATAAGTGAAGTATCAAGTCTGTCAGACCAAATCCGTGCTACACTGGAGACCACAGTCTGCGACGCCATCCACATCGCCGAAGATAGGACAACATGGTCAGATATAGTCATCAGAAAGTTATTCTTCATGTGGTACACTGAGGTAAAACGGTTAGTCCAGACCTCCGTCGTCCAGACCGTAGATTATTTAGAAGATAGTTTTTTTTATCACTAAGTTTTAGTATCTGAATAACTAACTGAGGAAAAAAATAATCTTTCCTTTTATTGAAGGACTGGAACAATTTGCCTGCTATCTTCACGTCCTATTATAATTTATGTGTTTGAAGACTAGGTTAGAGTGAATAGGGTCTTAGTAAACTTTTGCTGTCGCTGGACTTAGAAGCTTCACCTCAACAAGTGCATCATAACCGATGAATCCCTCAGTTTACCTACAAAATCTTTATCATAGTTATTCATTCGTTTAATACCCGCATGTAAAAGAAAAGTTATGTTAATTACATAATAATCTTATCACGAAATAAAATCGAATGCGGCATCAATGTTTTATTTGAAGATAATCGTGTGATAAATGGTAAGAGCTTATGTTCATCAGGCCGTTTGATTTGCTACCTAACTATTGCAATGTCTAGCCACGTGAGCGTCTAAGTGTAGCCTACCAGTGAGTCACTTTTTTATGGTGAGAAAAATCACCTAATGACGAATCCCGCCCTTATGCGGAGCGTAAAACAGTGTCAGACTCTTACTGACTAAACGACCCACCCCATACCTTCTTAGTCTTCATACCAAGGACCTTCCTTTCAGAAACCGGTCCGGGAACCCAGTAGGCTTCGACCCTGCAGTTGGGCCTCTTCAGTTGCTGGCAACTACTTGAATCGCGTGAGAACAGAGCGCGTCGTCGATGGCTGGCTTGGTCCGGATTGATACCAGACAACCGGACTGCAAGCTACCCATTGCTCACCGTCCGCAAGCCCGCACCAGTAAGTCACTTGCTAGTGCTTTCGCGATTCTGATACTGGTCGTCTGCCGGGTCTAGGTTTAAATGGGAGGTAATTGGAGATACGTCTGGGAGGGGATCTCAGTCAGGACTATGGTTGCCAGTGTACGCCACAAAACTACTCTGTGTGTTACTCCGATCAAAACGTTTGAAATAGAGGACCCGAGCGCAAGCAATTTTTTCAAAAATATTTCTTGCTTATGATAATAATTAATTGTAAAGAGCTTTATTTGTCTTTCAGTCAAATCTCGAACATCCAAATTCCTGTTGATTTATTGCGTTCGCACATCGAGCTATCTTAGCGATAGACAAGCACGTTCATAGAAACTAATTGTCAAAATACTGAAAAATTTATATAAAAATCCACTGCAGCGCTTCATTGCCTCCTTGGTGTTGTCGTCTATCAAAACTTTTAAAACCTAAAACTGCACTAAGGGCCTTATCATACTAGCGGATTGCGAGCGTCTTCAAAGCGGAACGGGCGCGCAACGAATACGTTACGGGCGCGCAACGAACACGCCGCGCATGTGCTGCGAATTCATTGTGGACGCGCAACGAATTCGCCGCGAATAGCACCGTGGACGCCATTTTGTACTATCTCGTACAAACGCCCGCCCGTCCGCCCCGCTTCTCTTCAGGCAGTAACGAGACACGAATGTAAAAGGACGTATGTCAAAGAATGTAAAAGGACGTATGTCAAAGAATGTAAAAGGACGTATGTCAAAGAATGTAAAAGGACGTATGTATTTGCTGCACGTCCGCGACGTCTTCGCTGAGCAGCCGCGGCGTGTTCGCGACGCATTCGTTGCGCGAATGAAGACGCTCGCAATCCGCTAGTATGATAAGGCCCTAATGTCATCAATGAAAGTCACTGTACGGCACACCTCATCTACATGTGTGTAGTACATATGTATCGATGGGTGTGCAACAAAACTCATTGCAATGATGCCAGGCAATTCGTGACGCAGTGTACTAGCGTTTTCAAATTCTCGAAATCGCATAGTTTTTTTATGTACTTAATAAAGTTAATATACAATTATTATATTGATTGCAGTCAAACATTACTTAACTGTATTTTTTTAAGTTTCCGTTGGACAGTACTGATACCCTGTGCCACGGAAAGCACGTAAAGCCGTTGATTCCGGTTGTCATTTGTAGATCTTTGATAGTCGTTACAGAAAGTCAGATCTTCAGTCTATTTATTTATTTAGTGCAGCAAAATAGCCATTAATACTAAATTAAATTATACCTTTCACTCTTCTCATAGAACCCGCTTAGTCTTCAATGAGTTACAATTCAAGCATTAATAATAAGGATAAGGACTATCTAAGGAGTATCATGTTGTCAATCCATATTGTGGATGATGTGTGTGTATACATACATGTTGAGGAGAGATAGACCATTATTCCATGTAAAATACGGATCTTTAAGCGCAAACGATAGGTCTGTAAACCGATCTCAAGCCACATAAATGGTAAAAGACTGTAGGGAGATAATGTGCGTGGTTTCTTCATTCAGGTTGAGCTGACCTTAATTCTGATAAGCTTGGCCAAAGGATTTTCATCTTAATTATACTTTCTGCAAGGTTTTATTTAACTTTGGCAATAAAACCAAAAAATTGTAAAAACCCTACACTAATTACAACTCGCAGAGACGGTGGGATGTGCCGCTCTGCAGTATCATACGCAATAATTTAATTAATACGTCTTCAAGTATTGCGAAAAGTACGCGTCTACTGGCTGTGGGAGAATGGGAGTCGGGTTTATGACTTCAGGCACTCCTGTCACTCACCAAAGGCACTATGATGGATGACGCATCGTTTCGGCTAGCAACCTGCTTACGCTTAGGTGTACCTTGTATTGTTCCACATCAGTGCCTCTGTAGCAAAGCTGTCGTCAACCTCGGACACCATGGCCTGTCCTGCTGCAGGAGCGTAGGCCGCATAGTACAGCACGCTATCAACCATATTATTCGTCGGGCTTTCGTCACCGCCATTGTACCTGCCGTATTCGAACCTAATGGTAAGTGACGATGGGAAGAGATAAGATGGTATGACGTCGGTGCCGTGGAAGATGGAAAGGCCTCTGGTGTGGGATGCAATCTGTGTCGACACTTCAGCACCATCCATGTTTTTAGTTCGTCGGGCTGTGGGTAAACGGCGCAAACGTTGGGTTCGAAATGCTCATGGGACCCGAGTACGCGTCTCTTTTTTAAGGAATTTTCACGCTGCCTGATCGACACTTTGTGTGACCAGAGGGCTGGCTCGTTTTTTGCCTAAAGAATTAGCATTGCCATTCAACGTGGCAATGCTACCAGCCTATTTCCGCATGAGGGCGACGCGAATGAGTACTTTGACGTCTGATTGTACTGTCATCATCATCAGCCTTTTTTTTTCAGATCTCCTCTCTAGTTGAAGTAATGGGCCGTAGATTAGTGGATGTTACATGTCTTCCAATTTTTACTTCTAGGATATGCCGGTTTCGTCACGATGTTTTCCTTCACTGTTTTGAGAGCAGGTCATGAAATAAATTACACAAAGTAATGTGCCTGGCTGGGTTTGAACCCGCGGCCTACAACTCGTAAGTCAGATCTGTTACCACTCGGCCACCACTGCACCACTTCTGCACTGCTGTACTGTTTTAGTATAAATAGTTTAATTATTTTTTAAGATCATGTACATTGCATTTTAAGAATTTTTTGTTGGACGATGGATGTCTGATGGTGGAGTCGCATAGTGGCCATAGAAACTACTGAACGAAACAAGATAACCCAATCGTGTTTGTATTTTTTAGAATGGTCTCGATCAGTACTAAGCCGAACGATAAAACGTTTTTATGAAAAACAATAAATATTTTTCATTGAAAACTTTTTTCTGCCTAATCACGGTGATATTATACTGGATTTTGCCCCGCTCCCGGTAACAGAAAAGTCTGATATATGAAGAACCGCTCGACCGATTTTGTACAAACTTCACATAAACCATTAAATACTCAATACTCAATATTTTATTGCAATCCATATGTATATGTCATAGTTAAAGGTCGATAGGCAGTTTCTTCGCGGAATGACTGGTTTATCCTGGGTTAGGTTAGGTCAGGTTAGTTTATTTTTTCAAGTCAGACCTGAGGATTGACTAGTCAAACCTAGGAGCGCCGGAGCTTCGAGGATTGACTATAACATATACATAGATGGTGTTTAAAGTTATCAAAGATCAATATGGACCCTGTCGGGCACAGCAAAAATTCGGAGAGAGGAAGACGGCTAAGCAGTAATTTATGGAATTCGATATTTTTGCAAATCTAGTAAGTTCAATAATATTGTATGTAAACATTATAATATGTCTGAACAAAACCTTAACATTTGGTTGGATAGGTGAGCCCGTTCTTGACTTATAAAATTACTACGCAAAGTGGCATTGATTTTTGTATATATGTATGTAAAAAAACACAAGCCATTTATAAAAAAAATCGACAAAAATAATTAAAATAAATATGTAATTTATTACTAATATTTGTAAAGTTTAACTGATATCTTACCTCTGCAATTTTCTTTTTCTTCTTTGCCGTCTAACATAAGTTCAAGCATTTGTCAATCTCTCAGACTACCAGTACCTATTCACGATACGATTACAAATCTTCTGACAACTCGACAAGATATTCTAAACATTTTGTTCTAGTACTAACGGTCGCTGAGATTATCCGCGGATGGACACGTAGACTTGGCGAAACTATAAGAGTTCATTGTTGACTACGGAACCCTAAAAAGGATGTCATTAATTGTTTTTCAAAAGACTTTTTGGAGGATATTCTATAAAAATATATTCGCAAGCAAAGTCGCGGCCAATGTGTAACTTATTAAATACCTAAATAATCACTTATTATAATGATCGATCGTTTATCTTCCAAAATATTTTGCATATCAGCTGCTTATGTGGACTTTAGCAAGTACTACGCAGTTTATTGAATGAATAATCGCTTTATAATCCGAAGAATCATAACAACTGAGGACGAGTGTACTTGAACGCTCAAGTACTGATTTTAAGGCGGGCCTTCCCGACTCGTATATCGTTAACGTCGGGCATGGTTTAAAAGCTTGTTGGTTCATTTAAATTAATTCGATGTGATGTTTGATCATCCACCAATCCGCACTGGGCCCGCCTGGTGGAATATGGCCCATTCCCTCTTGAGTGTCCCAGCAGTTGAGAGAACATTAAAAAGGCTAATGATGATGATGTTTGATGAAAAACTAATGCGAAAATAGAGAGATAACTCCTGAAAACTTCTGTTGGCATTCAGTAATTCTACAATTTACCCGATTGTTTCAGAAAACTGGTTCCAGGAAATACGTTATTTTTATTAAACCCTTAAAGAATTTTGAAAATATGACATCATTTAGAATCTCGATTAAATGCGTTAGGCATCTATAGAAGTACTTTCTATAATTTTAATATAGGTGTACATTATGGAGAGTCAAAGTTCGCGTAAAATAGTAGATTTTCAGAGGTCTTTTCTGGATTACTCTTACAAAAAAGGTTTTGATTTCTATAGAAGCCTAGATAATAATAATATCCACAAGATATCTGTGTATCTCAAATATTTGAAGAAAGATGTGTGAGAACATCATAATCACGTAAGAGCGGTTGTATAAAAATATACGTCGGGTTGGCCGCTCTTAACAGAATTTAAATAATCGTTCTTGACATTAGTAATCGTCCGGACTGTGGCTAACCTCAACAGAGATTAGGCGGTTATCACGCTGCCGCGCATCACGCATCACGCTGCATTTTTTTAAATTGCTTTAAACTAGCGCTTGACTGCGATCCCACCTGATAGTAAGCAGTGATGCAATCGTTGATGGTGAGGCGCACTAGTTTATTAAGAGCCTATTCACTCTAGCCTTGAAGACACCTAAATTATAATTGGACGGAAACACTGTAGATGGCAAACTGTTCTAGTCCCTCGATGTGCGCGATATGAACGATGAGGCAAAACGCTTAGTTCGGACCGTAGATGTCTCAACAACGTAAGGGTGGATAATTGCCGTACGCCTGATGTCCGAGATATTATAGTGTATTAGCTTCTGCCAGCAGATTTGTATGCATACATTGCTAAGTGGTTATCGCGAACGCGAAGTATGCGGATGAAAAGTAACCTTTATACTTCCTTGGAGTTCAAGTTTCCTCGATACTAAGTTTCATCAAAATCAGTTCAGAAGTTACTTTCACATTTATAATATTAGGTATAGATTAGTGTGATGCGGAGAGAAATGGTGGCCAAGTGGCTAAGGAACCCACGACCAACAACTCGTAAGTAGGGGACTTACGAGTTGTTGGTCGTGGGTTCAAACCCAGCCAGGTGCATTACTTTGTGTGGTTTATATCATCACCCTTGCTCTCAAAACGGTGAAGGATAACATCGTGAGGAAACCGGCATGTCGTAGAACCAATCCGCACTGGGCCCGCGTGGTGGATTATGGCCCATTCCCTCCCCTAGCGAGGATGCCTGTGTCCCAGCAGTCATGGGAATATAAATAAGGCTGATGATGATGTTGAGTGTGTACGCAAACACAGGACTATACTATGTTTCTATACTCTCTTAGTCCAATGGTATGGCCATTTAATATGATCAGGGAGAGATCAGGCGCTGGATCAACAGCTTGATGTGTTTTTTTGAAGGCTCAATGTTATCACACCACCGAACCTAACCTGGGATTCGAACTTAGCTCCCCACGCTAAGGGTTGCGTGATTGTTCGAAAGAGCAGCTGATGGAACACAGTGGTTTTTGTCAGTAACAGTCTAATGGTCTATAATTTATTTGATGATTTTCCACCTTGAAATAAAGGACGTTACGCATGACATTAACTAGTGCATAAAGGTGAATTATCTACTTATCCGGGGGTGCAAAAGTACTAAAATTGCACCAACTGTTTAATCCAATAATTCATTAATAATAATAATGACTAATACCTAGTATAAATTTTTATATTAGGTACTTTGATATTAAGATATCGGTAGGTCAAATATTAAACTGAAACGACGCAATAAAATGTGAATATATATGAAAAATCAAAGTCACTTTTCGTTGTAATTTTATAATTCAAGAACGGGCTCACCTATCCAAACGAAATGTTTAGGCTTTGTTCGAACTATTTCGTGAAGTGGACAGAGTTTCGTAAAATTAATCTTAGAGGATGTCTACACCCTATAAAGAACCTACCTGCCAAATAAGTTTGTAGGTGTTATAAGTTCCTGAGATTTTGTGATTAATCAGTAAGTGGAGTTTTGCTTTTGCTATTATATATACAAGCTTTTGCCCGTGGCTTCGTTCCCGGCAACAGAAAAGTGTGATAAACGAAGAACCACTCGACCGATTTTGTGGAACTTCACAAAAACCATTTACTAAATAGTCCGAACAAAGCCTAAACATATTGTTTGGATAACTGAGCCCGTTCTTGAGTAATAAAATTACAACGAGAAGTGGTATTGACTTTATACAGGGTGTCATTGACATGTTAACGCAAACGAATACCATAGATCCAGTACATGATTCTGGACCCCCCAGTGATGGAATTTTTTGTCGGTTTTTTCTTATCTTTTTTTAATGAATTTTTACCGTTTTTTTTAATTAAAGAAAAAAATGAGTGCTTTACATTCCAAATTAAAAATATCATCAGGTTTGATTAGAATAACGACTTTGCCTCGATGATTTTTTTATTATTATTTTTTTGTAAAAAAAAAATATTTTCATTTTTTTTCAAAAAAAAGCATAGGGATTGGTCAGAATAACGATTTTATACAAGTAAAAAATAAAAAAACAAAACTTTTTTCAAAAATTTGAAAAAAAAACCGACGAAAAATTCCACCACTGGGGGCTCCAGAATCATGTACTGGATCCATGGTATTCGTTTGCGTTAACATGTCAATGACACCTTGTTTATGAGTAAGTATATTGATAACAATCAACAGCAACTGACCTCGATATACTTCAACAATCGCTCGATGTAATTTTCTTATCTCTTCTTTTCGGCGTTGCAGGAACAACTGAGCTGCGCACAGCCATTGCATCGTTTATATAAACAAAACAGTCACCCCCACCAACTGTTACTTGATTAGAAAGCAGACGGTAGTTGATCTCCTTACTGGTCTACCACCACGAGATCTGAAGACAACAGACCTCGCACGTAGGGTCCCATTATGGTCGGAGCTACCTGGGGTCATGGGTAAATGTGAAAGTGTAACAACACTAAAGCCCTGGAACTATGGCAACGAAGAAATGGGGAAGTTTTTAGTCAGCAAAAGTCTGTCACTATCTCCCATACCACCCAAAGGCGGGAGCTGTCATTGTATGATTTGTGCCCACCATAAAAAAACAGACCATGCATACATGTATGCTTTACCCGTGGAGATGCAACACCGTGAAAATACTTCGCTGATAAAAGAAAACCGCAAAGAGACATCAGGAAGCCGACGTAACACAAGATATAAAGAGATAGAAACAGAAGATAGAAAGAGACAAAATGACTAAGGAAAGTAAAGAAACACTGCTGCGGCGTCCTAACCTCGTCGACTGGCTTGTTGGTCTAGTGGTTAGTGGCTCTGACTGCTATACCGGACATCGTAGTTCGATTCCCACCCAGAAAAAATGTTTGTGCGATGAGCTTTTGCTAGCAAAGCAAATTAGTGTTATGAATACAAGACAATTGAATACATACATATTACAGACGAATTATATACCAAGACAAATGACCATATTCATGCCACAAACTTTTGTCTTCGATGAGAATCGAATCTCAGTCATCCGGCATAGCAGTTAGAGTCATTAAGATCAAAAGGCCAGTAAAATTTTTTTCAAATATGTAGTTCTCATAATAAGATTCATCTGAGGACTATTCTTAGTTGAAAATTAATTAAATTAATATAGTAATTTTCTTATCCCCTCGTCTGTTCACAAAGTAGCCGAGAGTCACCAGCGAGCTGGTCGAGGAACAACTATCAGCTCTCGCCAGCTCGTATAATGAATACTTTAAATCTTTGTGCTAACTTCGACGACTCTGTTCATTTAAGTCATAAACTGGTAGCGATTTTAAATACGGTAGATAGATAAACAGAAAGGAATAATATGGCTGTACTTAGAGCCTGAAGTTAGGCTTGGCGAAATTTAGTGCTTGTAAATGATATTTATTTTATAAATAAGTTTTAAAGTAACACTTTCTATAGGTTGTTCCCGAAAATAGACAACATGCACAATAAACATTCCATTTCGTTTAGCGTGAATGAGTAGCCTTCCTGTACCTACACGATGCCCGATACCTCCTTTTCTTTTCGTCAGTTTAAACTAAATGAGTCCGGTGTTTCCTACCTGACTACTCTGAGAAGAAACACCGAAACAAACTCAGGGGTCAAAGTTTCTTTCCTTTCAAGTACCGTAATTAGAGACATAATAGAGAGACAATAGGTAAGCGAGTGCCGGGGCTCGCTCGGGGCTCTAGTGTTTAAAATTCATACAGTAAACATGTAACGGTCAACCACTTGTGTACTCTTACAAAAATAATCAATGCCAATAACCGTTGGTAACAGCAATAACAACAGTTAATATAATTTGTTTTTAACCATTCGTAGAGCCTAAGTTCAAGCTCGCCAAGTTAGAACGGCCTTTTTTTGGAACACTAGAAAAATGGCTTAGAAAGTGGATTGGTGGGTATTCAGATAATATTGTATACTTAGATGTCGAACTTAGAGAAAGACCGTATGTAAGTTGTTGAAGCGGTAAGTAAGTTGAAACATTTGCTATGATTACGTGTACCCACTTCGATTGACTCCCAAAATCGGTCGACCTTGAATGCTTTACGTTCAAGGTCGACCGTTATGATGGTTCAACTTGTATGACGGGGATTAGAATCAATTTTCGGGTCTCAATCGATATGGGGCCTGCGCTTATTTGCAAATTACTATAGCATTTTCAAACATTCCCGCAATCCAAGCGTAGTGTGTAGATAATGTATTAAAATAATTGTAAATTTTAAAAATAATTTATTCTAATACAATATGTATTAGAATAAATTATTTATTTCTACAATTTATGGAATCCATAACAATGAAATCGTTTGACACTTACCTCCGAAAGGGAGCACTAACCAACAATGACTAAATTTTATTACAAAACATCAACAAGATACAAGATATCTTATTGTGTGAATGTGTAACGCAATATAGTTCTGATATCGAAACATAAACCACAGTGAGCAGCGACTGCACCGCAATACGTTATCAGAATTCTCATTAATGTGTCTATCCATATACTCGTTGATGTTAGTGTTGCCGATATCCGGCCACCGTAGACACTGGCTCGCGGACGGTGAGCAATGGGTAGCTCGCCGTCCGATCGTCTGGTAAGACCGAGTCCAAGTCGTCAACGGCGCGCACCGTTCCCGCGCGCCTCAAGGAGTTGTCAGCAAACTGTAGGGGCCCTTCAGGGTCGAAGCCTCCTGGAGCCTAGAGGGTATGTGCAAACTGTTACCTCGACTCCAGAAATAAGGCAAGGAAGGTACGGTAGGTTTTTTAGTCAGTAAGAGTGTGACACTGGTCTCCCGCTCCGCCCAAGAGCGGGTTTCGTCATTGGATGATTTTCACCTACCATAAAAAAAAAAACCCTAAATGACATTCGAAAACAGATGCAGAAGAATTGTTTTGAACTAAAAAAAAAAAAAAAACATTGATCTTACTTGCAGTAGCACACGGTGAAGGTGTGCCCTGCTTGGGAAGAGCATCGCCGTGTCCTCGTGGGGGTGATCGGCGGCGGCGACCTCTCGCGCCGGGCCCTGGTTCAGGCCAAGGTCCGCAGCGAAGAGGAATGGCAGGCGGTCGCCTCCTTCTGCGAAGCAGTAATGCTCGTAAAGGAGGAGGCCGACCGCATAAGGCAAAGGCAACAGCGCCCTCGCCGTAGCCGTCGCCGCCGCGATCCTGCCGATATCCGGCCACCGTAGACACTGGCTCGCGGACGGTGAGCAATGGGTAGCTCGCCGTCCGGTCGTCTGGTAACTGTCCAGACCGAGTCCAAGTCGTCAACGGCGCGCACCGTTCCCGCGCGCCTCAAGGAGTTGTCAGCAAACTGTAGGGGCCCTTCAGGGTCGAAGCCTCCTGGAGCCTAGGGTGGTGCAAACTGTTACCTCGACTCTAGGAATAAGGCAAGGAAGGTACGGGGTAGGTTTTTTAGTCAGTAAGAGTCTGACACTGGTCTCCCGCTCCGCCCAAGAGCGGGTTTCGTTATTCGATGATTTTCACCTACCATAAAAAAAAAACTAGCAGTAGCTCCTCTCCCGTAACTGTTTTATTATTAACAACCCTTAAACTACGGCTTCGCGAAACTATAAGGGTTCCGTCGGAACCTTAAGGATTTTATTTAAAACTATCTTTTGTCTGCGGCTTCGCCTGCGTTGATAAAATATAGTCTATGTCACTCAGGAGTAAAGCAGCTTTCTATTGTTGCTAAAATTTTCCCAATCGGACCATTAGTTCCAGAGATTACCTCCTACAAACAAAAAAAACAAACTTTACCTCTTTATTATATTAGTGTAGACTATCTTTTGTCTGCGGCTTCGCCTGCGTTGATAAAATATAGCCTATGGCACTCAGGAGTAAAGCAGCTTTCTATTGTTGCTAAAATTTTCCCAATCGGACCAGTAGTTCCAGAGATTACCTCCTACAAACAAAAAAAACAAAGAAACAAAAAAACAAAACCTCTTTATGATATTAGCGTAGATGAACAAATTCCCGGGATAAAAAGTATCCTATATGCTGAGATGACGTCCGAACAAATGAATTGGGGGGCGTGACCATCTACAAGCGCTAACTCTAAACGAAACGATTATAATTTGACTAAAGGGAATGGGCATAATTTACCTGTTTTCCAACTACCCATGCCACTCAGCTTTCTGAATGTGAAGAAGTAACAAAGTATCATCAGGGCTCTGGGATAAAGGCAAGGAATGAACGGGGTAGGTTGTTTAGTCAGTAAGAGTCTGACACTATTTCCCGTGCCGCCCAAGACCGGGATTCGTCATTGGATGATTTTTACCTACCATAAAAAAAACACCTAAATATATATTTTTTATAGTGTTTTTATACGAGTGCATAAAAATAAATAATTCAAGTATATATTATGATAAATTGTAATGTTCAAACAGCTAATTAATAAAATCGTTAACAAATTCCTATAATATTCCTCTCATTTGTTTTTTCCCAATAACAAGTTTAGTAATCAATAGCTTTATTCTAGAAACCATTAGAAGAGGCTGGATATGAGCCACCTTATCTCCTTGCGTGGGAGTGTCATGATAATGTTACTAGGCAAACATGAATCCTACTACATTAACGTGAATAGATAATAATATAGATGTCATTGCTCTTTGTCTAATATCTGTGCCCAGTAGTAGACAGCGCGCACTGTTCCCGCGCGCCTCAAGGAGTTGTCAGCAAACCGTGGGACCCTGCAGAAGGGTCGAAGCCAACTAGGGCCAAGGGTTCGCGTCTGAAAGGAAGATTCTGGCCCTAGTATATATAGCAACATAGAAATGGGGTAGGTTGTATTGTATAGTCAGTAACAGTCTGACACTGGTTCCCGCTCCGCCTAAGGGCGGGATTTGTCATTGGAAGATTTTTATAAACCATAAAAAAAATCTGTTCTACTCAAGTTTTTTTTAATAAAATGGTCCGTTCTTCTCTTCTTTTAGTTAGAGAGTTCTTGATAGAACTTCCAACGAGTATGATAGTAGTAGTATTTATATTATTTTTTTAATATACACATAAACAATATCAATTAATCTACACTAATATAATAAAGAGGTAAAGTTTGTTTTTATGTTTTTTTGTTTGTAGGGGGTAATCTCTGGAACTACTGGTCCGATTGGAAAAAGTTTAGCAACAATAGAAAGCTGCTTTACTCCTGAGTGACATAGGCTATATTTTATGTACGCGGGCGAAGCCGCGAGCACAAGCTAGTATACTATATTAATTGATATTGTATATGTGTATCATTATTATTATATGTAAATATATTATACTAGCTTTTGCCCGCAGCTTCGCCTGCGTACATAAAATATAGCCTATGTCACTCAGGAGTAAAGCACCTTTCTATTGTTGCTAAAATTTTTCCAATCGGACCAGTACTTCCAGAGATTACCCCCTACAAACAAAAAAACAAACTTTACCTCTTTATTATATTAGTGTAGATTTACGTTTTTTGTACACTGACCGTCCCAAATCTATCTCCTTTCATTTAGTCCACCCTAAGGTTGTCTGTCAGAAATTGCCCTGTGCGATAAGACCGCCCATTGTACACTTAGTTTTTATATTTGTATATCCTGTCCATATTGAGGTGTACAATAAAGCTTATAATAAATAAATAGTAAACTACAACTGTACTTTATTTGTGGTCTGTGAGTGTATCTGTTACACCACTGATACCATCACGCAAGATCAACCCTGCGTTATTTTTTATTAAATAACGCAGCATATGCTGAGAGAAGAGTCTTATTCCTTGACACAGGTTTTTCATTTTTCTTTTTCCAAATTGTACAATAAACATTGTACCTATTTTTTTTATCTGTTAGATAGTAGTTAAAATTGCATTTGGTAACATTTTTATTGTTTTAACTTTTTTGTTTGTTATTTAATAGTCTGTAATAAATATATTTTCTTTCTTTCTATATAATTTTAGTTATTTCCACTCAACTCAACCTCGAATCAGACTTCGTGTCTGATTCGAATGGAGATAACAATACAGGGTATAGCCACAGCGGCGGCGGCTGTATAATTTGAGAATCGCTACCCGGTTGTAACATACATAACGCCGTTTTAAAACAGGATTTAACAAAGTCAGACTTTCTTTGTTGCATTTCGGTGGAAGTCGGAGTAAAATGCGTTTATTAAATTTGTTTTCACAATCGTTTAGGGGTAACGTTCCGAATTTAGTTTTGTGCAGTAAGACAAAAGTAGGATAATTCTTTTTATTTTGGAGTGAGCAGGTATTCGCAATGTGTAGGTAGATTTATACTTGTCATCATTCCAACCGAAAGACTTCCACCGTTAGACATAAGAAGAACCTCAACACACGAGTCGAAGCCTACTGGGACCCAGGGTCTTTTTCTGAAAGGAAGGCATGGCCCCATGCGGAGGGCAATTAAAGAACAGGGTGGGGTGTTTAGTCAGTAAGAGTCTGACACTGTTTCCCGCTCCGAAGAGCGGGATTCGTCGTTAGATGATGTTTGTTCACCATAAATTGTGTCCTGCCCACTCCCACAAAATTTGGTGACTGTTCGATATCCTCGGTTTTCCTGCGGATATCTGCATGTCTGATGTGATTACGTTACCCTATAATCCAATTTCCTGCCGGAGTTTGTGTTTCCTAATAACTTGTTGCTGTTAGAGCCTAGAGGTGTTTTATGGTGGGAAAACTCATGTAATGATGAATCGCGCCCATGGGCGGAGCAGGAAACAGTGTTAGACTCTCACTGACTAAACGACCGACCCCGTTCCTTCTTAGCCCTCATACCGGGGTCGAAGTTTTCTTTTAGAAACCGAGCCAAGCGTTCAGTAGGCTTGCTCATTTCCTGACACCCGCACGTCTATTAGGCACGAATCCGGTGCAAGAACCTCCCGAACTTGCCATGTCTGGTGAGGACCTGCGTCATGCAGAAGGTGAGGATGCCGCGAGGTCTCTCCAGCCACTCCTCATGGACGGCAGTTATCGCCGTGACTATGGCGTGCCCGAGTCTAGAGGTGTTTAAGTCAATTGTGAATATGATACTTCTAGGAAATCGTGCTCCATTGGAGACCAGATCATCGCTTACCATCGGCCAAGTTTATTACAAACATCTGGACGGGTAAAATTAAATAAAAGATAATAAAAAGTATTTGAGTAAAATATGCTAATAGGAGAGAGATCTGGGATGGAGAGGAAGAGGGAGGCCGAAGAAGAGATGGATGGATTGTGTGAGAAGTGATATGAAAGAAAAGGGAGTTAGTGATAGTGTGACGGGTGACAGGACAGAGTGGAAGAAAAAAACATGTTGTGCCGACCCCAAGTAATATGGGATAAGGGTAGGATGATGATGATGATGATGCTAATAGGAGAGAGATCTTAATTTAAATATCTTTTGCGAACACTAGAAACAACGTGTACATGTACTACGTACAATTTTACATCACCCAGTGTTTTTTTATGGTGGGCAAAAATCATCCAATGACAAATCCCGCTTTTGGGCGGAGTAGGAAACAGTGTCAGACTCTTACTGACTAAACACCTCACCCCGTTCCTTCTTTGCCTTTCGCAATGAGGCCAAGCTTTCCTTTCAGAAAGAGACCCTGGGACCCAGTAGGCTTCGACCTTTTTGCATACATCACCCAGTGTGCCAAAGTGGAATAACTCGACATACCTCTGATTTTGTCGTATCTCACAAAAATTTTTTTTTTTAATCGACATGACAGTGCCAAGGTGTGTCACATAATTAATGAATAATTAATACTATACGTAGTAGATCTTTGTTTTGATTGATGTTCAACTTAAAATGCTATCATTATTAATTACAAACGCTATAATGATAAAATTCATATTACAGAATTGTTGCGAGTGCGGTATGATTGCCTACACTATGGCCTACATGTATGATTCATTGAATCGATTTTGGAAAAATTTACTGAAAGATAACTTTGTATCTATAGAAGGTTAAGTATTATATGATTATCTTTATGACGACGGAATTAAAAACCAAAATATAATCACATTGATAAATCTATACTAATATTATAAATGCGAAAGTAACTCTGTCTGTCTGTCTGTTACGCTTTCCCGCTTGAACCTCTATTTTTATTATATTAAATATATTATATTATTATATTAAATTTGGCAGAGACAAAAATTTTAGACCCTGAGAAAGGACATAGGCTACCTTTTATTGACGAAAAAGGACGTAGATGAAGTCGCGGGTACCAGCTAGTATGTAATATAAGGGCGAATTTTTAAGTATGTGTGTTTAGTTGTCACTTCATCATGCCCAAACGGCTGAATGGATTTGAATGAAATTTAGCATCAGGGAGACCATATTCTGGAATAGCACATACCATGTTTGAAATCCCTGAAGTATGAACCTTTGGGATCTTCTTTCTTTATGCCGATGGCATAGGTTAAACTTAAACTGACCAGTAAATATTTTTTTATTGTAGGTAAAAAACATCCAACGCGAATCCCACCCTCGGATGTCAGACTTTTACTGACTAAATAACCTACCCTGTTCCTAGAATGCCATACATATTAGGGTCAGAGCCTTCCTTTTAGACACGAACCCTTGGCCCTAGTTGGCTTCGACCCTACCAGTAGCTGTTTGGCAATTTGTACAACTCTATCGTTAAATATAACTCGTTTAGGTAGTGTTTAGGAAGCCGCTGATCTTTTTGTCTAATAAATTGTTTTTCTTTCTTCTTTCTTACTGAGTTTGTGACCAGTGCGTGTTGTCAGTGATGACTTATGGCTCTGAAACGTAGTCGCTTATAATGTGATCAGAAGATTCAAAGACATCTAAACAGCAATGGAAAGGGCAGAGTTTCCTTGTGTGATCTGATCACGTTTGAAATGAAAATATCCGCAGGAGAATCAAGGTTGTTGACATAGAATGAAGAATTGCGATACGTAGTGTAAAACAAAGTTGTCTGTCCCTATGTATGCTTAGATCTTTAAAATTAAGCAACGGATTTGGATGCAGTTTTTTTTAATAGATAGAGTGGTCAAGAGGAAGGTTTATATGTAAAATATAATTAATATATGCATAATATATTTAATATCAGCATTGCATACGTGCGAAGCTGGGGCGGGTCGCTAGTATAAATTTAAAAGGAGAAACTGACTGACTGACATATCAACGTACACCCGAAACTACTGGGACTAAGAGCGTGAAATTTTGCACAAGGTTTCCTTTCGTGGCATATGCGAGCACTAAGAAAGGATTTCCCAAAATTCACCCCCTAGGGGGATGAAACGGGGGTCAAAAGTTTGTATGGATAAACATGCTTACTCGCGAGTGAAGCCACTGGCAGAAAGCTAGTTCAATATATTATGCATATATTATACGCATAAACCTTCGTATTGAATCACTCTATCTATTGAAAAAATCGTATCTCAATCCGTTGCGTACTTTTAAAGATCTAAGCATACATAGGGACAGCGGTAAGCAACTTTGTTTTATACTATGTAAAGAAGTGCAAGAAATGACAACTGGATGTCTATTTTTTTTTTTATGAATAGGACAAGCAACAAAAAAATAAATTTGAAACTTAGCGGGTGCTCTCCAATCTCCATCATCTCTGAACCTTTTTTCTCATTGGCAGATACTGACGACGTATTTACCTGATAAACTGATATCAAAAGGGGCAACCCACATCCCATAAATCCCCGTACAATTACTCTTGTAGATTACGCATTTATACGCATTTAAAAACGCTTACAAAAGCGTCCACAGCTGGAAATGCCACCTAATCACAGGGTGATGTTAATTCGAGCTTGAAACCTGGCTGGCTGTGAAACCAGTGAGCAAACTGCGTTCTTATTGATTCGTGTATAATCTAATACTTTCCGTTTGGCCGACTTCCTTCAGCCATTCCGACTTAATCCGAGAATAAATCCCCACCAATTTACCCTTGCGTATCTCTCCACTCTTATTCTTCAAACTCTAAAGGTTATATTCAAATGGTACAGTGTAGAAATAAGTTGGTAATATTGTAACTTACTGGCTGTTAGTCAGTCAAGTAATTCTCAATTGAGTTTCTTTGAATGAGTTAAAAGGTCCTCTGTTGATTTATCCCTGTATTGTGTGCCGAGTTTTGATCAAAATGCTGGAATATCTGCTATTAATGTTTTATTAGAATATAAGGGGCTATATATAGATGAAGCAAACAATACAACGTGTAATAATAAACATATACCCGAATAGTATGTTACTGGTAGTTTATTGAACTGTATGGAAATATTGTAAAACCATTTTTTTTTTATTTTCGGCAGTGGTGGCCGAATAGTAACGGTCCCGACTTACGAATTGTAGGTCGCGGGTTCAAACCCAGCCAGGCTAATGACTAATCCCACCCGGACCGGACGGAGCGAGAAATAGTGTTACATTCTTACTGACTAATTAACCCTCCTCCTGCGTTACTTTATATAACAGGGCCAGAGCCTTCCTCTAAGATTCAAATCCTTGGCCCCAGTTGGTTGCGACCCTTCTGCAGGGTCCGTGCGATTTATGTAATGTGAGGATTGTATATCGTATGTGGCGTCATAGATCGAGCTATAGAGTAGGTACTGCAGCGACCCGAGGACTCTCTTTCGAGGCGCTCCAGTACCAGGATCGTAGTAGCAGCAGTAAAACCCACGTTGAGTTTTAATTTAGTTATATTTCGCTCTGATGGTTCGACATACACTGATTTATAAAACAACACTACTACTTTTCATTCAAATAATTTAAATTCAAACTACGAACAGTCTGCGAACGTCTTACAAGCCAATGCGCAAATTCGTAACGCATGTGATCTCTTTACAGTCATCACAGTACTATACAAGGCGCCAGTTAAACCTGGAAAAATCAATGGAATGGAATTAAGAATGTCAACAAATTTAAGAGAGTCAATGACTGTTATTCCAAGTTTATCTAGTAGCTATCTACTATCTTAGTACTAATTAAACTTTAGTAGTAATGAAACGTTATTGCATTTTAACCATATTGAAAATGAATGGGAAATTGTCTCATGACTTCCACTCTATGGCAGAGCGAGAAGGCGTGTTACACTTTAACTGACTTAAATTACACCTATGAATAGCCAGTGACTCATATGTAATAAGATTCATCCAACAGTTATTCTATTGTATTGTATTTCGGGCAACTCCACGTCTAAAGCGCGTATTTTGGGTACGGTTGGGACAAATGCATCGTTCGATGCACCCCAGCTCCAATAAATATTCACAAAAAATAAAATTTATTTATTTATTTATTTATTTATTTATTTATTTATTTATTTATTTATTTATTTATTTATTTATTTATTTATTTATTTATTTATTTATTTATTTATTTATTTATTTATTTATTTATTTATTTATTTATTTATTTATTTATTTATTTATTTATTTATTTATTCTTCATGCAACACAAGGTACAAAGGCGGACTTAATGCCTTAGGCATTCTCTACCAGTCAATAATTCATGGTGCAACTTTTGCTAATGCAACGACCTTAATATATCTATTGGAATAATTTTAGATTTATGGTCAGTTTCATCATACTGATTTCAGTCACAACCACATAACGGTGGTAGGGCATTGGTTTGTGGTTTAGCATAACTATTGCCACTAGTTTCCGCCCTAGGTCACATTGTGGTCCAGTCATTATATTTACTCCTGTGGTATAGTATAGTATATATATAGTAGTCTCTGGTCAATAAATTTCGTGATTCTTGTTATTTTTTCACTAAGGGTAGATAATTTTTTTCTAGCATGTCAGTAGTTTAGTTGCAGTAGAGAATACTTAACTTTTACATGTTGTTTTTGGAGGGTGTGTACAGGAATTGCATGAGTTGATTCCTCCAACTCTTTTCTATCATCGGACAACCCGACGCACGGCAAGTATCCATCCTACCGTTGTTAAAACCTGTACGGTTCGGACTAAGTGTCTCGCTTCATCTTTCATTCCGCGCACATTAAAGGACTGAAACATATTGCCTGCTGTGGTCTTCCCATCTGGTTATAATTTGGATGTCTTCAAGGCTAGAGTAAATAGACTTTTAATAAATGAATGCGCCTCACAATTAATAATTGCTTTACCGCGTAACATCAGGTGGGATCGCAGTCAAGCATTCATCATCATCATCATCAGCCTTTTTAATTTTCCCACTGCTGGGACACAGGCCTCCCCTCTAGGAGAGAGAATGGGCCATAATCCACCACGCGGGCCCAGTGCGGATTGGTGGATGTCACATGTCTTCGAATTTTTAATTCTAGGACATGCCGGTTTCCTCACGATGTTTTCCTTCACCGTTTTGAGAGCAGAGGTGATGAAATAAATTACACAAAGTAATGCGCCTGGCTGGGTTTGCACCCGCGACCTACAACTCGTAAGTCGGGGCCGTTACCACTCGGCCACCACTGCTCTCAATCAAGTCAAGCATTAGTTTATAGTAAATAAAAAAAAAAAACTATATTACAGTAACCCTACGCCAACCGCGACTAAGTAATTAATTCAAACTGTACCGCTGTCGCCTGGTAATGTGCCCAAAAGACTGGCGGCATTGCCACGCTGTATAGCAATGCGTATCCTCTGTCCGAGGTAAAAGCCAGTCACGTAGACATTATTGAATTATAATTTTTGTTTACTTCATGCCCTGATGGTGAGCAGTGATGAAATAATCAATGGTGAGACGCATTAGTTTATTAAGAGCGAAAGTGAATATCTAGAGCGTATCTAGAGTGAATAGACTATAGCTTCGAAGACACCTAAAGTATAATCGGACGGGAAGACCGCAACTGGCAAACAGTTGTAGTCCTTTGATATAATCACTACATAGTATAAAACAAAGTCGCTTTCTCTGTCCCTATGTCCCTTTGATTTTGATGCGTTTTTTTTAATAGATAGAGTGATTCAAGAGGAAGGTTTATAGCTATAATATATCACCTTTGCACCCGTGCGAAGCTGGGGCGGGTCGCTAGTTATTAATAAATTATACATAATATTCTCTTAATTAAGATTATTTTAAACTATAAAATCTTTTATACTAAACCTAACTATGTACCTACAAATAATACAAAAACACAAAACACACAGGCGTCAAAGTACTCCTCCACATCGCTGAAAGGTTGGCTGCATTGTCACGTTGGATGGCAATGCTAATTCTCTGGGCGACGAAAGAGCCAGCCCTCTGATCACTTGTCACATAACCCAAAGCTATAATTATGTAGGTACTTAAATATAATAGGTTCAAGTACATTCGCGCTCACAAGCTACACAGAAACAATTAAACGATAAGTATTTAATTAAATTTCTAAGTTTATATTAAAATATCGGATCAGTACAGTCTCGTGCAGATGGCGTCCAGTTTTGTCTCTAAAATTATTTCTTAATTAAACTTTGCTCCGCAAATTCAGGAGTAAATTAAAATTGTAATATTCATGTTGCTGGACTTGGTTATAGTAGAAGAAAACTTGAAATTAATGTTTTACCACTGTTTTGTAGGAGCAATAAATTGAAAACAAACGTTATTAGTGAAAACAAAAGGGATTAACAAAGATCTTTCTCTTCTAGTTTTCTCTTCGAATCTCTTTGTTAAATTATAGGGTTCATGTTAAAATTACTTCTGTATCTAGGCAATACAATTGTTCTTATTAGAAATATCAAGAGAATCCTTAAGTTAGATTATTTTTTTTTATTAATGACTATGATACATATAATACAACTGAAGGTATAACAATAAATGGGGAAATATGTTACTAATGGCAACACCGGAGAATGGCTCGACTAATTTGGATTAACTATTTGTTGAAGTCTCAGAAAACTTAATATGCAGAAAAAAATTGAAAAACTGTCCTCTTTTTAGCTGTCAATATAATGGTTAACAACAGTCTAAACTTATTCTGGATCATCAACCCTCATGGGTTCGAAGTTTGTGAAGGGAAACCTGCTCTCACGCGAATGGTCGCTGGTAAGTTGCTGGTAGAAGCTAGTAATAAGAAGACTTTTGGTCTAATTCGTCAGAGATAAAATAAAACCAAGAGCCAGATTCAGCATCGCAAGTGGAGATGGATTGGCCTCACGCTTGAAAGCTTCTTGAATTGCACACGGGATTCTTCTTCTTCTTCACAAAACTAATTTTTTCCTTTACTAAAATCTTCTTCATCAAACAAATCGATTTCTTTACGGCGAGTGTTCCAAATACGTGTGACAGCAAAAGATGGAGGGTACCGTAGCGAACATATCTGGGCGTAGACTCTCGGAGAATTAATTAATGTGTCTCGGGACGCTAATGAAGCCCCATTGTTTCACCATTTATCACTAAACATGTGTAACCTGACTTGCTTGAGCCCGGGTACTTAGTGTAGGAAGAATGGAGAAGGTAACTTTATTGCTAACTAACTTTTTTTGGCGGTTTCGTCCGAGTGAAAAAAGTGTATTTGGAAAATCCTTTATTATTTTTTATTAAATCTTTATTAATGAAAACGAAATTCACGAAATTTCAAAAATTTAAAATTTAGCTGCTAGGATCCTTATAGGCCTAGGGTGTAGACATCCTCTAAGAACGGATTTTAAGAAACTCCACTCCAGAGTAAAACGGGAGTTGGACGTTTGTATGAAGAAATGGACCTTGTGCGGTGCTTCTGGCAGAAGGAAGTGCATCATAAAAGGTACCTGTTCGTAAAACTTCAGCGTTCTAGGTCTAAGGGCAGCGGCATTGTGAGTCAGTGTGTGAGACAAGACTGCGTTTTTACAGTTACACACAACACAGCAAAAATACAACATTATTTTTAGTATTATTTGTAAAACCGGAATGTTGTTTGGTCAGATTCCAATAATTGTTACACCATCAATAGGATCCATAAGTTCTTATATTTTGTTTTTATCAGAAGAATTGCATTTCCTAGTTAGATATATCTTTATTCCATCAATTCATATTTCCCACTTGAACAGATATGACATTTCGATGATAATAATAGATGTAAAGTATTACAGAGATCATTTTTTGCTATAAAAACACTTAACTGGTTATCAACATGGATAAACAGTTAAGTTAGTCTTGACTCTTGAGTCATGGATTGCTACAGTGTAGCATTATTGCGTGGCACTATGTTACGACTATTGTGAGTGAGGGAATACATAGCACTATGCTACGAATATTGGGAGCGAGGGGACGCGTAGCACTATGCTACGAGCATTGGGAGTGAGAGAACGCGTAGCAATATTCTTCGAATATTGAGAGAGAAGGGATGAGGAGCGCTAAGCTACGAGTATTGGGAGTGAGGGGACGCGTAGCACTTTGCTACGAATATCGTGTGTGAGGGGATGCGTAGCACTATGCTAGGAGTATTGAAAGTGAGGGGATGCATAGCATTTTTGCTACGAATATTTTATGTGAAGGGACGCGTAGTACTATGCTAGGAGTATTGAAAGTGAGGGTATGCGTAGCACTTTGCTACGAATATTGGGTGGGAGAGGACTCGTAGCACTATGCTACGAATATTAAGAGTGGGGATGTGTAGCACTTTGCTACAAGTATTGGGAGTGAGTTGGCGCGTAGCACTACGAGTATATTACGAGAACGTCGCGCTATGCTACGAGTATAACTATACAAGATTTTCGTGTCGAAGTGGCTATTAATAGCGGATACTGGTTAGTTTCCTAATGAGAAATATTTATATAGAAGGGCTGTAAAAATTGCTAGCGCCATACTAAAACCAATCAGTTATTGCATTGAACCATTTAAAAATTATGCTTTTTTTCTGGATGGAAGGCATTACTTACTAAATATTCAAATAAAAGAATTATTAAAGTCTTATCCACCATTTCCCGCTCCGAGTCTCACAAACTGTGCTACCTCTCATAAATGCGTCCACACTGTGTACAAATTACATAGCTTTTCTATACAATATATCATCTCTTCCATGTACTGATATAATACATGTCTGTTATATCATTTATTCGGTTGTATGTTCTGATAATATTGTCTTAGGCCGGACGGAAATGTCAACTATTGTTGGTAGTAACGAAGGAGTGTGTATTTATTATATTATATACACGTGTCACGGTCAAAACTGTTGGTTGATAAAAATCACTTTTTACTACAAAAACTCATCATCATTTTAGCCGAAAGATCACTCTTGGCCACGTTTTACGAAAACCGGCAGACTACGTGGGTAACAGATGCCTCGCATGCCGCCTCCGCCGGGACCCGGAAAACGAGGTAGGCCTAAGAGGCGTTGGATCGACGTCGTAAGGGACGACATGCGTGCTAATGGGCTTGAGGCAAGGGACGCAAAAGACCGAGCGAAGTGGAGGCGTCTAGGAAGGAAAGCGGACCCCGGGCACCGAGGTGAAAGCCAAGGTGGCAACCGGGATGGGCGTTAGGTTGATGATGATGATGACCACTCTTGGTCATAGGCCTCCCCAAAGCGTCACTACAATGATCGGTCCTGGGTGCCTCGCATTCATCAGATTCCCGTGACTCTTCTTAGGTCATTGGTCCACTTTGTAAGGATGGCCTCATGATCATGGCCTCGTGAATATCAGATCATGAGGTCATCTACGTTGTGGCTACTCCAGAACCTTTCCCAGCCCTAGTAGACTTCGACCCTTTTACAGAGTCTCTGCGGTTTTGCTGACAACTCCTTGAGGCGCGCGGGAACGGAGCGCGTCGTCGATGATTTGGGCTTTGTCGAGACTGTTGCCAGACGACCGGACGGTGAGCTACCCATTGTAATTCGCAGTGTTCGCTGTAATTGTGTCTCATGTCAAAAACAAGTATATCTTACCAATCTTACTAATATTATAAATGCGAAAGTTACGATGTTTGGATGTTTGTTACTCAATCACGCCAAAACGGCTGGACGGATCTGGATGAAATTTGGCACAGGCATAGGATACACTCCGGAATAGGACATAGGCTACTTTTACTTATCCCGGAAACCCCAACCCCAACCCCAATACCACGCGGGCGAAGCCGCGGGCAAAAGCTAGTGTTAAGTAAGTCTTATCTTTATATTTGAAAAATGCATTGTAACGGTGACGGAAAGCAAAACTGGTTTTGACCACTTGACAGTTTTTACTGTAGCACAAACATATACATACTACATATAGATAAAAATAATATTATTGTGATAGGATAGGAAATTTTCTTGCGATATGGTATTGTTTTTGTATTTTATTTTGTTATGATGATACTGTATAACAAACATAATGTTACGCCTAATTTTGCTGAAAGGTGAGGTAGCTTCTGACGTTTTATAAGTGCCCGTATAGGCCTATGAAAATAAAGACCATTTTGATTTTATTTGGTGAGGTATCTATGGCGACATTTTCACAGTTTGATCAAAGTTTTTTAGTATCGGGCGAACTTTTTATATCACAATTTTTTTTAATAGCCTATTGTGCGTTCCATGGATGGGCAAAGGCCTCCCAATTCCCCTTCTGAACTTCCTTGTCTAGGCAATCGTTGACCAAGCTTGTCCAGTAATAAATTATTATTATTCCATTTATTTCTAAACTAGCTTCTGCCCGCGACTTCGTCCGCGGAAAATTTGAGAGACAAAAGTTGTGATAGCTCGGTTAATATCCATGTTATATTTTTATTATATTATTATTATTATATTATATAAATAATTTATAGCTTATGTCACTCAGGAGTAAATCAGCTTTCTATTATAGCTTCAATTTTTCCAATCGAACCATTAGTTCAAAAGATTACCTCCTACAAACAAAAAAACAAACTTTACCTCTTTATTATATTAGTGTAGATAAAATAAATAGTTATTATTATTATTTTTATGCGGTCCTGAGCCTACAATATAGAAATATATTCCAAGGAAACAGTATCTTATATATCCTATTCTCGAGATAAAAAGTATCTTATGTGCTTTACTGCCATGCTCCCGTATGTTGTAGCGTAATATTATATAACCTATAGCCTTCCTCGATAAATGGGCTTTTTGACACAGAAATGATTATCCAAACCGGACCAGTTGTTCCTGAGATTAGCACGTTCAACCAAACAAAGAAACTTTTCAGCTTTATTAGTATAGATTAGCGTATTAATTATAATTAGTGTTTGAGAGATGACTGGATTTACTCTCACAAACAATGTACCTATATAAGAAAAAGTAAGGAAGTATATGTTGGTGAATCCGAGATAAGCTTGTGTTCTCATATTCACAAGTTAGTAATTGAAACGGCAGAAACATAAATTACCTCTAGCATCTTGAACGTGCCTTGAACCAAGGTGTTTCGAGAAAAGCACCCTCTCACGTGAAAGGCTAGAGGGCTGTTGAAACACTCCCGCCCCTAAAAACCATTAATTTTCCATGGAGCCCCTTCTAAGTATCCCCTGACTGTGTTGGGTATGGGGTGGAAGTAATAGGGTATCTTTAGATCGATTGCGTAATTATGGTAAATCATTAAGTTATTTGTAAGTGGCACGGATGGAGCAGCAGTTGAGAAGATGGTTGTTGTGCTACGAGGAGTGAGTTCGATTCCTGCAAGTTACAAATATGTATGGTCTACACATAGATATATCAAACAGTAGAGATATGTTATCAATACAATTTTGTTCGAGTTCAGATGTCTCCAAACTACGCCCATTTTTTCACTAACACAAATTCAAAATCTATACGTACGCCACACGACCTCACATGTCTCACGGACACAGAGATATAGATATCAACACATATGAACTATTTTATGAAACACACTCAAAAAAGAGGTGGAGCATCCTCTTGTAACTACGGGCTCAGTCTAAACACACATATGCAAATTATACAATTAGTGATGTCAAGTAGCCGAGAAAAAATTATCGATAAATTCAGAGTTGTAAAATTTGTTCATCTCATCAATGCAATCTTTGATGAATATACGTTATTGACTTTTTATTCCGTTTGCAGCTATATTTTTTATGACACGGGAAACGGTGTCATAAAAAATATAGCTGATGCTTACACAGGAACAATGTGTAATGAGTCTACACACACATTCAGGATTGTCACCGACTTGTGGCATAGGACCTCCATACAACTATTATCTTCTAACTAAAAAATATCTTCACTTAAAAAAAGCTGAAAAATCGAGTTACTAGATGTTTAATAGGAACGTAATTCTATACGAGCGACAGATCCTAATTTATAATCATATTATTTAATCATATAATTGCAATACAAATTAAATTTTGTAAATCTAGAAACTATTCATAGTTCTAATAAACAGTAGCTGTTAAATTACATTACGATTAACTGGCCACTTTTAAGTGTGCTCCATATAAAGAAAGTTAGGAAATAATTTTAACTTTGATTAAGTAAATAAAAACACATACAACTTTGAAAAAAAATCTGAGATTGTTCGTGGTTTGATAGATTACCATGAAAGAATTTAGTTTTGAAGTACACAAATTTTATTATATTAGAAGTTAATTTAAACTATATGAGGAAGGTGTATCCTAGGTGACTATGAGAAGAACAAAAAAAAAACAAACTTAGAAGTCTGTTTTTAAGTCCATACAGCAAACATGTAATAATCAAATCATGTGAGAATCATGCAGATTGGTGCCTGAGATGGTATTTTCAAGAAAGAAGTATACTCTTCTGAGTGGACCTGTCCAGTCAATACAAGCTTTTGTCAGTAGTCACTTATTCATCATCATCATTATTTCAGCTGAAGACGTTCACTGTTAGACGAAATTTATATTCAATTCAAAATAAAACCATACTTGGGACGTTCATGGTATGGTTCCACATAATTTGTCAAAATGTTCTCCAAGTTCAGTGAATTAGTGATCGAACAAATGATTCAGGAATATCACAAGAAAATATTAAACTCATAGTTTCCTACAACATTCATTTCGTTTTATCAGCTATTTCATGCCTGGTTCCGTCAGTTCCCAATAGTGTATTTTATTTCCAATTAGTTTACAACATTTTTGTTGCTAAAAATTATTATTTTCAGCCTAAAAAGTTTTGGAAAGATATTATAGAAAGCTCAGGATGTGAATTATTTGAAATATTTACTAAAATAAAATACCTACAAGAAATAATGTAGAGGAAGAAATATACAAACATAATAATTTTAGATATTTTTCATCCTAATAAAAATAAATCCCAACCACATGAAATTCCGCTCAGTTTTTTTTTTGAGTTACTCACGAATTGACAGACATACATAGACATACATAGAAACGCGTGGGGATCATGAAAAATATCGATAACCACAAATATTACTTCACATCCTTAACAAACAAAAGACTAACGCATGATCTTCCGTTAAATACACATCCATTGTGCATCTAGGCCAGCTGATTAATTGGTCGATCTGTACTAAGCAAGCAATGATATTTGTTCTCAATTCAAAGAATTGACTTGGCACATAATTGCGTTTCTTAGTACCGGGAAGAAGTATGCCGGCCTAGTTGTGTTCCCAAGCACCACGCCCCCTTGCCATATCTCATGGGTCTACAGCTAGTGGTTTTGGGTCTGGAACTAAGTTATGCTAATGATGCATTTATGATACAAGGAGTAATTTCTAATGTCAGACAACTTCTTTTTTTTTTAAATATGACGACACAAGTTATGTGTAACACTGTAGATTCCACGAAGTTTTGAAATCTACCGTGTCTATTTCGATCCATTGGTTATTTTCTTATTATGATTTTGGTTTCAAAATTGACTGATTTACAATATCCTTTCAAACTTATTAATATTTAGGTAAACGCATGCCAGAGCAGTGAACATAATACCAAATAAGTAAAATAAAATAAAAATACAATGCACTGTTTATAATTACGATCTAAAAAGTCTAAAACAATTAATTTTAGACACTATGGTGACCTTAAAAAACTTTGGAACTTTTACACAAACTTTGCCACCGAAAAATACTTCAAAAACCACCTTTATGACACATTCATAAAATATGTATTATCAAATGCAGGGTTATCTATATAAATATGAAAGGAGAAACTCACTGACTGACATATCAACGCACAGCCGAAATTACTGGCCATAGGAACGTGAAATTATTTGCTCAGGGCTTCCTTTTATAACGTAAATGAACACTAAGAAAGGATTTTCCAAAATTTACCCTCTAAAGAGGCGAAACGCTTGTCCAAAGTTTGCGAAAAAATCTACTTTCACACGGGCGAAGCCGCTGACAGAAAGCAAGTTATGCAATAAACGAGTTAAGTTAGAACGATCCTCGCTAAAACGGAAATATAATGATAAATATATACAGCGTAATATTCATAATTCCAATCTAAAAAGTCTAAATCAACTAATTTTACGCAGAACGGAGACCACTCAAAACTTGGCACTTTTACACAAACTTTTCCACCCACTAATTTTATAAAAACCATCCCTATGATACATTCATAAGGTGTATATTAAATGCAGGGAAAATGTTGTGCAAATATCACTGGCTTCAAACCCAAGGAAGTTTAATGAGTAATTACCCCCTCTAGGGAGAGCGGCCCAAACTGAATCGTGAATTAAGCCGGTACGGAGGAAATTTTTAATTACCATGGGTTTTGCAAAACTTTAACATTTTTTTGAGAGCAGTGGTAGCCGAGTGGCAAAGGCCACATTTACGAGTTGTAGGTCGCGGGTTCAAACCCAGCCAGGTGCATTACTTTGTGTAATTTATTTCATCACTACTGCTCTCAAAACGGTGAAGGAAAACATCGTGAGGAAACCGGCATGTCCTAGTACCAAAAATTCGATGACGTGACATCTACCAATCCGCACTGAGCCCGCGTGGTGGATTATGGCCCATTCCTTCTCTTAGAGAGGAGGCCTGTGTCCCAGCATTAAAAAGGCTGATGATGATGATGATGAACATTTTTTTCCCACCCTTTTTGTGGCGTAAAGTCGGCAGCAGAACTAAAGAGGTCGATGCACTGTAAAGAATTTATTTCATTGCGAGAATTCTCGAGGTGGGAAATTGTATTTGTCCTCAGTTTTCATTAAATTTTGTGCAAGAAAATAAAGTGTCTTATTTATCTGCAGTCGCTGTGCTGTTGGGTAATTTTCGTGTTATAAAGTACTGGAGGTTTTTTTTATGGTAGGTAAAAATCATCCAATGATGAATCCCGCCCTTGCGAGGAGCGGGAAACAGTGTCTTACTGACTAAACAACCTATGTCAATTCTACGTTGCCATATATACCAGGGCCAGAACCTAGTTTTTTGAGCTAAAGGCAAACAGCTACGTAATACTGGGCCATTGTATTTGAAGATAAAAGATTTTATTAATTTTTAAAAATATAAAGAAAATCAAACCCAATTTATTATCATACTAGCTTTTGCCCGCAGCTTCGCCCGCGTACATAAAATATAGCCTATGTCACTCAGGAGTAAAGCAGCTTTCTATTGTTGCTTAAATTTTTCAAATCGGACCAGTAGTTCCAGAGATTACCCCCTACAAACAAAAAAATAAAAAAACAAACTTTACCTCTTTATTATATTAGTGTAGATTAGCCAACAGTCGTTCACTGACGGACATTAGCCTCCCCCAAGTTAGATTTTTGATACTTGAGACTTATGTCCAATGGTAGTGAGCAGGGATTAGACATTTTTGACCTCAAAACTCATGGTATGATTGAATAAGAAAACATAATTTAAGTTAACCCTATGTATGATCAGCGGGCTCTGTTCCCGCGCGCCTCAAGGAGTTGTCAGCAAAGCCGTAGGGACTCTGCGAAAGGGTCGAAGCCTGTTCGGGCCCAGGCTCTCTTTCTGAAAGGAAGGCTTAGCCCCAGTGCGAAAAGGGCAAAGAAGGTGCGCGGAGTTTAGTCATTAAGAATCTGAAACTGTTGCCCGTTCCGCCCAAGAGCGGGATTCGTCATTATATGATTTTTGCCAACCATAAAAAAAAAACTATGTATGATTTATTTCTTATCATGGTTGCACGATTGTTTGAAAACGTTATCCCTAGAATGCAAAGGGCAGCTGAAGGAACATAGAAGGGTTTATACTCTTGCTCTTGTGCCACCCAGAACTTGACCTTGATATTTGAACAATAACAAAAGATAAATGAAAGTAGGAAAATGATAATAAAATATTTTTATCTAGAGTGTGGGAAAAGGACTGATCTTTGATGAATCACATACAAAAATCAAACATTGATGACTCATTGATATACTGACAGTCGCTCAATATTTAGGATTATTAGGATTAAACTTATTCATAAATATATTATTCAATTAGTAAATCAGACAACCGAATGTGTATGAGTTGAGTGCAAGTTATACAATAATAATAATAATTTTATTCATTTAAAGACAACTTTTGGTCCACATTTTGTGTTAGTATTACTTATATCTATGTTAGTTCATGATTTTAAAATTATTTTATTATCAAAATTAAACAAATTACATAATCAAAAACATTAAATTACAATTGTCTTTAAATTAAATGTCATAAAAATTAATAAAATGTCAATACAATTACTTGTAATGGAAAAACAATGTTACAAAATTGATTTTAATTAGATATTATACTGTCCCACTGCTGGGCAAAGGCCTCCCTCCATTCGTTCCAGTGTTCCCGGTTCTGAGCCACTTCTCGCTAATTCCAAAGGAAGGCATAAATCATATGTAATATTGTAAATACATAATGTATACATGATTTTTTTTTTAATTTTTAGGCAGGAAAATCATCCAATGACATCCCTCGCTGGCGAGGAGAACCTATAGTGAAATCAAAATGAAGACCTTGGATAAGCCTAAATGCACGAAAAAGGCGGACAAGGAGCAATGCAAGTTGATTAGGCAATATCTACTGAAATAATAGTTACTGATGCACACTCTTATACACCCCAATAGAAAATTCAGTTACAAACAAGAAGTACTGAAACATAAAAGTACTTAAGGTTATTTTCCAGTATGGTGTTATTTTAATAAAAGGTAAATTATACATAATATAGTCGTTGATGTAGGTACTACATTAGTAGAATAATGGTATTGGGTGCCTACACACACACATACACGCCATAACATACTTGTGACGAAATTTAGGAATTACCAAGATTTTTATCTTATAATTTAATTTTGATTATTTTGCGATAAATATAAAAATTACCTATTTAAAAAATTGCTGAAATCAATTTAGTAGCCGATTCATGTGCGTTTATCTAAATACGAATATGTACATAAAGTTAGAAAAAGACTGACTGACATATCACACAGGCTAAACTATAGAACCAAAAAGCGTGAAATTTTGCACAAAGTTTCTTTTTATGATGTAGATGTGCAATAAGAGCGCCTTCAAATTAGTCACGCGGCATGATGCGTCTAATTAGAAGGAGGTGAGGAGGCCTGTGTCTCAGCAGTGGGAACATTAAAAAGGCTGATGATGATGAGGCTTCGGCCCAGACAAGGTGTTGGAGACTACTGCAGAAGGCACCGCAGACGTTTTGGTTCTCGATTTTTTTCTGAGTAACCAGTTTTCGGGCAGGACAACGTCTGCCGAGAGCGCTAGTGATTTTATCATCATCATCATCATCATTTCAGCCGAAAGACGTCCACAGCTGGACATAGTCCTCCCCCAAGCGCCGTCACAAAGACCGGTCTTGTGCGTCTTGCATCCATCGGATTCCAGCCACGCTAACCAAGTCATCGGTCTACCTTGTGGGAGGCCTTCTAATGCTGCTTCTTCCGGTACGTGGTCGCCACTCCAGAACCTTTCGGCCTCAGCGGCCATCTGCGTGCAATGTGTCCTGCCCATACCGTGCCAGTGGTTTTATAATAAGAAAAAAATTCAGCCTTCTTTTCAGTTGAAAATTTATATGAAACATTTTACACAGCATTTTGATTCAGCAATAATTGCCAACTCATTAATAGTTACTCTGTAATAGGCTAGAAATGAACTAATTCGTTTAATTAACAACTATCAAATGTATCGGCGTAACAAACATTATTGGGAAACAAATGACTACCTTTTTGAACCAGGTTTTACAAAGCAGTGTTAGTAAATTGGTATAAAGCGTGGCACATAACTTCCCACTTAGATTAAAAGGTACCAATTTTTGACTGTCCTGTTGGTTCAGTGGTTAGTGGTCCTGACTACTATGCCAGAGGTTGTGGGTGCGATTCCCACCCAGGATAAATGTTTGTGTTATGAGCTCAATCATTTTTCCTGTGTCTGGATGTAATGTATTTAGAAATATATGAAGTATGTTTGTCTAGTACCCATAAAACAAGTTCTGCTTAGCTTGGGACTAGACGAAGTTGTGTGATAGTTGAGAAAAAAGAAATTCAGCCCTGCTCCAACGTTCCAGGGTGTTATCATGCCGATAACCGACTATCTTGATCTTTTTGGTGTATCGATGACTTCTTCTTAACTTTGGGCCAGGCTAAGTAAAAGCTCACTGGCAGCAAAAAACCTGGGTATGCTCGCAAAGGTCAGACAATACTTAGTGGCCATGTAAAGCCTAGGCGCTTTTTTGAAAAAACTCATCTAAAGACGAATCCCGCCCTTGGGCGGAGCGGGAAACAGTGTCAGACTCTTACTGACTAAACGATTCACCCCATTCCTTCTTAGTCATCATACCGGGGTCGGATCTTCCTTTCATACATCGGACCGGGGCCCCAGTAGGCTTCGGTCCTGCATTTGGGCCTCTACGACAACTATTTGAGGCGCGCGGAAACGGAGCGCGCCGTCGACGACCTGGCTTGGACCGAACTGTTATCAGCGACCGATCGGCGAGCTAATAGAAGCAAGGCTTAACTGGCTACAAAAAAAAAAAAAAACTGGGAATCCTCCCAAAGGTCAGACAATACTTGGTAGCAGAGTAAAAACTATAGGCACTTTACTCGGCATAATTTATTTCATCATCATTGTGTGCTCGTAACGTCATAAAAAAAACTTGTTGTTCACACTCGTAGTCCTAATTTTTTTGGCTATGCTTTGACATGTCAAGTTTCTCCCTTTTTTTTTTAAAAAAAAAAAAACAACTAAACACGACCAGCCATTAATTTTTTTCAGACCTAGGGAAATAATAAAATGTCTCACAGTTCCAAATACATAAAAGTTCCGTTTTAATCCTGAATAAGGGAACATTACGTGATTTCAAGTGAAGTCCAAGAGTTCCAAGTTTCGCTTTCTAAGTGAAAATCTTTTCAGATAATATCTAGCTTTATGAGCGACGGGCGAAGATAAAGTGGAAAATATATTAAAGTACTTTCTAGATGGATTAAGGTTTTGTACTTGTTAGTACTAAGTAATATAATGGTTTTGACATTGCACGATACATAAAAAAATGTTTTTTAAGGCTTCATTATCATCACATAATTTTCCCTACTCTGAGTAAAGCGAGAGGAAACATCATTGACTTTTACAGACTGTAGCCGACCTGTGTCATTCAATTTGTTTGTTAGTTTGAATGGTGTAATTGTAAATATTTCATCACCACCTGCTCTCAAAACGGTGAAGGTAAACATCGTGTCCTACAAGCAAAAATTCGAATCCATGTGACTTCCACCAATCTGCATTGGACCCACGTGGTGGATTACAGCTCCTCTCCTATGGCCGAGTCCCAACAGTGGGAACATTTCTAAGGCAATGCAATGCGGAAATCTCAGGAACCAATGGATCCTAAATTACCATGATAAAAAAAAAAATTCAAACCATTGCTTTATTTTTAAACTCTCGAGCTCGCAGTTTTGTGTGGTCACACAGCCGTCGCGGTTGTGATTTTTGTCCGCAAACCTGGCGGGTGATAACCGCAAAATATGCGTTTGCAAGACGGCCAGCCGATGCAACGGGGACCGTGAACAACCGCGCACACGACGGGAGTAAAACGCGTCGTGAAATTTTATCTGTATTCTACAGACGCTGCGAGCGAACCGCGGCGGCCGCGGCTTAAAACCGCTTCGTGCGATTATAGCCTTAGTGCACAAGTCCGAACGAAAATAAACGAGGAAAATATAAACAACAAAATAGTTTAAAAACAAATTGAATAAAATGACTAATTCATTTGATTATAGATACTTGACTCATGCGATAAGGTTAAGTAGATCATTGAACGCGTGCGACCGATAGCTACCCCCTGGCAACTGATAACGTGAGGGTGAATCATAGTGATATAATGGAGATGATAATAAACCTATTCATGAAAAGCTTCAATATGTAATAGCTGAAGAGTTGAGTCATCAAGTTAAATACAAAACGTAAACATTGGTGACGCATTGGCAGATAGACTGAAAATCAATCTAATGTGGGCAGTATCTAACCGTGGCAGATTTTTTTGTTGGGAAAATCTTCCAATTTTTATATTTGTCAGATAGTGTCGGACTTTTACTGATTAAAAACTCTCTCCTGTTTATTCGTTCTTCCTTTCAAAAACAGACCCTTGGCCTCAACAGATTTCAAATCTGCTTTGCCCACCGCTTTTCTGACATCATCTTAAGACGCGCGTGGCTAAATACGCACCGTCGACGACTTAGGCTCGCTCCGGACCGTTATCGGATGGTCGAACGGCGAGCCAAACATTTTTCGCCGTACGCAAGCCCGTGCCTACGGTGCTAGAAATTAGGATCACCGGCGGCGGTTGGGACGTGAGAGCCATTGCCTCACGCCTGCAACTTCCTCCTTTGCTAGCATTATTGCTTCATAGAAGGAGGGAAATGCCTGCCACTCTTCCTCGCTGTACCAAAACCGTGTCAGATATGATTGTTGCGTGTTTTCTAGATTATATTTAGGCACCGAATTGTATGAGTCTGAACAGATCATCATCATCATGATTTCAGCTAAAACATGTCCACCGTTCTACGACACGAGACTTTCACTGGTTCTACAGACTATGACGTGATCCAAGTGAAGCACACGGGACCGGTCGCTGCGGCGACACTTGGGGAGGTATTAAATCATGATCATCATCAAGCCTTTTTAATGTTCCTACTGCTGGGACACAGGTCTCCTCTCTAGGAGAGGGAATGGGTCGTAATCCACCGCGCGGGCTCAGTGCGGTTGGTGGATGTCACATGTCTTCTGTAAAGTGCCTGGCTGGGTTTGAACCCGCGAGCTACAACTCTACCACTGTTCTCAATTAAACCAATAGATTATTGGAAACAAGTTTTTTTTGTTTATCATTTTTTTTAATACATTTTTACAAATCGATTGAAAGAAAAGTAAAGTCAATATAATCTACTAATCTTACACATACTCTGGCCTAATTTAATCGCAATAATTAACGACTATCGTTATATCATAATCTGTTTATCACTTTGTATTGATATTTACTATTTTGGAATGAGTCAGACTTACTGCAAGCGTCGACAGATCTGCTGTTTCTGAGACTCTTCTACCACAAGCTTTTAATGTGATCCATTTGATGCACCTTAACTGAACTGGTAAATCGAAGAGAGTATAGTGTGTATAGCTCCATTCCTCTTACTCGAACGCCTCATGTTTTAATATGTCATGGTAAGATAAAAAGAACTGAACGAATACGGAATGATATGCTGCGCTCCAAAACTGGCATAATAAACGTGGGGAAAAGGCTGAGAGGCTGAAATATGTATGGGAGTGGACAGGCCAGGCCGCCTGAATAGTGACCGCTGGACGACTGTCGCCGCGCAGGGGGTTAAACGCCGTCGAGGCAGGTCTAGAAAAAGGTATCGAGATGATCTGGACGCGTATCATGAAGACTGGTTCAAGACGGGCGACACTTTTTTATGTGGACCATAGTCCACATGAGAAAGTAGTAGGGGAGAGTTTTTGGTAACCACTTTCCATGGCCATCCACCATTACTGAACAAACGCATTGTTACAAAATATTTCAAAATTTTTGTTAGCGAAGTTTTCTGACGAGTTTTATGCTGGATAAAGGCTCATAGCTCGAGCTCCATATTATTGTAAATATATGTTACTGATAATGTTACTTTCTTCAAACTATTTATTTATTTATTATATACTTTACTTGCGGCCGGCCCCTGCTTATTATATAGCTTATATTGAATATTATTATGCATCTATTATACGCATAAACCTTTCTCTTGAATGACTCCATATATTAAAAAAAACCGCATCAGAATCCGTTGCGTACTTTTAAAGATCTAAGCATACATAGGATCTAAGAAACTTTATTTTATTCTATGTAATGATGATTGTACACCAAGACTTAAATACTGCGATATCTCTGAAGAGTTCGCATGCGCTCCGAAGTAGCATACTGGCTGGCAAGACGTTCGCAGACTATTTGTAGTTTAAAATATTTACAATGAAATATAATAGGTTGTCATGTGAAAAGACTAAGATTGTAGGTCGAGCCGTAAAGCAAAAATATAGAAAAAAGTATAAAACTTAACGTGGTTTTATTGAAGTTACCACGACCCCTTTAACTGGGCGCCTCTCGAGTGGACTCGAGGCGTCGCAATACATTGAAAGTAAAACTTACAATAAAAAACATACAGTCGGCAGCCATATTGCAGTCGGCGATTTCTAAATGAAACTAAATGTAAACATAGGTGGCTCATAGATTATTTAATTCTAGTATAGAATTATTATTTGGTATTTATATCTTTAAGTAAAAGAGATTATGTTTAATGCTAAGATAGTGTTACACTAATGATGCACCTTTGAGAATAAATTTGATTCAGTAAGAAAAGTAAAAGATAAGAAATATTTATAGAACGTTTCACTGGATTGGTTTAAAATTAAAATATGAAGTGTTTAAATTAAATTATTCTATATTTTAGCGTAACTAAATTAATAACTCAATTATAAAAGATCAAAATAGATAGCTTACAATTGTAATTCAGCTAATATCACTAGATAGCGTAAAAATACCTAATAGATAGTCACAATCACGAAATCAATAACTTGGCACATTTATACTAAGGTTATCCGAAATTGGCTGATTGGCTTTTAGGTCAGTGTCAACGGCTTTGAAGTCATATTTGTATTTCTCTATATCCCGACCATCTGAAAAAAAAACAACAAGTTACAATTTGTTATTTCCCCTAGCATATTTACATAACATGGCAATTCAAATATTAATGCGTAATTTCGTATCTTATCTTTTAAGAAAATCTGCATTAATTCGCAAATAAACATATGCTTTTAAAATCTAACTTCGTCGAAAAAATTTCAGTAATTTTAGAGTTAGAAATTGGATTCGCAAATAATTGCATGGCATCTAATCAATTATTTGCAGTAACTTTCAGAAGAGTTTAAGCATTCTTTTCTGCCCGGTTTCCGAGAGCCAGACCAACGTAAAAATCAACTAACTAGGTGTCAAATGTATTGTCACGTGTCAATTGACGTGCTTATAGCATGATCAGTGACTTTGATTTGATCGTCTTGTTAGTTGAGAGAGTAGACAAATCTTCTATAGGAATGATATTGTCAATTGCCATGTCACAGATTAGTTATTTTTTCCTAAGCATCGTTTCAGCAATCCAAGTTAATTTAACAGTTGTGTCAGTTGTATGACAATTTAATTGGGCTTTCAGAAACTCGGTGTTAGACATGTAACATAATACACGCACTTAATCATAATTACCTTTTTTGATAAATCCTGTATAAATCTTGATTGCGTCACTAGCGCATTTGTGTGTACGTGACATGCCAAAATCAATGATCTATCATGTATTGCGTAGATGCCCAAAATTTGCTCTTTAAAAATACTACTTAAGAACATTTAAGTAAGATTTTAGTGCTTAAATTATGATTGCAACTTAATCTTCTAATTGGGATGTACACGGGTGTGCATCAGTAATATGTTGTGTACATTTAGATATGCCCTGGTCAACTTGCATTGCTTCTTGTCCGCCTCTTTGTGCGTTTAGGCTTGTCCAAGGTCTTAATTTTAATTTTTCTATAAGTTCCTAAGGATCCTGTTTTATCTCGTGGACCTGGACCTGGTTCTTGAGTATCATCTTTTCTTCCCTCTTGCTTGAATTTATATTTATCGGGAAAAAACCTGTGCATCCCTCCTTGTTCTTTTACTAATGTAAAGAGTTTCGGCTCTGAAAACAAATGTGTGGAGGATGGAGGGATCGCATGTAGAAGTTCGTGAAGCTTTTGGTTATTTGGTTTGTAAATGCTTCGTCTTTGTTGAATAACCTGTGCTCTTTTCCCACATGTATATTGAAGTAAGGTGTCCGAAGTTCGACGAAACGAAGATTCGAAAGATAAGAAGTATTTGCTTATAACTGATTTAACCTCTAGAGTAGCTTTTTTATAGATTTCTTGAAATTCTTTTCGCTGTTGTAGTAACCCATGAGTAATGCCTCCTAAACAAAGATCCATATTCTCCAAAACTGTGACAAGTGGCCCAGATGGAGTTACCGTAGCTAGATGATTATTAACTTTTAGATTTGTGAATACAGGAGTAGCTTGAAACTTTTTCTGTCCCTCTTTATAGTTAATACTCTGCCAACCGTCTGTTCCCAGACGTTGGCAAGCAATCCCTTGTTTTACTAAACTATCTTCGGCAACGCTTAGTATTTCATCATTTTCTATTGTATCAAGTGATATCGTGCTAGCAGAATCTTCAATCAATTCGTTTGTCGGGCTTTCTATATCTCTTGTAACTTCATGTTCTATTTGGTTATTAGAACGTGCGTGCCAACTTCCCACTTCACTTGAATTGTAGGAATGTGGTTTTTCTATATCAAGACTACCGTTACATTTGTTGGAAATTTTTTCACGAATGTGTTTGATATTTTCATTTTGGTCTTCAGAGAGCTTACATAATTTTTCAAGTATGATTTTTTGATATTTTAAGAAATCTGACATTGTATCACATTCTTCCTTACGAGGTTTTTTGTAAGGGGTAGGTATTGGGCTATGGGCAAGTTTTCGACTTGATGGCATTTTAAATGGAGGTCCGGATTTTTTATATGTGTTTTGTAGAATTTTAGCCGCTTCAGCACGTGACATTAATTGAGATTTTAGCACTGAAAGCACTTCTGCGAATCTATTACCAGCATCTGTTGGATGAATTTTCTTCATTGTGGCAAAGGGACTGTAAATGATTGCTCTGCCGAGGGGCCATGTTATCAAATATCTTTTAATGCGTTTGTATTTTCGTTCACTCAAAGACGGTGGACCCTCGCTAAAAGCGTATGCCAGGTGAAGTGTAGGAACTGCAAAACGCAAGCGACACTCCTCGTCTGAAGAGATCCTGTCACCGAACAAATCTTCGTATGACACACTATTCACTTCCCAGCTCCTCCAGTCGTCTGGGTAGAATTCATCTATGATGCTGACGAAGTTTTGAAAATAGATGATTTCATCGTGAGGAGGTTCCCATGAGGCTAGTTCACCCAGTGTTGTGCGCTGCATGATCTGAGAACAAGTTTTAACTATAGAAAAATAAACTTTTTTTAAAGTTAAGCTTAAGGTTTCGGTTTTGTCAGCTAACATGTGTTCGCTAAATAGACGACATTTGGCGGCCATGAAGCCGTCGATTGTCAGGTGAGCATAAAAGTCGGCTGATGCAGTAAGCTTATTAGCTTTTAAAGAAGGAAAAAACACTTTTTATTTGCCGAATATACTGGATTAACAGATTACAAACATTTTGGAAATATATGCGCCACCTCCGCACACCTCCTCCTCCGGGCAAGAAGATAGTGATGAACATATGAGTACTTTATTAAGGGCCAGTGTTTACGTAAAATTTCAGATTTTTCAAAGGTTTTAACTGGATTCGTTTTACATACATTCATGTTTTGATTTCTATAGAAGCCTAAATAGTATCCGCTAGATGTGTATCCAAAATATCTGTAGAAAGATGTGTTATAACATCATAATCACGTAAGAGCAGTTATATGAAAACGTACCTCGGGTTAGCTAGCTTTAAGCAGCCTATAGTACCAATATAGCTCATATGTGTGCTTCACAGCCGACGCTTGTCAGGTAAGCAGCTGACATTTGTCGGCTCGGCAATCTAGACGTATCATAGCAACAGTAAACCAATGCAACTGACGACATAAATTACGTGGCGGAAGGGTAGTGGCTATAGAACTTATTTCTTCTCTTACAGACGTAACCTAGAATCGTTTGTCTTGGAATGGCCATGTGAAGAGGAGAAATGAAACACATGTTACGAAAAGAGTTCTGAGTTTACACGTAGATGAATGGAGAGCAAGAGGGAGAACGAAGCAGAGAAAAGGGAGTTAATGATAGTGTGACGGGTGAGACAGAGTGGAAGAAAACATGTTGCGCCGACCCCAAGTAATATGGGATAAGGGTAGGATGATGATGATGATGATGATGAGAAGTAACCTAGAATGGCAAAAGTCCTACTATGAGTAAAGCGAGAGAGAGTGTAAGACTTTTTATTTGATCATCAGATGGTAAGCGATGATTTGTCAAATTTGAAGCACGTTCACTTCGAGTTAATCGATTTAGTCTTGATTTAAAGACCTTTAGTGACTAATGCAACAGAGTAACCAGATTATAAATACTTTTAGGTGGCTTTTGATTTCATATAATGTTGGTTAGTAAGTAATGTAATATGTATTGTCTAGTTAAACATACATTTAATTTAATTATTTGGAAGTAGTCATGTCATCTTTTGTGGTCTGGTTCGTATATGTCTTTAGTGGACCATTGTATATGGGCCACGGCAGCCTTCTGTAAGCAAAATCTTGTAATAAACAGTAGTACCTATATTTGCGAAAAATGACGCTACAATAGGTGTACCTACCGTAGCGTCATTTGCCGTCGTCAGCTTATAGTGCGCATGCCAACAAACAACTCATCGCGTACCTACAGAGAGAAACCGGTTCAAACTGGCTTCAACACAAGTTGAGCATAATGCTCGTGGCATACACGTGGCGTGAACGCCGCGTCATATTTTCATTTTTGGGGCACTTTGAGTTTGAGTTTAAGTTTGAAAAATGTTTGTAAACTATTGTTTTTTTTTGTTTTTGTAATTATTTGGTAAATGTATGTATATTTCATTTTAATGGTTGAAAAGCACCGTCAAGTCGTTGCAAGGTAAGCCTTTTGTGACCTGATTCCCGTTCGTCCTTAGTGAACCATTGTACGTGTGTCATGGCAACGTTTTGCAGTTTTGGAACAATAGAACTTACTACATCTTGGAATAACGACGCTGCGCTAAGATACGTAGGTACCTATCGTAGCACATCGCACTTTGTGTAGGTACACTGATACAAGCACATGGCAAGTGGGAGCATGCCAACTGGTCGCTCGTCACGTACTACCTAGAGGGAGAAACTGGTTCATACCGGTTTGGTCACTGGTTGAGCTCAATGCTTGAGGCATACGTTCACGTGGCGTGCACGAGGCGTCATATTTTTATTTTTTTTTAGACACATGTACCTAAGTACAGTCAGCTGCACATCAGACTATACAAATCTGTCAGATTTCTCCAATACATTTTGAACCTTGTTATATTAGGGTTAAGAGTTAAAAATAGTTTGCAGAATTTTGACAGTTTGTTGTAGTCTGATGTGTTGTTTACCGTACCTATTTGATATTATTGGTTATTTTTTATTTCGTTAATGTATATTAAATTTTAATGTTTGAATAGCAATGTTTTGACCTTTGTGATCTGATTTCTACCCTTGGTCTTTGGTGCAGCAAACAATGTCTTTGTATTATAGAAGTTATCTTCAATTTTGCACACGCGTTGCAATTTGCAGTTGCGTAATATTAATGTTTAAAGCAATGTTTTGACTTTAGTGATTTATGTTTTCCGCCCTTGGTCTTTGGTGCAGCAAGCAATGTCTTTGTAATATTATATTATAGAAGTTATCTTCAAACAATGACCCTACGTTAGGTACACAAGAACAAATTTACGGCGTATTGGCACGTGGGTGTATGCCATGTAAACGCACATCGCGTACCTACAGAGAAAAACCGGTTCGTCCTCGGCTACTGGCTGTTCACCGACCGTTTTGCAAACGCGTTGCAATTTGAAGTTGCGCAATTTTAATATTTGATAAGCAATGTTTTGATATTTGTGATCTGTTTTCCATAACAACAACGTTTCTGTGCAACAAGCAATATCTTTGTAATGTTATGGAAGTCACTATATGTCATCTTCAAATAATGACTCTTTGTTAGGTACATTAGTACAAGCTTACGGCGTATTGCGTGGATGCATACCAACAAAACGCTCATCGCGTACCTACAGAGAGAAATCGGTTCATGTTCGGCCACAGGTTGTTCACAGACCGTTTTGCAAGCGCGTTGCAATTTGAAGTTGCGCAATTTTAATATTTGATAAGCAATGTTTTGACCTTTATGATCTGTTTTCCACAATAACAACGTTTCTGTGCAACAAGCAATATCTTTGTAATATTATGGAAGTCACTAAATGTTATCTTCAAACAATGACGCTACGATAGGTACTCAAGTACAAGCTTACGGCGTATGGGCGCGTGGGTGCATGCCAACAAAACGATAATCGCGTACCTACAGAGAGAAACCGGTTCATGCCCGGCCACGGGTTGTTCACACACCATTTTGCATACACGTTGCAATTTGCCGTTGCGCAATTTTAATGTTTGAAGCAATGTTTTAACTTTTGTGATATGTTTTTCACCCTTGGTCTTTGGTGCAGAAAGCAATGTCTTTATAATATTATATTATAGAAGTTATACGCTATAACCTCATCGCGTACCTACAGAGAGAAACCGGTTCATATTCGGTCACTGGTTATTCACAGACCGTTTTGCATTCGCTTTGTTTATGTTCCTACGTAACTGTAAGTGTTTTATTTTACTGTATTTTTTATTTGGGTAATTATCTAATGACTTTTCCGGCTCTATAGAGGATCGTCTCATACTTTTATTAGACAGAAGTTAAAAAAAAAAACGTATTTTTTAGGGTGCAATTTGTAATAAAAGTACAATATATATATTGTATTGTTTTATTACAGTTAAGAGCGCCTTCAAATTAGCCGCAACGTGCTGCGCGACAGTAGCGCGGGTGTAGCGCGATTGTAGTGCAAAAGTCGCAAGTTTTTATTTATATAGACTATACATATATGGCCCTAAGTTTGATGCTGAATTTATATAAAATCAAATAATTAATGTACCAAATATTTCCGGCCAACGTAAACGCGGGCTTGCGGACGGCCAGCAATGGGTAGGACTAAGGTCAAGTCGTCGAAGGTGCGTACTGTTAACGCGCGCCTCAAGAATTAGTCAGAAAACTGTAGGGACCCTGCAATGGGGCCAAAGCCTACCTAGGGCTAAGGGTTCACGTCTGAAAGGTAGACTCGGCCCTGGTATAAAAGCAAGGTAGGAACGGGGTGAGTTGTTTAGTCAGTAAGAGTCTGATACTGCCCATCCTGATTTCCTGCTGCCCACAAGAATCGGAGTTGTCATTGGATGACTTTAACCCACCATAAAAAAAATAAACTGTTATATTTTAAAGAATTTATTTGAAGTATCTTCTGAATTCATGTAGCTTTTAATTAAATTAATGAATAACTCTTATTTATAAGTATTACGAGTTTTCATGTTAAAAACTTAATAGAATCAGGGGTTGCCAGTACCTGGAGGGTTTTTAATCTATAATTATCTTTATTCCCTGTATTGTGTACAATTAATATGTTTTGTAAGGGGGTAACTAGTTAATACGCCATTAAAAAAAAAGTAAAGTTCTTAGGAATAAAGTTGTTTATTTAATTAAAAAACACATTTCATTAACATATCTAAGTACTAAAATTACAATAAACTTTGGATAGTAATAGTGATTATGTTATTAAACATCATAATTATGTACCTACACACACACAATAATAAAGTTTCGCATTTTCTTTGACTATGTTGAAGATTCCTCTCAGAAATTAAAATCTACCCCAACGCGCCTGAATTAAGTTCTTTTCCTGCGGGAATTTAAGAAGAGCAGTGGTGGACGAGTGGTAACGGCCCCGATTAACGAATTGTAGGTCGCGGGTTCAAACCCAGCCAGGCGCATTACTTTGTGTATATTTCATTAACATTGCTTTTAAAACGGTGAAGGAAAACATCGCAAGGAAACCGGTATGTCCTTGAACCAAAATTTGAAGACATGTGACATCCACCAACCCGCACTGGGCCCGCCTGGTAGATTAGGGCCCATTCCCTCTTCTAGAGAGAAGGCCTGTGTCCCAGCAGGGGGAACACTAAAAAGGCTGATGATGGTGACGAAGAACTGAATGTCTTATCCCGTATTTTAGAATACCATTCCAGCGACGTAAAAGTAAAAGTAGTTGTCAGTAGTGAAACTCTCATCAAAATCGGTGCAGCTGTATCTGAGATAAGCCGGAGCAAACAGACAGATAAGATCTTTGAATTCAAAATTCTGTTTCAGGTATCGATTACCTATACCTACTTTCTTATTATGTGTTTAGTAAAAAAAAAGATATTACAAATAGAAAATCCAATTTTATATATATTTTACAGATTAATTCAAAACTTTAAGTCCAAAAAGAGCAGAGACAGATGCGTTAGGAATTTTCTAATGTTCAACTTTTGGGTCATGCACAGAAAAATAGTGGTGGATGAAATAAAAGAGAAAAACAGGTTCCGACAGCGGCTTTGCCCGCGTAAATGTAGGTTTTTCTATACAAAATTGGGACCCATTTCATACCATTAGGAAGTGAATTTTGGAAATATTCGCTTAGTGTTAAAGTTACTTAAAGTTGAGGGCAAAAGATCACGTGGACGCTCTCAAACACGGTGGACAGACCTCATCAAATCGGTGACGCATTGCAGCGTTAATGAAAACTCCCAAGCCGCCAAACAAAGAACTGCTTCGCGTCGCATCGCGAGAGAGACGGTGGCGCAGTACTTGACCGACACATGACCATAACCAGTCGGTTAAGAGTGCACGATTAAGAAGAAAAAAAATTGGGTTGTATATATAGGTAAATCATAATTGTATACAATAAAATTATGTGTTATATACCTAAGTACTCAAATGAATAAACTAAATACAAATCGACAATCTTACTAATATTATAAATGCGAAAGTTACGATGTTTGGATGTTTGTTAGTCAATCACGCCAAAACGGCTGGACGGATCTGGATGGAATTTGGCACAGGCATAGGATACACTCCGGAATAGGACATAGGCTACTTTTTATCCCGGAAACCCCAACGTCAACCCCAATACCACGCGGGCGAAGCCGGGAAGTAGGGAATATGCATGCAATTTTTTATTTCTTTCATTAATTGTTTTCACCCCTAGGGATTCAAATCCTGGGACTCGAACTAGGATTACATATCGTGAGAAGCAGCTTCTTTGTTAAATTTCTTTTTAATTGTAGTAATATAGTACGTAATGCCTTAATGTTATCTTAAGAAGGGATTTTCGAATTAAGAGTGCGTGCACAAACATGTAAATAAGCCAAACAAAGTTTGGTTCTGCACGGGAATCGAACGCGCGGCACGCAGCGCAGCACTGTGCCAACCGTGCCGTCAGTCAAACATTGATTTTGTTGAGAGATACACTTATGCCATCCATGTCTAGAATGATTTAAAAAAATAATGTTTAAAAAAATAGAATTAGACTTACCTCGGTTACTTCAGTGGTAAGTAGCTAACACATTTTCGCGTTTTTTTTACACTTTCTTTTACGAATATACGTGACAAGACCAATTATCAAAGCACTGACAATGATGACCATTTGAGACTACTATAGTACTCGTAAGTGCTAATGGTAATAAGGATTGTATGTGTTCTCCAAATACACTTCCAGGCTTTTTATATGAAGGTTTTCTTTCTATAAAGATTTCTTGGAGATCCCCTTTTATAGGTATTTGAATAAGTCAAAGCTTTAAATGAATAAAGAGACTTATTGGAATGGCATGTCTGAAGTTTTTGAGAAAAGTTCCAAAATATTTGAAATTCAGAAAATTCCAAAAAAAAACTTCAAGTGCAAAAATTACAATATTTTAGTTTTGATTAATTTAATCTCATTTTAATTTTTAACTTCGTTCTATTAATTTTGATTTTAATTTATATGATTAAGTTTTATTTGACCCGAACAAAAATATTATTTATTTACTTTGAAAGTTATGACTCAAAAAAATTTAGATTTAATATTTTTTATCTTACAATTTTTGTCAAAATGACCACTTTTGAACGTTGTTGGAGGACTATGCCTCTCCCAAATGTGATCACAATCATTTTTATACCCCAGGTGTGATGTATCTTGTCTGAAAAGGTCTGATAACTCGCAGGTGCGATGGTGACTCATACAGATAAAGTGATTGTAGTAAAAAATTGGATTGATTCGGTTAAGTTATGAGTCATATGTTTACTATATATACCTACATTTTGTCAATGTTTTTTTTGGAACTGTTGCCTCCAAAATGTACCAGTATTCTAACAAATAAATCTTTCACTCATTTACTCGTCCTTGGCGAATTATATTAACTAAAATTTTACTTTACTCCTCTAGATGCCCTTTGCATTCTTTGATTCATGAGACGGGTTTAGGTGGAATAAGATTTTAAAAAAATAGTCGTTCTTTTATATTGCTTTCTATCAAAAATATCTTTGTGTTTGCACTATCTATCAAAAATATATTTGTGTTTTTTTTCTTTATATTGCTTTCTATCAAAAATATCTTTGTGTAGAACTGAGAAATGAGGTCCTACCACAGATCTAGACGTCATCCATTTAAGACCTAAACTGAACTGCGTTTTTTGTGACGTCATTAAGCCGTAGCGAGTAGGATTTGCGCGGCGCGAGCGTAAAAGGGTCTGGGTGACTGTTTAAACCTCAGTCCGTGTAGATCTTGGTGGTAGTAGCACATACTTCAGCGAGGCCCTGGAGGACTGTCGTGGAGAGGAATGGTGCTATATTGTATTTGTACTCGTATAGTTCTATCCCTCTTTCTCACTCGCACACATGACGTTTTAACATGTTATAGTAAGGCTTTCTCAAGATCTCTCAAGGCCCCTTATAGTAAGGATGGTTACAAAATAATTTAAAAAAAAATCTGGTAAAGTGAGACTTGGACGTGCGCATTAAAAGTTTCATTTTCTTCCATTGCTATAGAGATAAAATGCCTTTTAAAAATTAAAATAAAAACATTTGTTTAATACAGCAACCGCAGGAAAAGTGCGTGCGTATAAAACAGCACAGTGAGTCACAATTTGCGTGTATACAACGCAGCAGTATTGGTGATTCATAGATAAGTAAATAATATAGGAGATTAACTGATTGCACTTACAATATTTTGGATCAAGATACCATGACATTTATAAGTTTTATAAGTAGTGATAACTGTATACAGTGTATATAGGGTGAGCCGATTATTGTTTCAGTAAAAATGACCTTGATTTTTAAAATTGGTGGTAAAAAAGGTTATGATCCTTAGAAATTAAAATATCATAATCCTAAATTTAAAATCAGGTTTTCAATTCAGATAAAGTACACACATAAAAATAATAAATAAAGTATTCAGACTAAAAATAATAACATGTATTAGAATAACATTATTGGTAAGTAATAACAGAATATCATGTATTAGGGTAAGTAAGATAATAACATGTAAAGGGTAGAAAAAAAAAACAAAAAAATAGAGTCCGAGGTGAACTCGCGTAGTTTAAGTCAATCTAAAAATGAGGACATGATAAATGCCAATATTTAAAACAACAAAATTGTAAACTGCGGTAAAATATGATAGCGAAAAAAAAAAATTCAATTTATTTGCCCCGTACTATTTTGCGATTTCGTAGCGAAAACTATGAGGCTATTTCAAAACAATTCTTCAAAATCCTGGATTATGGTAACAGAGTTCTCCGCGTAATTAGAATATATACGATAACCAATAACGATAGGGATAGTATAGAACTACCCACAGTAAGAACTTTATGCGGAAAAAGAACTATTCAGTTTGAGGGTGCGCAGATTTATAATAAATTACCAAGTAAGGGATTCTTCATCTATTAATGTGTTCAAAAATAGGTTAAAGTTGTATTTAGATGAACAACAATAGTGTACCTCTACCTACATTTTGTACTCGATTGTTCGAACGACCTTTTTACTTAAGTTATTTTTTATTCTAAGTTTCTCATATTTAAGTGAACTATGTATGTTCTTTTGAGAAATAAAAATTTCTTTAAACCGAACCCGAAATCACTAGGCCGCCCGACAGTTTCCTCAAACAATTTGCGTTGCTATGTTCATTCTTATCTACACACAAAAAAAAAGTAATTTGAGTCACAACTGTTACGTGCAAAATGTAAACATTGGTGATTAACAAATTATCTGATTATTGTCAATATTTAGCACAAAACTAAGTGTGTTATGTCAGTATGACTAACAGTGATTATTTTTAGGACTAAAGAATTAAGATGCATATTAGAACGTGCTTTTGTTGTATTTAAAAAAAGCGGCGTAAACATTAGATCGACGCAAAAATAATAATATTAAAAACAAAAAGTGGACCTGTAAAGTGCAAGCTAATTATGACGTATCAAGAGCTTATTTTGATTTAAATATTTAATTAATCGGTTTCCTTTGACGACGTGCTGCTCATTCGACTCTAGTAGTACCTACAAATTACGTCTAATGTTACTATTGTTTTCGGTTTTTTGAGTTGATGAATATTTTTAATAATTATTTATTTAAAAAAAACTTTTTATTTTTTTTATTTTTACTGTATGCTTCAAAAGTAGGTACTCCTTACGGCAAGTCATTCTGCCGCGGGAAAACAACCATTTAAATTTCACGGTGTATAAATATAAATAGTACATTGTTATACGAGGGATGAAAGTTAGTTATTTAGTCCCGAGAAATTTCTTGGCGACCGAGCGACAGCGAGGTCGCTAATAGTTTGAGGGACTAAATAACTCTTTAACCCGAGGTAAACATTGTGCTTTTCATTACGAATACGAGGAAAATAAAAATAATAAAAAAAACCTGAGTTGTCGTCAAATGCCTTCGTATGTTTTTAGGTAGTTATATTTCTTTTGATTTAGGCGGTAAGCGGTTTTCTCCTCAAAGAATCTTGCGTTAAATTTATAACTGAAGCTGATGAACTTATCGTGTTAATACAAATTTCTTATAACACAGATTTAGCAAAATGTAAACGAAAATGTACACCTCGAAAAAAAAATCAAGACCAAATCGGCCACAGATTATAGAGAGACTTTTCCCGCCATTTTTTTTTTTAGTCGTCTGGCTATTCAGTCAATATTTTCATTTTATCATTGTAAAAATAGGTCAGGTCAACATTTTTCTCAAATATAATATTAGTTTTAATGAAATAGTTGAAAGTAAATTAAAATAAAGTCATTAAAAAAAAGTATCCTTAAATTATTTCTATCTCTATGTCATTTTAATTATACTGGCAGTATAAAAATTCGGGTCACGGTTCAATAGAAATGTCAAAATAAAACTAGTTTTTTTTTTAATATTTGCTGTCTAAATATTAAAAAAAAACAACTGTCAGTTGTAAAGTAAAACTCCCTAGGGAGTAAAAGTAATTCTTCCAGCCCTGTCCGCAGGCAACTTTAAACCTACTTTCAGAGTATGAGTAATGAAAAATAAATAATTGACCGCTGTCAGTCGATTGACACTTTAAACCCGCTCCGAAGGCAACTTCAGACTTACTTTCAGAGTATGAGTAATAAAAATACGTTTTCAGTACCAGCGATAGGTAATTGTCTTGTACTTTGAAAGAGTCAAAATAAGGTAGGTTAGGTTAGATTCTTGACCTCCTTCTACTAAATTGTCATCTCGCAGGGGGAAAAAAAGAGAAAAAAAATTCTCTCCCTATCTTTGGCCCATCGATCTGAACCCGAGATGGTGGCGCAAAGTTTTTTACTTCTTTTAGTCTTATTCCTATAAGACTCTCTCCGATTTGGGAGGAGACCCATGTAGATCGGGACACCACTAGTCCGGTGTACAAAAGTACAATTTCATCTACAGTCGGAGGGAACACCCGGTGTTTTTGGTCATTATGGGTCTTATAGACCCCTGTACCTAACCTAGGGCGGAGCACATCCATGAGGATTTCCATCCTGAAAAAAAATTGTGTAAAATTGCTCATAAGAGAACCTCCTTATATTTTTAACTTTATATTAATTTTATTGGTATTGTAGAGACAATAGAAATACAAAATTTCGGTGAAAATTTCAGTACTCCGCCTCTTGTGGTTTATCCTTTCCTTTAATTTGTTTATTGAAATTATAAAATACAGGTTTTCCTTCATTGTAAAAACTCGCTAAACTTTGTCATTTGAAGGCAAGAAGCGCCATTTTGCATAATAGTGCACCACTTTGTAGTGCACACTTACATTGTTAGAATTACATCTTAAATACATACATCTACACTACACAATAATATAATAAAGAGGTAAAGTTTGTTTTTTTGTTTGTAGGTAATCTCTGGAACTACTAGTCCGATTGGAAAAATTTTAGCAACAATAGAAAGCTGCTTTACTCCTGAGTGATATAGGCTATATTTTATGTACGCGGGCGAAGCTGCTGAAAAAGTTAGTAGTTAATATAATCAGTTGTGTTCACAACCGAGTACCAATGTACTATGTTTTTTGTTTTGCACGAAACATAACACTCTGACAGATCGACAGACAGTTAGTATTTCAAGCAGAAGACGTCCACAGCTGGTCATAGGCCTATCCCAATATGCCTACACCCAGCAAAGCAAATAGGTAGATAAGTTTTCCTCAATGGTGATAGATACTCGTCTCGTACAAATAATTCGGATGAGTCAAAGTTAGGGTAGGCTTCAATGTAAACATTGGTGATTCATAGATTTTATCTGATCGTAGTCTAAACCAATACTTGGAATCTAACTGTACGTGTATTCAGTCAGTATGAGTAATAATAAAGATAATACTTTATTGAACTTTTGGTCAAAAAGTGGTGATAGGTTAATTTTTGTGACTTGTTCTCTCGGCCACTTAAGTGGCTGTGGGTAACCCACATTTCTCTCGGAACAGAAGGTCGGAAGCTGAAAGTAATGGAGTAATGGTTGTGAAACGGGGGACCATTGGAAGGCCTCCCACAGTGTGGACTGATGACCTGGTGAGGGTTGCGGGAATCTAATGGATGCGCAACGCACAAGATCAGCAGTTGTAGCGACGCTCCGGGAAGGCCTATATCCAACAGTGGAAGTCTTATGGCTGAAATGATGACGAGTCTCTCAGAGTCCGTAAATTAGTGGTGTGACACCCCTGTATCCTGGGAAGCATGTAGTATAGTGCACCTGATCTCGAATGTCCAATGGGATGACAATCCGAAACGACTATACGTTTCGGGTTGGCATCCCATTGAACTAAATTGGCTAAAATGATGATGATGACAGAGAAATATAAATGGAAGTATTACATATTTTCCAATTGTCTTTAGATCCACGCAGACAAAATTATGGGCAAAGTAACATAAAATAACTAATTGAGAATTTTCCCCACTAGGTTACAAAACAGTCTCTGGAAAAATCTGGTACAAATACCTTCAATTACGATGCCATACCTACCTATACTGTGGCACATTGAATCATTGCTCGAAGATACCGCCATACGGGAGTAAGAGCAATAAAATGAATTAACAGCTGTAACTTCCGAGACCTTGATCTAATAACTTTACCTTACCGAGAACCGCTAATTTGAGGTGGAAACTTCATTCTCTTGATGACGTTAATTGCTCTAAGGGTACCGATGAACTGACTCACTGGCTGTTTCTAATTGCAAGAATTTTAGGTTATAGTAGGCGCTAGATAAATTTGCGAAAATGTACATTGACCTTTTCTTAATATTTGTGTGTAGGAGATATCAGCAAAACCGTAGCCTACTAAACCTATGGAAGGTTCGGCCCCAGTAGGCTTTAGTCAGTAAAAGTCTGACACTATGTCGCGCGGAGCGAAATAATAATAATAAATCAATTTATTTAGGAAACTAGTCCATATAACAAATATTTCATTACAATATTCATAAACATTATTAGCAACCCAAACAACTAACCCAGCCAGGCGCATTCCTTTGTGCAATTTATTTCATCACCACTGCTCTCAAAACGGTGAAGGAAAACATCGTGAGGAAACCGGCATGTCCTAGAACCAAAAATTCGAAGACATGTGACATCCACCAATCCGCACTGGGCCCGCGTGGTGGATTATGGCCCATGCCCTCTCCTAGAGAGAGGAGGCCTGTGTCCCTGCAGTGGGAACATTAAAAGGCTGATGATGATGATGAAACATTATTAGACAATTTACAATAAAATGAACTGTTTTGTTTCATTATTTAAATTCATATCGAAATTTTAAATCACTCTAACACGGACTGGCTGGATTATAAGTTTAAGACTGGATCGGAGCTGAGCGGAACTCCCGTTTAGCCTTCGTGTTTATTTTTTATAATCACCTAGAAATAAGATTCACCCCATATGGAGAACTGGTTTTGCAACAACTGTATTTTCTGTGTAGGTATTATTTACTCAACCTATTTTTTGAAGCCTTTACCTTTGATTTTATTAGATAAATTAGTTTTCAGCGCTCCATAGCTCAAAACCAAAAAACAGAACCCTTACAGGATCAATTTGTTGTCCGTTTGTCTTTATGTTAATTTTAATTTTGACATTTAAAATACATATATTTATTATTTATTTATTTCAAATAAACAAATAAATAACAATATAATTTGATTTGCACTACATTTTAATAATTAATAAACAAATAATAATAAGTATATATTTTTTTTTAGTTAAACTAATTTTATTCATATGTATTTAGTGGCAATTTTAACAAAATTGTATGCTGTTAAGATCCAGAATGTAAAGGGATTATTACATCCATCTTTTAGCTCATCCTTTTCACATCAGCAAAGCCATAACCGGTGACCAGGTGTAGGGAGGGACACCCATACATTTAGCGTCGAATAAATAATGCCTTACGCTATAAAGAACACCTGCACCAGATAAATTACATTTATTGTTGACCAAATATAATATGAGGTGTGTAGTTTACTTTTTGAAGTACCGAGTTAATAGGGGTAACTTTGTCCTTGGGGCAACTTTGGCACAACTTAACAACCCATAGAAGCATAGTAAATAGAGTTTATCATGTTCCTATTGGTTATTTGGCTTGTCCAAAGTTATATCCCAGGGCCAAAGTAACACCCTACTTTACGGTATATTTTAAAAATTTCTTGCACATTCTTCTCCATAGAGATAGATCTACGCTATGGAATGTGCAATCTGCGTATTTTTTTTTCCGACAGACCGATTTTTTTTCCTTTAAAATTGCTTGGAAAGGTTTATTTGAAATAAATGCTATGAGTTTGAGATAGTAATGGTGTTGAATATAATTTTCCTCTCTTTTATAGAGTTTATTATTGAAATTCCGTTTTATGTATCCGAGTCGGCAAAAATCTCGAAATGCTTCTAAAAATGAGCATAGTATAGAATCAACCTTGCTGGATGAGAGTGAATGGGCCGTATACCACTACGCAAGCCCAGAGTGGGTTGGTGGATGTCCCATATCTTCGAATAAATTAATAATTTCATGAATTTTGACAAAACAATCAAATCTCCGTCAAGAGATGCAATTGTTTTCTGTCCGTTGCCACTTAAGTTTGGCGATTCTTCGGACTATATCGACAACCTAGGTTCTTATTCTTCTTCAAATTGCGATTACTAAAGAAACTTCGAGCATAGCCCTTTCTATTGCTCTTCGGGTGACTTTAAGCTTTCTGATGAGGCCTTTTGCAACCTAAAATGGCTGCGGTTACGTGACCGCGCCGTTTCATGATTGAAATTAGGCCAAGATGATTATAAAGTTGAGTCATAATTTTGTTTTTTTCACACACTTTATCTAATTAAGACAATCATTATCCAGCAGAAGTCAAGGAAAATTGAAGATATATTATCTTATTAATAGTTTTTTGAATGAAATAATTAAATTAAATCGTCATTAATCACTGATTAAGTAGGTACCAAAAAATCAGAAAAAGCTAAAAATAATCAACTTATTTTACCTTATTGTTATCGATTTATTTATTTTAAACAAGATTAAGCTGCGATTAGTCATCATAAGTGAATACTCAAAAAAATTTCACGATAATTTCCTTATATTGGGAATTACTCATGTAGGCATACCTAGAGATTTTTTTTTAAGCTGGGATATTATCTAAAAACTTTTTTCATTCTAGGGCGTGGCGGGAGGGTGTATCAGTCCGTCACTGATTAAAACCATACCTACTTTTCTTCTTAGCGTTTCAGATTCCTGAGTTTCCGTTTCGGAAGATAGCCCATGGCTCAGTGGCTTAAACTTTTTTTTCTTTCTTTCCTTCGGGCCTGCTGGGTCCCTACGGGTTTGCTAATCTTTTTGAGGTACGCGTTAAGCACTAAGCGCCGTCGACGACAAAAGCTCGGTGAGCAACTCATGCTCATCGTCTACAAGCCTACGTTTATGTTGGATGGAAATGAGGGTCGCGCTCCCGGAGGCTAGGGTACGAGGAAGTTCCTTCATTCGTGTAGTGTAGCGTGCTATCGCAGTCAAGCACTAGTTTACATTAATTAAAAAAAAATGTCTGACACGCCCACCCATTTGATCAATTTCGCAAATTTCTGTTACACGTTAAAGGTTGTACATTTATACATAGGTCTAAAAGATTCATTATACCTTAGATACAAGTAAATATATCACAGGCATGCCAGTCTCACTAACAACTTAAAATTAATGAGTACCCGCCTCACTTTGTGGTACGAATTGATATCACCGGCCTCTAAGTTTTGATTGATACAAAGGGGCTATGATTAATTTGTTTCTGCCTACGTGAGTAATCAAGGAATCCACAATTGTAGGTACATCTGTCATAGTCAGGTTTGTAGGTAGGTGAGCTGTAGAAACGTTGCAAGATTGTCTAGATAATTGCGAGTGGTTCATCATCATCATCATCAGCCTTTTTAATGTTCCCACTGCAGGGACACAGGCCTCCTCTCTCTACGAGAGGGTTGCGAGTGGTTAACATTTTTAAACTATGTTTTTTTTTGTGTTATAGCGACGTAAGAACGGGGTAGGTTGTTTAGTCAGTAAGAGTTTGACACTGTCTAATTCTCCACCCAAGGGCGCGATTCGTCATTGGATGATTTTTGCCTACCATAAAAAAAAAATGTTTTTCTTTTCAACAAAATTACATTTCAGTCGTCCATAGACGAATATTATCACACCCTAGCCATCGTGTATGTGGACTGCAAATGATGAGCTATAGTTAGCTCACAGTTCGACTGTCCGGTACCCGTCTAGACCGAGCCGCTTAAAAGAAAAGTCAGGAAAACCCTAGAGGTCCAGCGGGGTCGAAATCTACTAGGCTATGGATTGACTTACGAAAGGAAAATCCGTGGTCTTGAAACGCCAGAGCAAAGAAGGAATGCATGTGGCTGATGCTCTCTCGTTCCGCCGGGAGAATATCTTTTTTTTAACTTCCAAACTTAACAAAAAAGATAGAGGAGACCGCCTTAGTACCCACTTATATAATTTTCTGTGAAATATTACTTTTTTTGCTGTACAATAAAGTATTATTCTATTCTGTCATAAAATAAGAAATAAAGATTTAAGCTACTACATTTTATTTTTTTTTGTTACATTTTTTTTCAAATTTTATTCCAGTCAAGTACCTATCAATATACATTATTTGAAAACGCATAAAGATAGCTGAAATTCTTATCTGAAAATAGACCTTGAAAATGTGGTAATCAAATACACAATATTATTTTCTGCATAATATTATGTCATAGATGAATCGTGTGCCATAATTTAAGTCATAGTACAGTTAACGCGTCAATACTCCCTCTTAACTCACAAGCATTACTCACAGAATCGCTATTACTTTATCACCGCACGTTGTTTTAACATTATCATCAGTTTTATCACTCAGTGTTAAAATTTCGTACATTCTCGTTGGCTAGTCAGACTTATCAGGGCAATAGATGAATCGATACAATGATTAGATTAACTACAAAAGGTAGATTTATTGAAAAGCCTTGGTATTGGCAATTATTACAACAGTGTGTGAACGACCGTTCATGAAACAGCAGCGATGGCACCATGGCTAGAGTTACCGTATTCGATGAAGCAAGTGACTCCGGAGGAAGACAAGATTATAAGAAAATGTCTGATGGGTGCGTGTAGTGCTGTGTTCAATATGTTGTTACCATAATGTGTCCAATGGATGTGGTTTGTCCGGTTTCGGGAAAAAAAGAGTATGATTTATTTTTTTTTCAAATATTTTTCCGTGCTCTATTGAATTTTATCAGCATTGAATTTGTTAAAATTTTATTTCGTTTAAAACGTTGAGCGAACGCCGGTGTTTGCGCTCCTATTGTCTTTACTTTATGTCTCTAATTACAGTATTTAAAAGTTAAAAAGTCCATTTCAATGAACGTTAATTTATTATACAACAAACTATTCTGTTTAAACGTTATTCAATTTTCCACGTCGATTACCTGAAATAATATAATTAGTCGAAACTTTGAACGCTTCATACAAGGCTAATCTGAATTTCCAGTTAATTTAATCAATGCTTATATGCGTGATTGCTCTTCATTTTAGCTATATTATTTCGACAAAATACTTAATAACGGTTTCAAACTAAGAAATAATAATGTTTTTTTTTTTGTTTAAGTTACGATTTAACGTTAGTGAAATCAAACCCAAAACTTTTAAATTTTGGGTTGTTTTTTGCGGAAAAATGATTAAAAAATTATAAAGTTCAAAAGCAATTTTGAATAGGTATTCATTGATAACATGAATTAATAAAATTAAACGTCAAGATATTACAATTTAATTTTTTTTCAAGATATTTTTCTTGTTTCGAAATAAATTTTTAGATTACATTTCAGAGTCAAAATATCTACGATAATAATAATAATAAAAAAAACAAAAGCTCAAAACCGCAAGCAACATACATTTTATATTATTTCAAGGGTACCAAATTAGTGTGTAATGTAGTCTTTTTCCATTTATCATCCGCACCGGTTAAAAAAATTCCATTCATTCATTCAATTGATTGATTGATCGATAGAAGGATTCAACCAAAAAACTAGCAGTTGTCAAACTACACTGGGTTTAGTTTATCAGTTAAACGTAAACCCATTCATAAAAATATAAATGATGGGATTAAACTATACAAACAACTGAATTAACTTCAGATATTCTAATTCTCCATCTTGTATGTCTTCATTAAGTGCTATGGCAACATTTTATAGGCATTATCTCTCACATCTTAAGATAAGGTACCATCTCTAGATATCGCGTCCCTTACATATAGATCTAGGTTATCTTAGTATTTGATGTTTGTAACAAACATACATTATATTGTCTTAGTTCTCTTGGTAACAAATTTTACTATTTAGGCTTGCGTAGTATAGAAAAGGGTGAAGGATCTAACTCTCTCCACCGAAAAGGGAGGATCCTCTGATCGTAATATAAAACCTATATAATAATATCAGAGTTCAAAGCTTGATGAGAACATATACAACGGTAAAAAAAGGTTACATATACTGGGCAGTTGCCAGGACCAGACACAAAACCGATCTGGTCGGACGAACACCAGTTTATGAAGGAGGTTAACAGGAGTTTACATTACCTGTTCCGCATACTTTTATAATGTCAAAGTCTAATTTTTTAAAGGCAGCGATACATATTCCACGTGCAAGTAGCTGGCATGCTGTATTGGTGTACTATCAGAGTTTGTTGTGGTACACTGGCATGCTTACTGATTGCGCACTTTTGTACTCGTTAGAAGCAAGTATATCGCGTCTATAGTATAAAGGAAGAGGCCTTGGGGACGTCGTGACATTATATTGCTATCAAGGGACATAAAAGCCGGAAATGGTCCGAATGATCACGATTTTGCTGTTAAAAGATAACATTTTTTCAGTGCACACTGGTGCACTTATTTTTACAGTAAATTACACTAGGGTAAACCAACTACACGTACCCTAGTCGGTACCAAACCCCACTTGCAATACTAACTAGCTGTCCCCTGCCGATTCACCCGTATTTTTAGTTTACTGCCCTGTTCCCGGGTGTTATAGCGTAATGTTATGCTTAGTAGTCTTCCTTGAAACATGGGCTAGCTGATAATAGAAAGAATTTTTCAAATCGAACTAGTAGTTTCTGAGATTACCGCGTTCAAACAAACAGATACGAGAAATACGTAGAGAAACATTTTAGACTTGCGATCTGACATTTGTTTTTGTCATATAGGCCCATTGTTATCTTACTCAAGGCCTTGTAAGCCGCAGTGAATACGCACAAAATAATTAAAGATAGGAATTGTCTAATCATTAATCTTAATTAAAAACAAAATTAACTCTTTTTACACGAAAACAGGCCTATGCAGTAGAAATTAAAAACAAACAGATTGATAGTAATCTCTAATCATTATTTTTAATTTCTGTTTTATGCTTAATCAAAACTAGCTAGCATAGCAAAAGTATATTTGTCTAATGATTCTTAAACCCAATCTTATACTAAATCAATTTTATAAATGTACAGATATATTAGTTTAGTTTATGAATAACCTTATTATTCATAAACTAAACTTCAATGGCTCTGTAAATTAAGCTTTTTCACTTCATCACTTTAGATAGTTTTATGGTGGGTAAAATCATCCAATGACAGCTCCCGTGTTTGGGTCCTACTCCAGAAGAAAATAGTGTCAGAATCTTACTTACTAAATAAACCATCCGGTTTCTACGTTGCTTTTATACCAGTTCCCAAGCCTTTCTTTCAGACGGGAACCCTTGGCCAAAACTTTAAATCATTACATAGTATATAACAAAGTTGCTTCCTGTCCCTATGTATGTTTAGATCTTTAAAACTACTTAACAGATTTTGATGCGGCTTTTTTAATGGATATAGTGATTCAAGAGGATGGTTTACTTTTATCGCATCCATGTGAAGCTGGGGCGGGTCGCTAGTAGTTTATTATAAAGACAGTAGAGATATCATTATGATGTCACATGATTGTGTTAAGTGCAAACGCCGGCAGATAGCTAATCATTTAAGACATTTAATATGTTAATCACTCCAAGACCGCTTTATCGTTGGTTGACGATAAATTCGGTACTGCTGTACTTATGCAAATACCTTATTTTTATGATAACCTAGTGAGAAGTGTTCATAAAACAAATACTGTTACCTAAGAAATAATCTTATTTTTTAAATTACTCTCAATTGGTGTAGTAGTTAAGCAATTAGCTGCTACGCTGTGTGTCTTAGGTTTGATCCCTGCATGGAATAAATATTTAGACGGCCGACAGATAGGTAGCTGGGTGTTTTGGTAAACGTGAGTTTTACATGTTTTTGAACGCACCGACACACATAGATAATTCTAGAGTGGGGCTACTGTTTTGATACTGTAAAAAGCAAATGTCAAAAAGGGCCTTTTACTTTTTGACAAATTTAAATTGCAAGCCTTCTCCTGGAGGTGTGCCCTGCTTGGGAAGAGCATCGCCGTGTCCTCGTGGGGGTGATCGGCGGCGGCGACCTCTCGCGCCGGGCCCTGGTTCAGACCATGGTCCGCAGCGAAGAGGAATGGCAGGCGGTCGCCTCCTTCTGCGAAGCAGTAATGCTCGTAAAGGAGGAGGCCGACCGCATAAGGCAAAGGCAACAGCGCCTGCCGATATCCGGCCACCGTAGACACTGGCTCGCGGACGGTGAGCAATGGGTAGCTCGCCGTCCGGTCGTCTGGTAAGACCGAGTCCAAGTCGTCAATGGCGCGCACCGTTCTCGCGCGCCTCGCACATTTCGTTAAGACAATAGTATATAAGAGATATTGTTTATATTAGTTTAAAAATATACAAAACTACACCAATTTTTCATCACAATAAATACGAGGAAGCAATTTACAATCAATATAAACTACACAAGAAACACCTACTGAATTTTACGTGAAAAAAAAAACCTTTCAAAATTTCCGGTTAGACCAAATTAAAAAAAAAAATGAGCAGACATATTTTAACTATACAGTATAACATTAGTATTTGTGAACCGGTAACTATAGTTACAATAAAAAATAAAAAAACTAACTATTAAAAGCAAAACCAGTGCCACAAAAAGGTTGTAATATTCCGTAAAATATTATTTCGTTCTCGACTACTAGTGTTTCTGACATCCACTGAAATTAATTTTGCGAGTTACTATAAAACAATTTCGCAACTAATTTTAGACAAAATAACTATTTACTATAAATGGAAGTTGAAAATGGGATAATAGTGTATAATAATATGTAAATTTTAATGGTAGCATCTGTACAGTAAAGCCAAAAATACTCTGAGCATTGGCTGCCACTAGAACACATTTTTACACTCCAGTGCGGAAATAGAAAAAGTTACGCACAGCTCCTAAAAACACTGTATTGCTAATGCTATAGTAACTTTTGAGTGTAAACAACTTCTTTCAATAGGCAGGTACTCAAACATGAAGTGCTAATACAATCAAACTATCAGATTGTAAATATTATTAAAAAAAAAGTTTGTATATATTTTCTATGTTCATTACTCCTTCACGCTCAAACAGCTGAATGGATTTGTAGGATTTTTTTATCCTGAGTGTAGCGAGGGAAACCGCTGAATGGATTATTTTGTAGGACGTTTTTATCCCGAGAGTAGCGAGGGATCCTTTGGTATATTTTTCTACTTTTACACACCCAAAGTCGATATTAAAAACAAGTTGTTAATAACGATGACACATAAATATTATTATCAAATTACAACACTAATTATAAACGTATTCAAATCACTGATAAAATATAATTATAATCTGTTTACGATATTATTTACTCTGTGGAGCAATCAAGTGCTTTGACGCAAATCAAACAGCCCATGTACTCGATGTACTAAAGAGTTCAATCACACAATTATTTAATGTTAATTAATGGATATTTTGTGTATTTATTTTAAAATTAATTAGTACATTTTTTTGCGGGTTTGTTACTGAGACCTATTTCAAAGGAAGTTTTTCCGCCCTAGAGCTAGAAAAATGATTCCATAAAAAACTGGTAGGTACTTAATTTTAGTTGATACGATATCTTCTACAGGTTAAATATAATTTGTTGTAATTGCATGTCATTCATTTACTTGTAAATTAATATAAAATAATAATAGATACATAAAACTTAATCTGATCTCGGATAAGCTTAACATAACTCCTAAGTGATACTTAAGTACATATATAGGTGCCGATCAAGTACTAGATTCGCTGGTACTTACCGCTTTAACTTGATGTGGAGTATTTGTAAACAAAACATCATGATACATTTTTGACTAGGTATATCTGAAAATTGTTCATTACAATTTCAGAAAAATAATTCAAGACACTACACAAAATCTGTTTTCAATTGGTGGCATAAAAACTGAGCTAATATATTTTTTTTAATTACTGTTAGGCTCGTGCTTGACCATTTTGTCGCCTGATAGTTAATAATGAAGTTGTCTAAGATGAAGCACGTTTGCCTAAAAGTAACCTGTTCACCTTTGACATAAAAAAAAACATAACAAACACATAGTGCATTCTTAACCAATGACTTCTACGCATTGATAAATCCGCAAAGATAACACAACCAATTCTATCCCTCGTGTGCCTTTAGCCCCGCCCATAAATGAATAACAATATTTTAAAGTTGAAAAGTTTCCGCTGGACACCCTTTAGTAATCACGAAACAGACCCTTCTTAGCTATACGATACATTGAATGTATATCCACTACACCACTTCTGGGGCACTCGAAAAATGATGATGTTTTACTAAAAAGTTCTCTTATGCACACAGTCTCACTTTTGATATTACAACCCGTATAAAACCAACAGTAGGCTCACTACATGAAATGAATGCTTTTAGTGAAATCATATTTTTATATAAAAAAATTGCTTTCACTACATTCAGGCCTCCCAACATGAAACATGGTATAATTTTCGCTACATTGAATAGGTCTTTAAAAATGTTTATTTTTAACATATTCGTAAGTGCTTGTGCTTGTAAAGGCAAGCCTGAATTAATTTTTAAAAGGCTTTTTTACCATCACGCTTATTACAAAACGTATATGGATGAAATAGGCGTTGGTTAGTCTTTTATTCTTCATTTAATACAAAGATCCTCCGACTCTGATTCAAGCCATGGTTCGGAGCGAGAAAGAAAATGTTACTAACTTTAAAACATTTTCCATTACAGGCTATACGCGGCCCTTCGTGAAATGTGGAGAAAGCGGGTATCTGATGCCCGGAGCATTCAAGAAGCATGCAGAGGGTATATACAATATGGGGGTGCGACCTGACGATGTGTGGGTCATCACCTTCCCTAGATCTGGTGAGTAAGAAGTTTCTTCATCATTTAAACAAGAAACTATCATAGTTATATTCAATTCCACGTGTTGACTAAGTGTTGAAAGAGAGTGAGATGACACAATGATTGTCAGTTTATAGTGTACGTAGCGAATTCGCCGCGTGTACGCAAATGTTTACCACGTTTATGTGACGCAAGTTTATGGGAGAGAGAGCGAGATGACACGATGATTGTCAGTTCCGAGTCTACGCAGCCAACTTGCCGCGTATACGCTGCGTGTTTACCACGTTTATGTGACGCAAATTTATGAGAGAGAGCGAGATGACACGATGATTGACAGTTCCTAGTTTACGCAGCCGACTTGCCGCGTGTACGCTGCGTGTTCACTAAGTTTATGTGACGCAAATTTATGAGAAAGAGCGAGATGACACGATGATTGTCAGTGCCATAGCAGCAAGTAGGCTCGTAAATCTGTATGATAACGCTCTAATGGGAGTAACAAAAAATGTTGATTAAGATTACAAAGTGGATTATGAGATAGTATTAGACGTAGGTGTGCTGTCCAAGTATAATTTATTGGTGGGGTAATATACCATTCATTTCCGCTAGATTTAGATTACTAGGCTTGATAGCGATTTGTTTTGCTGTATCAATTTAAAGTTAGTAGCTTTTCAGAAATGGACAGCCATACGTTTGTTCGTTCCCAAATAGTTTTGTATCTTTTTAGGAACACGTTCATTGTACGTATAGTTCTGTCTGTGTTTCCTGATAGCGCTAGAACTTAAAGGTCTTTAATCCAAGAGTAAATCTAAGTTGCTTCGGCCACATCATCTCTCAGCATCAGTTGAGATAGTGGTCAAACAAGAGCCACTTAATAATAATAAAAAAATCAGGACATAAAAAAATGATATTACAAACAGACTGTACATAGGCTTTTCAATAACTGTAGTTCCACAGAAATTGTACAATGCATCGGACAATTTTACTTCTAAATTAATTTTTTTTTTACTAATTCTATTTTTAACAAAATCCCTTTTTATAGTTAAAAGCGAGCACTAAATAAACAAAAAAAAAAAAACGACGACTACTACTGCTGCAACTACTAGCAAAAGCTTTTATTTTACCTGTCAAATAAAATTGTCAGATCAAAGAGAAACGTCAGGCCAGAGTATACAGAAATTGTGTGTGCTGCTCTCGGAACCCGAAACGCAGTATCTCATTATTTTCGAAAATTCTGTTTTTTTTTTCCATCGGAAAGCTGGAAACTGGTGAATGAATTTTGACATAGATAGGTATGTCCTAGAACATGGAGAAAGATTAATATATCTTTTATCAACGTTGAATACGGGTGAAGCCGCGGCCAGAAGTTATTCTTAACCTTTCGAATACTGTAATTACAGACACAATTAAAAGACAATAGGTGTGCGAACACCAGTGTCCATTGTAAAGCCATCAAACTATCAGTCTATGACCAGGAGTAGGTATCATGTTGACTAGTAGGCCTAAATCTAACCTAACCTAACCAAACCTCCACAAGGTGTGATAGATAGTCGCAATATCAAACACTAATTAAAAAAAAAACTTTTTTGAAATGATGGATTTTGAAAGATTGGAAGCCAAATCCAAAAGGAGGGAAAGGGGGTAGGGATCATGTCGTGTCATTCTAAGAATACAAATATTTTTTTTTTACAAAATCCACATTTTCCCAAAACTCACATTCATCGAGTTACCGTTATTTGGGTGCCGAGGGGTAGTGTAGGTAGTTCGTTTTTTATTTTGTGGCTTTCGTTGATAACCAAACGATAAAGTCAATCTCCCTGATAAAGCGCACAGCACGGACGTAATCCAGCACATTTTACTGATATTAGTTACCACAGCTTAGGTAACGTGATATACATGTATTTTTTCGTTATATTATATGATTCAGCGTATTTTTAGGCATGTGACTCACATGATAAGTAGATAATATTGAAAGACAAAAATGTCTCTTGATTAAAATATGATTCAAGCGACTGAATGGATAGAGGCTTGTCTATTAAAGCTATTGAATCATATTCATAACATTTAGCTACGGTGGATACATTACCACCCACCACCATTACCACCCTTAGGTTGAAACTTCTATGGTCCGGACAAACCGTTTCACTTCGTCGTTTAACAATCTGCCGGCTGTGGTCTTTCCTTCCGATTATAATTTAGGGGTTTTCAAGGCTAGAGTTTATAGGCTTAATGCGGCTCACCATCAACGCAGTGACGCAATGTCACTGCTTACCATCACATGGGATCGCAGTCAAGCAATAGTTTATATAAATGAAAAAAAGCTTCGGTTTCATTGGGCCAGGTGGACATTTCTGAAAAGAAAACTTTTGTTCTAAAACGCAAAGGCCGATTGAAAGAAACAAATTCACAAGTGTGAGTTTAATCAGTTATAACTTGACACGCCTTCAAGTTTTACTCTAGAGCGAAAGAAGTTATTGGGTGATCTTACCTCAAAAAAGAAGTGGCGCTATTCACTCAAGGGTTTTATCTACTTATAGGTTTTTTTTATGGTTGGAAAAATCACCTAATGGCGAATCCCGCCCTTGGGCGAAGCGGTAAACAGTGTCAGAGTCTTACTGATTAAACGACCCACCCTATTGCGGTTACGGGGTTACGGGTTATGAGAATCTACTTGGTAATTATTATCATCACAAGTCTACATTAGTCCTCACAGCCCCAGACTCCCTGCATAGATCTTTTCGTCACATAGTCTCTTTGTCATTTTGATTATGGTGTATCTTAACAAGTTCTTTTTTTTCTTTTCCAGGGACAACATGGATTCAAGAAATGGTGTGGTTAGCGGAAAATGACTTGGACTACATCACAGCTAAAGAAACACCACTCTACAAAAGATTCCCAATGCTTGAGTGAGTTTTAGTTGTATTATATATTGTTTATTCATAGCATGTATTAATATATTCAGATATAAAATAGTCGATGCCTGCTGGTATCAAGACCCAAGTTATCTGTGGTCAGTTCAGTTTAAAAATGTTACTTTCCATAAAATATGTAGGTACGTTTTTGAACACAATAAAAAAATGTAATATGTTTGTACTAACATTTGAAGTTATAAAATTAATTTATTGTCGATTTTTGACAGGGCTGTTTTTTTTCGAAAATATACGAACTAGTCATTCACTCGTTGAAGTAAATGAAATCTTCAATCCCATCCAATGATTAATGTGCATTCAAATTCAATCACACCTACAAATTTATCAATATTATCATTGTTAACATCATAAAAATATTATCATACGATGCCTAAAATATTTTTATTGATATATTATCGAAAATTTGATAATAACTAAATGTCTTAGATTATAGATATGAAAAGAACAAGTCACAATACTATCAAATTCTAAAGTTCATAATATTTATCGATTTATGAGTAATTTGTTATTGGAGAAATAACGCATATGTGTACCTAAGGCCTTGACTAGTGCTATTTAAGTGCAAAAGCACACAAATTTACATATAATACACTGACGACCCTAGATATATCTCCTTTCGCGCAGTCCATCCAAAGGTTGTCTGTAAGAGATTGCCTTGTGCGATAAGACCGCCCATTGTACCCTTATTTTTTCTAATAATGTTTGTCCTATACATTTGTAATGCCGTGTACAATAAAGTATAAATAAATAAATAAAGCGGTAAAAAACTAAGTATAGTAAAAGCTACATTGAAATGCATGAGGACATTGAAAATGAGTACGAGCGGCATATTGCTAACGTCAGAGATAACTGCAGTCATTGACACGTTGTTGGTAGTTGATGTCGCCTGACGTTGGCTGTCGATATTTTATCAAATGAAGATCAGTGGCTGCCATCTTGTGTGTCAAATGACACTATAGGTCGACGGAACCACTGCCCCGAATCGACAGCTGCAGTAACGTCTGCTGATGCCAAAATAGCATTAGCCTAATAATGTTCCCACTGCTGGGGCTCAAGCCCCTTCTCTAGGAGAGGGAGTGGACTTTAATTCACCGTAATCCACCATGTGTGCCCAGAGCGGGTTGGTGGAAGGCACATATCAATTGATACATATGTTCAAATTTTTGGTTTTAGGATATGCCGGTTTCCTCACGATGTTTTCCTTTACTGTTTTTAGAGTAGTGGTGATGAAATAAATTACACAAAGTAATGTGCCTGGCAGGGTTTGAACCCGGTTACTGGAAACTGGGCGTTTCTACTCGGCCACCACTGCTCTCATGATGCCAACATGCCGACTGTATCAGTATTCCTTACCACCTGTAACGTAATATTTCTCTTTCTTTCCAGAACTACATGCATCCTCCCAGAAGTATCCTTCGAGCTCATCAAAATCAACTTCTTCGGCTTAGGAAATTTCCAAGGATTAAACGAAGCAGTAAGAGAAGCTAGTTGGAAGACAATCGAAAAGGCACCTTCACCTAGGTTCATTAAGACTCATCTTCCATTGTCGATGCTACCTCCAAACTTACTGTCTACTGCCAAAGTGATATACGTAGCAAGAGATCCAAGGGATGTAGCGGTTTCGTATTATTACCTGCATAAGATGACAACGAAGAAGCTTTTGAGGGCGAACTTCACTCACTTCTGGGAAGCCTTCAGGAGAGATTTATGTAAGTATTAATAGCTTCTACTGGTAGGTTTTAAAGTAGAAAGTTGTATTCTAAATAAACATGTTTGTAGGAAGAATTGATTTGGATCAAACGAGTTATAGTAGAGAATAGAGTAAATGGGTAATAACGTAAACAAGATAAAATCTATCCGACTTTCATCATGGCGGGAGAACTTGGATGCTTTCCATAGGAATTGGCAAAAAGTGGCTCAAAACCGAGAACACTGGAAAGCATAGAGCGAGGCCTTTGCCCTGCAGGCGGACGGTATGGGCTAGAAATAATTCATCATTATGCCCTTAGCCCTTGTCCCAAATTATTCGGGGTTGGTGTAACACTTTTTTTCTTCCATTCTGTCTTACCGCTCACGCTAATTTCTTTTTCTACATTGATTGTGGATATATATATTTTTACTGCCAAACAAAATTTTTCTTTTAATTACTGATTTTTTTGCCTTTTAGACTTACTTCTATTATTCGATAGTGTATTAATTAAAGAGAAAATTTGTGATAGCGACTTATAAAAATAAAAACTTACAAAAGGCCGATACTTTGACTACAACTTATGAAGTTTTAACACTTAGAGTTCACTCAGTAGATATTATTTTGTCTATGATTTGCTCGGACATTCAATATTATGTTTTTTTTTACAGTACCATGGACTCCAATTATTGCGCATGCAAACGAAGCCTATACCAAAAGGCATCATCCCAACCTTCACTTCGTGTACTATGAAGATATGAAAAAGGTATTTACTCTAATTTATCACTCCAATTCTTTTTTTATTCTTAGAAATAACTCTTGTATCATTGGTGCTATCATCGCCGTATTCCGCTTATTAAGGATTTAGGGCACTTGCACATCATCATCCGAAAAACGGACATAGTTCTCCCTCAAGTGTTGTCATAACGACTGGTCCCGTGCATCTCGCATCCGTCGAATTTACATGACCCTCACCAGGTCATCGGTCCATCGGCTCTCGAATAGTCTGTAATAACCGTTATACATAAGTTAATTAACAAATATATTCAATTTCAGGATCTGGCGAAAGAAGTTGCAAATGTTTGCAATTTCCTCGGCAAGGACTACTCGGACGTCCAGATCAAGAAGCTAGCTGAACACCTTACTTTTGACAACCTTCGGAAGAACAAGAATGTCAACAATAGCACTGGCAAGGATGAAGGCATACAGTTCATCAGAAAAGGTGAGCATTTTAATTTTTTTCTAAGATATAAACTAGTGCTTGACTGTAATTCCAGCTGATAGTAAACAGTATTGCAGTCGGTGAAGCGCGCTCATTCATTGAGAGCCCATTGACTCTAGCTTTGAAGGCCTAAGTTGAAAGGTACATACAGTAAGAGTCTGAGACTGTTTCCCACTCCGCCCAAGGATAAGATTCCTCATTGGATGATCTTTACCTACCATAAAAAATACCTATACAGATTTGAGTGTTTTGGCCGTTTAAAATATAAATTTATCGGTATTTTCTTTTGGTCTTTTACATAACCACAATATATAATATTGAAAGAGGTAACTCCTTATAAAGTGATTTTGAGTCATAACCAGTTACAGCATTATGTTAGAGCCGTATAAGCCTCGCTGAAAGATAAAAACGCATAATCTATGATTGATGGCTTGCGAAAAATATCAATACTCGAACATTTTACTTACCATAAAGAACATTTTATCCTGACATACCTATCAATGAGAATACAATGATAGTGATAGTGTAATGATATCAGTATTGATAAAACGTCGTTGAAGGTCGAGTTCAAAATATTGACAAAAGCGGTGTCAATGTAACTATCTAGATACAAAACATCACTGTATTAACATATAATTTGTTAATGTTAAACATGATAATAGACAGATAGAGAAGGAGCAGGAGGCTAAGAAACGATGGATGAGTTGTGGAGTGATATGAAAGAAAAGGGAGTTAGTGATTGCATAACAGGTGATAAGACAGAATACGAGTAAATTAAAAGACAACACGTGTTCACCGGTCCACAAGAATAAGGAAAATAATGGGGGATGGCAATAATCTTATATTATTTTAACAATTAATATACATAACAATAACAAATAATATAGTGAATATTAATTAACAACAAATAATATTAATATACATAACATTTACAAATAATAATAATATAGTTAATGTTAAACATTAACAAATATCATAATAAATGATGATGTTAATAATGATAAGTTTAACTTGTAAATTTAACATTTTTATTAATATTTTCCTAATTTGTTCTCAGGTGAGGCTGGAGGTTGGCGAGCGCATTTTGACGAGAAAATGCAACTTCAGGCCGAAGAGTTCCTTATTGAAAGACTGAGAGGTCTCGAGCTAAGATATCCTTCCTTTCCTTTATACGAAATAACCAGGTTATAATACTTAGAACTTCGTAATTAGTTAAGTATTGTTAAGTTATGTATGTGCTGTGATTGTGTGAGTATGTTTGGTCCAGTTTGTAGTAGAAACATAACGCTAGATGTTTTTTGTGTTTTTTGAGAGGTTATTTTTTTAACTTTGACTCGTATGTGTCTAAGACCGGAAAAAATGTGAATAGTAGTTTTAAGTAATTTTTATTTGTAAAATAACTTTAACTCATTTAATATTATTTTAGTTTTTGTATGATAAGTTGGGGAGTTACAATGTGATTTTAGATTTTAGTTGATGCCATATGGATCAAACACTAACTACTATTAAGTGAGAAAGTGTGAGATAGATTGTGACCTAAGGTGAACTTTACTAATGATATTGAACGCGTTCAGCAGTTCTAAACCGGGTCATTCAGTCATTGTTATGGAATATTAACAATAACAGCACTTGAACGCGGTTTAAATGAACTGAACGCGTTCAGTTTTAATAAGTCTATTTAATTTTTACAGTACAAATCTTTGGTAAAACGTACAATGCATATTATGTTAGCATTTCCTAGATAAGATAATACCCCTAGGTATTTCATATTCTGGTAAGTTACACAATCGAACCGTCCTTACCTCGCTCCGTTGTTTATAAGTTAAGATTATATTTATCATGTTTTATGTAGATAGATAAATGAACGAATGTTTAGCAGAATTGTTCGAAAGAAGTAAAATTTCTTTGCGTAACGAAATATTACAATAGTAACTTACACTTAGCTTTTGTACAGTTTTACAAAAGTAAAACTGTACAATAGCTGTGCAGTTTTTTTTTCTGCCTTCTTCCAAAACGAATAGGGTTCCATTAAATGTAAGGTGACATCACAGTAAACCAAGAAAAGAAAGATGAATTTACTGGACTTTTACCAGAGGGGATGGCAGAAGACCGATGGAAATGGAAAAGGGAGAGAGGGGCCTTTGCCCAGCGATGGAATATAACGTAGATTAGATTTTTATGTATGAATCAATGTAGTGTTATATTGACGCTATATCAATTTTTTTTCTTGGCATTAGGTACAAAACACACTCAGTTTTGTTTGCTAAAGACACAGTAAATGCTAAACCCAATTACGGTAAACGTTGTCTAGTTTTGTGAAAACAAATGTTATGGAACGCGTGATTAAATGTAAGAATTAAGTTCTGGTTAAGTTCTGCATATACCTATTTTGATTGTTACTTAATGACAAGAAAAAAAAAGATTAAAAAGTGGCAAAAAATCACTCGCTAATAATTATAATTAGTCTTATTGAAGAGGATGACGATGAAATAAAAGGCGCTGGTCGCCACTATTATTTGTATATTTATGTACTATCGCGGTCATTTCTGCTTGATTACTTAAAACACAATCCGCTTGAACTCCGCCTATGGCGCGGCGCTAGACCAAACCTTTGAAGTTTTCTTTTCAAGTGCAAGCAAAAACGAACTTAACGGTGATCAGGCGGAAGTGTCTTCGATGGTACAAAAATTTTAATAAATTAAATTATTGTAGAACTATTTGTAAAAATGTATTGGCAGGTGAATGAGGAATATTATTGGCTGTTATTATTTAATAAGAAGGTCTTGAAGACGATGTATTTTTTTATAACGAAATTCTGGAAATAGTTATTTTTAAATAAATTAATATTTACATTTATCATATTTATTTTTTACTTTCCCTAATTTATTTTTTGACAGTTTTATATAAACTGTCAAAAAATCACATGTAAATATTTTCCAAATTTATTTATTTACTAAAACACACAGCGAAATGGATCTATCTCATTACCTAGCATTAATGCTCAGCAATCTAAAGGCACGAGACAAGGTAGAAAGTTAGGGTTAATTAACAAAATAATAAGCTCCAAAAACCTTGAATAAACTAAATAAAACCTTGTAAATTTAACTCAAAAACAGGTCAAAATCATTACTTACGTGCCTACAATAAACCCGCACAAGTTTATCATATACCGCCATTTATATCTAGATTAATGTGAATGATTACCGCGGCACAGTTTTATTATCCCGCTCGCTTTACAAAGTATGCCGCCCGGTCTACAAAGTGCGCCGCCCGCCCTACAAAGAGTGCCGCCCGCCCTACGCAATATCAGTATATTGTCTGCTCCAATAAATTAGGTGGAAGTGCTTTGAGCCTGTGTTTAGCGCATTATTACGGGAATTATAATCTTTCATGATTTCGCAGGTGTGATTTTTGTTTTGATTTGTTGGCGTTCGTTCAACAAAAGGTTGAGAATGAGAACATATTTTCTGTCATTATTTTGTTTTTTTTTTTCTATATGTATAAACAAAACTAACAACTTACTGACTGACAAATCAATGAGCTCAATTTGGGAATAGGAACAATAGCCGATTTGGAACACATAATTTTCAACTTTTTTTTTACTTTCATCTAGTTATATGTGCAAGCTGTGGTCTCCTGTTACTAAATGAGTACATGTTAAAGGATCTATTGTGTAGTTGTGATTTCTATTATACTTGTAGGTCCTTTGTTGTAAACTCAAATCTATATGTCTAAAAGGAGAAACTGCATGACTGGCATATCAACGCACAGCCGAAACCGTTGTGGCTAGAAGCTTGCAATTTTGAATAAAGATTATTTATATGTCGTAAGTGAACGCTAAGAAGGAATTTTTGGAAATTTATACTCAAATTTTTTTTCCGTAGGCCGATCGACTCAAAACGAGGAACTGTATGTAGAAATACGAGAAATATTGTTTATAAAGATGGCATGTATGTAGTTTGAAAACCACACCACATTAAATTATGATAAACTTTTTCAGTCTACCCTTTAAATGTTGAAATCTTTTAAAGGTTGAAATGTGAACTCGATGCGCGCGGGCGAAGTCGCGAGCAGAGTGCTATTAAATAAATAAAAACACAATAACAGTAACACAAAATGCAACTTTCTGCTTTATGATATTTATTAGTGTAACTAGCAACCCGCCCCAGCTTCGCTCGGGTGCAATTAATGCTTTTAATATAATATATTATAAACCTTCCTCTTGAATCACTCTATCTATTAATAAAAAACCGCATTAAAATCCATTGCGAAGTCTTAAAGATCCAAGCATACATAGGGCTGTCCCTATCCCGTCGGATCTTGGCATGTCTAAAGTTATACTTTGCGAATATTAGCGCTTCAAAAACTCGTACAAAAACACAGCGGGAAGTGGATTTGCTTTATACTATGTAGTGATTATCACCCATAGATTTATAATATATACTATGTCATGTTATGTTTGTATGGCTTCAATAATTTATGATCACATACCAGAAACAATTAAAATGTTAAATATTAATAATTTTAAAAAACATTAAAAAAAAAAATCTTTTTAAGTAAAGCCTATTATACACTTTCGGAGTTTCTAGAAGAAAAAAGAATTGGTATCCCAACTTAAAACTTTTTTATTTTATTTTTTGTTTACTGTACGCATTACTATAAATAACTGTGACATTATAATCTGACTGCAATTTTGCTATTGATTGACTAGTTTTATATAAGTTTTCCCTAATTTAAATTCTATTAATTTAATAATATTACTGGACATTGTTAAAAAATTAATTATTTTCGTTATCTTGTTTCATTAGACATATAATTTTTTTTGTAACCATAATGAGTGAACATGGAATGTTTTTTTATTTAACATTTACATAATATTTGCACGTCATTGAATATGACAAACATGTTTTGGACTGTTTCTTTTTTGACATCTTGCATGCACGTCTTTTTTTATTAATTCTTGTATGTGTACACATGTTTTTGGCAAATAAAATATCTTATCTTATCTTATCACCACTTTCTTAGACAGGAGACTGTCTCTGACTTTGACTGTGTTCACAAAGAGCTTTAGTAGCAGCACAACATGTACTAAACTGTTGTGTCTAATATTAGGAGAACTATTGACGAGTTTCGAACTCCGGCGATCACAAAGCTGAAACTTAATTGTTGTGTTCACGCCTCCATAGCTGCTTCAACTGTTACTAACTAAAATTGATTCCCTCGCCAATTTATACTGATATTGGCGGTTTATGCATTATGCCATAATTTGATGAGGAAGGGAAATTATTAACGAAAACCTCACTGACGTTAACTGAAGGAAGTTTTCGTGAAACTTGTGCTACTTGATGGTGAAGCGCAGTAGATAGATAGCCACGAGGATCATTGGCAATGATGCACTCGTCGAGTTGAATCGACGCTGAGTTGCTATTCGGTTTTCTACCGGTTGCATATCGGGGAGTGTGCGTCGGAATTACATAATTTAATTCCGCCTAGCCCGTTCCATCATCGGACCACCGGACGTACGACTTTGCGCCACCGGTTTTGTGCGTACAGCCAAGGAGTGGAATTCCTTACCGGAGTCTGTGTTTCCTGATGGCTACAATCCTGGAATCTTTAAATCAAGAGTGAATAGGTTATTTCTAGGTAAGCGCGCTCCATCATCGACCGCGTCGTCGCTTTCCAGTAGGTGAGATAGCGGTCAAACGCGAACCTAAAATTAAAAAAAAAAACCTTATTGTACACCAAAAAGGAACAGGACTTATACAAAAATTTAAGCCTATGGGTACAATGGTGATCTTAACGCTGACAACGACATCTACCAGGCAACAATATAGTTTGTTACGGTTATCCCTGTTACCGCTCGATAGTGACAGATACACAGATGTCGTTACTAGAGGCTCTGCCTGTCAGAGAGTAACTTTAAACTTATATTGAAATGCAAGCAAGGACAATGCAGATCGGGATTCTCGGACGGTTCTGATCTTCAGTGTATGTGCGGCGTCTCTCCGCTGACCCTGTCCCATCTTTCATTCTGCACCACGTGCCCTATTACCTGTTCACGTGAAAACCTAATGACAGCGTCAGTGGGCAGCATTGTCTTTGCTGAATACTGGGCTAGGTAAGGAACTTTGGTTTTGCCATCCACACGCTAAGAAGGACGAATGTATGACCGATCCTATGTCTAGTAGAGTATTCGAACTTCCGACGATAGATTGATAACTTTAGTAAAAAATGCATTAAAATTTGCAGAGCCTAACTACAGACTCGCTAAGATTCGACGGCCATACTGTATTTACTAAAAAATCTTCTATATATATAAAAGCAGAAAATGACTGATTGACATATCAACGCATAGCCTAAACTACTAGGCCTAGGAGCGTGAAATTTTGCACAAGGCTTCCTTTTATGACGTAGGCGAACACTAAGAAAGGATTTTTCAAGATTCAGCTCCTAAATGGGGGTCTAAAGTTTGTATGAAGACCCGTATTTTCACGCTTGCGAAGCCGCTGGCAGAAGCGCATATAGCGCAGTATCTTGCATGCAAAAGTTTTTAAGAAAGGCATGCAAAATTTAAACCCCAAAGCAAAGCTTAAATAAAACTAGTACAAACTAGTGCTTAAATCAGTGTTTGAAATATGAACAGCTTGGCACAACATAGTTCAACGCGGCTATTTGGCGAAACACTAGTTATAAAACAAATGAATTGTAAATAAAAATGTCTGGATGCAAATGAAATGGTCCTGTGGTGACGTATATTGGTATTATGTCATGTTCGTGTCATAAAATTTTCATATTTAGCATGGAAATGAAAAAGTTTTGAATAGTTTTCTGTTCGAGTTTTATAGGACGCAAAAAGGACTGGCATTTGTGCGTTTCATATTTTTTATTTGTAACTAGCTTTTGCCCGCGGCTTCGCTCCCGTGAACTGACTACTCTACCCAACTCTACCCTATTATACCCTCTCCTGGAGCCTAGAGGGTGGTGCAAACTGTTACCTCGACTCCAGGAATAAGGCAAGGAAGGTACGGGGTAGGTTTTTTAGTCAGTAAGAGTCTGACACTAGTCTCCCGCTCCGCCCAAGAGCGGGTTTCGTCATTGGATGATTTTCACCTACCATAAAAAAAACCCAATTATACCCTATTTTTTTTCTTCATAAGAACCTTCTCCTAACAATAACAAACGCAACAAAAAAAGAGTCATCGAAATCGGTTCAGTTATTCTCGAGTTTTGCGCTTACTAAAAAAATTTGCGATTCATTTTTGCATTAGTTTTTTAGATTAGTATTTGAATATAGATCAGAATGAATGAATGGTCATAGTATGGCATAGCATCAGCATTATAATGATCCGACGGCTGCAACTTAGGTCTCCTTTCAGGGGAATAGGCCGTTTACATTACGTCGGTATGTCATGTCATTCTAAGAACACAAGTGCGAGTTGGTGGATGAACACCTTTTCGAATATTTGGTTCTAGGACACGACGATTTCCTCACGATGTTTTCCTTCACCGTTTTGATACGAGTGATGATGAAATAATTATTCAAAGTAATACGTTTGGCAGGGTTTAAACCTGCGACGTACTACTTGTAACTCGGGAGGCTTACCATTCGATCACCGCTGCTCTACAATAAAAAGTCATACTTAAAATTAATCAGTAAAATTAAGAAAAATGTACATCTACACTGATATAATAAAGAGGTAGGTAAAGATTGTTTTTTTGTTTTTTTTTTTGTTTTTTTTTTTGTTTGTAGGAGGTAATCTCTGGAACTACTGGTCCGATTGGAAAAAAAATAGCAACAATAGAAAGCTGCTTTACTACTGAGTAGGCTATATTCTATGTACGCGGGCGAAGCCACTGACAAAAGCTAAAATTTTTTCAAATAATATTTAACGCCTGCAGCTGAATCATTGCAATCGATTGCCGAGTGAAATAAAATATATTGCTAATATATTCTATCAGGCGTCTTGTATTAACTTATGTTGACTCTCGGTTAACACAGATGGCGCTGTCACTTGTTTCTTATTACAGTTACATATATACAATACATACATTTATTTGTTTATTATTCATGGACAGTAGTGGTACATAGGCGGACTTATGCAACAAGGCATTATCTACCAGTCACCTTTGGGTTAAAAAAGAAAACATTGTGGTAGGCGTGCACAATAAATAAATAGCAGATATTTAAATTAGAATGTAGTACATACATATATGTTATATTATAGAACTTATTGCAAAGAAGTAGTTAGAAGCAATATGAGATAATTTGGTGAAATATGTGAAATAATGCGTTGTAATTGAGAGAGTTATAACTCATTATAACATAGGTTCTTGCCGCGCTTACGTAGGATTGTATGCTATTAATTTTATTTATTATTCCAAACCTCCTTTTTCCGCGCCGTCTCGAACCAGTCGTCTCAGTACGCATTTAAATCGAGATTTGGAAGGACTTGGGGGAGGCCTTTGCCTAGCAGTGGGACAGGTAGAACTTCTAAAAAAAAAATATTATTCTTATTAAACTTTCAGCTTGTGGCCATCATCATCTTCCTGCCCTTGTCCCGTTTTATTTGGGGTCGGCGCAATATGTCTTTTTCTTCCATTCTGTCCTGTCACCCGTCTCGCTATCACTAACTCCTCTTTCTTTCATATCCCTTCTCACACAATCCATCCATATTTTCTTTGGTCTCCCTCTCCCTCTCCATCCATCCACATGTATACTCATGGCTTTTTTTGTAACATGCGTTTCATCCCGCCTTTTTACATGGCCGTACCAAGACAGACGGTTCCCTTTCAACTTTTCAGTCACTGGCGCCACTTTCAAACTTCCTCTAATATACTCATTTCTCACTTTATCCATTCTCGTCACACCACACATCCATCTCAACATTCTCATCTCTGCTACATGCAATCTCTTTTCATCCGTCTTTTTCATAGCCCAACATTCTGACCCATAAAGTAGGACAGGCCTTATCACGGACTTGTAGATTTTACCCTTCAACTTGAGGGGCATCCGTGGGTCGCAAGTTGTTCCAGTGACCTGTCGCCATTTCATCCATCCTGAGTTGATCCGATGAGCCACGTCTCGGTCTACCTCACCATTCCCTTGGATAATCGACCCAAGGTACCTAAAGTCGGAACAGATTGGTATGGGCGTTCCAGCGAGAGTTATGGGCACAGGACTAGAGAGACCGCCAAAATCGCAGAACAGGTACTCGGTTTTAGTTCTGCTCAATTTTAGGCCAACACTCTCCAGTCTTTGCCACCACACCTCCAATCTGCTCTGGACCTCTGGGGCACTCTCGGCAACCAGCACAATATCATCGGCAAACAGCATACACCAGGGAGCCTCTTCCTGAATGTCCGACGTCAGAGCGTCCATTATTATCAGGAAGAGGTAAGGGCTAAGAGCCGACCCTTGGTGTAAACCGACAGCCACATTGAAGTTGTTAGTGGTGCCCGCTGCAGACCGGACTTGTGTACTGCAGCGACTATACATCGCTCGGATCAACTGCACATACTTCCCTGTGGCCAAATTATAAAAATAGGTACTTTTTAACAATTTGGCAACAAGAACTTTTAAAACAGAGGAAGTTAAGTATTGATTATATTATGACAAATTAAATATGCAATATAATTAATCTTTCGAGTACCGTAATTAGAGACGTAATAGAAAGACAATAGGTGTGCAAATGCCGGCGTTCGTTTGGTGCTCAAGAGTATACATATAAATATATATATATATAGACACAATTAATAAGTCATTGTGTCTCGCTTAGATCTGAGCACACCTTTAGCTCGGCACATACGAAAGGTTAATATAATAATATCGATAGATGCTGTAGCGATTTTAAAAATATGTTTAAAAATAAGTTTTCCTATTCTATCGTGATAAAAGTCGATATCTTATTTTCTACAAAATTGTTAGCGACTGGCGATGACCTTGGTTCGCCGAATCTGTATCTTTAGCTCACGATAGTGCCGTGATCGAGATATACTCGTCGATCGTATTGGAGATACTCTATGATACTCATAATATTAGAAATACTACCTATATACTCCTAGTTATTTTTTATTACATACTAATATTGGAGATACTCTATGATACTCAAAATGTTAGAAATACGGGTACCTTTATACTCATAGTCTTTTTTTTATTAGATAGTAATATTAAAGATACTGTATGATGCTCCTAATATTAGAAATACTAGTGCCTATATACTCATAGTTTTTTTTTTTTAATTAGATACTAATATTGGAGATAATGTGTGATATACTCGTAATATTAGAAGTACTGGTATATACTATAATTACTAGTATATAAGTATAAATATATATATATAAGTATATACTCATAGTTTTTTATTGTTAGATACATGAAAGTGGAAAAGGAAGAGTTTGTTTTTACCAGCAGTAGGACCCAATAGGCCAATTACTGTTTAAACGTTTTTATGAAAAACTATTTTAGTAATACAAAATAGTAAAATTAAAGATACAATAGTAATAATATTGAAGATATAATCATAAAGATATATATTATATTTACAATTAACACAAACTACAAAATTAAGTAAGTATATAATTCTGAAAAATTAAGGATTTTTTAAACGAAAAAAGAAGTTAACTTCTCGAGCGAACGCCGGCGTTCGCGGGTATTAACGGAAAGCTATTGGTTTATAAAACTTTTTATTTACGTTCTTGGTATCTCGTTCGTTATCTCGTTCCGTATGGTGCCGGACGTAAAGAATACCACCATCCCATTTCTTCCCGTGGGTGTCGTAAGAGGCGACTAAGGGACATTTTTAAGGCCGTGCGTACTGATAAGCACTTTAGGTCACCGCGTGGGGTCGGTTAAACCACCAACAATAGCATTCCCAAGGAGGGTTAGCGTCAGGCAGGCGGCCGGCTGTAAAATAGTAGCCAAACCACCTAGCAATATGACAAGTATGTATGGAATGCGTGATAGTGTTAGGGCGTACCCCGCAGGCGACGCGCAGGGGCAGCACCCGGCTTCTGTGGGAAATGGACCAGGGTTGTTGCACCATCCCGGGCGGGGGCAACGTAAGAAGTTAGCCCGGGAAATGAGATTGAGGTATGCAAGTTGGAATGTCGGGACTATGACTGGAAGGGCCAGAGAGTTAGCGGAAGTATTAAAAAGAAGACGAATAAACGTAGCGTGCTTACAAGAGACTAAATGGAGAGGAACAAAAGCGAGAGAAATTGGTGAAGGATACAAGTTCTACTACTGTGGAAGTGATGGCAAAAGAAATGGTGTAGGAGTAGTGTTAGATAGCAAATTGAAAGAAAGCGTGATGGAAGTACATAGGATGAATGATAGAATTATAGTTGTGAAAGTTATGTTAGAGAATGTTATGTTGAATGTAGTTAGTGTGTATGCTCCACAAGTAGGATGTAATGAAACGGTGAAAGAGAAGTTTTGGGAGGATTTTGATACGGCCTTAATGAAAATCCCCGTACGTGAGGAGTTGATAGTGGGAGGTGATTTTAATGGACATGTGGGAAGAATGAGAGGTATGTATGAAAGAGTACATGGCGGATGGGGTTTCGGAAATCCAAACAATGAAGGAGAGTCACTGTTGCAATCCGCTACTGCATTTGACCTAGCAGTAGCCAATACGTGGTTTCAGAAAAAAGATGAACACCTGGCCACGTATAAAAGTGGTAATCATAAGACACAAATAGATTACTTTCTAGTTCGGCGCAACAACTTAAAGTATGTAATGGATTGCAAAGTGCTGCCAGGAGAAGACCTAGTGTCGCAACACAGACTCCTGGTTATGACATCAGTGGTTCAAATTCATTGTAGGAAAAACAAAGAGCGCCCGCCCCCTAGAATAAAATGGCACAGGTTAGAGAGGAATGACTGCGCGAAGAAGTTCAGAGAGCGAGTGGTGGACAGAATGATAGAGATGGGAGACATGAATGATCAAAGTATAAATGAAAGCTGGAATGAGATGGCTGGGTGTATAATGCAAGCAGCGAAAGATATTTTGGGAGAGACGAGAGGAAAGGGCACGATAGACAGAGATACATGGTGGTGGTCGACAGAAGTTCAGAATGTATTGAAAGAAAAGAAGAAAAAATTCAAGGAATGGCAGTGTGTACAAACAGATAATGTTAGTTTGAAAGCTGAAAGAAAGAGTGAGTATGATGCTTTAAAGAAAAAAGCCAAGAGAGCCGTGGCAATAGCAAAAGCAAAAGCCCAGGACAAACTGTATGATACATTAGACAGTCCTGCAGGCCAGAAAGAGCTGTACCGGCTCTCTAGAATGAGAGAAAGAAAGGCGAGGGATGTTTGCCAGGTAAGATGTGTAAGAGATGAAAGGGGAATGGTTCTATCTGACGATGAAAAAATCAAAGAAAGGTGGAAGGAATATTTTGAAAGACTTATGAATGAAGAAAATAATTGGAGTGGGGTTTTAGAGAATAAACCAGTGAATGTGGGGTTAGTGAGAATGGTTAGTATGGAGGAAGTCAGGGAAGCAGTGAATGGAATGAAAAATGGTAAAGCCATTGGCCCGGATGGAATACCAGTTGAGGTGTGGAAGTTATTGAGAGTGGATGGATGGGTGTGGTTAGCTTTATTCCTCAATAAGCTGTTGCAGGAAGAAGCCATACCGGATGAATGGTGCAACAGTTCCTTGGTGCCCATCTTTAAAAACAAAGGTGATGTGCTTGAGTGCAACAATTATAGAGGAATAAAGCTAATGTCGCATACCATGAAAGTATGGGAGAAAGTTATTGAACGGCGGCTGAGAGAAGAGAGTGAAATTTCACAGAACCAATTCGGTTTTATGCCTGGTCGTGGTACAACGGATGCCATATTTGCTATACGCCAGTTGTGTGAAAAATACAGAGGTGCACATAAAAACTTGCACATGGTATTCGTTGACCTCGAAAAGGCATACGACCGGGTACCTCGTGAGGTTCTGTGGTGGGCGCTTAAGGAGAAAGGTCACCAAGGGTCGGCTCTTAGCCCTTACCTCTTCCTGATAATAATGGACGCTCTGACGTCGGACATTCAGGAAGAGGCTCCCTGGTGTATGCTGTTTGCCGATGATATTGTGCTGGTTGCCGAGAGTGCCCCAGAGGTCCAGAGCAGATTGGAGGTGTGGTGGCAAAGACTGGAGAGTGTTGGCCTAAAATTGAGCAGAACTAAAACCGAGTACCTGTTCTGCGATTTTGGCGGTCTCTCTAGTCCTGTGCCCATAACTCTCGCTGGAACGCCCATACCAATCTGTTCCGACTTTAGGTACCTTGGGTCGCTTATCCAAGGGAATGGTGAGGTAGACCGAGACGTGGCACATCGGATCAACTCAGGATGGATGAAATGGCAACAGGTCACTGGAACAACTTGCGACCCACGGATGCCCCTCAAGTTGAAGGGTAAAATCTACAAGTCCGTGATAAGGCCTGTCCTACTTTATGGGTCAGAATGTTGGGCTATGAAAAAGACGGATGAAAAGAGATTGCATGTAGCAGAGATGAGAATGTTGAGATGGATGTGTGGTGTGACGAGAATGGATAAAGTGAGAAATGAGTATATTAGAGGAAGTTTGAAAGTGGCGCCAGTGACTGAAAAGTTGAAAGGGAACCGTCTGTCTTGGTACGGCCATGTAAAAAGGCGGGATGAAACGCATGTTACAAAAAAAGCCATGAATATACATGTGGATGGATGGAGAGGGAGAGGGAGACCAAAGAAAATATGGATGGATTGTGTGAGAAGGGATATGAAAGAAAGAGGAGTTAGTGATAGCGAGACGGGTGACAGGACAGAGTGGAAGAAAAAGACATATTGCGCCGACCCCAAATAAAACGGGTCAAGGGCAGGAAGATGATGATTTACGTTCTTGGATAAATATCAAAATACCGGGTAAAATGGGGTGGATAGAAACTTAGGGGGTGAATAGAAACAAAAATTTTATTAGGATTATTTCTTTGATTTTATATTTTTAGTTTTAATAAAGCAATTTTGTTTTCAATATTGAATTAATAAAAAATATTTAAATGCAGCAATTAACTTTTAAATAACTTGAAAAGCAACAAAATGTTGTTCCTATTCACCCCCGATTTGTTTCTATTCACCCCGTTATACGGTACCCTATAAAAACATGCTCAAATATTGTACATTCTATTTTTGTAAATTTGACAACGGCGCGTGGCGCGAAATCATGCCGCGAGCGCCGGCGCTTGCTTGGGTGTCGACATAAAGGCAATTTAGTAATATTGAGTTTAGCACCTCATACCATAACACGGGGCGAATAGAAACAAATTGGGGGTGAATAGGAACAACATTTTGCAGTTTTTCACGTTATTTAAAAATTGTTTACATCATTTAAATATTTTCTATTAATTCAATATTGAAAGCAAAAATGCTTTATTAAAACTAAAAATATGAAATCAAAGTAATAAGACTAATAATTTTTTTCTTTCTATTCACCCCATTTTACTCGGTATCATACTCCATTATTTACATTCCCGATCACGGCGAAATGTGTCTTAGCGCTAATAAAATATAAGTTACCATATCTTGTAGCACATTTAATGCAAATAAATGGCTTTGACATTGACTTTTGAATGAGGTTTTTAAGACATTTATAGATTTGTCAATATTCTTTTTTAAATAATTATATTTTCTAGATTTATGAATAACTAGCTTTTGTCCGCGGCTCTGCCCGCGTACATAAAATATAGCCTATGTCACTCAGGAGTAAAGCAGCTTTCTATTGTTGCTAAAATTTTTCCAATCGGACCAGTAGTTCCAGAAATTACCTCCTATAAACAAAAAAATAAAAAACAAACTTTACCTCTTTATTATATTAGTGTAAATTTATTTACCTGAATAATATTTTTTGTTTCTGATAAAAGAATGTCATGCACAAGTTTAGATAGCAAAGAACAATTTGAAGTATCGTCAACGTTAACAAGGAAGAATTATGTAACTCGTACGATACGACAACGCGTTGATAAAAACATAATGTTTGACATAACGACACCACTGTGTGGTATTTATTATGATAATGAGATAAGGACGGCTCTACACGGAGATAGTAGTCGACAGGCAAGTACTATACGACTTTAGCATCATATTTTAATCATTACTGATGAAATTGTTATAAATTTTGACTGGCTTGTTGGGCTAGTAGTTAGTGGCCCTGACTGCTACGTTGGAGGTCGTGGGTTCGATTCCCACCCAGGACAAATGTTTGTGTGTTGAGCACGATCATTTGTTCTGTGTCTGGGTATAATTTATCTATAACTAGCGACCCGCCCCAGCTTCTCACGGGTACTGATATTAAATATATTACGTATGTAGTATACATATAAACCTTCCTCTTGAATCACTCTATCTATTAAAACAAAACCGCATCAAAATCCGTTGCTTACTTTTAAAGATCTAAGCATACATAGGGACAGCGACTTTGTTTTTTACTATGTAATGATGATATACGTTTACAGTGCAACCACCAAATTACATGTTCTCTAAATTAAACTTACTATTTGGTACATGCTACTATTTACAATAAACTTAAAAAATGAAACATCATCATTATTTCTACTAACAGACGTCCACTGTTGGACTTATGATCAGCCCTAACGCTGACACAAGGAGTGTCAGCTTTTGGGGTTCACTCTAATCAAAGTGCTATTTAAAAAAAGATTCAGTGTACTTTTTCTTCTGTTCAGCATTTTAGAGTATATAGCAGACCAAATTACAAACGTGTCGTTAACGTCCAACGCTTTGAGTTTGTGTTGACCAAGTCCAGCACCTAGCATTCAATGTTAACTAAACGATCGTAACTTAGCTAGGGGCTGCAAAAATTTCTTTTTTTTAATCGTCATGCTCCACAGTCGTATTTTGATTTCACAATACGACTCCTCAATCTTGAGGAGTCGTATTGTATATGTATATGTATGTATATGATTGTATAACTTTTAATACGATTGTATACCTGTTAAAACAATAGTATTTCAGTTAAAACTATTCAAATCGTTTAAATTTAACACTTGAATTCCTTCGTCATCATTAGCAATGTAACTTTTTTCAGTTATCTTAATTTCAGATTTGACTACGCAAAGAAACACCTAGCATAGCATATAGGTTAGGACTAGGACTTAAGACCTTAAGAAGAATTTAACTTAAGCTTTTTATTATACTGTCTCTAAAGTAAACTGTATGTTCATCTACATCTACATCTACACTATCTACACTAATATAATATAATAAAGAGATAAAGTTTGTTTTTTTATTTTTTTGTTTGTAACCTCTGGAAGTACTGGTTCGATTGCAAAAATTTTGTTCATTGATAGAAAGCTACATTATTCCTGAGTGCTATATATAGGCTATAAATTATTTTTATACAATATAATAAAGAGATAAAGTTTGTTTTTTTTTTTGTTTTTTGTTTGTAGGAGGTAATCTCTGGAAGTACTGGTTCGATTGCAAAAAAATTTTTCATTGATAGAAAGCTGCATTATTCCTGAGTGCTATATATAGGCTATAAATTATTTTTATAACATGTATATTAACCGAGCTATCACAAATTTTGTCTAGCAAGTCGGAAAAATATAGCACGTAAAACAGAATAATTTGTATGCGCTGCCTAAACAGTTGCTTAAAATTGAAAACAATGTATGGCAACCTGGTTCTAAATCAAGAAATTTTCCGCGGACGAAGTCGCGGGCAGAAGCTAGTAGATAATAATATATTTAAAAAAAATATACATAAAAGTATTGTACACAATTCTATGTCCTAATCTTTAAGATTTTTACCACGCCTTCATCAATTACGTCGTTCATTTTACTAATGAGTCCCACTATCATCGTGTGCCGATAACATTATTGATAATAGCATTAAGCCAGCCGCAACGTGGCCCGACCAGCCGGTTAGTAGCGTTGCGCGCGCGCCGGTCAACAAACGTGCGGCTAAATAAAGAATTCAAAATGGCGTCGCGAGGCACACAGTGTTTTCTCACAGTGACTAGGAAATATAGCTCAGCAGCTGACAAAAATGTGGCTTTCCTCGGCCTTGGGAACATGGGCGGCTTTATGGCTGCAAACCTGGCTAAACAGGTGGGTTTAAAAAATACTGGCTGGAATGTTAACCTCAAATGATGTTCTGTATTCAAATTAGTTTGTTGTTTGAAATTGGAATTTATCTTGTTATGATTGTCAGTTCTAGTGCTGGTTGATTTTTGGTTATTTGAATTTAGAATTTATATTTAAAGAGTGCTTTTTTTTTCTAACGGCTAATTCATTCGATTTTGAATCATTAAAATTATGTTCATATATTCGTATAGATACGTATTTGAATTTGAATGAGTTTAATTCCAAGGTTTCCTGCTGATTATATATTTAAATTTTGAATAGATTTGCTGTTGTAGCGATAAACACGTTTTTATGAACTGGTTACAAGAAATTATTATCAAGAAACTATTTTACATAATACTCAGCATAATATTATCGAATCGTATTATCAAAAGTTATAAAAATAAAAAATGTAAGTAATGCATATTGTATAAAGGGAAAACATCCGGTTACAATATTAGAATATTAATTTAAAATGTCTGTCCTCTGCGAGTTGCGTTGACCTCTTTTGTTTTACTTGATAATCATTCAATGGCTACTCCCGATCCTGCATTCCCTCTTACTCCACAACATGACCTGATCCAAGGTCGGGCGCTAGAAGTCATGACCTACGAGGACTTTACGGTGCCCCGCCCAACCGGGACACACCTCTATCCAGTGCTCCAAGCGATCTAAACAATGGTAAGACCAACCCCCCTAACCCAGTTAAAATCGTTTCGCTAACGTCAAACGCTTCGAGTACGACAGGCCCCCATTTCATTTGTTCTGACGTCATCTAAACGCTCAGACACGTGGTCCCTGCCCTAAGCCCTACTTAAATATTTATTTTATTCTGTTTTTAGAATGATATTCTGATAAACAGAAAGGTAAATCACTCACAATACGACCGAATTTATTCCACTGCGGCAGTAAATGCACACTATTTATTGTACATTTCATTACTAATATCAAAATAATAGCATAACAAATTTAACAAGGAAAAATAAGAAATAGCTGTCAGCGCTACTGTTATCAATTGCGCAATACTGTAAACAAACCCTGAGTTTGTATTGGTGTTTCTTCTCAGGGTAGTCAGCTAGGAAACACCAGACTCATCTAGCTTAAACTGACGAAAAGAAAAAAAAATGACGTGTAAAAGTGTTCTTTTAAAACGTATTTACAAAATAAATATCATTTATCATTTCAATAACGACTGCATCACTGCTTAGCATCAGGTGGGATCGCAGTCAAGCATTAGTTTATAGCAAATAATAATAACAAAAAAAAAAAACCATTATTCTGGCCACCAATCAATTAAAAAAGATCCCTATTAAGACCTTTTCGAGTCTTCACATGATTGCGCGCTCATGATAAATCTGTTTAATTGAAAAAAAAAATGTTGTTGTATTTTTTTTAAATGTGTCATCTCTAAAAAATTCAACTGTCTAGCTGTCACGGTTTTTTTTTTATGGTGGGCAAAAATTATCCAATGATGAATCCCGCTCTTGGCCGGAGTAAGTGAGAGTTTTTAAACAGTGTCAGACTCTTACTGACTAAACACCACACCCCATTCTTTTTTCCCTTCGCACTGAGGCCAAGTCTTCCTTTCAGAAAGAGACCTTGGGCCCCAATAGGCTTTGAGCCATTTCCAGAGTCATGAGTAACAGCGTGATAACCGACGACGGACAGACTCTGTCTGGAGTCTTAGTAGGTGATAAGGTTTTGTTTTTACCATTTTTCCTTTAAAAGATTTTATTACCCTTTTGACTAGGGAACCCTAAAAAAACTGTCTTTTCGAACATCTTATTATCAACAGCACGTGATTGATAAATCGAATCGTTGTATTATTATACTTTGACATTGACCCGTCACATTCAACTGTTGTCGACTGCACTGACCGAGTGCCCGAATAACTGATTGTTTGTCTCTCTCACGCATTGGACGGATGCCATGGGTGAAAGAGAGAGCGAAGATTAATGAATAAGAGCTTATGATAAGCTGGCTTACGTTATCAAGCTCACAGAATAATTGATGAGCAGGATTTTGTGGTGATTAGGTATAGAAACCAGATTTTTTTGTTAATCAAAACGTTTATGTTACCAGCCGAAACCGATCTTAGCGTTCACTAGTTTCGTCTAGGTCAAACCCGTGACACTAGACTAAAAGCGACTTAAGTGAGTGGAATTTTAGGATACCCTGACACGGGCAGGTTAGGTTATTTTTTTTTATAACTACCTAGAAATAGAAACCCGTATAAGGAAAACTGGTAGGAAACTGCGTTGGAGCCCCCGACATTGGACTTTGCACTGGTTGGACTTTTTTTGATAGAATACATTTAAAAAGTGAAACCATCAAACATGAAGGTAGATTGGGAGAGGGTAGCCAAATATGAAATTAATGGTTTGTATGAGGAGTAGGCAACATAGTAGCCAAAGGCTAGGCAAAATCATTGTCTTTAGTGGCGTAGCTAGGTAACCAAGCCCTGGGATAAAAAAACTAAGGCCTCTTTTTTCTTGAAAAATTTTCATATAACTTCAAAGCACACTTGTAATAACTGAATGTTCTCAATATGCACATAAAAATATATAAATATTGATTGAAGCGTTACTCAAAATCTTATCACAACCGCCACAAAGAGAATTGCCAATAAGTGTTCGAAAAAAAAAAACTCAGAGAGAGATAAAATCTCCTCGACTGTTTAATGGTACATTAACTGTAATTTAAAATTAAAATCCTTTCAGTTGATTCATAGATTATGCAAAGTTATGGAGATGGCTGCTTTCTACGCAAACCATTTTAAGGTTCGAAGGGATTTGTAGAACAAGTTCGATTTAAGGTTACGCCCTGTTAATTCTGAAAGTAAAGGGATTTTTAAGACATTTTGAGGTTGTATTTTTTGGGGAATCAGTGTTAATGTGTTTTTGAGAGAACTGAGAGCGGTACAGGTAATTCGGGGGTTAGGTTTTAATGCTATTAACTACTTTGACTTTAAGTTAAGGGTTAAGTCAACGCAAAATGGTTATACATAATCTGTATATATGTTGCAGCCGTCTGGTTAAATTAGTCATCCGATTAGACGCTTAGGGCGTTCATTAAACGGTAGCGGACTTGAAATCGGCTCGAAGTCCTCCACCGCGTCTTTATGTTCGTCTGTTTGCGATAAATCCAAAAACTACTTTGTATGCAATTTTCACCGATAGAGAGAGATCATGAGAAAGCTTAGATAGTTGTAAAATTTTAGTGCATATTAAAAATTAGTGACACCTGGGAACATGGGAAAGGGCCAGATATATTTTATTCTGTAAATATTTAGATACCCAATGATATTGTAAAATAATTATTGGGAGAGGCCTAAATCCAGCAGTGGACGTCTTTCGGCTGGAATGATGATGATGATAATGACGAAATGGGTGTCAAGGGGCCGCAGACTTGAGTATGAGTTTTTAATTTCAACTCGATACCTCCACGTTCCCAAGATAAAGGATTTTGACAGGCAGATAGACAGATGGACAACATAGTGACAATGGTCATTTTTCTTTTTGGGGCACAGAACCCTAAAAAGTCTGAAAAATAGTTCTTTTCGAATCATTGTATTTTAAACGAAATATGAATAAAGTATAATAACGGGTATTGGGCATCTTTTTACCTTTACAAATTGGATGAATAAAATTGTAAGCAAAAGCCATATTTTGGGTAAATCATGTTGAAAAAGTATTTTTATCAATAACTTTCATCGTGTCCATCCGTGATTTGGGTAGCGGCCGAGGAGCCTTGTTATATTAATGTGCTTATTTCCCAATGAACTGAATCGGTAGCTTTGAATTCTTAGTAATTTTACTGGCTATATAGCTGGAGAGCAAAAAATATTCCTGCATGGTGAAATATAAAATAGGAAAAAAGAGGTTAAAATAGTAAAATATTGTAACCAAACAAACAGCCTCGTTTTTGCTCGGCTGCGAATTATAGACTCATATCTTTCACATTTCGAGATTTAGTCAAGTTCGCATCAAAAAATTCAATATCGATTTTAGAGTTAAGAATTTCTGTTCGTTTAAGTATATATGTTATAATGTCGAACTTTTTTCTTTAACTTTGCCCCACACTGAGAACTACTTCTGCAACGTATGAAGTTCCCATGCAGAGAACTCTCTGACGCAGAAGTCATGAATCCAGAATCCTGCAGATAGTTGCAGGCTATAGTCATATTTGTTCCGAGGTAAAACCGAAACCACGTCATGCAGGATAACAGGTAATCGCCCAACCACAGCTCCAACTATGCCTGAATGAACTTTAACCTGAAAATCTGGAAAACTTTAGCAATTTAAAAAATTAAAGTTCGACAAGTTCTTAACTTTAAATTCTCAATACGGAAAACAAACAAACTCCGTTTAACACTATTGTCCATTTACACAAACTTTGTTTTGAAAATATCGCGGTATGAACTTAAATAGGAGCCTTTTTGGCTTGGTTCTTTTTAAATGATGTTTTTGTTTTTTGCAATGTGAATGAATAATTATTTATTTATTCCACTGTTGCTTATTATATTTAAATAAAAAAATATAATCAATGTATACATTATATTAATTTTTATTAAGTATTATATATATTTTTATTTACATTAAAAAAAAGGAAATAAATTCAGACGGCGAAGCTCTCCTCCATATCACTGTCACCTAGAAATATGCCCAGAAGTAAAATATGGCAGCATTGTCACGTTGAATGGCAATACTTATTCTTTGGGCAAAGAACGAGCCAGCTCTGGATCTCTATTCAATAAAGCTGACAAGTCCGACATATGGCAAAAGTGATCATTTAAATTGTTTTTCTGTACAATTTACAAGTGACAAAATTATCACGGTGGATATTTACAAATATGTCAAATTGTCACGTTAATTTGGCTCATTTATATAGTTACTTTATGTCAACGTTTAGTTTAAATTTTATTTTATCGTTGGTTTGTTCTTTGCCAGTGTCAAATAAATGTTATGTTTCTCTCTCGTTCTTTGCTTAACGAAAGGTAATCAACCTCAAGTTTGCAAATCCGAGCTACGCCAAACACTGGTATATGCTAGTTAGTGTTTATGATTTCAACGAAAACCCGGTCTCTTTGACAAATGAAGCGAATTTTCGCTCGCAGGAAATGGTGAACGGCAAAGCTACGTACTAAATAGTTTTATTTTCTCGGCGCACCAGTAGTTACCTTTGAGTATTCGTAGATTTCCCTTTGCTTTTTATTCTTTGCATTTTTTTTCCCGTATCGATGATCATAAGGCAGTCTCTCTATTTGCCCATTCGTGGTACTTGGTTTTTTGAGATATGTTTTAAGAACCTTTTTTTGTTCGTTTGGGTAGAGTAACCCTGGGCAAGAATCATTATATACATATGTACTGGCATATGTATATGATAATGAGTAGAGTGTATGTAAAGACAAAAACAAATAAAATATGTCTTAGCAGTAGTGTTCCTATTACTAAGACTTCACCAGGAAATCTAGGTGAAGGGTGAAAAGATGAATCTCGTAAACTTAAACACTCATAAATTTTCATAAATTACGTATTTCTATTGCCACTATAACAGCAAATAATAGAAAAGAAAAAAAAATACGACGTATTTATTTTGCCTTTTATTACGAACAATTATTGAACGGTACGGAAACTTTTGTACCCGACGCGCGAGTTCAAATTGTACTTGTTCAGTTTTTTATACCGACGTGTTTTTCCCCTACTATGGTGAATGTCACTCTACTACTGTATTCAGATTGGTATCCTAATTTTAACCTTTTAATTATTTCTAGGGCTTTGCAGTCCGTGGCTATGATCCTTCAAAGGAGGCCCTGACAGCAGCCGCAAAGAACGGCATCAAAGAAGCTTCTTCCATCGCCGAAGCGGTAGATGGCGCTGATGTCGTAGTTTCCATCCTGCCTAGCAACAAGGTCGTGCTGGACGCTTACCTTGGGAAAGATGGCGTGGTTAAGCATGTGAGTATTTTACTGAACTTGTTGAAGAAAATTTCACCCATGAGAAACGGTGTAATCGAAAGATGGCATAGGGCAAGGCTCATTGTTCACAATACGGGTGGCCGTTGTAACATGCAAGTTTAGACAAATGAGTTTTCTGTTAGCGTTCCCGCCAAAGGATAAGTAGACATTACCTGCGGGGAAGTAAAATGACAAGTTGCGTGACTGGTAATGTCATTGTTCTACACTTTGTATTTGCAAATGCACATTTTTTTTTCTTCCCTGTCAAATCCATGTAAATGTAGTCTGTAAATTGCTACACCCTTAATTTGAAGTCCCTACTATAGTTATTTTTTTTGTATAGAATAAATTGTAGTACATCTATCTCAAATATAAATTAAATAAGCTCCTTTTAAAGCATTGAATTACTATCTCGAATTTCGCTAAGTTTCTTGGAAAACTGCGAAAAGTTAGTAACATGAAGCAGTAAGGAAATATTATATTTCCTTTAGTGAAAGTTATGAATGTTGAGATCATGTCTAACTTACTTGTGGTCAAGTAATACGATATTTACGAAAACATAACTTCTGGTAGCACTAAGTAACGGAAACCTGACCACAATACGACTTCTCTAAGTTATTAAAGTTTTGACAAACAGTACTTGCTTAAGTTGGAACATCAAACGAGTCAAAAAGATAAACTTTAGAAGAGAAAACAAGTTTGTCTTTGGCTTGTAAGAACTCACGTTTGAGAACTATTTGGTCTTTATGGCTAAACTTTCGGGTTCTTAAAGCAACCGCATCATTTTGTGGCTTATTCCCAATGAGTCTCAAAGAAATTATGTTCACACAAATATGTATCGTTTAACGTTTAATTAATTTACATATTATTATTAAGCAGTAGTATATGATAGATTAGTGAAAATAGAAACTGTGTTGTAAGTAAAGCACGTAATACATAAATAATGTGGTAAACTAAACCTGATCTGTGATATCACATGTTGAAATACTGAATTAATATTTTTATATTCTTTAAAACGATCACTTTTATGTTTTTTGAAATTCATGCCCCAAAATTATCGTTTTTACGATTCTCCCTAAAGGACAACGGGCGTTTTTGTATGGACTCCGTAATCATCCTTTGGTTTATTATCTATGTACCAATGGAGAATCGTATCAAGTACGAGTATTATCATTAAAAATGATTCACTGTTGTGAGATCGCATCTGTCATTACCTTTTTAAACTTGTAAACTTGCAAAATATATAGTTTTTTAATTTATACAAATATAATGTTTTCATTTGAAACATAAAAGGCAATAATTGTTCAAACAGCTAGAAAATTTAACGTTTTTTACCTAAATATAAATAATATGCATTTTAGGAATAAACCTGGTAATTAGATGCACAAATAGCATTTCATTGATCCCCACCTCTGACAGCATTATACAATAAAATGGCATATGTCACGATTTCTTACAGCAGTGGGTCCAAAACGCCCATTCTCTTTTAGATTGACAACTTCAAAACTATAATCGGTAATGACAGCATTAGTGGACAGTACTGCCCTGACCAAATACTGGGCCACGCAAGGAATTTAACTAGTTTTGCCATCGACATGCTAAGAAGAAAACGATTTCTCTCGTATCAAATCTACACTAATATAATAAAGAGGTAAAGTTTGTTTTTTTGTTTGTAGGAGGTAATCTCTAGAACTACTGGTCCGATTGGAAAAATTTTTGCAACAATAGAAAGCTGTTTTACTCCTGAGTGACATAGGCTATATATGTATTACGCGGGCGAGGCCGCTGACAAAAGCTAGTCTTTAATACAACTCGTTGTTGATTCTAGGCCCGTAAAGGAGCTCTCCTCATCGACTCCAGCACTGTTGACCCCAACGTGCCCAAAGAGATCTTCCCCGTGGCTATCGAGAGTGGAAAAGGCTTCACAGATGCTCCTGTTTCCGGAGGTAAGAATACTAATACAATAAATAAAAATTATATAAATAATAAATTATAATAAATAAATAACGACTTTAAAATCAGTCTGTAATAATTTAAAAGTCCTTATTTATTTTATTTTTTATTTATGGGACAATTGGATACAAGATACATATTATGAACTAAAAAACGTGAGCAAGTGCGAATTAGACTCGTACACTGAGGGCTCCGTACAAAGTAATTTATGAAAATTGTTCAATTCCCGAATTGAAAAAAGATATATTTTTTATATTTTGATCGATGTCACGTGGTTTATTTAGGCCTTTTCCTACTCTTAGAGAGGTTTGATATCAGAAAGATTTTGCCAAGATAATAAGCGTCATGATTCCCTATATCATGATTTTACTTCAATAAAATAATAAAACAAGACAATTTAAATAATAAATAACTAGTTTATAAAATACTCTCCTCCCGTACTGTCAAGGTTAACTTCTGATAATTACATATATCGTTATCAGAAAGGTGATGCAAGAAACTGATTTATAAATCGCATTTGTCAATCTCGTCACTAAAGTAGGTACATAATATATATGTGATATGAATCGTTATCAAACGAATGATAAATGTGAAGGTATGTTTGTTCGGCGTATGTTTTTATCTGAGCAGGTACGGTAGGTGGCAAATATGTTTTGCTACAAATGTCACTTGAAAGTGGATTTATATTATGATAACAAAATTTGGAGGTATACAAGTAAGTTAGAAGCCTTATGGGAGTATTTGAAGGAATAAGTGGGCCCTCATAAAAGGCAAATGAAAGAACTGAGGGTTTTCTAAATTAATCATTACATAGTATAAAACAAAGTCGCTGTCTTTCCCTATGTATGCTTAGATCTTTAAAACTACGCAACGGATTTTGATGCTGTTTTTTTATATGTAGAGTGATTCAAGAAGAAGGTTTATGTATATATTATACATGCATAATATATTCAATATCAGTACCCGTGCGAAGCTGGGGCGGGTCGCTAGTAAATTATAAAGAGGATTTGATTTTGTTTCGATTCAACTCAAAAAATACTAGACCGATTTTCAAAATTCTTTCGGCATTAAATATTCTACAGCATTTTCTACCAGTCAACCAAAGGTGGTCTAGATCAGCCTTATAATGTTCCCACAGATGGGAATCAGGATTTCTCTTTAGGAGAGAGAATGGGCCGTAATCCATAATGCGGGCCCTTTACGGGTTGGTGGATGTCACATGCTTTAGAATTTTTGGTTCTAGGACATGCCAGTTACCTCACGATGTTTCCTTTCACCGTTTTGAGAGCAGTGGTGATCAAATAAATTCAACATAACGCGCCAGGCTGGGTTTGAATCTGCGACCTAAAACTTCTAAGTCAGGGCCTTTACCACTCGGCCACCACTACTCTCTAGTTCAAACGCGTCTATAACCAGAAAATAAAATGGAAAAGAGCATATCAACTAATGAGTATAATCATTATTATCATTACTTAGCAACACTTAAAAACGTGACAGTTAGATAAAGCATAAAAGGTGGCCAAATTAAGCTTATCACAAGATAACAAAATCATTGCCATATCACGCCAGCGCAAATAGTTGTGATATAATCCCTTTTCATTATATTTTTTATAACATTATGAAGGAATACGTAATGCCAGTAATGCCTTCTTGATAATTATGACTTTTTCGTATGAATAAATTTCAACTAAAGTCAGCTGCATTTTGTTTATCGGCTTGTCCTCGTGGGGGCGATTGGTGGCAGCGATTTCTCGCGACGGCCCCGGCAACACAGGCCATGGTCCGAAGCTAGGAAGACTGGCAGGAGTCTCAGGCCTTCTGAGAAATAATAGCGAAGGAGGAGGTCGCACGCATGAGGCAACGGCTCTCATGCCCCAGCCGTCGCCAGGATTACGATTCCGATTTTTAGTCTCTGTAGGAACGGGTTTGCGGATGGAAAGCAATCGGTAGCTCATTGACCGTCCGGGAACCGTCCGGACCGAATCTAAGTCGTCGACGGCGCGTAGTTCCACGAGCGCTTAAAGAGATGTCAGCAAACTGTAGGAGCCCAGCTTGGTCGAAGCCTACTGGAGCCTATGATCAAATTTCTGAAAGGAAGGTCCAGCCCCGGTACGAAAGGCAACGGAGGAACAGGAGTGGGTTTTTAATCAGTAAAAGTCCGACTATCTCCCGCCCTACCCTACGCCGTGGAGATGTTATTGGATGATAGTCATCGCTCCACCTTGTAGGAGGCCTAACAACGCTGAAATTTCCGGTACGAGGTCGCCTCCTGTATTTACATGTATTTTCTGTAACAAAATTAATATGAGAAGAAAAACTCGGTCACTCACCAGTCACCCTATAAGAAGCAAATTGCCTTGTAAGTTAAATAATTTCAATATATCCATTAAATGACTCTGAAATTTCATTCTTCTTTTCCAGGTGTAATGGGCGCCCAAAATGCCACCCTAGCTTTCATGGCTGGTGGTCGTAAAGAGGACTTCGAGAGGTCCTTACCCTTCCTCAAGGCTATGGGTGCCAAGCAGTTCCACTGTGGTGATGTGGGCGCTGGCCAGGTCGCCAAGTTGACCAACAACATGCTGATGGGCATCACTGGCATGGCTACAGCTGAATGTATGCATATGGGTATCAAGTAAGTTGATTTTTTCTGATAGTGCTTCATAGACCGCTTCCGCATTTCTGTAATCAGGTGTAGGGTACGGAACTCGCAGGACTGGTTGTTATGCACTACTCGCAGCAATGGTGAAATATGATTTTTATTTATTTTTACTTTTTAATCGCCTTTGCCTGCGGCTTCGCTCCCGGCAACAGAGAAATGTGATAAACGAAGAACCGCTCGACCATCTATTAAATAGTTTGAACAAAACCTACACTTTTGGTTTGGATAGGTGTCCCCATTCTTGAGTTAAAAAATGACAACGAAAAGTAGCATTGATTTCTACATAAATATATATTGATTATTGTATAGTACTTGAAGTAGGCTATCCCACATGTCCAATATAACTTTCAATTTCATTTATTTGCAGAAAAAAAAAATACTCCAAAGTACTACTACTACTAGGTTGTCTCTACTAGGCAGTCACTTTTGTGACAGGTTTTTGTCACTTATGTGTCTCTGTTATAGATACTATACCTTCATTTTCTTTTGCAGAGCTGGCCTAGACCCTCAAGTACTGCTGGACGTGCTAAACAACTCATCAGCTCGCTCATGGTCCACCGAGGTATACTGCCCAGTCCCCGGCCTGGTCCCCACCGCACCTTCCAGCAGGGATTATGAAAATGGTTTCAAGAACGAATTGATGGTTAAGGTAAGGGGCAAAGACATCAAATACATGTATTGTATCTCCTCATCATAGAGAGCAATGGTGGCTGAGTTGTAACGGCCCCGACTTACGACTTGGTCACGGGTTCAAACCCAGCCAGGCATTAATTTGTGTAATTTATTTCATCACCACTGCTCTCAAAAGAAGAGAGAGGGCTTGTGTCTCAGCAAAATGGCTCAGTTAAACGGCTGATGATGATGATTGTACCTCTTACATTGCATTGACGGTAAAGTCAACCAGGGGGCTTAGACAAAGTCACATCTCACTAACGATAACGAAATTCGAAACTCCGAAATGTATGGAACTGACATATGCCTTCGAAAAGTCACGTGGTCAAACGTTTTCGATTCGCTAATTGTTATTAGTTGTTTATACGTCAAATTGTACGTTTTAATTCGATAACCATAGCCAAGAAGTTATTATTTTATCAAACCTACACTTCGACTTATTGATATGTTAGTCGATGTCAGTTTGTCTACCATTTTGTGGTCGACATCGTTAAGGCGAAATCGAACTTAGAAATGGATTCGACACGGAGCGATTGCCACTTGTCTAGGGCCCCAGGACTGCTAGAAAGTTGATATGTCACCCTCCCTAGCCAAGGTACAATCGTTTCGTTTATAGTGAGCGCTTAGGCATCAATTCTTTTGTTGAGATGACGTTTGAACAAAGTAATTGGGGGTGGGGCAACTACAAGCGCTCACTCTAAACGAAACGCTACAATGCTTGGCTAGTAGGTCGTTGATACATGGTTTGTCCGCCTTTGTACTTTTATGTGCATGAAATATAAATAAATAAATGGTTTCTTAATAAATAAGAAAACATGTTTCTTTAGTTCTAGTACAGATATTAATTGAATAACAACTGTTGGCCTTAAATTCTAATCCACTACGCAAGTTGATTAGATAAGAAATTGTTTTGCTAAACCTCACGAGTAAACACGGAATTACACATTACGTCATAAACAGTGTTTATCAACATGTTTTTTGTTTAAACATTGTAATAACCATGTAATAACCATCTGTCTCTATAGCCATATTACGAGCGTTTCGTTTCACTTGTGTCGAACGCTTCGGTTAGGGCCCTCCTCAGTTTTTTTTGTTCTGACTACGTGATTAAGCTGAGCGTTGGGAAGACGTCAAATCAAAGCAATCGGAGGCATGGCCGACTCGAGGCGTTCGATGCAAGACAGTCTAAACGGAACAATCGAAACTTGGTAAAGGGTGCTATTGTAGGTTTTGAACAAGGGATTTAGTTTTTAGAAAAAAAAGGAAAGAAAATCAGTACATTTGTGAGAAATTACTGAATTTTAAGAATAACTAACACGGCCTGGATGGGCTAACACACATGCCAGTTTCATCACAATGTTTTCCTTCAAAACTTGAGAGCAGTGACGATGAAGTATACACAAAGTAATGCACTTATCTTGGTGCCTACAGCTCGTAAGTTAGGGCCGTTACCACTATGCCACCACTGCTCTTCCTCACTGCTAATTCAAAAAAAAAAAAAATTATATCAATCTTTTCTTCTCCAGGACTTGGAACTGGCCAGTACCTTAGCGCTGGGCATCCGCTCCCCCATCCCCCTCGGCGCTGTGGCAACGCAGCTGTACCGCATCGTCCAGTCCCGAGGATACGGCCAGAAGGACTTCTCATACGTCTTCCAACTCCTCAAGGACGATGCTAACAAAAAAAATTGATCAAACTAAAGTATTTTAAGTAAAGTTTTTTTGTTGTTTTCTTTATGATCCCTTTAAGATTTTCATCTTCCTACCTTTCGGTATGGATATAAGAGTAGCTATATTCAGTCCCTACTGGATAAAGGGGCCGTTTCGCCTATAGCCTCATAGCCAAAGGGGCCTCGTGACATTAAGGGCTCTTTAAAAATAAGGTTTTTTTATACGAGTTATAATAAAAAAACCGCTTGTTCTCTCAGAGACTGGCGTTTGACAACTATTTCTATGAATTCTTATAGAATTTTTTATAACGGGACTATGTCTACCTTTACTTTCTACAAGCATGTGGGTGCAGGCGCAGCTCGCAGCCATCCGTACTATCATGGTACTGCCCCGGTGTTTGTTTTGGGGGAGGGGAGAAATACAAATGGTGTCCGAACTTCTTGGGGAAAGACCAGGGCCTCAAGTCTGCTATTACAATAGTGTCAGAATAGTCGATCATTGATTTCATAATAGTTGATTTTGACAAGTTTGGTAATCTACTAATATAATGGCGTCATTATGACTTTCCAATGATCAACCTTTTACTAATTGACTGACTACATTTACTGATTACTAAAATTGTGACGGTTCCTTTAATCAGTGACTTACGATTAGAATGTTATTGTGCAGTTATACTTCTTAATTTGTTACAAGACCGCTCGTACCACTATTCTACCACGAGACCGCTGACCGACCAATGTTCAGCCATGATGAATTAACAGATTACAAACTTTTGGCAAAATGACAATGGGATCGTGTTGGAATGACAGTGGCATGACAATTTTTTGAAAATAGCAGACTTGGACCGCCCATTGTGAAATTTTTGTTTGTTAATTTTAAGTTCCTATTGTTATTTTTTTTATTTTTGGTGTGCAATAAAGAATATATCTATCTATCTATCTTGGGCTCCTGAGAGTGTAGGATTCTAGGAGTGTAAGATCCTAACGAAAACCACCCTGGTAATCACCCCAAAGAACCATTGAAAGAACATAGGCTTACATTTGTTCTTTAACTGCTAATCGGTTAATCTGACACATTTTCACACGCTCCTTACATGCCACCTAGATTGCCATAAAATGTTTCACAATCAGGGAGATTGTGAAACATTTTCTCCCCATCTCAAAAAAAATCGCTAATTGAATATTTGTTTAGAACTCAAAGATTGTTTGTCTACAATTACGAATCTAGTCAATATTTGAGAGAAACGATGTTTACCTTACTCTGTTACGTCTGAACTAGTGATTAGTATCAATAATTTAGTTTAAATAACTTTGAAGCTAAGAAAAACTAATTAGATTTTCAATCAAGTTCGTTATGGAATAAACGAGTATATTTTATTCTGTTTTCTTTGGATATTGTACAAGAAATCGTAATGCAATCTAAACTTGGGAGACGGTCTTGTTTTAGTTGGTTCTAGGATTTTTATTTATTTATATAAACTAGTGCTTGACTGCAATACTACCTACCTTTGACGGTAAGCAGTGATGTAATTGTTAATGGTGAGGCGTGTTATTAAAAGCCTATTCACTTGAAGACACCTAAATTATAATCGGACGGCAAGACCACAGCAGGCAATTGTTCCAGTGCTTCGTGTAAGTACGCGGTATAAACGACGAGGCAAGGCGCTTAGTCCGGATCGTAGAAGTTCCAACAACATAAGGGTGGTTGATTGTCCAATAGTAAATTTGATAGATTTGATTGGAAAGATGGCGGAATCAAGTACTGCAATCTACTTTTTAAAAATCAATTAATTTATTTCGTTGTTATTATGAGGTTGACTGGCAAAGCAATAAGCAGAGTACATTACTTGAAAATACATAGTCAATGGAAACGAAAGTTTTTTTCATAATACAGTCATTTTATTCAATACTAGCTTTTGCCCGCGGCTTCGCCCGCGTACATAAAATATAGCCTATGTCACTTAGGAGTAAAGCAGTTTTCTATTGTTGCTAAAATTTTTCCAATCGGACCAGTAGTTCCAGAGATTACCTCCTACAAACAAAAAAACAAAAAAATAAAAAAACAAACTTTACCTCTTTATTATATTAGTGTAGACTAATCACAGACACTTTAAAAAAATAATCGCAGAAGCCTGGAATACTTACATTACAGGAACAAACGTGGCTTATAAGTTGAACCAAAATGGCTATCTTCTTCAATGTATAATACTTCAGATTTTTCAGTCTCAATCGAAGGGCTGCGCATAACCATAACAACGAAGGCCATCTTTCATCCTTTCCTTCACTTTCCTTTCCTTTATTCCATCTTATTTGCTGCGTACTTATTTTAACTGGGTTAGCAAGTGACTTCACTTGCATAAATGTTGAAATGCAAATGTTAAATGTTTTTTCAATACACTTACTCGAAAACTGCCTCTTATCGCACTCCTATTAGGTTCAATATAGCATGTATATCACCCAAGTGTTTTTTTGAGTTTATCACAACAAGGGCTTTTTTATTGCTTCCTTATCGTCATGGTCACGGGTTATTTTTATTTTTTTCTTAGTATATCGAATCAGGCGCGAGGCGTCCCCCACGGGCGCTGGGCGACCCCACGAAGTTAGAAACTGACCAGAGCACATTTGAATGCTATACTCATATATTTATTATATTTCTACTGTATGTTTGAGATACGATTAAACGTTTTTTCTTTCTTTCTTTATTTCACAAGTCGTAAGTGTATTGAAAAACGTCGTTTTGCAGCCCTCGGCTCCATAACACACTCGCCTACGGCTCGTGCGAATTTTGCCTCGGTCGCAATGACAAACTTCCTGCACTGTATCAAAATGTACTATTTCATGTATATTGTAGTCTTATAGTACAATAAAGTGTAGATAAATAAATGAATCCGACGATTGGAATAAAACCTTAGATCCTATCTCCGAATGAAGTTCTACTCAGAACCCAATTTTAATCCAAATCCTTCGGCCCTTGAGAGACTTGATTGAAAATATCCGGACTTTGGGCCAGTTCAAGTATTACGTAATAAAAATTTTATACGTGTTAAGCCCTCCTCCCTTTACCCCTCTGCCTATTCAGTGATAGTAATAAAAAAGTTCTTTCGTCCAACAATATTTATTAATAGAAACTTTATGCACATGACATTGTACATACATTTACGCCTTAGGCATTTTCTACCAATCGTCTGTAGCTAGGGTGGTGTAGAAACATAGCATTTCAGGCCATCACTATCATTTCAGCCCAAAGACCTCCACAGTTGGACATGAGCCTCCCCCAAGCGTTGCCACAACGACCGGTCCTGTGCATCTTGCATCCATCGAATTCCAGAACCCCTGTCCAGGTCATAGGTCCTTGTGGGAAGCCTTCCAACGCTGCGTCTTGTATGCGGTCGCCACTCCAGAACTTTTCGACCCCAATAGCTATCTGTTCTGCGAGCAATATTTTGTCCACTTAAATTTGGCTACTTATCGGGGTATATCGGTAAGATTGCTGATTCTCCTGTGGATAACTTCATTTCTGCTAGGATTGCGCAAGGAAACTCCGAGTATAGCCCTTTTTATTTCTCTTGGGGTGACTTTAAATCTCCTGATGAGGCCAATAACTTGTTGTTCACATAATATGGTACTTATAACGGTAGATATTTTATAAAATGAGTATTTTTTTTACATGAAAATCTAAACACGTAGGAAGTCAGATATTGTTGGATTAGACTGGATCATTGATATGTCAAACAGTATGACATATCTATGGACTGGATGCTGTAGACAGAAAACCAATAACCACCAGGCTACCACTAGGTCACCACCAGCTCACCACCAGCCTCCCCCTGGCTTCCTGGCATAAAGCGTGATGGTAGTCAAGCACTAGAAAACATGAAATGTACTTTTTACATTTATTTGTTTCAAATTGAAAATATCAAAAACTTTAAAGGAATTCGTCGAATTTCACTCGACCTAAAACTCGGATATTCGAGTTACAAATAGGTAGGTAAATATTATTCAGAATTTATTTCCATGTTTCACAAATCTGAAACAATCGCCGGTAGAAATCAATACGTATACGCATAGCAACACAATTTCTGGAACATTTTTCTTAATTGAAGAGAACAAAAGAAAATGATTTATCGCAAAAAATATTGTTTAAATGTCTATCAAAAATAATTGGAATCGTAATTGGTAAGAGAACAAGGGACGACAATAAAACCTGAAACGTTAGAACCCTTTGATTTTGCTCACTTTGATCACTAATAATGTAAACTTTGATCAGACCACTTAAGAACGGTTATTCTTTTGTTTTTAGGATTCTGTATTTCAGTCAGTAAAACGTTGGATGAACGCCGTGGTCTTCGCGGTAAGTAACGCCGATCCAGTCCTCAAAGAGAGGCCTTTAAGGACTTGCTGGATCGGTGTTACAGCGTTTTCTCCTTCCACATGATGCAGGACCTCACCAGACATGGTAATGGCTCTTGCTTAGGATGGGAGCAAGGCCCAAGTGGGTATCACAAATGTGTGGATCACCCGGGAGTGGCTACCTCCGAATCCAGAAGTGGTCCACAAAATTGTGGAGTATTGCCCTTACCCTGGTGCAGGCGAACGGCGGCAGTGACATCTCGCGTCGATCCCTAAATTGGTCAGTAAAGGCCATGGGCCAGGGCGAGGGGGATTGACAGACAGTCATGATGGAACGGACATCGTCGCGCACCCGACCCTGACTATTAACCATGGTAGATGCAGACTTGTGGACGACGAACAATGGGTTGCTAACAATTTTTTTTTTCAAAATTCAAAAGAAGAACGAACGACACAATACCTTTCCAAAAACCTGCAACAAATGTGCAAATATAAATTTAAACATCTCTAAGTGCTTTACAAAATGTAGTACACCCAAAAATATCACATAAATAATTCTGTTGAAACGACATTAGGCGTCTGTTGCCAGACTCCGAAAGTCGTACAGTCGCACACATGGCGCGGCCGGAACGGAAAAAATTAAATAAAAGTAATTTTATTCAGATTTAGATGTCGGATGTCGGTCCAATTTTGCGAGTGCCGCCGGAGGGCGCAATGTGCGAGGGTACAAATGTTACACCTAGGTGGCCAATGCTGTTAGACAAGAGATTTAAGAAGTACCATTCTTTATGATGAACAGTGGTTGTTAGAAACTAAAATGAACCTACTTTCTTTTATTTTTATTTTCAGGAGAGAATCAAGGATAGAAATCATACGCCGGAGGTTGTGGGTTCGATTCCCACCCAGGACAAATCTTTGTTGAGCACGATCAGTTGTTCTATGTCTTGGTTTTATTTATCTAATATCATTATTTACCTATGTATTTAGAAATATATATGTATGTTTATCAGTTGTTTAGTACCAATAACACAAGTTCTGCTTAGCTTGGGACTAGACGGCGTTGTGTGATAGTTGTGGAAAATAATAAAAAAAAAGAATTTCATTTTGTTTAGGCCTTCTGTTTAAGTTAGAGTCTCATGTAAAATATAAAACGCTTATAAGCGTCTAATGCTGATTTGACTTTGTGCTTTATAAAATCCAAAGTGCGGTTAAAAAAACAGTAAAAATAGTGTTCAATCACCACTTTCTCTTTTTTGTGTTGATTTCAGTGCTTGTCTCCTGTCTTTATTTACAAATGAAGTTGATCTTCTGTGTCAACGTTATTTTAATACACAGTGATTCGATTCAATCAATGCTGGAAAGTAAAATCAGATTGGAGTAATAAAAATTTGTTAGGGTTCCGCCTAAAAAACGTAAAACTCCAGCTTTGATTGAATTCGGAATAGGGGAGGAAATTGATGATTAATTAAATTATATTGTTGTGTGAGAATGGCTCATTTCGCTTAAAGATGGAATAACCGGTTGGTTTTCAAAAGAAAAACTTCCGTTTTCATTATACCGATGATAATTCAGAAAATATGCGTCTTAGCTCTCCCAACCGTACTTTCTTGAAATTGTTATAAAATACCTAATCTATTTGATTATATAAGCTTTTTGTTGATTCACGTGGTAATGTGCTACAAATTTACCCTTGACCTTGACTGTGACTTAATTTCCAGTATCGTGAACAAAAGTAGCTATATTTAGAAAATAAAGTCATATTTTCCAAAAGTAAACTGTTGTTGTTGTTTTGATAGTATTAATTATTATTATTCACAATATTGGCGCAAGACCACCTACTGCTTCAACGAGGGGTGGGATTAGAACAGGCCCACCCCCAACCACTGTTTTACTGAGTAGACACGGACTCCCAATTATTACTAAAAATTATTACTGTCCAAATAATCAGTAAGTCAAAATTATTTGATGGCACCTCAATGACCCCATTAAACTTTTTTTGGAAAAAATGGCACGTTGATGCGTAAAGGTTCGCCTACCCTTTTCTATGTACTGTTGTATCTTACAATAACAAATAAAATCAAAATCGGTACTAAAATATCCGTTCATACTTCGAGTACCCACCTTGACCTAAAAACGCGTGCTCAAAACCCTTGTCATCCCACCAAAAATTATCGACAGATGTCTAGCAAATTATCTATGCCTGTCTCGAAGTATAATTTATGATCAGGATAAATATAGTTTTGATCGACACCTTTGTATTTAAAACGCCCAAACGTCAATCGACTTCTGAAGTCGATTTATGGAAATTGCCATATTTATAAATACACCGTTAAATTTTGATCGTTTTAATCCCTTGAAGGGTCGATCATGAAACACTATCAATTTGTAAAGTTAAAAAAAAATAAGCACTTTTTTTAATTCGAATTCGTTTATGCACTTTCGAAATTGATTTTTTAAAGTAAATATCAGCTGGGCCAGTTCAATGACCTGTAGGTAGTTAGTACGCAACACCCGAAGACTACCTACGCGGTCATTGACTCGTTTACTTAAAGAAATGATTTTTTTAATGCGTATATCACACGAGATTTCGAAAAAAAATTACTCTATTTTTTTATTTTATCTACATAAATCGATAGTGTTTCATGTACCCGATCGACCCCCATGGGAATAAAACGATCAACATTTAACGGTGTAGACTTACGAGTCGATTGACGTTTGAACGGGAATGGTAATAAATTAACTACAGAAAACATTTTGATAAAAAAGTCACTTAAATGTAACTGAAAAAAAAAACAAAATTTAAAAGATTAAATCATTTAAATTATTGGTATCATCATAATTTAAATTTTGATTTACAAAAGGACATTGAAATAAAGTGGTAATCTTAATAACTTTAAATGTATGTATGTATTATTAGGCATTTCACGCATTCAATTTAAAGGTCAAAATATATGAAATAAAATTTATACAAACAGAAGTTATTCCGCAAAAAATTTGGTTTTTAGACTTTCAAGAATGTATATTTGTTTTATTTTTTATTTATTACTTACTGGGTTTTCTCCTTTATAAAATTTAATTTGAAAACTTAACAAGTTTAAAAAGAATTATAATATAAAATTACCTATTTTAAAAACAGCTGAAATCGATTCTGTAGTCTACTCTGAACATACTACTTTCACAATTTGCATTTATCTTACATGCTGTACTTAATAAAAAAAAAAACAAACGTATGTTCAATAAACAACCTTGCTAATCACTTCCTAAGAGTCATATTAGCGTGATGTAATGTGATGTGAATTACACGAACATTCTCCAAAATGAGAGCTAGCTAGTTGATACTTATGTTATTAAAGTTAACCGAGGGAGACGGGTTCTACTTGGTCTCGTCATGATTTACGAGGTAATCTTAACGGCGGTACGGGTAAGGCACTTGTCAAATGTACAGTAAAATTACGACGGAATATAATCTCTTGACAAAAGTTTTGAGGTTATTATGGTGAGCTCAATTGCGAGGACAATTTTTTTTTAAGAATATTGTAGAAGGTTTAGTAGTGGCCGAGTGGTAACAGTTCCGACTTATGAGTTCGCGGGTTCAAACTATAATGAGTGACTTATGTCGTTAATTCATTATGTCGCACTAGATTTATATTTTAATTTAATAGGTTTTTTAAATATTTTGCCAATTAGCATAAATTGGCAAAACATAGCGCACTAACTATTTTTTAAGATCTTTTATGTAATTATCTCCTATGTTTACAAATAAGTGATTCTGATTCTAGAGTAATGTCGAGCTTCAGTGTGTCGAACAAGCGTGCATTCAAACTATGATGTGTCGCAATACAGTTTTTTTGCAAAAGCATGAATCGCACATCCATTTGTCGATCTCACGTGGTACACTCAACTATGACAGGCGCATTACTTTGTGTAATTTATTTCATCGGTAAAAAAAAAAACGGTGAAGGAAAACGTCGTGAGGAAACCGGCATGACCTAGAACCAGAAGTTCGAAGTCATGTGACATCCACCAACGTCAACGTGTGGTGGATTATGGCACATTCCCTCTCGTAGAAAGGAGGTTTGTGACCCAGCAGTGGGAATATTAGAAAGCTGATGATAATCGTAGAAGGTCGAGGTGCAGGTGGTGTGACGATTTGGTCAGGTTCACACAGCAAACTTAGAAACGTAATCGTAATAGAAAGACAATAGATGTGCGCACGTCGAACGTTCGCTTGGGGCTCAAGAGTTTAAATTGACGTGTGAAAGTGTTTTTAAAAACCTATTTGCAAAATAAATATCATTTATCATTAGCAAAGAGTCCGTATACACACATATTACCAACACATACACAAACACTTTTGATCGATGCAGGAACAATACACAAACTCCATCAACAAAGAGGAAACAAATTTTAAATTCATAGCCATTAAACTGTATGGGTCAACACGTCTCAAACAGAATAATCTATCATGTAATTTGTTTCCTTTATCACGCTGTCCAAAAATCGACCATGGCCCGAAAATTCTCGCGCAAAAATCTCGCCTAGCTACACGAGGAGGAAAATAAAAAACCATTCTTTATGTGGTCCTGACTTTCATTTATTACCAGTTCACATTAACGTAAGAACTCTTTTATGCGAGAAAAATATGATTATGACATGGACCGGCCTTCCTATTGTCCTTTATTCGATTTTTTCCCTCCAAAAACCTCAATATGGCGGACCTTTTTGCTGTTCGTGGGCAGTAAAGGAAATTAAAAATTAATATCTCTGTTTATGGTAGTGTTTTGTGCTATTCTATTTCCGAATTTGTGTTCGGGCTTCGGTTTTTAAAAAGTAATTTTTGTTTTAACGGGTACTTCAAGAGATCCTTTTAAAAATGTGGATAGATTTTTGTAAAAAACAGTTTTTTGTAAATTGGTATCTAGCCTTTAAAGTAGAATTAAAGAAAGTAATGATATATGGCACTGACACGTGGTCTTACAATGGGCCTCGCCAGAAGGTTTACAGTCATCCAAATTGCAATATAATTTGTGTATCTTCAAGGCTTTCTGGACATATCAACGCACAGACTACTGAGACTAGGAGAGTAAAATTTTTCACAAAGCTTCCTTTTATGACGTAGGCGAACAATAAGAAAGGATTTTTCAAAATTCATCCCCTAAAGGGGTGAAACGCGTGTCCAAAGTTTGTGCAAAAATCTATTTACACGCGGGCGAAGCCGCTGGCAGAAAGCTAGTATGAAATAAAAAAATAAAAACATGTGCGGGTTTTAGTCAGTAATATGGCCTCCCGCTCTACATTCATCATCATCAGCCTTTTTAATGTTCCCACTGCTGGGACACAGACCTCCTCTCTAGGAGAGGGACTGGGCCGTAATCCACCACGCGGGCCCAGTGCGGATTGGTGGATGTCACATGCCATCGAATTTTTGGTTCAAGGACATGCCGGTTTCCTAACGTTGTTTTCCTCCACCGTTTTGAGTGCAGTGGTGATGAAATAAATTACACAAAGTAATGCGCCTAATGGGTTTGAACCCGCGACCTACAACTCGTAAGTCGGGGCCTTCACCACTCAGCCACCACTGCTCTACATTAGACCCAAAGAAGTAATTAGATCACTACCAGACTCCCAAAAAGAGATGTAATATTTGGCCAATTTCGTGAAATGATGAAGTTTTTAAAATTGCAGTCTCCTAGGATGAATATTTATTGGATTTTAAGGTTTTTTTGACGTTTCGTTCGCTACCGTAACTCAATTTAATCAGGCTTCAGGTTTGGGAAACTATACTGGGAATTCCAAGATTTTTTTTTTGGTTTGAGTGACGTTTTCAATTATTTGGAATACCTTTGGGTTTACTGAATTTTGGGGCTAGAAAATAAAGGGCTTTATTAAATTTGGTCACGCGGTCGTGTTCCAATTTCCAAGAATTTGATGTTTCCAGTTTGATATACTTTTTTCTTTTTAATTTAGTCTATACTTTCCGACTGTTAGGCGAAGGCCTTTTGACCTTTGAGTTTTTTTCTCTACGGCCTCCTAACACCAACACTCGCGGTAGACGTCTAGGTCATCTGGCCACCTCTTCCCATGTCGACCTCGGCGGCTTTAATTGATGAAATTCATATTAATACAATAAAATATGTCTTCTAAAACCTTTTGAGATCTTTATTTATATTATATCGCAATAGTTTTCCACTAACCGTGTTTTTTCCTTGGGTGCACTTGCATAGCGGGCATAGAAATTCAAGAATTTATATCCTCGCTATACATGCATATATCCATGGAACATGATACTATCTAAAAAAAAAAACTGTTTATTTCTATTAAAACACAGTTTTTTTTAAATCTGACTAATTAGATATTATCATCTTCCATGAAGATGTCTAACTACTAGAGTTGAATCTAGACTTTAAAATCTTGAGTTTTAAGCGAACGCATGTGCACAACTATTGTATTTCTAATATGTCTCTAATTACGTTATTCAAAAGATTAAGACACTGGTTCGCCTTCCAAAAGTCCTTAGGGTTCTGAGATGTACAAGTACATAATAAATTATAGTATAATATTTAGCTTAATCATTCTTTTTTTTTATTTGCTGAATATTATATCTTGAATTCTAATCAATATGTCTGTACGAATTACTTCTGTTGATTGCCAAAATACAAAGAACAAATCCATGTTCGTTTTTCAAAAATATAAAAAAAAATATTCAAAAAAAGAAAAAATTTTGCTACCAGCCTTGCCTAAAGTGGTCTTACAAAAAAAGTTGTTACCAACTTACAGAATTAAATAAAAAAAAAAGTACAAAAACAGCAAATCCTGATCCCAGGACAAACACTATAAGTATTACGATCACGTTTTTCTTTCCCACAAAAGAAAATTAAGGGGGGACCGTGTTAAATTTTTCTGCGTACACCAGTATATAAAGTGTATCTTTCGGGGAAATTCAAATGCTATTCGTGTCACGATCGGCCATTACTTGCCGACAGTGACTTCCAATTTCTAACAACACAACACTATTAGATCTACATTCCTATACACGCACAACCCAAAAGAAACTTTACTAACCACAAAATAAAGTTCAAAATTAACAAACAGTATTTGCTACATGTAACGTTGTTGCACAGTGATGAACAACATCGTAACGTGAAAATTTTAAATTTCGTGTTTAAGTGAATTTTTATTGGGAATCCTTATATTTATTGGGCGTATTCCAAAACGTTGGCTGGGGGTAGTAAAGGATACTAAACTGTACTAGTACCCACTGCTATCTCGTAAAATATGGATTAAAGTCTGAAATCTAGGATGAACTGGGATTTTATCTAGTTTTTTTCGTATTTTTACTTTACTTACCGCATACAGATAAAGTATTTGGGTCACTACTATATAGTCATTTAGTTTAGCGATTCTTTGTAGACCTATGTATCTATTTTTATGTATATATATATTTTTTAATAAAAAATTACGTGCAAGTTTACTTAGGTGCAACCTAAATAAAAATGGTATAAAATAATAATTAGATCTAACATGGCTAGGATTGGGGTCATGGGTTGATGCAAAAGTGTAACACCGGGGCCCTGGGATCAAGCCAATGAAGGAACAGGGTGGGTCGTTTAGTCAGTAAAAGTCTGACACTATTTCCAGCTCCACCCAAGGGCAGGTTTTGAGTCAAACAAAGTCATTATTCTAATCAAAACTGAAAGAACTCCACTGTTGGACAAAAGCCTCAAGTGTCACCACAATAAACAGTATTGTGCGTTTTGCATCCATCGGATTGCTATCCGTCCGACCTGGTAAGGTTTGCTCCTGCAAACCTCTTCGTAGATCGGTCCTCTTCGTAGAAAGCCTTTCAACGCTGCGTCTTCTGGTACGCGGTCGTCTCTCTAGAACCTTTCCACCCCAACGGCCGTCTGTTTTGCAAGCAATATATCCTGCCCATTGCCACTTTATTTTTGCATTTCTTCAAGCTACGTGTATTTATAACTGTGACCTACTGAAAATGAAAAATACGAGTTGTAGGTCAAAAGGTTTTTCATTATTCATTTTGTGCAGAACAATAAAAAACAGATTGTACCTATTCAGTCTATATTTTCTACTAGAAAGAGTACTGAAATCTATTAGAAACATCAAAAATCAAACAGACATCCAATTACTATCTGTCAGTCTCAATAGAGTTTAGTTACAAATATTCCTTTGTTCGAATAGTAACTACAATCGAAAAATACACAATATGAATAAATCTAAGAGAATAAAGAGTAGAAATTAAAACCTCTGCGGTCCCTTGAGGTTTTCAAAAATCAAACTTCCCAAGGGCTAAATTCACCAATAAAAACTAAAGCCGATTATTTAAAACAAACCACAGTTTAAACCTCTAATCAAGATTCAGTACCTATAGCTTCACTTTGCGTTCAAAACAAAATAGTTTAACGCTGAAAAAATATACCTACAGTCGTTTATGTCGCAAAAAACGTATATTTCGACACTCTCAAGGGAATTAATATTTATAGAGTAGTTCCCGTTGACCCAGATTCATGAAATTTAGCAAAAAATAGGCTACTGTCTTACAGCACAGGTAAAAGAATAAACCTGAAAATAGGAAATCACATAATTAATCGTCAGAACACCGTGACGTCACCAACGTCGGCATGTGACATCTACTAATCCACACTGGGCCCGCGTGGTGGAGTTTGGCCTATTCCTTCTCCTAGAGAGGAGGCCTGTGTCCCAGCAGTGAGAACATAAATGAGGCTGATAATGATGACACCGTTACGTCTTTCCAGCCACGCCTCAACAAGGGGACATATTGGCATAATTGTTGCGTGCCCAGCGCTATGTTGCTGTAATCGCTGTCGACAATGCACAAAAAAACCTTTGTTACTTATTTATTTATTTAACAATTCATGTACACACTAGTTGGTAAGAGAAAAGCATACAGAAATAGGAGAATAAGTATGTGCTTGATGCTTATTTCTATAGAAGTCTCTTCCAGCATACCTGCGAAAGGAGAATTGGAAAAATGGGATGTAGACATCGTGTGTAAACTGTGTGTGTGAAAAGTTATTAGGTAAATTCTTTATTGTGCATTTGCCCAATTTTTTATTAATGTTCTGAAGTTGAAATTCGGTGCCTGATATTGTCAGTAATTTTTAAGTCGCCCACCAAATCCTGTCCTCTACCCCACCCAATCCTGTCCTCTACCCCACCCAATCCTGTCCTCAACCCCACCCAATCCTGTCCTCTACCCCACCAAATCAATACAAATAGATGCCACGTGTGTGTAAAACAAACAAAGAAGATATCCAACACACACATACAACGATCCGGTTTGAACCGGTTATAACTAGCCAAGTTAAGAGCTGAGCTCGGTCGGAATTAGAAATTTTGATTAACTTTTAATAAGGCTGCCTGGATCGCTGATCAGATTGCTGTAGCGGGAAATTGAAGTCAGGATTATCGATAGTTCTGGTTTGGTAACCTATCAAGCGACGCATTAGACTTTTAAAGTGGTTTTGTGGTGATAAGAAACTGGTATGGAAAGAATGGCGGAGAACCGGAGGCCGTTGGGGTGGAAAAGTTCTCGAATGGCGACCGCGTACCGGACGACGCTCCGTGGGCAGGCCCCAAGTCACAAGGTGGACCGACGATCTGGTGAAGATCGCGGGATGCCGCTGGATGCGGACAGCACAGGACCGATCGTTGTGAAGATCCCTGGGGGAGGCCTATGTCCAGCAGTGGGCGTCGTTCGGCTGACATGATGATGATGATGGAAAGAACGGAGGAGAAGAGGGGGCGGAGGGTCCTGTCGATCAGGGGCTAATTTCTAAGAAAACAGCCTTGAGTACAGCGCTGTCCCAGCGACGAAATCCGAATAGGTACAATCAAATCTCATACAAATCCAATGTAGTCCGGTGTATCCGTGACCGGAGCGTAGAGTTGTCAACAACGTGAGGAGATATTTTTGCCGTACGTCAGAATGTCTGATGATAAAATGAGAAGGCGGAATCAATTCATGGGTCTCTCTCTGAAAGGAAGGCTTGGCACCAGTGCGAAAGGCAAGGAAGGCACGGGTTGGGGTGTTTAGTTAATAAGGGTTTGACACTATTTGCCGCTCCGCCTAAGAGCGGGATTCGTCATTGGATAAATTTTGCCCACCATAAAAAAGGCATACTCTTTAAAATTGTATATACTATTTACTAACACAAATTGTTATGTACTATGTAATTAATTCGTAAATATCTTTTCCGTACACTCCAAATAAGGTTTAGTTGAAAACCAGCTTCAGTCAGCTACTACGTAGTTGCCTGGCATTTTTCTTGAACTGCACTTATTTTGCGCAGCCGGGAGACACAATATTATTTTTGTCGCCTTCTTTATCGTATATGTCTGTCTACATGTGGTTTCTGCATTGTGTGTGTCTATAATGTCTAAATCGATACCAGAAGTATGAATTTACTTAAAATGTTTCTTACGATGATTGATGTAAGTGTATTTTTTGCAAAACATAAAAATGTCCCTTACGTTAATTCATACTTCTGGTGTCAAATAAAATATTTTTCTTTCTTTCAAAATGCAACCTGTATAATACAACCCACTTAGGGTTGAAAAATTAATTCATTTTATCAATAAACTCACTACATAAATTCATAATATATTATGCAGAACATAAGTAAACAAAATTATTGGAATGATGACTAACTAAATCACCCACTGGCATAATTAGTTGACAAACACAAAATAATTAGTAGATTTGCTCTGTCGATACGATTGAATTATGCGAACGTGTTAGCTTACTGTGGTTTACTCCACGGTTAATATTGATTATTATATTTTACAATATAAAATTAATATACTTACATATATACATATTATTTTAATTGATATAAACTAGTGCTTGATTGTGATCAAACTCAATGGTAAGTAGTGATGCAATCATTGATGGTGAGACGCACTAGTACAGAGACGTCATTGGATGATTCCCTTTTTCTCATAAAACAGAAGAGATCAAAGTTTCCTATAAAGTCTGCTACCAAAGGAGCAGGCCGACCCCAAAGGCAACATCACTCTGGTCCCAAATGCTGCCGGGATTCCGATCCCGATTTCCCGCTACCGTAGGCGTGATGGGTAGCTCGCCATCTCTGGTCGTCTGGTAACAGTCCGGACCAAGCCAAGTCGACAACGGCGCGCTCTATTCCCGCGCGTCTCAAGGAGTTGTCAGCAAATGTAGAGGTCCAACTGCAGTACCGAAAGCTTACTGGAGTCCGATCCGGTGTCTAAAAGGAATGTCCGACCCCGGTATGAAGGCTAAGAAGTAATGGGGTGGGTGCGTTTAGTCAGTAAAAGTCTGACACTGTTTCTCGCCACGCCCAAGGGCGGGATTCGTCATTACATGATTTTTCCCACCATAAGAAAGAAGTCCATGTAATAAACATTTCTTTTTTTTTTCTTTCAGATTTGAGTGGACGCATGCATTTTGTTTATAATCTCACTAATATTTGCATTTACCTATGTTTGCTAACACTTAAAAAAAAAGGATTACTTAAAACTGTGATATCTTGTTATTAGATTGACTTGAAGTTACAGTGTTATATTATTTTATACAAGTACATTATTATTTTTTTATTGGTTTCTTTGTGTTTTGCATTTTCCTGTAATTTTACCTATTGAATACCGTAATTAGAGACATAATAAAAAGACAATAGGTGAGCAGACGTTCTCTTGGGGTTTAAGACTTTTATAGTATAACATTTTCATGCCAATCCTGAATTCACTTATTACTTTCAGCATGTATGTTTATTGTGAAACTGACTGAAACTAAAAACTACATTTTATTAACGAACTTATTTTTCATGTAAGAAATCCGACTAAAAATTAATGCTCAATGTAAAAGTGCACTTTAGAAATTGCATTTTAAATATTAATTCGCAGTACCAACACTATTACACGTAAGTATAAATAAATTATATAAGTTAATGCGTTTGTATCAGCTACATTATATACTCGGAATTTTGTGGTTCGTATTTTCAGAATTTTCAGGTGTGTTTTATGGCAGTAACATATACTGATCATAATGACTTCAGGGGGCCAAGTCTGCTATTTTCAAAATATTTTCATTCCAACACGATTCCATTGTCTTTTTGCGAAAAGTTCGTAATCTGTTAATTAATAATGGCTGATTATTATTGGGCGGTCAGTGGCGTCGTAATAGAATTGTGATACAAGCTGTTTTGTAATGAATTAAAAACAATAACTGCACAATAACAATCAAACCGTAAGTTACTGATTAAAGGAACTGTAATTATTTTTTTGTTAATTTACTGCATAAGTCAAATATTCATTTGTCATTATGTACGAGATTACCATTCCAAAAAATTTTTTCATTAAAGTAAAACTGGTTGATCATTGGAAAGTTATAATGACGACATCATATTAATAGATTACCAAACTTGTCAATATCAACGATTTTGAAATCTATGATCGACTATTTTAACACTAGTGTAATAGCAGACTTAAGGCCCAAGTCGCTTTCTAAGGCACGCTATAATCTTGGCGGTAAATTCTCTCTTTGAGAAGTGGCTGGAGAGATGTTACGGCGTCCTCACTCCTCCACGTCCTCCTCTTTTGTTCCTTCTTTGCCTTGCGTTCTAAAGCTTCTGAGTTTGTTTCGAGGAAACACCGGACTCATCTAGCATCTAAAAAAAAATTATGTGTAAAAATGTGTTTTTTTTTTAAAACCTACTTGCAAAATAAAGATCATTTATCCAGAGCTCCAGGTTTTTCTTTTAGTAGCGAAGCTATATACCCTTACGTATTATTCTCCATAGAGATCTATGCTTTGGGTCTTTATGAAGAAGAATTAATTTTTTGGATTTTTCGGACTTGCTAACTTGGACGCGATTTTTTTTTTAAATTGTTTATAGGTTTGCGCTTGACCGCTATCTCACCTAATGGAAAGTGACGATGCCGTCGACGATGGAGCGCGCTTACCTAGAAGTAACCTTTTCACTCTTGACTAAAAGACTTGACGTAAATGGTTTTTTTAAATAAAAGATGGTATTCTTAATTGTTTATCCTTATCATTCAAAGCTTAAGTAATTACAAAGTAAGTGGACCACAAAATTATGGGATATTTTATGTGTGTTACTAAGCTTTTCCTACTGACTTTTCCCGTATGTAGGAGGAAAAAATATTTATTATTTATTTATTGACGAAAATGTATACCCGTGTCAGTCGAAAATTATCCCTAAGAAAGGAACATACCGAATATATATTTGTGCGGTCTATTGAGATTGTTCCTGTTCTGGGTAGTTTGTGTAGTTTATATGATTCACTTATGATTGGTTTCAAGTAGTTAACTCTAACTACTTTAAACCAAAATAACATATCTATAAAAATTTAAACACTACAACAATTACTTAAGAGCGACCAACCCGATGTACATTTTCATACAACCGCTTTTACGTGATTATGATGTTATTACACATCTTTATTCAGGTATTTTAGATATAAAGATATCTTGTAGATATTATCTTGGCTTCTATAGAAATCAAAACGTTAATTTGTGTAAGAGTAATCCAGTAAAGACAAATCTACTATTTTACGTGAACTTTGACTCTACATAATGTACTTCTACATTAAAAATATAAAAAAATTCTTCTATAGAAACCTAGCGCATTAAATCGAGACTATAATTTTATAATTTTTTTTTGTCAAAAATCCTTGAGGGTTTAATAAAGACACGTATTTCCTGGAACAAGTTTTGGGAAACATTTGAGTAAATCGTAGAATTACTGAATGCCAACACAGAGTTTTCAGGTGTTATCTCTCTTGTTTGGCATTACTTTTGCATCAGACATCACATTGGATTGCTTTAAATAAAACAACATGCTCTTAAACCATGCTCGACACATAAGATAGGCGGGTCGGGAAGGCCCATCTTAAAAGTAAACACCACAAGAACTAAAACAAAATTCGTTAGTGTAACTTAGGTAACATCGCGGTCATTTCTATGTTTTTTAAGTGATTAACTTAAAAACAAACATTTTGCTTGAATCCTGCGACGCGGCATCAAACCAAACCTGTAAAAGTTCTTACAGACTCTGCAAAAGGGTCGAAGCCTACTGGGGTTTAGGGTCTCTTCCTGAAAGGAAGGCTTGGCCCCAGAGCGGAAGGCAAAGAAGGAACGGACAGGGGGGTTTAGTTAGTAAAAGTGTAAAACTGTTTCCCACTTCACCCAAGATCGGGATTCGTCATTGGATGGTGCAAGCAAAAATAAACTTAGTGGTGGTCAGGCGTAACTGTCTTCAATAGTACATACAAACTTAAAACTACTGAAAAGACCTTTAACCTTTTTTTATGGTAAGAAAAAATCATCCAATGACGAATCCCGCCCTTGTGTGGGGCGGGAAACTGTGTCAGAATCTTACTGACTAAACAACCTACCCCGTTCCTCCATTGCCATACATACCAGGGCCAGAGCTTTCCTTTCAGACAAACCCTTGGCCCTAATTAGCTTCGACCCTTCTGCAGGGTCCCTATGACCTTTAACCTCTCGAATACCGTAATTAGAAACATAATAGAAAAATCCTATTAACAAAGGTATCATAAAATCTAAGAACGTCATTTATCGTTTCGCACCAATTTTTTTTATTAAAAACCTGCTTAGTCCGTGGACATCAATCCGTGTCGGGGCCCATTCACGTCACGCGCTATTTCTTTTGTCTCCTCTCAAAAGGGGGAGGACGATGGTACCAGGGGCACAGAGTAGACAGGAGCCAGAAGGCCAACTCAGTACAACGAGCGAAAACAGCGTAAAAAAAATGTTACTATGCTCATGAAGATAACTGGTTGATTGTATAGTTGATTGTAGGACACTGTTTTTTTAGTTTACAGTAGTTTTGAGAGGGAAAATTACATGAAATTGCTAAAAGTCTAACACAGCCGCTTGCTCCACTCAGAGTGAGAGGCTGTGTCAGACTTTTAATCACGATCACAGTAGGAGCTGGCTTGTGGATGGCAAGCAATGGGTAGCTTGCCGTCTGGTCGTTTGGTAACAGTCCACACCGAGTCAAGATATGGACGGAGCACTCTGTTTCTACCCGCCTCTAGGAGTTGTCAGCAAATCTAGAGGCCTTCTTGTGCCCCGGTCCAGTTTCTGAAAGGACGGTTCGCCCCGTTATGAAGCCTAAGAAAGAATAGGATCGGTCGTTTAGTCAGTAAAAGTCTGACACTGTGTCCCGCTCCGCTCAAGGGTGGAATTCGTTATTAGATGATTTTTCCCACCGTGAGAACCAAAAGACTTTTAATCACCAAAACACACTTATCAGCTTTAATTACCCTTTGGGTTCCAGGGCCCATGACAGCTTTTGAGAACTGTGCTGCAGCCTTTTCATTACCTAGCAGCTTGCAGTTTGGATATTTGAGTTGTTACATCCTTGTAAAAAAAACGTAAAGCATATGTTCCCATCCTTGATAACCCGCAGTTGTATCGAAATGTCCTCTCCTCAAACGATGAAGAGCAAAAAATGAATCAATCTGTAAGCTTACATTTCTACTCAATATCTCCTTAACCTTTCGACCTTGTAATTACAGACACAATTAAAGAACAATAGGTGTGCTTTCGCTTGTGGATTAATGAATTAAGTATTTGCCATCGTCTAAATAAGTTCTGCCTTTGTCAAACATTTGAAAAAATAAATCATATGGGCCAAAATCATAAAAACCATGGGCACTTATAAATCGTCAGAAACTAGTGCAATTGGTTGTATCCTATGAAGAAGAACGGTAAGAAACACCATGGTTACTGTTTAAAAAAGATTATTTCTTTTACATTACAGTAATAATAATAGTAGGTAGGTTCATATTCGTCATGAGTACAGTGTAAACTAGTCAACTTTGTAACTAGATTCGCACTTGTTTACGATGGTTGGATGTTTACAAGAGTACTTGACCTTCTGTACGTTTCTATTCTATGCCCGGAGGGTAAAGGAGGAGTGAGGAGGGACATTTTTACGACGTGCAAAGAAACATCCTTGCGCCCCGGGCTCGCATGTCGGGAATCACAATTGAATTCTTTTTTTAGTTTTTTTTTAATTTTTTGAATTGTGAACGCAGATTCATGGCCGTTATTGTTCTGTGGAGTGTAAATTATTTCTATTTTACTTGGAGAACGCGAACGAGTCCAGTGAATACTTTATTTTTATTTTTTTATTGTTGATAGGCTCGCGATTGACCGCTATCTTACCTGATGGAAAGCGACGGTGTAGTCGACGAAGTTAAATAACTTATTCACTTTTGACATTTTGAGGTTGCAGCTATCAGGAAACACAAACTCTGGCAGGGAATTCCACTCCTAACGCACAATGAATATGTTCTCAAAAGGCTTTTTGTGTAAGAGTGGGATGTCCACCAGAGGCGTAGCTAGTTCCCGTATCAAAAATAAGTGGTGTTTTTTTTAAAGTGGCTGGGTTACTTTTCGAGCTTATTTTTGCCGTAGGACGTCAGGACCTTTGTAGTGCGAGGTCCCGTATCATTGATATGGTACACATATCAACGATACGCCCAAATTGCCCAACCTAGTTCTCACACTGTCGTCGTAGTGTTTTTTTATAGTAGGTAAAAATAATCCAATGAAGAATCCCGGCCTAGGGCGGACCGGGAAACAGTGTCAGACTCTTACTGACTAAACAGCCTACCCCGTTCTTTCCTTGCCTTGATCCCAGGGCCCAGTAATACGCTTTCACTTTGACCCTTAGTCTCAAGAGGCTTCCACCTTGCTGGGTCCCTACAGTTTGCTGACAACGCGAGAACAGTGCGCGCCGTCGACGACTTGGGCTCAGTCCGGACTGTTACCAGACGTCCGGATGGCAGGCTACCTATTGCTCGCCGTCCGTAAGCCCGCGCCTACGGTGGCTGGAAATCGGGATCGGAGACGCAGCGACGGTGACTGCGGTGTGAACACCGTTGCCTTTGAATGATGCGATCGGCCGCGTTTTTTGCTGGCATTACTGCTTCGCAGAAAAAGGCGTCTGCCTCCCACTCTTCCTCGCTTCGGACCATGCCCTTTGCCAGGGTCCGGCGCGAGAGATTGTCGCCTCTAATCGCACCCACGAGAATACAGCGATGCTCTTCTTTGATACCTCTACCAAGTGCTCCACCACGTCCTCCAGGCGGTCCACACAGTGACGACCCCCAGGCGTCGCTTCCTCGCGAATCCGGAGCGGGTACCATGACCGGTGAGCACCTGCGTCATGCGGAAGATGAAGACAGCGTGAGGCCTTGCCAGCCACTCCTCAACGAGGGGTATTTAGACCATTTATTATTTCCAACCTAGTCTCAGAACAATACTCATAATAAAAACATGAGCATGGCACTTGAATACCCATAAATAAATTCGTGTCACAGCTTATCTTTATTTCTTTTGTAAGTAATTCTTAAGAGCAAAAAAGCAATTTTATTTACGACTAGATCACGTCACATGATTTTGTTCCCTCCAGTTGAATAACAGCCCTTTTTATGTCCTCGCGGGTTTAGGGAAATCCCTTTTTAGTGGTTTTCCACATCATAAAAGGAACCACGCAGTATATGAGCTTCTAGGAAAACCGGTCGAGTTTGTGCAGCCGTAATCTCTCTCTTTCATACCCTACAATAAAGGGGAAATTTAACTGTAAGCACATTATCCTCTTATATCTTTGAAATATTAATCTCTAGAGCCCAACACGCAGCGAAGCCGCTAATAATTTGAATATTCTAATATTTCAAATCCGCCAATAAAGATAAACTAAGACGAAATCCTTGGAACAGTAGATAGAATCCACTGTATATGACAGTTCATATTCTCCACGGCATTTCGGAACTCAATAAGGTATTTTCCTCAAGAAAACTGTCGCGAAGTTATTTCAGTCACGGATTTACGGTTCCTTGGAGTAAGACAAACGGCTCGTAGCGTGTTCGCAAGCAAATTTTGTGGGGAACAGGGAAAAAAGGAAATCATTGCTACGTGCCGCGTTGATTTTAGACGTGCGCCGTCGTTGAGATGTCGCTGACAATTGAGGTACGGTGCATGACGGATCACGAGACGCTTTTGAATTTGGAAGGTTTTGGTTATGTTTATGTTGGTAGTACGGTTACGTTCCAAAGAGGTTGAGGTGTTACAATGAGGTAGATTTCATCATTTATGCGTTATGAAAAAGTGGACGTCATGTCAGTAATTGGGAACAGTATCGAGATCCTCTAAGGCTTATCGCACCTTGGCCCTTAATTGCAAAATATACAGAAAGAAAGGAGAAGTTACTTAATGATTTCCCACTTCAAAAATTAAAAAAGTCTTTTTTAAACCAATTCAGATTGCAGCTGCTGCTGAATCTAAATGTCTCATGGAATTTTGGTACGACCATTCAATTTGCAGGTCTGGACCAAAATTCGAAAACATAATTATGACATTCACCAACCTGCATTAGTGGGAACAATATAAGGCCGATTATGCTATTGACCCTTAATCCACCAATCCGCACTGGGCCCGCGCGGTGGATTATGGCCCATTCCCTCTCCTAGAGAAGAGGCCTTTGTCCCAGCAGTGGAAACATTAAAAAGGCTGATGATGATGTATGTATTTACAAATATAAAGTATGTTATACAAGCTCTGCTTAGCTTGGGACTAGACGACGTTGTGTGATAGTTGTGGAATACATACATATATATATGTATATATATTATTCCACTCCTAAGTCCTTATTAGGTACAGATGAGCTTAATTTTAATTATTTGCTTCACTGACATAAACCTAATACTAAGTCAAGATAAGAATAAATGTCGAGTAAATTCTCGTTAAACCGAAACAAAAAATAGAGTAAAAGAAAAAAAGTATTGTAATACAATTTGAAATTGATTAAATAAGCTTTTCTCTGAGGTAAAACGGTGTCAGTCACAGACAACATTATTATAAAAGAAATGCCTCAACGTATTATTTTTAGTATAAATAATTTTATTTAATCAAGTTTTGGATGGAATCCATCACACCGTACTGTAAACGAGCTTGTGTTCGTGAGTTCGTGTTCTTTATTTTTGTTTATGGTAGGTAAAATTCATCCTATGGCGAATCCCGCCCTTAAGCGGAGCGGGAAACAGTGTCAGACTCTTACTGACTAAACAACTTACCGTTTCTACGTCGCCATATATACCAGGGCCAGAGCCTTCCTTTCAGACACGAACCTTTAGCCACAGTTGTTGGCCTCGACCCTTCTGCAGGGTCCCTACGGTTTGTTGACAACTCCTTAAGACGCTCGTGAACAATGCTCTCTGTTGACGACTAGGCTTGGTCTGGACGGTTACCAAACGACCGGACGGCGAACTACCTATTGTTCGGTGTCCGCAAACTCCGAAATTCCAAGAGTCACTTTTGTAAACGAGTACTCATGTCATACTTTCGTCACTGGGCCCTAGCAAGTATCGTCGCCTAATCTTGAAGAATTAATTAAATATTTAGCCACGGCCTACGAGCTGATCATTTTCTAATAGAATAAATAAACCATGAAATTAAATATGATAACTTACAGTTCGGTGTGACAGAAGACCACTTTTTATTGAATAAACTCGTTAGGCGTTTGTTGGAAACAATTTTTTTCCGAAACGTTCAAATTACAATTTAATTTATTTTCCTTTGTCTTATTTTCTTTTTGTGATGGTAACAGGAAGTTGAGTAAAAACGTATAATGTCTAATTGTTTTTCCTTTTTTTACTTAATTAATTTGAAGGGAAAGAAAAAAAATAAAGTGGCATTTTTTAACGTTTTCGATTTATTTGGAGCGGAGTAAAAAACAAATGAAGCTTGGATTTTATTCGTTTTTTGAAATAATGATTAGTTACAGATTTCGTTGAATTTAAAAAAAGTAGGTAGGTACAGTAGTAAGTTGCGAATTTTAGCGCTAAAATAAATAAATTAATAGTTTAAACAAAAAAAAAAATGCAATTAGCAGTTGTTATTGTTATTAAAAACTGTTACTGGCATTTATTTTTTTATATCCATTTTTTTTTGTACTAGTTCGCAAAGCCTTAATTCAAACTTGCCAAAATAGCCGTACTATAGGATCTAAAAAATAATTCCAATTTGATCGCGCTTTTTAAATAAGGGTTTCGACGCGCGCTCTAATTTCAAATCAGCCGCGGGGCAATGTAATCTGGTTTTAGAACGGAAAGCTGCTCCTTAAATTCGACAGTATTTGCTCATTTTAAGCGGGATTCAATTCCGCTGATTTGGATATTGAGAAAAAATATTATCTGGAAGTGCAATCATTTGATTGCTGGAGAGAATTATTATTTAATATTAGAATTGGTTTGTCTGTGTCTGGGAGTTATTTATCTATAATATGTATGTACTGTGTATATTTAAAAAAACATACATGTATAGTATGTTTTAAAGAAAAAAGCAAAGAAAGCCGTGGCAATTGCAAAAGCAAAAGCCCAGGACAAACTATATGATACATTAGACAGTCCTGCAGGCCAGAAAGAGCTGTACCGGCTTTCTAGAATGAGAGAAAGAAAGGCGAGGGATGTTTGCCAGGTAAGATGTGTAAGAGATGAAAGTGGAATGGTTCTATCGGATAATGAAAAAATCAAAGAGAGGTGGAAGGAATATTTTGAAAGACTTATGAATGAGGAAAATAATTGGAGTAGGGTTTTAGAGAATAAACCAGTGAATGTGGGGTTAGTGAGAATGGTTAGTGTGGAGGAAGTCAGGGTAGCAGTGAATGGAATGAAAAATGGTAAAGCCATTGGTCCAGATGGAATACCAGTTGAGGTGTGGAAGTTATTAAGAGTAGATGGATGGGTGTGGCTGGCTTTGTTCTTCAATAAGCTGTTGCAGGAAGAAGCAATACCTGATGAATGGTGCAACAGTTCTCTGGTGCCCATCTTTAAAAACAAAGGTGATGTGCTTGAGTGCAACAATTATAGAGGAATAAAGCTAATGTCGCATACCATGAAAGTATGGGAGAAAGTTATTGAACGGCGGCTGAGAGAAGAGAGTGAAATTTCACAGAACCAATTCGGTTTTATGCCTGGTCGTGGTACAACGGATGCCATATTTGCTATACGCCAGTTGTGCGAAAAATACAGAGGTGCACATAAAAACTTGCACATGGTATTCGTTGACCTCGAAAAGGCATACGACCGGGTACCTCGTGAGGTTCTGTGGTGGGCCCTTAAGGAGAAAGGTGTGCCTGGGAAGTATGTGCAGTTGATCCGATCAATGTATAGTCGCTGCAGTACACAAGTCCGGTCTGCAGCGGGCACCACTAACAACTTCAATGTGGCTGTCGGTTTACACCAAGGGTCGGCTCTTAGCCCTTACCTCTTCCTGATAATAATGGACGCTCTGACGTCGGACATTCAGGAAGAGGCTCCCTGGTGTATGCTGTTTGCCGATGATATTGTGCTGGTTGCCGAGAGTGCCCTAAAGGTCCAGAGCAGATTGGAGGTGTGGTGGCAAAGACTGGAGAGTGTTGGCCTAAAATTGAGCAGAACTAAAACAGAGTACCTGTTCTGCGATTTTGGCGGTCTCTCTAGTCCTGTGCCCATAGTTCTCGCCGGAACGCCCATACCAACCTGTTCCGATTTTCGGTACCTTGGGTCGCTTATCCAAGGGAATGGTGAGATAGACCGAGACGTGGCACATCGGATCAACTCAGGATGGATGAAATGGCGACAGGTCACTGGAACAACTTGCGACCCACGGATGCCCCTCAAGTTGAAGGGTAAAATCTACAAGTCCGTGATAAGGCCTGTCCTACTGTATGGGTCAGAATGTTGGGCTCTGAAAAAGACGGATGAAAAGCGATTGCATGTAGCAGAGATGAGAATGTTGAGATGGATGTGTGGTGTGACGAGAATGGATAAAGTGAGAAATGAGTATATTAGAGGAAGTTTGAAAGTGGCGCCAGTGACTGAAAAGTTGAGAGGGAACCGTTTGTCTTGGTATGGCCATGTAAAAAGGAGGGATGAAACGCATGTTACAAAGAAAGCCATGAGTATGAATGTGGATGGATGGAGAGGGAGAGGGAGACCAAAGAAGATATGGATGGATTGTGTGAGAAGTGATATGGAAGACAGAGGAGTTAGTGATAGCGTGACGGGTGACAGGACAGAATGGAAGAAAAAAACATATTGCGCCGACCCCAAATAAAACGGGACAAGGGCAGGAAGATGATGATGACATGTATAGTATGTTTATCAGTTGTCTAGTAACACAAGCCCTGCTTAGCATGGGGCTGGATGGCGTTGTGTAACAATAAAAAAAAATAGTAAAAATTGTTTGTTATTATCATTATTTATTAAATGCACATATTATTTAAATTTTTAAATATTTCCTCAAAAAAAAAAACAGTTAAAAAAAAACATTTATCTATCTACACTATCTACATCTACACTAATCTACACTAATATAATAAAGAGGTAAAGTTTGTTTTTTTGTTTTTTTATTTTTTTGTTTGTAGGAGGTAATCTCTGTAACTAGTGGTTCGATTGGAAAAATTGAAGCTATAATAGAAAGCTGCTTTACTCCTGAGTGACATAGGTTAAAAATTATTTATATAACATGGATATTAACGGAGCTATCACAACTTTTGTGCCGAGGATTATAACCGGTTTTCGGGTTTCCAAATCCAAGTAAAATAGCATATTTGCCGCCCACCGTTCAAGGTTATATAGCAACTTTTATGACGCAAAAATAAAAATTTTCGTTTATCGCCTTACTACGAATTGTCATTTTGTCGTATTGTGATAAATCTAACGGCAGAATAAAATAGAACAGCACCAAAGCAGTTAATCAGAGTGTCTCAGAAAACCCTTCGAATTAAAAGTTGGCAATCTCAATCCCATGTCACGCGTAAATCGGCCAGACATCCAATTTGGAGCCGTTACGTGGGGCGACACAGCGCAGTTGGAAAACAGTAGTTTTGTTTGATGTGATTGTCGAAGGAAATTTTATGGAAATGGTTCTTTTGTGATTACTGTGTCGGTACTGTTACACAGATCTTACAATACTTATAGTAGTTATTTTGACTGCAAATAACATGCATTTAAGTGAGCTTAATATCGTTGTAAAATAATTCCATTTAAATGAAAACGAGTAGCGTAGGTAAGTAGCGAAAGAACGAAAAAAAAAAAAAACATAAGAAAGAATGAATGAAAACATGTTTTTTGGCATACACTGACCAAAAGTCATTATCATCATTTCAGCCGAGAGACTTCCCCTGTTGGACAAAATCCTCCATCAAGTGTAATTTGCCATGACAACCGATACAATGCGTCTCGCATCCATTGAATACCGTGTCTCACAAATTCATCGGCCTTCTTTCTTCCAACGCTGCGTCTTTCAGTGCGTGGTCATCACTCTAGAAAAACGAAAAAAGTACCGAAAACTAAAACATAAAAATAAAAAAACAAAAACAGCAAAAAAAAAATAGTTCTAGTAATTCTGTAAAACAAAATACTAAATGAACCGAATTCTTAAATTCAAAATTCAAATAACTTTCAAATAAAACAATCTTGCATTACTGCTATTCTTATACAGGGTGCGTGAAAAAATTGAAAATAAATTGATCGTGCGTAAGTCGCGCGTGAAGTGAGCGCAATCGTTTAGAAAGAACGCGATTACGACGCGGTGAGCGGCGACGCGACAAGCAGACGCGCGGGCGCTCGCGTTCCGACTTTTTTTGGGCATTCACCCTATTTTGTGATTCAGGGGAGATATGTGCTGTTAATATTGTATAAATATATTCGCATGAAGTGATTCTTTCAATTGTGAGATAAAAAGACCAAAATAGTTGTACCTATATTTGTTAGAGGAAAGTTTTTTTAACGTATACTAGTGCTAAACTTCTTAAAAAAAACGTTCTCACCTGATTGTTAGCAGTGATATGATTATTATTGATGGTGAGGTGCACTAGTTTATGAGGAGCCTTGAAGATACCCAAATTATAATCGGACGGAAGACCGCAGCAGACCAATTATTACAGTATTCGATGTACGCGGTATAAACGACGAGGCGAAACGCTTAGTCCGGATCGTAGAGGTTGCAACAATGGAAGGGTAAATATTCGCCGTACACCTAAGTTGCGATCAGTAGGCTGGATATTTCATTAGATCATTGTGGTATTCAGACATCAATACTTGGAACATTGTAATAAATAAACAATAATCAGTACGTAATACAAATATTATATTAGAATTATACAGTGATTTTGTACGTAAACTAACTGGAACATGAAAATAATAGACCCATATGACCTAGGTTTATTGCAAATACAAAAGATTTGAAGTAAGCTACACATACCTAAATCAGGTGCAAAACTTATTTAAAAAATCTACACTAATAAAATAAAGAGGTAAAGTTTGTTTTTTTTATTTTTTTGTTTGTAGGAGGTAATCTCTGGAACTACTGGTCCGATTGGAGAAATTTTTGCAATAATAGAAAGCTGCTTTACTCCTGAGTGACATAGGCTATATTTTATGTACGCGGGCGAAGCCGCTGACAAAAGCTAGTATTTTATACTTCCAAACACCGGACTACATTCCAAATTCAAAACCATAAACAGCGCACCAACTGTCACCAACGATCATCTGCATTACTTTTTAAAAAGCGAAGGCGTCTAAATCGCTTGCTGTTTACACACGGATGAAAAAAAGGTTATATTTGTTGGCTATCGAGGACACCCGCCGCGGTGATTACGCGTTGTAATGGCGATAAATAAATAAGGATGCTTTCCCACTAAATATATTCGAAGTAGCAATGCGGAGCGATAATGCGTAGCGTTGCTGTGAAAATTTGTGACTGTTCTCATCAAAACTACGCGTGGAGCATTCGTGGTACTTTTCATAACGGTGTGTACTTATTCCTCGCTCATATTCTTTGCACATATCTTTCACACGCATCCTTCGAATATGTCTCCAGTACTGATTCGCCGCCCGCATTCCTTGCACACTTTCCTCGGTTTTTTGTTATTAAAAATACCTAGCTCTGCTAGCCCTTTTCCAACAATAACTACGCTAAGTCTAGCTTGCAAAAATAGTTGACTTTTTTTGTGGTTTTTCCCGCTCGTCTTTGGTGGAAAAGCACCCTAAGTGTGGTAAATAATTACGCGACACGTGACGCTCGTAATTGGAGCCTATGCTGCTTAATGTTCGCTTTAATAGGCGCTCGTAGTGAGGGGTCGTCAGAATTGGAAGCGGTGGTAATGAAGCACCTACGGCGATAGCTGTCACTGATTGTACCGGGAAATTAGACTGTTTAAATTTGAAACATGCTGTATCATTATTTGAAATGCGCATTTTTAAATTTGGAACAGTTGCTTGTCAATTTAAAAGTAGAACACTTTTAAATTGCCAGCAGAAAAAAAAAGAAAGAAAAGGATTTGTTTCAATCCATTAATTTACAGACTTAATTTATTGGAATTTGAATACTTTTTTTTATTTCAAAGTACGTTCACAAACATGTAAGCTCAGAAACACAAGACTCTAAGGCCCCTAGATCCCCTAAACTACGACGACTTTTTGATCGATGCTGTAGCGCGTTCGCATCGATTCAATCGCGATGCTACTAGCGCGTTGGCATCTCGTAGACACGTGCGACAGTGTCGTTAAAAAAAGTCGCCGTGAGCAAGGGTCTTTAGACTCGAAACAACTATCTGTAGTTCACACAAATATTTGTTTCATAACCCCTTCAATATCCTTTGGGTTAGTTTAAATCTTCTGATAAGGCTCATTGTGAGTAACTACATTTTAGTACTATATAACGACACCGTCAACGATTGCATCACTGCTTACCATCAGGTATGATTGCAGTCAAGCATTAGCTTAGCAAAGCATTGCATCAACCTTATGTTTCCACTGCTGAGGACCACACGGACCCAGTGCGCGTTGGCAGATGTCACATGTCTTCGAGTTTTTGGTTCTAGGACATGCTCACGATGTTTTCTTCACAGTTTTGAGAGCAGTAGTGATGAAATAAATTACACAAAGTTATGCGCCTGGTTGGGTTTGAACTCTTGACCTACAACACACACATTTCACACCTTTTTATGGTGGGCAAAATCATCCAATGACGAATCCCGCACTTGGGCGGAGCGGGAAACAGTGTCAGACTCTTAATGACTAAACGACCCACCCCATTCCTTCTTAGCCCTCATACCGGGGTCGGACATTCCTTTCAGAAACTGGACCGTGGCCCCAGTAGGCTTCAGCCCTGCAGTTGGGCCTCTACATTTGCTGACAACTCCTTGAGGCGCGCGGGAACAGAGCGCGCCGTCGACGACTTAGCTTGGTCCGGACTGTTATCAGGCGACCGGAGCCCTTACCACTCGGCCACCACTGCCAAGCATTCATTTATATCAATTAAAAGTTATACTGATGTGTCTGAACTCAAACAGCGTATAGTACAATGCCCAATATGTGCTATACGCCCAGAGGCATATATATATATATTATGTCAATGTACCATAGTCATGCATGATGCGCTTTAATTCACCATTTACGTTCCCCACATATTTCAGTGTACAGACAAAGTCGGGAGTATCTCTAATACTTATTACAACAACAACGAGCAGAACTTACAGTGAAGTTTTAATTAATTTATGCATTTAGTTCGTGTGGACTAATATTCCTGTGTGACACCATTTTGTGGTGTTTATTGGTCTATGTTTACAGCAATGTTAGTTGTCTCTGTGTGTGTTGTTAGTTGTCTCTGTATGTGTGTTGTTAGTTGTCTCTGTGTGTGTGTTGTTAGTTGTCTGTGTGTGTGTGTTGAATTATTGTTTCAGAATAGTTATAATTAGAGATGAGCTTCGGCTTTTGAAATATTAATGTTGGCGGATGTTTCTGGTTATTGGCGGAATTTGTGAAATGTTTTGTCGAATTGCAGCGGAATACGTTTGGTATCCAATAATAACAATATTGCGATTGTTCGTATCTATTCTGCTTTGTAAAGGCCAGAGAGATGTAGAAGCTTTATTATTGTGCTATTGGGCTTCCTATTAGAGGCTAATTTCTTTATTTACAATGTTAACACATAACTATAGGTAATAATATAATGAATGTGTGTGTATGTATGTAAAGAATGTGTGCAGTCCCAGTAGTTTCGGCTGTGCGTTGATATGTCAGTCAATCAGTTTCTCCTTTTATTTAGAAGAGATAGATTGACTGGTAGTTAGTGACCGATATTTAAACACGTGATTCTAGTTATGATAACAAACAACTTTTACTATGGGACTAAACCTGACGTCGAAAAAAAAATCAACAACTTCGGAACATTTTTGACCACTTAGGCGAATACAAATGTACTGACCAGCAGTTTATTTTATATATTTAAACAGGCATTGCACGCAGAACAGATGGCCGCTGGGCTGAAAAGTTCTGGAGTTGCGACCGCGTACCGGAAGACGTAGCGTAGGAAGGCCTCCCACAATATGGACCGAAGGTCAGGGTGGCTAAGACTCCATGTAAGACGCACGGGACCGGTCGTTGTGGGGCGACGCTTGGGGGAGGCCTATGTCCAACAGTGAACGTCTTCGGCTAAAATGATGCTGATGATGATGAAACAGGTATTCTTCTGCGCTAAAAACGAATCCTATTAATATCTTTCTGAACAACTTTTCAAACAGATTATTTTCCGAACATAAGTGATTGACGCAATATCAAAGACCGCCAACAAACATCGGAACACTATAAGCGAGCTAAGTTCAATCGTTAGCAAAACTTAGCGCAACTTAGCACAACTTAAACAAAGGATGCTCAAACTTCAGTAGTTAAAAGTTCTTTTTTTTTGCGCAAGGAAACGTATAGTTCGAAGTTAGAACTTTATGTTAGGCTGGCGTTGTTGTGTTCGATATATATCGGAGTAAGAGGGCCATCTTATAAAACGGCACTTGGTGCGTATTTGGGAATCATGGAATCCACGTATTGGATTAAAACCAAAGTCCCTCTCCTAGAAAGGAGGTTTGTGTCCCAGCAGCGGGAACTTTATAAGGCTGATGCAATGCTATTTTAAAAGTTGTTTTACTTATAATGCTATACCGACACTGTCATCTTAGATATTTTTGGTGCTGTAAATCCTTCATGTAGACAACGTCGCGGGCAGCGGCTAGTTATTGAATACAATACATTTTTCTTTACTGGGATAGGGTTGTACTTTTCTGGAACTGACCTGAAAGCAACGACGAAAACTCACGAAAAAAGAAACCGCTGCTCCATAGATTTATATTCACATAACTCGACAAAATGTATAGAGCAGCGGATTTTTTTTTCGTGATTTTTGGATTGTTCTCGTGATAGAGTGACCAACATACACACATAAATATAGTGTCAAATATTGATAAAACAACTCAAAAATACATCACATAGCACGTCCGAAAAAATAGATACACTCATAAAAAACTGCATCAAAACAAAACTCAGTCTAAAAAACGTATTTCATCTGCACGCAGGGTGCATGAAATTGTTGTATAATGAAACAGGCACCGAGGGCCGTCCCCGAAGTACGGGACGCGCTGTCACCGCGTCGATTGAATTTGTCACGCCAAAGAGTACATGCGTGACACTAGAAAATTCGCCGAAATGAAACATTTTTCACAGGCTCACAGACCAGGGAATCGCCATACTGGAATCAAATCAATCAAATCAAAATGGTTTTTATTTCACAAAGGCCTACATGGACACTTGTAAAACGTCAGAAGCTAGTGCACGGTTCCAAATTGGTCGTTTCCTATGGAGAACAACCGGCAAGAAACTCCATGGTTACTCTTTTTTAAAAAAATGCGTTCTTACAATATTTCGTTATTACAGGATTTATATAATTATGTAAGAACAGTGTAGACCAGTCAATATTGTACTCAAAAGCACAATAAAAATAATAAAAAATAAAAGGTGAGTTGTTTGCGAAGTCTACAGTGTTCTTACTTTACAACGTGAAAGAAATATTATATAAAATAAAAAAAAAAATAAGTACGGGAGAAAAAAATACATTTATCACCACAACAGCAAAGGAATTGGTTTGTAGCCATATAGTTTCATTTGAATTAATTCAAATATAATTACTAATATATAAACGTGCATGAGCAGTAGTGACAGAGTGGTAAGGGCCCCGAATTACTAGTAGGTTGTGGTTTACAACCTAGCGAGACGCATTACTTTGTGTAATTTATTTCATCACCACTTCTCTTGACAGACATGTGACATTCACCAATCCGCACTAGGTCCGCGTAGTGGATTACGGCCCATTCCATACCTATTGTCTTTCTATTATGTCTCTAATTACAGTGTTCGAAATGTATGGATGTTTGAGCTGTAAAAAAGATTCCCTATTCCATTTCTGTCAGTCACGGTGACCATCATGGCAGCTTGGAACTCTGTGCAAGGCCTCTCTATGTAGGGATGTCCGTCAAATTTTTTGGCGTCCCATAATTGAAGGCTCGAATTGAAGTATGTTACAGAACTCTTGTTGGCTCCGATGAACATTTTTTGGTTTTTGAAAATTGGATGACCTGTTATTTCAGATGGGTACATCGGGATGATAAAATGTAGTAAATGTTGGTTTCAGTCGTACGTTTTATCTGAGACGAATGTGTTACCGTTGGGAAAAGAATTAAGATGGCTGCTCAGACTTGCAAAGCCTAGTATTTCGAAGTCAATTGATGTTGTTAGGACGAAAAATGTTTTTTTACTAGAGATGTCCCGGGCGTTGGGGATCACAAGGCGATTTGCGACCATCACTAGCGCTGGTAGTTGAGAGCAGTCTATGGTAACTGCCACGACTTAAAAAAAAATGTACATCGCGTGTTTCCAGCCAGGTGGATCACTTATTTATGGATCATATATTTATTGTGCTCACCTAGTGTTATCTTTGTTATTGGTGTTATCTTTTTTAACCCAATGATTGACTGAAAGGAATGCCTTGTAGCATTGAAAAAGTCTGCTTTTGTGGTATTGTACATGCAGTTTAAATGAATAAATAAATAAACTTTAATTTTTTAGGTACATCAAAAAATTAATAAAAAGTCATATCTTATTCTTCTTACAGCTGTAAATGAATATTGGCTACCAAAAAATGGGACACAAAATATGCCTTCACATCGTCAATACATCCGTGAATCTGTTGTCTCCTGTCACAAACCATGGCTACTCGTTACATCCAATTCTGTGTAGTGGAAATACTGGAAACTTGTCAGTTTTCCCTTCCGCACATATTGGACGCACTATGGACAGCTTAATATTTACTACGCTGTTGGGACTATGAATATGAATTGCACTATAACTATTTGGTGTGAATTGGCTTTTTGCGATGTTTTTGGTTTTTTGCTGTTATCCCATTTGATGGTAAACAGTGATGCAATCGTTTATGGTGAGGTGTCCTAGTTTATTAAGACCTTTATAGGATATTTATCCAAGAACTTAAATAAGAAGTTTTTCATACACAAAATGTAAATATCAAAAATAAGCATATCTTTCCGTTAAACCCCGCGAGGACACCGGTGTCCGTGCCCTGATCGACAGGGTAATGAAGCCCACAGCGAACGTCTATGTTTCTGAGCAATTACATATATCTATCTAGACTAGATTTTTGTCTTGAAATACTGTGAACGGTTGTTTGAAGTGAAACCCCGCACCTTCCCAAATGCTGCTCAACCGAATCGGTAATTTTATATACTGTATTGTATAGTTATCAACATTAGCCTTACCTATTAAAGTTTCCACTGCTGGAAAGTAGGCTTCCTCTCTAGGTAAGAGAATGGGCCATAATCCATTACGCGAGCCTAGTACGGATTGGTGGACGTCTCATGTCTTCGATTTTTTGGTTCTAGAACATGCCGGTTTCCTCACGATGTTTTCCTTTACTGTTTTCAGAGCAGTGGTGATGAAATAAAAATCAAAGTAATGCGCCTGGCTGTGTTTGAAACCGCAACCTACAATTCGTAAGTCGGGGAATTTTCCACTAGGCCAGCACAGCACAATATTATTGCTCAGTATTATCTACACTAATATAATAAAGAGGTAAAGTTTGTTTTTTTTGTTTGTAGGAGGTAATCTCTGGAACTACTGGTCCGATTGGAAAAAAATTAGCAATAATAGAAAGCTGCTTCACTCCTGAGTGACATAGGCTATATTTTATGTACGTGGGCGAAGCCGCTGACAAAAGCTAGTATAGTATAAATATTAAGGACAAAATTAAGTCTATCTCAAAATAACTCTCTCAGACATGCAAACTATTCCTCAAGGCAGAACAACTTAGCATGTACCACTAATTCTCAAAATTATTGGCCAGGCATAATTCAGAACTACCAACATTACTACATAATATTCTGAACTAAAACCAATATCTAATCGAAACTTGTACAAGGGACGTGTCGAGCACTCGAGCAGTTTATCGCCGGGGGCGGGAGGGGCTCGGCGTGTGCATAATACAACTGCCGGCGACCGTCGCACTTTCGCGTTTTGAGAATTAGCTCGGGAGCTTAGCATCGTATTAAAATAATAACTTGCAGACAAAAACTGCATAAGCAAAGGTGTAACTGGTGCCTCAAGGAGTTGTCAGCAAATGGAGAGGCCCAACTGCAGGGCCGAAGCCTGCTGGGGTCCCAGTCCGTTTTCTGAAAGGAAGATCCGACCCTGGTATGAAGGCTAAGCAGGAATGGGGTGGGTTGTTTAGTCAGTAGGAGTATGACACTGTTTCCCTTTCCGCCCAAGGGCGAGATTCGTCAATAGATAATTTTTCCCACTATAAAAAAGGTACAACTGCCCAATTTTTTTATTGCGTAAACAGGGAGCCATCGGTTCCATGAAGATAGCCTCTTCGTCATCTGGGGCCAAGGGTTGATGCAAAAGCGAAACACCGGGGCCCTGGAATTAAAGCAAGGAGGAAAAGTGGGTCGTTTAGTCAGAAGTCTGACGCTGTCTCCCGCTCCGCCCATGGGCGGGATTCGACATTCAATGATTTTGCCCACTATAAAAAAACCCTCTTTCTCATGTTGGCCCTTCCTTCGCAGCAGGAGATGACTTCTACATACTGATCTCGTCAGTCTGTGAATTTGAGGATGATTCTAATACCCCTATTTATAAAGAAGTAATTACTTGTTGCTATGTAATTTCTTATTAAGTATTTGAGGTTAGAAATTTTCATTAATAATTTCAATTTTTATTTAACTACTAGCTTTTGCTCGCGGCTTCGCCCGCGTGGTATTCGGGTTCGGGTTTCCGGGATAAAAAGTAGCCTATGTCCTATTCCGGAGTGTATCCTATGCCTGTGCCAAATTTCATCCAGATCCGTCCAGCCGTTTTGGCGTGATTGAGTAACAAACATCCAAACATCGTAACTTTCGCATTTAAAATATTAATAAGATTAGTAAGATACAATACAAATTGTTACTTAAACCCTTGAGCTCCAAGGGAACACCGGCGTTCGCACACCTATTTCTATTAAGTCTCTAATTACGGTATTCAAAAGGATAACTACTTACTCACATATTCATATCAATATTGTAATAAGCCATTTTTTTTTAAAAGAGTAACCATGGAGTTTCTTGCCGGTTCTTTTCCATAAGAAACCACCAAATTTGGAACCGTGCACTAGCTTCTGACGTTTTACAAGTGCCCATGTAGGCCTATGTGAAATAAAAACCATTTTGATACTTTTAATCAATTAGTTTTACTTGTTAACAAATACAGGTGTAAGACCTTCCTCTAAGAATCATCTTCAAATTGCAATTATTTAATCAGAAAACAGTTTCCGAACCCAGCTCCCGGTCTTGTAGTAGCGTTCGACGGACTAGCAGGCTAAGTCTAGGTACAAACTTGTACCGGCGTCCAAGACATCTATCGAACTTGCACAATGTCAGCGCGCGGCTGTACTTCATTAGTATATATCGGACTTAGTTTAATAACTCACTTACGAGAACCACCTACTACTACCTGCTAAGGACTTTGGATTCCGTGTTAGTTTCTGTCGAAGATTTGATGGTAGGGGGGAGGAGTGTTGGTTGAAATATGTTTGGTGATGTCTGGTGATTTGTGCGGAGTATGTCGTGATGGTCCACTGGTGTAGGCAAAAGCTTTTCTTGGGGTTATTTATATACTTTGTTTATTTATAAAGCACAAGGTACACTTAACAAAAATGTATTTATATTTGTAAAGTGTATACTTTACTGTACACTTTTTTATTGTTGATAGGTTCAGGTTTTACCCTTATTTAACCTGATGGATTCTTTGGTTGTAACCATTAGGAATAATAGACCGAAGTCTATGATTCTATTATTATTTATTATTCTATTATTTCTGCTTTCAAAACGGTGAAGGAAAACATCGTGAGGAAACCGGCATTTTCTAGAACCAAAAAAGCGAAGACATGTGACATTCACCCATCCACACACAATCCACCACACGGGCCTACGGGATGGATTACGGCCTATTCGCTCTCCTAGAGATGAGGCCTAAGTCCCAGCAATGGGAAAATTAAGAGAGGCCGATTTGGCTAGTTGGTAAAAGGCTATGATGATGGTATCTGGTGACTTATATCATAGTGCTCTGCTTAGACGGTTCTTCTTAATGTGAGCAACGTAAGCATGGCTGAAGAGCTTGTTGATTCATTCAACACAATGTCTGAAGAAGCAACGCAAAAAAAATGGCGACTGAAAGCTCGGTTTGCATTCGGTCATTTCCGTCGCTCACTCGAATATTTTACAATACTTCCAGGATATGCAAGGTTTTCATAAACATATTTTCTTTCTTTTTTAATTCACGAGCACTTTTGCTGTTGCCAGCGCGCGGCATCGCCCGCATGATAGTAGAATATTATTCCACGGGAACATAATTTTAGGATAAAAAAATCTAATGCTAAGTTTCATCGAAATTCGTTCAATCGTTCAACTGTGAAGAAGTAAGAAAGATACGCACTACACCTGTATAGCATTTAGGTGCGGGCTTGCGGACGGCGAGCAATGGGCAGCTGTCCGTCCATCCGGTAACCGTCCGAACCGAGCCCAACACCTGGGCCCTGGAACTAAGGCAGGAAGGAACGGTGGCTCGTTTAGTCAGTAGAAGTCTGAAACTGTCTCCTACTCTGCCCAAGGGCAGAAGTCGTCATTCTACGAATTTTTCCATCATAAAAAACATCAGTATAATATTAGCATAATGGTTTGATATGATTTTACCAAAACAATGGTATGTTTACATAAATATAATACAGTATACTTTGGCCCTAAAGGCCGTAAACTTCTACCTGTCTATGTAGTGTTAAAATACACCTGAGGGAGTGAGCCAGGTCCAAGTTATAGCCAACAAATTGATCGGGCCAACGTTCCGGGAAGCCAGTATAAGATGTTGCCTTCGGAGTGGCGTATGGAATGATAATGGACCAATTTGAAGTTACCATTGTGCAATGTTAGACTATCAACTCGCAATTATAGTAAACAAAAGAGCGTTGTTTATTGCTATCGATAATTTCCGTTAGTTTAATAGTATAACGGTTAAATTTTAGTCTTTTTAAGCCCGTGGAGGGTTGATCTAGTACATAAAACACTTTCATTTTATTAACCATACCAGAAAGTTGAACATAACAGCGTTTTTTACTCAATTTTAATGATATAATTCGGAAATCTTCATATGCGGATTCGACTTTGGTAAGTTATTTAGTAAACTGATAATTTGTTAATCGACTACACAAGTTATTATTTCAATGGATATTGTTTGAAACACTACTTAAACTAAATAAACTGCCAACTGTGAGCTAAGGTTGACTGCTGCAGAGATAATTTGGTCATGATTATTTACTAATCTAGCCAATCAGATAATCTGATCTGTCTAGTAATCTGATTAACTAGATAAGTAAATAATGATAGCTGATTTTTTTTTTGGCCGGCTTGACTTTATGACTTTAGTTCAGATTTCAATTATATCTTTTTTTTTGCAATCCTTAGATTGGTCATTACCTACTAACATTTTATTGTGGACCAAATGATTTTTTTTTACAAATAAATTATTATTTTTCCTTTTTTTTTTATAAAGCCCTAACGGTCCCACAACTGGGCAAATTCCTCTCCCAAGTCCTGCCAAAGCTAATTTTTCTGCGCTGTCTTGAACCAGTCAACGCGGTACGCGTCCAAGTCATCTCATCACCTCTTTCACCTATAAAGATGACGATGTTTTATAAAAAAGTGGCGTGATGATTATTTTTATAATAAATATTTTTTGATAAAACTTAGTCAATTATTTCGCTGGTATATATCATGGTAACTTATATAGACACTTAATAATTCCATCAACAATGTCCTCGCTGTGTTCTTTAAGATGGGCCTTCTCATCTCGCCTATTGTCTACGTCGACCATTTTTTAAAAGCTTGTTGCTGCATATAACGCAATTCCAAGTGATATTTGATGCAAAAGTAACGCGGAAAAAGAATGAAGATAACACCTGAAAACTCTGTTGGCAATCAGTCATTCTACGATATATTCGAATGTTTCACGAAACTTGTTGCAGTATATATGTGTTTTTATTAAACCCTTAAAGATTTTTGAAAAAACATAACATAATTTAAAATCGCGCAAGGCTTTTTTAATATAAGAGTACATTGTGGAGAGTCAAAATTCACGTAAATTGCAGATTTTAAGAGGTCTTTGCTGGATTACTCTTATACAAAATGTTTTGATTTCTATAGAAGCCTAGAATTATCTAGGCTTCTATAGAAAGATCTAGTGTAAGTACTAGTTTCTTCTTCAGATATTTTGGATATACGGACATCTTATGGATTAATATCACGACGTAAAAACATCATAATCACGTAAGAGCGGTTGTATGAAAATTTACGTCGGGTTGGCCGCTCTTAAGTCATATTGAAACGAAAGAAGAAGAATAAACAGTTTATGTAAGTCCTAAAACCTTATTTAGTCTCGAAATATAAAGTTAATTAGGCATTTACTGTATCGACAACAGAACGAAGAAGGCTGAAGAATTCATTAACTCTAAACGACTAGCCGGCTTGTTAATGAACACTTAACTGAAAAAACCTAATTACTGCTTCTGTTCCAAGGACGTTATTGAATCGAAACCCGTGTTAGTGAAGAGAAATGAGACTGTTCTAAGAGTACTTAGATATCTCTGTCTGAGTTTTATACTGTAGACGGTGTCCCCACCGACCGTGTTCCCACGTTGTCGTCGTGGTGGGGCTTGCGTGTCTCTGTGATCTTGAGGGCTATGCTGGTAGAGCTACTCATGCCGGAAGGCCTCAAGGGAGAGACCAGACCAAGAGGAACACAGGGCGGAGTCCAGTCGGACCGCCTCAGGAGGAGCGCTGCCTAGAAGTATCTGCACCAACAGCTGTTGGTGCTCTTGGGCGGCGATTATGAAGAGTGGGTTCGCCTCCGGTACGTGTCTGCTTATCAGACATGACCAGGATGGCGAACGTGTGTACTGGGGACCCCACCCCATAAAAAAAAAGGCAAAGCTGAGTTCAGCACAATCATGAGCGCGAATGGAAAAAAAGTAACTACCCCAGGAGGGTACCCACATATGGGAGAATCCCTCCCCGAGCAGAGCTCGGGCTGCCCCTCGTATTCTGGGGGGGGCAACCATCGCCTCGGGTCTCCGGACCCTTTACCGTCCTCCGAGGACGCAGCGAGCCAGGGTGGCTCACCCACCTGCGTTGTGGAGTCCCTGGGACCCGTTCCTAGCACATCCACGATGCCAGTGGGTTCTGATCAGGCCGGCAGGAGATTCGGCATTAGGGAGGTGGACGGAGACTTGGTGTCGGACTCCGATGCCGAGTCTTGCCCCGCCTCGGACAACATGGAGGTAGAGGAGCTCACTCCCAAGAGGACTGAGTTCCTCCGAAAGCGCCCCATAGATGGTCAGGGGTCGACCTCCGACGACGCATCGGCTCGGAAGATCTCCTCCACCGGGCGGGGAGTGGGCCGGACATCAGGAAGGGGGAGAGGGCTCCCTGCCCAAGAAGTGGACCGATTGCCGGAAATCGCCAGGGAGGCGAGCCATCCCGGGGAAACCAGTGGTCGTGTTGTCCATTCGGAGCAGGAGCAGTCGGACATTGAGTCAGACGGTATGCAGGAGGCCCTAGCGAAATTTAAGGAGATTGTGACGGCCACTCTAACGGGCGTCTCCAAAAAGAGGCTGGGGTCCTCGAAAGGGAGGGCCATCAATGAGGGCACGGCCACCATTGAGGAGGCGCTGCCGATTGTCTTCGAGGCGCTCGAGAACCGCTTCAACAGAAGGATTGAGCGGCTCGAGGCGGACTTGGCCGAGCTCCGAGGGTATCAGCCTGAAGTGGCGCCAAAGAGGGGGATCAAAGAGGGGCGAAGTCGGCCCCAGCCCCTGCCCCAGCCGGAGAGCGAGGTGCTGACTCTGCTGCGGCAGGAGTTGTCTGCCTTTCGGGAGCAGCAACAGCAGCAGCAGAAGCAATTCCAGGAGCGGGTACAGCGACAGTTCTCTGTTCTGGAGGGAATTGTCTTGCGTCCCCCGCTCACTGCCTCTGGCCAGAAGAGGGTGGTGTCATATGCCGCCGCTGCCGCGGCCGCGGCTGCTGCGCCTAAGGCGGGTCCATCGGGGCAAACTGGGCGCAGGGCAGTGGCGACTGAGCCTGCGGGTCCGGCCGCGGCTCCCAAGCAGCGGCAGCAGCAACAAGGCAGGGCTGCTCCTTCCGTCCCGAAGGGCCGGGGACCCCCTGCAGCGGCGGTGATCAGGCCACGCTTGCCACCTCCCGAAGAACCTTCGGCTGGCGCAGACTGGACGGTTGTCGGGGCCAAGAAGAAGGCGGGCAAGGTGGCCAGGGCAGCCAAAAAGCGCGAGCGGCGTCGACAGCGCAAGAAGCGGGCCATGGCGGCCAGACTTCGCGCCCCGAATTCCTCAGCTGTAGTTATAACACTACAGCCAGCTGCGGAAAAGAAGGGCGTGACGATCGAAGCCGTCATGGAGAAGGCGAAGAAGGCGGTGTTGGGTCACCTCGACGAATTCGGGGCCCCTGAGGGCTTCCGGATTCGGCGCACCGCAACCGGGGCGCGTATTATGGAGGTCCCTGGGGCGGACAGTGGTCCTGCCGCGGACGCTTTGGCCGAAAGAGTCAAGGCGACCCTGGACGTCGAGGAGGCCCGAGTGTCCAGGCCCACCAAGTCCATAGACATGCGGATCATGGGCCTGGATGACACCGTCAGGGAGGATGAGGTGGTGGCCGCCATTGTTAGGACCGGAGGGTGCGCCGCCGATCAGGTGCGGGTGGGTACCATCCGTACTGACAGCACGGGCATGCGAGCCGTTACGGTGAGCTGCCCTGTGTTGGCGGCCAAGGCCATAACGGGCGAGGGCCGAAGGCTTTTGGTGGGTTGGGTTTCAGCTCAAGTCAAGTTGTTAGAACCCAAACCCCTGCGGTGCTACCGCTGCCGCGTGGGTCACCACGTGGGGGCCTATTGCACTGCAGAGGTGGACCGTAGTGACCGCTGCTTCCGGTGCGATCAGGTAGGTCACAAAGCTGTCGAATGCCGCTTGTCGCCGCACTGCTACGCATGCGCGGCGGCAGGCAAGCCGGCCGACCACAGCGCTGGGAGTAGGTCCTGCGACCCCCCCGCCAAAGTCAAGGGTAAGGTCCGGAGGCCCCACCCCGACGTCCTCACCGCCGCAGCCAAAACCTTGGCTGCTGCCGCTGTTGCCGCCGCAGCCGTCGCGGCAGAGCCCTCACAAGTGGCTCGGGAGGAGACTGAGATGGAATGTCACTAACGACTCCATTGCGTTTCCTCCAGGCGAACATCAACCACTGCGCCGCGGCTCAGGATCTGTTGCTCCAGAGCATGGCGCAGTGGTCGATCAACGTCGCCGTAGTCTCCGAGCCATACTTTGTCCGGCCCAGTGGAGACTGGGTTCAGGACCTGGATGGCTCGGTGACTCTAATTTCGTCGGCCGCCGCCGGTACACCGCCCCTCGAGGCTGTCACGAGGGGGCGGGGTTTCGTGGCAGCACGGCTCGGGGACATTGCAGTGGTAGGCGTCTACCTGTCCCCGAGCAGATCTCTCGGAGAACTCCACATCTCCCTTATGGAGCTAAGAGACGTCGTCGCTTGGTTTGGTTCCCTCCCCGTGGTGGTTTGCGGGGACTTCAATGCCTGGAATATGGCTTGGGGGTCCCGGAACACGAACCAACGGGGTCGGTTGGTGGAGGACTGGGCTTTGGAGTCTGGCCTAGTCGTCCTAAACCGGGGTTCTGTCCCCACATGTGTGCGGATGCGGGGTCAATCAGTGGTGGACATCTCGTTCGCCAGCCCCGCACTGTCGCCTTATGTCGTAGACTGGCGCGTTATGGAGAGGGTGGAGACGTACTCAGATCACCGGTACATCCGGTTTGACGTCTCTGCCCAAACCTCCGCCGCGCCGGTCCGACAGAGCCCCTGTGGTCCGCGGTGGGCGCTGAATCAGATGGACCGGGAGCTCCTCCTGGAAGCCGCGACGTTCCAGGCCTGGGTGCAAGCACCGAACAGGCCTGTCGATATCGACGTCGAGGCGGAGTGGTTCCGGGAGGCCATGTCGCAGATCTGTGACGCGGCAATGCCCCGTGTCCCTCCAGGACGTGCTCGGCGCCAGGTGTACTGGTGGTCGCCAGAGATTGCGGCACTACGCAATGCATGCAATCACGCGCGACGCCGGTATGCCAGGTACTGCAAGCGCCGCATCCGCCCGCCGGATGCAGAGGCCAGAGAGGCGGAGCTGTACGAGGAATACAGAGTAGCGAAGCGCACCCTCCGAGCGGAGATGAAGCGCTCCAAACTGGAGGCCTACAAGGTGTGGCTGGGGACTCTGAACGCAGACCCGTGGGGACGCCCGTACAAGATGGTGCGGGAGAAACTCCGTCCATGGGCTCCCCCACTGACTCAGAGTCTCCGGCCCCAGCTCGTGGAGGGTGTGGTGAGCACTTTGTTTCCTGAGCGAGGGGAACACTCCCCCCCGCCCATGGCTCCGCCACCTGCAGTATCTGCGGACCACATTAGCGACGACGATAACAATGCTCCAGAGGTGACCGAGGTAGAGGTGAGAGTGGCGGTGCGAAGGCTGAGTGCCAAAAACACCGCCCCAGGACCCGATGGCTTGCCTGGCAAAGCCTGGGTCCTGGCCATGGAGGCTCTCGGGCCTCGATTAAGGGGGCTTTTCAGCGCATGCATGGAGAGGGGCCAGTTCCCGCTTCGTTGGAAGACGGGGAAACTGGTCCTCATCGCAAAGCCGGGGCGCCCTGCGGACTCGCCGTCCGCGTATCGGCCCATAGTTCTGCTCGACGAGGTGGGCAAGCTCTTTGAAAGAGTCATTGCAAACCGCCTCGTCGCGCGGCTAGAACGGGTGGGGCCGAACCTTTCGGACGGCCAGTTCGGTTTTCGTAGGATGCGCTCTACGGTGGATGCCATCATGCGTGTCCGAGCCCTCACGACGGGGGATGCGGTGTCCCAGGGCAGGTGTGTCGTGGCAGTGTCCCTGGACATTGCCAACGCCTTTAATTCCCTGCCCTGGAGCTGCATTGGGAGGGCACTACGGTATCACCGGGTGCCCGACTACCTCTGTCGTGTGATCGAGGCCTACCTGTCGGACAGGTATATCATCTACCCCGGTCACCAGGGAGAGTGGAGACGACGAGAGATGTCGTGCGGTGTTCCGCAGGGATCGGTACTAGGGCCACCCTTGTGGAACATCGGGTACGATTACGTGCTGCGCGGTGACTTCCCTGACGGGGTCAGCGTGGTTTGCTACGCAGACGACACGCTGGTCTTAGCGCAGGGAGAGTCGCACCAGGCGGCGGTCGAACTAGCGACACGCGGGGTTGCGATAGCCGTTGGTAGGATCCAGCAGCTGGGACTCAGGGTGGCGCTGCACAAGTCCGAGGCCATGTGTTTTTATGGCCCTCGGAGCGCGCCGCCAACAGATTCCCAGCTAACGGTAGGGGGGGTTCACATCGGCGTCGGGTCGACGATGAAGTACCTCGGACTCGTCCTCGACAGCCGGTGGAATTTCAAGGAGCATTTCCGACGTCTGGCTCCCAAGCTGAATCGGACGGGTGCTGCCCTTAAGCGGCTCCTGCCAAACCTTGGGGGACCAGACGCCCCCTGCCGGAGGCTCTACGCAGGAATCGTTCGGTCCATGGCCCTTTACGGGGCGCCGGTGTGGGCGCCGACGCTGCAGCAGCAGCCGAGGGCCCAACTGAACGCGTGCCAGAGGGTCATGGCCATACGGGTGATCCGAGGGTACCGTACGATTTCCCGTGAAGCGGCGAGCCTCCTTGCTGGCCTGCCACCATGGGATCTGGAGGCAACAGTCCTTGCACGCATGCACGATCTGCGCATGGAAGTGCAACGCCGGGGCGAAAGTCCGCTGCCTGAGCATGTCAAGGCGTGGCGGAAAGAGCTCCGGCGGGATCTCGTGATGGCGAAATGGCGTCAGCGGCTATCGCAACCCAGTGCTGGGCACGCCATAATTATGGCGGTAATGCCCCTCCTTGAGGCGTGGCTGGAAAGAACTCACGGCGTTCTTACTTTCCGCATGACGCAGGTCCTCACCGGACATGGTAAGTTCGGGAGGTACCTGCATCGAATTCGTGCGGAAGAGACGCCCGGGTGTCGCCACTGTGTGGACCGCCCGGAGGACACGGTGGAGCACACGGTTGAGGTGTGCCCCGCTTGGGCAGAGCATCGCTGTGTCCTCGTGGGAGCGATCGGTGGCGGCGATCTCTCGCGCCGGGCCTTGGTAGAAGCCATGGTTCGGAGTGAGGAAGAGTGGCAGGCGGTCGCCTCCTTCTGCGAAGCAGTAATGCTAGCAAAGGAGGAGGCGGACCGCATAAGGCAACGGCGTTTGCGCCCCAGACGCCGCCGCGATTCCGATCCGGACTTCCGGCCACCGTAGGCGCGGGCTTGCGGACGGTGAGCATTGGGTAGCTCGCCGTCCGGTCGTCTGGTAATCGTCCGGACCAAGCCCAGTCGTCGACGGCGCGCACTGTTCCCGCGCGCCTCAAGAAGTTGTCAGCAACCGTAGGGACCCTGCAGAAGGGTCGAAGCCAATCAGGGCCACGGGTTTGTGTCTGAAAAGGAAGGCTCTGGCCCTGGTATGTATGGCGATGTAGGAACGGGGTAGGTTTTTTAGTCAGTAAGAGTCTGACACTTGTTTTCCGCTCCACCCAAGAGCGGGACTCGTCATTGGATGATTTTTACCTACCATAAAAAAAAAAAAAATACTGTAGACGGTGTAAGTGAACATTTCGATCTTGTAGATCAATAAGAGATAGATAGATATTTTTTTGATGCAACAAAGTACTTGAACAAAAATAAAAATACAGCACAATAATACTAAAATAAAAAAGTAAACAATAAAAAACATCAATAATTAAAAAAACACATTAATTGAAAAATATTTTTTTTAATCAAATGGGAGCCCTACTCAGCATGTGTCAGGCAAATATACCTGACGCTGGTATTCTGCTGGGTCCCAGAGGTGGCATACGGACGTCGAGCTGAACTTTTTTAAGAAGTGTTATGTGTGTTGTGTAATCTTACTAATATTATATTGTATATTATATATAAAAAATATTATAATACATATTAAAATTAATATATAAAAAATATTATATATAAATATTGTATATTATATTAAACGTGTGTAATCTTACTAATATTATAAATGCGAAAGTTACGATGATGTAGGTCTGACGTTGGTGGTTTTGAAATGTGAACTTGCTTTAAAAATTATATACGTACGTGAATAATCAAACCGTCAATCCGTTAATGTAATCGTCTTTCTTTTGTAGACTTTTGCTGTCGCCAGTAGTTTTGCTCATGTGAAATTAGAAGATTGAGATCGGTTTTTAAGGTTTTTTACTTCAAAAGAAAGTAATGGAACTCTTATTGTCTTTGTTGCCCGTTTGTCTGTCTGTCATGAACCTTTGTCTCGGAAACTCTTGAAGGTGTAGAATTGAAATAAAACTTTTCAATTGAATAACTTTTTACTGAGTACTAATAAATCACTTCAACTATTTTTATTTGTAAAAGTGTATAACATAAGAAAGTAACCTTAAAATTACATATATCATCATCATCATCTTCCTGCCCTTGTCCCGTTTTATTTGGGGTCGGCGCAATATGTCTTTTTCTTCCACTCTGTCCTGTCACCCGTCACGCTATCACTAACTCCTCTTTCTTTCATATCACTTCTCACACAAAATTACATATATAAATAAATAAAACAAAAAATCCTTGTGAACTAACTAAAAGTATCTAACAAGGCGTCAAAAAGCTCTTCCGCGTCGCTGTCAACTGGTAAAGTGCGGCTGGCACCTTTCGATTACCTTAATTAGAGACATAATAAAAAGACAGTTGTTTTACAAGTGCCCATGTATTCCTATGTGAAATAAAAAGACATTGACTTTGACAATAGATATGCGAACTCCAGCGTTCACTTGGGGTTCAAGAGTTTAAACCTGAAAAATCAAACTTGTAAGTTAACGAAAATAAAAGTGAAGTGGTTATTTAAAAATTTGTTAATATTTTGGTTCAATTTATATGACGTGTATTGTACTCAAATTAGCTCTATAATATTTGTATCTATCTTATATTATTAATAGCAGCCATTTTAGTTTAAGTTATGTTCCGCTTAATCTAACAGGTTTTTAGGTTTCTATCGAAGCAGGAGGCATGGTCATAGCACAAGGTTCAACTTATTTGCCGCATACTGTACTTATTGGCCACAAGTTTTGAAAATAAACAAACTTTTACGAATCCCAAGCTAGACGTACAAATTCAAACCCGCAAATAAGAGAATAATTCATCCAATTTTTCCCACCAACTCTCAAACACTCCCAGATCGCGCCATTTTTCCCGATTCTCCCCAAACGCGAGAAGCGACAAAGTAAAATGAATTCCACTGTAACCTTAGATAGAAGTGGGAATGATAAAATTGGAAAATATGTATAGCGATGGTGCGCAAACCCGCAACAATTCCATTCTGCTTTACAATACAACTTTGCATCGGGCTAGCTGTGACGTGGATGCGTTTACACCACACTGTATCTTACCAGTATTTTTTTATTTGCTATAAACAAATGCTTGACTGCGATGCAAGCAGTGATACAATTGTTGATGTTGAGGCACACTCGTTTATTAAAAGCCTGATAAAAGTCAAAGTTAAAATATTTTTATTTTACATAGCCCTACATGAGCACTTGTAAAACGTCAGCAGCTGGTGCTCAGTTCCAAATTGATTGTTTCCGTTTGGAGAAGAACCGGCAAGAAACTCCATGGGAGGTGAGCCTATTGATATCATAAATCTAGATATCGAGGAGTCAATTACACTTTGCTCGGCTCTAAAGTTCAAGTTCGGTATAGGTGTACCTCATCATTTCAGCCGAAAGAAGTACACAACTGGACATAGGCCTCCCCCAATTAACCACCATAGGTCACCATAATGAACGTTCCTGTGCATCTCTAGTCTATTGGATATCAGCAACTCTTGCCAGGTCATCGGTCCATGTTGTTGGAGGCCTTCCAACACTGCGTCTTCCGGTACGCAGTCACCACTCTAGAACCTTTTAACCTCAACGGCCATCCGTTCTACGAGCAATGTAACCTGCCCATAGCCACTTAAGCTTGGCCATTCTTTGGGCAATTTCGGCAACCTTGGTTTTCCTGCGGATATCTTTATTTTTGATAAGATCATGCAAGGAAACTCTGAACATTGCCCTTTGAGTGACTTTAAGCTTTCTGAATTCTGATGAGGCCCATTGAGAGCGACCACGTTTTAGAGCCATATGTCATCACAGCAACACACACTGGTCATAGACTTTTGTCTTGAGACACTTTAAAAACACGGAAAAAATAAGAATTATATGCTGCCTTAATTAGTTTGTAGTTAATGTTTTTTTTTCGGTTCTAGGCACTTATGCATATTTATTTTGTGATTGTGCATACGATGCAGGACAGAGGCAATTCCTAGCGTGGGCGGGGGAACGTATAAAAAATGAGGTGAGACGTAACAAGAAAGAAAAATAAGCAAGATAATATTACATTACGGTGTAACAAGCGGCTCGCAAGAATACTGAAGGCATCTTTGAATGTTCGCTACTAAGGCATGGCTGGCGGCTGGGAGAAAAAAGAAAAATTTAGCTATTCCCCGCCATTGCAATGTTTTTGGAACAGATGCAAGATGGTATAATATCTTTGTTTGGGTATTGAATGGCGGCCGAGAAAGTATGTTTTACTAACTGCTGCTAGCGGATTCACTCGAATGGTAATAGATATTTGGTCCTAAGGACACGTAGGTACTCTCGACGTAAAAAAGTATCCTTTGCTTTTCCACGAGATGGTCTACCTGTGTGCTAAATTTTATCCAAATTTGTGTTGTCGTTCGAGTGTGAAGAATCAATAAACATACAAACACACAGAGTTTCATCATCTTCATAATTATTTAAGATACCTATCTGTGTTCCTTCAATTACCATTCTGGCCATGGCGTATTGTGAAAACGTTATCCGGGGCCCAGGAACGAAGGCAAAGAAGGAACAGGAGTGGGTTTTTTAGTCAGTAAAAGTTTGACACTATCTTCTGCTCCACCAAAGGGTGCGGAGATGTCATTGGATGATTTTAACTCACTTAAAAAATAGCTAACAAATCAAAATCACTACTATTACGCATACTTTGATTCCTTAATACTTTTTATATTGATTTTGTTTAACTTCTATCAGCCTTTTTAATGTTCCCACTGCTGGGACATAGGCCCCCTCTCTTAGAGAGGGAACGGGCCATAATCCACCAAGCGAGCCCAGTGCGAATTGCTGGTTATCACATGTCTTTGAATTTTTGGTCCTACTACACGCCGGTTTCCTCACGATATTTTCCTCCACCGTTTTGAGAGCAGCGTTGATGAAATAAATTACACAAAGTAATGCAGCTGGCTGGGTTAGAATCTGGGACCCAACTCGTAAATTGGTGCCGTTCCACTCGGACACCACTGCTTTCTTTTTTGTTTTTAAAAAATATACTAACTTGTCATCAGTATAAAACAAAGTCGTTTGCGCTGTCTGTCCCTTAGATCTTTAAAACTTCGCACCGGACTTTGATGCAGTTTTTTTAATAGATAGAGTGATTGAAGAGGAAGGTTTGTATATAAATATACCTAATACATGCATAATATATTTAATATCAGTACACGTGCGAAGCTGGGGCGGCTCGCTAGTTTGCTATATTATCTTTATTCACAAAATACTAGACCGAATCAATCACCATAACATAAAAACATCGTCCTTTTTACGACAACTGTACCACTACAGTACCTCGTGCCTATTTCATCACTGAAATATATATCACTTTATCGGGACAAAGGAGTGAAATGCCGAAATATACCTTTCGTAATATGAAACTTGTCGGAATTATTATCGGGCACCCTTTTCATCTGCTCACACCCCATGGCTGGGGGTTGGTTGATACCTACTTTATTGTCGGCAACTATAATAGGGGGTTGAAGGGATTGCTGCCTCGTTCGCAATAATACTGAAGACTTGAGGCTGGTTATGGATACAATCCACGCGTTTGTACCTTCGTTAGTTGTGGAATTATTTGTTTTATTATAAACATAGGACGTACAATGCGTTCAATTTTGTGATTGCGCAATTAGCTTCAATTTTGACATTTCAAAAGTGCCTGTAAATGGTCTATTTGAAATAAATGATTTTGAGTTTGAGTTTGTTCCAAATGAGAATAAGATCGGTTGCCATGTTGTGAAGTTTTTTTTTTTTATTTTGAGTAAAAATCATCCAGTGACGAATCCCGCTCTTGGGTAGAGAGGGGTGGGATCATCCCGTTCATTCGTTTCCCCGCCCCCGCACGGCGAGCTACCCTTTGCTCGCCGTCCGTAAGCTCGCGCCTACGGTGGCTGGAAATCGGGATCAGAATCCCGGCGTCGCGTGAGGCGTGTACGCTGTTGCCTTATACGGTCGGCCTCCTCCTTAGCTAGCATTACAGCTTCGCAGCAGGAGGCAACCGCCTGCCGCCCCTACTCGCGCAGGATCATTTCCTCTACCAAGGCCCGGCGCAAGATTTCGCCGCGCGAGTCTATCTGCAATAAAATTGTTTAAATTTATGTAAAGAAAATGAATACCGTAAAGTAGGGTTACTTTGGCCCTGGGACATGAGAAACTGTGTTTACTGTGTCACCATTGTTTAATTAGCGTGTGCCAAAGTTATACCCCAGGGTCAAACTTACTCCAATTTCCTGCAAACACACAATTCTTAAAAAAAAAAACAAGATTACGGATTGTCGCCTCGACGTGATCTCAATTATTACCCGCATCTTTTTCATCGACTTTCCAACAATATAAGATCACGGACGAAGACAGTCCCAGTGGAGGACTCAATAATTGAACGCATACATAATTTACCGACTTTCACGACTCCCCGACTTCCGCACACCTAATTATATTAAAGCAAACGCTATGTCTTGGGACTTCGCCAATGCGACATACTGAATATGGTATTGTTAAGCTAATTGGGAAGAAAAATTAAGTTAACTGGAAGTAGTTTACCTCATTAGTAACGGTTCTTTTTTTTCCACACAATTTGTAGTAAAAAAAAACCTTTGTAACGCTTGTTATTGTTCAGTTCTTTCGCTTCTATTTTTATTGCGTTTCATAGAATTAGTATGTGTAGTGTGATTAGATTTGATAGACCAGTCTGATAAGGTTATAAGGGTTTAGTCCTAAAAGTACCTACTACTTTTTTATGGTAGGAAAAATCATCTAATGACGAATCCCGTCCTTGGCCGGAGCGGGAAACAGTGCCAACCTCTTACTGACTAAACGACCCACGCCATTGCTTCTGAGCCCACATAACGGAGTCGGACCTTCTTTTCAGAAACCGGACCTAGGCCCCGGTAGGCTTTGGCCCTGCAGTTAGGGCTCTACATTTGTTGGCAGCTCTTTGAGGTGGGTGGGCACAGAGCGCAACTTCGATGACCTGACTTGGTTTGGACCGTTACCAGATTACCGGATGACGAGCTACCCATTGCTCGCCGTTTGCATGTCCGCCGCACCTACAGTGGCCGGAAATCGGGATCAGAATCCGGGCGACGTCTGAGGCGTAAGGGATTATTGGTATAAAATTCATATTGCCTCAAAGAGATGGCAGCAAACCGTACGATCTCATTAAGGCCGATGCTGACTAGGACCTCAGACATTTTCTGAAGAGGAAACCCGTAGTCATAGAACGAAAAATGCAACTGAACTTCCCAGTGTAGTTTTAGTCAGTAGAAGTCTGACACTACATGACCTCTAGCTCCATCAGACTGGGAGAAGCCATTGGATGATTTTCAGCCTTAACAAAAGATAGCTTTATTTTATTCTTATTTGTTGTCACCCGTTCCTATAATTTGGGGTCTTCTCTCTAAACGGCGTCAGGATATTCAAAATATTTTATACCAGAAAATTCTACAAGGGGAACTTAAAAAAGTAAAGCCTCTCTATTCAGTACACCTCTTACAGTACGGCCGTCGGATCTTAGCGAGTCTCAAGTTAGACTTTACGAATTTTAGCGCTTGAAAACTCGTACAAAAACAAAGTTAAAAAAAAATCCAATAATAGTTTTTAACAGCAAAATAACTGCAAACTACATTTATTTGTTTAGACCATTTATTTTTTTATGAGTTTTCGTTTTGAAGCGCTAAAATTTGCCGTACTCAATTTGTAATCAAAACGCAAAACTTAAGAAAAAAAAAACAAAACACTGGCACATTCCTTTTCCAAAACCCTTCATCTCACAAATCTAGGTTCCCAAACAAAGACGTTTCATCCCCGCCACAGCGCTTTTCATCTGCCTCGCCTGTGTGTTCAGATGTCCTGTGCTCATTTCTAAGGGACTCACATTACTCCACGAATATTCGCTGCTTGACATTTTCTTCTGAAATATAAAAGAGGCATTCTCTTGAGCGTTGCAGGGAATGTTGACGTTGAAGGCTGCTGAGGTATGTTATGTCCCCTTAAGGTTGTTGTGACTGCGGTGTACAGTTAAATAATAAATATGTTAAGCAGCTAGAGGTGAATCGCTGTTGAATTTTTGGCTTTCGAAACAAATGCGGTCTTGCGACGACAGAAACTGAAGTCGAAAATGGTTATCGTCGCGACTGGTTTTTGCAACGAAGACTGTTTTGCAACCAAACAGTCTTCGTTATTCGGACGGAAAACGGTTATTTCGTTGCAGAACAGAAAACGATTTTTAAAAACGTTTGTTTTTGAAACGCTCACCACTTTAAACAGCTTTCGAGCATTTCACGTGGTACGGACAACTAAAAAAATTGCAATGAGTGCGAAAGGCAAAGAAGAAAAGGGGTAGGGTGTTTAGTCAGTAAGAGTATGACACTGTTTTCTGCTCCGTCCTAGAGCGAAATACGTCATTGGGTGTTTTTTGTCCAACACAAAAAAAAACTGTCTGAGTATCAATAAAATTAAAGAGGCCCAGCGAGGTCGATGTCTGCTAAGGCTGTCTTCGACGGAAACGTCTGTGCTTATAGAAAATCTAGAAAATCTTACAAGCCTTTTCATTCCTCCCTAGAGCAAAAAAAGACATGGAATGACTTTAGACGGCTCGGCTGGCGCAGTGGTTGAGTGATTGATTGCTGTGCTGAGGGTCGCGGGTTCGATTCCCGTACGGAACAAATATTTGTATGGCCTACTGATACGTGTCCAAGGTCTGGGTATCTTGTGTATGTGACTTTACATGTGTTTTTGAACGCACACGTTCAAACAAACACAGGAGTAAATTCTAGTGTGGAACAACGTTTTTTTTAATTATTATTATTATTATTATTACTAGCCTGTGCTGTCCCACTGCTGGGCAAAGGCCTCCCTCCATTCCTTCCATTTATCTCGGTCGCTCGCCATATCGTTCCAATTCCCAAGGAAGACATCCAGGTCGTCCCGCCATCTCCTTCGTGGTCTGCCGCGGCCTCGCGTCGCTGTGTCCGGGCACCAATCCTGTGTTTTACGGGCCCACAGCTCGCCAGACATGCGGCAGACATGTCCTGCCCAGTCCCATTTAAGTTGGGCAGCCTTTTGAGCCACGTCGACGATTTGTGTTTTGGAGCGCAGTGTAGTGTTTCGAACGTGGTCTGTTAATTTAACACTTAATATGCTGCGCTCCATAGCACGCTGGCAGACCTTGAGCTTGGACTTTTGGATGTTAGTCAAAGACCAAGTTTGTGCACCATAGGTCAGAATAGGGAGAATACACATGTCCATCAGCTTACGCTTCAGTGACATGGGCAAAGTGCCCTTTAATAGTTCCTTCATGGACCAGAAGCTCTTCCAGGCATTTTCTATTCGGCGCGTTATTTCTTTTTCTTGCCTTGCCTGGAAAGAGACTACTTGGCCCAAGTAGATATACTCTTGGACATATTGTATATTCTCCCCGCCTACGTGTATGCTCCTTTTGGAGCTGTTGGTCATGACTAGTTTTTTTTAATAGAAAAAAAAAAATTAAACACAAAAAAAGTTTTGCTGTCACAGTAAACAGGCCTACAATCTAATTGAAACCTTTCAAGCCACCAAAAGCTTCGACCATTCTAAATAAAATAAAAAAAAAACATCAAAAAATCTTGTCAGAACTGTTCATCAGAATGTAACACTACATTTATCTTCCATCATTTATTCCAAGCCACGTACTGAAATTATAAAGGAACTCCATTGGGAGACGGCGTAGCTACAATATTTGCGCTCGTTAAAAATGCCTCGAGATTTTGTACAACGTTGCTTTTAAGCATTTTCAGTAACATTGTTTAGATAGATGAGGAGAATGGATGCTTAAGAGTGCTCAAGTGCTCATAAAATGTTTTAGTTATGCTCGGTTTTAGCTGCTGTGGTATAAGCAAAGCATTTTTGGTGGTAGGGTATTTCTTTAGCTCTTTCTTGTGGTAGGTAAAAATCATTCAATGACGAATCCCATCCTTGAGCGGAGCGGAAATAGTGTTAGACTCTTACTGACTAAACAATCTACCCGTTCCTTCCTTGTCTTAATCCCAGAGCCCTGGTGTTACGCTTATGTATCAACCCTTGACCTCAGGAGGCTTCGACCCTGCAGGGCCCCATCAGTTTGCTGACAACTCCTTGAGGCGCGCGGGAACAGTGCACGCCGTTGACGACTTGGGCTCGGTCCGGATCGTTACCAAACGATCGGACGGCGAGCTACCCATTGCTTGCCGTCCGCAACTCCGCGCCTACGGTGGCATTTCTTTAGCTCTGGAATGGCTCTTAGTTGGAACTCTGTGATACCACGAAAGATGTGTTCAAAGTAATGACGTGCTGTTTTACACTGAATACTCAATTTTTTATTGCATTCCACAACACCTAGCACTACGCTATGTGTTTTTTTTTCGGAGGGAAAAATTCCTCCACCGACATCTCCCGCCCTTGGGGCTAGGCTAGTAATTTGATAAAGAAGAAACTGACTGACTGACATATCCAAACACAGTAAAAAATACTGGGACTAAAAAGAGTGTTTTGCACACGAATTCCTTTTATAACGTACTAGCGTCCCGCCCCAGCTTCGCACGGGTGATATTGAATATATTATGCATGTATTATGCATACAAACCTTCCTCTTGAATCACTCTATCTTTTAAAAAAACTGCATCAAAATCTGTTGCGTACTTTTAAAGATCTAAGCATACATGGGGACAGCGGTAAGCAACTTTGTTTTATACTATGTAATGAAGTAAGCACAGAAAGAGGATTTCCAACACTAACCGGACAAAGTGACAACATTTGGACGAGGGTTAAGTCCAGCAGTGGACATTATTTAGCTGAAATGATAATAAAGATAAAATAAAATCAAACAAACCACTACGAAAACAAAATAAAACAACTTCAAGAAAGACACAACAAACAATAGAAAAATCACTTCACAAAAATATTTCAAGGAAATTATCCAATATTCTTAATGACCCCCAACTACCCTTTGTCGCAAAGAATATAACGAGAAGTCTTCTAACTGATTGTGGCTGGAGTGGAGAGAGGGGAGGGGAGGATATGCACATATGGATGAATAAAAACTTGGTAACGAGTGGCTACGATCCTTTGCGGTGCTAGGAGACCGTGCATTGTGTTTCGAGTAGTGTGTTAGGTCGTTGTCCAAGTTATAGGCGGTAGTGGTTTTTTGAGAAAGTTTCATTACAGTGTATTTATTTTATTCTTCTTGAGTTATGTTAACTTCCAAAATAAAACAATACAGTAGTCTGTAACGTATTTATTCGTCTACCATTTCTTAACTATGTCCATAGTATAGATTACTTCGAATACGATTATTGGCAACCATTGGTTACCATCAGGCGAAATAGTCGTCAAGCGCAGGCCTACCAATAACAATAAAACAATCTGATTTATATAAAGAATGTCAGAAAACCATTCTACCAATAGTTCATTTAGATATTTTGACGATTTAATTCTATACTGTCTTTTAAAACCTTTGGTTTTTTGTTTTGAGGTTTGCCCTGAGTCGCTGTGTTTGGGCACCTATTCTGTGTTTTATGGACTCATAGCTCGTCAGGCATGCGACAGGAATGTCTTGCCCTTAGCTAAGCTACAACATAAGCTTTGTTCTTTTTAAAATTTGCTGTGGCTGGGCACGGTGCTCGCAGAACAGATGGTTGTTAAGGAATAAAGATACTGGAGTGGCGACCACGTTCTGGAAAATGCAGCATTGGAAGGTCTTCCATAGGGTAGATCAATGACATGGTGAGGGTCATGAGTACCTATCTGATGAATGCGAGACGCACAGGGCCGTTCGTAATGATGACACTTAAGATTTGCCTATAGAATAGAGTAGGTATTACTTAATTGTACACCAAAAAGTTATCTAAAAGGTGGTGATAATTTAAAAGGTGTCTATGTCCAACAATGAACGTTTTCGAAAAGTTAATGATTTAAGAAAAGTAATAATAGATGTATTAATGTGTTTGAAGAAATAAAAATTTTAAAAATTCTTCAAAGATTCTTGAATTATCTCTCTTGAGCTCCGAGCGCCGGCGTTTGCACATCTATTGTCTTTCTATTATGTATCTAATTACGGCATTCAAGGTTAAAAAACTTTATTTGATGTATAAATTAAAAGTATTAAAAAGGATTTTATGTACCAACTGCAGCATCACGTTCCATTAGTACCTAATTAGAATTCAAACAACAATATAATAATTACTCAGCTAGGTTTACAATTCCGAGTAATGCAACATTGAATTCGAATTGAATTGTCATGAAACTTGTCGTTTATATAATACTGTTATGTGACAGCGGCTTTGTGTATGCAAATATTTAGAATTATTAATTTTCAAATGACAAAGCGAATATGACATGATTTGAATAATGGTGTATGGAGATTGTGTGCTATTTTTGGTATTTTAAAAGCGTTATTGAAATTCTGGTCTGGATTACAAAAGCTTGGGCCGTGCGTACGCCATTTTTTAAATAACAGATAGGTAGATGTACTCTTTATTGTAGGTACACCATATGTGAACGGTAAGGTTCGTGCTGCTAGATATGTCGGGTGCTAAATGATAAGTCTGAGCTAAGATTCAGAGTACGTTTATTCCGACACTTTACGCTAATTAATGCTAATGATGATAATGAGTGCTACAAGTATGCTGCTCGATCGCGCACTGACTCGCATAGCTCACGCTTTCCGCTGGTGCGGCCGCGCGACCTACTTGAGTCAAAACTGCTGATGATGATGTGTTCGATGAGTATCGAACATGCTCCCGAGGGAAAGATGTGGGAAGGATGAGTTGAGATGATTACACATTTAAGGGAGTTAGTAAAACATAGGTGAACCAGTATTTGTTTATGCTAAATGGAGGTTAATACAATGCTGAATGTTCTTATCCTAAGTGATAGCTAATCTCTATCTAGATCTACCGTAAAGACCGATTGTCTTTTACTGATAGGTGACGTTGATTTGTCTCTTTTGCACCGTAAACTGGACCACCGTTTGGTCCCACAAACACTGGACCCTTGCACGGGCACGGGTGATTTACGCGCACTAGCACTAACACTCACACTGCTGGTAGGCGCGGCTCGCGGCGCAGCAGGCTCGCTTGGAGCCTGCGGGTCCCGCGCGGGCGCGGGTGAGGCTCGCTTGCCTCGCCACCACAGGAACACCAGGAACGCTACGACGCCGACGACTGCTGCTAGCAATACGTATGATATGGTATAGTGATGTATATCATGCGTAGTTAATGTTCCTTCTTCTAAAGCTGCTTTCTTCATAGCGGCTATCTGATTGCCGAGATGTGTTAATGTGTTGTTGATCTGTGCATCCTCTATCGTTGTTTCGAGAAACGGTAGTGTAATATTGACCAAATGATGGTGCTGTATTGGAGCTATATTCGCTAAGAATAGGTCAGGTTTTAAGGTCAGCTTGTTTTCCTGCTGATATGAATAAAGTGTTATGTCACGGCCCTTAGCTATGCATTCTTTATCGAGTTGAATGAGCCCGGCCTTGCTGACACGGCGCGTTCGGGTTTCATTGTCACATATGATTGTAAATGTATAGGTATCGCATGCGAAATACAAATAAGACGATAGGTCGTGTAATTGTAACCACATATTCTTGCAGGTTTCTTTCTTAGGCTGGCAGATACCTATTTGTTCTGTTTGACAGAACTTTTCTTCTGGACCCAGTCGATTTATTGGACCTCGTAGCTGACAAATATAACTTTTATCCTGATAAGTGCAGGTTTGAAGATCGTCGTTCTTGATTTCGATATAGGAGTCCCTCATCAGATTAGTTGCTATGTAATCTGCGAGGGGAGTAATGCTGATCATGTCTTTTCCCACCTGGAGGGGAACAGGTATTAAGTGGTACAGTTGGAAACTGTCTCTGCTAATGAGTGGCACGGAGATCTCAAAAATGAAGTACTCTTTACTCATTCTCGCCTTGATCTTTAGATGCTTGTAGATTTCATATAAATCAGACTGGATATTGTTGATAGGTAAAGTAAGTTCTTTTGATATTTGACCGGAAATTATTTGAAGTTCGTTGCTGAGCTGTTCTGGAGTAAGTAGATGCATGTTAATTTTACTATGATAAATATCCGCTAAGGTGTCGATTAAAGTATCTTGGACACGCTTTAAATTGTGTATCATGTTTGTGGTAGCCATGGCTGCGAGAGTGAACTCTTGTAATATTGATGTAGTTTTACTTTGTAATTGTATCTGCTTAGTCGCTTGATCTAAGAGGTTAAGATGTCTATTTATGAGCTTGTACTGAGTATCAATAGTCTTCTCAGTTCGTTTCAGAATATTATACTCAGCTTCTACCACTGACGTTTGGTTTTGCCAAAGCTGTAATAGGTGCTTTTCGTTGCTATTTATAATTTCGATATCACGTTGGTATTTATCAGCGAAACTTTGGTCGAGTACTCCAAACAATGTATTGGCTATGGAGCCGACCGCGTTGACAAGGCCGCGTCGCGTTCTTGACCGAGTGCCGAAATGCTGATTTAGCAGCAGCTGATTGTGATATTGGAGCTCACTATAATCGTGCTGCACTTGTAATAAAATCATGTTACAATGGCTAGGCTCTTTGATTTGTTCACATGTCTGCTGTAGATATTTAATGAAGGTTTCCACGGCTTTATCACCTTGCCAATAAGGTTGCATGTTGTAGTAGGATACAATTCTCCATTGATCCCGTATTAGATTTAATGTACCTATTGGATCGTAGTATAAAGATTGATTACCGCTAAATTGGGTAATGTGGTTCGATGCTTCACTGCTGCTCAAAATGCTGATAAAACATAACAGTGATAGAACGATGTTGACGAAATTAAGATGCTTTCTTGTACTTGCTTGTGTTTTATCATTTGTGATCTTGGGTTTGGCTTTTTTACTTTGCTCTTCAGCTTCCTTTTCTTCTTCCTCTTGCTCGATTGGTAAGATGGACAATTTGATAATAGGTCGCTTTATTAAACCGTTCTTTGTCTTTAGTGTCACAACCCTTACAAACCCGTCCTTCCCTTGGTGTACCTCGACGACTCTCCCCACCGGCCATTTTCCAGAAGGAAAGGAAGAGAACACAGGAATTTCCATCTTCGGTGTGGACTTGTCACGGTACGACGTTGCCCACATCTTAGAGCTGATAGCCTTTCTCAAGCCGTTATACGTACGTTCATATTTGCTGTAGCTTAATTCGTACGCCTCGTCGTCTTCCAACTCCATCATTAGTTCCCAATGGCTATTGTCTACGGCTGTCCATCGAGTTTGTAATAATCGCAAGGCGTCTTCAAACTCCCATTTATCGGACAAGGATTCGACATCTATGCCTTCCACGGTTCTTGCGAATGCTTTGAAATTGATATGTTGCTTGCGCTTCATATCATCTAGTTTGCTATAAATACCTTTAGACTCCTCGGCACGAGCGCGCGCCGGGCTGGCGGATGCCAAGGATGGCTCGTTGTCCTGGTGCTGAAAGGATTTGGCCCCCGAAGGACCTGCGGTAGCTGCTACTTGTTGACTAGAAGGGTTGTCTTCTAGATCATCGAATCCTGGCGGCTTTGTTTGGTGACATAACGCGTCATAATATTCGGATATGGCGTCTTTTGCTACTTTATAAGACTCCATAGTTCGCTCGAACTCCGAATTTACGAAGTACTTATGTCCTCTGTTTTCAAACGGCACAAGTTTTTCGTTGTTCAGCTGATACTCTCTCCAATACAACTCTAAAAGATCTAGTCTCTTTTTACAGTAATCGAGGGTCTTACGCTGCTTGCTATCCTTATTAAAATTAATAAGGACCTTTGCAATGCTCTCTGCTAATTCAGTTTGTTGGAAGTATAAAGTCTCCATTGTGCTGCTGTTAAACTTAAGTGAGACAGAAGATACGGAACGCTCTTACTTGAAAGCCGCTAGTCCTACGGCTATTGCTGCTACGCTGCTGGCTCGCTGCTGTTGCTGCGCGGGTAGCTCCCCACGGTGGTTGTGAATCCCTATGAACTCACGCCTAATCTAGTTCGCGGCAACCCACAGGTTGCTGGTACGGCACAAGCACTTCGCGTTACGATTTATCGCGGTCGCGGAGTCCTTGACGGCTCGAAGGACCAATGTGAACGGTAAGGTTCGTGCTGCTAGATATGTCGGGTGCTAAATGATAAGTCTGAGCTAAGATTCAGAGTACGTTTATTCCGACACTTTACGCTAATTAATGCTAATGATGATAATGAGTGCTACAAGTATGCTGCTCGATCGCGCACTGACTCGCATAGCTCACGCTTTCCGCTGGTGCGGCCGCGCGACCTACTTGAGTCAAAACTGCTGATGATGATGTGTTCGATGAGTATCGAACACCATAAATACAATTTGGTATCATCATCATCATCCTACCCTTATCCCATATTACTTGGGGTCGGCGCAACATGTTTTTTTCTTCCACTCTGTCCTGTCACCCGTCATACTATCATTAACTCCCTTTTCTTTCATATCACTTCTCACAAAATCCATCCATCTCTTCTTCGGCCTCCCTATTCCTCTCCATCCATCTACGTGTAAACTCAAAACCTTTTTTCGTAACATGCGTTTCATCTCTCCTCTTTACATGGCCATACCAAGACAAACGATTTCCTTTCAACTTTTCAGTCACTGGCACCACTTTCAGACTTCCTCTAATATACTCATTTCTTACTTTATCCATTCGCGTCACACCACACATCCATTAGGTATATTAGGAGCTTAAAATTACTAAAGTGCTACAATGGGCGGTCTTATTGCTAAAAGCGATTTTTTAAAGACAACCTTTGGAATGATATGACGTAATCAAAGCGGTAAGTATTCTCTTTGAGGATGGATGAAAAGGCGTCATGGCGCCCTCACCTTCCAAATCATGCTGATTCTTACCAGACGTGTTTTTTATGGTAGGTAAAAATGATCCAATGAAGAATCCCGCCCTTGGGCGAAGCGAGAAACAGTTTCAGACTCTTACTGACTAAACTATCTAACCCTTTCCTTCTTTGCCTTGATCCCAGGGGCCTAGGTAATACGCTGTAGCATTGGTCCCTGGAGGCTTCGACCCTGCTGGGCCTCTACAGTTTGTTAACAAGACCTTGAGGCGCGCGGGAACTCGAGGTCCGGATTGTTACTAGACGACTATAGGGCGGGCTATCCATTGCTCACCGTCCGCAAGCCCGCGCCTACGGTGGCTGGATATCGGGATCGGAATCGTGGCGGCGGCGGCTACAGCGAGAGCATCGTTGCCTTTGCCTGATGCAGTCAGCTTCCTCCATTGCTAGCATTACTTTTAGAGTTTAATAATAACTGCGTTTGTTCATTTTACGTGCAATGTTAGATTGGTTGGATAATAAATTACGATTGCATCTATATTATTATTTTTTGCTGGCAAGAAAAATTTGTTTTATTATATTTATATTTATTTAAAAAAACAAAAAGTCGACAACAAATCTTGCACATTTTTCACTTTAGACCACACCACTGTAGGACGTAGTGTAGGTACTAGTAACGTCTTTGAGTCGCGGCTCCATTGAAGTCTAACCATGCAAATTATGAGACAGGTACACATTGACGGCTCGCGCTTGGCTCTGCGGTCGCTGTGTTTGTCACTCGCGACGTGTGTTCCCTTAGTTGGGGTAAAGGAGTCTGCCTATTGCTTCGTATAGTTCTTAAAAAATAAAAGGCTCTTTTTGACATTTCAATTTTTATTACTGTTTAAGCTTTGAACTATCTAAATTACAGACAGTCAAAAGACAATAGGTGTGCAGACACCGGTGTTCTTTTGGGATTTAATGAACTAAGAACAGTGGTGGCGAAGTGGTAATGAGCCCGACTTCCGAGTTGTAGGACACGTGTTCAAGCCCAGCCAGGTACATTACTTTGTGTAATTTATTTTATCACCACTGCTCTAAAAACGGTGAAGGAAAACATCGTCATTTGAAGACATGTGACGTGCACCAACCTGCACTGGGCCAACATGGTGGATTACAGTCCATTTACTCTCCTAGAGAAGGAGGCCGGAGTCTCAACAGTGGGAACGTTATAAACTGATAACTACGAAACCCTAAAAAGGAAGCGTAGTACAAACGTTCAAGTTCCTAGTTCCAGTAGTTTCAGTTAGTCAGTTTTTCCTTTTATATAGATACTAACGTCGTGAATATAACAAATATACGGGGTGTCTTTGACATCCACGCACAAACGAATACCATGGATCCAGTATATGATTCTAGACCTCCAATAGTGGAATTTTTTGTTTTTACGTTTTTTTTTAGATTTAAACTGTATAAAAAAATTATCTTAACATTTTTAGCAAAAAAAAAACTATCTTTACAATATTACTTTAGATGTAATGGTAATATTATCAGGTATTTAAAAAAATAATATATAATAATATAACATTCGACAACTATCACATATCGTCGTCTAGTCTCAAGCTAAGCAGAGCTTGTGTTATGAGTACTAGACAACTGATAAAAAAAAACTTATATATAAACAAATATAATACATAGATTTATCACAAATGATACACATACTTATATATTTCTAAATACATACATATTACACGATAAATTACACCCAGACACAGAACAAATGATCATGCTCATCACACAGACGTTTGTTTTGGGTGGGCATCGAACCCACGACCTCCGGCATAGCAGTCAGGATCGCTAACCACTAGACCAAGCGGCCAGTAAAATATGTGGAGCTCTTTCAAATCAATTTTCTGTGTTTAACCCGTTGTCGCATTGTATCATATCTGTGGCCTTATCCCATTTGTTTGATGGAGCTTTTAATCAGACGAATGAAACCCCGGGACAGCTAGGTACCTATAATTTGTCAAAGTAATTAATCATCTCCATCACCGAAACACATTTCCATTACAGAATTAACGTTTTGCATAATATTTTATTTATGTTCCACGAAATCATTTTCTTATTAATTAAGTCTTTGAGTTTTGAAAGTCAAGTTACATTTAATTTAAATGAATATTTCTGAAAGGCAAATAAATTTCGATGTGCTTTCGTATTTAAGTTATGTTAATTTAATATTTACTTCTTAAATGATAATATAAGTATCTTTGTAAAAACTTATTTTATAAACACATTTCTAAGTAGTGAAGTTGAACAACTTCACTACTTAGAAATGTGTGCCTGGCCTACTTTATTTTACGAGTAGAACTACTCGTAAAATAAAGTAGGCCAGGCACCGGTCAAAATCTTAGTCAAAACGCTTAAATTAATGACATTCATCATCATCATCAGCCTTTTTAATGTTTCCACTGCTGCGACACAGACCTCCTCGAAACGAGCCATAATCAACCACGCGAGCCCGGGCGGAATTGTGGATGTCACATATCTTCGAAATTTTTGGTTCCAGGACATGCCGGTTTCCTCACGATGTTTTCCTTCACCGTTTTGCGAGTAGTGGTGATGAAATAAATTACACAAAGTAATGGGCCTGCCTGGGTTTGAACACGCGACCTACAACTCGTAAGTCGGGCCCTTTACCACTCGGCCACCACTGCTCTGTCAAATTAATGACATTAGTTAGACATTAATGTCATTGATGTCAATGTTTATGTGTGTTATGTTTCTGCACCACCTCTGGTATGGTGATCTCGACTGGTAGAAAATACCCAAGGCATTAAGTCTGCTTTTGTATAAAAACTTTATGCACATAACACTGTATAGTGTTATGTGCATAAAGTTTTAATAAATAAATAAAAATCAAACGATAGACGTCAACGTCAAGTATACGTTTTCAAAAGAACCTGCTGCCCCGCAAGCCAAGTTACGATCGTTTCGTCGAACGCTTTGAGTTGGCTCCGCCCCCAATTCTTTTGTTCTGACATCATCTCAATGCTCAGTCACGTGGTTAAAAAAAAGGAATTGAAGCCGTGATCAATTCCAAGCGTTCGATGTTAACGAAACTATCGTAACTTGTCTAAGGGAGATGACAGTTAAGCGGAGCCAACTGATTGTATGAATATTAGATTTTTTATTTTGTTACAATGAATGCCAATGTGCCCAAGTGTAGTCATTTTTTAGCTAGGTATCACTGATTTCATTTTTCTCCTTTTAGAAATCGGTTAAAGTGCCCCTAAGAAGCAAAAATCTTAGTTCCCTTGAGATCTACGAGCAAGCTAGCTAGACTGTACACTGTACCACTGTCTTTGACTTGCGTACAAAATATTTCCCAAGGCTCTTTTAATAAAATTATGACATAAACCAAGGACTTTTCTCACAAAAGTAAGATAGAAACAAAACAAGATATTAAAGCTCGCCTCGTTAACTCGTATAATTAAACTAAATTAATTTAAGTAGAATTTTGAATGGGTTAGCAAACAATTAAACCGCACAGCGTAATCTAAGTGTGAATGTATTGTTGAGATGCGGTCATATTGCTGCGTCGCGTATCGTCGTGGGGGAGGGGAGTTATGTGCATGGTATATTATGTACTACGCATATGTTCTGTCGTGATAATGTCATGTGAAGAGGAGGGATAAAGAAAGAAAGAAAGAAAAACTTTTTATTTGCGCGACTTACTCTTAATACTAATTTACAAGAATTTTAACTTTCATGTAGATGGATCGCCAAAAAAAAGATTAATCCATTCTTCTCTTTTTGGCTCAAACACACACAATCACACAAACCATTGTGTGCGGAGTGACATGAAAAAAAAAATGGAAATATAGTGTGACTGTAGGAAGAAAAAAACGAGTTGTGTATACCCTATTCGCGTTAAGATTAGACATACAAACAAACCTTTTTTACTTTCAGTTAAACCGATTTTGACTTTTCTGCCGTAGGCATAAGGATGGCATTAAAAGCAAAAACCGGCCAAGAGCGTGGCGGGCCACGCTCACTGTAGGGCTCCGTAATTTCCTGTCCGTCACAAATGTCTCAAAATGTAACAGAACTCTACACAAACTTTGTGTGATGATGATTCTCCAATGAATAAAGCCGTTTTTCAAAATACAAGTCCATTTAGTTGAGTGTGAGCAGTTTTATTCATTTTCTTCACGGACGCAATCTATAAACTAAAATATATTGCTAAATAATCGCTGATGCTACGTAATTCACTTGTTTATCATTTTCTTTTATTTAATACTTCTTTTTATTTTAAATACTTTAAATCAATTACTGTCTTTCTGTCATTCACGTTCAAAAGTCGCCATCCATGCTCTGTCTCTTTCATACCCTTCCATTTCTCGCTCTTACACTCTTACATTTCATTTCACGCATCGTTCATACATTCCTTTTATACATCGTACGTTAAAATTTAACTATCTTGAAATTTATATATTTTTATTATTCGTAAGATATATTGCAGTATATACATATTATGTATAGCTAACTGTTATGTGTATGAGTGTATTAGTCCATCGACAATCAATCGAGCAGAAATCAGAATTGCAGCATAGCTGCATAACTGCAATTCTGAATCCATAGCACTAACATAGCTTCTGAGAATTTCTTAATGGGAAATGTAATTACATTTCCACACCAATTATAGCGAGAATTAATAGATTTAGCACGTTTTAGTACCTACAGATTAAAATGGCATAAACTATTGTACTCTTTTTCTGATTAACTTACCACTTCTTGGTAACTGAAAAGGGGTGTTTTTGCTTTTTTTTGAGCTGGGTCAATTATCAAATGACATGCCAGCCCTTCGCTCTACCTATGGGAGAACCTGATTTTACTGACTAAAACCATAGTGTGTTTCTCTCAGAAAAATTGGTTTCTTTTTAGAATTTATTTTTTTGAGGCGTTGTGTTACACAATAAATAGTGGTCAAACACGAGCTTAAAAATTATAAACAAACGAGTTTAGCGGTATATGCGTATTTAAATCTCGTATAAATCACACGAGCCTAAACTCGATGGGGTTGTGTCGTTTAATTACAGAGTTCCAATGACCACCTTCTGGTTCCATCATCAGATTCCACTCCACAACGTAATAATTTTACATTATCATCTGATTGACACATGCATGCAAAATTTCAGCTCAATTGGTAACCGGAAAGTAAATCAAATTTAATTTACAACATATGATCACAAACATCGGGATAGGAGAAAATAAATTTTAATAATAGCTTGTAAAAAATATTTACAATGTATGTATGTATATTGTATAACAAACTAGCGACCAGCCCTAGCTTCGCCCGGGTGCAATGTTGATATTAAATATATTGTGTATGTATGTGATTTGACCAATACATATTTTCTGTATGGACTTTAAAATAGACTTTGACCCCTGAGTTTGTTTCGGTGTTTCTTGTCAGGGTTTCAGCTAGGAAACACCGGACTCATCTAGCATAAAAAAGAATGACGTGTAAAAGTGTTTTTTAAACCTACTTGCAAAATAAAGATCATTTATCATTATGCATGTTTTATACATATAAACCTTCATCTAGAATCACTCTCTCTGTTGTCTGTTAAAACAAACCGCATCAAAATCCGTTGCGAAGTTCTAAAGTTTTAAGCATATATATAGACAGGAAGCGACTTTGTTTTATACTATGTAATGAAGCGTGGATGTTTTCCAAATGATAATATTGTCATGGTGTACCTATTCTAAAAACACATAGAGTTATATTGAACTGTACACGAGCCTGCCTCGGGCCGTAGTATTAGACAATATTTAGGGGAATATTCGGTAATGAAGGCACAGCGGTGGGTTCATTTCCGCACCACATTAGCATATATTGTAAGTATCTACCTCGTTAACTAGTACGGGAACAACACCATGATTAGGTAAGTATATCACGGTTTTTGACTGAATTATCAAGAAAGTTTAAAAAAAGAATAACATTTGAATATAGAGTTTTAAATGATTTTAATAGTGGCCAGTTTGGCCACCAACACTGCAGAGTTGATATTTATAAAAACTGGCTAATTATCCGCAGGATATAAAAAAAATCGTTGGCTAATTGCAAGTCTAATTCGCATACAAAAGTTTCATTTCACAAACTGTCAAACTTATGCTTTGATCTTGAGTAAAAACAGCGTGACAGAAAAATGTTGCTCGGCTTTTTTTATGGTGGGGAAAATCAACGGATGACGAATCTTGCCCTTATGTGGAGAGGGAAACAGTGTCAGACTATTACTGACTAAAAGATCCACCGTTTTTTATTGCCTTAGTTCCAGGGCCCCGGTGTTCCGCTTTTGCATCAACCCCTGGCCCCAGAAGGCTTCGAATGCTACTCGGCTGAGACAGCGATGTAAGCGAGTTGTAGAGATAAACGCTCGGTTGAGCACTCGGCTCTTTGTTTATACGTATCGAGTATTCGACTGAGAGCACTGTCTCGCCTGCTCGCTCATTACGTGTGACCAAGCCATAACATTTAGATAGATAGATAGATATACTCTTTATTGTAGGTACACCACAAACACAACTTAGTACATTAGGACAGACAGACACAACAGTCAGTCAGTTTCTTCTTCCATCTACACAGGCCTTAACTTGGTACGATCTAACGGAGTATGTCCAAGCTATTAGCTGGCGGAATAGCCTCGTTAACGTCTCCATGAAGACCGGTCTCCGTATGACTAACTTTAATGAGGCTATCAATGGGTTCCGGAACATGTCCCTACAAATTGAACAATAAATTTTCCATTAATTGCTCGTGTCAACTTAATTGACAATTTAGTTTAAGTAATATTAATTACTCTTTGAACTTTACTGTCAAATAGCATTTAGCGGCGATCAATACGTGACAGTCGACGTTAAATAGTTTTTTTTTATACTACTTTATTTTTAGTATATATGCAAAACTTTCTTTAAACTTTTTGTATAAGTAATCTATAGGGTGACGGGTAATTAGTAACCGATACTTAAAAACATGATGGTAGTCATGATAAGAAACAACATTTACTACGGGACCAAACCTGATATCGCGAATAAATCTGCTGGTCATTTATGTTCGCCTAGCTGGTCAAAATTTATTGAACTTGCACAGTTCACACTCTTACTGGGTTTTTCCATTAGGAGTGTTTGGAATGTCGATATATTTTACTGGAAAAAAAAGTCACTCATCATAGCTGTCTTTACTGTGATCCCACCTGATGGTAAGCAGTGATGCAATCGTTGATGGTGAGGCGCACTAGTTTATTAAGAGCCTACTCACTCTAACCTTCAAATTATAATCGGATGGGAAGACCACAGCAGGCAGATTGTTCTAGTCTTTTGATGTATGCGGAAAAAACGAAGAAGCGAAACGTAGAGGTTTCAACAACGTATGTATGGATACTCGCAGTGAGTCTCGCCTCTATTTTTTTTCAAAATGAAATATTGCTGTTACTTAGACTTAAGCCTCTGTCTACCTCTGCAGTATAACAAGCGTGAACTTTAATTATATTGTGTGTACAACTGTACAACATACATATATATATGTACCTATTTCCTTCCGTTACCGTAGCCTATTACCAACCAGCGCAGGTAGATATTATGTCGGTAATAGTACGTAACGACGGCGTAAACGGTATAGTGTAGCAACACTACACAGTACGACGTGTTGTATAGCAACACTTTAGTTGATCGCTCCGTTTATGTTAGTGCCGCCATATAATACGTTGCGGTAAGATGGAACTGTTTTGTTAGCATCGATGTATATGTACTACGCACTAGATGACGCGTGCCATTTACTCAATATGCTTGACTTAAGTGATCTGCAGGCTATACGCCTTTATAGGTGCAGTTACTAAAGTGCTATTGCGTCCTTTTAAGACGAAAAAAGATGGCAAGTTTTCATTTTAGTGGGGAGGAGAAATTTGTGAAATAATATTTGGAAAAATTTTCGACACCCGATTCAGGAATTGAATCGGGTGGTCGACTCTTCGGGTGACCAGAGGGCTGGGCTTTATTTTTGTCAGCGAATCAGCATTGCCATCCAGCGTGGCAATGCTGCCAGCGTTCTGGGCACTTTTCCCATTGATATCGATGTGGATGAATTTTTTGATACCCAATAAATCATTTATAAATAGTGTATTTTTAGTTTATTTAGGTTATTTTTAGTATAATTAAATGTATATTTTTATCTATAAAAAAAAGGAATTGAATTATTTACATAAGTTTTTAGGGTTCTGTAGTCAGCAAGGAACCCTTATAGTTTCGCCAAGTCTGTTTGTCTGTCTGCCGATAATCTCAGCGACCGTTAACACTAGAAAGCTGAAATTTGGTACCAATATGTATAATATATCAATCACGCCGACAAAGTGCAAAAACAAAAAGCGGTAAAAAATATTTTACTAGGGTACCTCCCATACACGTAAAGTGGGGAATGGTTTTTTTCATTTCTACCATACCGTGAGATATATTGTTGGATACGTATTCAAAATATTAGGTGTATAGGTAGGTGTAGGTGGTTTCACCATTGGTGGACCGCAAGAGTTAAAATATATTCCGCAAAAGAGTGAAACTTTTAAACTAAAAAAAACCGCCTTCAAAAAAAGCCAAACGATAAAGGTTCCTACACTAAAAAGTTGAAAATAAAAATTTGAATTGCTGTAAAGAAACTTAATTTATAGGTAAACTTATTTGACATTAATATTTTGCAAATATTCAAAATTTATTACTTCTTTTTGGAGTCGGTGCCAGCATTTTTATTGTTAAAACTTAATGTTAGGTAGCTTTTTAAAACCCAGTGCAATTTTTCGTACATAATGCTTAAACATTTTCAATTTACTTAAAATGTGGCAAAATGTGCAAATCGGATGATTTTTTTTAGGGAAGTCTAATATGTATTTATCTCTTAATTAAGTATTATATATTTGAGTATGCAAATAGGTACAAAGTAGTTTTATAGTTAAGTTAGAGGTAGTTTTCAAGGGATTGTTGCCCATTCGTAATTCCTTGCCTTGGCTGGCACCGACTCCAAAAATAATTAATAAATTTTGAATAATTGCAAAATATTAATGTCAAATAAGTTTACCTATAAATTAAGTTTCTTTACAGCAATTCAAATATTTATTTTCAACTTTTTAGTGTAGGAACCTTTATCGTTTGGCTTTTTTTGAAGGCGGTTTTTTTTTTGTAAAAAGTTTTTTTTATTTGTAGCCGTTTAGTGTTTTTTATTATAATGTGTTATGGCAACGAAGTCAATATCGTTTTTTACATTTCTTTTGAAAAAGTTACCTATGTCATATAAGTAGGAATACATATTATAGGTACATTGTTAAATTGTAATCGTTTTGATCTCGTGGAGAGATGATAAAATGATGCATGAAATACTTATGATTCATCTCATGGGTACATCTCATAACAGCTCTCATCATCATCATCATTTCAGCCAGAAAACGTCCACTTCTGGACATAGGCCTCCCCCAAGCGTCGCCACAACGACCGATTCTGTGAGACTCGCATCCATCGCGTTCCCGTGATTCTCACCAGGTCGTCGGTCCACCTTTTGGGAGGTCTTCCAAAGCTGCGTCTTTTGGCGCGCGGTCGCACCTCTAGAACCTTTCGGCCCCATCGGCCATCTGTTCTACGAGCAATGTGCCCTGCCCACTGCCACTTAAGTTTGGCAATTCTTCGGGCTATGTCGGTGACCCTGGTTCTCCTGCGCATTTCTTCATTTCTGATTCGAACACGCAAAGAAACTCCGAGCATAGCCCTTTCCATTGCCCTTGACAGCATTGCTTATGACAGCTCTAATAAGCTCAAACAATGCTAGGATACATTATTTTATTTTGAAGTTCCCATGCCGACCTTCCACCTTCCAGCTTCATCATCACATCAGTTCAATAGTACCTTATAGCCTAAGTGCATCTTATGACAATTCTAAAAAGCCCAAACACGGCTAGGATATATTAATTAGTTACGCAGTTCCAGTGCCTGCCTTCCAGCTCCATCATCATCATCAGATCAGTTTGATGATAACATTTTCAACATAATTATTTAAGATCATTGGTTTATAGTGCATTTTCATAGTTGCTTAACTACCTTGATTGTGATATCTATGCGAGTGTCAAGTTTCGTTAGCCATTTCTGATCTTCCTCACCAGTTCCACCTCATCAAATGTTACTTTTTGACTGTAAATGCTTGAGTTCTCGATGAAAATATAAAAAAAACTATATAGTTGCCTATAATATTTGAGGAGTTCCCTCGATTTCTCATGGATCCCATCATCAAAACTCGATTTTGAAAAAATGAGACCGATCTGGAAGCATATCCTTTCAAGTACAAAAAAAATTTTGCAAATCCATCCATAAACAACAGAGTTCTGAGGTAACAAACATAAAAAAAAAAAATAAAAAAAAAAAATACAATCGAATTGAGAACCACCTCCTTCTTTTGAAGTCGGTTAAAAAGTTAAGTTTTGTCAGAAATATTGTTTTCAATAGTAGCTTATTACTATTGAAGTTTTGATTTTCCGAAACAAGTATCATTGTTTCTTTTGAAATCTGATCCCTGCTAACGACAAAGAACCGAAAGTGGTTCTAGGTCAAAAAAAGTTGGGAACCACTGATCTAATTTTAGGAGTCATCACTTAAAACACGGGGCAACGGGCGTCTCTTTCAGACCTGAAGCAACAAAGTCCTTCGTTAAAGCCTATACTTATTTAGGGCAAGAATCTTTTCACCCTGTCTACCTGGCTGAAATACCATTAGTACAAAGTGCTCTTAAAGCAACTAACTAATGTATAATGAATAGACAGCCGCCATTTTGGATCTAGACATTAAAATGTAAGCGGTCATGGTATGGTAAGAGATTTTAGCCGCAGAAGTTTAAGTCTATAGTGTTCTGGGCTCTTTTGAGGTTTTTTTTTATGGTGGGCAAAAATCATCCAATGACGAATCCTGAGCTTGGGTGGAGCATAAAACAATGTACAGACTCTTACTGATTAAACACCCACTCCGTACCTTCTCTGCCATTCGCACTGGACCAAGCCTTCCTTTCGGAAAGAGACCCTGGGCTTCAGTTGGCTTCGACCCTTTTGCAGTGTCCCTACGGGGCTTTTTTCGGGTGCTAATGAGGATTCCCGCTGTTGGGCGGAGCAGAAAATAGTGTCAGACTCTTACTGACTAAATACTCCACCCCTTACCTTCTCTGCCTTTCGAACTGGGGCCAAGCCTTCCTTTCAGAAAGAGACCCTGAGCCCCAGTTGGCTTCGACCCTTTTGCAGAGCGAGAGACATGCCAGAAACTTTACTGACTAAAACCCAACCATGTTCCCTTTTAAGCAATCCCCCAGCTCGGGCGGGTTACTTTAACTGTCATTTAATGATTTGTGATGGAGCCGAGTTGGAGGACATAACTTGGCATTATAGGAGTTAGTAGTAAACCTTCTAAGCTCCAACTCCCACGTCAATGGTGTTCCCTTAATTGCGGTGTACTTAAAGTTATGAAAGGTTTCTTTGGATTTATTTAATTACTTATGTTTTCAGGTTCCGCCTCTGAAGGAGCAACTTTTTGCTGGGTGTGTTCAATTAGTGGCATAAAAAATATGCTGTAGTTAATTGAAACCTTCCAGCTCGTTTTGAATTGGTTACTTTTGTGATTATTTGTTAGATGAAGAATGGTTCCATGTATCGATTCAGCATCGCCGTTAGGATCGATGGTTTTTTTTCGGTGGGCAAAAATCAGTTAATGAAATCTCTCGCCTTTAAAACCCTCCCCTGAGTGGCCTTGTTGTCATTTTTTTAATTGAACGCACGATTAACAAAGCTTTGACCACTGCTTCGCCTTACTCACCATCTACAAACCCGTGTCTACGGTGGCCAAGAAACGTCTTCTGGGCGTCTCCAGCTGGGCCGGGACGTGAGGTTCTTCTCATCATATTTTTTGATGTTCCCTCTGCTGGGAGATAGGGGCATGGGCAGAGAACATGTTTTCGAATTTTGGTTCGAGGACATATCGGTTTCTTCATGATGTTTTCCTTCATCAGTTTGAGAGTGGTAGTAATGAAATGAATTACGCAAAGTAATGCGCCTGGCTGGGTTTGAACCCGCGACCAACAATTCGTAAGTCGAGGCCTTTACTACTCAGCCACCACTGCTCTGATTTCAAAATAATGTAAATAAATTCTGCATGGCGCGTGCGCTGATTGACCACGGTAATTACGACCTTAAAACAAACGAAACAAAAAGACATCTTCATTTGTTTCGTCTAGTTTTCTTTTTAGTCGTTCGCTGATTAGACAAAGACCAACATTTTCATAGCTTATTCATGAATGAAATCTTTTTAGCATTACCAACGCGTTCTGTTGTGACGAACGAATATTATTTTCTGTTTGTTTCTGTACGCGGTTTTGCTTTTGTGACAATAAAAAATATCCTTTTGCAATGTGCTAGGTATTGGTATAATAAAACAAGTTTTCAACGAAAACGCTTTTTTCACAGCAAGCTTTTATACCGCGGTATTTACCTATCAGACAAGTGCAAATAGATTTGAAAATGGCTCAAAAATAACCTCAAAAAGACATGTGAATGGATGGACTCTCAAAGGTTATGAGAAAAAAGTGTAAATACGAAAGTTGTAGATCTTTTTATGACCTAAAATTTTTGCCATTTGACTTTTCCTCTACAATCTTCTCTTTGACGGAAATCGAGAAAAAACATTTCTTATACTTAAAACCAGCACCGCCATCCACTTCCCGACCGCAGACCCACCGAAATTTATTTTTCCTTTAATTTTTGTTACATTCTCTTCCTTTTCCAATGGGTTTCATCCTACTACTATTTTATTACCTTTCGAAAATTATCGGCACTGGTCTATACATAATTAAAACTCGTCAAGACTCGATGTGGTTATGTCGTTTATTTACAGAACTCCTAAGGCCACCTTCCGGTTCCATCATCAGATCAACTCCACGATGTAATAATTTTGCGTTGTCATCTGATTGACACATGCATGCAAAAAGTCAGCTCAATCGGTAGCCGGGAAGTGGATCAAATTTAATTTGCGAGATTTGGTCAAACATCGGGGCAGGTGAAACTAGTATAAAGCTTGTAAAATAATACATTTTCAATACACTTACTCGAAAACTGCCTCTTATCACACTCTTATTAGGTTCAATATAGCATGTATATCACCCAAGTGCTTTTTTGAGTTTATCACAACAAGGGCTTTTTTATTCCTTCCTTATCGTCACGCTCAAGGGTGATTTTTTTTACTTAGTTTATCGAATCATGCGCGAGACGTCCCCACGAGGCGCTGGACGACCCCATGAAATTAGAAACTATTCAGAGCCAATTTGAATGCTATGATTATTATATTTCTACTGTATGTGTGAGATACGATTACTTTTTTTTTCTTTCTTTCTTTATTTCACAAGTCGCAAGTGTATTGAAAAACGTCGTTTGACACACGTGCAGATTTGTCATTGCAGCCCTCGGCTCCATAACACACTCGCCTACGGCTCGTGCGAATTTCTTCAAACTTCCTGCACTTGTATCAAAATGTACTATTTGTTAGGAATGGAGAAAATTTGACATTTCGATCGAGGTGGAATTCAGAATGAAGGGTGGTTTAAATGGAGTTGAGTGTTTTAGTGACTTTTTTTACATGCATTATTTTTTATTTGTTATTAAATAATTAAAAAAAAATTGAGGTTGATCCGCGACTCGTGGGCGGTGCTTGAGGATCACCTCAGGCGCGGCCCACGAGTGAATTTATCAAAATTTAATATATTGTGCTGGAGGCGAGCTCGTGCAATTTTCCTTACTAGTACAAAAAAGCGTTTTTTAGTAAGTATTAAGATTTGTGGCAACGTACTAGGTGCCAAAATAAAAATCATTATTTTTTTACGCGTGAAATCATCAAATGACTTTAGGAAGCATCAGAGTTTTACAGACTTAAAACCCACAGTGTTCTTTCAGTTACCTGTTGTTTAGTTAGTTACAGCCGTGACAGACACCTGCCAATGCCAATACCAATGCCTCAACTTGTCCTGTCAATGTTATTGACATTTGTCTAAAGCACACAAGACGGCGAGCAATGGGTAGTTCACCTTCGAATGACACAGTTGTATTTTATATACTTAATAAAAATCTGACGCATTTTCTCATCCGGTTGGATCATATGACTTTTCCCGCTTTAGGGTTCTAAAGCAGGAAAAGTCATATGATGATTTCACACCTCAAAAAAAGGGAATGAAAGAGAGACAGTACAGTTTGTATGGGAAATTTGTTTTCACGCAGGCAAACCCGCTTACAAGAGCTAAGCTATTTTTATTATGTAGGAGTACGATATTGTGTTGTATTTTCGTTTGTTTCTTTCAAGTTTTTGTGTTCTTTTAGTTTATTACGCGGTTTCCTTAAAATATGAATTCTTTTTGTTATTCTAAAAAAATGGTTCTCTTAAAAAATGGTTGGTAAAAAGTGAGATTTTCTTTGTTAGCTGTAATACTATATTATTAATCTTTCGGCTACCGTAATTACAGACACAATTAACCTTTTCAATACAACCTTTTCAATACAATATAAAGACAATAGGTATGCGGACACCGGTGTCCTCTTGGGGCTTAATAAACTAATACGGTGTTTACTAGAATTTGGTCCAAACTATTTGATGGATATTCATCGACTGTTTGAAATGATAGCTTTATACTGATGAAAGGATTTTTAAAATCGTTCAACCAATTTTGAGTTTATTCATTGTAAATAGATAATAGTTTTTGCTTTCTATTATAAACATAAGAACGACGAGAATGAAAAATGGTTGTTTATTTCAGCAATTTAATTTTAATGACGAGTAGTAGAAAGCATTGGTGACCGAGTGGTAACGGCTCCGACTTACAAGGCATATTACTTTGTGTAATTTATTTCATCACCACTGCTCTCAAAATGATAAAAGAAAACATCGTGAAGAAACAGGCATGTCCTAGAACCAAAAATTCAAATACATGTGAGATCCACCAAACCGCACTGGGCCCGCGTGGTGGATCATGGCCCTTTCTCTCACCTAGAGAAGAGGCCTGTGTCCCAGTAGTGGGAACAGTGAAACGGAAAAAAGACTGAGGATGATGAAATTTTTTGGGATTTAAAATTTATCGTTCTTTAGTGTTTAATCCTAATTGAACACATATTTTTATTTTGTCTATATTTACCCTGAGGTATGGAGCTACGCGTAACAATAGCAACGGGTTCAACTTATTCGCCGCATAGGTTAGTACCTATACACAGGCACTGTACAGGTATAGTTACCTGTCTTACTACAGCTAAGTTTCTACAACATGTTTTATTCGGAAAAGGTTAATCCCAGTAAAGTTACAAAGTTCTTATTCAAGAAAAAGTATTAGGGGTTAAGTGAACCACACTTTTGTTTTCGCCAAACACATTAAATATCGTATCCCAGAAAATAGTGATGTAACTCTTAGAGGGTTCTTCGATAGAACTTTTATTCGATTCGACAACGAAGGGCGCAAAAGGGAAAAAGAATGCGAAAAATAAACAAAGAATAAATGGGCCAATAAGCTCTTCCGAAGCCATCACCTTTCAAATTAACCTAATACCGATTGCCGTAAGACATAGTAGCTAGTTGATTGAAAAAGTTCGGTAGGGTACCGTCTTTGAGGCGTCGAAACGGAATGAGATCTATAGACGCTTAGTAGCTCTTGTCTCTACTAGTTCAAAGTACCTTTTGTTTAAGAATGGGGTTAGTTTCTTTTCGTTTAATTTCTGGCTTGAAGTCCGTGGATGTCGATTGTGGGTACCACTCTAATTAAGGAGAAGTTACTAAGTTAAATTGAGCTGATAGACATCTTTTTGTGTGCGTATGAAGTATTAACTTTAGTCTTCTGAAACTTTTACTTTTATTCTAAAATATCTTAGTCAAAAGATTAGCCTGTAAAGCAAGGCTGTTTGATGGTCTAGCTACATCGTTATCTGAAGTTTGCTAAATTATACAGAGTGCTCAAATGGAAGTATTTTAGTCTACTTATTCGTGAATTTGCCTTAAAACATTACGACTGTGTACTTTTACTCGTACATAACTTTGTACCTAGTGTATGTAGCCTCAAGTCTTTTGAATAAAAGTACCTGTAAATTACGGAACTATTAAAGCTAAGCTATTTGCGCTATTATGTCTAGTTAAGGGAAATTTAATTTTTAAACATTAATTAGGTTTCGTTATGGTATTGCTTTATGGAATATGCATGAAAAACTGCGTGACATGTGATTGTAGCCATGATAACAAAATCAGCTAGTCCAGTATATTTTGACCAGTTAGGAGTACATGAATATACTGATCTATCTATCTCTCTCGCTGAGACGTCATTCTTTGGTAGTTGTACATCATCGCACAGCCGGGGGTCATGGCGTCATAACTTTAAACACCATGTCTTTTCATATAGCTTATTACAGGTGCTATTTCCTTTTTTGTTTCTTTTTTCATATTTGTTTACCAGAGCCAAAAAAATAAATGTTTCGCTTCGGATAAAACGAATGGAAAAGTATCTGTCAAAAAACGAGCCTGTGGTCCTTTAGTTACTTTTTCTATTTCAAGGCCGCGTTTACTCTTTCGAATAACCCATAACTTTGACAGGCACCAGCCTCAGGGGACACCGTCAATTCTGCTGACATTTCTTTGAGGCTCGCGGAATACAACTCACTGTCGACTCAGGCCTGTTCTTTATCAGACAGTAAGTTCCTAATTCGGGAATACTGTCATAGATTTTAATATCATTCAGATATTTTCAAATTGAAGTAGTTTAGTGTCCAGAGGAATGCCAATCTTATTTATAACTAGCTTTTGCCCGCAGCTTCGCCCGCGTACATAAAATATAGCCTATGTCACTCAGGAGTAAAGCAGCTTTCTATTGTTGCTAAAATTTTTCCAATCGGACCAGTAGTTCCAGAGATTACCCCCTACAAACAAAAAAACAAAAAAACAAACTTTACCTCTTTATTAAATTAGTGTAGAAGTGTAGATATAGCAAAAGTTTCGCTTGATATTTCGTGGTATTCAACTATGAGTAAATCGGGGTCTTTACCACTCGGCCACCACTGCTTTGCTGAATTTAATAATAATTACTTTATTTCTGTTTAAATGCATATTTTCAACAAAGGCACACAGTAAGTACAGTGCGGCTGTCGGATCTTGGTGAGTCTGTAGTTAGGCTCTGCGAATTTTAGCGCTTGAAAATTCGTACAAAAATAAAGGTTAAAAAAAAAACCAATTATAGTTTTTAACAGCAATAACAATTGCAAATTGTATTTATTTGTCTAAACCATGTTATAGGGAATGGTAGGTTACAGTAGGCTGGCGGTGCGGAGGGATGTTGCTCTGTGTAGCTTCGTGTTTCGGGTGCTGCGCGGCTGGTTGCAGCTCCCCGAACTGCTGGCGGAGCTGGGACTGCGCGCGCCGCCCCACGCCCACGCTGATGGAGCCTTATTCTAGGACAAACTTGAACAGGTTTGCCCCCTTGTCGCGCGCCATAACATACTACTACTCAACATTATTGCTATTGATGTCGATTTATTTCACTGCAGCCTGCCGAGGTTCACTGAAGCAGCACTAAAGTGCATTGAATATAATGGAACCGATTAATTAATATTAGGTATATTGTATGTTTTAATAACCATTAAATTTTTGTATGCCTTAATATTATGTAATAATAGTAATAACATCGCATTGGCGTTGAGCTGTAAGGATGTTATTTACACAATTTTAAATAAATAAATAAAAATGTTTTTTTTCCAGTTTTTAAGCGCCAAATTCGCAGAGCAAAACTTCACACTCGCCAAGATCCCACGGCCGAACTGTAATAGTCAAAAACAAACACAACTACAGATAGCCATCGGTGTTAATTCAATGACAGGCCTGTCAGCCTACTAGTAGTACCCTGACTGCTACGCCGGAGGTCGTGGTTTCGATTCCCACCCTGGACAAATGTTTGTATGATGAGCATGATCATTTGTTCAGTGTCTGGGTGTTATTTATCTACACTAATATAATAAAGAGGTAAAGTTAGTTTTTTTGTTTTTTTGTTTGTAGGGGGTAATCTCTGGAACTACTGGTCCGATTTGAAAAATTTAAGCAACAATAGAAAGCTGCTTTACTCCTGAGTGACATAGGCTATATTTTATGTACGCGGGCGAAGCCGCTGGCAAAAGCTAGTCTGTATATGGATGTATTTAGAAATATATAAATATGTTTATCAGTTGTCTAGTACTCATAACACAAGCTCTGCCTAGCTTGAGACTAGATGGCGTTGTGTGATGGTTATCGAATATATTATATTATTATATTAATGTTACATAGCAGACACCTCCCCAAAACAATAGTTACACGCTTTTTCACTTACCAGGAAATCAGAACCCCGTTATGTAACAAGAAACCCCACGTTTCTGTATTCGTAACAGTCTGCAAGGGAAATCGAATTGGAAATCCCGGTTGTTGAATCTACGCCCGACTGAATCCGCTCACGAAATTCGGCCTGACATTTCTTCAAAGCTTACCTTGCCTGTTGCTGCCTCCCTAGTCAAGTTACAATCGTTTCGTTTAACGTGAACGCTTAGGTTTGCTCACACCCCCAATTTCTTACTTGAGATGACGTTCGAGCAAGGGAATTTGGGGCGTGGCCAACTACAAGCGCTTACTCTAAACAAAATAGTCGAAAGTTAGTTTATGGATATTTGGCAAAATATGTAGCTTCACCCTAAAGCTTCAGGCGTGAGCTTGCGGACGGCGAGCAATGGGTAGCTCGCTGTCCGCCCATCCGGTAATCGTCCAAACCAAGCCCAAGTCGTTGACGACGCACACTGTTCCCTCACGCCTCAAATAGTTGCAGTAATTTTAGTTGGCCCAGCAGGGTCTAAGCCTTCTGGGGCCAATGGTTGATGCAAAAGCAGAACACCGGGGCCCTGGAACTAAGGCAAGAGAGAACGGTGGGTCGTTTAGTCAGTAGAAGTCACTATCTCCCGTTCCGCCCAAGGGCGGGAGTCGTTATTCGATGATTTTGCCCACCATAAAAAACCCTAATCCTTCAAGTAAGTATTGCACCTTTAAAACATACACGCGTTCTTGATTAAAAAACACGGAACCTTCATCCCTATCTCTTCGTATTTATACACCCTCCGTTTTTCAGCTAGAAGCTGTCTTAGGAGGCCCTGGAACAATCAATTAGGGAACTTGAAAACATTCCTGAATTGTAAATGTGAGATGAGACAGTTTTCTTTGTTGTAACATTTTCTTTTTGAACAGTTTTCATAGATTTTCGCTGTTTTTGTTGTTTGTATGTATTTTTAGTTGGTTTATAACTGTATTGTTTACCTAAAGAGAAATCTAATCAACAACATATTTTCATTGAAATAAATCCTTTATCAAAATACGTACCTATTTTGATTCAGTCGTTACCTAAACGGGGTGCAAACGTAGGTGAAGAGAGAGAGCATGGACAAATTGTGATTGTATGAGCAATAGTATTAAAAACTGGTCACAAAGTAATAGCATAATCAGCTGATATAGAAGAACAAAACACGTTGCGCTGACCCCAAGTAAACATAGAATACAGGCAAAAATATGAAAATGACGATGATGAATAATTATGACCAATAATTTTCAGACAAATCACAAGCGCTCTGCAAGCTTTAGTGCCTTTTTTATGTGAAAGTGCAAAGAACGCCTAATGGTAATAAAAAACCCTAAAACCCTCAAGCCTGGCGCATTACTTTGTGTATTTGATTTCATCAAACCTACTCTTAGAACGGTGAAGGAAAACATTGTGAGGTAACTGTTACGTCTTAGAACCAAAAATTCGAAGACGTGTTACATCCACCAACCAGCACTGGGCCCGCAGGTGGGATTACGGCCCAATCATTTTTTAAAATTAATATAAACTAAGATTGCAATCCCACGTGATGGTAAACAGTGATGCAATAATTGACGGTAAGGCGTACTAGTTTATTAAGAGCCTATTCACTCTAACCGCAGGCAAATTGAGACAAACAAAAGTTCTCAAAATAAATGCAGAAAAGATTTACTTTTATCGTTCGCTATAATAAATAATTTGAACGAAGCCAAGGAGAAGTCACTCAACATTTATTTCTCAAAAAATAAAACTCTATAGAAATAACACTTTTGTTCAGAAGAAGCGTATTTACCGCTACCACTGATTTAAGAATTGTGTTTTTTTATTACATTTCAGACTGACGGACTTGGTTTATTCATAGCTTTATTTTTATTTACTTCAGTTGTGACGTTTGTAACTACGTTATCCATATTTTTTTTTTATGGTAGGTGAAAATCATTCAATGACGAAACCCGCTCTTGGGTGGAGCGGGAGACCAGTGTCAGACTTTTACTGACTAAATAACCTACCCCGTACCTTCCTTGCCTTATTCCTGGAGTCGAGGTAATAGTTTGCACCACCCTAGGCTCCAGGAGGCTTCGACCCTGAAGGGTCCCTGCAGTTTGCTGACAACTCCTTGAGGTGCGCGGGAACGGTGCGCGCCGTACGTTATCCATATTGGAATTCCGATTAAAACAAGGTACATATTATTTAAATTTATTTTTGAAGAGTACTCCTCCATATCACTGTCATCCGGAAAATTGCCCAGAAAACTGTCAGCAGTGCCACGTTGAATGGCAATGCTAATTCTTTAGAGGAGTACTTTGACAAAAGTATGGCCTGTGTGGTAAAATGTATTTTTTTTATTATTTTGCAGAACTTACAATTCTAAGACTTTGTATATAAATTATTGATAGCTTTTTTAAAAGAAATAACGTTTTCCCACACTAGGAATTAAACCTGTGTCGTGGGTGCGTTCACGAACATGTCACATACACAAGATACCCATATCTGGAACATTTATCTGTAGGCCATACAAATATTTATATACATTAGTTCCTTGCGGGAATCGAACCCACCCTCAGCGCAGCAGTCATCCGCTCACTGCTGTGCCAGCTGTGTTTTTCGGGGTCAAATTCACCAATAAAACTAATCACAATTGTTTAAAACAAAACACAAATTGATTCGTTTTTTGTTGACGAAATAGTTTCTACAGTACCTACTTACGTTCTAAATTCGAATTTCAGCACATTCTTTTAAAACTTTTAGTGCCAGTCTTAAAACAAATGGTAAGGGTCTTTCACTGCCTAGTACTAAAGGTCCGCCTTCCTAAGGAGCACAGCAGAAATAAAAACTGCTCTTGTTTGCTACAAACACGCTCTTAAGGTTTTTCTTAAACTTTTTTGTACTTTAGCGAAACAGTCTCTTTGTCTACGTCTAATAACAAATAGTTTTTGTGAGTTCTTCAAAGTTTTCTGGTATTTTAGTTAGTTTTGCTTTACGGGTGCTTGAGTCTTTTTAGCACAGTAAATGCTTGACAAAATATGCTTGCTGTTACTTTTCATTTATCGTTGAATTCTGTTTTTAAACTCTTGAGCTGCCGTTTGCACACCTATTGTCTTTCTGTTATGTTTCAAATTACCGTATTCGAAAGGTTAAATTGCATGACAAATAGCTGGCTTTGGATCAGGATTTTGCTCAAAAGACTTTTCATTATACTTATTTGTAAATCCGCTCTTATCCGTACCACTTTTAAGCAAGTAATTACCAGTTTTTTGCACTAGTATGGTAAAATGCTCGTGCTCGCCCCCGCCTCAATAATTTTACTGTTGCTACAATCATAATCTGACAAAAATAAAGTTTAATTTTTTTTTATAAATAACCGATGCAGTTCCTTATTATTATTATTGAATAAAATTAAGTATAACAAATTTGTATATCCGCATGAAAAATAAGGAAAAAGCAGCCCTCAAAAATCAACTCTAAAAAAAAAAAATTAAAACAGTTGTTGAACAAGAAAGGATTGCATCATTGTTTCAAAGTACTGAAATATACATTGTGCTATATATAATTGCGGTCGACTTGGCTTGTCTTTAACACTTTAAAATATGCAATGAGTATGTCTGGAAGAGATAATAACACGGATAATGTAAAGACAGAATGTCGGGTTAAATAAAAAAAAAAAAACCTAAAGCCTGCTCTACACTAATCGCGAAGTTGGTCGAAGTTGAACGAATACGTTAGTATAGAAGGGTACTTGACTTCGTGTAACCTCGCCTCGCTACGGGCGACTTCCAGTCGCTGTCGGTTTTTGCGCCCGAGTCAAAGGAGGTTGCAATAGTGTGTAGTCACATACTTCGGACTTCGATCAACTTCGATGAGTACTTTGTCGAGGCAACTTCGCAAGTAGTGTAGAGCAGGCTTTACACTGACAATGAGTTCTGTCCAGTAACTGGGCTGTGGAAGTTTGATATGGCGTAGCACACCAACATATGTGTGTTGTTATTTTAATGCTTAATATTAAATCTCCACTTGTTTCTACATCACCTAAGGGTTGAATGCCTAAAGCATTAAGTAAACCTCTGTAATTTTTTGAGCTTATAGAATTAAATAAATAAATATATTCGAAATCGTAAAATCTTTTTCTCTCATTTTTGAAGCCTTGATATCCTGATGATCTCCTCTATTTAATGTATTAAGCATGTCTCGTATGTATAGTTGGTATCTGTTTCTAGATGGTATGTGCAGTCACATAAAATCCAAAACGAAAGTAAAGCATAGCTTGACCAGCCTATAAAGTTACCACAACTGGGCACAGGCTTCTTTATTTTATTGCTTTAAATTAGTGCTTGACTGCAATCCCACCTGATGGTAAGCAGTGATGCAATCGTTGATGGTGAGGCGCACTAGTTTATTAACAGCCTGTTCACTCTAACCTTGAAGGCACCTAAATTATAAATACGCGGTATAAACGATGAGGCCAAATGCTTAGTCCGGACCGTAGATGGCCGATGACCGTAAATAATTATAATTTTTTATAATTATTTGCCGTACTTTTTTTCCGATGGGTTGTCTACTAAAATTGACCTCGCAGTTGCAGTTCAGATTGGTAAATGTCACATGCTTAGATTTTTTTTTAAATTTTTATTTCGTTGAAAAATCATGAAATGACTTCTTCGATCCGCTTTAACTTGGAGCGAGCTGATGTTACGTACTTTTACTTACTATAACCTACTTGAGTACTTCAATTGCCTATCCTGTTCCAAGGTTACGGTCACGTGAGTTACCTAACGATATTTTTCCTTCATGGTTTTCAAAAGAGTTCAGAGTATTTGAGTTCTCCATTTTTGCTTCATCTGTGGCATATGCATTTTATTGACACGCTCTGGTTGGTTTCAGGACATTCGGTACATTAGCATGCTTACAGTGATGTTATAAGGTTGTGTTTCTCAAGATTATGTGTTCAGTTGAAAAATTATAGTCTCTTTCTTATGAATGTGACAAATGTTGAGTGCAAAATGCACTGCTTCATGTGTAGGGCAGACAAATGTTTGGACATATGCGGAACGGAGTGTGTAAAGTCCCGTAAACCACCGTAGAAAAGGAAAGATTTCCCGGCCAAATGGGTGTTGTATCTGGTCCTAACATCTTCTCAGTAAGTAAATTTCGGGCAGTTGTATATAGGTATTGTTCTAATTACCAATTTGCACTGGGCCCGCGTGGTGAATTTTGGCCCATTCCCTCTCCTAGAGAGAAGGCCTGTGTCCCAACAGTGGGAATATTAATAAGGCTGAAGATGATGATTGTTCTAATTGCGTAGAAAACTCTAATACCGCGATGCAGGATTTTGAATTCTTGTTCTTACGTGGCGTCAGCAATGTCGCTACAGATGACTTAAATCTTTAAAATAATTATAATTTATATTCATAGTTTTTAGTGTATAGTTTAGTAAACTATGCATAGTATTAAAATAAGAGCAACCCTCCTCGGATATACTAGCATTGCGCGTATAGGGATAATTATCATTTGGCATCAAGTGTCATCAAAAGTACCTGTTTAAAGAGCCTTTGCGAGTTGGTTTTGGCTCCTCGTACACCTTCCAAAGGTCTAGGATCTCAGGTTTTTGAGATATACTGCTTCATAATTTATAATAATAATAATTTAAAAATATTATATTAATATGCGAGCAATGGATCGCATATATTGCGCCTCAATGCCAAATAGTTGATTTACCTCAAAAGACTGCCCAAGTGAAATGGGACTGGGCAGAACATGTTTGCCGTATGCTCGACAAACTGTGGTGTTAAGTAGCACAAAGCTGGTGCCAGGGCCCAGCTAAGGAGTGGAATTCCCTGCTTTTCTTGATGATTACTAATAATACAACCAACAAATGTTTAAGTCGAGAGCAAACAGGCAAGCGTGTTCTATTGTAGAATTCATTGCTTAACACCTTTAAAAAAAGAACGTTTAACCTTAAAAATCTGTAAGAAAACTCAACACTTGTTCCTTCACGTAAATTATATAAAATAAAAGCTTGCAGAAGGCACTTGGTTTAGTTAACTTAAACGATTAGTAATTTGCGTCACGTAAATGTGATAGTGGTTTTATTTTAACGCGAGTAATCTCATAGTGTTTCACCTCGCGCTGAAAGGCGAGAGAGCGTCGTGAAAAATTCGACAGAAGCGTTAGAAAGAGAGAGTTGGTATTGTACCTATACGTTAGGAGACTCTGTGAGGTTTGCTTTGAGTGGTAACAAATATTACTGCCCCTTAGTCAAGTTACAATCATATCGTTTTGAGTTAACGCTTGTAGATATCCACGCCCCTAATTCCTTTGTTGAGATGATGTCTGAACAAGGGGATTGGGGGTGTGACCAACTACACGCGCTAACTCTAAATGATACGATTGTAATTTGGCTTGAGGGGATGGCTGTAGCTAAAGTGTCCCTAGCGTGATAGTTTAAAATATATATCCCAAAGGAAAGTGATTAATACTAATACATAGTGAGTGATATTAGTTTAGTTCATTAAGCCTCAGGAGAACACCGGTGTCCGCCACCTATTGTCTTTTAATTGTGTCTGTGGTTGAAAGGTTAAATCCTATTGATCTTTCCAGCCACGCCTCAGAGAGGGGACTTACCACCATTAAAGATACGGTCGTTGATGTCGCAAAAGAAGTACATTTGGATACTCTAAAGGGAATCACATTTCATAAGGTAGGTACTTATTACAGGGTTCTTCCCGTTGGCTAGGGTCAACGGGAAGAACCCTGTAATTTGACATGAAGCAAGATCTTATACCACAAGTATAGGAATAGATCAGAAAACTGTAAATTTGTATTTACGTCACCAAAAAAGAAAAATTGATTCGTGTAAATTTTCGAGACTTGATTCGTGAAATGAACTATTTATATAACTTAGTTTGTATGTAATCCTCGGACTGCAAATCCGCCTTGCCTGGTTTTTCTTTTTTTACACCGCTTCATTACAATTATATTCATTGTGGTTGCAAAAATACACCACAAAAGTGGTCATTTTCTGCAAAATGTCGCTATACAAAGAACATAAGCTACTAAGCAGAAACATAAACAAATTTTATACCTCTCTAATTTCGCTTAGTCTTTGTTAGAAAATGTTGTTTTCTGGGAATTAGTCGAAGCGCTCTTGCCCGTGGCGGATTGCTTATTTGCATACAAAGCGAGACAAGGCTTGATTATTTCTATTATTTCCGCACCAGTGTTGCTCTTGAATGTTCAATTATATTGCAACATATTTTTTTATATTGGCAACACGATAGGCCTTTCTGTATATTGCGTAAAAAAAGATGGAGGAAAAATCTGAAGCGGAAAAGGAAGTTCGGGTAATAAGTTGTTATTTATTTATACTTGTTACATACCTACTTTATTTGGTTGATCCGTGAAACTTGTTTAAGTAGATGTTCGTGGAAAGCGGATAAAAGAAATATAGGTATACTTGAATGGGTAGGTATAGGATAAGAACATACAGGTACAGTACGGTCGTCGGATTTTGGCGATTCCGAAGTTCATTATCATTAGCCTTTTTAATGTTCCCACTGCTGGGATTCAAGCCTCCTCTCTAGGAGAGGGAATCCACCACGCGGGCCCAGTGCGGATTCGTGCACGTCACATGTCTTCGCATTTTTGGTTCTAGGACATGCCGGTTTCTCACGATGTTTTCCTTCACCGTTTTGAGAGCAGTGTGAAATAAATTACACTTAGTAATGCGCCTGGCTGAGTTTGAACCCGCAACCTACAACTCCTAAGTTGGGGCCGATACTACTCGGCCATCACTGCTCTCGATTCCAAAGTTAGGCTCTGCGAATTTTAGCGCTTGAAAATTCATAAAAAAATAAATGGTTTAAACAAATAAATGCAATTTGCAGTTGCTATTCCTGTAAAAACTGTAATTGGCATTTATTTTTTCAAAACCTTTTAATATTCAAGTCCCATAAAGTAAAGGGCCACACTTTACTTAACGGGACTTGAATATTATTGGCCAAAAGTGTAATTATTTTGTAATAATGGGTACAATACAAAAATTGCCAAGAAGACTGACTTAATGCCGAATAACACAAATACATTACAATATGTTACATCCATATTCTAATATTACTGTATTTATATGAAGTTATAAATAAAAATAAAATAAAATAAAAATCTTTTATTTTAAGGCTACTTTGGCCCACAGTGTGTTAGTTTATACAATTATCTTACAAACTATGTTAGTAAAATCACCCAGAAAACAAATAAATAAATAAATCAGCCACAGATAGCTCCATCAAGCAGCATGCAGGACATGCAGCTTGATGAATCTACCCATGGTAGGCCCATCCAGCCGTTCAGCAAATACCCTCAAGATGCTGTTGGCGCTCCCACCCACTCGGCGCATCATGGACGCCACCTTTTTACGCATCACTGCAAAGTAGTCGTCAGTGTGTGCATCGGCGAACATACCCGATGCACTACAATATGGTGGAAGCCTCAACAACACCCTGAAGGTATTGTTGTATTGAATACGTAGGGCATTATCTGCTTTTTGGGTATGATTAGCCCAAAGGCTGCTGGTGTAGAATGTTTGACAGAAAGCCTTGAACAGTGTAATTTTTACTGGTACCGAGCAACCAGCAAGCCTTCGAGCCACCATATTTCCCCTCACAGCCAGCGCCCTACGTTCCCTTTCCATATCAGTATCGTCCTTTAGGTCTTCGGTAACAATGTGACCTAGATACTTAAATTGGGTAACTCTCTGTAAGAGCGAGCCGCAGAGCATTATCGGGGGGACATAAGATGGACTTTTATTCCTACCTCTAAACACCAACAGCTCACTCTTCTTAGGGTCATACTTTAGCCCATATTGCTCAGCATACCCCTCACAAATGGACAGCAGCTTTCTCAATCCACAGATGGATGGGCTCAACAAAACCATGTCGTCTGCATAGCTTAAATTATTCACGCTTACTCCATCTATGTGGCATCCGACATAAGTTAAGTTATAGATAAAAGGACTAAGTAACCAAAACCTAAAAAAATGTGAAAAAAAAAATGAAAGTTAACCTTTCATTATTTTTTTTTTATATAGTTTTACAGTTGTTTATCGTGTAAATTTAATATAGGTACGCCAGACGTTAATTTAGACAAAACGTGTGAAACTTAAGGTTTTATTCCACGAAAATAATGAAAATTAACTGTTTTATTAGGCTAGACGTTTCTTAGTGAATTTAGCTTGTAATAAATTTACAATTTTGAACATCAAACTATGCTGAGCCAACAATATTTTAAGGATTACTTGATAATATGATATTTTATTTATGGAGGGATAATAAACCATTATAGTATAAAATTTAAGCACAAAATTTTATTTAAAGTTTGTAACATTGCAGCTCACAGCATGTTTGTTGAATGGGAGCCCCAATCGTCGGCAGCGCGTACTGTTGCCGCGTGCTAATAGGAGTTGCCAGCAAACTAGGGACGCTGCAGAAGGATCGAAGCCAACTGAGGCCAATGTTTCGCGTCTGAAAGGAAGGCTTTGGCCCTTGTATATATGGCAACTTTGAAATGGAGAAAGTTGATTAGTCAGTAAAAGTCTGACACTGTTTCCCGCTACGCCCAAAAGCGATGATTTTTACCTACCGTAAAAAAATTGTAGCCTCAACTAAACACTCATTTTATTCTGTTTTAATTTTTTTGTAGTTTTTGTTATACTCGTAGCAGCAGCATAAATAAATCAACTTCAAAAATTTTACTTGTCCAGCTAGTCACGGTTACCTAGGCGGTAAAAACAGGATTCTACGGCCGACAGACGGGCAGAAGAATCTTGTTTTTATCCCTTAGATATGGAACCCTAAGAAGGAGCACACTAGTTTATAGTATACGACTAAGTAAGCGTGCGTGTATGTAGGTGAGTGCGTTGCTCATATAGGTTGAGCACTGTATGTTTAGATTGTTTAGTTCATAATGCAAAACTAAAAACAATAAGGGAAGGTAAAGAAATAAATCATATTAAAAACTAATATCTTATACCCGATTGAGACACAAAATTGTAACAACACTGATGTCATTTAAGTCCCAATACGGCGGTACTATTACAACTCGTACCGTACTATACAACGCGGCGTGTAGCGTAGTTGCGAACTCCACTTATCTGAGACAGCTCAGGGACCGAAACTTCTGTCTTGTTCGGCTTCCTGCATGGCTGGAGCCGGTTAATTAACATGCTAATGTTTCATTTATTTATTTATGTAAACAATTGCAGTCAAAGAAGTAAAAAAGAACATACACCATACTACAAAATCTTATTGTCAACAATATTGTGAAAAATTACATAGTAAAAATAGATAATTTGATAAAATTAACAAGGCAAAAAAACCCAAATAAAATAATATCAATAATAAAGGTATATAAAAAAAAAACATTAATTAAATTGATAAATACATTGAGTAAACACTCAATGTTCTTCATATAGCTAAAATAAAAAATATACCTATCTTTTACCCAAACCGATTGAGACACAAAGTTGTAACAACACTGATGTCATTTAAGTCCCAATACGGCGGCACTATTACAACTCGTACCGTACTATACAATGCGGCGTGTAGCGTAGTTACGAACTCCACTTATCTGAGACAGCTCAGGGACCGAAACTTCTGTCTTGTTCGGCTTCCTGCATGGATGGAGCCAGTTAATAAACATGCTAATGCTTAAATTATTTATTTATTAACAATTGCAGTCAAAAAAGAAGAAAAAAACATACACCGTACCATAAAATCTTACTGTCAACAATATTGTGAAAAATTACATAATAAAAATAGAAAATTGAATAAAATAAATTTAACAAGGCAAAAAAAAACTACAAAGAAATAATATCAATAATAAGGGTTTATAAAAAGATTAACCAAATTGATAACAACAATGAATAAAAATACTCTTGTACATATTGCTAAAATAAAAGAAAGAAAGAAAAGTAAAAAAAAATATATGTCTTATACCCAACTCAATTGAGACACGAAGTTGTAACAACACTGATGTCATTTAAGTCCCAATACGCCGGCACTATTACAACTCGTACCGTACTATACAACGTGGCGTGTAGCGTAGTTGCGAACTCCACTTATCTGAGACAGCTCAGGGACCGAAACTTCTGTCTTGTTCGGCTTCCTGCATGGATGGAGCCGGTTAATTAACATGCTAATGTTTTATTTATCGATGGCTTAACGATTTTAGATTAATTAAAGATTTTTTAAAAGAGTGTCCAATTTAAAAGAGCGTCTATGGAGTTTCTTGCACGTCCTTCTCCATAGAGATCTACGCTTTGGAACGTGCAAATTAGCTTCAATTTTGACAGTTCAAAAGTGCTTGTAAATGGTCTATTTGAAATAAATAATTTTGAGTAAGAGTTTTACAATTGATATTCCTTTTTTAACACACTAATTTGGTAACATAACCTCATACTTCCCAGGCTGACCTGAATCCCAATAGGTCTTTTTTGCATAGCATAGGTCTATCCGTGCTATGCAATCCTTATAATTCTCGACAGTATACCAAAAATATGCATCTTTATGAAAAGGATAGGTAGCATGTATAAGTATGACAGCTGTCATCCGCTCGATACTATAGCAAATAGCAGTATATTTCACATATATAAAAAAAAAATGATTTCAGTACACAAACACGTCGTCGCCCCAGGACACAAATGTAAAATGTAAAATCCAAAAAATCTAGTACCCCGGACAGGGAATAGGCTAATGAAGGATCTAGGGCTACTTTATTAGGTTGCATATTATTGGAAGGAGTTATCGAGACCTCACAATATGGCAAATTAAGAAATACTACATTTTGTACACACATTTACTACAGTAAGTATACAATCTTCGATCATTACTTTGCTAGAGACTTGAAGAACCCAAAAAGATATTACTTAAATGATTAGCCATGTTAAAGCAACCTTCGGACAGTTTAATTCCGTATAGCAATCGCAGACGCTGATTACAAAAGTTATGTAGACTATTGATTTTAGTCCAACGTCAAAAGCATATTGCTGTATGATTGTGAGACGTGGAAATTCAGAGGACGTCTTGCATCAACTCCAAGTATTCTAGATATTTACTGGCCCAAGAAAATCTTCAATATAATCTGTAGGAACCATAGATATATCAAACAGAACATATCTCGTACTGTTTGATATATCTATGGTTAGGAGGAACGTAGGAACGCAGTGATGAAACCCCGGTCAAGCAAAAGATCAAACGCCGCAAGTGAAATTGGATTGGTCACACGCTTTGAAGGGACCCTGAATATGTACCAAGGCAAGCCTTAGGCTGGAAACCTTAAGGAAAGCATAACGTGGTTATTGCAAAGGCAAAAAACATAGGGAAAACCTAGAGAGAAATGAAACGGGAAGCTTAAGACTAGAAAGGGTGGTGGCTCACTGTGGGCGTTTTCAGCCTCATCCAGAGCTTGTAAGGTCCACATTAACATATGTCAAGTAAGTGTCTATCAGTGAAAGTCCCGTCAAAGTCGGTACTGACAACAGATAGAAAAGCAAGCAAAACTGTTAAAATTGCATTTTTTTTTATAGATACTGTTAGAGCTTTCATGTGTTTAGTAAAAAACTTATTTTAATATTACAAACAGACATTTCAATTTAGACGCAGGTACAGTTAGGTTTTTCATTTAAAAACATCTTAGTTTCACATTATTTCTTTCAGTTTACAGTTTTAATACACTATCAAAACCACAAAATATGAAAAAGGACACAAACGCCACAATCTTCCTCACAATACACGACATAAGTGAACCTCTAAGCATACGTCATAAAAACTCGCGCTCATATATTCGTCACTTATCGCCCGCACACAATAACTGACTACCCTCATTGTGAACGCTTTCAACCTCATCTATAGCTTCTAAGGTCCAGAGGAACATAATTATGTCAAGTAATTCAAATGTCTATCAGTGAAAGTCCCGTCAAAGTCGGTCTTGCTGTTTCGGTGACCAGCTAGAATAAACAGACAGATAGACAATCATGCAAAACTGTTAAAATTGCATTTTTTTAGATACTAAATATCTATACTACACTAAATATATATACTTTCGTGTGTTTAAAAATACATCTTAGTTTCACATTATTTCTTTCAGTTTACAGTTTAAATACACTGTCAAAACCACAAAATCTGAAAAAGGACACAAACGCCACAATCTTCCACACAATACACGACATAAGTGAACCTCTAAGCATACGTCATAAAAACTCGCGCTCCATATATTCGTCACTTATCTCCCGCACACAATAACTGACTACCCTCCCTCCAAACATTTAATGACATACTCTACAGATAATACTTATCCCCCTAACTTGTTCATGCAGTCCTTACCAACATGAAGAAGAAAAACGCAGAAGGCTTAGATTTGTTCATTAAGCCCCAAGAGAACACCGGTGTCTGTACGCCTGTCTTTTAATTGTGTCTGTAATTACGGTTTTCGAAAGGTTAAATCAATATAGTAGAAGAAAAGTGATTTACCCTCTTTTTTTGGGAATATCATATACACACCCTAGTGTGTAGACCGCTGAAATCACGCCTATATGGCCTGATTTCACTCAGTCACAAACGGCGGAGGGTGTTTTTAACAGTAATCTTAACTATGCTTGCTCTGGGGCCAAGGGTTGATGCGAAAGCGAAACACCAGAGCTCTGGAACTAAAGCAAGAAGGAAAGGTGGGTCGTTTAATCAGTTGAAGTCTGACACTGTCACGCTCCACCGCCGGATTCGTCGTTTGATAATTTTTCCTATCTTAAAAAAAAACATGTTTACTGGTTCTTCTCTAGAACCGAGCGCTAGCTACTGACTTTGTAAGTGCCCATCTAGATCTAGCTAAGTTATAACCGTATCGTTTAGAGTTAGCGCTTATAGTTGACCACGCCCCCATACCCTTGTTCGGACGTCATCTCAACAAAAGAATTGGGGACGTGGCTATCTACAAGCGCTAACTCTAAACGAAACTATTGTAACTTGGCTAGGGGCGGCTGTAAAAATAAATTTTAATTCTGAGTTTACATTTAAATGGAAGAAGTCTGAAGTGCCCTTCCACTCCACCCTAGAGCGAATAAGATGATTGAACTCAAAAAAAACTTTATAGAGTTGATCTTCTGTATTTCTCCAAGGGTTGTACCACCAGTCCCCCGTGTGATATCCCCCAAAACTTTAGGATTAACAATGATATTTTTCATGTTCATCGTGAACTTTTCAAGGGTTCCATAAGGAGGTATGAGTTGAAAAGAATTTTGTTCCCAAGAGCTAACTTAAGGGGAAACTGTCTTTTGTTTTTTAATTGTGAATAAGTTCAAAATTTGTTTTTATTATTATCTTTATTATTTGAATTAGTACTTTTGTTGCGAATAGCGTTTTCTTTATGGCAAAAGCTCCTCGGAGTAAATCCCAGTTATGGCAGAAAATGCTTTGGATTGCTATCAAGGGCTTTCTTCAAACTTAGGCTCGTCATTCCTTTTAATATCTCTGAGTTATAGTAAAACATTGTTGTTTAAATGTGACAATAAAGTGATCGTTTGAACTTTAAATGAATTTGAAAATTAACGTACATTTATTTTGATGAAACTATTCAATGGAATAGCCAAACATAAAAGCTCATTGCTTACAAAACTTGACGTGCTCAAATATTTCCATGTGACTATTTTCTATTTTACATTAAAAAAAAAATGTAAAAGCAGTGGTGGCCGAGTAGTAAAGGCACTGACTTACGAGTTGTAGATCGCGGGTTCAAACCCTGCCAGGCGCATTACTTTGTGTAATTTATTTTATAACCACTGCTCTCAAAACTGTGAAGGAAAACATCGTGAGGAAACCGGCATGTCCTAGAACGAAAATTCGAAGACCTCCACCAACTTTCAACGGGCCCTCATAGTGGTTTATGGCCTATTTCCCACTCCTAGGGAGGAGGCCTGTATCTCAGCAATGGGAACACTAGTGAGGCTGATAATGATATTTTTTAAACTATTACATGCTCTCCCCCCACTAAAACGAAAACTAGATTTAGACTTTTTTTCGTTCTAGAAACTAATCTTCACAATCTAATAGGTCCTCATGGTGCTTTAGTAACTACAAATTTAGCGTCCTGGGCTCCCCTACTAAGAGGTTGTTGGAGCTGAAAGTTCTTGGAAAGGCGACCATATACCGATAAGCTCCCACAATGTGTACCAATGACCAGGGGCCCAAGACTGCTATTTTCAAAATATTGTCATTCCACTGTCATTCCAACACGATCCTATTGTCATTTTGCTGAGAGCTCGTAATCTGTTTATTTATACATAATGACTGATCATTGTTTGGTCAGCGTTCTCGAAATAGAATTTTAGTACGTAATGTCTTGTAACGCTGCACTGCGCTCCAAAACACAAATAATGGATGTGGCTCAAAAGGCTGCCCAACTTAAATGGGACTGGGCAGGGCATGTCTGCCGCATGTCTAGCGAGCTGTGGGCCCGTAAAACACAGGATTGGTGCCCGGACACAGCGACGCGGGGCCGCGGCAGGCCACGAAGGAGATGGCGGGACGACCTGGATGTCTTCCTTGAGAATTGGAGCGGCAAAGCATGTGACCGAGATGATTGGAAAGAATGGAGGGAGGCCTTTGCCCAACAGTGGGACGGTACAGGCTAGGTATAATAATGTCTTGTAACAAATTAAAAACAGAACTGCACAATAACTATCTAATCTAAGTCACTGATTAAAGGGACTGACACAATTTTAGTAATTTACTACATAATGTCAAACATCTATTTGTTTTATGTACGAGATTAACATTCACACAACACTCTCAAAGGCATCAATATTCACGGGTACTTTCTGTTGAGTTAGAACTCTGATTTTTTTAATGAAGCAAGGTCTTATAGTACCATCATCATCATCATCATTTCAGCCGAAAGACGTCCACTGCTGGACATAGGCCTCCCCCAAGCGCCGCCACCAAGACCGGTCCTGTGCGTCTTGCATCCATCGGCTTCCAGCAACCCTGGCCAGGTCATCGGTCCACCTTGTGGGAGGCCTTCCAACGTACTTATAGTACAAATCTAAGAATTATATGTCTAAAAATTGAACATTTGTGGTTAAAAAAAATGTGAAAAAAAATGATTTTTCGTTTCAAAAAAATTTGTCGATATTCGATTTGGGAAATTAAATATTTACATAATTTGCTTTGTACGGAATTCTCAGCGTGAGAGTCCAACTAGCTCTTGCTCAATTTTTAAAATTAGTTAGGAAGCTTTCAGAAAGACTGAGGGTGGCCTGTGCCCAGCAGTGGGATAGCTTGGGCTAGTAAAACAAACACTTAATCAGAAATAACCATGTACATTATAAAAGCAAAATTACGAACGCAAAAATTATAAGGCTTTATAAGGTTTCTTGTATTACTAACAATATAATGGACTTAGGTATGTTTGAAATAAATGTCATTATTATTATTATTTCTGCCAATACACGTCCACTGCTGAACATAGATCTCCCCCAATTGTCACCATAATGAACGTTCCTAGTGCATCTTACATCCATCGGATACCCGCAACCCCTTACCATGTCTTCTATACATCTTGTTGGAGGCCTTCTGCGGCACGCGGTCGCCACTCCAAAACCTTTCGACCCCAGCAGCCATCTGTTCTGCAAGCAATGTGCCCTGCTCATCGCCACTTAAGTTTGGCGATTCTTTATTCTTTGTCGGTAACCTTGGTTTTCCTGCGGATATCTTCATTTCTTATACGATCACGCAAGGAAACTCCGAGCATAGCCTTTCCATTACCCTTTGGGTGACTTTAAGCCTTCTGATGAGGCCCATATGAAAGCAAGTGTATCTATCTATGTTTGTTAATCTTTTAAGCATAAACGTCCAGAAATTTAGATGAAAAGCACATGCATAGACCGTGTCCTGTGAATAACACACAGAATTTTTAATTCACGTGAGTTAACTATTTTTACGCAGGTAAAGCCGTTGACAGGAACTAGTTTTCCGTATTTATTATTCATTTACGGGTTCGTGTACACTATTACAGTTACATTAAGCAGTTTCATATGCATTGCTGTTCAGTCGAGTTACAATGAGACATATCACACGAGAAATTGCGACGCACTGCGTTGTGTAGAGACCTTAGTGATGGGAGACGCGATACATTATTTATTTATTTAATTATTGAAGTACACACAAATAATTAAAAGCTTTGTTTGTGTTGTTTTTGTTTTGTTTGTTCTTTGTTATTATACGTGTAAATGAAGTCAATTTTATTTTTAATTATTGAAAGAAGTCGTCAAGCGCAAGCTTGACAATTCACCTGATGAGCAATGAGCAATTATTGGTCGACGATAGAGCACATTTCCATCATTATTTCAGCCAAAAGATTTCTATTATTGGACATAGGCTTCCACAAGTGTCGCAAAAACGAACGGTCTTATCATATGCGTTTAGCATCTATTAGAAAAGTTGTCAGCAAACCATGAGGTCTAGCTGGGTCAAAGCCTACCGGCGCCAATGGTCTGTTTCTGAAAAGAAGGGTCAAGCCCGGTATGAAAGGCAAAGGGTTTTTTAGTGAGTAAAAGTCTGAATGAGATGTTATTAAATGATTAAACCCAACCAAAATAAAAGGCTAACATTATCACCATCAACATCATTATCACACATGCGTTCTCTTTAAGGGAGTCATTCCTCCCTAGGTTATAATCCACCACGCGGGCACAATGCAGATTAGTAAATGTCACATGTCTTCGAATACTTGTTTGGCTAACACGATAATGACGAGTATTGTCAATCCGCTCCGCCTATTACAATGTACTCACCACAGCAAAGCAACGGGAAACACCTACTGTAATTGCTGGAGATAGTTAGATGAAAGCTATTGTGACTAGACGGTCGTAATTGTGTTAGCCCAGGATATTCACTCGTTCGGTTTCGTGTGCGAGTTTATAGTACGTTTGAGGAAGGAGGAAGCTATATGACATAACACCAAGCTTATATTTCCCGAAGTGGGAAGCTGAGGTACTGGGTTTTATGTTACGTTTACGTTTCGTCAGTTAATGTTTTATTAAGTAGTGAATAATATTAAACACCACTTAAAGCGTATGTGTCAATCAATTAAAGGGGGAAGGATTTTTAAGAAATACCTATTAAAGTTTTCCTAAAAGAGCGTTTACTTAAATTTCGCATATGCGTAATTAATACGAATTTTAGAATAAAGTATTTAATTTTTTAATTTTATCAGTTAGTAGTCAACTGTAGGGGTAAATACTACGATTGACTACGAAACCCTAAAAAATAAGAAACGAGAACAGCAGTAGTAGTAGTAGTTTATTTCATCACTACTGCTCTCTAAACGGTAAAGGAAAACATCGTGAGCAAACCGCGTGTCCTAGAACCAAAAAATCGAAGATATCTGACTTCCACCAACCCGCTCTGGATCCGTGTGATGGATGACGACCCATTTCCCCTCCTGGGAAGAAGGCCTGAGCCCCAGCAGTGTGAACATTAAAAGGGAAACATTAAATTAGAACATTACCATCAACGTTTGCATCACTGATTACCATCACGTGGGATCGCAGACAAGCACTAGTTTATTGCAATTAAAAAAGGGTTATACTTGCACTATTACAAGTATAGCCCTTTTTTGATCGTGTGTGTACACGACCGACAGAAATACTCATCTAAAATCAAAGCACATTAAAATTTTCCCCACACCCCTACAGCTTTAATTGGCACCACACAGAATCTGTACCGACGAAGGTAAAACAGCTTATGTAGCTAGCCGAGCTCGTCGGCAGGATTCAATTAATGTCCCGGTAATGAGCGAGCTGGCTGCTCGCCATCCCCAGCTCTTGACTCTAAGATCTGCGTTTTTAGGGATCTGTGCCTTAAAAGGAATGAGGGAACAGTGTCAAAATATTTGAAGGTATAAGGAACAGAGAGTAAAGTACCAAACACCTCTTGAAAAGGCTGTCTGGTAGGATACTACCGTATAAAGGATTTCGACCTTTTTTTGGTAGGTCAAAATTATCCGTGGAAACCGTGTTAGACTTTTATTGACTAAACAACCTGCCACGTTCCTTCCTTGTCTTGATTCCAGGGCCCATGTAATACGCTTTCGCATCACCACTCAGAATCTCTGCCAACGAAGGTAAAACAGCTTATGTAACTAGCCGAGCTCGTCGGCAGGATTCAATTAATGTCCCGGTAATGAGCGAGCTGGCTGCTCGCCATCCCCAGCTCTTGACTCTAAGATCTGCGTTTTTAGGGTTCTGTAACTTAAAAGAAATGAAGGGACTGTGTAAAAACATTTGGAGATATACTCGTACGGAGCAGAGAGTAAAGTACCAAACACCTCTTGAAAAGGCTGTCTGGTAGGATACTACCGTATAAAGGATTTCGACCTTTTTTTGGTAGGTCAAAATTATCCGTGGAAACCGTGTTAGACTTTTATTGACTAAACAACCTGCCACGTTCCTTCCTTGTCTTGATTCCAGGGCCCGTGTAATACGCTTTCGCATCACCACTCAGAATCTCTGCCAACGAAGGTAAAACAGCTTATGTAACTAGCCGAGCTCGTCGGCAGGATTCAATTAATGTCCCGGTAATGAGCGAGCTGGCTGCTCGCCATCCCCAGCTCTTGACTCTAAGATCTGCGTTTATAGGGTACCGTACCTTAAAAAGGAATGAGGGGACAGTGTCAAAATATTTGAAGGTATAAGGAACAGATAGTAAAGTCCCTCATACCTCCTTTGAAAAGGGAGGTTATCTGGTAGATTACTGCCCGATAAAAGATTGCGACCTTTTTTTTGGTAGGTACAAATTATCCGTGGAAACCGTGTTATACTTTTACTGACTAAACAACCTGCCACGTTCCTTCCTTGCCTTGATTCCAGGGCCTGGGTAATACGCTTTCGCATCACCACCACACAGAATCTGTACCGACGAAGGTGAAACAGCTTATGATTGTAGCTAGCCGAGCTCGTCGGCAGGATTCAATTAATGTCCCGGTAATGAGCGAGCTGGCTGCTCGCCATCCCCAGCTCTTGACTCGAAGATCTGCGTTTTTAGGGTTCTGTGCCTTAAATGGAATGAGAGGGGACTGTGTAAAAACATTTGGAGGTTTATGGAACAGAGAGTAAAGTGCAACATATCTCCTTTAAAAATTGAGAATTCGAAGAATAGCTATGAATACCCTTAGGTACACATAGTCTGATTAAGTCTGATAGACGTTTATAATCCATAAAACTAAAATACTCCATTACTTGCGAAGACTCGCTAGTTATGAAACGTTCATAAATTTGAGACGCCTAAATACTCGTGGACCTAGTTTTTGGAATAAGTATTTAGATGGACGCGTACTTTTAAGACTCAGTACACATTTTACCTAGTATATCTCACCTCTAGTCTGGGCGGAAGAAGTAGAAGAAGGCGCCATCGACGGCTTTCGGCTTTCCGTTGGCTCAGACTCTTGAAATTTGTCATGAACCAAGATCTCATAGCACAAGTAGTGGAACTCTGAAAACTGTAAATTATAGTAATTATGTTTAAAAAAAAACTTTTTTAGATTAAGAAAAATCTTCAAGGCAAGGAATTAAACTATTTATAGCTAAGGTAAATTTATACGGAACCATTAGTGCGGGAGTCCGACATGGACTTGCTTGATTTTTTTTTTTAGATTTCTACAGTTGTTACTCTGTAATCACTTCTTTGTTCTATTAAGTCCAGAGTTTCACAGCGAAACACACTGGTCGGGAATTTTAAGCGAGCTAAAGTTAGCGGGTTTTTGCTTTTCACAAAATGTTGTTCGTTTAGTATTCTGTACATAGGTTAACCCAGTTAACGTCGGTCTGTGGGGGTGAACTCAAAAACACCAATAAAGATCATCAGGTAGCACTAGGATTTATTTAGATGTATATTGGTTTTTTCCAGGTTTTGTTGCTTCGTTGGATACGAGGCGGTATGTCTACCGTTGGAGTTTTAGATAGTGAGATAGTAAATCTCTAAAAAAGGGTTTTAAAGAAAAAGATTAAAAAAGAGCAGTGGTGGCCGAATGCTAAATGGTGACATGTGACATCCACCAACCCGCACTGGGCCCGCGTGGTGGATTACGGCCCATTCCCTCTCTTAGAGAGGAGGCCTGTCCCTGCAGTGGGAACATTAAAAAGGCTGATGATGATGATGATGATGATGACCAACCCACACTGGGCCCGCATGATGGATTCAGTCCCCTCTCCTTTAGAGGAGGCCTGAGTCCCAACGTGTAAAGTTAACTTAGTGTTCTTCACGCTTGAACAGCTGAAGGAATTGAATGAAATTTGGCATTCGGGCAGAGCACATAATAATTTTGGAAGACTTTAGCCCTGTGATAATTTATAAATTGCACATAGGCAAACCGCTGGCAAGTAAACAATATTGTACCTGTATGCTCCACATGTCTACCTACAGTAACAAAGCAGGTATGGTGATTTTATCTTTGTAGCATCTCCCCTGCTTCCGAGCTACTAAGCCTATTCAGTAAGAATACATTACCGAGCGCATCAGAATATCGTTATACACGATTGCATAAACACTGAGGGGAACGTATCTTGCGGTGACTTAACCAAATACGACCTTTTTCATGAACGCTTGGTGTGTAGCGACATCTGTAATGCCCCATGGTAACTAAACTAAACTATGAAATCTTGCATCGCAGTATTAAGGTCGGTGACAGAAAACTTTCGTGCCTGGCATTGGTGCAGGCCATGGTCAGAAACGAGGTGCAGTGACAGGCGGGCGACTCCTTCTGCGAAGCAATGATGTTAGCAAAGGAGAAGGCCTAGGCCTCACATGTAGCTCTTTGTCCGACCGCACGGTAACCAAGCGGACTGAGCCTAAGGCATTGCCGGCGCGTACCATTCGACATGTGAATTTGTCAGCAAACCGTAAAGGCTGAACAAGGCCGATGCCTACTAGGGCCAGGGTCAGTTTCTGAAAGGAAGATTTGGCCGCGCCGCGTCTTCGTTAATTGAGATGAAAATGAAAGATTTCGATAGACGCGATTAGAAGATATACTAAACTTCGAAATCAATCACAAAATTTGCTTATCTTTCCTTAAAATTTACGACAGTCTTTACTAATTAAAGTATAAAAATAAAATAAATCTAATTACAGGATTACCTACAGCATTAACTAACTCGAGGACACCCTAATGTTCAGCTTATCTATTCCTTGTTCTCATCTGCCTAATGAGAAAGAAATTAATCTCGACAAATTAACAGTCAGATGTAATACGAGTACATTCGCTTCAGGGAATTAAAAATAATGCTATTGTAATATAATACAGCACTTAAGATAAGAGGGATCTCAGTATCCTATCTATGAATTATTTACATTGAGATGTGTGTTTTTGTTGCTAGGAAACGCCTTGAGAGTCGAGAGAAGCATGGTGGTCCCCGGCCACTGTGAGCATGGGTAGCTCGTCATCTATCCGGTAAAGACCGAGTTGGCGACGATACCTATGTTCCAAGCGTGCCTTCTAACTGTCCAGATCGAGTCCAAGTCGTCACCGGCGCGCACCGTTCCCGCGCACCTCAAGGAGTTGTCAGAAAACTGTAGGGGCCCTTCAGGGTCGAAGCCTTCTGGAGCCGCCGGTTTGTGTGAAATTGTTACCGCGGCTCTAGGAATAAGGCAAGGAAGGAATGGGGTAGGTTTTTTAGTCAGTAAGAGTCTGACACTGGTCTTCCGCTCCGCCCAAGAGCGGGTTTCGTCATTCGATGATTTTCACCTACCATAAAAAAAAGCGTGCCTCAAAGAAATGTCAGCAAAACCAACAAGGCTAATGCCTACTAGAGTCACGGAAAATTTACAGGAGGTATGCAGAACAGAGAGTAAAGTCCCACAACCTTTGAAAAGGGAGGATCCTCCGACCAGACAGGTGTTATAATGTGAGCTACTGCCCGATATCTGATTTCGGGCTGTCGTACAATATAAACCAAAGTTCTCTCCACGCGATTTGAACATAACTTTGGTTTTGCCATGCAGGATTCTTGTAGTTCTTATGTGGCACCATAGATGGCGTAACCTCGAAGTTTTAGAACGCAAAGAACTCTGAAGAACACAGCTGTGATTTTAGTCAGTAAAAGTCGGATTCGCCCTCTGGCTCCTAGCTTTTTGTCCGCAGTTTCACTCCCGGCAACAGAAAAATGTAATAAATAAAGAACCGCTTGACCGTTTTTGTGCAAATTTCACATAAACCATCAACTAGACAGTCCTAAAAAAGCCTAAACATTTGGTTTGGATATGTGAGCCCGTTTTTTAGCAATAAAGTTACAGCGAAAAGTGGCATTGATTTTTATATGTAAAAAAAATCATTTTAAATTCTATAAAATTAAATAAATTCTAAAAGTCAGCAGAGATTTATCTAACAGCAAACATTATATTCTCGACTTTGTGACTCTTTCAGAGAATTAAATAATCTTTAGAGCAAATGTATGTACAGAAAATACGTAAAGTTTTTAATTGAAATCTCTTTATAAGACGTTCCCTTAAAAAATAAACTCTTTTAAATTAAGAACAAAGTTCATTCGATATGCATTAAAATTATTTGATGAATGAATTATTCAGTACTTGTTTACTCTTTCCATATTTTTACTCGAAATTCAAATTATTTCATAAAAAAAACAAGGCATCTTTTTTATTAATATGTAGGCGCAGGAGGGCCTTCATCAGAATCCGCCATAGTTGGTCAGGCGTGGGGACTTGGGCAAGGAATTGTAATTTGAATTAACACTCGAGTTTCAATCAAAATCACTATAATTTGGATTAACAAAGCTTGATTCACAAAATGACTGTGCTATATTCTAATTAAAGTCAATTAATAATCAGATTTACTAAGATAATAGCACTTCACACTAGGATGACGCAGAATATCAGCGATTCGTCTAGCACGTGGTGCACGGTCGGTCCTCGTTCGAAAAGTGCTCTTCAACATGGCCGCCGTGCTCCCCGCCCGACGCTCCGCTAGAGTGACAGCTATCACTCTTATTCTGACGTCTAACATGAAGCTGTCATCGATGCGCCGTCACGGCCAAACTGACTAGCGACCGTCCTCGGGCGTACCTGAATGCAATTCTGAAACAACGTTACGCAACTTCAAATACACGCTCGTCCAACCTGACAAGCAGAATAAGTTTTGACTTTGACATTGCTATCACTATTCAATTGCATATAGACTTGGACCGGACGGGTGTGTCCTTACGACTAGCCCTCAAGTAATAGGTAGCCTGGACTACACTGTCCCTTCGACCAATCTTTCAAATACGAGTTTTGGACCGGACGGGTGTGTCCCTTCGACCATCACAGATGGACCGGACGACACTGTCCTTTCGACCAAACACACAAATACAAGTATTGGACCGGACGGGTGTGTCCCTTCGACCATCACAGATGGACCGGACGACACTGTCCTTTCGACCAATCACTCAAACACAAGCTGTGGACCGGACGGGTGTGTCCCTTCGACCATCGCAGATGGACCGGACGACACTGTCCTTTCGACCACCCAATAAAAATGGACTAGACAGGAAAAAGTGTGTCCCTTCGACCAGCCAGTATGGCATGGACCGGACGGCACCATTCCGTCTACCAGCACACATTATACACTGAAAAATCACACAAGTCTCGTACATACCTAATTGTTATGGATTTCAACTTCAACTTCGTGTAAAGTCTGAGTTATTTCACCTACTTTAACTTCATTTAAAATTTGAGTATCACACCTAACGTCATCACCCCCGATCCCTGTTAGGTAAACAAGAGAATTGCACACAGTACCAGGAAATTTACAGCAAAAACTCTCTTTGAGGAGCGAGCAAGACGATCCACTATCAAACAAAAACAAAACGGGCTCACCAGATGAAGTATTTAGGATGCCTCTCGAAGTGCGCTGTCCACACAGGTTGACCTCCTTGACTGTCGCTCCTCCACCAGTTTTTCTATCGGGGCAAACTGTCGCCACATGCCCTTGCTTGCCGCACACGTAGCAGGTGACAGCTGGTATCCTACCACCAAGACGCGAAGAGTTGGAGGCGTCTGCTGGTACTGATGATCCGGCGTTTTCACGTCTCTTTCTACAATCGGCAAGTCGGTGTCCAGGTAATCCGCACCAATGGCATTTTCCAGAAAACCGTGTATCGCTCATACGGGGTCGTTTCACTTCTAGTTCTTGCGTCTCTGATTCGAGGCGCCGCTTCGAAGAAATACCGCCTAGAATCCGGAATAATTGAGATCTACTACTGATGAAATGAGCATTCAGCTCACGACGTATAACACCGTCTTTTTGGGAGAGCACAGATACCACAAATCCAGTAATCACTTCTTCAGGCATGTAAGTCTTGGGTATTCGCTCAATCATACTCCACAACCGCATTGCAGATTCAGATGCAGTTTCTTTTATTCCAATCTTCTATATCAGCATCACTATCGTCTGGGTTGAACTGCAAAAGTTGGGTTGCAGCTGTGCTTGTGCTAGGCATCTGTGACATTGAAACCACTCGCGACAGTAGTGCTTCCATGTTGCTTAGTAATTTTGTGGCACCATGGTCTTCCAACGACGATCTCGTCTCTTCTGGTCGCAGCCCATGGGATCCCACTTCTGATGTAGGCGCAGGAGGGCCTTCATCAGAATCCGCCATAGTTGGTCAGGCGTGGGGACTTGGGCAAGGAATTGTAATTTGAATTAACACTCGAGTTTCAATCAAAATCACTATAATTTGGATTAACAAAGCTTGATTCACAAAATGACTGTGCTATATTCTAATTAAAGTCAATTAATAATCAGATTTACTAAGATAATAGCACTTCACACTAGGATGACGCAGAATATCAGCGATTCGTCTAGCACGTGGTGCACGGTCGGTCCTCGTTCGAAAAGTGCTCTTCAACATGGCCGCCGTGCTCCCACCCGCCCGACGCTCCGCTAGAGTGACAGCTATCACTCTTATTCTGACGTCTAACATGAAGCTGTCATCGATGCGCCGTCAAATATTTTTCTATTGATACTACAATGACCCGGCAAACGTTGTTTTGCAATATAAATAACTTTCAAGTAATTTCTAGGTAGGTAGTATTTTTTTTTTCATTTAGGGGGATGAAAAATAGATGTTGGCCGATTCTCAGACCTACTCAATACGCTCACAAAATTTCATGAGAATCGGTCTAGCCGTTTCGGAGGAGTATGGGAACGAAGACTGTGACACGAAAATTTTATCTATTGATATAAACTAATGATTGACAGAGATCCCTACTGATGGTAAGATGTGATGGTTTCGTTGATGGTGAGGCGAACTAGTTTAATGTGTCTTTAATTTAATTTTAGAACTTGATCCCAAAGACCACGTTTTCTAAAAACTGGGTTCTGCCTGTGGTTTTGCTTGCGTTAAAAGACTTTTCAACACAATCTATGGGACCCCGTTTTATCTCTTTGGAAATATCTGAAAATCCCCTCTTAATGCTCGCCATCATCAAAAAAGAAAGCTCCTTTCTGTATTAGTGTGAAAAACAATCCATTGCGTATCTACAAAGGGTGAAGTAAGAGTGGATTTTCGAGTAAGTGTGTTGAAAAACATTTATTTTTGTTATGATCAGTGTACAATTAGTTTCTCTTACCTCGATAGATGGCGTTGTTCCTTTTTCTGAATCGCGCTATGGTTTCGTTGCACTCGTTTAATGGCATTCCGAACTAGATATGAACTGTGTAAAAAAAACTGTGTTCAATTTTTGAATTAAAAAATCTCTGGAACTATCTAATATGGAAAAAGGTTTTTTTATTAAGCCTTTCTAAAAAAAATATTTTGAACTAAATGAGATGAAAAGTTTTTGGGAAATTGTACTTTTTTTTTCTGGACTAAGTTTATAATTTAACAGTATATGCAAGCATTTTTTAAACATATTTTATTATTCTAAGCGTATCTTCTTTCAAATAAAAAAAATATATTAAAATCATACCACTGAAAACCCCGAAACCACTGAAAAAAATAACGTTTAAGTTTAAAGTTTACGTGTTACGTGTGAGAAATTTGTGACGGACGGGAAACTACGAACTCTATACTGAGCGTGGACCGAAAAGATCTTTTTTTTCTAATTGTTTGGTAGTTGACAAGTTAATCACTTGTTCGTATCATTTACGGCCAAAAACTTTTGATCGCTTCTTTGAAAAATAAAGTGGCCAACATAATATAATAATTATTTTAATCGTAATTTATTTTTGACATTTAATGAATTTTATAACGATTATTTATGTCTGAAATAAATGGTTAAATTTTTTTATCGTACTTAATGTTAAAATTATTTTTCAACCGCCAAAGCAAATTCCAGCCACCTTAGGCGCGGGACTGCGAGCAATGGGTAGTTGGCCGTCCGACCGTACGGCAACCATCTGGACCGAGATCAAGTCATCGACGGTAAGTACGTGTTCGTATATGCTGTGGAAAGTACAGGTAGACGTGCAAGCTGGGCAGGTAAGGACGTGACAGACATGGGGAAAGGGTAGAGTGAATAGGCTCTTAATAAACTAGTGCTCCTCACCATCAATGCCATCACTGCTTACCATCAGGTGAAATCGTAGTCAAGCACTAGCTTAGGGGTTTCACACTGGCATTGTATTTTCAATGCATTATCCAGACTAGTCCTTCGATATAAGCCTGTGAAAATAAAAATGGTATCTTCTTCTTAGGCCCAGCGCACACCGCTGGAGGCGCGGCGGAGCGAGTTAAGGTTTATATTAAATTGTAGTTGTCTTCAATTGCATTCCACCGTGCCTCCAGCGGTGTGCGCTGGGCCTTAATCGTGCACTTTTTACGTCGTGTCTCGGTCGAGTCCTGAACTACTGCTGCTTTTTGCAACGTCATGCAGCACTGTGTTTAGAGGCTTGGCAGCTATCATTTATGCTACATTGTGTAATTGATTTTATGAGCTCCATCCAGGTTTTTTGAGAGCGGCCACGCAATTTGGCCTATCCGCATAGTAGTTAGTGACCCTGACTGCTATGCGGGAGGTCGTGGGTTCGATTCCCACCCAAAACAAATGTTTGTGTGATGAGCACGATCATTTGTTCTGTGTCTGGGTGTAATTTATCTATAATATGTATGTATTTAGAAATATATAAGTATGTTTATCAGTCGTGTAGTACTCATAACACAAGCTCTGCTTAGCTTGAGACTAGACGGTGTTGTGTGATGGTCGCCGAATATTAAAAAAATAAATAAATGGCATAGTTACTCGTAAAATGTTTGCTGTCTAAATTACAAAATAGATATTTTTTTGTTTTGTTATTTACATCAAACAAAACCAATTTTTTAACACAAAAGCTACACACTTTATCTGAATCCATATGAGAATAATCACGAAAAAATATCAAATTCGTTCATTTCGATACGTCGGGACTCAACGAATGTATCGATACTCGATTAAATCATTCGATTTTGAATCGATTATGTATTCGAGTCACAGCTCGCCTGCCCATTCCGATTCTAATCAACGGCCAGATTCAAATTTCAATTTGAAATTCGGATCAATATGTGCCGTCGTACTTTATAGGCTTCTGTTACGCTTTGAGAGCGCCGACAATGTGGACGGCTAGGTACTTGTAACTACGAATAATATTCGTTATTCTGTATTTTGTAACTGCATTTGTAATGGGCATTGCGGTACATAATGTATGTTTATTGATTGGCTATAAACACATGTAGAAAATTGGATTGTATTTGTGGTATTTTACAGGAAGTTTCAAACTGGCACAAGTGACTGAAAAGTGGCAATCGTGTATCTTGGCATGTTGGGTTTCTACTAGAATTACAGCAGAAATGTCGTAATAAGTAAACTGGCTTTGTTTAAATGTATCTAGTCGATGACTGACTGCAAAAGAAGGAAAGGGGAGATATCAAACTGATCTGATGAAGCTAGAAGGTAGCCAATGAAACATTGCAAAAAATCAAAGTAAACTAATCGTGTTTGGAATTATAAGAAGAACCAGAACGGCAAAATGCCAATTACGTTGATTATATTAGATACAAATTGTGTAAAACACATTAAAGAAAATATAACACAGATATACATAACTAAGCTTCTAAGTCTTCTCACAAATCATCAGACATACATTCTGTATCTACTTCCATTCATCAGTGAATAGATCTATTTCAGGACTGGATTCTATGAGACCGTTGAGTGTGTTTAACGTTCGCAGAATTGGTGATATACGTCACACAACCATCCAGCAACGTGGCACTACAAACAATTTAGGGCTAGAGCCCGGCAATAGTGTTATCGGCAACAAAATGTTACATCTCTCTTCATGGAAACTAGACGAGTCGATGGTTCCGTGTATGATATAATGTATAATAACCCCTCAAGCAATTAACCCCTTTTCTAAAAATAAACAAAAAAATAAAAACTTTCACTCAAATTTTCTAGGAAAAAAAATAACAAACAAAATCCAAAATTTACGCTCAAATAAATTTCGTAAAAATGTATGAAAAAAAAACAACGGTAATTAAGAATTTTTTAGTCACCAAGTTGTACAAACGTATGTAGAATCGGCGCATAAAACAATGTATCCCTTGATGCCTTGGTTTCGCGTATTGGAATTGTCATGTGATGTTTTGTACACACCAATGACACGCCTTCTTGTTCCAACAGCTGCCTTTTTAATCGACTTCAAAAAAGGAGAAGGTTTCTCAATTCGACCGTATATATGTTTCTTTTTTATGTTTGTTCACGCATAACTCCGTCGTTTATGGACCGATTTGCAATTATTCTTTTTTTGTTCTTGAAAGGATATGTTTTCAGATTGGCCCCATTTCTTTCAAAATTCAGTTCTGACGAAGTCGGTGTTTAATAAAAAACACCGACTTCCGAAATTAAATTTATTTTCATATTTTTAGTGAAGTCGGTATATTTTTTTGTAAAAAGTTTTTTTGTAACTCACCATCCCACTGATGTTATGGTGTCTTCAGAATTGGAACAACCCCAATATTATTGAGGCGATAATAATAGAAACACGAAGATAAATGATACAAACGAATAGATATATTAAATCAAACAGACATGTCTATCAGAACAATATTCTGATTTACGAGGCTCGATAGAAGGCAAGAAATGATGAAATACTCACTTATGAGATTATTGGGATGTTTCCTTTCTGTCCGACCATTGGCTTAGAAACTTGATTTCATTTGTGATATGGAATGTCTATATTTAGTAAAAGAAGTAAAAAAAATCTTATTGGTAAAATAACAGTTTTGAAACGTTTGGGGTCGAAACACTTGGCTCATGGGGTTCGACTGCGCGTCTCTCACGCTGACTGATCAACACTTTGCGTGACCAGGGCCTCAAGTCTGCTATTAAAATAGTGTCATATTAACCGATCATTGATTTCAAAATTGTTGATTTTGATAACTCTGGTAATCCACTAATATGATGGCGTCATTATGACTTTCCAATGATCAACCACTGACACTTCATTGAAAGAAATATTTGACATATGCGGTAAATTAATAAAATTTTGACAGTTCCTTTAATCAGTGACTTACGATTAAAATATTATTGTGCAGTTATTGTTTTTAATTCGTAACAAAACAGCTCGTATTACAATTTTCTTCTGACACCACTGACCGCCCAATGATCAGTCATTATGAATTAACAGATTACGAACTTTTAGCAAAATGACAATAGAATCGTGTTGGAATAACAATGTTTTGAAAATAGCAGACTTGGGCCTAATGGGGCCAAAGTCTGCTATTTTGGCTGGCTCGTTCTTTGCCCAAAGAATTAGTTTTGCCATTCAACGTGGCAACGCTGTCGGACTTTTGAGTACATCGCCGATAGACGCCTGACACTCGTATTCACAAACAATACTCAAACGACCCTTGACTAAGCAAACGCACAGCGTTGAAATAGAGCTCTGTGATTGGTTCGTTTGTGTTGCGTAGTTCACAAACCCTGCCCTGTGCGCTCGCGAGCACTGTGAGACCGCATAGTAACGTTTGTGAATACGGGTGTGAGTGTTTTTGTGTATTTGTACCTATTACTTACGAGGGGTGATCAGCGCTACAGTAGTGCAACAGCAGCACTACAGCAACGCTGCAACCACGCTGCAACCACGCTGCTGTAGCGCAGCACTTTACGGCTAATTTGAATGCGCTTAAATGCAAATAAAAAGAAAATACGATAGTCCGGTCCTTTCAGTCCGACTAACTATGAAGTTTATGGACACCAAACAACACCGAAGACTTTTAAAATAATTTAAGCAACCAGTCAACCATCCGTCAATCCCTCAAAGAAAACCCACCAATAGTAATCGTGTTTGGAATTATAAGAAGAACCAGAACGGCAAAATGCCAATTACGTTGATTATATTAGATACAAATTGTGTAAAACACATTAAAGAAAATATAACACAGATATACATAACTAAGCCTCTAAGTCTTCTCACAAATCATCAGACATACATTCTGTATCTACTTCCATTCATCAGTGAATAGATCTATTTCAGGACTGGATTCTAGGAGACCGTTGAGTGTGTTTAACGTTCGCAGAATTGGTGATATACGTCACACAACCATCCAGCAACGTGGCACTACAAACAATTTAGGGCTAGAGCCCGGCAATAGTGTTATCGGCAACAAAATGTTACATCTCTCTTCATGGAAACTAGACGAGTCGATGGTTCCGTGTATGATATGATGTATAATAACCCTTCAAGCAATAAACCCCTTTTCTAAAAATAAACAGAAAAAAATTTTTACACTAAAATTTTCTAGGAAAAAAAATAACAAACAAAATCCAAAATTTACGCTCAAATAAATTTCGTAAAAATGTATGAAAAAAAAAAACGGTATTTAAGAATTTTTTAGTCACCAAGTTGTACAAACGTATGTAGAATCGGCGCTTAAAACAATGTATCCTAGCCTTGGTTTCGCTTATTGGAATTGTCATGTGATGTTTTGTACACACCAATGACACGCCTTCTTGTTCCAACAGCTGCCTTTCTAATCGACTTCAAAAAAGGAGGAGGTTTCTTCGACCGTATATATGTTTCTTTTTTATGTTTGTTCACGCATAACTCCGTCGTTTATGGACCTCTTTTCATTTTTTTTTGTTCTTGAAAGGATATGCTTTCAGATTGGTCCCATTTCTTTCAAAATTCAGTTCTGATGAAGGCGTTTAATAAAAAACAAATAATACCGAGAAAAAACCGACTTCCGAAATTAAGTTATTTTCAAATTTTTAGTGAAGTCGGTATATTTTTTTGTAAAAAGTTTTTTTGTAACTCACCATCCCACTGATGTTATGGTGTCTTCAGAATTGGAACAACCCCAATATTATTGAGGCGATAATAATAGAAACACGAAGATAAATGATACAAACGAATAGATATATTAAATCAAACAGACATGTCTATCAGAACAATATTCTGATTTACGAGGCTCGATAGAAGGCAAGAAATGATGAAATACTCACTTATGAGATTATTGGGATGTTTCCTTTCTGTCCGACCATTGGCTTAGAAACTCGATTTCATTTGTGATATGGAATGTCTATATTTAGTAAAAGAAGTAAAAAAAATCTTATTGGTAAAATAACAGTTTTGAAACGTTTGGGGTCGAAACACTTGGGTCATGGGGTTCGAGTGCGCGTCTCTCACGCTGACTGATCAACACTTTGCGTGACCAGGGCCTCAAGTCTGCTATTAAAATAGTGTCATATTAGCCGATCATTGATTTCAAAATTGTTGATTTTGATAAGTCTGGTAATCCACTAATATGATGGCGTCATTATGACTTTCCAATGATCAACCACTGACACTTCATTGAAAGAAATATTTGACATATGCGGTAAATTAATGTTTATTCGGCCTATGATGAGTTCCCTGACAGTTCATTTTTTTCCATGGCACGCATACTACCTTAGACTAAAAAAAAAAATAAACTGGCAAAATAATAATTGAATGATAATAAAAATACTGCCTTTTGTAAATTAAACAGTAAATTATCGTGATTATAATTTAAGTACATAAAATTAAGTATAAAAAAGTATGAATTTAGAAAATGTGTAATGCGTTGAACGGAACTTCTGACTATAGAGATTGACACTACCTAATCGACACTAATCGAAAAAAAAATAGATGAATCGGAATGGCCATCTTGCAATCGCGACCACGTCGCGTCAGTACGAGTGCGTCTGCCTTGTATCCTTCCGATATGGATATAAGCTCTAATCAAGAATCAAGTTCTGACAGTGAAGAGTAAATAAATTATTAAATTTTAAACATACTGCGTTTTATTTATCACTAGCGGTCCCCCGCGGTTTCGTCGGTGGTATATCAGGTTTTTGCTCTGCTCCCATGATGTTATGTAGCCTATGTGAAAATTAGCAATCCGATTCCACTTTCTTTGCCAACTGATTCGATATTATAAAAAAATCGATTAAATTTCGTTAGGTCTCATCACTTTAATTGTCAGACAAGAACTGTCAGGGAACTCATCATAGGACGAAAACACATTAATAAAATTTTGACAGTTCCTTTAATCAGTGACTTACGATTAAAATGTTATTGTGCAGTTATTGTTTTTAATTCGTAATAATACAGCTCGTATCACAATTTTCTTCTGACACCACTGACCGCCCAATGATCAGTCATTATGAATTAACAGATTACGAACTTTTAGCAAAATGACAATAGAATCGTGTTGGAATAACAATGTTTTGAAAATAGCAGACTTGGGCCTAATGGGGCCAAAGTCTGCTATTTTGGCTGGTTCGTTCTTTGCCCAAAGAATTAGTTTTGCCATTCAACGTGGCAATGCTGTCGTACTTTTGAGTACATCGCCGATAGACGCCTGAGTGTTCTGTGTATTTGTACCTATTACATAGTTAGATTTAAGTACAAATTGTTTAGTTAACATTTAAAGTTTTTATGTAAGTACATACATGAGTAGATTTAATATTGATGAAATATATACTTAGTATATCGACAAATAAAACGTTGGGAAGATGATTTTAAAAGAGTAGCCGGTCCAGAATAGATCAGAATCGTAAGAGACAGAGATTTTTGGAGAAGGTCTTTGGCGAAGAAATTTAGATTTTGTGTTTGTAGTTTTGTTCAAGTTCTTTGTTGTGCCAAATAAATGGTATATTTATCTATCTATCGAAAAATAAGCTGTTTTTGAAAAGAAATCATCAGCAACAAATGGGCAAGTGGTAGTTGGACTCGCCAGCAGCACGACAGCAGCGCGGCAGCAACATAACATCAGTACTACGGCAGCGCGACAACAGTGCGACGGTAACGCTGCAACCACGCGACAGCAGCGCAACAGCTGCGGTTAATTTAAAGGCGCTTAAATACCAAATAAATAAAACCTACAATAAATCCCATTGAGTCCAACTAGCTTTATAGCTTATGGACGGCAAACAACACTGAAGACTTTTAAAGTAATTTAAGCCACCAATAAACCGTCTGTCAATCCCACACAGAAAACCAACCAATAGTAATCAGAACAATTTACACAACACTACCTCGTATATTCATTAAACTCCTGAGCTCCAAGCGATCACCGGCGTTCGCACATCTATTGTTCTTTAATTGTGTCTGTAATTACGGTACTCGAAAGGTTTAAACTTTAAACAGTTCTACGTTACTTAATTTTGCTCGTTCGTTGTGGCGACACTTGGAGAAGTGGACGGCCTTTGGCTGAAACGATGATCATGATAATGAATTCATCATCATCATCAGCCTTTTAATGTTCCCACTGCAGGGACACAGGATAATGAATTATTAAACAATAAACATATGTGTATTTGAATTACGTGGGTGCAATAATTTCAATGAACCATGATTGTGGTTTGTCAAAGGGATGATATTAATATTATATTAAACTTTATTTATTTACATACATGAAAACATATGTAAACCAGTTAGACTGCAACCTCACTATAAGCTAGTAGAGTGTGAGAGATGTTTTATATAGCACTAACAAAAAAATTATAAGAACCAATGATAAAAATTACTTACTACTTATTAGGTACTTATTAATTTTAAGCTTCAAATGTACGACATTGTATTTATGGTGTACCTACAATGAACAGTATATCTATTTACTAGCTGTGCCCGCGACTTCGTCCGCGTGGAATAGTTACTTTGGGCATTATATTTATTTTTGCAAACAACCTCAGCTTTATAAATTATAGCTGTTACCCACGACTTTGCCCGTGTCAATTTCTGTTATTAATTTAAACAATTTAGTTTTTAAAAGAACATAATTATCTAAAAACTTCATAGAGCTACACTTGGGCATGCCATAATCTCGGCGGTAAGTCCCCTCTTTGAGGCGTGGTGGATAGACATCACGCAGGACATGACACAGGTTCTCACCGGACATGGGAAGTTCAGGAGATTCCTGCGCCGGATTCGTGCGGAAGAGACGCCCGGGTGTCGCCACTGGGTGGCCAGCACGGAGGACACGGTGGAGCACACGGTAGAGGTGTGCACTGCTTGGGAAGAGCATCGCTGTGTCCTCGTGGGGGTGATCGGCGGCAAACCTCTCGCGCCGGGCCTTGGTTCAGGCCATGGTCCGCAGCGAAGAAGAATGGCAAGCGGTCGCCTCCTTCTGCGAAGCAGTAATGCTCGTAAAGGAGGAGGCCGACCGCATAAGGCAAGGGCAAAAGCGCCCTCGCCGTAGCCGTCGCCGCCGCGATCCTGCCGATATCCGGCCACCGTAGACGCTGGCTTGCGGACGGTGAGCAATGGGTAGCTCGCCGTCCGGTTGTCTGGTAACAGTCCAAACCGAGACCAAGTCGTCGACGGCGTGCACTGCTCCCGCGCGCCTCAAGGTGTTGTCAGCAAACTGTGGGGCTCTTCAGGGTCGAAACCTCCTGCAGCCGAGGGTTGGTTCGAAAGCGTTATACCGGGGCTCTGGGAATAAGGCAAGGGAGGAACGGGGTAGGTTGTTTAGTCAGTAAGAGTCTGACGCTGTTTCCCGCTCCGCCCAAGAGCGGGATTCGTCATTGGATGATTTTTACCTACCATAAAAAAAACCCTCCGCGCCGCCCGCTAGCAACCCCTCTCCTCGCCCGCCGGCCAGACGCAACGTCATATTTGCACATCATGCGACGCGTGTGAATTTTATATCGGAGTTATTTCAAAATTGTAATATCTTCTAAGATGTTCATTGAAAATAAGTGATGTCAAAGACAATTTTGTTCACAATTACATACTCTTAATCAACAGTACATTTATTTGGATAAAGTTTAATATTACTATGTTGATACAACTCTAACAAATAATTGGTAATAATGCATTAATTTCCGCCAAATTTTATACCCATAAAAACGGTTCTAGTGAGTTAACCTTAAAAGATAGACATATACTGTCGCGGACATTTTTTTAGATCATTTTAAGAGGAATAATTCTTTCCTACATATTTTTTTGGTATCTTCTACCGTTTTCGCAGCGCACGCAACGGAAGCGCTCAAAGATGAATATTTTCCCCCGTTTTTTCCACATTTTCCATTGTTTCTTCGGTCCTATAAGTCACAGCGTGATGTTATATAGCCTAAAGCCTTCCTCGATAAATGATCTATTCAACACAAAAAGAATTTTTCAAATCGAACCAGTAGTTCCTGAGATTAGCGCGTTCAAACAAACAAACAAACAAACAAACAAACAAATAAACAAACAAACAAACAAACTCTTCAGCTTTATAATATTAGTATAGATTAAATAAAATTACGATAGAACCCTTTGCGTCTGCCTAGCACTTAATCAGATTTTAATAGCCTTTATAACTAACAGCGCACTTGATATAATTTTGGTAACCCTTATAATTTTTACAGATATCACCAACATGAAAGACTTGTGGCTGAAAAGACCTCATGGCGTCCTCACCTTCCGCATGACGCAGGTTCTCACCGGACATAGTAAGTTTGGGAGGTTCCTGCATTGTGTCGATCCGATCCCGATTTCCGGCTACCGTACAACGTACCGGACAGCGAGCAATGGGTAGCATACCACGCGGTCGTCTGGTAACAGTCTGGATCGAGCTCAAGTCGACGACGGCGGGCACTGATCCCGAGCGCCTCAAGGAGTTGACAGCAAAGTGCAGGGGCTCAGCAGGGTCGAAGCCTCCTGGGAACAAGGGTAGTTGCGAAAATGTATGCTTATTGCTCTTATTGCTCCTTGATTCCTGGGCCCTGGTACCCAGGGATCAAGGAGCAAAGAAGAAACGGGGTTAGGTTATTTAGTCAGTAAGAGTCTGACACTGTTTGTCGCTCATAAAATTAATTTTGGAAAAGGCTAGGGATATAAAACGCAAGCATCACATAACCAATAAGCACGGGTACGGCACAGTAGTTGCACTGCTATCGCGTTTTTTACTTATATGGCCTAAAAAAGCAGCGCGGCAGCATCATGCCAGCAGCGCTACAAAATTACGATAAATCCCATTGAGTCCGACTAACTGTATAGCTTATGGACACCAAACAACACCGAAGACTTTTAAAATAATTTAAGCAAACAATCAACCATCTGTCAATCCCTCAAAGAAAACCAACTAATACTAATCAGAACAATTTAAACAACACTGCCTCGCATATTCCTGAAATTCTTGAGCCATGCGCGAACCGGCGGCGTTCGCACCCCTATTGTCTTTATATTATATCTTTAATTACGGTACTCGATAGGTTACGAAACCAATCAACCATCCGTCAATTCCACAAAGAAAACCAACCAATAGTAATCAGAATAATTTACACAACACACAATTACCGCGCGTATAGCACAGCAGTCGCGTTGCCATTACGTCTTTTATTTATATGGCATAAAAAAGTAGCGCGGTAGCAGCACGACAGCAGCGCGACACCAGTAAGATAGCAGCATGACAACAGTGCGACAGTAGCGTGACAGCAGCGCGACAGCAGCGCTACAGTAGTGCAACAGCAGCACTACAGCAACGCTGCAACCACGCTGCAACCACGCTGCTGTAGCGCAGCACTTTACGGCTAATTTGAATGCGCTTAAATGCAAATAAAAAAAAAATACGATAGTCCGGTCCTTTCAGTCCGACTAACTATGAAGTTTATGGACACAACAGCAGCACTACAGCAACGCTGCAACCACGCTGCAACCACGCTGCTGTAGCGCAGCACTTTACGGCTAATTTGAATGCGTTTAAATGCAAATAAAAAAAAAAATACGATAGTCCGGTCCTTTCAGTCCGACTAACTATGAAGTTTATGGACACCAAACAACACTGAAGACTTTTAAAATAATTTAAGCAACCAATCAACCATCCGTCAATCCCTCAAAGAAAACCAACCAATAGTAATCAGAAATTCAGAACAATTTACACAATACTACCTCGTATATTCGTTAAAACAGTTGTACATTAATTAATTTTACCCGTTCTGCTCCAACACTGGATTAATAAGTGAATCAAGTGGAATTTCATTTGGAAGGTGGCACGGTTTGACGTGATGATATTTATTTGTTTAATATTGTTAAAACATTGTTATTTACTGAGCTGTTATCGACAGGGATTGGCAATTTAAATGTGTTTGTCAGGTTGGAGTTTAAAAGGATTGATTTAGTGAACAGTGTTGGGCTAATGGTAAAGGCGCCGACTTACGTATTGTAAGTCGTAGATTTTTTTTATGGTAGGTATGGTAGGTAAAAATCATCAAATGACGAATTCTACCCTTGTGTGGAGCGGGAAACAGTGTCAGACTCTTACTGATTAAACAACCTACCCCGTTTCTACATTACTATACATACTGGGGCTAGAGCCTTCCTTTCAGACAAGAACCCTTGGCCCTAGTTGGCTTCGACCCTTCTGCAGGATTGCTGACAACTCTTTGAGGCGCGCGGGAACAGTGCGCACCATCGACGACTGGGCTTGCTCCGGACGGTTACCAGAGGACCGGACGATTGTAAGTCGTACGTTTAAATCCAGCCAGGCGCATGGTCAGTGGGTCGTCTTAGGGGCGTTTTTAAATAGCAATTTGTATCTAAAAAACTATATCAGTTTCTTAATTATCAATTCGACCACCACTAATGATCGTCTGAATGATACTGTGACATACTTAGATACTTTTTGCGTAGTTTAACTAAACATGTCCGTGTCAGAGTAGCTTACAAATTTAAGTTCGTCTCGCACGCTTTTGGTCTAATAATATTGTAAGGTTAACTGGTGAAGAATGCCTTGTAACATCGAGTTTGCCTATGTACTTATTATATATCTCCCTTTACCGTTGCTTATTTATAAATTAAGAAGTTTGATGACATGACTAATTCAAGCACCCCGAGGTAGTCATCAAAATAATATCTCTTCTCAGTCTAGAACGAGAGGGCGTAACGGAAGGAATACAAATAGTTTTTACACAATAAATGACTGACATTTCATCTTGTTCTGTTCAAAACGGAAAGAATCTCAGTATATTTTACCATCACAAAACACGTGAGTAGGCTGACTTGTAAGTACTCGACACTACACATCAGTTTAGTCTGGGTGCTATTTGAAAGTATCACCAGGGTGCGAATAAAACAAAACACGTGACTTTATTTTAAATGATCTGAAAGCTTATAAACCTGTTTTACGTTTTTAAAAAAGCAAAAAAAAAACAGGAACGAAGTCTATACTGAAATAACACAAAAATATTGATATCAATGTCAATGATATCAAATGCAATGTCAATTTATTTTATAACAAAACTCCCATAGATTATGTCCTAAATTAATAGTATGTACCTACTTCTAGGACAAGAAGTATCCTATATACTAGATTATTTCAAGGAACATTCCTTGAAATAATTTTCTGCCATCACGCAGGAGAATACACGGGCAGCGACTACTACTAATAAAACTGTTTCGTCTCTACTTTCACAAGTAGCACAATTTTGCTCAACATCATTAATTTCAAAAACTTGATTCTCAAGGGCAAAACTTATAATGATTTCCCTTAACAGCAAAAAAACTTGTAATCCCAGTGAGATAAGTCGTAAAGTCTTTCTTTGTTTCATCCTCTCAGTTGCGAAAGGTCACAGGCAACACATGCTTGACGAGTTCTCGAGTTTAGAAAAGTTCTCGATAAAAAACGTGAGAAAATGTTCTGTTTTGCTGACGATACCGGATAAATGTTTCGGGTTCCGTACTAAATTTTCTTTTTATGTAAAATAATTGGATTTTTGTCTATAAAGATGTAATCATTTTATAAATTGTTATCGACAATATTGTACACAATACTCGTATTACATAAACTTGTTTTGTAGTTTCGATATTGAGATAGACTCACTGACACATGATAGTAGACGTTTAAACCTACCGTAGGGACCCTGCAGAAGGGTCGAAGCCAACTAGGGCCAAGGGTTCGTGTCTGAAAGGAAGGATCTGGTCCTAGTATGGATGGCAATGTAGGAAAGGAGTAGGTTGTCTAGTCAGTAATAGTCTGACTCTGTTTCCCGCTTCACCCCAGGGCGGGATTTGTAACTTTATGATTTTTACCCACCATAAAAAAAAAATTGTAGTTTTTTACTTCTATTTAACATTGATAATCCTGTGATCTTTGTATATGCGATAAATAATTTAATATCATTTATTTGTTTATTTTTTGAACATGCATTTTTTTCAGGTTAGGTACTAACTAAAACTCATTCCTATCCCTTCTTTGCCTTCGATTCAGGGCCTCGGGGTTCACTTTCGCAAAATCCATGAATCTCAATCATGCGTAAAGTAAGACTGAACGGTAGAATTACTTCAGAATTTTATCGTATCGTCTTTTCTCACGGAACTCTAAAATGTTTGGCACAGTCATACTCAAGACTTGAGGCGTTCACAAACTTCGCTAAAAGCATTTGGAAAGACTTGAAGATTATACCTACTGGCAGGAAATAAATGTAATACTTGGTTGTGAGAACAAAAAAATATCAATATTGTTGTGTAAATAAGAGAAATGGTCTTTTGTCATCGCTAAGTGTTTGTTCGTTTTATAAAAATATTCAAAATTTAAAAATATTACGTTTTTGAGATTTTTTACCGATTGAGCTGAAATATTGCATGCACGCCTCAAAGAGTTGTCAGCAAAATGAAGGGGTCTTGCTGGGTCGAAGCTCCTGGGGATGGTTGATGCGAAAGCGTTACATTACGGCTTTCGGATGAAGGCAAGGAAGAAACGGGGTAGGTTGTTTAGTCAGTAAGAGTCTGACACTGTGTCCCGCTCCGCTCAAGGCAGGATTCGTCATTGGATGATTTTTACCCACCATATAAAAACGTGTTTACCAGATGACAATACTAATAATATAATGTCATGGAGTTGATTTGATGATGGGACCGGAAAGTGACCATAGAAACTCGGTAGTAAAAAGACATAACCCCATTGAGCTGCTATCTTGACGAGTTTTAAAAGGTATATCATCATCATCAATTCAGCCGAAAGACGTCCACTGCTGGACATAGGCCTCCCCTAAACGTCGCCACTACGACCAGTCAAAAAAAAGGTATATATCGCACTATAAAAGCTTGCTGTGAAAAAAACTATTTTTATTGAAAACTTGTTTATAAGTTTTATTCTGTTTGCAATGTTTTTTGTGCAGATCAAGCCTTGCAAATGAATTTTAAAACCTTAATTTTAAATTTGATGTTAAATGTTTAATTTTGATGACTATGAACAACTAGATTAGTAATTTAATTCTTAATGTAATACAACAGAGCCAGCCACTTCTGAAAATGACGGTCTTAGCAATACTTAGTTATTGCACTCATAATACATGGTATAAATAAGTTGCAAACAACACGTAAATAAACTACGTCGCAATTAGTCTAGTATCACGGGTAATGTTTAAATTTTTTTTTTTCTATAGAATGGGAGAAAAAAAGATATTGTGCCGACCCCAAATAAAACGGGACAAGGGCAGGAAGATGATGATATTATTTTGTTATTTTTGTAACTAGACCGTTGTTTCCGTTGCTGTCATTCAATTTTGACTTGTTTACTAGTAATATTATAAATTAAATAAAAAAATAGTTTGGTAATGTTGTGGTTCAGAGCCACTAAACCAACCAGCCACACCATTAAAAATTCTACCGGCACTTGGTAAATCAAAACGAAGTATCAGACTTTTCAAGATCCACCTGTGCTCCTTCATTTGCGGGCCCTAGACCGCAAATGAAGGAACGCAGTAACTTTACTTTAGGGCTGCAATAACTCTCTTTAAAAATTCCACGAACATTTTTGAAAGGTCACTATCCCACCAAAGTGCGAAGCGAAAACCCTAAAAATATCCCAAAGTTAATTATCAAGAAATTACAAAAGTACAATAAACTTTCTTTCATTAATTCCGACTGAAAATTGAGTTAGCTCAACAGAACCTTATAATTATAAATCAAAAGTCATAAGGCATTGTTGGCTCAAGAAACTGTAGGGGAGCCGGAACAATTCTCGGCCGAGAACTTCACGAATTTATCTTTCTTTTCAATTTCAATGTTACTGCAAACTTTGTTCTTGGTATTAATTGCCCATTGTCGAACTTGTTAGACATTGTAACGAAAATGTATAGAAGAAACGGGGGACTTAATAAAAAGATTCCAATGTCCGTATTTGAGATGCATACCCGCATTTTTAACCTTATTTGTGAGAAGTAAGGTTTGTTTTTGGTTGAGTAGGGATAGTATATTGGATAGTGTGGACTTTGACGTTGATATATCAATATCTTCATTACACAAGTGATCGGTGGAAGGGTAAGTTAATGTGAAACAAAATAATTTGGACCGACAATATTTTTTGGGCATTGTGTTCGAAACCAAGCACAAAACTTAATGCACTTAATGAACATTGTACAAATGCGGACTTAAAGTTTTAGGTATGTTCTACCAGTCGACTTTAGGGTGCTGCAGAATGACATGGCAGGTGGAATTTAAAACAAGACAGATAGAAAGAAAAAAAATAATAATAATAAATATATTCTTAGATACATACATCACATACAAATAAAGAATAATGTTTATGTTAAAAAATCAAGGATGACTGTGATGATTGTTTTCTTGTGCTTTTACGTTAAAAGACATCCGATTGGTTAATCGTCCTGATATTATAAATTAAATTGAATATCAGTGTGAATTTTACAACTCATGTGTAGGTACTTTTCTAAGTTCATCTAGAATATATTTTAGTAATACCCTGTGCCTCAAAAAAGAGGGGAAACCGTTGGTCCCGGTCATCATCCGTAGATCGTTGACAGTCGTTAAAGGAAGTCAGACACCAGAAAGCCTGATTCAGTCTTTCCAAAAAGTAACACAGTGTTGCCAAATTAATGGTTTGTTTTTTATTTTGGTAGGAATGCATCCAATGACCTTTTTCTCCCTAGAGCGAATAAGGAGGGAAAGAAGTCAGCTGTTGCGTCATCCGAAAACTAAAGAAAGAAAGGCAGAAAGAATAATGTTTTACTGGGCACACATAGATATCATGATACCCACTCTATTAGACAACAAGAAAAATCTCAACTCCAATTAGCCGGAACCCACTACGCTTTGCGGCGTTGCACCGCAAATATTTCGACGAATTAGGAGGCCGTACGAGCAGGTCACCATCGTTTGTATGCCCGCCGATTCGTCGAAACATTTGCTATGCGGCAGCGCAACGCATCGTGTGCCCCAGCTAACATCTGCGCCTACTGTTGCCTAGAATTGCCCTGCCATATTCCTAAGCGCTGGGCGTTTCCGACTATGGCAACTAGGGCATGAGGATTTCCTCTCTCTCTTGGTTTCACACACGATATGCTTGCAAAACTGCTTCGTAGAATTCGATTCTGCAAGCATTTTCCGTCACTCGTTTCTCCTTTGGACTGTTCGCCGACAGACAGTTTTTAGTGCCTTTGTAGTTAAATTGTGAAAACAGCAGACAAGACAATTTGATAATGAATATTCCGTAGTTGAAAAGTTCTGTCGTCGAAAAAAATAAATGCGAACTATTCTGTCGGCAAAACGTCCATCGGTGAATCGTTTTATCGACGAATCTCTCAAAAATGAAACGTCCTGTCGGCGAACAGTCCAAAGCAAAGGAGAAACGACTGTCGGAGAATGCTTGCAGAATCGTAGAACTCTCGCCCTGTGCCATGGCCTGAAACGAGAAAAACAATAGACGATAAGTCACTGCCGTCGGTCACCTCCACGAGGACACGGCATTGTTCCTCTCAAACGGGGCAGTTTTCCACCATATGCTCCACGTGTCTTCCGAGCATACCCAGGTAACAACAGCTTAACTAAAGCGTAATAAATTAAACTAAGTTTATCATTAAGTACTGTGGTTTTCATAGATAAAGTTCAAATTGAGCAATATCAACATAGTTCTCTAACAAAGTATGGAGGGGAATGTAATAATGTGTATACTAGGAACAATCGACTTTGTAATTCCTTCACTAGTTTTGCAAACAATTCCAATAAATTGAGACTACAAGATCGTTTAAACTGTATTTAAAATAGAATAGAATGTATTTGTCGTGGGTAATACAAACATAATAAAAAAGAAAGCACTGAAATACAATTCAGCTGCGCTGAGTATGCCCGAACCGAAAGGGTCGTCAAATGAGCAGTTGCTGGGCGTAAAATCCCACCGCTGCGCTGGTTTTAGGCTGGCAATTGCAGTGGCCCGCATAATATAACTTAGAATTAGATATAATATTTAAGTTATAGAAATGAAATCTATTAAATGTCATACTACAAGACATAATTCGAATTGCATTGCCCTTCGATCAACAAATGGTTGATTGAAGGTATTGTAGCCCATTCCTTAGAGCTTGTTTTTTTTTAATATAATATATTTAATATATTATAATATATTAAATGACAGCATAATATGCTGTCATTGATTTAATAATCGCCTCATAATATTCACACAGTCACACCACACTTAAATTTGTGACCATAAATAGAAATTATCTGAAATCCTAATATCTCCGATCAATTCTAAAGATTGATTCGTATGTTTCGCAATAAATGTAAAAAGCTCATCGCTTTATGTCACACCACAAACCTCATCTAATCTAATTAACCTATTATGGCCCACAGCTGCTCCCTCTCGCTTTTCCATAACATCTATTTTTGGCAATTTGATTGTGGGTTACATCTTCTAGTAACAGTCATCCTTCATTTTGATCCACCATGATATCACCAAGCCTCTAATAGGACACAAAAATCAGCTTTCATAGCTCACAGCTCACCTGACAAGCAGTATAAATGTTCAGTCCAATCCAAAAACACACTGCTAAAGCCAACTAAACAAATGAACCAATACATTTCAACATAAAATACATCTATATATAGCGTGTTGATTTACCAACGCCCCCTCCATTCGCATGAACGAACTCCCTTCATTCCCTTCGAGCCATTTGAAAAATTAATTGCTTAGTTCAACGTGAAACAAAGGTTACACTGCATTTGGTACTTGGCAGGCGCGTTGATAGCTATTGATCGATGGCACCAATAATATTTTATTGCATGAGTTTTTGAACACACACTGTAGCTTTTTGTATTTTGTACAGTGTATTTTTTAGTTCTTTTTTAGTGAGCAGGGGTGGCCGAGTGGTAAAGGCCCCGACTTACGAGTTGTAGGTTGCGGGTTCAAACCCATCCAGGCGCATTATTTTGTGTAATTTATTTTATCTTCACTGCTCTTAAAACGGTGAAGGAAAACATCTTGAGGAAACCGGGCATGTCCTAGAACCAAAAATTCGAAGACATGTGACGTCCACTAATCCACACTGGGCTCGCGTGGTGGATTATGGCCCATTCCCTCTCCTAGAGAAGAGGCTTGTGTCCCAGCAGTGTGAACATTAAAAAGGCTGATGATGATAATGATGATGATTTTTTAGTGTAGACAACCTACTACTTACTTTGTTTGGTTTTGACTAGAATACTAAAAACCCACACTGATCGAAATACGTTTCACTACAAAGTATAAAACTAAGTCGCTTCGTGCTGTCTGTCCCTATGTATGCTGCATCTTTAAAACCACGCAACATATTTTGATGCGTTTTTTTTTAATAGATAGAGTGATTTCTATTACAATGCTCGCTACTTCTGGTTTTAAAGAATATATGTATGCTGCAACCAACCCCTGTCTCTGAGGTCCCTGCTTACTACAAAGAAAGCTAACTGGTCCTCGGTTAAAAATGTTTGCGAGCCACTGAGTTAAATTGATTATGACGAATAATGGTGTAAAGTCAAAAGGCGCGCGCCTCAATGAGTTGTCAGCAAATGTAGACGCCCAACTGCAGGGCCGAAGCCAACTGTCCGGTCCGGTTTCTGAAAGGAAGGTCCGACCCTGGTATGAGGGCTAAGAAGGAATGGCGCATGGTTGGGTTAGAACCCGCCACCACTGCTCTCTAGGTTTTTAATCATTATCATAACATAGTATAAAACAAAGTCGCTTTCCACTATGTATGCTTAAATCTTTAAAACTACGCAACGGATTTTGATGCGGTTTTTTTTTTAATAGATAGAGTGATTCAAGAGGAAGGTTTATGGGTATAATACATACATAATATATTTAATATCAGTACCCGTGCGAAGCTGGGGCGGGTCGCTAGTACATTAATACAACACACACATACAACTACCTCAATATTCAATAAAAATCAGAATGCATTAATTTTAGATACAAAAGCCACAGTGTAGAGCATGTGCTCAAAAATTCATGCAATGAAATATTATTGGAGGCATCGATCAATAACCATCAACTCGCCTGCCAAGTACTAAATGCAGTGAAAAACATGTGTCTGTATCAGGTTCTTTGCTATTATATTACTAGCTGCTGCCCGCGACGTTGTCTGCGTGAAGGCTCTATAGCTCCAAAAATACCTAAGATGGCAGTGTCGCTATAGCTTTATAAGTAAACAACTTTAAAAATAGCATTGCCTTATAAAGTTCCCGCTGCTGGGATCCTTTCTAGGAGAGGGAATGGACCATAACCCACCACGCGGTCTTCGCATTTCTTCGAATTTTTGGTTCTAAGACGTTCACAGTCACAGTTTCCTCATGATTTCCTTCACCGTGTTAAGAGCAGTGGTTATGAAATAAATTACACAAAGTAATACGCCTGGCTAGGTTTGAACCCCTGATCTACAACTTGTAAGTGCCTTTACCACTCCGCCACCACACTACGATGGTAGTTATACTGCCAGAAGTAAAGAGAGTCAGGACTGGTGACGCGGGAGCAAGCGACGTACAGTTGCCCGCAGAAGAAGCCACTCGTCCTGAAGTTGAAACTCGCTGTGACTCAGTGTCTGCCCCTGCGACTTATTGATGGTCATCGTGAAGCAAACATTCACGGGGAACTGTACGCTGGACTGGAACGGGAAGTTATGAGGTACAAATACTGCCTCGACGACGCCACAACCCGTAAGGATTTTTGCCTCAATGGTGTGTCTGTGCAGCGAGATGACTTTAAGACGGATCTTGTTATACAACTTTGGTGGAGATAAGTTCCGAAGATGCATAATCGGGACTTCGACTTTCAGCTTTCCCCTCAATCTCCGAGAGAATTCATTCGTTAATTGCTGCAGCCTGATCATTTTTGGACGTCAAAATGGACCGCCCACCCACCAAAGAATTCTGCTGGTGCGGTAAACGACTGATTTCCCCGTACACACAGCGAATGAATTCTCTCTAAGCTGGATAACACTCTATCGAGAGACTCTGGAAGAACCACCTGTCCACGTCTCTCTCGGTGGGCTTTGACTCGCGGCGGACTTTGGCAGAGGCCATGATCCGGAGCGAAGAAGAGTGGCAGGCGGCTAAAATTCGATTGCGAACTGTACTTGTGGATAACTACTGTCTCTCGGCCTGAGCTCTAAGTCTCTGCAAACGCTCGACACGCACGACTCTCTTTCGCGCAACTAAGAGGTCCTTACATTTTGTTCATGAAGACGTTGAGAATGGTCCAACCTCGACTCTCGTGCACGTAACTCAGAGGTTTTCAGATTTGGTTGTGCAAGGCGTTGCGAACATTCGACACTCGACTCTCGTACGCGTACCTGAGAGTTTCTCTGACTTTGTTCAGCAAGTCGTTGTGAACGTTCAGGTGAAGATTCTCCCTTACGACGTACTTTTGCTGCCCGTGCTTGAGAACTATGTTTAGAAAGTTGAGACCTGGCTCTCTTAGGCATTTTCAAACGTTTAAAAAAATGTTAACAGCGTGTAATATTCAAGCTCTGAAAATAGCTGTTGGTTACCCCTGAAAAGTACTATTGGTTAGCCCTGAAAAGAACTGTTCATTAGCTCTGAGAAGAACTGTTGCTTAGCTCTGAGAAGAACTTTTGCATAGGTGTATTTTTAAGAACGAAATCTAAAAAAAGTCGCACCAAAATTATTATACTTCGCGCACGACCGTAGTGGGCCGACCTGCGGGTTACTGCTTACGCCTTGGTGACGCTCACTTCGCAACGGGCCGTGCAGCAGAAATCGTAATATTTTAATTTCGCCATAAGTTCAAAACCAAACGTTCAATTTTAATCATTCAAAGACCAAATATTATTTACATAAACTGTACTTAGTGTTGAAATTTTTTTTATTGATAAGGATACATAGCAAGAATAAAGCAAATGCGTTTAAATGTAGTCCAAAAAAAAAATCAATTTGCCATCTATGAATTATAAGAATAACTAACTACTTACCTCCCAACATGATGAAATTTAAATTATGAATTTCTAAAAAGTGTCAACATGTAACGTGATTTGATTTTTATGTATTCTCATAGATGGCGCTGCTTCAAAATTGTCTTTTACATTCTTTAAACTTATTTAACATCGCATTTTTTTTAATTTGTCTTCCTCAACTCTGCTCAAGATTTTGAAGGTTTTGTTGGAACTTGAATTTGTCAAAACGAAATGTACCATACAACTTTTATGAAGAAAATGTATTTTGCCATCTATGAATTATAAGAATAACTAACTATTTACCTTCCAGCGAGATGAAATTTAAATTATGAATGTCTAAAAAGAGGTAATATGTAACTTGATTTGAATTTTATGTATCTTAATAGATGGCACTGCTTCAAAATTGTCTTTTACATTCTTTAACTATGTTTCTCTGCCCAAGTTACTTAAATGACGTAGTTTTTATTGTGTAAAGCTAGATAATAGCATGGCTTACTCAAAAACAACATTTAATTATGATTCGTTAGCTTACACGCTGTCACAGAATGCGTAAGAAAAATAAAGATTCACTGCTCCTCCCCCGTAGGTGATAGCGTGATAATATGTAGCTCATTGCACGACCCGGCCTCTTAGTTATATTCATGTAAAATTTGAAGTAAATCCATGCAGTACTGTTTGAGTTCAGTTCGGACATACATACAGACAAACAGATAAACAGACAAACAGACAAAAATTCTAAAAACTATATTTTTGGCTTCGGTATCGATTGTAGATCACGCCCCAAGTATTCTTTTAAAAAAATATTCAATGTACAGTTTTGACTTCTCTACGATTTTATTATATGTATAGATTTGTTTTTCTTTATCTGCAAAACCGTCTTTTGTTTTTTGTTTTTTTTTTTCCTTCTGCCATGCAGATACTAAAACGCAGTAATAGGATTTTAGAATAGGCTTTTTTACTGCGTTTTAGTATCTGCACGGCAGCCTTGAGCGAAACAGTGTCAGACTCTTGCTGATTAAACAACCCACCCTGTTCCTACGTTGCCTTTTTATCAAGGCCGAGCCTTCCTTTTGAACGTGTACCATTGACCTCAGTAGGCTTCTACCAGTATACTAAGTCTGAGGTTATAATGTAGATTAATTAATAATCAATAGGACTGGCCTGTCAGTCTAGTAGTTAGTGACTCTGACTGCTATGCCGTGGTGTATGATCGTGGGTTCGATTCCCACCCAGGACAAATAATAATAATAATAATAATAATATGTCCACAACTATCACACAACGTCGTCTAGTCCCAAGCTAAGCAGAGCTTGTGTTATGGGTACTAGACAACTGATAAACATACTTATATATTTCTAAATACATACATATTATAGATAAATTACACCCAGACACAGAACAAATGATCGTGCTCATCACACAAACATTTGTCCTGGGTGGGAATCGAACCCACGACCTCCTGTATAGCAGTAAATGATTGTGTGATGAGCACGATCATTTGTTCTGTGTCTGGGTGTACTTTATCTATAATATGTATGTATTTAGGAATATATAAGTATGTTTATCAGTTGTCTAGTACCCATGAGACAAGCTCTGCTTAGCTTGGGACTAGATGGCGTTGTGTGATAGTTGTGGACATATTATTATTATTATTAAATGCAGTGAAAAACATGTGTTGTGTCAGTATCAGGGCCTCAAGTCTACTATTATAATAGTGTCTTGACTGACCTGTCAGTCTAGTAGTTAGTGACCCTGACTGCTATGCGGGTTTGATTCCCACCCAGGACAAATGTTTGTATGATGAGCATATAAAAAAAAAGTGTCAGAATTGTCGATCGTCGATCTCAAAATGGTTGATTCTGACAAGTTTGGTAATCTACTAATATGATGGCGTCATTATGACTTTCTAATGATCAATCAGTGACGCTCCATTGAAAGATTTTTTTTTAGAATGGTAATCTCGTACATAATGACAAATTAATATCTGACATATGCGGTAAATTAATTAAATTTTAACAGTTCCTTTAATCAGTGACTTATGATTAGAATGTTATTGTGCAGTTATAGTTTTTAATTCGTTACGAAACAGCTCTTACTACAATTCTATTACGACACAACTGACCGGCCAATGATCAGCCATCATGAATTAACAGATTACGAACTTTTATCAAAATGACAATGGCACAATTTGATAAACTTGAGCGTCTTCAAAATGTTTGCATACGATTCATATTTGGCTTGCGCCAGTATGATCACATATCCGATTTTCGTATGATACTCAAGTGGCTTCCAATACGTCTTCAATACGCCGGAACGTACACATCTTGTCTCTACTCTACAGTGTTCTGTTCAATCCTAAAACTCCCGCTTATCTTAAAGAACGTTTCAAGTTCCTTCATGGCACACATTCAGGACATCTCAGGTCATCAGAAAACTTAAGGCTAGAGATGCCAAGCCACTAATTATTATGACAAGTCGTTTACAGTTCAAGCGGTGCGGCTGTGGAATGCTTTGCCCGTGTCGGTAAGGCAAGCACAAACTTTATCAATTTTTAAAAATATGGTAAATGATCACTACCTGTCATCTTAAATATTAGGTGCATTGTTTTTTTTGACTTCATATATTCTATATATATATTGTTTGTATTATATGTATTTTATTAGTTATGTATATATTATATTATATGTATTGTATATATGTAAATAGTACACCATGAACCTACGTATCTTTCTTTTCTTCTTTATCAAATCCATCCAAAGGTTGTCTTTAAAAAATCGCTTTTAGCGATGAGACCGCCCATTGTGACACTCTTTTAATTTTAAGTTCCTATTGTTAATTTTATTTTTGGTGTGCAATAAAGAATATATCTATCTATCTATCTATCAATGGAATCGTGTCGGAATCAAAATATTTAAAAAATAGTAGACTTGGGCCCCAGGTTCTTTGGTATTATATTATTTGTTTTTCTACTATAGGTTAATAATCTGCAGAACCGTCTTTTGTTTTTTGATTTTTTTATGGTGGGAAAAATCACGTAATGACGAATCACGCCCTTGGGCAAAACAGTGTCAGACTCTTGCTGACTAAACAACCCACCCCGTTCCTACGTTGCCTTTTTACCAAGGCCGAGCCTACCTTTTGTTTGAACGTGTACCATTGGCCTCAGTAGGCTTCTACCAGTATACTAAGTTTGAGGTTATAATGTAGATTAATTAATAATAATTAAGGTAGTTAGGAATAAAAATTATAATACACCCCCTACTGTTCCACTGTTGGGTACAGGCCTCCTTCCATTCTTTGCAGTGTTCTCGGTTTTGAGAAAATTCTTACCAAAGGAATAAAAATTAGAATACATTTAATATACAGCCTAGTTTAAGATATTCTATTATTGCCCTTAAGTTAATTTAGATTCCAAGAAATATACCTATGGTAAAAGCTTTTTAGGGTTCCGTAGTCAAAAAGGAACCCTTATAGTTTCGCCATGTCTGTGTGTCTGTCCGTCCGCGGATAATCTCAGCGACCGTTAGCACTAGCAGGCTGAAATTTGGTATTAATATGTATATCAACCATGCCGACAAAGTGCACAAACAAAAAGTGGTAAAAAAAATTAATTAGGGTACCTCCCCTTACACGTAAAGTGGAAAATGATTATTTATTTAATTTCTACCATATCATGTGATATATTGTTGGATAGGTATTTAAAAATGATTAAGGGTCCCCTAAAATAAATTTTTGATAATGTAAATGTTTTCGGAAATAATCGCTCCGAAAGTTAAAAATGAGGCGTCCCCCCTCTCTAACTTTTGAACCATAAGTTTAAAAAATATGAAAAAAATCTCAAAAGTAGAACTTTAAGTAAACTTTCTAGGAAAATTATTTTGAACTTGATAGGATGAACAGTTTTTGAAAAATTAAAAAAAAAAAACGTTCTGAACTCATTTTCTAATTTAACCGTACATGCAAGCATTTTTCTTAACTTTTTTATATATTTCATTATCCTGAGCGTATCTTCTTTCAAATAAAAATACAAAAAGAAAAAAATCGGTTCACGCAAATTAAAATTACTACCGGGTACAGCGCCATCTCTCGGGAAATTGGGTTACTAATAATTTTTACATGGGCTACTGGGTTCTGTTACATTGTGAGAAATTTGTGGTGGACGGGAAACTACGGAACCCTACACTGAGCGTGATCCGACACGCTTTTGGCCAATTTTTACCCGACTATGGCGAAGCAAAAGGAGGGTTATGATTTTGACCTGTATGTATGTATGTATGTATGTATGTATGTATGTGGGTATGGATGTTCATCTGTTCCCTCGTAACTTCTAAACTACTTATCAGAATTCGACAAATGACATATCATTAGAAGCGTCTTAATTGTCCGCTGGTTATAGGCTATATGGGATTTCACAAAATCTAATGTGGCGCCCTCTAGCGGACAAAACATACGAAGTAAAAAAATAAAGTTAAGATAAATATGCCGTGTTTGGTATCATTTGAAAGCGCTTTACTTGTACATTTTGAATATATATATATTACTAGCATTTGCTTGTGACTTTACCTGTATTCATGGGCTGAGAAATCAATGAACCCAAGATTAACCTATTTAGAACTCCAAAATATGTTAAATAAAAATAAAGTTTAAAAACTAACACCCGACTACTTAAAAACACGCTCTAAAAAGTACGAAACAAGAAAACAAGAAAGCCGTGGTCGTATGCCATAAGAATAATAAATTAAAAAAAGTGGTATACGACCACGGCTTTCTTGTTTTCTTGTTTCGTACTTTTTAGAGCGTGTTTTTAAGTAGTCGGGTGTTAGTTTTTAAACTTTATTTTTTATTACTATACCTATTAGTGTAATAGTAAAGATTGATGAATTTTTATTTATCATTAAACAAATAGACACATAAATAAAATGACAAATGTCAATAAATATCCCGTCCCGGATCGTTCCCGGTTCAAAAGTGCCCATAACACTCGCCGCATTGCCTCGCTGAATAGCTATGGCTAGCCTTTGCACCAAGAACGACCTAGACCAGGAGTTAAAATTTTTGTTTTGTATTTTACAAGCTTTATATATGATCTTTATTTTAAACGTAGGTTTAAAAAAAACACATTCACACGTATTTTTTTTTTTCATAAGCTAGATGAGTCCAATGTTTCCTAGCTGTAGGGGCTCTTCAGGGTCGAAGCCTCCTGGAACCGAGGGTTGGTGCGTAAGCGTTATACCGGGGCTCTGGGAATAAGGCAAGAGCGGGGGATTCGTCGTTGGATGATTAATACCTACCATAAAAAAAATTGTTTCCTAGCTGACTACCCTGAGAAGAAACACCGAAACAAACTCAGGGGTCAAGGTCTCTTTTAAAGCCCATACAGTAAATATGTATTGGTCAAATTACGATGTTTATGATCAAATCTTGTAAATTAAATTTGACCCACTACCCGGTTACCGATTGAGATGAAGTTTTGCACGCATGTGTGAATCGCGTAACAAAACAATACTGCCATGACATAGAACTGATCTGATGAGGGACCTGGAAGGTAGGCATAGATTGGAAGGAAGGATTCATTGGGCTAAGGGGTCGTGTCTTAAATAAAGTCTCTGGCCCTCGCCCTGGTATATACGGCAACGTAGGAACGGGGTAGGTTCTTTAGTCAGAAAGAGCCTGACAAGGTTTCTCGCTCCACCCAAGGGCGGGATTCGTCATTGGATGATTTTTACCTACCATAAAAAGCTGTAGTTCTCGGAAAATAAATGGAACTAAGATAGCCATCATTGCTATAATTACGCACAGTCCCCCACTTGGATTGAGACCCGAAAATCTCTTGCTCCGCATTCAAGTTCAATCGCCATTTTAGTTTCTATGCCACGTATAGTACCGACATTGATACAAATCAATTATTAACATCAAATTAAGCAACATTCATATTACAAAAAAAAAAAAACAATTGATGACCTTCTTACCACTGCTTTATTCGCCAATACGAGTAACCTTCAAGGTCGCGTCCCCAATCGATTTTATGGTAATAGGCCCCAAAAACAGTAACCCCGTACAAGTACACCGTAAAAGCCATCCCATGTCCTTCCACTGTTTTCATTGCTGAAATCTTTTTATTTCTCCCCCATAATTTATGACAAGTTCCCTAATAGTGGGGACTCTTAAGGTCCCTGCACACAGCGGGCGCGGCGCGGCGGGACGTGACGGCGACGCGACGCTGAGCAGTTGTAATGTACTAGATATTACGGACGACGCCACACAGAGCCGTCCCGCTCGACGCGACGGTAACCTCGGATCTCTATGGAGTCGTCGCGTCGCCGTCCGGTCCCGCCGCGCCGCGCCCGCTGTGTGCAGAGACCTTTGATATTGAACAGAATATTAGGTAACTTTGCTTATTTTAGGACGGGAATTCATCTAATTTTCTTGTTCTGAGGTAAAGTAGAATGGAGTACATCAGAGTTTAACTGTCAAAAGCCACACCTATCTTCCTTTGCGTTCTAGTAATTTCCAATTCAGAAGTTAATTCATGGCTCCAGTAAGTTTTTTATATGGTGGGAAAAATCATCTAATGACAAATCCCGGAATTGAGCGGAAAATAGTGTCAGACTCTTACTGACTAAACGACACGCCCCGTCTTCTTCGCCTTCATACAGGGGTCGGATCTTCATTCCGAAATCGGACCGGGGTCCCAGTAGGCTTCGGCCCTGAAGTTTGGCCTCAACATTTGCTGACAACTCCTTGAGGCGCACGGGAACAGTGCGCGCCGTTGACGACTGGGGAACAGAGCCTGCCGTCGACGACTGGCGAACAGAGCGCACCATTGATGACATATTCTTCTGCAAAGCCGTAATACAGCTGTCTCCTTCGCCAGGAGACGGCTGAATGATTTGATCCCTGATTTTGAAAAAAAAAAACACATCCATCTCAACATTCTCATCTCCACTAAATGAAATGTTTTTTCACCCATCTTTTACTCAACCCAACATTCTGATCCAATAAAGTAATACAAAGTAGTCTCTTTCCAAAGTACAGTAAAGTATAAAAGCGTCCGTGTACTATAGATAGCTATACCCACACGAGTGTGATACATAACGTTTCCTGTATACGGCGCAGTGTAAATATACTGTGTTGTGCTGCATACAGCAAACAAACCGAGACACGGATACGAAATATATAGTATAGCTAGGTTTGTTAGTTACGGGTTGGAATAACAAAGATGTGATGGGTTTTGTCAACCTCACAAAAGCAATTATTCAATTGCTTGTTATTGCCAGCGGTTTTATTTTTGTTATCGTAAAAAAATATCTTAAAATATTCTTTTGGGAAAGAAAGTATCATGTGTGGTAATCTAAAACATGGATATACTATCATCCTTTTGTTTATAAAGCAGTTATTACTTTTTGAAAATTTCTTGTTCATAATTAATTGCTCTCAAGGTTGCCGACATAGCGAAAAGAATCGTCAAACTTAAGTGGCAATGGGCAGGACACATTTATTTTATTTTAGGAAAAACAAACAGTAACACAATAAAGGATATACATAAGATCTTAAATATTAAAGTAGGACAATATCATGCTACCCACTACGTTTTCCACAGATTAGAGTGCTGCCACACTAATGCCAAGCAATGTTGACATTCTCCAACAATACATCCATTGCTAAACGTCCCAACATTAAAATGTTATGACGTCTGTCGGCCAATGTACTGCTAGAAAATGCCACAAAGTGCAACGTTGTCCAACAATACATCCGACGACAACAACAAATGCACTGCTAGAAAACGCGAGCAAACACCAGTGCGGCAGCACCGTTACAATAAGAAATACTTAAAACTAGCTAGGTAGTTATAGTTTACTTACATAAATAGAAATCTGATACACAACTCATCATCACCAAAATCATTAAATATAATTTATACGTAATTATATATAACTAGCTTTTGTCAGCGGCTTCGCCCGCGTACATAAAATATAGCCTATGTCACTCAGGAGTAAAGCAGCTTTCTATTGTTGCTAAATTTTTTCCAATCGGACCAGTAGTTTCAGAGATTACCTCCTACAAACAAAAAAACATAAAAACAAACTTTACCTCTTTATTATATTAGTGTAGATTACGTATAAATTACATATATATATATATATTTTTTTTTTTTTGTGTGCGTACAGTCCAGCTTACAATAACGCGATAAACATTACGCGGTTATCCACAATACAGTGGCACGCAAAAACTACTGCGCTTCTAAGGATTTAAGGATTGCTTGGACTTGCTACTTAAAGGCACTTTTACCAAGGAAAAGAATGTCAATAGAATTAAAATCATTATTATATGTTTCCACTAAACGGTGAAGTGGTGAACGTGAGCCAGCGTTGGTTTTACAAAGACTAGTAGCGAACAAACGACGGGAGCGTACTTCACGAACGTGAACTGTTCGAGGAACCAGGTAGTACAAAGTTTTAACTAGATCAGGACAATCAAAATGATTGCGACACACATTGAAAAGAGTCATGACTTCCAGAAGTTTCCGTCTTGACTGTAAGGTTAGAAGATCATATTGCTTAAGTAGTAACTGGTATGACATTTTTTTCCGGTGACATCTAAAATTCATAGCTCGAAGATATTTACGTTGTACAAGTTCTAATCTTTCACAATACTTTTTGTAAAAAGGGTTCCAAATAGGTACTGCATACTCTAACTGTGGTCTAATTATAGATTTATATAAATGCAAAAAGGTGGAAGGTCGGCGAAAATCTCTGGAAGATCTCATTCCACGTACCGACGAAACGCACTGGCGTGTAACTTAAGTAGTAACTGGTATGACATTTTTTTCCGGTGACATCTAAAATTCATAGCTCGAAGATATTTACGTTGTACAAGTTCTAATCTTTCACAATACTTTTTGTAAAAAGGGTTCCAAATAGGTACTGCATACTCTAACTGTGGTCTAATTATAGATTTATATAAATGCAAAAAGGTGGAAGGTCGGCGAAAATCTCTGGAAGATCTCATTCCACGTACCGACGAAACGCACTGGCGTGTAACTCTGGCCCCCGAACAGGGCCGTATTTCACGCCCGTGTTGTCGTTCAAATTGCTTTATTTGGCGGGCGGCAAATTAAACCGTACTAATTAAGTGCATACGAGCCGCGATCTGGCCCTGGACCGAAACCGTTGTGTGTAACGTTGTAAATTAGGTAATTTTGTTGTTGGTGACATGGTTAATGTTTATTTATCTAGATTGGGAACTAGAGTAAAAACGCCTTTACCATAATTGGTAATTATTTTAGTAATTTAGTGCTAGGCACATCAACTTAAATTCTACATAGTAATAGACAAGGACGTTGCACACAACAAGCACACGTTCAAAGAAACTATTTGTCAAAATACTGAAATGTTAATTACGTTACGTTACTGAAATGGATTGATTGATTGATTGAAAAGTCCGCTGCAGCGCTTCATTAGCATTGTCGTCTATCAAAACTTTTTAAGAGGTGCACAGTGCGCGCCGTCGACGACTTGGGCTCGGTCTCGGTCCAGGGCCAGATCGCGGCTCGTATGCACTTAATTAGTACGGTTTAATTTGCCGCCCGCCAAATAAAGCAATTTGAACGACAACACGGGCGTGAAATACGGCCCTGTTCGGGGGCCAGAGTTACACGCCAGTGCGTTTCGTCGGTACGTGGAGTTGGTTTGTGATGGTGACAGAAACGTTTGAAAACCGGGGTTCTAGGATCGTTTAAAAACCGGGGTTCTGGGATCGTTGGAAAACCGGGGTTCTAGGATCGTTGGAAAACCGGTGTTCTAGGATCGTTTGAAAACCGAGGTTCTAGAATCGTTTGAAAACCGGGGTTCTGGGATCGTTTGAAAACCGGGGTTCTGGGATCGTTTGGAAAAGGTGCCTGTCTGTATGTTGTCTGTACGGCCAGCGCGTACTCTGCACTTTTGTTTTTTTTTTTTTACTTTGTGTTTGTACCCGTTGTGCAGTGTCTGTCCCGAATAACAATATTTCTGTTGTATTCTGTTACATCACAGCCTCTCCTAGAGGGTAGGTCTGTGTCTCAGCAGTAGGAACTTTATAAGGCTGATGTAATGCAATGCAATATGTAACATCATGGACCCTAGCTAAGTTACGATCTATTCGTTAATGTCGAACGCTTCGAATTTGCTATGAAACCACGTGACTGAGAGTGAGTTGATGACAGAACAAAGAAATTGGCCAACTTTAATATAACATTTAATATTAAAGCTAGGGGGCAGATCCTTCATGACACACATACCAAATATCTTAGGTCATCGGAAAACTTGGGACTGGAGATGCCAAGCCACTCCTCCAACTTTTATGGTAAGTCGTTTACCGTTCAAGCAGTGCGGCTATGGAACGAGTTGCCCGTGTCGGTAAGAAAGGCCCAAACTTTGACAACTTTTAAAAATATGGTCAAGGAACACTACCTCTCCTCTTGAACGACATTAGGTACATATTTCTCTGCTTTCATATATATATATATATGTATATATATTATGTATTTGTATATATTATATATTTATATACATACGTAGGTATATATTATTTTTGTTAGTTAGTTAGTTTATTAGTTATGTATTGTATATATGTAAATAGTACGCCACGAACTACCCGTGTATCTTTCTCCTCTGTCAAATCCATCCAAAGGTTGTCTTTAAAAAATCGCTTTTAGCGATAAGACCGCCCATTGTAACACCGTAGTAATTTTTAAGTGTCCTTATGTACCAAGTTTTGTTTATGGTGTACCTACAATAAAGAGTATATCTATCTATCTATCTATCTATCTATCTATCTATCTATCTATCTATCTATCTATCTATCTATCTATCTATCTATCTATCTATCTATCTATCTTTTACCTGATTGCGCCAGAAGTAGGGTGTTTTTACGTAACCCTCATCTGTCTATGCCTTTTCCTTCATAAAACCACTTAGTCGACAATCCAAGCGTTTTACTTACAAAAACATACAGCAGCTAAACCGAAACACAAACGAAAGGTACATTAACCTGCACGAAACACCAACATGGCGTAACAAGCCGTTGTCCGGTAAATACCAGTTTTTACCAGATTAAGCCGGCACAAGTCGGATATGCAAACTAGGTTATATGAGAATTTACCGCTACTGTATGCAAAACGCGTAGTTCCACAGTTTTTAGAGTGTTTCGTATATAAAAATTGTTAGTGAGAGTTTTTGGAATTGTTGTTTCTTTTGCCGAGGATATAAATAAAAATATTAAACGGAATTGTTTGCGTAGAGTTGTACGGTGTGCGGTATAATCTGTGGAAATAATATTAACGTTTATGAGCTGTTTTGTTCCAGGTTAAATATGCAGAGTTTTGAACGTATTCACTCTAGGGTTTCTGTTGCATGTTAAGTCTAAACTTAACCATTTTAGCAGATATCATAATCAGCATTATAATTCTGTTCCCACGGCTGGGATTCTGGCCTCTTCTCTAGGAGAAGGGATGGATCGTAATCCACGCGGGCTTTATGCGGAATGTCTTCGAAAGCTTGGTTCTAGGACATGCCATAAAATCGTTAATGGTTACACTGATGCGTCCGACTTACATGCGGAGTTGTATCAATTATTTGTTCCAAACGATTACAATCGCTCTGGAAAACATAAATTATTCAATGTCTCATTTGTCGCACTGTGGCCCGATCCACTTTCCCTATACCACGTATGCTAACGATGCTCAACGCTCATGGAGACCAACCCTAGATTGGATTTGTTTGCTTACGAATGGAAGACGATATCATTAGCAAGCATACCGTTCTGTGATAAGACAGAGTGAAAAATTTAATTTAATTTAGTGTTAATGGCTATTTTGCTGTACCTACTAAATAAATAAATGCCAATTTCCTCAAAAACATCGTGAAGAAACCAGCTTGTCCTAATTTGTGACTAATGAAATATTATAAATATTCATTCCAATTAAAGCAATCAATAATTAACCACGAATTTCAACCACGTAATTAAAATTAGCTTTGATAGCTGTAATTAAATCGTGTCACTGAACATTGTTAAAACATGACTACATGTCCATATGCTGTTCGAAAATATTATATCACTAATGAACGGCCCCAGCCGCATTAAAATCCGTTGCGTAGTTTTAAAGATTTAAGCATACATAGGGACAAGCGACTTTGTTTTATACTAAGTAATGATTTTGATGCGGTTTTTTTTTAATAGATAGAGTGATTCAAGAGGAAGGTTTATGTGTATAATACATGCATAAGATATTCAATATCAGTACCCATGCGAAGCTGGGGCGGGCCGCTAGTTCTATTATAAAATAATATATATATTCTCCAGACCGAATTTCCATATATTTATATGGTCCATTTCAGCAGAGGTTAGCAAAGTACGCAGGAAATATTATAGAGCTCAAGTTTGTGAGCAAACACAGGCGCACTAACTGTTCCTTCACAGTCATAGATCAATACGACTGACTCAATCCAACGAACCCGACTTACGAGTTCGGGTTCAAACCCAGCGAAGTACTAGACCACAGATATCTTGTGAATATTATCTAGGCTTCTATAGAAATCAAAACATAAAGAGTAAGAGTAATCCAGTAAAGAATTCTGAAAATCTGCTAATTTACGTGAACTCTCCATAATGTAGGTACAACTATATTAAAAAAAAAGTACATACACAAGTACACAAGTATAGAAGCCTTGCTCATTTAATCGAGATTCTAAATGATTTCATTTTTTTTAAATACATATTTCCTGTAACAAGTTTTGTGAAAAAATTGAGTAAATCGTAGAATTACCAAATGCCAACAGAGTTTTCAGGTGTTATCTCTTTTTGGATTGCATTAAATGAAGCAACCAGCTTTTAAACCATGAGCGACGTTGACGATAGGCGAGTGGGGAAGGCCCACTTTAAGTAAAGAAAATTGACAGGCCTCCCACAAGGTGCAGCGATGACCTAGTCAGGGTTTCTATCCGATGGATGTGCGACGCATAGAACCGGTCGTTGTGGTTTTTTTTTTATGGTAGGTAAAAATCATCGAATGACGAATCCCACTCTTGGGCGGAGCGAGAAACAGTGTCAGACTGTTTCTGACTAAAGAACCTACCCCGTGCCTTCCTTGCCTTATTCCCAGAGCCCCGGTGTAACGCTTTCGCATCAACCCTCAGCTCCGGGAGGCTTCGACCCTGCAGGGTCCCTACGGTTTGCTGACAACTCCTTGAGGCGCGCGTGAACGGAGCGCGCCGTCGACGACTTGGGCTCGGTCTGGATTGCTACCAGACGACCGGACGGCGAGCTACCCATTGCTCACCGTCCGCAAGCCAGTGTCTACGGTGGCCGGATATCGGCAGGATCGCGGCGGCGACGGCTACGGTGAGTGCGCCGTTGCCTTTGCCTTATGCGGTCAGCCTCCTCCTTTACGAGCATTACTGCCTCGCAGAAGGAGGCGACTGCCTGCCACTCCTCCTCGCTGCGGACCATGGCCTGAACCAAGGCCCGGTGCGAGAGGTCGCCGCCGCCGATCACCCCCACGAGGGCACGGCGTTCCTCTTCCCAAGCGGGGCACACTTATCTACCTTTGTGCTCCACCGTGTCCTCCGGGCTGGCCACACAGTGGCGACACCCGGGCGTCTCTTCCGCACGGATCCGGTGCAGGAACCTCCCGAACTTGCCTTGTCCGGTGAGGACCTGCGTCATGCGGAAGGTGAGGACGCCGTTGGGTCTATCCAGCCACGCCTCAAAGAGGGGCACTACTGCCGAAATTATGACGTGCCCAGCGCTGGGTTGCGACAGTCGCTGTTTCCATTCCACCATGAGATCTCGCCGGAGCTCTTTTCGCCATGCCTTGACATGTTCAGGCAGCGGAGTTTCGCCCCGGCGTTGCATCTCCACGCGCAGATCGTGCATGTGTGTAAGGACTGTTGCCTCCAAATCCCATGGTGGGCCGGTCGTTGTGGTGGCCCTTGGGCTTATGTCCAACATTGGACGTCTTTCGGCTGAAATGATGATGATCATCATCTTCCTGCCCTTGTTCCGTTTTATTTGGGGTCGGCGCAATATGTTTTTTTCTTCCATTCTGTCCTGTCACCTGTCACGCTTTCACTAACTCCTCTGTCTTCCATATCACTTCTCACACAATGCATCCATATCTTCTTTGGTCTCCCTCTCCCTTTCCATCCATCCAAATGATGAATGATGAAATGATGATGATCAAAAAACAAAAAATGTACAGCTATCAAAAAATAATATTTAAGAGTATTAGATCGTCTACTTAAATTGGAAAAAATAAACTGTAAAATGTAGTACAAAATTCAATTTTCCTATTTGTCCTTTTTTGATGAAAACCGAGTTTCAACCCTTTGATATTTTGGGCCACATAATTTTTTTTACAAACTCCTACAGTCCTACTTAAGTTCTTTTTTCTTTTAAATTAGATTTTATTTCAAGGGCTGAACTTTTTATTGGGGTCACAATTTTGTTTTAGTCAAACAATTTCGACGAAATAACTTCTTTTGAAATAAATAATTTATTCCAATTTCATTTAGTTTTTTATTCGATAAAAAAGTTGTAATCTATATTTTATTTATTGGTTTCATTTCGAAGTTGCTTTGAAGGGCAAGTTAAATTTACATAAATAGCTTAATAAGTACCGATATAAAATTTTAATATGGATTTTCTAAGAATTAAAATAATTGTATGCATATTCAAAATTGCTTGTCTAGTTCAATTATATATTACTAGCGACCCGCTCCAGCTTCGCACGGCTGCAATATTTATATATTACGTATGTATTACTTATAAATCTTCTTCTTGAATCACTCTATCTATTAAAAAAACCGCATCAAAATCCGTTGCGTACTTTTAAAAATATAAGCGTACATAAAGTAATTAAAGAGGAAGGTTTATATGTATTATATATTTAATTTTAGCATTGCCCCCGTGCGAAGCTGGGGCGGGTCGCTAGTTGTATTTAAATACGAAGTTTAAGGCAAATAAAGACTTATCCTATAATTTTTCCTCTCACAATCTATTTATCCGATCTTTAGTCTCCCTCTCCCTCTCCATCCATCCACATGTACACTAATGATCTTTCAGTAACATGCATTTCATCACTCTTTTTCACATAACAATACCAAGGCAAGTATTTTCCCTTCATCTTTTCAGCCACTGGCTCCACTTTCAAAGTTAATTATAAACTACATTTTGTAATATAATAAAAACTATTATTTCAGAAGTGAAACTTTTTAAAATCACAATTACGAAGCCAAATAAAGGCAATTTGTATTCCAGAGTGGTACGTGTACCGGGTTCGATCCCCGTGCAAAGCAAACTCTTACCAATTCAGTGCTGGCACCCGGTTTATTGTAGTTTTTTTTGTCTGTTTGTTTCGACTCGGGAACGGTGGTGTAGCCAGTAAAGGGAAAATATTTAGGAGTATTCTTTTTGAAGGTTTTATTTAACAATCTATGTTTTATATACCTATAATATTACTTTATAGAGCAACTACGGTACGGGGAATATATTATGCATGTATTATACACATAAACCTTTCCTCTTGAATCACTCTTTCTATTGAAAAAAACCGCATCAAAATTCGTTGTGTACTTTTAAAGATCTAAGCATACATAGGGAATGGCAACTTTGTTTTATAGGTACTATGTAATGATTATATATTTTTATACCTATAATATGACTTTATAGGGCAATTCTTGTTCAGCGGAACTAGTAGCTCTTCTATTTTGGTTTGACAAAAATGAAAATGAAAGTCAGTCAAATTTAGTTTTATAAAATGTCAATAGATGGCGTTGATCGATCTTGTCACTTTCACGTGGATGGTGATGCAACTGAGGGACACAGGTGTAATTTTAGTCAGTAAAAGTCTGACTCTCTCGTTCCACTCAGAGCGAGAGAAGTCATTGTATGATTTCCACTTTAAAAAAAAAACTGATCATTTATTATTTATTTAATATGTACTTTATTGTACAGCAAGACATAATACATTGAAAGTAAAACTTATAGTAAAATTATATAAGATACTAGCTTTTGTCAGCGGCTTCGCCCGCGTACATAAAATATAGCCTATGTCACTCAGGAGTAAAGTAGCTTTCAATTGTTGCAAAAATTTTTCCAATCGGACCAGTAGTTCCAGAGATTACCCCCTACAAACAAAAAAACATAAAAACAAAAAAACAAACTTTACCTCTTTATTATATTATTAGTGTAGATTAGTGTGATAAAAACATAATCCTCGTGATCTTTGCCAGGCCATTGATCCACAATGAGGCTATAAGCTATCGCCATTATAGGATACCGGTGGAGATAGTTTTGCTCCCAGTAAAAATATTCTTTTTTAATGTTCCCACTGCTAGGACACAGGCCTCTTCTCTATGAGAGGGAGAGGGATTGGGCCGTTATCTACCACGCAGGCCCATTGTGCATTGGCGGATGTCACATGTCTTCGAATTTTTGGTTCTAGGACATGCCGGTTTTCTCACTCACGATGTTTTCCTTCACCGTTTTGAGAGCATTGGTGATGAAATAAATTACACAAGTAATGGGCCTGGCTGGGTTTAAACCCGCAGTACAACTCGTATGTCGGGGCCGTTACCACCTGGCCACCATAGGTCTCAAAAAATATCCACTGAAACACTACTACGATTTGGTCACCCTACTCAGTAGGTTCTCGGCTTGATTTTATTCAGGCGTGTTTCATTGTATCTGTTTTAAACCCAGACGGCTTAGCAAATTAGGCATATATTACTGTAGCATTTCACTGACCGTCTTCAGTACTAGTGGATACTGATAAAAACTTCACAGTCAAAATCTTTTTATTTCACATAGGCCTATATGGCAACTTGTAAAACATCAGAAGCTACTGCATGGTTCCAAATTTGTCGTTTCCTATAGAGAAGAACCGGCACGAAACTCCATGGTTACATGGTTTTGTTTATGTAACGTTTATAGGTAACTTGCTTCTAGTAAAAGTCGATTTGTCCGTACAAACTTCCAACCCCCATTTTACCCCTTTAAGAGTGGAGTTTCGTAAAATCCGTTCGTAGCGGATTTCTACACCCTACAAGGAACATGCCAAATTTACACAAAGGGCAACTGAATAACACAGGGTTCAAAAATCATTTTGTAATTAAAATTTCTCATCTAAAAAAAAAAAAAACTATCAGCATCTTTCTTTCCTTTAAACACAAAATTAAAAACAACATCAAGCAGAAAATAAGGCAGGGTTCCCATGTGCACTGTTTTCTTACAATCTCAGCGGGCGGCGTTCATAAATCGATTAAAATGGAAACTTCCCTCCTCTCTTATTAGATACTTATTATTTATGACATCGTAAATCACTCTTCCTGAAACTGTTGGAATTTTTCCCCGTACTTACATTAGGTACTCGATGCTGTACTTCGGTTATTCTTTTAGAAAATTCTCGGGATTTCTTTTTGATTGTTTTCTTTTACAGCATCGAACAATATTGAGGAGGTTGTTTGCTGTGTAGAAAATTGTAGCGGGTATTTTTGTAGAAGGGTTTTTTTTTAAACAATTTCTTCTTGTAAGTAAAAAGTTAAGTAATCAGTTGTTTGTGTACTAAAAGAGTTATGTGAATGTTGATGGGAGAGGGTAAGGGAGGAAAATAATGTGGATGATATGGAAGACAAGGAAGATGGTTGATAACACAGAATGGTGGTAGAATTTTATCGATGGTGGTGGTGGAATGGTGGAATAACAAACGGTTATATCGAACTCAAGTAATATGGAACAAGGTTAAGATTATCGAAAAAAAAATAATAAATACCATTTACTTTGCATTAAAACTCCATACAACAAAAATTATTATAACATAATATTGGAAATACGAGTTTGGGATATTCAATCCCAAACTCGTATTTCCAATATTATGTAGTATGCAGGCCCTGGTAATATGCTTAAATGATAAATGATTTTTATTTTGTAAGTAGGTTTTTACAAACTCTTTTACACGTCAATTTCTTTTTTTTTTTCGTCTTTTGATACTAAATGAGGCCGGTGTTTCCTAGCTGACTACCCTGAGAAGAAACACCGAAACAAACTCAGGGGTCAAAGTTTTCCCATCAACCCTTGATCCCAGGAGGTCTTGACCCTGCTAGGTTCCTACAGTTTGCTGACAACTCCTTGAGATGACCTTTATATTTCTTTTTATCTCATAATATTGTTTGAAAATAGGTTGTTATACAATGAAATTACTTATTTGCGATGTGTATGTTTGTGACTTGACAAAGAAGAAGAGTCTCGAATGGTTACACGGTTTTCGATGGAAACTTGGTTCACGGGTATATTAAGTTGTGGTTTCTTATTCTAAGGTATGTTTCCATCGGATAATTTTCTACTATCATATACGCAAAGTCACTGACACCAGCAAGTCTAACATAAATATTTTATTTAAAACACGTAACTAAAAGTTCATTTTGCTACGATTTATATACAAAAATTCCAATTTTATACACAAAACGGGTTTGTAATCCTCGGAAATTTAATAAAAAAAACGTCTACACAGTCCGGATTATTAATTAAGCTGCAGTTACAAAGGGATTTACAGCCTCTAGCCATCCTTTGATCAGGCCGCCAAAACGGCGATGTTGATCATTAGGATTGACGACGAGGTACCAACTTTGACTGGCCTGTTGGCCCAGTAGTTAGTGGATCTGACTGCTGTACTGGCGATAGATAGATAGATAAACAATTTATTTGTTACAACACAAAACATACACGAAAGCACAATTAAACTTTAAAACTAAGCACCAATATAAATGGAGGTTACATAGCCGTCACGGTTGTAATTTTCCAAGCCAAGTTGACATCGGTCTGCTTCGTTTCCGCGCGTCTTAAGGAGTTGTCAACAAACATAAAGGCCCAACTGCAGGGCCGAAGCCTACTGGTACCCAGGTCGGGTTTCTAGAAGGAAGGTCCGAGCCCGGTATGAAGGCTAAGAAGGAATGGTGCGGGTTGTTTAGTCAATAGGAGCGTGACACTGTTTCCCGCTCCGCCTAAGGGCAGGATTCGTCATTAGATGATTTTTCGTACCATAAAAAAAACGGTTTAGATTTTCGACCGCAAGACTGGTGGCCGATGATCGCCAGCCATTTTGCGATCGCCCGTCAACAGACTGCAGAACGCCGCGGGTGCGATGGCAACCGCGAACAACCGCGCACGCCGCGGTTTTTAGTCAGTAAGAGTCTGACACTGTTTCCAGCTCGCCTAAGGGCGGGATTTGTCATTCGATGATTTGCATTTTGCTCACCAAAAATAAACAACCGTGACGATCCTTTATTGTAAGTATCGTATATATTCTTTGTTTTCCTAAACAAAATAAAATATTGGTAACCTAATGAAAGTACACTATACTATACAAGTTAGTCTACTCTCATTAGTTTTCAACACCTACAGCTTTGTTTATAGCCGGCTTTAATTAAACTGGACTGTCTGGTCGTTCAGATGGCTTGACAGTTCTGTCGCCTGTCTGTGTAATATCTAGCTGAAATTGTCACTGCCTGGTGACAACACCTGTATAATGTAAATGAGATGCTTTGTAATAAATCTAAAGTATTTAATACTAACATAATGTATCATAGCGTCAGCCTAATAATGTTGCCTCTTCTCTAGGAGTGAGAATGGGCTGTAATCCACCACGCAACGCCCAGTGGATATCAATGTCTTTTTTTATAGTAGGTAAAAATCATCCAATGACGAATCCCACCCTTGGGTGGAGCGGGAAACAGTGTCAAACTCTTACTGACTAAACAACCTATCCCGTTCCTACATTCCCATACTTACTAGGGCCAGAGCCTTCCTTTCAGAGACGAGCCCTTGGCCCTAATTGGCTTCGAACCTTCTGCAGGGTCCCTACGGTATGTCACATGTCTTCAAATTTTTGGTTCTAGGACATGCTGGTTTTCTCAAGATGTTTTCCTTAACCGTTTTGAGAACAATGCTGATGAAGCAAATTACACAAAGTATTAGAATAGAATAGGATAATTCCTACTTTATTGTACACCAAAAAAGTAACAATTTCACAGAAACTTATATGAATGGGTACAAAGGCGGTCTTATCGCTGACAGCGATATTACCTATAAGCATTGCGCCTGGCTGGGTTTGAACCCTCGATCTACAACTCGTAAGTCGGTGCCTTTACCACTGCTATGTAGCTGCCTATATTGAAAGTAATAATCAATAGATTACGCTCACAAGTAGGCCGTGGCAAACACAACCTGGCAAAATGGGGAATATAGACCTTTCCAAAATCCAATGCGATTGCGGTGCTCCCGACCAAACAATGGCCTAATTATCAGAGTACCCAAAATGTCCGTACTAATGCACTTTGGAGGATCTAAAAAAACCGGTAAGTGCGAGTCGGACTCATGCACTCGTTTCCGCAAAAACTTATCTATGAAAAACAGTTTAATTCTTGAATCTAGTTTCGAAGATTTTGGGATTTTCCTTATGGAAAAGAAAAAAACAAAATCCTTATAAAATTATTTTGCTGTTCGACTGTCTGTCTGTTTGTCTGTCAAGACGTTATTTATCAGTGATCGATGGTCAAGACCCTTTATCAAGGGAATGTGTAAAGGTATCGAGTTGAAATTTAAACCATGTACTGAAATCCGCTGTTCCTTGTAGCTGTGAAAAATAAAACATAAGAATATAAGGATATTTACCATATCTTCCTTCAGGGGATCAGCGGCGGTGACTCGTGTCTGGCCCTAGTCCAAGCCATGCTATGATTTCCAGATGGCGATTATAGGCAGCTGTATTGCGCGCACTCTTAAAGAAGTATATCAAACATGATTAAAGAGGAAAAAATAAGACCAATGCCTGCAAGGGCCAGAGGTTTACTCAAAAGAGTAACTGTGACGCAAAGGTCAACTTGAAAGTGCGGGAAAAGTTATTTAATGTCTTCCAAACCTCAAAAAAATTCAAGCTCTAGAGAGCAGTACCTTAAATATTGGTTCTACCAAGTTTTATTGTAACAAAAAATATTTTTTTTGTCCGTAAAATCTTAAGTGAAGCTTTACTTAAACATTTTTTAATGTCACTTACTTAAAATGAGTCTCGAAGAAAAATAAATGCGAGAAAATTATTTATTACTAGCTGACCCGGCAAATGTTATTATGCCGCATAAATTATTTTAAGAAAATAAATAGAGATAGGGTAAAATGTAGCCTGCAATATATTCTCAGATCTATCAAATATACATAAAAATTCCATAAAAAATCGTTTTGATGAAGAGAAGATACAAAAAAACAATAGTAAGAAATGAAGTTTTTAAACAATACATAATATTTTAAAATAAGTGAATGATGTATATTTATTTTCAAGAATATAGGTACATAACAAGTTCTTAAGATCTATGTCGTTTCACTTTATTTGGCGTTTCAGCTGGACAAATTAATATTATATTTAGTATATATTACATCTTTAGCATGCAGTAGCAACACAGCAAAAGCTAGTACGTTAATAATGTGATTTGATTTAGGATATAATTTAAAAATTCATAATATTAAGATTGTTTTTTTTTTGTTATTGGGATTTTAAAAAACAACTGTCGGTCAGTATCCCACCAGAACATAACACCTGTCTGGTCGGAGGATAGTCTCTTTTCAACGGAGCTTTGCGGGACTTCACTCTCTGTTTCGCACACCTCCAAAAATTGTAATAGAACTTTGTCAAGCCGCTCAGATAAGACCAACAAAAAATATGTTGTAACCACAACTAACAAAACACCTCACAACCCATACATAAACCCCAACAATTACCAAAAACCCTGAACCCCTAATCGCGGTCAAAACGACCGTCCGACCAAAATATTTGTTCGCGAAAAAACGTCACTACACATTTCAGAAAAAAGTCCAAAAGCGATTTGTCACAGGTCCGTTGGCCCGGCATCCATCACCGGATAGACCCCGAATTATATTCTTTATTCGCCGTAATGACGCACCTGGGGTCTACGTGGGGTCTTCGTCGTCAATCTCCATGATCAATGACGCGTTTTGACGCTCCATTGAGGGTGAATTAACGTGGTTTTCACTTGATGGGTAGAAATTATTGGAGATGGAACATGCTGTGTAATAAAGCTCATAACAGTACAAGGGGAAAAGGGAACGTGGATGCTTAATATGCAGTTTGTAACCGTGTTGGAGAATATTGATGTAACTTGAAGATATTATTAATTATTTTTTAACAGTTTGTGTACACACATTTTAATAAATTTTTTTTCACAACTGTCACACTACACTACAGGGCCTCAAATAGTGTCAGAATAGTCGACCATTGATCTCAAAATTGTTGATTTTGACAAGTTTGGTAATCTACTAATATGATGGCGTCATTGTGACTTTCCAATGATCAACCAGTGACACTTCATTGAAATTTTTTTTAAGAATGGTAATCTCGTACATAGTGACAAATGAATGTTTGCCATATGGGGTAAATTAATAAAATTTTGACAGTTCCTTTAATCAGTGACTTATTATTAGAATTGTATTGATTGTTTTTAAATCGTTACAAAACAGCTCCTACCACAATTCTATTACGACACCCCTGACTACCAATGATGAGCCATTATGAATTAACAGATAACGAGCTTTTAGCAAAATGATAATGGAATCGTGTTGGAATGACTACATTTTTAAAATAGCAGACTTGGGCCCCAGCTCTGCTTAGCTTGGTATTAGACGAAGTACGACTAGTCCCAAACCCAAGTCAAATACATTTTAAAATCATCATTATCATCATCAATTCAGCCGAAAGACGTCCACTGCTGGACATAGGCCTCCCCCAAACGTCGCCACAACGACCGGTCCCGTGCGTCTCGCATCCATCGTATTCCAGCAACCTTGACCAGGTCGTCGGTCCACCTTGTGGGAGGCCTACCAACACTACGTCTTCCGGTACGCGGTCGCCACTCCAGAACCTTTCGGCCCCAGCGGCCATCTGTTCTGCGTGCGATGTGCCCTGCCCATTGCCACTTAAGTTTGGCGATTCTTTTCGCTATGTCAGCAACCTTGGTTTTCTTGCGGATCTCTTCATTTCTGATTCGATCACGCAAGGAAACTCCGATCATAGCTCTTTCCATTGCCCTTTGGGTGACTTTGAGTCGTCTAATAAGGCCCATTGTAAGCGACCACGTTTCGGAGCCATATATCATCACTGGCAACACACACTGGTCATAGACTTTCGTCTTGAGACACTGTGGTATATTGGACGAGAAGACACCGCGCAGCATCCCGAACGCTGCCCAGCCGAGTCGAATTCGACCATTGACCTCTTTCTCGAAGTTAGACCTACCCAACTGGACCGTCTGTCCAAGGTAGACGTATTCGTCTACTACTTCGAGTGTAGAGCCGCCGATCTTAATAGGAGTGGGTGCTACATGAATGTTAACCATAACTTTGGTTTTATCCATGTTCATTTTGAGACCCACTCTTTCGGAGGCTCTACTGAGGTCACCGAGCATTGTACTGAGCTTCTCCGCAGTCTCAGCCATGACTACGATATCGTCGGCAAACCGAAGGTGAGTGATGTACTCGCCATTGACATTAATGCCTAGTCCACTCCAGTCCAGAACCTTGAAGACATCCTCCATTGCAGCCGTGAACAGTTTCGGAGAAATGACGTCTCCCTGCCTCACACCTCGCTGCAAGAGGATAGGTTTCGAGGTCTGGTCCTGAAGTCGGACCGACATGGTGGCGTTATTATACAAACACTTCAGCACCTCGATGTACCGATAATCGATCTGGCACCGCTGGAGAGACTGCAGTACAGCCCAGGTCTCGATCGAATCAAAGGCCTTTTCGTAGTCCAAAAACGCAAAGCAGAGAGACTGATTATACTCCTCAGTCTTCTGCATAACCTGCCGCAGCGTATGTATGTGGTCTACGGTGCTAAAGCCTTTTCGGAATCCAGCTTGTTCGGGAGGCTGGAAGTCGTCGAACCTGCGCGCAACATTGCAACATTTTATTGAAACATTTTAAAATAAATACATTTTAATATGTAGGTATATATTTAGATTATTATTATTATTATTCCATTTATTTGCAATTACACATATTCTATACATTTTTAAATATTTTCTTAAAATAAAAAAAATAAAATAAAAAAACATTTAAAAATATAAAAAATAGTAGCCCACCGGCATCGGGAACAGGGTTCAAGCTACCGGTGGTCAGGGCTCCTGAGAGAGGAACCTCCGGACAATACGCGCCGTGTACAGGAGTACTGCCTTCTGAATCAGGCCCTTGATCCAGCTGCCTAACGAGAGCCTCCTCAGATGTTGGTCGAGGCTCTTGTCTATTAAGCCATTGGCCGTCACAACTATCGGCACAATGACTGCTGTGTCCACTTCCCACATGTCAACAACCTCGCGAGCCAAGTCAAGATATTTAGTTTGTTTATCTTTCTCAGCCTTCACGAGGTTCTCGTCATGAGGGACCGCTATATCAACAATCATTGTGCGACGCTCCAGACGATCTATCACCACTATGTCAGGCTTATTGGCAACAATAGTCCTGTCAGTGATGATAGATCGGTCCCAATACAATGTGATATTGCCATTGTCGAGAACTGGGTCGGGCACATACCTATAGTACGGTACTTCTGATTCCACAAGGTTGTATTTAAGAGCAAGTTGCTGGTGGATGATCCTGGCTACAAGGTTGTGTCTATGCAAATAATCTCCGTTAGTCAGATGAGAACATCCAGAAATAATATGTCGGATTGATTCCCCGGGCCGGTGGCATGCCCGACAGATGTCAACCGTACCGTCCTTCATTATTATTATTATTAAGTTTATTTGATAAATACTATAAAAAACTGAAAAAAAATTCATTTTAAATCCTCTATAAAAAAAAAATTGCTAAGTTAGGTCATGTAACAAACCTAATATTAAATAGATAAAAATAGAAAAATAACAAACCTTAAAAGATTCTACCCACATTTTCTAAGTTTTCCTTAACCGGTGTACGTTATATGAAAACCAATAAACACCTGGCTCTGAAACTTTCATAAGATTAGGAGGTGAATACCATATTGTCGCTTACCTACTCGTTTATTAAAAGTTTCATAAAGAAACACACGCCACACGTTTTCTTTTTGATGTCAGTAGAGGAAAATCTGGAGTAAAGTTAATATCACTGACGGTATCAAAGTAACCAATTTTACTTTACATGAAATATTTGTTTACATCATACTTCCTAGTGTGGCCTTAAAATAGAATGTTAAAATGCAGTTATTTCCAATTGGTATTCAGGCAAAGAACTTGTGAATCATTTTGGGCATTTAATTCCGTGAGGGGTCATCCTCAAACCGTTTGGGGTCGGTTTTTTAGTCAGTAAAAGACTGACTTGCCTTCTTACTTTGCCCAAGGACGGCCGATGTCATTTAATGATTTTCCATTTTAAAAAAAAACAAAGGGGTGTCAGTAATGTCCTAGGTAAACTCAGAAAATGTTGAAAAATTTACATTAGTAGTCACTACTACTGCACAGGTCTAGTTTCCAAACCTGTAGTTTCAGAGTATTTTAAGCACTAAGCTATCACGATTTTAAAGTATAATAAAAGTAAAATATTTAATCAATCTCTAAATCTAGGTAAACAAATACGGCCGGATCTTGGCGAGTTTGAAGTTAAACTTTGCGGATTTTAGCGCTAGAAAAAAATGGTTTAAACAAATATAAATGCACTTCGCAGTTGTTATTGCTGTTAAAAACTGTTGTTGGTATTTATTTTTTAAAACCTTTATTTGCGAACTTTATTCGCAGACTTCAAACTCGCCAAGATCCGACGGCCGTACTTACTAAGTTATTAATATTTTATTTTCAATAGAGTTTAGAGAGCAGTGGTGGCCGAGTGAGAGCAGTGGTGGCCGAGTGGTATCGGCCCCGACTTACGAGTTGTAGGTCACGGGTTCAAACCCAGCCAGGCGCATTACTTTGTGTAATTTATTTCATCACCACTGCTCTCAAAACGGTGAAGGAAAACATCGTGAGGAAACCGGCATGTCCTAGAACCAAAAATTCGAAGACTTGTGACATCCACCAATCCGCATTGGGCCCACGTGGTGGATTATGACCCATTCCCTCTCCTAGAGAGGAGGCCTGTGTCCCAGTAGTGGGAACATTGAAAGGCTGATAATGATGAAAAATGATGAATAGAGTTTAGGACTATTAGTACCAGGCAACCATAACAAACTACTTGTTTTTCGTTCCACAAATCACGAGCTACATTTCCCCCCAATTATTTTCATATCAATATTGATTCTAATTTCTTTCAGCAAGTTTCCCCCAGTCAGTGATATTAGTAGCTTGATGACTTTTTGACGATGGTATGGCATGGCCTTAATGAAACACATTATACTGTCCCATTTATTGGCAGTTAGTATTTTTAACCGACATCTGTTGAGGAGAATAGAAGCTTATTTTGTTGGAGAAAATTGTAGTTATAAATTATAGCATGACATTCAAAAGGTTATCAAGCTAGCTGACTTAGCAATGAATAGATTCAGTCAATCAATTATTACATTTTTTTTTTGCCACATCACTTCAAGACATTTTCGCTTGAGTCCTGTGATGTAAAAGAAAGAATGAAAGAAAAACAGTTTATTTAAGCGTCATGACGCAAACTTATAACTAGTTACAAACATAACCAATTACACAAGGAAGATATGCGCCACTTCCGCGCAAATCGGCCGAACGTTCAGCATAAGGCTGTGGCTTCACGCACATGTTTTCAGCGTGAGCCGGTGGCGATGTCGACATAAGACACCGGAACGGTGCAGCGTGCAGGTTTAGATAAAAAAATAAATAAACAAATAATAGGAAATAAAAATATAAACGAATTATAAATACATAAAAAATGAAGTGTCTTTAAAACAATTATTAAAGGTTGCAACACCATGACGCGTCCAAACTACTAACAGTGGACTTAATTTTACATTGTGGACTTAATTTTACATCTGTGGCACATTGTATAGACACGAATTACATTTATTTAATGCAAGACGTCCACACTATGGAAATTCTGTTACATTGCATGATACACGATAGATACATCTAGATAGTGTTATACTGTATGTTACACAGATATAGATATACCTAGATAACGCTAGAGCAACTACTTCGCGTGCCTAGCTTACGCAAAAAATCTTAAGCGGTCACTTTCGCCGTCAGTCTCTCATCGGTGTACAGCGCTAGTCGGACATCAGTTAACAATATAAAAATAGTTGGAGCGAGAGACAAGCCGTACGCAGCGGCGTCTTTGAATCGATTTGATTTTCTCAACACAAATAGTGCTTATGATGCCATAATAGGTAGTCAAAAAATGGCACGCTTGGTTTTCATACACATCGTGATGCTTGCATTATCTAGGTATATCTGTGGTATGTTACATTGTATATTACAAAGTGCTCTATGGTTACGTTACAGCGACAGCCTGTTCCCGGCTTAAACAGTACCTAATCATTTTGTAATAGATTTAAGGTAAGTACAATCATACACATAATTATAGCTAAATGTTTGTATGTACAGGACTATATATTTATTTAAGAAGATTGAAATTTTGATAATGTGGAATGGGAATGTTCGTTGTAAATTACGAAATTAAATTATATTAGCGGTACTAAATGCTTATAACAGGGGTGTTATAAGAGGCAAGGTTCCTTTGTGAGCGATACAGGATTAGAAGAAAAAATGTCTAAGAGATTTTTTGGGCATTTTGATATGAATAAAATCTTTGATATAAAAAAAATCACATTTAAAGCGGATAAAAGATCTCTGCGAGTTGGTACCTCATAAATTCTCAGAGAGAATCGGTTACTAATTTTCTGTCACCCTATATGTGTATCATATTATTCTGTGCCCTATATGTGTCTTCTTCTTAGTTAATAAATATATATATTTTTTATGTATCGTATTTATTTCATTTATTTGTTAAATTTTGTTTTGCTAGAGCAGTACACCGCAGACTACCTCCCTTTTTTAGTTCAAGCTCTTATACTCCATCCTTAGGTTGTCTCGTAGATATCGCTGTCAGCGATAATACCGCCTTTGTACCGAATCGTATAAGTTTATATGAAAATGTTACTAATTTGGTGTAAAATAAAGTTTATTCTATTCTGTAACTCTTATTGATCAACACAATTTCTTCTTTTTATTGAAAAAAACGTGAAACAAAGTTCCACGCAGGATGTTGAACGACGAATTCGCGACGGTAGTTTGACAATATACTCGACTATTTTTGTTTGATGCAACGTACAACACTCTAGTTTGACTGACATATTGCGCGGTTGCACAGAGTTAATTGACAAATAGTTGGCGTTTGTGACTATTTGTTGCTAGTCGTAGTGTTGCAACACCGGCCTGGATTTTTTAGAAGTCTTTTATTGTTCGCTTGGTACATTTTTATAGTAGAATGGATAGAAAGTCGCAGAAAATTCCTTCAGGCTGAATTATCATCATTTTAATCAAAACACGTTAAAGGTAATGATAAAAAAAAATTGGTCAAGTGTAAGGGCCTTATCACACTAGCGGATTGCCAACGTCCTCAAAGCGGAGCGGGTGCGCAACGAATTCGTCGCGAACACGTCGCGGCTGCGCAACGAAGACGTCGCGGACGCACAACGAGATTTAAATTCGTCGATGCTTTGATTTCGTCTCCGGCGTCTTCGAAGCAATAAAGCCAACAGCAGCGTTTCCTCGTGGGAATCTGTTTCATCATTTTGTTACTGAGTGTATTGTCCGGCGATAATTTGCTACAAACACGCCACGATAATGTAATGCATTCGCCATGCGTCCGCAACGTCTTCGCTGCGCAGCCGCGACGTGTTCGCGACGCATTCGTTGCGCGCCCGCTCCGCTTTGGAGACGCTCGCAATCCGCTAGTATGATAAGGCCCTAAGTCGGACTCGTGCTCTGGAGCGAATACGGAGCATAATTTTTCGGTTCAATTTGTTTTTTTGTGACGCAGATAATCACAAATTCAAGAGACCGCAGATTTGAGTATGTGGTGTATGACTTTCTTTCTTTTAATAGACAACAAAGTAAACTTATAAGGGTGCAATTTTTTTTCATTTCACGAAACCCTAAATATAGCAGCTATAAAAATAAGTAAGTTGTAATCTTTTACCTTTATTTATCTCACTTTTATGAATAAATAAAAAATACACACGTTATGAAATCATAAAGCTTTTACAATTTACATTTTCCTTCCCGCTATTATTTTCAACTTTTCATGAAAAATATTCTTAATATTGATAATTTTACTTAACAAATTCCGGGAAAAGTAGGATTTCGGGGATTTAAGAAAAAATAAAAAAAAATAAGTTCACAATAACTATGACGATTTTAAATAGTTTTGTTTTGTTGTTTCCATTTTTGGTTTTTTCTTTTTTACTATTGATAGGTTCACGCTTTGACGTTGACGATGGAGCGCGCTTACCTATAAGATACTTATTTAATATTGACTTAAAGATTACCGGGTTGTAGCCATCAGGAAACTCAGACTCCGGCAAGGAATTCCTCTCCTTGGCTGTACGCAAAATGAATGTGTTCCCAAAACGTTCCATGCATTGTTGTGGGATGTCCACTATATCGTTGTACCGATGGCATATTTCTGGTGAAATTAGGTCGGTCAATGACCGCAACGATCCTTCTAAAACGGAAGTACAATACCAGTATCGATTTTAGCGGTACTAGTATACCGGTATTGATACTTCAGGTAATCCTTCTAACGATACATAAATATAAGCTTCGAACCACAAAACGGGGCTCAATCCAAAGTAGGTTCACATCGTTTAAGGACCGGCGTGGACCTGGTAAAGCGCGGAATGCGCAGCAAAATAAATATCAACACTATATCTCTTACAATAAAGTCCAAAATTAAATGCGTGTCTCTGTCCGCTTTCTTACTCTGTGTACTAACAAAACACGATCTAAATTCAACTTTATTGGAAGGATATAAAGTTTATATTAGTTTGGCATAAAAAATTGTTTGGCGAGTTTGCCAGACCTAAAGCAATTGAATAAAACTCCGTCACTCGATCCCTACACCTGCCACCGAATCTACACGCCTCCAATTAGTGAGGCTTAGCGCTAATCCGAGCGAAACAAGCTGAAAATAACTACAACACCATGTGAATAAGCAAACACCCTGTGTAAGGATTAGTCGGGGAGCGAGAATTTATTTTAATTACAAGAGAAATCGCGGATCTTCGCCATTTGTTTAGTTTAGTCAGGATTACTCTCTTAAGGTTTCCGTTACGGATTTTTGTTTAAGGATTTTCGAGTGCTTGGGTGACGCTTAACTGTATTTATTGGTTTGGGAGAACAGTTGAAAAGTTTTATGAAAATACTAGCTTTTGCCCGCGGCTTCGCTCCCGGCTTCAGATTATTCTACCCTACTCTACCCAATTTTTTTTTCTCAGAACCTTCTCCTGACAATAACAAACACAAAAAAAAAGAATTAGCGAAATCGGTTCAGCTATTCTCGAGTTTTGTGCTTACCAACACAATTTGGGATTCATTTTTAAATATAAGATTTGCAGAGCTAAATAAATTTAAAAATGGAATGTGAATATGAAAGGCCTTTTTTTCACTATGTAGAAAATTGTTAAGAAACCAACCTTCTTGCGAAGGCGAGCACGAAACTTTTTTTTTTTTTTGTATCCTGCAACTTAGCTATCTGTTTTTCCAAACAATAATCTAATACTTTGTCAGGTTTCCCTCGTCAAATTGTCTTTAGCTGAGTTTTACATCCAGTGATGATAGGACTCATCATTTGTCTGCGAATCTTAACTCAAGATCCGCTATACTATTTCTCTTAAGGCGAGTGTATTTTAAACTGCCTTCTCTCCGCAAGAGCACGAAACTGGTCAGTTAATTTTTACCATCTTCTGTCAAAGATGACATTATTTATTTCTTTTGTTTTCTCTTGTTTTTTATTCTATTAAAAAAATACAGTCACCTTCAACTTCAGATTTGATTTTATTTATTTTTCCTAGAAACCTTTTTCACATTTATTTTTTATTTTTTTATTTTTAATTAATTATTAAATATTATTAATTAACTTCTCCCGGTCTGGTGGCAGGAGAGAGGCTCGAACGTTTACTGACTCAGGTCAAGTCTCAAAACAGTGTCCCTTTGGCTGCTTACCATTTCGAAATCTGTGGTAACTTTCGAACGATCCACAGTCTTTATAGAAGTCGGCTCTAACTGATTCCATTAATTTTATTTATCATCATTACATAGTATAAAACAAAGTTGCTTACCGCTGTCCCTATATATGCTTAGATCTTTACAAGTACGCAAAGAATTTGATGCGGCTTTTTTGATGCCAAGAGGAAGGTTTATATGTATAATACATGCATAATATATTTAATATCAGCATTACACCCGTGCGAATCCAGGGCGGGTCGCTAGTTTATTTATAAAAACTTAATGCACATAACACTGTACACTGCAAGCACTGGTGGCCGAGTGGTAAAGTCCCTGAGTTGTAGGTCGCGGGTTCAAACCCAGCCAGGCGTATTACTATGTGTGATTTATTTCATCATCCATCAATTCTCACTGGGCCCGCGTGGTGGATTATGGTTCATTCCCTCTCCTAGAAAGGATGTCTGTGTCCCAGCAGTTGGAACATTAAAAAGGCTGATGATGTTTCCTATTTTCAAACTTAAATGGCTGGATGAATTCAGCTGAAACTTGACACAAAGATAGACTAAGATGTCTTGGAATAAAATACAGGATACTTTTTATTTCTTTTTAAAGTATTGCATACCTCTTTTAGCATATTTTTTTACCTTCATACAGGTGATGCCGCGAATAGGAGCTGATTCACAATAAAAATACTGAAAACCAAGCTAAAGTAGTTTAAGAGATTAACAGACAAAGAGAGAGTCTAGAGTAAACTTAATTTATAGTCTCGTAAAATAAAACTGAAGAGATTTAATTCCAAAAGTCGCCTATAAAGAATCTATAAACTTAGGTATATGAACTACTTCAGAGCGTTGAACTATACTAATATAGGTGTGAACTATGTTTTCTACACCAATATAATAAAGAGTTAAAGTTTGTTTTTTTGTTTTTTTTTTGTTTGTAGGAGGTAATCTCTGGAAATACTGGTCTGATTGAAAAAAAATAGCAACAATAGAAAGCTGCTTTACTCCTGAGTAACATAGGCTATATCATATGAAAGCGGGCGAAGCCGCTGACAAAAGCTATTTTTTTATTTAGCTCTAACTGTCCCTCTGCTGCCGTCTCGTACCGACGTGGGCAACAAGGCTGCCAGGCTTAAATGGAATTGGGCAGGTCATGTTATTCGCATGCACGAGGACCGTTGGGCAAGCGTCGCCACAAAATTGACACCAGAAGCAAGAAAACGTTGTCGAGGCAGGCCTAGAAAGAGGTGGCGGGATGAATTTGACGCAAACCGAAAACTATAAATATTTTAGATCAAATTCTAAAATTAAATACTACTTACATATTTCTAAGCATTTTCTAAATTAAATAACTTTAAAAGACAAACAAATCGCACAAACATATCCTAAAATTCCAAAAACAAAACCATTCACAATAAAGCGCTTTTCAGCTGAATTCAGCTTTAGACTTAGTTCCCCAAATCTCAAGCAGAAGTTATATATCTACAACTTGAGAAATCAACAAAGTGTTTACAATCTGAAGGTTTATTAGGAACAGATAAACGGTAAGACGTAACAAATTTATCGCTTGAAGTTTACAATTCATGAATATTCAGCGCTGTACAAACACCTGGTTTACTATTCAGCGTTTACAACGTAGACGTTTACTCGCGTTTACGGCCCGAGTTGGATGTTTAGAGCATTTTTTACGAGCACCCTGTATTGCTACTGGAAGTGGTCTGAAGTGAAGGATGTAGCGGAAGATGTTTTTTGTTTAAAAAAAAAATTGTTATACACTATCTGATCCGACGAATGGTATTCATCATCATCATCCTACCCTTATCCCATTTTATTTGGGGTCGGTGCAACATGTTTTTTTCTTCCACTCTATCCTGTCACCCGTCACACTATCAGTAACTCCCTTTTCTTTCATATCACTCCTCACACAATCCATCCATCTCTTCTTTGGCCTCCCCCTTCCTCTCCATCCATCTACGTGTAAACTTAAAACTAGACGAATGGTATTATACCATATAATTTTTAATCAAAGATATCAAACGTAAATATAAATCGAAATAAATATACCAAAACCGCAATAAAAAAATTTGGTCGTTGATGGTTAAAATAACCTACAACTTAAATTCTCAGATCTAGTAATTAATGATAGTAATATATTTACAGAAGAACAATGACAAATAACGGTCCAATTGTTTTAGAAGGAATCGGTGACAAATACTTATGACACAAGGACTTTCATTTGCGGAATGTGGAACCTAAGATAGAAACACGCTTGTACGATACCACTACATACGGAAAGCAAAGTTAATACAAGTCGGATCAGAAAAAGTCATTGAAATTCGATTCGGAAATGGAACTGTTTTAATTTTTTAAGTAAGTTTGTACGGAATCTTCAGTATGCGAATTCGACTCAGAATTGCCTGGTTTTTTTTTATCTTTAAGCTAAACAATTATGGTTGTAATAGATCACTAAGAACAAAGCCCCTGGTACCCTTAACACACGTTAAGTCTTAATTTTAGAACCACAGTTAAACCAAATTAGCACTTCAAGTATTAAAAAGTCTTCTGTTTGGGTACATACATTTTTTTTTAATTTAAATAAACGTTTCTCCACACTAGGAATTAATCCTGTGTCGTGGGTGCGGTCACAAACATGTAAAGTCACATACACCAGATACCCAGACCCGGAACACCTATCTGTAGGCCATACATGTTTCTTGTGGGAATCGAACCCGCGACCCTCAGCGTAGCAGTCAATCGCTCAACCACTTGCCTTCAAATAATGTATTTTGTATTATTAACTGAAATAAAAAAAAAACTTCACCTGCCAAGTTCCATTTTAGTTTGGTGGCTGAGTTGCCTCCTTTAGCCGTGGTATGTATTCTGAAACGCAGTCGACGGTTCCATATACGGAAACCGCCTCTGAATTCGCACATTATTGTTATATATGAAATTCCAACTATCTCGTAACGTGAAACTTGTATATTTAATTCCAGCAAATTATATTTAACGGAAATTATATCGAAGCTGAGTTAATTTGTCGAACTTCATATTAATTTCAACCACTTTGTATCGGAAAGCTGTTATAACTTTTAATCAATTTTATAAATTGCTACTATTCGAAGGTTAATTAATTTAAAAAGTGGGTTTCGATTGTATTCGTAACTTTTGACCGGGATTTCCTAGTACGGTAGTAATATCATGAGTACCTATAAAGAGTTCATTGCTCGTTCAAAAGAAAAAAGATAGTAATAAAACTTAGAATTTATTTTGAAGAGTATCTGAGTGTTTTTTTTTAGCCTGTTTTGTTTCTCACTGCTAAGTAAGGCTAAGCGCGCACCGCGATAAAAAATCGCTGCGATTTTTTTAATGCGAAATAAAATCGCAAACAAACCTTACGACAAGACAAACGATTTATTTTCGCAATGCGTGGATTTTAGTGTATTTCTATGGTTCACAGTTTTGCGATATTTTTTCGCAACGTCGTCGTGTTTCGTCGTTGTCGTAGTGCGCGCTCGCCCTAATGCTCCTCGCCCACTGCGACTTTTAGTAGCGTTGCAGTAGCGTGCTCGCGACGATCTTTTCTATAGCGCGTTGCAAATGCGACTGGCGCGCATTGGTAGCAAAGCTGTCGCATTGTTACAAAAAGTTACCGTGTGCGAGTAACTTTTTGTAACAATGCTGTCGACGGTGAGCAATGGGTAGCTCGCCGTCCGGTCGTCTGGTAGCAGTCCAGACCGAGCCCAAGTCGTCGACGGCGCGCTCCGTTCCCGCGCGCCTCAAGGAGTTGTCAGCACACCGTAAGGGCCCTACAGGGTCGAAGCCTCCCGGAGCTGAGGGTTGATGTGAAAGCGTTACACCGGGGCTCTGGGAATAAGGCAAGGAAGGCACGGGGTAGGTTCTTTAGTCAGTAAGAGTCTGGCACTGTTTCCCGCTCCGTCCAAGAGCGGGATTCGTCATTGGATGACTTTTACCTACCATAAAAAACCCTCCGCGTCGCCCGCATGCAACCCCTCTCCTCGCCCGCCGGCCAGGCGCAGCGTCATGGATGATTTTTACCTACCATAAAAAAAAACGTGTGCGAGTACTAAACGCCTGTGTCCATGACGACGTGGTCCGATTGTCACATCTTCGCCGCTGTCAACCTCGACGGCGACATTCTCCATCAGGTGGCCACTAAATGAGGACCTTACCTTTCGCGTGCATTTATGTGACGTGGACAGGACACTTACACACCTGTCTGACTTGATTATCCTTAACATCTGCAATTTAATTTATGGGCTGCACTAATTATAGGTGAGTCGTTTAATATTTATTTGTTTACATATTTATCTGTGACTTAGTAATCTTTTTACCCAGTGATGCGTTGAAATACATAATAGGAGTCGTAAAGGGCTGAGAAATAAATGCTGAAAAATATTAGGATAGGTATTCCTTTGGCCACACTAAAATCCGGTATATTATAAAAGGTTTTTGTTAAGCTTTGTGTTATTAGCTTCTGCCACCGCTTTGCCTATGTAAAAAATGGAAAATGATCCCAAAGAGACATAGATATGATTGGGATAAAAACTATAATTATAATGTTCTATTTCAAGATGTGCATCATCTGTGCACCAAATAACTTCTAAATCCATCCATATGTTTGAGCATGAAGGAGTAACAAACATTCACATACAAACTTTCGCCTTTATGATATTACATACGTCATGTGATGTGATGTGATGTAATGTGATGTGATATGATGTGGTGTGATGTGATGTTAATGTAATGTGATGCGATTGTACTGTGTTGTAGTAAATGATTCTATATTTGATAATGTCCAGTTCTCCAAAATCGCTTACCTCTCATCCCTCAAGACCCAGGCTACCTTGAGTCATTATAACTGCGAAGGATCGGCACATTAAACTCAAAGCTGCTGTAAATTCTCGCTGATTGTTTCTTATATTTTTTCTGTCGGCCATTTTCCGAATATGTGACGTCATAACGACGGTGCGAATTTGTTGAGCAATAACCGTTTTTTTAGAGTACTGTTTAAGTGTTTAACTGGAGTTCTACTGTTAGTTATGGTGGCAAGGATATTTAATATCTGTGTTTTTATGGCATATAAGTCTATTTTTTGTGAGTTATGCTTGAGATTAAAGATTTAAAGGGTAGGTGGAATATTTTTTACAAATATGTGTGATAGGAACGTATTTTGTCCACTCTATTAAGTAAATTACGAACGTCATCTTTAATGTTTTTTTAATAGGTGATTGGGAAACTATTGTTAGATTGGTTGGTCAAAATAAAGTTGCCGAATATTGGAACTAATTAAGTTTTACTGTCTTATTCTTTATTGTACACAAAAACATGTAATAGTACACAGTAATTAGTAAATTCATTTTAATGAGTTGTAAAATGATAGAATTAATATATATATATATATTTGTGTAAAGTCAAAACATTAAAATATTTTAAGTGAACTAATTGGTTTAACAACACTTTTTAATAACAAAAAGTTACTACTAATACTTTGAAATTTGAAATTTGACTTAGTTTTGTCATTTCTATTAAGTATGTGAGAATAATACAAATAAATAATGAAAAAAAAAAAGATAATTAAAAAATACAAATTGAAATATGCCACTGGCAGATTAATAGATGACCTATCTCAAGTGGCGGCGACCGCTTTATAAATGTCTGAAATTCAGGACATATTTATTTTTGCGGTGAAAAGAGATTTATACAATGATTAATTAACTGAAGCCTTTTTCATTTAATTTATCACTGCAGGGCAAATATTTCTCCCATATAAATTTCTTATTTTAAACTTTTTTGACATGGTTTACCACCAACTTGTAACTGCAACTGTATTTTATTTCAATTACTTATATATATTTACCCTCGTCCGTGCGTCACTGCGGGGTGCCAACTGAAAACCAGTGCTGGGTGTCTGACGCCCAGCAAATGCTGAGGTGGTCACCCTATCGGTTCGGGCATGCTCAGCGTACATTTTGTTTGTTATTTTTTAAAGTGTGTTGTGTTTTTTGTAGCTGTTGTGTTGTGTCTGTTCTGAATAAAAAAAAAAAAACTTCTAGTATTTTTCGATAGTGTATTTGGAATCAGAAAATTATCCCAAGGGAATATATTGTTGCTGCAAAAACATCTTATATCGAATTTTAAGATATTGTGTACCCGTACAGCATGTTTCTTCTAAGTCTGCCCAATCATTTCAACGTGACGAAGTTACAGACATACATCCTCGTATCAACAATTTTGCATCGATATCTCAGGCCAGTCCTTGATTCATTCCTTGGTTCGAAGTAATGGGATAGATGATGGAATGCGGTGGCCGTCTTCTGCGAAGAACTAAAGTCAACAAAAAAGATGAGTACAGTCGTAAGGGAACGAGTGACAGGACAGAATGGAAAAAAAAGTATTGCGCCAACTCCAAGTAAATCGAACCAAGAGCAAAAAAATTATGACAGTCGTAAGGGAATGGACTTTTCCAAGCTGCAAAAGACATCCTGGGGGTCGGGAGTGATATTATGACCACCGACCAGGATGTCCTGTTCACCATATTATGATGATTCACGGCTACAATAGGCGCGGGCTTGTGGATAGCTCACCATCCTTCCGCCCGCAAAAGGCAACTGAAGATTTAGCCCTTTGTGTTATTTTAGCTAGTAGAAGTTTGACACGCATTCCCACCCCTTCCGAACGGCAGATGTTATTAGATGAATTCTCACCTAAAAAAAAACAATTTACACACCATACGCGGCGAATAATTTGACAAATGACTATGATTACGCCCAGCCTACCACTTTATTTGAGATCCAAAAACCGGTACTGCGCAGTCAAGGTCGATCGTTATGATGAATCAACTTGTGTTACGAGTATTGTATAAGTATATAGTTCAAGTTATTTGCCACGTACCATACCTAAAATTTTTCGCCTTTCATAAAACTACACAGTAATCGTAATTTCCATGGTGTTCCGGTTGACCCCATTGAAGAAAAGAATGGAATTTTCTGCGGCAAATTATTGTTTTATGCGCCATTACTATAATCGTGAATGCGTGCGACGAACATTGTGATTTATAATAGCTGTTCAAGCAGTCTCCGGTTAAATATTACGTTATTTTATTCTTGGTGTTACCGATTAATTGTGTGTGAATGTTTGATGTTTTTTTCAGCGTACTTAGTACCTAGTTCTGTATAGCGGCGGACCGCTAGTAACGGCCCGACTTAAGAAGCGTATGTACTCAGACCTGAAGCCTTAGTGCGAGTTGTTTTAACGTTAGTGCAATAGAAACGTTTACCGCGTAGTGCTCTCTTTGATTGGTACGTCGACACCCAAGCGAGCACCGGCGCTCGCGGCATGATTTCGCGCCACGCGCCGTTGTCAAATTTTCAAAAAAAGAATGTACAATATTTGAGCTTTTTTTTTTATAGGGTAAAAAGTTTTATAGACAAATAACTTTCTGTTAATAGCCGCGAACGCCGGCGTTCGCTGTTGGTACCCGCAAACGCTGGCGTTCGTTCGAGGACGAAAAGGTTAATTCAAAAGAGCGCTTAAATTGAAAGTGGTGATAAGATATCCCACTTTCAATTTAAGCGTTTTTTGAAGGCCTGCTGCTGTAGTGCGACAGTCGTACTGCAATCGGTCGACAACAGGGCGGCAATGTAACAAGCACCATTACATTCGGTGTAGAATAGTGCGGTGTTGAATATATTTTTTTTTCTTTCTTTCATTCATTGTTACGAGGCAGTATCATAACCTACATGATTATTGGTACTAATACTGCACATAACATAAGCCTTATCAGCATGTATCAAAGGCATTTTTCAACTTTATAACGACTGATAAACATCGTATAGCAGCAACGCGTCTAATCAATCATCATCTTCTTTTTCTGTCGATATTCTCAAACTAATTTTTTTTTCTGACTAGTATTTTGCAACCTTTACAGCTCAAATAATTTCCTCGTATGCATCCTGAAAAGTGGAAACGGTTGTACACGGTGAACAGCATAGCAGTTGATGCATGTTCTGTCCAGTCGCTTTACATTGACATTGCGTTAGGGATGAGTCGAACACCCCATCAAAACAATCAACAATCTGGGTAATCAACAGTAATTAGCGTTGTGATGCGTCTAGTGTTGATGGTACTTCACTTGTTTAAATTACCTCATATTGTTTTCATTTAACTATGGAATATTTCTTTATGTCCGCTCAAATCCTTCTATTTTTTTTCCCAATGATGAAATGAATGAGAAAAAAAATACAATGGTTTATAATATGTATTTTCAAGTAAGACCTAAGTTGATGATTGTTGCCAGTGAAAGCTTAGTAGATTAGCTACTAACAAGTTATTTTTTAAAACTGACAGCTGCCCAACTTTTCTGAACCACCAAAACTCGGACAGACTGACGTCACCTAACTTCTCAAATGTCGCTTAGAAAAAAATCATAAGAGACAACGCTCAAAATATCAAACAAAAACCGTATGTTACTAATCAGAAGGTTCAAAGTACTTTGAAGTTTAATGTGTTTTAGGTCAAGGACATAGGCACACGAGGGCTTCAATAAGTAACTTGTAAACAGCGTCCGAACTGAAGTCAACTGCACGTGCAATCCAATTAATACCTCAAACTCATTAAGTAGAAAGATCTATAAAAAAGAAAGGAAAACTAATAAAACTTCTGTGGAAGTTCAACTGTCGGACGGGTCGAAAAGTTAATTAAATGTACGTACCGGGCATCGTGTGTTTGACTTTCGAATTAGGACGAAATAAAGACGAAACTATTTTAGGATTAGTAGCCATAAATCATTCATCATCAGTGTTGGATATTAGTTAATCAGAAGAACGATTTCATCGTTAGCCATTGTTGACGATAGAGATAATCATAAAGTAATTTCGATTATTGTGATTACCTGTAATCATAATTACGATTAAAAAGTGTTTTTGTTAAGACCAATTTAAAATTTATTTCGAATTAGGACGAAATAAAGACGAAACTATTTTAAGATTAGGAGCCATAAATCATTCATCATCAGTGATAGATATACGTTAGTCAGAAGAACGATTTAATCGTTACCCATTGTTGACGATAGACATAAAGTAATCATAAAGTAATTATTATGTGGTGATTATTATGATTACCTGTAATCATAATTACACTTATAAAATGTTGCTTTTTGAACCACTTAAAATTTATTTTCGGTTTGCTGTTTGCATGGCTTATGCATTTGGTTAGTGTGAAGTTTAGAAAGTAATCAGTTTTTGATAAAGCAAAAAGCCACTTTGTTTTCTATTAAAATGTAAATATAACACATCCACACACACACACATAATGTTTTTGTAGTATTTGCAGCTTTTTCAAGTCATCTATCTTGGCAAGCTTTGCTGGGGTAGGTTGTAGTCAATAATGAATAAAAGGTACCAACACAGATATAGATATACCTAGATAACCCAAGCATCACGATCTGTTTGGAAACAAAGCGTGCTATTTTTTCGCTACCTATTATGGTGTCACAAGCACTATTTGTGATGAGAAAATCAAAGACGCCGCTGCGTATGGCGTCCCCCTCGCACCAACCATTTTTATATTTTTAACTGATGTCCAACTAACGCTGTACACCGATGAGAGACTGACCGAGAAAGTGACCGCTTACGATTTTTGTACGTAAGCTAGGCACGCGAAGTAGTTGTTCTTGCGTTATCTACGTATATCTATATCTGTGGTTACTAACTATCGTTTCTAATTGCCATCAATAAAAAATAGAATATATTTATTTTTTATGCAACAAAGCAGAACCCTTTTTATTTTGATGAAATATTTAATAATACAATTCAAACAAAGTTATTAATTCATTGTACAAAATTACACACAAAAATGTTTAATTTATTTTAAGTTGATGAATTTAACCTATTTTAAATAATGTGATTATTTAATTAAGTATTACAATATGAACAAATTGAACTTTTTTTCTACAAAATTATTGTTAGGCAGTTATTTTTTATTTATCTCTTTAAAATTAAAAAAGAACCTATTCTGTGCAATATATTTTTTAAATCTAGTACAATGTTTAATACTTAGTGTTTTAATCAATAGAACTAATTATTAAAAATTGGTATATTATTTTATTTAGCATGGTTTCCTTTCTCATGTTAAGGCTTAATTAATTAAAGGTTTTCCATTACTTCAATGGGTAAGGCAATGGGTTCCTACACTTTTTTTATATCGTTCTCCCATCTGGTGTAGGATCTCCTTACTCGACGTCTGCTTGGCGGGCCATTCTAGTGACATTTATGGTAATTTATGTCGGCAGGCCGATCTGAATTTTAGTGATTAATATAATATAATATAATATTCGACCATTATCACACAACGCCGTCTAATCCCAAGCTAAGCAAAGCTTGTGTTATCAGTACTAAACAACTGATAAACATACTTATATATTTCTATATACATACATATTATAGATAAATTACACCCAGACTTAGAACAAATAATCGTGCTCATTACACAAACATTTGTTCTGGGTAGGAATCGAACCCACGACCTTCGGCATAGCAGTCAGTGTCTCTAACTACTAGACTGACAGCCCAGTCATTTTTTTTTCAAGATTGGGCATAAGTCAGCGCATCTATTGTTTTAATATAATCTCTTGTCTTCTGATGTATTTTGTTTATTTTCTTTACTGTAAACATAGGTACTACGTTCGAAACGATATACTATAACTATTGATTGCTCTTTATTCAGACGTGGTTTACAAGGTAAGTTCAAAGCAAAATAGCTAAGAAACGGAACGGAGGCAGTCAACATTACAACAAAATTCTCAGCTATACATATTTAGACAAGGTCGCTTTTAATGATTCCACATAATATTTTCTAATTGTTAAGACACTTATATTTGGAAGGCAGACATTATGCAATGCCATCGATATATACAATCCGTTCCAAATGAGAATAGGATCGATGGCGATGTTGTGACGTCACGTCGAACTGTCAAATCTAAGAAATTAGGTAGAGTGAACAAAAAAAAATGTTTCAAAAAATAATTTACGTACGAATCGTGAATGAAAAAAGTTTAATCAGAATACAGTTTTTCAATTTTGTTTATCTCTGTTTCACTGTGTGATGTGTCTGAGTAGTGGTAAATGGAAGAAAAAGGCGAATTGTTTCTAACAATGAAAATAAGAAAAAAAAATAGTTTTTCTTGTAAACTATTTATGACTTAAGACAATATATTTGGTAAATTTATATTAAACGCTAACGTTTTTACTTCTACTAGAATTAAATAATTTTCAGTAATAAAAATAAAAAAAAAAACCTTTGATTGATACGCAAATAAGATTTTTTTGCAAACCGTACTTTTCACTCAAAATTTGACAGATCGAGGTTATTGACTTTCCTGTTCTTATTTGGAACGCATAATACTACGATGATGAGGTGTGCCATACGGTGACTTTATACCACTAAAGTAATTAGCATGCTATACAATTTTTGATAACATTAGTGCAGATTTAATGTATCAGCGCTGTAAGTTTGTTGTATTGACAGATGACAATGTCAATGAAGCGCTGCAGCGGACTTTTGTTTTGACTTTTCAGTATTTTGAAAAATAGTTTCTATAAACGTGCTTGTTTATCGCTAGGACATAAGTCGATGCTCAATGCCATCTTCTGCCCTTGGGTGGAGCGGGACAAAGTGTCAGACTTTTACTGACTAAAAATCCACCCCACTCCTTCTTAGCCCTACATACCAGGGATGGACCTTCCTTTCAGAAATCAGTTCATGGCCCCAGAAGGAATAGAAAACAAAAATCTTATAAGTATTTAATTCAAATTCGAAAAAAAAGATTTTTGCATCTTTTTTATTAACAACGGTGGCAGTCATCATCATCATCAGCCTTTTAAACATGTCTTCGAATTTTTGGTTCTAGGACATGCCGGTTTCCTCACGATGTTTTCCTTCACCGTTTTGAGAGCTGTGGTGATGAAATAAATTACACAAAGTAATGCGCCTGGCTGGGTTTGAACCCGCGACCTACGACTCGTAAGTCGGGGCCGTTACCACTCGGCCACCACTGCTCTCCAACAACGGTGGCAGTAGGTACTTTTATTCCGAAACTGCCGTAATTTTCGACATTCATTCGGTCATAGCTGCTGGCTTCGTATAAATTCTATGTTATGTTATTCGAAAGTTAAAAAAAATCATCTACGAGAGTATGTTGACGACCAACGGGTTTTTCAATAAAGTAAAAGTAAATATTTAGTTTGCAATCCAGTGAATTATTGCGCTTTTGTACAAGCTTTCGGTGGATATTAAATTGTTTTATTTAAAACTAGCGACCCGCCCCAGCTTTGCACGGGTGCAATACCTACGATAAATATAAAAACTTTGACGGTTCGGACTAAGCGTTTCACTTCGTCGTTAATTCCGCGTACATTGAGGGACTGGAACAATCTGAATGCTGCGGTCTTCCCATCCAATTATAATTTGGGTGACTTTATGGCTAGGCTCAAAAAACTAGTGCGTCTTACCATCAACGATTGCATCATTGCTTACCCTCATGTCGCATTAGTGTATATCGAATAAAAAAAAACTCCACTAATTAAAACTATATTTTACATTACGGCCGAGTTTTATGACGCCATATTCTTAGCTGAATAATAAAATAGTCTCAATAAAAATATTGAAACTGTTTTATTATTGTTGATAGGTTTTTTATGGTGGGCAAAAATGATCTAATTACAACTCTCGCCCTCAGGCGGAGCGAGAGATTATTTCAGACTTTCACTGACTAAAAACCCACCCCATTACTTCATTACGTTTGTTCCAGGGCCGTGGCCATTTATACATTACCCTGAGGAGGCTTCGATCCTATTGGGCCTATTCAGTTTGCTGACAACTCCTTGAGGCGCGCGGGAACAATACGCGCCGTCGACTTGGACTTGGTTCAGATGATTGCTGAATGATCGGACAGCGAGCTAAACATTGCTTGCCGTCCGCAAGCCCGCGCATACGTGCTACGATGTCTGGCAGATGAAATCGGAATCGTGGTGGCGGATTCTTTTCGCTTTTTATTTTTTCGCATTTCTGGATTCTTTTCGCATTTCTTTTGATTCGATCTTTAATGTTTATGCAGCGTCTTACAGCAGACCATGTCTTAACTTCCATTCTGCGTCACGTGTCCTGTTACCTGCTCACGTAGACCTTATGACAGAATCAATGGACGGCATTGCTGTGGCCGAAAACTGAGTCAGGCAAGGAATCAATCAATCAATTCAGCCGAAAGACGTCCATTGTTGGACATAGGCCTCCCCCAAACGTCGCCACAACGACCGGTCTCGTGCGTCTTGCATCCATTCAATTCCAGCAACCTTGACCAGGTCATCGGTCCACCTTGTGAAAGGTCTTCCAACGCTACGTCTTCCGGTACGCGTTCGCCACTCCAGAACCTTTCGGCCCCTAGCGGCCATCTATTCTGCGTGCGCTGTGCCCTGCCCATTGCCACTTAAGTTTGGCGATTCGTTTCGCTAGTATACCAGCAACCTTGGTTCTCTTGCGGATATCTTCATTTCTGATTCGATCACGCAAGGAAACTCCAATCATAACTCTTTCCATTGCCCTTTGGGTGACTTTGGGAGGCAAGGAATGTTTTGTAGAAATTCACCAATAAAACTAACCGTGATTTAAAAAAAAAACACAGTTTGAGCGCCTAATCAAGATTATAGCTTCATTTGGCGTTTCACCTCTATGAATTGAATCTATTTTACGCTAAACTTAGTTTAACGCCCATGTTTACGACACGAGTCTAAACTAGATTACGCTAAGATCAATTTAGTTGAACTAACTTTTTTATGTCGAACTAAGTGAATGATGAAATCTGCTCTAAGAAGCAGCCTGTATAATTAAATACATTTGTTTGTCTTTGATTTGTAACGTTTTTAATGAGTTCATTGCGAAAGATCTGTTTATGCTGTTTATGTCCATGTAATTTTAATCATTACATAGTATAAAACAAAGTTGCTTATGCCCTATGTATGCTTATATCTTTAAAACTACGCAACCGATTTTGATGCGGCTTTTTTAATAGATAGAGTGATTCAAGAGAAAGGTTTATATGTATAATATATGCATAATATCAACATTGCACCCGTGCGAAGCTATGGCGAGTCGCTAGTAATTAATAAAAGAATTTTATTTCTGATACTGTATTGTCAGAATTAAAATTGAGATGTGAACAAGTCCTCACGTATACCTACTTGTACATGAGGACTTGTTTTTTATTGTTTTTTTTTTTATAAGCCGCAAGTCTTTCAAGCTATAATAAATAAATAAACTGGACTACCATCCGTTTGTTGAACATTTTAAAACATCACAATACAAACCGCTTCTTTTCAAAAACCGAACACGAATAAAAATACGTCATAAAAATATATATGGCGCCGGCGGGCAGGTGCCTCAATATTTGCAAAACGTCGTCCACCATTGATACGATATACAGCCAGGGGCGTAGCTACCGCCGTATCTGCCGTATCAATTATACTGGGCCCCCGTGGTACAGGAGCCCCGATCTAGACAAAAATTCGCAACATGTTATCCACAACCGTCTCATAGGGCAGCTAAGCATCTGTAATAAAAATACGTTTTTTTTATACGGGGCCCCCCAAGGACTTTTGATACGAGGCCCCTGTGGAATTAGCTACGCCACTGTATACAGCTATGAAAAATGCCATCGTATTATAGATTTTAAGTGCTCTTTGTCGTGTATACGATTTATGTATTCCTGAACATTACAGATACAATGAAATATTGTTGCTATAAATAATTCTGTGAATAATCGCTCGAGGGAGCGTGATGGTTCGTAATATATGGGACATTAGGTTTACGTTTGTGAAGGGTTTATCTGTGCTCATGTACTTGTACGGTCTCTAAATAATGGTATGATTTTTATGTCTTTAAATGTTTGTGGTTGAAAAGGTATTTAGCTGTTTGTTTTGTTAGCTATTCATCATCATCATTAATCATTTCAAATGAATTACGTCCTTTTAGACATCCTTCCATCTTTGCTTCCCCTAAGTGACGCTTTAATGACCGACCCTGTTTGTCTCGCAACCATCAGATTTTCATGACTCGCACCAAGTCATCAATTCACCCTGTGCGAGGTCTTCAAGCGCTGCATTTTCCAGTCCATGGTTTCCACTAGAGAAATTTTCGCTCCCATTGACAATCTGTTTTTCGAGCAATGTGCCCTGCCCACTGCCACTTAAGTTTGATTAATCTTAAGTCTATGTTTGTAACCTTAATTGTTCTGCAGATATCTTAATTTCTAATATGATCACGCAAGTATGCTCCGAGCAAAGCCTTTTCCATTATAATCATTACTGCTACTTTCACTATATACAATTGAACAATGTGTCTAAAAAGAAGCAAAAATTATTATCTATATTTAAATAACAAGAAAAACTAACTGGCTGACATATATATTTATCAATGCACAGTGAAAACTATCGAGCCTAGGATCGTGAAATTTTGCACACAAGGCCTCCTAGTATAACGCAGGTGGGCACTAAGAGGATTACATTTTCCAAAATTCATGGTGTGAATAAATGGTGTGAAACGGGAGAATAAAGTTTTGTCTGAATGTACTTTCATGCGGGCAAAGCCGCAGGTAGCTAACCAAATATTGTTCGATTTGAGATTATTTCATTTGTTCTGAAAAATATTTTGTACATTCTTATTTTTTAAGAATAATACTTTTGTGTTAATCAAACCAAACAGAAAACAACACTTTCTTTTTTTCACACACTAGGTCATCTTCATCATCATCATTTCAGCAGGAAGACGTCTACTGTAGAACATAGGCCTCCCCCAAGCGTCGCCATAACGACCCGTCCCGTGGGTTTCGCATCCATCAGATTTCAGCAACCCTGGCGAGGTCATCAATTAAGCATCTCCGCAGCCATCTGTTCTGCGTGCAATGTGCCCTGCCCATTGCCACTTAAGTTTGGCGATTCTTTTTGCTATGTTGGCAATCTTGGTTCTCTTACAGATATCTTCAAGAACAATAGTACTACTACTAGGTACTGAGATGAATCTATTACAACCATGTATTTACTAGTCCGATGTGGACCTGACCAGAGTGAATCTGAAGGAAACAATAATGTTATTGGTTCTAATGTCGTTAGGCACTACCTCTAAGGTAACTCGTCAAAAGTAAATAAATATTTGAATTCAGGACAATTTTGTAGCATACATAATATTGTTCCTATAAATAAGAAAAACATTTTCGAGTTCTCTACTTACCAACATCGAAATATAGTCAAAAATATTTTTTGCGAAATTTGCTTTTGAACTGATAGGTACCTAAGGAGTGGATATAGTCAGTAATCAGAAATAAAACTTTTTAATTTTGTACAAAATATATTTTTATTTTTTAACATTACCCATCTGGTAAATGCTAACAAAATCTAAATTACCTGTCAAAATAAAGCTTCTCAAATTATTATTGCAAACAATTTTTACGCTCTAATTTTCATTATTGTACTTAAAATAAGGGAAGTAGTATGAACGATATCCATTACAGTAGCAAGATCTACCTGTTTTCTCGTAGTTAAAGATGTAATAACGTTTGTCTAATTCTCTACAATAATAATAATAAACATACCCATAAATATAACCCCATTTATTCTTTTTCATTGGCGTTCTTTGAATCTCGGCCTCAATTAAGTAACGAGGTAGTATTTTCTTCATTACTTGAGTTACTATAGATATTATTATTACCATAATAGTGTCTTGTATAGCATTCCTAAACACGTTTATCGACTTTATTAATAATGGTAACTTGTAATGGATATCACTCACACATACATACAAATGTATTATCAATTAGAAATGTAAACTTTATCCAAAGCTTTTATCATAAAGGCAGTGAAAACAATCTAACAGCTAACAGTGCAAAGTATATAAATGTTATTAATAAATAAATGTTACAAGTAGATAAATTAATTATTGCAAATGCAGAACTAATCATAGCTGACAGCAGTGCTTACTGTCTATATACGTATAATAATAGGCAGACATCACTGATTTCTGGTAACACTTATTAAACTAATGACGGGTACAGATCAAGTGAATAGACATTAATAAACTTTCTACTGGATAAACTGGATAAAAACCAAGCAACTGAATGCTAGAATGAATAGAAAAAGAATAAAGGTAAAACTTGATATTCAAGTAATGGAATGGCTTTACACCATAGAGAGTGGTTCAACACTGATATTGTTTCTGTAAAGAATGATAACAATAGTTTGAAATGTAACAGTGAAAACTGCACTCTATTGAATGAATTGTGATGTTTCATCACTTTTGTAGCAAACAATAAAAACGATTCCAATGGAATAGATTGAATTGGTTATATAAAATCAATAAGTATCAACAGTAACTAATCCGGACTATCGATTCTTGAAGAAATAATGAAACGAATAAAAGAGTGTAATTACGAAAAGAAACTATTGAAAGTACTTACTTAGTAGATAGTTACTAAACTATTGAAACAATTATTTATGTATACATTAAATTACTTTATAACCCAGCAGAAAACTTAGTTGAAGAAGAAAATAATAACATTGCCAGTACACCCAATTTAAAAGTTGCTTCATTTTTCAACTCACAATAAGTTTGTGGTAATAATATAGACGAGAAATCAACAATATCTACCGCCATTACTTACATCTAGTAACGATCTTAAACTAGTCAAATATATTTACATTACAACGAGTAGATTATACGATGCTCGCAGTCAGTCAAATCGCTTTGAAGCTAGCGTGCACGTAAAAATACGCCAAGTTCGTGTTGCAGATTATGATTTCATTGAGCATTTTTGTATACTGATATGAAAAGTGACGACTGGAAAAAAATTAACGGTTTTGAGAAAAATTTAGAAATACTTCATTTTTGAACTTGGCGATTTTTTTACGAGCACATAATGATAGAAGTCAACTTGATGCTTAACGCAATGAGTTCAAAAACCATATAATTGAACCAAATCCCTTGACTTGCCTCAAGAATGTTAATACTTATGCCATGTTATAAAAACATTACAACTATTACTACCTAAGTTGATAATGACTTAACTGTTTGGCTACTATCACCTTGCCCTAACCTATGATCTTTCGTTTGAAGCATCAATTAGTGTTAATTTAGATTTAGGTATAAGGGTATATACAGTAATTACAAAACAACATCATCAACTTGAGCGCCTGGAATCTTACCCTCCTAAAATTAAACGTCATCTTAAATATCGGGCGTATCATCAATAAAGTACATTAAAATGTTCGTACTTATGTAGAGTAGAAATATAATGACAGGTCCAAGCAGTTACAAGGAAATTTTTGGCTATACAACGATCGTTCTTAACAAATTAGACTGATCCACCTAAATCGTAAATTTTCTACATTACCAAAATTTCCCTTGAACACGCAACGCCAACTGCTCGCTACTGTCTTTATACAGAGATATTTATAGAAAAATTCTTAGTGAAAATTGACAGGAATGTGAATTCTTAGGTATTTTGTATTCACCAATATCCGGGTAACAATAACAAGTACAGAACTTGGTTCTCAGTAATCAACAAAGGAGGGTTCAGGCGCTCAATATAGCGTCTGTCAATGGAGGCTCCAGTCCATGGGGAGATCCCTGGAGGTGGAGCGAGAATGAAGCGACGGCGGTGCGTGCGGCGCACCGCGGGCCGCGTGTCAGTAGTCCAGGGACTCCTCATCCGGGGAGCGCTTGCGGCAGCACAGGCGCCATGCGGCACCGAGCGCACACACACCAATAGCAATCGCTAACCCTGCACCCAAAGCTGGTGCCGTCCAGTCCCCACCTGCCACACTCCTCGCCCTTGCACACAGCTCAGGCGCTTCATCGTTCAGCTGTCCCAATGGAAGCCCTCCTAACAAATCCAAATAACCCAAACGTCGGAGACTGTCCTCAGAATAAGCTTCTCTTGCTCTCTTTTCATCAGCTGTCCAGAATTTGCGATCTCCTGATGTCACATTTGGACAGTTAATTACACCATTACAAATCAATCTAGCAGGGATACATAAAGATTCACCTGGACAAATGAAGTCACAGCCATGTCCTGATTCAGAAGATTTCATTTCTCCATCTGTTAAGCGCGACGTCATTAGAGTTCCATCAGAATTTTTAGGTAGATGATACAACCCAGTCCAGGCAATTTTGAAGGCAGCTCGAGCTGGTGATGCACTGCCAATGAAGACGATACGAATGGACCTCGTCTTTTCCTTTTCAATCACTAATGGATCATCTAAAGACTCGAATCCAAGTTCACCTGCTGACAGTATCGGCAGTTTTTCAGTTTCTGTAACATTATCTCCACATACCGATAAATAAGGATCTAACCGTCCAGGCAAGTATATCTGTATGTTTCCATCTTCACAATGACGAGACGCAAACTTGATGCTTTCGAAGTGTAACCAGATATCCCTTTTTTCTTCGATCTCTAGATCCCAAATGCACTGTATTCTCTTTGGTGGTTCCATGTAGCCTAGTGCTTCTAAATGTGGGTAGACTATTTCACCATCTGAAGCAGCTGCCAAAACCGCTGGCCCACACAGAGGGCCATGTACAAACTCATAGCGTGCTTCAAAAAGTGGCGAGGGATTTTTGAAGTATGAAGCTGCAGCGTGAGCATTGTCTACAATCAACTGGAGGTTCAAGCTTTCTCCCGCTGACACTACTCTGTACGGTCTTGCTCTAGATACTGCATTCGCATGTTTAGCGCAAAGGCATGAACCTAGAGATCGCTGAACAGCTAAATGGAGTGGAAGAGGGGTGGTGCTGACACCTGGGGCTGTTATGTTGGGGGACTTCCCCGTCGGGTAGGGCTCCCAGATAATGAGCTTATCAGCTCGGTCCTCGTAGCAGTTCTGACAGGTCACTGAGGTATAGGGGTGTTCCTGCAAAGAAAATAAGGTGAGAATTTGGTTTCGCATTAATGTTAACTTCTTGCGATTCATAGTGGCTCGCTATGGAAATGAAGTCTGTATCAAAAATGGCAAGAGTTTCAAATATGTTTTAAATATATTTGAGAAAAGTTTAGGAGTTCATTGTGGTTAAGCAAAAACGATTTGCTGTTTGAACACAAACTGAAATGTGACAGTTAGAACATACCTTAAGTATTTACGAGTTTGCTATCTATAGGGTTTGGATTAAATTTTTTATCTTGAGAATAAAAAGCTTTTTGCTACCTCTAAATTACTGATTCGATTTGAAAGTACCTAATAAATCTACGCGTACAATATATACGAGTACGATCCTTGACGTATAAGAGTAACAATGATACGATGACCCGTTAATACCTCCAGCAAGATAGAAAAAACTGAGGCGATATAATTAAAGGTACACACAAAAATAAATTGAACGATTATGAATTAATCTTAAAGCTTGTTCCGATTATATTACTTTTTAAACAAAATCAGAACAAACTTTATTTATTTTCACAAAAAGAATATGTAACTTCATGAAAATGTAAACGAAAAACTAATTAAAAATTACTTCAAGTAAACGAATTCTCAGAGAAATTTAATTAAAGTAGAAATAAATGAAACTAAGATAACATTTTGTAGAACTTTCTACGTTGTTTAGAAGTAAATGTAATTGATTATCACATTTGGAGTCAAGTCTGTTTACAGTTTTATAGTTAACGAATTTATTTCAAAGTTTTGCTGTACAAATATTTGCAAGGCCAACATAGTTCTAAAGGTCCCTAGAAAGGGCTGCGGAAATGTTCGAAAGAGTTGACGAAGTCCCCAGAATGTAAGTGGCAAATTAAAGTTGAGCTCTTTAGTAGTTGTAGGTTGAGCTTTATGAATACTAACAAATACTGGCACTGGCTGGACAGGTCCACTCAAATCTACATTTGGTGTGATTTTAGACAGTAAAAGTCTAAATACTGGGCAGGAGAAGTAGTTAGATGACTTTTTATAAAAAAAAAAAAATAGTTTCATAACTAAACTAGTTCACAATGAGCACATTGTGTTAGTAACAAAAATTATTAACTAAATTTTTCAGTGTTAGTCAACTTTATAAATTAATTTTACTTTAAAACAACGTATAAACCACACTGCATAATTTATCTTCTCTCTACATATTACGAGAAATTTTTTGATGAAAACAAACAAACTCATCAATGATTCAACGCAAAATTTCCCGTTGGTTTGTGAACAGACTTGCGATATTTATTTTGGGTCTCTTTTTTGTCAGAGCTTGGGCCCGTGTCGGCTTATACGGAGTTTTGATTTCACCAAAAATATTTTTGCCAAAATTCAGGACGACAACTTCATCTGTTCGGTCGGGGTTTGTTTCGTTTTTAAATCTAAATTTTTTTTTTATTGAAAAAGGTTTTTTTCATCAAGTTCACTGGAGGAATTCGTTTACATTTTAATTTCACTAGAATTTAATAAACTTTATTGCAGACTAAAAAGTAAAAAATAAACCTATCTACAGTGCTTCTCTTATTGCTCCCAGTGATATTCACTAGACAACCATTAGTAGGATGGATCATAACAACTACATACTAGTTGGTTCCTACAAGTACGAACCATTATGATTTTGTAGTTCACAGAATTTTTTTTAGTAATACTGATTTCTACAATAAAATGTGTGTGAAAGAAATGGGAAAAAATAGTAGCGTGACGGTTGGCTATGGTTAACAACCGCTTTATTATAGGAGAGGAACTGGCTGTGGTTAGCAAGGAGAAAATAAATGTTTCTTCAAAGAGTAGTGACGAGGTATGCAAAGGCCGATACTTGCTAGGGTAACGGGTTCATGCAAAAGAGATATCACGGGTCTGAAACGCAAAAAGGGGTTTTGGGGAGTAAAAACGACAACCTTCTTGCTGCGTAAGAAGAGTTATTTATTGAGCTGGGTGCTCGAAAAAAAAAGAAAGAAATATGCTTCGCAAACAATATCAACATGCTCAAGGATGAGAAGACCATGATGGTTGAGAAAATAGCTGACAGGTAAGTAGAAATCCATCAACTTGACATTGGTAAAGTTTAATAAAATATCCAAATACTCACTTTAAAGTTAACACTCAAAATCGTCAAGATGACTCTGGCATAGATCCTCTTGTCTGTCACAAATCTGTAGAGGCAGTGGACATCTTCTCCTGGTGAAGCCTGCTTATACACGAGGGTATTCAGAGGAGACCTGAGTCTTCCAGCCCTTTGTTTCCAGGAGGCTATGATCTCATCACAAGCAGTTCCTGGAACAGGCTCGCCGAAACGAGTGTTGTTGAAGAAGTCGTAGTGAGCCCAGTAGTAGAGGGATGATCTGGAAGAAAGATTTTGGTTAGATTTGGTGTAATTAGAAATGTCCATAGTTTAAGCATTTAGCCTTTCGACTTTGGTAATTACATACACAATTAAATATCAATAGGTGTTCGTTAGGGGCTCAAAAAATTAAATAAGACTATATGCAAGATTCAGTACAGTCATAGTAAGCCAAATAAAAAAAAAAATGGGCAAAAGGATGTCAGCTAAAGATCCAAAACCTATTAGAGCCATGGGTCGATTTCTGACAGGGTTGTTCGAGGTTCAAGACGCAAACGGTAAATGAAGGAATTTAAGTGCGGTAACCGACATAGGGCGGGAAATATTATAATATGATTTCCCACCTTAAACTTAACAACGTAGGCACTCTGCAAAAGGGTTAAAGCCTACCGGGGCCCAGGGTCTCTTTCTGAAAGGAAGGCTTGGCCAGTGCAAGAGGCTAAGAAGGAACGGGGTGAGATGTATGTCAGTAAGCGTCTGACACCGTTTCCTGCTCTGCCCAAGAGCTAGATTCGTCGTTGGATGATTTTTGCACATCATACAAAAAAACCAAAACCCGCAACACAGTAATTCCTTACGTGTTTTAACTTATTTTCAATAAAGCATACAATATTTTTACTCCAATAATCCCAATGTTTGTTCATTTGCTCATTTCCTCTCCAGTTTTAATTGATGGTGTTCTACTGTAAAAAACTCCGAGCTAAACAAATATAATAGTCGACGCGTTTATGCAATTCTCTTTGTTTATTACAACCTCCCTCATTAGGACAGCTTAATGTGCTTAAAGCTATAAAAAATCCGCGAAATTAAGTTGGAGCGGGTAATAAATTATGTTTTATGTTGTTTTCTGTTCCCATTGCGGTTGTGGTTTTCAGTTCTGTGGTATTTTTGTATAACACAGCGGTAGAACTGTATGTTTTTATACAGTAAATGTGATATGATTAATATATTTTATTTAGCATTGAAATGCCTTCTGCAGGCCTAGCCAAGTTAGGATGCCGCCACGTTTTCTATCCTGTTTCCGGCCAACGTAGGCGCGGGCTTGCGGACGGCGAGCAATGGTCAGGTAGCGGTCCGATCGTCCGGTAACCTTCCGGAGCGAGCCTAAGTCATCAATAAAAACTATTACAATTTCATTCTGTCATTTTGAATGATTCGAACTTCTACGTTGATTATATTTATCAATACTAAAAAAATTTTTCATAAAATTTCGTACGTAGCTTGAATCCCAAGAAATGACATAAGCTACTTTAATTTGGCTACTACTATCTGGCTTTAACTACTTCATCTTCGTGTCCGCAATAACCGACTAACACATGGACGAAGCCGCTGGCTGAAGCTATACATTAATTTGAATACGTAGATGAAACTACTGAACTGACTTGCATATTAATTTTCGTTCTATAGCCTAATAGTTCAAGAAATATAGATATATCAAAGATCTTACAATAATATAGACGAAAGTTTATGAGTGTACAATGTTTGATCTGCTGCCTGTAGCTAGTATTATTTAAGTGATAGCAAGGGCAACTTTTAAGTGAGCCTAGATTATCCCGGCCCGACCCGGGGGGTCGAGCAAACAGTGTTATAGAGTTTATATAAAGAATTTGTTTCTTAGTAACTGTCTAGAATTTATACGTGGGTAAGTCTCAGAAGGTCCTGTCTCACAAGACCTGGCCATTTTTTGGTCAGGTTGGTTGCTGTGTCATCGGATTGTTCGATTTGTTCACGCATACAATTGTGCAATATAATATCTCCTGCATATTTGGGTTAAATTTATTCTTAAGGGTTACATCCAGGTTGTTTACCCATCTCCTTCGTGGTCTGCCGCAATCCCATGCCACTGTGTTTAGGCCCTTGTACTGTGTTTTACTAAAGTTGCAGACAGGAGAATAACTGAATAATGAATGAAAAAGCATTTTTTTTACTAATCATTCACTCACATTATCGCAGCACTATGCGAACCGTGCCCCTGTACTACGTACAGCCTACTACAAACTGCTTATCTATATTAATATTATAAAGCTGAAGAGTTTGTTTGTTTGTTTGTTTGTTTGTTTGTTTGTTTGAACGCGCTAATCTCAGGAACTACTGGTTCGAATTGAAAAAATCTTTTTGTGTTGAATAGATCATTTATCGAGGAAGGCTTTAGGCTATATAACATCACGCTGTGACTTATAGGAGCGAAGAAACAATGGAAAATGTGGAAAAAGCGGGGAAAAATATTCATCTTTGAGGGCTTCCGTTGCGTACGCTGCGAAAACGGTAGAAGATACCAAAAAAATATGTAGGAAAGAATTATTCCTCTTAAAATGATCTAAAAAAATGTCCGCGACAGCATATGTCTATCTTTTAAGATTAACTCACTAGAACCGTTTTTATGGGAATCAAATTTGGCCGAAATTAATGCATTATTACCAATTATTTGTTAGAGTTGTATCAACATAGTAATATTAAACTTTATCCAAATGAATGTGTTGTTGATTAAGAGTATGTAATTGTGAACAAAATTGTCTTTGTAATCACTTATTTTCAATAAACATCTTACAAGATATTACAATTTTAAAATACTCCGATATAAAATTCACACGCGCCGCATGATGTGCAAATTATGACGCTGCGCCTGGCCGGCGGGTGAGGAGAGGGGTTGCTTTCGGGCGGCGCGGAGGGGTTTTTTATGGTAGGTAAAAATCATCCAATGACGAATTCCGCTCTTGGGCGGAGCGGAAAACAGTGTCAGACTCTTACTGACTAAACAACCTACCCCGTTCCTCCCTTGCCTTATTCCTAGAGCCCCGGTATAACGCTTTCGCACCAACCCTCGGCTGCAGGAGGCTTCGACCCTGAAGAGCCCCACAGTTTGCTGACAACACCTTGAGGCGCGCGGGAGCATTGCAGGCCGTCGACGACTTGGTCTCGGTCTGGACTATTACCAGACAACCGGACGGCGAGCTACCCATTGGTCACCATCCGCAAGCCAGCGTCTACGGTGGCCGGATATCGGCGGGATCGCGGCGGCGACGGCTACGGCGAGGGCGCTTTTGCCCTTGCCTCCTCCTTTACGAGCATTACTGCTTCGCAGAAGGAGGCGACCGCTTGCCATTCTTCTTCGGCCTGAACCAAGGCCCGGCGCGAAAGGCCACCGCCGCCGATCACCCCCACGAAGACACGGCGATTCTCTTCTCAAGCGGGGCACACCTCCACCGTGTCCTCCGTGCTGGCCATACAGTGGCGACATCCGGGCGTCTCTTCCGCACGAATCCGGCGCAGGAATCTCCTGAACTTCCCATGTCCGGTGAGAACCTGCGTCATGTCCTGCGTGATGTCTATTCAACCACGCCTCAAAGAGGGCACTTACCGCCGAGATTATGGCGTGCCCAAGTAGAGGGTGTAGCTCTATGAAGTACTTTTAGATAATTATGTTCTTTTAAAAACTAAATTGTCTAAATTAATAACAGAAATTGACACAGGCAAAGTCGTGGGTAACAGCTATAATTTATAAAGCTGAGGTTGTTTGCAAAAATAAATATGATGCCCAAAATAACTATTCCACGCGGACGAAGTCGCGGGCACAGCTAGTCACTAATATTTAATTTAAAACAGAATTACACTTACCCACTATAACTGCCAGTCTTGCTTTCAAACCTGACAAACATAGCATTGCCAGTGGACACAAAGTCGTGCTTCTCCATAGGTCTGCTGAAAGTATCACAGAAGGTCTTGATGATGCGAGCATCGTCAGGTCTTGGAGCGTCATACAACGTGAGGGATTCTCCACAGTCTCCGGTCCAAGGTTGGATGGGAGACTCTATGCGGTTGATCCGAAAACTGTTGACAAGGAATTGTACGTTATTTAAAAAAAAATGTTTCTGCAGGGAAAAGCTAAGTGTTAGCTTATTAAATATGAGATCTTATATTTATATTACTTTGTAGCATAATTACAATAACTATAAATAGTTACGTATAATTATGATTATTTAAAGATAAAGTCGCTCAATCATCTCTAGAAAAGTAGTTGGTCATGAGTATAGTTTGTTATTTGAGTCGCAGTGGCGCCCTCAACAACGAGTAGTAGGGATTGTTTAGAGATGGTGGGATGACAAAGCCTGTCGAAACGGCACTAAGTTACGAGCAGTTGAAGAGTACAGACGCAATAAGTATTGTCTTCGTTCATAGTACTGTATACAATAATAAGTGAATAAGTAATAAAGTGTGATTATAAATAATACGGTGTTTCACTTCGGAGACTAAGGCGCTGTCTCCACGAGCGAGAGAATCGCGGCGATATTATCGCTGTGCCACGTTTTTCTATACACGCCCTATGGAACCGTCTCCACACGGCGATATTATCGCCGCGATGCGACGAGTGGAACGAGCGCGCAAAACGTCATTACATCGTCGCTAGCCCGCCGCGCGCACGTCGCGAGAGCGCCGCGAGCGCGCGGCGGTCGCGTTGCTAGTCGCGGCGGTCGCGTTGCTAGTCGCGGCGGGCGCGCTGTCAAACGCAACGTCACGTAACTGAATTCCTTCTTTCGCAACGTGACGTCAAGGAAACGCGGCGATACCGTTACGAGTCGCCGCGGAATCGCCGCGGTTCCGTAACGACTCGCGACGATACGCGGCGGAATTATCGCTCGTTCGTGGAGATTATCCGACGATATAAGGGCGGACTCGTCGCGATTCTCTCGCTCGTGGAGACAGCCCCTAATACTACATAAGTATGCTTTGTTGTATACAACGTGTAATAGAAAGGGTATGATCATATGAAAGGGTGTGCTACTGACCATCAAACTGAGAACTTTCTCAACAATCGATCAAATTTATAAGACAGCTAATTATGATTTTTTACGATTACGATGGTGATCCCATAAAGTTTTTTGACTCATCGCACTATGCGTGTGTCCTCGGCTTTATGCTGAGTGGTCCGCCGTTTTGTGCGGATGTGAGCACTATTGTAATTGTTTTTGTTTATAGTTTCTAACTTATTGTTTTTCTGTTTATGTAAATTATTATTTATTACTTGCAAATTAGTGCGTGCTGTGCAAATAAAAAGTTTTTCTTTTTTCTTTATTTTCAGTTTGATGTTGTGAACATCAATTACAAGTTGAATATCGATGTTGACATTTTTATAACACTGTTTATTTATATGGTGTAATGAGATCCACTGTGCTCGTAACAATATTAATTGGCTGTGTATTCGATCAAATGGTAACATTTCCTGTTTCTTCCTATTTGACGTATCTTCTATCAATATTTTTTTGTACACAAAATATGGTTACGACTCGTCTTCACTTCGAACGACTGTTAAATATTTTTGAAATTCTGGGCTTTTTTTTATTACAGTTTGATCTTACATAAGAGATAACTATGGGCCCCAAACTAGGCAAAGCCTGTATCTTGGTGGCCCAAGTCTATCTGTAGGTTTAGGCTAAGTGTTTATTTCAATATTTTTTACTATTATGTTGTGCTTTTAGATCTTTAAATCCTTCTCAGGAATCAATCTGTTCATAATAGTTTTAATGTATATACTCGTATAATTTTATATAAATAGTTTAGTCAATATTAAAGTTTTTTACCGCTATTGTACATGAAGTTTCGATAAAAAAAAAGATAAATTCACCCTCTGTTTATTGGTGAAAACCGGATTAAAATTCGTCCAACACCGTTTCAGTTTATTGCAATCAAACAGATAGATGCGGCGGAGGGGACTTTATTTACTGTTTTCAGATCTACAAAACATAAAAAAAGTTATAAAAAATTGTAAAGCCTTTTTGATAACAAACACTATGCCACGACATTTTTATGTAATACTAGCGACCCGCCCCAGCTTCACCTGGGTCTAATGCTGATATTGAAATACATGTATTATACATACAAACCTTTCTCTTGAATCACTCTATCTATTAAAATAATCCGCATCAAAATCCGTTGCGTAATTTTAAAGATCTAAGCATACATACGAACAGCGGGAATCGACTTTGGCAAAGATAAGAATGAAATCAATATAAATCTAGCTTAATGTAATAAGTAACAGTGAAAAGTGTTGAAATGTAAATAAAAAATTTAACCGAAAACTAGGCAATAGTAACGGCTGTATTTTCATAAATAAAAAAATATTATTATTTTATTTAAATTCTTACCTTGGGAAATACAACCTAACAACCTGTCCAGGAAACCCTTGCATCAAGTAAGTGCAAGAAGTATGCGGAGGATACCAGTGAGCTACCGACAGGAAGATGCCTTCGGTGTCTCCTGACTTCTTGAGGGTCTCAGCAGTCAGGAGCCAGTCGCAGGTGCCGACCTTCGACCCTGGAGCCTCAACGTGACCTGGCCAGTTGCCCACGTTGAAATGGAAGCCGGTGTTTAGAAGAGGACCTGGGGTGACAGAAAGGAAATTTTAAGGTCTACTTTGATTTTTGTGAGAGTGTAAATTTTCGTTGTCAAATACGATCTACTGAGATGCATTAGGTTTATCCTGTGGGATTCGTCATTCGATGATTTTTACCTACCATAAAAAAAACAAACATATGTTGACAATATGTCAAGTTTGTTTTCTAAAATGGAAATCAACTTTTATTTTATTTTGTTTCATAACACTTTACTCAAGTTTTAACAGCACAATTTAAATGAAAATTGCGGTGACGAAAAAAATAACCCGTAAAAGTGTCTTTAAAACTTACCAGCAAAATAAATATCGTTTACTATTTAGTAAATTTCGACGACGATGAGCAAGATTATTATTTCCGACTCCTATAGAGGAGGCTTATGTCCCAGCAGTGGGAACATTAAAAAGGTTGATGATGCTGAACATTATATTAATCTTTCGAATACCGTAAATATAGACATAATTAAAAAACAATAAGTGCGGAAACCAGTGTACCTACTTTTCCTGGCATAAACTCTGAGACTTTGGTCTAGAAAGAAAGAAGAAAGAAAGAAAATACATTTATTCTGCCACAGAGAAGGCACACGAAAATTACAGTCAAAAAGCGACAAATAAAAGAAACAAAATAAAAAGTAAAATGAAAACAAAAAAAAAGTCTTAAAATAACTAAAAAAAAATAATTAATAAATAAAATAAAATACAAATTTGAAAAAAACAGCTATTGTGTGCCTCACAGCTGCGCCAAAAAAGGTTCAGTTCAGCATGTATGCCAGACAACTAGTGCCTGACGCTGATTTTCAACTGAACCTGAGGTTGTGACGCAAAGAACAGTTTTGTAGTGTTATAAATAGTGAAATGTCTCAAGAGTTTATGCCAGGTTTTGGCAAACACCGGCAGTTCGCACACCTATTGTCTTTCTATTATGTCTCTAATAATTTTTTTTTTTTTTATGGTAGGTGAAAATCATCTAATAACGAAACCCGCTCTTGGGCGGAGCGGGGGACCAGTGTCAGACTCTTACTGACTAAAAAACCTACCCCGTACCTTCCTTGCCTTAGTCCTGGAGTCGAGGTAACAGTTTTCACCACCCTCTAGGCTCCAGGAGGCTTCGACCCTGAAGGGCCCCTGCAGTTTGCTGACAACTCCTTGAGGCGCGCGGGAACGGTGCGCGCCGTTGACGACTTGGACTCGGTCTTACCAGACGACCGGACGGCGAGCTACCCATTGCTCACCGTCCGCGAGCCAGTGTCTACGGTGGCCGGATATCGATGTCTCTAATGATGGTATTTGAAAGTTTAATGGATCAAATAAGAGAAACGTATTGTTACTTTCTTACCTGCAGGGGAGCTGACAAACTCCACAAATAAGTCCTGGGAGGTCCCGATGATGGAGTAAGGAAATTTGCCCATACCGCAGAAGGTTCCGATGACCGAAGCTGATTCGTCTTTCCCGTCGTAAATTCTTATGTAGTCGTAAGGACAATTTTCTGACCCTGGGTAAGAAAAATATAATAATGTAATTATTAGTTAAAGCGTTCACGTATATAGACGGCGAACCGCTGGTGACGTCAGAACAAAAGAAAAAAAAATATTGTATTACTAGCTTTTGTCAGCGGCTTCGCCCGCGTACATAAAATATAGCCTATGTCACTCAGGAGTAAAGCAGCTTTCTATTATTGCTAAAATTTCTCCAATCGGACTAGTAGTTCCAGAGATTACCTCCTACAAACAAAAAAATAAAAAAACAAAAAAACAAACTTTACCTCTTTATTATATTAGTGTAGATAGTGTAGAAGTGTAGATAATTGTATCTCCAGATTAGTACCGTGAAGATCCGTAAACAGGAGTGAATGTGAATACCAAAAACAACCACTTTTAATCCTAATTTTAATACGTATACGGTAATGATTTTTTTATTTATTTATTTAACTATTTATGTACACACAAGAATAAAAGAAGAGGACAAGGAAATCTTTTGTATATATTATCTATAATTTATGTCATAACTAACGACCCGCCCCAGCTTCGCACGCGAACTGATATTGAATAATTATTATGCATGTATTATACGCATAAACCTTCCCCTTGCTATTAAAAAAACCACATTAAAATCCGTTGCGTACTTTTAAAGATCTAAGCATACATAGGGACAGCGGTAAGCAATTTTGTTTTATACTATATGTAATGAAGCAGTGTCATTAGTTGAAAATCAAAATAATTTAAAATAAGAATTACAAAATATCAAGCTCAGCTGCCTGCAGCTATTTCTGGTGCCCCGACTACAAGCAGCTTTAAGGCTCGACTGAAAAAATGGCTTATCGAGCAAGCGTTTTATTCATTTGACGAATTTATGACTTAATTTTATATTGTGACTTTTTCTTATATTTAATTGTAATTTGTGATTTGACATTGATTTATTTGTATTCTTATATATTATTTTATTTGTTTGACATGTGTATTTAATTATTTATATTTATGATTTGACATTCAATTTTTTGATTAATTTGTAATTTTGTTGACATTATTGTATCAGTTTATGACTTGTAAGAATCCCTTACCAATAAAAAACTATGACTACATCTTGTTACAATAGTAATAAAACTACTGTAACAGCCATAATACAAATATTCATTTTGTATACCTACTTCATCTCGAAATGATTGACAGAAACACGACGATCATTTCGCTCGAGATACTTCAATAAAATAAACTTCAGCAAATCTCCATAACAAGAAACTCGTTTACGCTGACTTCAAAATAAAAATATCACATTCTCCTCCAAGCCGTTTCGTTTTAAATTCAGATCAACCATCAGAGCATGGTAAACCAATTGAAGCTCAACCATCTGCTCAACAGCAAGCAATACATTTCATATTCATATAAACTGAGATAGCAAATCATAGACTATCTGCTAGACTGATATTATAGTAGGGTCATTTTTATCTGAGCCATCCATTTTGATGTCAGAAAATATATGAATGTGCCAAACGCTAGCAAAATATTGGTACATGTTTATGAACAGTCTATAAATCTTAGTTATTATTTTTTTAAATTCATCATCATCATCCTACCCTTATCCCATTTTACTTGGGGTCGGTGCAACATGTTTTTTTCTTCCACTCTGTCCTGTCACCCGTCACACTATCACTAATTCCCTTTTCTTTCATATCACTCTTCACACAATCCATCCATCTCTTCTTCGGCCTCCCTCTTCCTCTCCATCCATCTACGTGTAAACTCGGAACTCTTTTTGTGACATGCACTTCATCTCTCCTCTTCACATGTCCATACCAAGACAATCTATTATATTTTTTTAAATTAAACTTGTATTATAATAATGTGTAGATAATCATATTTATTTATTTAATCCTCATGTACAACAGTGGTACACAGGCGGACTTAATGCAACGAGGGATTCTCTACCAGTCAACCTTTGGGTTAAAAAGAACACTGTGGCAGGTGTGCACAATAAATAAATACCAGAAAATAGATATATTTAAAATAAACAAGTTACTTATAATAATAAAACATGTATATAAGCTAATATTATAAACTAATAAATACTATGATAAATATCAAATCATTCAATTATCGTATATACATCATAATCATAAACAAGTTTTCAGTGAAAATAAATTTTTCATAACAAGCTATATACGAGTACCTACTATAGTATAATTGATACTCATCAAATCAAAGAAAGATCAATGTTGTTGTGTCATTTTGTTAAGAAGTTCCTATGGCCACCTTCCAACTCCAACATCAGACCCTGACTACCATATAAGATCAAAGTACTCGTCAATACAAATCAAACGAGCCCAAACTCGAAGGGTTTTAGTGCCAAGTTCCTATGGCCACCTTCCAGCTCCCTCATCAGATCAGCTTCATGTCATCATAATATTGCATTGTCACGCTATTTACACATGAATGCAAAATTTCAGCTCAATCGGTAACCGGGAAGTGGATCAAATTTAATTTACAAGATTTGATCCTATACATCGGTCAGGTGAAATTAATATAAAGCTTGTAATAATTTCATCTAATCGGCGGAACATCTACCCCCGGGACACGAACTACAGTGGCCAATCTGAAAATCTTTAAACCAATTGCGAACTCAGGGCTGCAGAGATAATCTGGTCAATTGGGATTTCCTTGACCAATTGCAAATACGGTGCCAGTGTCGAGCCCCATCACAGGATATGCATCACCTTCTTTCCTGCTCAGCGTGCACTGTCACCTGCACTTTTAATGATTTTTACGAAGCGAACGTCAGAGCTGTCCAGGGGGCTTAGACAAAGTCACATCTCACTAACGATAACGAAATTCGAAACTCCGAAATGTATGGAACTGACATATGCCTTCGAAAAGTCACGTGATCAAACGTTTTCGATTCGCTAATTGTTATTAGTTGTTTATACGTCAAATTGGACGTTTTAATTCTATAACCATAGCCAAGAAGTTGTTATTTTATCGAACCAACACTTCGACTTATCGATATGTTAGTCGATGTCACTTTATCTACCATTTTGTGGTCGACATCGTTAAGGCGAAATCGAACTTAGAAATGGATTCGACACGGAGCGATTGCCACTTGTCTAGGGCCCCAGGTGGCTAAATATTGGTCGGACAAAATCCGAGTCAGATCGACACGAAAATAAGAAGAAGAATAATAATAAATTTATTTATATCAGGTTTGTAATACCCAAAGTTGAATAAGATTAAATTAATTACATTACATTTACATTAAAATTTCTATTGCTTTTTATACATTTATTGGGTACATTTATTTCGGCCACATCTAATTTAAACTAACAAAAAACATTATGTATAAAGGTTTTATTTATAACTAGCTTTTGCCCGCAGCTTCGCCCGCGTACATAAAATATAGCCTATGTCACTCGGGAGTAAAGCAGCTTTCTATTGTTGCTTAAATTTTTCCAATCGGACCAGTAGTTCCAGAGATTACCCCCTACAAACAAAAAAACAAAAAAACAAACTTTACCTCTTTATTATATTAGTGTAGATAATTATGTTTGTGTTATATAAAACATATTTTTTCCAAATAAACATTTATTATTTATTTATACTTCTACTCTTCTAAAATTAAAATAAAACACACTGTTGAATTTATTATACGCAATTAAAATAAAAACTAAATACTCAGTATTTTAATTATTATTTTTTTAGTGCATGTTGTATTTGTTCTTAATGAGTAATTTTGATAACTTAAATTGTTATATTTTTGATGTATCTGTACTATTAGTTAAAACGCTTTCTATTTTTTTTCTATAAAGTGTACCTATTGATTGTTTGATAGCTTTAAGGTTGCGTCATTTGGCGTGAATAAATTGTTTTTATTTCTTTCTCTCTTTAATTTACTAAGTGTAAAAAAAATCTTTAGTTAAAGAGCAAACAGAGTCTGATAATATACGGACGTACTATTAATACTCAGCTACACAATTTTTCAATACGCTAGCTTTTCTAAAACATGGGTAAAATCTAAGAATTTAATATCGAGTAAGTTGCTAGCCGCTACTGATTTAATAGCGGTTATTGGATAGCGGTTATTTATGGTCTTCATAAATTATAACACCTTTCTGTTTAACATCAAAATATAACGGGAAATGCGTCTTGTATTTCAGAGTGTTAAGCTCTGTTAACTAAGCCGTTGAATACTTAATTAATTATTTTTATTTTTGGCAGCAAAAAGTTTATTATAATATTAGATTTTTTTTTTCTTTTACAAAGTGCATAAAAATAATTTTAGATAAATACACTTTTGATGTATTTCTTTCTCAGTTTTTCACGCTCTTTCAATCTGACTATTTAAAATAAAATTACGGATGGATTTTTATTTTACAAATCAATTTATTATTATAAAAAAAACTGTCCATTTTTGTTTTTGTATTTTGTGGCAAAAGAAGTCGATTGAAGTCTATTAAATTAAGCATCAAGAGAATTTGAACTAACCCACTTTAACATCAATATCGACTACTACATTTCATGTCCATTATTAAAACAAACATGCCCGATATACATACACAAATATGTCAAAAACAAATACCGTTACAAGAATTTCATTCTATAAAAAGCGATATACCGTCGCCATGAGCAAACTTTATTTTTAAACCAGACTTATCGACCCACGCCCAACACTATACAGAAAAGAGTGGACCAAAACTCCGAACACGAACATACGCTTTCTATTTTCTATTTACACGACCAAAGTGCAATCTCATTTTATCAAGAGGCATCCCTATTTGCTGATGCAGGCCTATTCTGATAGATACATTGGACCGGACTCGATTGCCTTTTTAGTGGAATCGAACGCTCGAATTGGTGATTCCGTCGGAACGATTGTACGTTCAGCAAAGTGGCCCATTCAAGTCAACTGTAAACGTAGTTTAGATATTGCTTGGCGTTTCAAGGAACCCTATTTAGAAAACTAATTTTCTTTTGCTGGATTTCAAGCATAAGTTTAGGCCTTTTCTCCTCGGTTTACAGTACTGAAAAGAGAATGCTCGCATCCCGTACCATACTGTGTCATAAGTATATTAATATCAAGAATAATGTTTCGTTTATGTGTATAATGTACTGATTTTTTAACCACATAAAAAATATAAAAATGTTAATAAATAGTAACACTTCCTACTTCTGCGAAAAATAACATTTTTATTTCGGAAATTATTAATTAATTTATATGGTTTCACACGAGCTAGTACGAAGCCCCATACCTACAAGTTTGGCCAATCTCTTGCAAGGAATATTTTATCTTTCCCAGTTGTTGATTTTGAAGTACTTACCGTGTTCTATGGATGCACTGAACGCTTAGAAAATGGTTTGGTCCAATACGGATTTACTCAACAACCTGCTCTCCTAGATAAGGTACGATGTGCCGATTTGTGGTAATATGGAAGTAGTATAATGTGGAATAACTTAATTAAATCTTCTTCGAGTACTTATTACACCATTAAATTTTGATGGTTTTAATCTTGTGGAGGGTCGATTTGGTACATAAAACTCTATCGATTTAAAAAATGAATTACTATAAAAGACGAATTAATTTCTTTAAGGTTTATATTAATTAATTAATTTCTTTAACTTTTACTTAGTAAAAGTCAGATGGGCGAGTTCAATGACCTGTAGGTAGTTAATATGGAACGACTGGCAACTCCATTCAAGGTTATTGACTCGTTTACTAATGTTTACGGTGTATAGTTAAATTGTGATAAATATTGCATCGTTTTGGATCCTTTTCTACGCTTAAGCGCCTTGTATTGTCCTAGATCGGTGCAACTGCATCAAAGCTATCAACAGCCACTGGCACCGATGTTTGTTCTATTACAAGAGTGCAAGCGACATAGTACGGATATTCATTATCAACGATATTATTCATCAAAGTTTTGTCACTGGCTTATATAGTGGCAGAAACCAGTGGCTTGAAAAGGTCAAATATCAAAGCATTGATACCATAGATGGTATATATATATAATGTGGCAGTGGGCAGGGCATATCGCTCGTAGAACACAATATGGTCGATTGGGACGAAAGGGTCTGGAGAGGTGACCACGTAATGGAAGATATTGCGTCGTTGGAAGGCCTTCTACAATATGCACCGACAACCTGGTGAAGGTTTCAGAATTCCAATCGATGCGAGATGCACAGCACTGGTTGTTATAAAGACGCTTGGGGGAAGCGTATGTCCAACAGTTGACGTCTTTTGGCAGAAATAATGATGATAGTGCCGTAGGTGTCGGCGCTATCAATGCGGGTGTCGAGCTTCTTAAACTATGCAAAAAAAGCCGGACGGTGAGTTATCCATTGCTCACCACCCGCAAGCCTGCGAATGGCCCATCGGCTGAAGCGTGAAGGCCGTTCCCTTGCGCGTATAACTATGTTTCTTCCAAAGAAATAGAACCACTTTATACCCGTCGAATTATTCCCAGAACATGAACCTACAGCTTTAGTATGTTAAAGTAATCGTAGCTAGTTCTAGGAAGAATATTACCATCAAATAGTGGTTATTTTTAGAAGCTTAGACGGTAGTCTGCCAGTAATTTCACTAATCTTATCTAACAACATTTACTTGACACTAAAAGGCTACTTAATGTGGACTTATCGACTCACGATAACTCCCCGTATTGGGGACTTAGGGGCGACTGAAAATATAAAAGCGATTCCTAAGAATGTAAAAGAGAATCACGAATATATAAACAACATTGAGGAAAGCTTTTAATCTTGTGTATTTTTAATCAAGTTCTCCAAATATTTGGGCCACTTACCAGAGGTTATGGGTCTCATAGGACAAGTCATTATGTTTTCGCATCGTTGTCCGTCTATATTGAATTCCTCGTTTTCTATGTACAGCTTTATGTAGGGTAGCCTAGTGTTAAGATGGTATCTGGAACAAACAATAGATAATTAGTTAGTTTTTGGAATATTTTCGCATCGCTTGGATTCAGGCCTCCTTTGTAAAAGGGGATATATGGTAGTAGGACATAGACAGGCCGGTTTCCTCACGGTTTCTTCATCGTTATAAGATTAGTGGTAAAGAAATTAATCAAACAATGTAAAGCACCTGCTTGGGTTTGAAGTCAAGGTTAATTACGTACGTAATTAAGATTATTGTAATACTACGTTTAACTGTTAAAAAAACATAGTCAAAATTAAAATCAACTACAGAAAATGTCACGAAGTATTCATAAAAACAAAAAAAAATGGTGTAAAATTTTAATTTTCTTTTATTTATTTCACACTTGATAAAAAGTACAAAAAAAAATACAACATTTTGATAATTCCATATTATTAATCCAGTTTTGATTAAAGCGAGAGGGAGTTTCAGGTATTTTCTAGCTAAAAAAGTCCTTAGATTCTGGACAAACTAACATTAAACAAGACAAAGAGATTCCTGCTTATCCTAAATTATACCTATTTCGTTTTCCATTTGAGCCTCACAGCACCCTCTCATCAAACTCCCTCTAATGCCTTCCAGTTGATTGCTCACTACACTTGAGTCATCAGCTCTCGTCAAAGCAGGTAAGTCAAAGTGCGGACGATCTAACATTAATGCAGCAATGTGTTAATGGATGTCGAGTGGTCAGTTAGCAGAGCACGGAATTAACCGAGAGATACCACTTTGCGATGCTGTTTCTGAGTATTGATTTAGAAACACGGAGTCGGATTAAATTGGTTGGTAACACAGACTTTGTGTTTGACACTAGAAGTGCCGAATAATGCGACCCCCCTTGAACCGCCGCTGGGATCATTTTGACCCATTATTTTGATTTCAGTGTTTCTTAGTTTATGACTAGAAAATTATTACTACAATATTATTATCGATTTAAATTTCTACACTAATTTAATAAAGAGGTAAAGTTTGTTTTTTTTTGTTTCTTTGTTTGTAGGAGGTAATCTCTGGAACTACTGGTAAGATCGAAAAATGTTTAGCAACAACAAAAAGCTGCTTTACTCCTGAGTGACATAGGCTATATTTTATGTACGCGGGCGAAGCCGCTGACAAAAGCTAGTACTTGATAATAAACTATAATAATAGTATAATAATAATAATAATATAATAAAATATAATAATAGTACCATAAAACGTACGCATAACGAATGTATTCTCAAAATGTTCGTAAACTTCAACTCATGTATTGAAAAATTCATTTTATTTGACTAACTTTGTCAAAGCTTTACCCAGTATTACAATTTTCTTTGTCGCTCTCAGGGCTAAAGCTCCAAAGCATTGTACTCGTATTATCTTTTATAATAAAAACGAAACTGTTGGGAGTTGACGTAAAGACTACACAAAGTGCTGTCAACTCAAACTGTACAGTCGCGAGTATAAATATAATAAGAGGATCCATCGCAAAATTTTTATGAGATTTTCTGCTAAAATCTTGATACATATATTTGGTTATGTGAATTATAAACGGTGAAGGAAAATATTGTGAGGAAACCGGCATGACTTAGAACCAAAAACTCGAAGACATGTGACATCCACCAACCTGCTCTTGGCTCTGCTCCTAGAGAGGCCTGTGTCCCAGCAGTGGGAACATTAAAAAGGCTGATGATGATGATGATGAATATTGTATTTTACTAGCATAAGTGAAATTAAAAAAATAAAGTTTAAAAACTAACACCCGACTACTTAAAAACACGCTCTAAAAAGTACGAAACAAGAAAACACTCTCCAATGAAATTACTTAGTATGTACAAACTATTAAATATTTACCGTTATTAAATAAACTAACTTACACATATTATTATATTTTAATATATTTTCAATTTATAATATTGATAGAGAAATGTTTTAAGGATAAAGCCGTGGTCGTATACCACTTTTTTAAATTTATTATTCTTATGGCATACGACCACGGCTTTATCCTTAAAACATTTCTCTATCAATATTATAAATTGAAAATATATTAAAATATAATAATATGTGTAAGTTTAACATATTTTGGAGTTCTAAATAGGTTAATCTTGGGTTCATTGATTTCTCAATCTTTCCAACTCCTCGAAGAAAACAAGAAAGCCGTGGTCGTATGCCATAAGAATAATAAATTAAAAAAAGTGGTATACGACTACGGCTTTCTTGTTTTCTTGTTTCGTACTTTTTAGAGCGTGTTTTTAAGTAGTCGGGTGTTAGTTTTTAAACTTTATTTTTCAAAATTTTTTGTTATAATAGACATGCTCAGATTTGCACAACAAAAATTTAATAAATTTTTCTTTAGTTTACATCAAATGTTTGGCATCTTATATTACTAATATGCATTATGTTTGTAAAGAATAAACATTTTAGTTTTGGATTTTTATCTTTATTAAGTTTTTTTTTTAGAAAACTGCTCAAAAATCTTGTTTGAGCGTTACATATTTTTGTTGGTAACTGTACCGGGAAAACAGCGTTGACAAACAATACTAAACGCTCTGGGCCTAAACAAACACATTTGTCCGAGCCAGGTCCTACCCGCATCAAAATTTCTGCCATGCTCCATGGCTTTGAAGAGCCACTCCACTGCCGTCTAATTGATTGGGCTCAAAGTCCTAATTTAGGTGAAGCTTATATTTTTAAAATTTACATTCTTGATAAAATTTTCAAGATTTTGTTTATAAGAGCTCTTGGCTCAATAATAGCCCGGTTCAAGGTAAAGACGGGTCTGAATGATGGTCTGGCAGTTAAGTATCACATCTTGTTGAAATGTTTGTACAAGATGCAATATATTTTTCTTTCATTAAATTGCCCATCGTGGGCTTAAGGGATTGTTTGAAACTGCCATCGAGGCCTTAGAATACAAAGGGTAACTGAAGAACACATAGATGTGTTTTAGTCAGTTAAAATCTGTCACACTAACGGTTCACCCAGGATGGGAGAAGTTATTTCATGTTTTCTCTCACAAAGATTAAAAGATGTCATTTTAGGTGGGTAATTAAACTACTATTTACCATACAATAACTACAAAAAAAAATCAATATCTAAACTCCGATTCAAAGAATGCATTGCAATTCAACAATTAAAAATAAATCAACCAAAATATTATCGAACAATAAAAAGCTTTCAATCTTAATACTAATTTAAACCAAACAAAGTGACACCCGGTACTGCCCAAATAGAAAACAACGATAATAGACTCACCTGCAGTGAAGATTTCTTGGATACACTCCAGGGTAGGCAGCCGACTGAACATAACACGTTTGCAGACGACAATCTCGGAACACTCGCTCGCAATACGACCTGAGAAAAATGGCTCCCGTTCATTAAGTTAATTCGCTAACAAAAGCTCAAAGAAATCATTATTTTTGACACGACGTTTCGCTGTTTTTACAGAATTCCTCATATTTTTACACTGGATTTTTAATTGCTGACTTTTACGTTGGTGTATTTTTATTACTTGGCACGAAAAAATTTACTGTAGTAAGTAATCCTCGGTTCCAATTAGTTTTAATCACTGGATTTTTTACGTCGTTTGGTGAGCAAAAAAATGACATCAACCATAAAACCAACTCAAGGAAACGGTGCGTCCCAACAATTTTTCCTACCCATATTCTTTCAAAATTGTATGCCACCCTGTTTCTAAACCAGCATGAGTTGCATTTTCACGCATATTGACATCAACCACAACAACGAAAGTGGTTATAAAAAATGCGTCAGCAAAACAAAATACGCTGCAAAAATTCTGCCCACTCACGTATATAAATAACATTCCCTAAAGCCCTTTACCCTTAAAAAGGGCTGCCATTCTAGCAATTTAAAAAAAGAAATCCCAAAATCAGCTACTACGCACCTCACTCACTTTAATTCGAGTACTTGATTACAACGTATAAATCAATGTGGGTGCAATAATAGGTGGGCAGTGAGCCCGCGCCGACAATTCTACACGATTTATAAGCCATTTCGGTCACGTACCCTCCAAAGTGGAGCCATTTGGAGCCAGTCAGAATGATTCTAGGACGCGACATTCGGGATAAGCCTCTTAAGTAATTGGTAACTCGAAGTTGATTTATGCAGTGGCCGTCGAGTGATGATTTGAAGTATTGAGTTAGTGATTTATTGGCATGGAAATTGGGTGTCACGGCTTCGGGTAGAGCTCTTGGCTATGAGGGGTTGTAAACTTTCAGGTCACGTTCGGTAGTACTTTAAGTTCTTGAAGATGTTAAAGGTTGAATCATTAACAATACTGAATTCGATTTTTGAAAGGATACCTGTAATCAACCTAACCTCTGATTTATGTTGTAAATATTTCAAATTGGAAACATTTCAAATGCAAGATTGAAATTATGTTAATGTATTGAGTGTTTGGCAAGTTTTTCAGTCAAAATTATTCCCGTAAGTTCTTACAATCCAACCTCCGATTGTGTGAAAGATATTGCTGTTAGCATCATAACCAAAGATATAAATTGTGTTACTTTACTGGTGTACAATTTAAAGTTTGTTCTATTTTATTCTATTCAGATCCAGCTGAACTATTTTTAGGTCACATTTAATGTAATTAATACATTTACTTAAAGTTTGTACCAAACCATTAAACTTGAAAGTTGGTGGTAGTGACAAGCTGTCATGAAAATACTAATTGGATACGATCAAAATAATATTAAATGAAATAAAGTAGTTGAGATGGTATATGACTATATTATTTGGAAAACAAGTATCCGCCAAACATATTAGTTTAAAGGTATGCGGTACAGTATGGAAAGACTCGCATACCTCCATTGAGAAAGGAGAATTCTCCGAACAGACGGATGTTTAGTCTGATCTGGGTAACTGCCTGACAAATGATTTCAGGCGGTTGTGTATGTCCAAATCGCGCGTAGAATTCTAATCGCGTTAAGATTTTAAAGTTCAGTTCATATTTGGCGTCACATTAGGTACCCGTGTTACAGTTCAATCGTTTGGCTAATAATCACTCTAAAAGTGCTTTAAAAATATATTAAAAGCATGCTAACATTCCTGTTTTCGCAGTTAGTTTAAATCGCGAACTCTTCGTTTTCCGATGTATTTGTTTGTTACAAACGAGAATATAAATTGCTCTGAATGTGATACTAAATTATTGAAAACTTTCGCCACCAAAATTCGGCGGCAACAAATAACAATTTATCACTCTCCGAATTAACTGTTACTGAACTTATTTACGGTTTTTATTACTCAGATTTTAATGAATTTACCGCTTGTGTTAAAGGGTAATTTATTTTTATACCTTTTTATGGGCTGTTTTAATTTTTGTTAATAACCTAACCGCTGACCTTTGTTAATCCAAAAGTCATTATAATTCAGATAAACGTTTAAAAAATATTTATTACAAACAGAAAGGAATTCTTCGTTAATATGTTCCATCGTATCATTTGCTTTCAAAGGTTCGCAAACTATCAATTTTCTAGTTCAACACTATAACAAACAGAAACGTGATCTTTCCATTTCAAAACTCCCTTTGTGATACCAACACAGAATCGATCACACTCGAAAGTAAATGCAGACAATGCCGAATAGCTTTTCCAAACGATTTGCTTTAAAATGTTGATCACGTACGTTTGAATTCCCTTTGAAGTCGGCATCGCAATTTGGCAAATAATTTAAATAAAGTCGGGGCTGAGGACGGTGCCTTGTGGAACCCCTTATATGTTTTGTTTTATGTTTTATCTGATTTCGATAAAATAATCTTTTAAAGCAATTTGTATTGCCTGAGGTAATGTTTGTTATGGGGTGTCTTCTTCCCTGGTCCCCTATAGGTGTGTACTCAAATGAATCTATTATTAGATCTCGTTAGGAGCGTATGTAAAATGAGATGAGGCAATTTTGTTCCGTAAATTCTTTGTTCTTTATTTATTTATCGTCATTAATCTTTCCTTTCTTCATGGTTGGTACTTTGTGTAAGGCCTTGTTTGTGTTGAGTAAGGACAGGGAAATTACAGACTGTGAAAATGTCTGAAGTTATGAAAGTAAATAACGAGGAACTGATTCGTTTTTAAATTGTCTATAATTTATTTTAACTATAGGCAACAAATTATTTTAATAACCTGGATTATATAAAAATTTTGTTTAGTCATCTATTATCAGTAATCAGTATGTATGTATATAAAATAAATAAAAAAAATAAAAATGCCTTTTATTTCTTACAGAAAATTCACGATTACAAAGTTAATAATTTTTTTTTAGACTTATATGTTTATATTATTCTGTAGGAACCCCTCTGCAGGTAAAGGCCTCCTCCAAATTGAGCCAGTAGTAGTAGATATGTATGTATATACTTCAAACAAATTAATATATTATAATTGAATGTTTATTCATAAATTTTTGTATTAATAAAAATAATGTTCAATACTAGATATTTCTAATTATCCCTGAAACCTTACGACTGATTCCTAGTAAATTGCTTGCCTTTCATTCGTTTGGCATGGAAACTATTTATTATACATTCATCATTCAATTTCACATCAAATATTTATAATTTACTTACCTACTTTATTTTATCAATTAAACATTAAACTTTGCTACTCCGAATAACATCAATTTAAGTAGTTAGTTTTTAGATGATTTAATATTGAGGTTCCATAAATATAGATTAAGTAATGAAATGCTAAGTTACTAATAAAGAGCCACGGGTAAAAATAAATAGAGCGTGGATTCTTCCACGAACAGACATGAGATCACTTCGAATAGACTACGTCGTCAATGAATTTAAAGTTATAAACTAAATTTTGTAATTAATTATAATCGTTTTCCTTCTATTCTCTAATGTCGAACGCTGTGTGTCTACCACGCCTCCTATTTCTTTGTTCTGACGTCATTTCAACGATCGGTCACGTGGTCAGATTAAAAAATCGCAGGCGTCGCTTACTCGAGGCGTTTGATGCAAAAAAAAAATAGAAATGAAATGATTGTGTCTGAAGGTGCTGGGCTGTGAATGGCAGATAGAAGAAGAAGAAAGCCAGCAGGGCTATGCAATAAACTGCTATATACGGCTGCATCCAGATACACAACAAGTTGATTGGATCCAACATAGCAGGAAAAAGTAAGGCAGACATTATGAGTTAACACTGTAAAGCATAAATTCTTTCTGTGTGAGAGATGCTTAACAAAGTAAGGCCTACTGTCTAGAGAGGCGTAGCAACGTCATGATGTCGCGTCATTTTATTCTTGGTGCGCAATAAAGAATATCTATCTATCACTGCACCTTGGTGGAAAGAGCTTCATAGTAGTGCTGCGAGCGTATATGATAAAAATGCATCTATAAAGCTTCACGTCCGTGGATGGTATCCCTTAGGTAGCTTAAAGACTCATTAGTTCATAGAACATCATGTTCGAAGGATTTTGTCGATAGAACCTTGTGTTTGGTTGATAGTCTTCGTTACATATGTGTTTACAATACATACCCAGCAACAACTTCCCCTCTTCTGTTAGGATACAACTCCGGATGCTGTCCGTAGCGCAGATAAACTTCAAATTGTTGCTCGGCTCTGCAGAGAAAATTACATTTTAAAACTTTGTAGCTGCTTAAGAAAAAAAACTGACATTGTTGAGTAATATGACAATAGTAATTTGCGCTCGTCATGTTATGTTTCTGCATTACCCTAAGGTTGAATGGTAGAAAATGCTTAAGGCATTTACGACTGCGCTTGTACAATTTTATTTACTAGTTGTACATTTATAATTCATAGTAAACAAATAAAATTAAGAAAGAATATATACACGACAAAATTTTGATCTTTTTAATCCCGTGGAGGGTCGATCCAGTACATGAAACACTATTGATTTTTAAAGAAGATTAAATAAGAAATACTTTTTTTTTTAACTCCAATTAGTTTACGCATGTACGGAATTGATTTCTTTAAACTGTAAACGTCAGCTGGGCGAGTCAATGACCTGTAGGAAGTTAGCACTTGACGATTGAAAAATATCTACATCTCGTTCAGCCGTCGCGTCGCTTAGTACTGAGACTGGTAATTCTTATCAAAACTTTTATAACCTACAGTGGATATATCCGACAACGCCTGTCGCGTTGGTTCCACCCTAGGGTCACATATTCATGACTAAATGCATCTAGTCGACTCTTCTGTCAATTATGAGTATTTAAGAGTTCGACGAGATGGAGTACTCAGTTGCACACACAACCCTGGCAAACAGGACACGAAAACAGTCGTTGAAAAATCCGACGCCATTAACTACAGCATTACTGCTGACCATCACTGGTGGGATTGTAGTCAAGCACTCATCATCATCAGCTTTTTTGTAATGTTCCCACAGCTGGGATACAGGCCTCTTCTCTAGGAGAGGGAATGGGCCATGGGGATGTCACATGTCTTCGAATTTTGGGTTCTAGGACATGCCGGTTTCCTCACGATGTTTTCCTTCACCGTTTTGAGAGCAGTGGAGATGAAACAAATTACACAAAGTAGTAGTCAAGCACTAGTTATATCACATAAAATATAAAAAAAAAAACAATAAATATCGGCAACGATACCAAAAATAAATTACAAATGTGCAATCACTTTACAAAAGTCAATCTCAAAAGTCATAATTGAATCCACAACTAATAACACGAATACTTTATGAACAAAGTTGAACAATTGAACAACCAACTTAAAATCTAGTCTACCCTTTAGTTCTATATTAAATTAACCCGTGAATGCTCACTGACCTGGAGTCGAAGCTGAAGTAAGTTTGATCAGTGAAGTTGTCGGCGTGGAACACAATCTTTACGAAGTTGGTCTCAGATATGAACGTCTGGGGCTGTTCAATTTCGCCACAGAAGAGTCCTGGTTCTTTTCTGTTGGAGACGTCCGTTTTCGCATTGCCATCAACGATCTGTAGAGAATAATAATAATAATAACATTCCACAACTTTTTCACACAACGCCATCTAGTCCCAAGCTAAATAGAGCTTGTGTTATGGGTACTAGACAACTGATAAACATACTTATATATTTCTAAATACATACTTACATATTATAGATAAATTACACCAAGACACAGAACAAATGATCGTGCTCATCACACAAATATTTGTCCTGTGTGGGAATCGAACCCACGACCTCCGGCGTAGCAGTCAGGGCCACTAACTACTAGACCAACAGGGCCGTCTAAAGTCTAAAGAATTGTGGTATTTGGAAAATTTTTACAATGAATATGTCAAAAAAGTAGTTATAATATTTCTATTACATTATACCCGCACTAAGAGTACCCGCAGTTTAACCTGTATTTTATTATATTAGTTAGTATTATTTGTTGTATTGTTTTAATGTGCAAAAGTTGTATACATTATTTTCAATTTGATCTCAATGTACACGTCTGTAGATAGTTACCCGGGAAAGATCTAACGCCTAAGGGTAAGGGGCTTAGTTTAGGTGTTAGTGGTCATACGAATTATTTCAATTGCAGAATTGTACCAACTGTTTATCAAAATCAACTTGTAAAATATTTTTATGTCAATAAAGCTTTTTTTAAATTATTTGGATAAATTATTTGGTTTCAAAACGCTTTGGGAACATATTCATTGTACGTACAACTAAGCAGTGGAATTCCCTGGAGTCTGTGTTTCCTGTTAGCTACAACTTGGGGGTCTTTAAGATAGAATAAATTACTGCTAGGCAAGCGTGCTCCATCCTTGACCACATCATCGCTTAATATCTGGTGAGATGGTGATCAAAAGCGAGCATTTAATATTATAATTAAAAAAAAAAAAGCTTTTTTAAAAGTTGTTTACTTATAATGCTATAGCGACACTGGCATATTAGGTATGTTTGGTGCTGTAGAGCCTTCACGCAGACAACGTTGCGGGCAGCAGCTAGTATTATAATAATAATAAAAAAGATAACAAGAAGTTGAAGTCAAATCCAGATAAAAGTTTATGTCCTTTCAAGCTGACTCCATACCAAATTTAATAAAATTAGTTCAGTAATGTAACAGTCGTGAAAGCGTAACAGACAGACGGATTTACTTTCACATTTTATAATACTTACTAGCTGTGCCCGCGACTTCGTCCGCGTGGAATAGTTATTTTGGGCATCATATTAATTTTTGCAAACAACCTCCTCAGCTTTATAAATTATAGCTGCTACCCACGATTTTGCCCGTAAATTAAATTGTCTTAAATAATAACAGAAATTGACTTTCTGTTATTATTTAAGACAATTTAGTTTTTAAAAGAACATAATTATCTAAAAGTACTTCATAGAGCTACACCCCAACTTGGACACGCCATAATCTCGGCGGTAAGTCCCCTCTTTGAGGCGTGATGTCTATCACGGCATCCTCACCTTCCGCATGACGCAGGTTCTCACCGGGCATGGGAAGTTCAGGAGATTCCTGCGCGCCGGATTCGTGCGGAAGAGACGCCCGGGTGTCGCCACTGTATGGTCAGCCCGGAGGATACGGTGGAGCACACGGTGGAGGTGTGCTCCGCTTGAGAAGAGCATCGCCGTGTCCTCGTGGGGGTGATCAGCGGCGGCGACCTCTCGCGCCGGGCCTTGGTTCAGGCCATAGTTCGCAGCGAAGAAGAATGGCAAGCGGTCGCCTCCTTCTGCAAAGCAGTAATGCTCGTAAAGGAGGAGGCCGACCGCATAAGGCAAAGGCAACAGCGCCCTCGCCGTAGCCGTCACCGCCGCGATCCCGCCGATATCCGGTCTCCGTAGACGCTGGCTTGTGGACGGCGAGCAATGGGTAGCTCGCCGTCCGGTTGTCTGGTAACAGTCCAGCCCGAGACCAAGTCGTCGCCGGCGTGCACTGCTCCCGCGCGCCTCAATGTGTTGTCAGCAAACTGTGGGGCCCTTCAGGGGCAAAGCCTCCTGCAACTGAGGGTTGGTGCGAAAGCGTTATACCGGGGCTCTGGAAATAAGGCAAGGGAGGAACGGGGTAGGTTGTTTAGTCAGTAAGAGTCTGACATTGTTTCCCGCTCCGCCCAAGAGCGGGATTCGTCATTGGATGATTTTTACCTACCATAAAAAAAACCCATCCGCGCCGCCCGCAAGCAACCCCTCTCCTCGCCCGCTGGCCAGGCGCAGCGTCAAGTTTTGCACATCATGCATCGCGTGTGAATTTTATATCGGAGTTATTTTAAAATTGTAATATCTTCTAAGATGTTCATTGAAATTAAATGATGTCAAAGACAATTTGGTTCACAATTACATACTCTTAATCAACAACACATTTATTTGGATAAAGATTATATTATTATGTTGATACAACTCTAACAAATAATCGGTAAAAATTGGCTAAATTTGATTCGCATAAAAACGGTTCTAGTAAGTTAATCTTAAAAGATAGACATATACTGTCGCGGACATTTTTTTAGATCATTTTAAGAGGAATAATTCTTTCATACATATTTTTTTGGTATCTTAAACCGTTTTGGCAGCGCACGCAACGGAAGCCCACAAAGATGAATAATTTTCCCCGTTTTTTTTACATTTTCCGTTGTTTCTTCGCTTCTATTAGTCGCAGCGTGATGTTATATAGCCTAAAGCCTTCCTCAATAAATGATCTATTTAACACAAAAAGAATTTTTCAATTCGAACCAGTAGATCCTGAGATTAGCGCGTTCAAACAAACAAACAAACAAACAAACAAACTCTTCAGCTTTATAATATTAATATAGATTGGTATGGAAGAATACATATTTAATTTAGTCACGTCATAATTTGAGAGCGATATTGCTGATTTAATTCAACTTTTTGTTTTAATTTTCTAATACTTCGTCCGAAAAAAAACCATCTACGGTTTTTACGGTAAGAAAAATCAATAAATCTGAAAATTTCAGAAACCTGCGACTATTTATCCGCATTTTTCGTGTGTTCCACCAACATTGTCCTGTTTTAGCTATAATGTTGAACAATGTTGGTTGGGTCTTTTCATATATATAAACAAACAGCATATCTATGGGTCTTTTAGTCAGTAATATAAAAAAAAATCTCGTAAAAAATGCCATAGATTTTTTTTACCGTGGGAAATATCTTCCAATGATGAATCCCGCCCTTAGACGGAGAGGGAAGCGGTGTCAGACTCTTACTGACTAAATGATCCAATGCTCTGGAATTTAATTGGCAAGGAATGTTAGTCCTTAATTTGTAACTGTTACTTTAAAGTTATCTTCTTCGTTGATTTAAGGGAATCGGCCTAGAAAGTTTAAACTAAATATGTGGGATGTTATTTGGACTTATCCAAAACTACTTTTGCATACCGTAAGTCAAAAAGGACTAAACTCATTATTTGTTGCAAGTTTAGATGGTAATTATTTTTCCTATTTCATAGTATTAAGTCCTTACATATGATATTGGCGTTTTGTAAGGGAGTAATCTGAAGTCTATTTTTTCAAAATATAACATATTTTAACCAAAGTGGTAAAAAATGGCAAAAGTGCATAAATAGCAATTATTATTGTTATGTACAATTGCTATTTATGCACTAACCTTATGTAATTAAGATCCCTTTACTAAAAAATCATTTGTACATTAATATTTTAGTATTTTTTTTTCTTTTGTATTATAGTTACGTTATCAGGTATTTTCATTAAAAAAGGTTCCTTTAATATTATGTAATTTAAAATAATATTTGTTTCCCAGAAACAAATAGTATTTAAAACAAAATCCTTTCGCGGAATACAGACCATTTCTAGTATTTGCCTTTGTTTCAATTCCATGAAATATTTGATTCAGTGTTTATTATTTTCTTCTACGAATTTGTGTGATATTGAATGAAAGTAATTTTTCAGTAAGCTTTGTATTACTGTCTTCCATTCAAATAAATGTTCAGAACATTGATATTTTAGAAACAAGAATTTAGAAACATTTCAACGTCTTGTCTATTTGAAATTTTAATAACGGTAACAGCTAATAGCTGTTTCATTGCGAATATGCGTAAACATTTCAAATCCCAATCAAGGCGAATTCCGAAACTTTCCGAGTTTGTAACTCACAAATCTACAAATGGAGAATGATTCAATAATTACGTTGAAATTGGTCCGCTCCCAGTTCCCAGTGCCGAGTTCTTTCACCCGTCAGGCGAGTTCAAAAATTAATTAGTAGAATTTCGAAAGCGTACGCCGACTCAATTAGTAGTACTGTGATGGCGGCCGATTTTCACGACTTGGTGACTTGGAACTTTTTGTTTCCGCGATCGACCTTTCCCCTTTTCATCGCTTCCGTTAAAGACGGTTATAAATGAGAGAAAAAAATATCATAAGAATTCATTCTTCCATCTTTTGATGTCTGCTTTTGACAAGTTTTAAGAAAAAAGTCTTTTTATGTTTTCGTTTAAAAATTAAGGTTTAATCGTGTTTTTAAGACGCGGTTCGTTTATTGGAAAAGGCGTTAGGGCGACCCCCAAATGGCTTCTGTCCAACTTAGGGGCTCCAGTCGCCACATGCTCTATAGGAGACTCAGACGTCTCCTGACGGAAGCTATACGCGGGCATCGTTCTTTTACGGGGCATCAGTATTGGCGCTGTCACTTTGAAACTGAAAGGCGGTCAAGCTTGCCTGAGGATCATGGTTATTTGGCCATGGATAAGATATTTGATGATTTCGCAACTAAATATAAGATTATTATTGCAATTTAACCATTGCCCAAATTATGTTGAAATCCCAAACGTGTAGGTAAATAAACGGTTGAAGTTAGGAAACAGAATTTCTTTTGCAGCTCTTCAGAAGTTGCAAAAAAGGTTGGATTTCCTTTAAAACTTTTATTATACACTGAAAAAAGTAGTTACCTGCATATATCCCTTGTGGCAAGTCGTACCGTTGATCAAAGTACCAACTTTGAACTTTTTAAATCTAATCCGTAGAATCCAATCCTTAGGCGACCCTCGAAAAGCTCGAAACCTGTGAAACAAAAAGAATTTATAAGAAAAAATAACCCACGTAAGTATCATTTATTGTTATCTAACGCAAAGAAAAGGAGAAACCATTATTTTTGTACAATATTGGCTCAAATAAATTACGACAATTTATCATCGGTATTATATCCAAAGAAAATGCTCGAAGCTTCCTTATCGTCTAGTTTCTGTGTGTGAAAAGTATTAGTCCTGACATTTTTTTATGAGATTGTGTGTGCTCTTTGTGTAGTCCGCAGTTAGTAGGTCATTCAAGATGGCATTTATTGGTTTGTCATAAGACTGAAAATATATACAAGTGATATTGTAGACGTAGGTACTGAAGCATGTAGCGTGCGCATAGCTGACATGTGTCATCTGAATGCAGCCTCAAATTGTATCTGTAAGTAGTATCACAGAAAAATAATTAAGCAGCAATTGTTAACGTAGATCTTATCTTGGTTTACATCCATTCGGACCACACATAATTGTCATCTTGTAAGTGTGTCTTAATTTCCTTGACAAGGGCTCAAATTTTGCAGCCCATGCTTCCTTATCCCATTTCTGGTTGAGCACACATGGGCTACGTACGCCGATCTAGATGCGTCGGTCTCGATACATTTTATAGGGTAACTATACTTCTAGAGTTGCATTAGATACAATCCACGCACCACAATAAATTCTACGTACGAATCAGGTGTGTAGTTTTTTATAGTGAGAAAAATCACCTAATAACGAATCCCGCCCTTGGACGGAGCGAGAGACAGTGTCAGACTCTTACAGACTAAACGAACGACCCCATTCTTTCTTAGCCCTCATACCAAGGTCGGATCTTCCTTTCAGAAACCGGACACCGGGGCCCCAGTAGGCTTGGCCCTGTAGTTGGGCCTCTACATTTACTGACAACTCCTTGAGGCGCGCGGGAACAGCGAGCGCGCCATCAACAACCTGGTTTGGTCTGCACCGTTACCAGACGACCGGATGGCGACCTATATCAGGTTTGTGGTCCCACGAGTGCGTCTAATGTTTTGGCTTCAAACTCTTGAGTTCCAAGCGAAAGCCGTTCGCACAACTATTGTCTTTCGATTAAGTTTCTAACTACGGTACTCGAAAGGTACAAGTTTTGCATATCTGTTCTCACCATAATTAACCGACTTCTTGCTTTCTTGTTTTTTAGAGACAAATAACTAAACACAAGTACCTAATTAACCTACTAATTTCAAGCCCTAATTAGAATAGGAATCAAGGTTTAATTGAGCTGTTCGCAATTAACGATGGTTTTAGCAATCATTACGCTCCACTGGTGAATTTACGACCGCAGTTTAATACATGTATACTGAGCAATAATCAGCTGACTAAATAATAATAATATTCTACATCTACATAATATACAACGCCATCTAGGCCTAAATTAAACAGAGTTTGAGCTTTGAGTACTAGTCAAGTGAAAAACATACTTTTATATACTCGTATAAATTACACTCAGATATAGAAATAAATGATCGTGCTCATTACACAAACATTTATCCTACCTACGACTTCCAGTTTGGGCGACTATACACTATACAAATAATTTACTCCGTTAAATTTTGGTTATTTTAATCCCTTGGAGGATCAAATCGGTACATGAAACACTATCGATTTGTAAAGATAAAATTAAAAATATATTTTTTTTCTCAAACTAAAATAAATTTACGCGTATACGGAATTCATTTCTTTAAGTAAAGAACAGCTGAGTGGATTTAATGACCGTAGGTAGTTAGTACACAACGACTAACAATTGAGCTACTAAACTCAATCACCATGACAAGAAGTAATGCACTTAAGTCAGTTATTATTTATTTAAAAGTTTTTATATATTTGTCGGACCATTTTTTTGCTCATAAGTACCACCCACGGCCTGCGGAAAACAGTTTGTGAACCACTGCTCTAAAAATTGAGTATTTGTTAAGAGAACGACTATTTTATTCTACCATAGGTAATGTATTTGTTATCCACAAGTATTCAAACCAATCAATGTTTTGTCTTTTCACGTTTAAAAGAATCTCCAAAATTTTGATTTCATCTTTTTATTTCACATAGGCATGTAGGCCTGTGTGAAATAGGCCACTTACACCTACACCTAGGTAAAGTAGGGCACTTGTAAAATGTCAGAAGCTAGTGCACGGTTCCAAATTGGTCGTTTTCTATGGAGAAGAACCGGCAAGAAACTCTATGGTTACTTTTTTAAACCAATGAATCAATCAAAGAAGTCGCATACGACCAAATATTCGACGAAATCTGACAAAATTGATGCAAAGCACTATCATAAACCAAAACTTTCTTTGAATAAATACTCTTTTCATGTTCTTATACTTTGTAGTTTCTCTTTGATCCCTTGTTCACTAAGTAAGTAAAACTCCCTACAAATAACATCAATCATCACTCCTTTGTACGGCGAAAATGTTGGGAGTACGTGCGAACTTCGCGAAAGTTGGTAAGCTACTGACCTATATGTAGTGTGGTAGAAGTATCGATACTTAATCGATTAGGTACTCGATTCATAAGTATTCTTAGGGTATTATAATCGAGTATTCTTATCATATCTTGATTAAAGTGTAGGTGATGATAGTTTTTGAGCATTTTCGTAGTTTCGAGTATTATCATGTGTTCAGTTATAAATAGTGGTCAAATATGTGTGAGAATAAGTCTATTTATTAAGGAGGTGATTCGTTCTTTTATTTGTCATGTCATTCCACTGTTTCCCAAAGATGTTATATCTCCTAAATTGGTTTAAAAAATCCTTCCTATCTCCTAAGTCTACCGTGATATTTTAGGACACCAATTTAGACTTTGACGAGACTTTGACTAACATCCCAAACTTCTCTCATAGGTACCTTTTAATATTGTAAGAAAGGAAATAATTATTTTTAATTAATATTTTTTTAGAGAATACCTGTGGAGATTTGTGTCGGTTCATTTCCATAGTTAGATCTATTGGAACTGTGCACTAACTTCTGACATCTTATCAGTGACCACAAAGGACTATTTTAGATAAAAACATTTTGTTTTTTTGGGATTTTTTTATAAGTACGTCATTTCATTAGCCTATTTATTGCTGTTAACTTCGGCTGACAATAATTATTGTTTTTAAAATAGAATAGTATCTTCTTGTATTCCCAATCAAACTTCATTTCTACTTTCTGTCAATTCATCGATGTTTACATTTTAATACAAACTACATCCTTACCTATAAGTGCAAGTAAGGGGCCTCCCAAAGTTCTCGGAGGTCACCGGAGGGGAGGACACGTCCTCGTAGATCTCCACGGTTTTGTTGCAGTGGTCCCGTTTCGAATCTGTAATAAGGAGAGGCTCGTTAATTTTGGTAAACTTTGATATTGTGTTATACAGATTTACAATGACACTGTAGTATCATTACATAGTATAAAACAAAGTTGCGCGTCCCTATGTATGCTTATATATTTAAAAGTACGCAACGGATTTTGATGCGGTTTTTTTTAATAGATAGAGTGATTCAAGGGGAAGGTTTACGTGTATAATTCATGCATAATATCTTCAATATCAGTACCCATGCAAAGCTGGGGTGGGTCGCTAGTGAATAATATATTCAATATCAGTACCCGTGCGAAGCTGGGGCTGGTCGCTAGTTAAGTTACCACACCCTGTATAATTTTACTTTGATTGTACACAATTATTACCACAAATCTCATTCTATAAACATTGCAGAACTTGATGATGTTGAAGATGTTGCTCCCATCGCTAATATGGAATGATAGAACAGTGTGGTGTGACAAGTTATTATAAAAACTTCTGTTATTAATACAGTGTTACCACACTTATGTCAGTCTTATTCCAATTTTGTTGATAGTGTAACAAAATACATTTTAGTGTTGCTGTAATACAGAAAATAAATAGTAATAACAGTGTTGCTAATATAAAAAAAAAAAATATAAGAGCAGTGGTGGCCAAGTGGTATCGGGCCCGACTTACGAGTCGAGGGTCGCGGGTTCAAACCCCGCCAGACTCATTACTTTGTGTAATTTATTTCATCACCACTGCTCTCAAAACGGTGAAGGAAAACATCGTGAGGAAACCGGCATGTCCTAGAACCAACAATTCGAAGACATGTGACCTCCACCAATCTGCACTGGGCCCGTGTGGTGAATTATAGCCCATTCCCTTGTGTCCCAGCAGTGGGAACATTAAAAAAGCTGATGCTGTTGAATACAGAAAATAACGATAGTTCATGTAACAAATTATAAAGATTGCTAACAGAAGTTTGCTGGTAGAAAACTCATTGTTGAGTTAAGCTCACCTTTGTACATCAATTGTCAAAAGTGGTTTTACTGTTTTTTTTTTTTTTTTTTTTTTTTTTATGGTAGGTGAAAATCATCCAATGACGAAACCCGCTCTTGGGTGGAGCGGGAGACTAGTGTCAGACTCTTACTGACTAAAAAACCTACCCCGTACCTTCCTTGCCCTATTCCTGGAGTCGAGGTAACAGTTTCCCACTTCCCTCTAGACTCCGGGAGGCTTCGACCCTGAAGGGCCCCTGCAGTTTGCTGACAACTCCTTGAGGCGCGCGGGAACGGTGCGCGCCGTTGACGACTAGGACTCGGTCTTACAGACGACCGGACGGCGAGCTACCCATTGCTCACCGTCCGCGAGCCAGTGTCTACGGTGGCCGGATATCGGCAGGATCGCGGCGGCGACGGCTACGGCGAGTACGCCGTTGCCTTTGCCTTATGCGGTCGGCCTCCTCCTTTACGAGCATTACTGCTTCGCAGGAGGCGACCGCCTGCCATTCCTCTTCGCTGTGGACCATGGCCTGAACCAGGGCCCGGCGCGAGAGGTCGCCGCCGCCGATCACCCCCACGAGGACACGGCGATGCTCTTCCCAAGCAGGGCACACCTCCACCGTGTGCTCCACCGTGTCCTCCGGGCTCGCCTCACAGTGGCGACACCCGGACGTCTCCTCCGCACGAATCCGGTGCAGGAATCTCCCGAACTTCCCATGTCCGGTGAGAACCTGCGTCATGCGGAAGGTGAGGACGCCGTGAGGTCTATCCAGCCACAAGTGGTTTTACTGTAAGTTTTCTTTGTGTACAATAAAGAATTATGTTTCGAGAAAGAGACGCGTCAAGATATTTATTTATTACTAGCTGGTACCCGCGACTTTGTCTGCGTCCTTTTTTTCGCAATAAAAGGTAGCCTATGTCCTTTCTCAGGGTCTAAAGATTGTCTATGCCAAATTTCATCAAAATCGTTTGAGAGGTTTAAGCGGGAAAGCGTAACAGACAGAAAGACAGACAGAGTTACTTTCGCATTTATAATGTTAGTATAGTATAGATTTATTCATTCTTCATGCAACACAAGGTACAAAAGAAGACTTAATGCCTTAGGCATTCTCTACCAGTCAACCTAGGGTGGTGAAGAGACAATATGGAGAAGTATACAAGGCGCCAGATAAACGTGTTATAAAGTACCTTTAACCTTAACCATTTCCTATAGATTATATCTGCGTAAAGTACCCTAAAATTAACAAAGAACTGTTATTCATTGCTAGAATATTATGTAAAAGTTTGTGATAGATGTCGATTGACGACAGCTTTGTCATATTTCCGTTTTTTTGTTTGATAATAATGTTAAGAGCGTCAACAAATGTAGAAAGAAGGTCGGAGACCGTAATTTCAAGTTTAACTGGCGCCTAATTTAGAATGATGCGTTATGATCATTGATTTTTCTTTTGTTTTTATTCTTTAGTGACAGTTGTTAGATTCTTACAATGTAGCTATGTTATTCTTTTCTCTCATATTTTTTTAGGTGGAAGAGAGTGGGCGTGTCAGACTTTACTAAACATCACTCCTGTTCCTCTGTTGCCATTCAAATCAGGGCCGAGTCTTCCTTTTAGAAGCATACCTTTGGCCACTCTTCAACCCTGCTGGGTCCCTACGGTTTGCTGACTTCACCTTGAAGCACACGTGAAACTGTACGCGCTTCGATGAATTAAGCTTGGTCGGGATGGTTAGCGGATGGTCGAACAGCAAGCTACCCATTGCCTGCACGCAAATCCGTGGTACCTATAGTGACCAGAAATCAGGATCGGGATCCCAGTGGCGGCTGGCCTCGCAGCCGCCTCCTTTGCTAGCATTACCGCTTCGCAGAAGGGCTTTCCCTCATTTTAAAGATGATTTTCCTGCAGTCTTCCTACCCATGCTATGTACTGTAGGGGCCCCGCAAGGTCGAAGCCTCCTGGAGCCTCGGGTGGTGAGGACTGTTACCGTGATTCTAGGAATAAGGCAAGGAAGGTACGGGGTAGGTTTTTTAGTCAGTAAGAGTCTGACACTGATCTCCCGCTCCGCCCAAGAGCGGGTTTCGTCATTCAATGATTTTCACCTACCATAAAAAAAACCCATGCTATGTAATAAAGGTCTTACTAATACGTTAGGTATTACTAAAATCTCATTATTAACTAAAACCCTTTACTACACCGTTTACACACAGAATCAATTAAATCTCTCTAAACACATTTCCACTACAAAGCGTAATGTTCATGGAAGCTGACATTACAGCTCAAATGAGAATAAAGTCATTAACGCTAGCGTTCCTAGTCAAAGCTATTAAAATACAGCATTAGAAGGAATATACTATAGAAATACGACCACATAACGTCTGGAATTCTCATAAAAAGAATAAAAGCCGACCGTATTCGTAATTACGTGGCTCTGACGTGGTAATGAATTGGGAATATGCTTTCAAAGTGACGCTGATGTGAACGTCAAAGCCTTTGGTTTGCTACTGAAGGTTAGACGCGGCTTCTGGGATATTTATATCTGTAGAAATGAGTTCTATTTGTGAATAGATTTCTTTGTGGTTATAATGTACCTGGCTGACAAGTGGGCGTGGAAATAAAAATTTAACGTCGTTTTGAAAATAGAATATAAGTTGTATGTTGCTTTTTTATGGTAGGTAAAAATCATCGAATGACGAATCCCACTCTTGGGCGGAGCGGGAAACAGTATCAGACTCTTACTGACTAAAGAACCTACCCCGTACCTTCCTTGCCTTATTCCCAGAGCCCCGGTGTAACGCTTTCGCATCAACCCTCAGCTCCGGGAGGCTTCGACCCTATAGGGTCCCTACGAAAGTTGTTTGTTGCTAAGATTTTACGTTATTTATTTGAGTTGCGATATTCCGAATATCGATTTTTTTAATAATAACATAATAAGTAATTGTACTTTCTTTATTTTGGATTTCGTTAAAGTCAAAAGATACATCTAGAAGTAGAATGTAGAGGATGATCCAAATCCAGCTACCACGTTTTACTAAAAAAAAAGAACAAACAAAGGGCGTGCTTAACTAACTACCACCACACCTACTGCAGGGGCCCTTCAGGGTCGAAGCCTCCTGGAGCCTAGAGGGTGGTGGAAAACTGTTACCTCGACTCCAGGAATAAGGCAAGGAAGGTACGGGGTAGGTTTTTTAGTCAGTAAGAGTCTGACACTGGTCTCCCGCACCGCCCAAGAGCGGGTTTCGTCATTGGATGATTTTCACCTACCATAAAAAAAAAAAAGCTACAACCATGTTTTATTAAAAAAAAAGACGAACAAACAAAGGGCGTGCTTAACTTTAAGTAACTACCACCACACCTAAGTCTTTTAGATTTTTAGGACCGTGGGCTTAGATTACTGACATCTTTTTGAGGTGACCCAAAAATCACGAAAAAAAACCTGCTATTCCATACATTTTGTCGAGTTCATCATCATCATCATTTCAGCCGAAAGACGTCCACTGCTGGACATAGGCCTCCCCCAAGCGCCGCCACAAAGACCGGTCCTGTGCGTTTCGCATCCATCGGCTTCCAGCAACCCTGACCAGGTCATCGCTACGTCTTCCGGTACGCGGTCGCCACTCCAGAACCTTTCGGCCCCAGCGGCCATCCGTTCTGCGTGCAATGTGCCCTGCCCATTGCCACTTAAGTTTAGCGATTCTTTTCGCTATGTCGGCAACCTTGGTTCTCTTGCGGATATCCTCATTTCTGATTCTATCACGCAAGGATACTCCGAGCATAGCCCTTTCCATTGCCCTTTGAGTGACCTTGAGTCTTTTTATAAGGCCCATTGTAAGCGACCACGTTTCAGAGCCATACGAGTCGAGTTTGTCGAGTTATGAGATTATAAATCTATTTTTTTTGGTCTCATAGTAAAAGTTGTTCGTATTGGTGTGTACAATGATCCTTGTTAAGGAAAGCCCATATGTCTTATAACTTTGCATAATATATGTTAATAAATAATAGAATAGAACTCTTTAGATTTAATACGAATTATAGTGACACCAGAAGAAACAAACCAAAACTCCATACAAAATAACATCTTTCTTCTAAAAACTTTTAAATTAAAAAACGCAAAAAAAAGATTTAATTTTAAAGTTGCGGAAATTCTGGAAGTATTTCAAGTTGAAGGTAGTAGTAGCTCATTGCGCCCGGGGCCATAAGTAACTCCTCGGCGCCCGGTCCATAGACATTTGTCACGCGGCGCGGGTGGCAAAGGCAATGCATCTAGACTGCCGCGGTTGATAAAAACGTTAGGTATAGGCGTGAATATTGAGATCGTCGATGTAACGTTATTTTGGTTTTAAACGTTATTCGCCAACGTTATTCCAAAACGCAAACTAAAATAGTTCCGGGACTAGAAATCAATTGAGCGCAATGTAAATATATTTAACCGAACTATTTAGTTGGTTTGAATTCTTGAAGCCCGAGTGAAAGCCTGCGTTCGCACACCTGTTATCTTTTTATTATATCTCTAATTACTGTTTTTTTTACTAAGTTAGAACCGATTACGCGATCTAAATGATTTTTTTTTTTTGTAACTTTAGATTACGATTTTGAATAAGGGAGAATTGGTTTCCTTCTCAGTTGTCAAGGCAGTGGTGCTGAATTTTTTTTTTCCGAAATGAGTCTCGAAATTTTTCCAAATCATAAAAAAAATATTATTTTGTGGTATAAGTATCATAATAATTTCAGGTTCATACCTCCACACGTCTTCGATTCATGACCGTTTATAGCGGCTCCAAATTAGTGCCGTGAAGCTCCGTAATCAGGCGTGAACGTGAATGTGGACGGTTTTCGCGGGGTACGACTTGTGTAGTTTATTCATGGCGTGAATTTGCGTGTGAATTCACGGCCCTAATGAGGAGCCGCCATTACAAAGCGCCGCGTGCCAGTGTGGACTTTGTCAATGTATCTGCAAAAGCAACCGGCAGCTAAGCTAAAGGCGACCCAGAGCGCCTACAGCGACAATGGGCTTCGGAAAAGAGAAACCTGGGGTTGGGTGTGAACACGCCCCCACTCTGCTGAGAGTGTGTGAAGATATTCGAAGGGTGGGAACCCTTAAAACCTCCTTAAAAAATACCTCCACGTATCCTTGAGAAATGGAACTCTAAAAAGAGAATATCGTACTGGTGACTACAAAGGTTATGTACACAAATCTTTAATTCACGCTGTTAGAATATTTGAACTTTTCAGTGATATCCGGATAACAATCTTTCTAAAAAATGAACTAGAAAAGAAAGTTCTAAACAAACATCCCCCGAATTACATACGAACAAAAAATGAGAAGCGAGCCAGTGCGACTACAGTTATAGCGTGGCGCGGTAAGCCCTGCAGTTCTCAAACTTCCCTATTGGCAGTGAACACAGCTGCCTAGCTTCCCCAACTTGTTGGTTCTAGTTTACGCCAAAAGGCCAATTATGCCAACGTGTGTTCGAATATTTGCATATTGGCCGAACTTTGATCAACTAGTTGGCATGTTTGTGTAATTCGCCCAACCTATTGGCTGAATAGCTCGCCTGTAAAGATGCTTACGTATTAATTTAATTGGTATTTTGTTTATTTTATTTCGTTTGAACGCTAAGTGACATTTGGTTACTAAAAATATGTTTGGTATAAAATAAATATTTTTCAATACACTTACTCGAAAACTGCCACTTATCGCACTATAATTAGGTTCGACATGACACGTATATCACCCGCGTGCTTTTGTTTCATTTATCATACCAAGGGCTTTTTTTTCTTCCTTATCGTCACGGTCAAGCGTAATTATTTTAAAGCAAAGAGTTGCAGATTTTTGAGGTTTTAATATTTAATTAAAATTTAAATCGTGTTTTTAACAGAATACAATAAATAAACATGATTATTTATGCAATTATTTGTTATTAAAAACAAATTAACATTTATCTGTGTTCTAAATTCAAAAATATTTGAATTTCTATTCTTAATATTAAGTAGGATGTATAGCGTTTTGATGTCTTTGCTTCTTTTTCATCCTACAAAGGATAAGCGCGGGAAAAGTCTATAAATAATAGTCCTAATAAGTAACTTATTTATTGGTAGTTGTGAAAAATATGTTGAATGTAAGATATAAGAGATTTTTTTAGACAATAAGCCGCTGCCTTTAGATATTGTGCTTTACTATAGTTTGCTGCAATCGAAATCTAAAATGTACGGCAAGTTTGGAAATTTTTCTTCAGTAAGAAATAAACAAAAATGCGTCGTAATTTTCAAAGAAAGTAAGTGTATTATAAGTGTTATATGTTCGTAAGTGTATTGAAAAACGTCGTTTGACACACGTGCAGATTTGTCATTGCAGCCCTCGGCTCCATAACACACTCGCCTACGGCTCGTGCGAATTTCGCCTCGGTCGCAATGACAAACTTCCTGCACTTGTATCAAAATGTACTATATTTTGTTGATTGAAAAACCTATTAGTATAAAACAAATAACTGTTTATATAGGTACCTACTGATTATTATAATTAAAACCAATATCGAATGAAATATATTAATTCTGTGGACTCAGTTTTAATATTACAATGTAATTTACACTAATTATAGTCTGCCCACGCAAGGCCCACAGAGGCCTCCCACGGATACACGTGTTATGTAGGTATAGGCTAGACACAGACTAGACTATGAAGTTGAGTGCTGACAAGTAAAGAGCAAATTAGAATAATAGCTTTTGTCACTCAGGAATAAAGCAGTTTTCTATAGGCAATCGTACCAGCCCCTCTAGCCATGTTACGATCATTTCGGTAACGTCGAACGCTTGGAAATAGCCACACCTTCATAAAGTAAAAATCCCGCACGCATCCAATACTTACTCACAGAAACATGTGTTCCCGGAGCTGAGGGTTAGTGCGAAAGCGTTACACCGGGGCTCTGGGAATAAGGCAAGGAGGGTACGGGGTAGGTTCTTTAGTCAGTAAAAGTCTGACACTGTTTCCCGCTCCGTCCAAGAGTGGGATTCGTCATTCGATGATTTTTACCTACCAAAAAAAAAACAGAAACATGTGTATTTCTTGTTTATTGGTTACTTCTAGGCAAGCGTGCTCCATCGTCAGTCAAATCATCGCTTATCATCGAGTGGTCAAACGCGAGCTTATCAATAGCAAATAAAAAAGCAACGCTTCAGTTTTCTGATTTCTTCACCTCAACGTGTAGGCATGTCTTGGTAGCTTAACCAATTATATATCTATATCTGTATAAACATGTTTCTGTAACTGATCCCCAAATATAATTCTAAACTCAGACTAAATTACCGTTCTCAGCGTCTCATCAATTAACATTCGTATAATCTGATCCTGATTCCCGGGCGCTGTCGAATAATTCAATTAGTTCACTTATATCGTGAGCTATTGACGGAAATTCCGGCCACCCATCGTCTTTGTACAGTTAGAGAAACGGATGTCTCAGTGAATTGACTATCTTGGGGTACGGTAGTGTTGTGAAGTATGGTAAACAGGCTATGACGGCCATTTTAGTCCAACTGATTTACCTATAAATGTTGTTTTATAGTAGGTCGTAAGTTCAGCTAGAGAGCAAAGCAGTGGTGGCCGAGTGGTAACGGCCCCGACTTACGAGTTGTAGGTCGTCGGTTCACACCCAGCCAGGCGTATTACTTTGTGCAATTTATTTCATCACCATTACTCTAAAAAAGGAAAACATTATGAGGAAACCGGCATGTCCTAAAACCAAAAATTCGAAGACAAGTGACATCCATCAGTCCGCACTAGGTCCGCATGGTGGATTACGACCTATTCCCTCTCTTAGAGTGAATGCCCGAGTCCCAGTTTTGCGCAGACCCGATTTGGTAAGGACTATTTACATCAGTAAGTTTGTAAAGAACCCTAAGTGCACGAATCCGTCTCACACGTGTTATTTGTTTTTTCTACATATTTATTTAAATCGTTATTTACTTTTCCTCTTTAATAAAAACACAACAATTAATTAAAAACCGAGCAACGAATACAAATCAATAGTTTTCCTTCCACGTAAAACCTAACACTCCTACCCTCATCAATAATGTACGTTGTTTAAAGTACCGTTTTTTTTTTTTTTTTTTTTTTTTTTTTTTTTTTTTTTATGGTAGGTGAAAATCATCCAATGACGAAACCCGCTCTTGGGTGGAGCGGGAGACTAGTGTCAGACTCTTACTGACTAAAAAACCTACCCCGTACCTTCCTTGCCCTATTCCTGGAGTCGAGGTAACAGTTTCCCACTTCCCTCTAGACTCCGGGAGGCTTCGACCCTGAAGGGCCCCTGCAGTTTGCTGACAACTCCTTGAGGCGCGCGGGAACGGTGCGCGCCGTTGACGACTAGGACTCGGTCTTACAGACGACCGGACGGCGAGCTACCCATTGCTCACCGTCCGCGAGCCAGTGTCTACGGTGGCCGGATATCGGCAGGATCGCGGCGGCGACGGCTACGGCGAGTACGCCGTTGCCTTTGCCTTATGCGGTCGGCCTCCTCCTTTACGAGCATTACTGCTTCGCAGAAGGAGGCGACCGCCTGCCATTCCTCTTCGCTGCGGACCATGGCCTGAACCAGGGCCCGGCGCGAGAGGTCGCCGCCGCCGATCACCCCCACGAGGACACGGCGATGCTCTTCCCAAGCAGGGCACACCTCCACCGTGTGCTCCACCGTGTCCTCCGGGCTCGCCTCACAGTGGCGACACCCGGACGTCTCCTCCGCACGAATCCGGTGCAGGAATCTCCCGAACTTCCCATGTCCGGTGAGAACCTGCGTCATGCGGAAGGTGAGGACGCCGTGAGGTCTATCCAGCCACGCCTCAAAGAGGGGCACTACCGCTGAGATTACGGTGTGCCCAGCGCTGGGTTGCGACAGTCGCTGTTTCCACTTCACCATGAGATCTCGCCGGAGCTCCTTCCGCCACGCCTCGACATGTTCGGGCAGCGGATCTTCGCCCCGGCGTTGCACCTCCACGCGCTGGTCGTGCATGTGTGCAAGGACTGTTGCCTCCAGATCCCATGGTGGTAGGCCAGCAAGGAGGCTCGCCGCCTCTCGGGACACCGTGCGGTATCCCCGCACCATCCGGATGGCCATGACCCTCTGGCAGGCGTTCAGCTGGGCCGCCGGGCGTTTACGTAGCGTCGGCGCCCACACTGGTGCCCCATAAAGGGCCATGGACCGGACGATGCCGGCGTAGAGCCTCCGGCAGAAGGCGTCTGGACCCCCAAGGTTCGGCAGGAGCCGCTTGAGAGCAGCCCCCGTCCGATTGAGTTTGGGGGCCAGACGTCGGAAGTGCTCCTCGAAATTCCATCGGCTGTCGAGGACAAGTCCTAGGTACTTCATCGTCGACCCGACGCCGATGTGAACTCCTTCTACCGTTAGTTGGGAACCCGTTGGTGGCGCGTTCCGAGGGCCGTGAAAGCACATGGCCTCGGACTTGTGCAGTGCCACCTTGAGTCCCAACTGCTGGATCCTCTCAACGACTGTCGCAACCCCACGTGTCGCTAGTTCGACCGCCGCCTGGTACGACCTTCCCTGCGCTAGGACCAGCGTGTCGTCTGCGTAGCAGACCACGCTGACCCCTACGGGGAGGTCGGCGCGCAGCACGTAGTCGTACCCGATGTTCCACAAGGGCGGTCCTAGTACCGATCCTTGTGGGACACCGCACGACATCTCTCGCCGTTTAAAGTACCGTAGCACTTAAATACAATGATTCTGAAGGGGCGCTCAAACGGGCAATTGCTGCAGAGAAATGTATGTTATTAAAATCTTGAGCCCCAAGCGACGCCGGCGTTCGCACACCTATTGTATTTATATTATGTATCTAATTACGGTATTCAAAAGGTAATTATGTCTAAAAACCAGAACAGAATATAAGGATGTTACGGTAAATGCTAGTAAGGGCCCTGACCATACCCGAGGGATTTTCATGATAGTCGTAGAAATATACGCCTGTCGCAACATCACTTTGTGTCCAATTCCGTTTGCAGAGACTCAATATTAGATATGCTAGCTACGCCTTGACTCCCACCAAGGGGTTGTCAACAACTGTAGGGGCCTAGCAGGGTTGAAGCCTTTTGGGGCCAAGGGTTGATGCGAAAGCGGAACACCGGGGTGCTGGAACTATGGCCAGAAGGAACGGTGGATCGTTTAGTCAGTAGAATTCTGACTAAACGATCCCACCATAAAAAAGCTACGCCTTGACTATCGTCAATGAGCCCAAAGTTATAATTTGATGAGTTAGGAGCTAGTAATATTGTGTTGTTTTTTTAAGCTCAGGTGAGCTTAACTACCACATAATATAACATATACGTAGGTGCGTAGATTTTTGTTATTAATTTATTTTATAACATGCTTTGGTGCACAATTAGGATTTAAACAGTTGACCAATGTTGCCCACACCCAAGATAGGCAACTTAATAGTTGCTCGTGTAACCGCACCTGTACTTAAATTCATTCCTGTATTAATTTTTAAACACCACCAACTTGGCACTTAGTAGAATTTCTACCCATCTGTCACTTACGGCCCGCTATCAGGTGTGTCCTCCGAAGTACTCTAACTTAAAGGGCTAGACTTAAAACTTAGTACGTTGAATTATGTAAGTTTTAAGTGTTAATAAATTAAATTGGCGAGGGTTGACTAAGTGTTGAACTTGGTAAGTACTTGTAAAATGGCGGGCTAGGTAATGTATTCGCGTCGTTCGACCGATGGTATAGTTGGGGGCTTATTTTGGGTGCCTAAGTTATTTTATTGAAGTTTATTTAGAGTGAGTGATTGAAAGTTGTGAAGAGGAATTTGTTTTTTAAAGTACTTAGACATAAGTTTCAATTACTTTTAGACCCAGTTCTAGATCTTGCGTCACGAATGGGTTCATATTTTTCGTGAAAATTATAAAATATGCTTACAGTCAGTATTATCAGCTGGGGCGGCGCTAGTAACTTTATATTATACATAATATAAATTAAATATGTGTTAAGAGAATTTTCTGAATGTTTTTTTGTAAACAAATAGATTAAATAAAATATAAAATATGAAAGATTTTTTATATAATAAATAATACTTGCTTTAAGAATTAACCTTTCGACTTTGGTAATTACAGACACAATTAAAGAAAAAATAGGTATGCGAACGCCGGCGTTTGCTTAGGTCTTAATGAATATTGCAAGTTAATTTTGATTACAAAAATATGGGGCATATATTTATTATTATTAATTATGATGTAAAAAATGAAATTAGATTCACATATTTAAGATCTCCTAAAGTAAATAAAAAGGCTACGAGTGAATGAGCTTACCCAGAAATTGTCTTGCCACTCTTCTTAAGCAATTCGAAAAGAATGCGTGCTTACCTCCCCATCCGTATGTCTCAAAAACATAAGACTAACAAAAACCTCACAGTTTTTTGTTTACCGACGACTAGTTTGAACCCCCGGGATTTTTGCCGGCTCAAAGTTTCATCCCTGGGGGGTTGGGGCTATACATCACGGGAGCGTCTCTCGGCATTATGTTCACGTTACATTCCTGAGTGTCGACTTGCGTCTGTTGATTTTATTGAAAGTGATAGATGGAAACTTTGTTTACGGATGTACGGGAGAATGGAGGTGGAATGTAATCGGTTTTTTTTCGGCAGGATGAAAAGTTGGTGACCTATTTTTATTCATAAAGTCCTTTTAATGTAATCTTTATACATAAAAGGAGACACTGACTGACTGACATATCAACGCACAGCTTAAAACTACTGGGACTAGAAGCGTGAAATTTTGCACAAGGTTTCCTTTTATGACGTAGGCGAACACTAAGAAAGGGTTTTTCAAAATTCAGCACCTAAAGGGATGTAATTGGGGTCTAAAGTTACCTAATTCACGCGGGCAAAGCCGCTGGCAGAAGGCTAGTAGAAAATATTTTATTTCTCAAGATTTTTTAGTGTGCATAAAAGTTTCTCTGCCATGGATCGTAATAAACTTATGCTTATTTGTTATTAAGAAGACATTACTCTATTTACCGCCGCCGCTTACGCTGGTATGGCCACGTTTAACGAAAACCGGCAGACTACGTGGGTAACAGATGCCTCGCCATGCCGCCTCCGCCGGGACCCGGAAAACGAGGTAGGCCTAAGAAGCGTTGGATCGACGTCGTAAGGGACGACAGGCGTGCTAATGGGCTTAAGGCAAAGGACGCAAAAGACCGAGCGAAGTGGAGGCGTGCTTGCAGGAAAGCGGACCCCGGTCACCAAGGTTGCTACCGGGACAAACGCTAGGATGATGAGATGATGATGACTCTATTTAAAATAAATGACAAAGAAGATACTAGTAATATGCAGATAATAAAGCTATGGTTTTTGCACCGCGGTGCATATTGCAAAATTCTGCGTTGCGACGAGCGGCACTGCCGATTTTAGCCACGCGGCGACGCAAAGCATTTATATATTTTTTTTAATGCTATAAACTAGTGCTTGATTGCGCTCCCATTTGATGGTAAGCAGTGATGCAATCGTTGATGGTGAGGTGCACTAGTTTATTAAGAGCCTATTCACTCTGGCCTTGAAGACACCTAAATTATAATCGGACGAAAAAACTGCAGCTGGAAAACTGTTCCAGTCTCTCGATGTACGCGGTATAAACGACGAGGCAAAATGCCCGGACCGTAGATGTCTCAAGAACGTAAAGGTGGATTCGGTCTTTAGTGCTTCCCAGTAGGAAATGATGATGATGTTTCCTGATGGCTACAACCCGGGAATCTTTATGACAAGAATGAATAGGTTACTTCTAGGTAAGCGCGCTCCATCATCAACCGCATCGTCGCTTTCCATCAGGTGAGATAGCGGTCCAGCGCAAACCTATACCGCAAATCAATAAAAAAAAAGAAGTTGAGACTTTAACTATTTCACTCCGCTCTTCCAATAACACATCAATCCCATAATCAATAATAAGGCTACAATTTTAAATGATGCGGTTATCCCGTGGTCATCTCTTTGTAGCGTATGCGACTGATAGTTCATAGCGTCCGGTCGCTCGACCACTTTGCTGCGGTTGCTGTCGTTTAGTGCGATGACCCTTGGCACTATCGGGATGTGGTTGTTTGTAATTTATTGTGGCTCATTATAAAAATGAGGTCGCTCAGTTTTTTGCGGTTTGGGGGACGTGTTGACAGAGAAAGGGGAGACAGGAGTAAAAGTATTTTTTTGTTTGGTAGAGTTTTGTTTGAAAGTGGACAGTTTTGAATTTACCTTTATGTCGTAAATTCGTCAGATACTTAATGTAAGTGCAATGTCCCTGATCATTACACAAGCTAAACGTTGTAAAAAACCACGTCTATTTCCAACCAAAAAAAAATCACCCTGGCATTGACTACAAACATTATTCGAGTGAGTTTAGTACATAGACTCATGCCGCCTCTCTAGGAGAGGGAATGGGCCGTAATCCACCACAAGAGCCCAGTGTAGGTTGGTATATGCCACATATCTTCAAATTTTAGTTTTAGGACATGCCATGTTTTGTCACGATGTTTTAGTTTACCGTTTTGAGAGCAATGGTGATGAAATAATTTACACACTAATAAGCTTAACTAGGTTTGAACCCACGACCTACAACTCGCAAGTCAGAACTATTGCCACACAGCCACCACTGCTCTGAAGAAACCGATAGAAAAATCCATTGTTATGAAGTAGAACTCGGTACAAGACATTCTAAGCACAACTACATAGTTCGTGGTTAGTGAACTTGGCCGGGGACTTTCTTTCATGCGAAACTTGGTCCCGGGGCGACAATGAAACTATAAGTATGTAGTGAATATGCAGTCTACGTGAAGTTTTAAGATGCATTTTGTTACAAGAATTTTGTAACATTTTTCGAAGACATCCGACATATATGGCGGATACGTTTATGTCGCATGTTCTGATAAAAAGAGGCGAAGTTTTAAAATATAAACCTGTTTTTAGCGGTCCCAAAAGACGTCGTCTCGTTACACGATCGCAATACCACCTACCGGGTCCTCTAGTACTTTCAAACCTTTTGGGAAACCCACTCAAATTATGGACTAAATTTCATCCAAATCGGTCAAGTCGCTTAGGAAGATTTTAATGACAAACACACGTATAGAAAAATTACATAATATAGAAATTTGGTACGACATCCTTACAAAGGATCATTGTATACACCAATTTATATATGCAACCTTTACTATGAGACCAACCCAAAAATCACGAAAAAAAACCGCTGCTACATTTTGTCGAGTTCATCATCATCATCATCAGCCTTTTAATGTTCCCACTGCAGGGACACAGGCCTCCTCTCTCTAGGAGAGGGAATGGGCCATAATCCACCACGCGGGCCCAGTGCGGACTGGTGGATGTCACATGTCTTCGAATTTTGGTTCTAGGACATGCCGGTTTCCTCACGATGTTTTCCTTCACCGTTTTGAGAGCAGTGGTGATGAAATAAATTACACAAAGTAATGCGCCTGGCTGGTCGGGGCCGTTACCACTCGGCCACCACTGCTTGCTTTTGTCGAGTTATGTGTACATAAATCTATAGAACAGCGGGTTTTTTTTTCGTGATTTTTGGGTTTTAGTTTAGAATCTATTTTTTTCGGTGGGAAATTACATAGCTTATTATATAGCATAGTATAGAATATTCATAGGTAACACGAGGACCGAAAGAATGGGTCAGATTTGTGTTGACTATAACTCACCACTGTTCTCTCTCTTGTTCTCTTCTAACTAATTCGAATAACCCCTCCATTAATTCAGAACCTAGAGAATAGAATAGAATAAAATAAGTGTACCTACAGAAGAAAAAAAAAGATAAAGGAAAAATACACAAAGAAAATCTCTACTTAATTACAGGAAAAGTTCAAAGATTTTCTTGCGATTGTTAAAAGTCTTTTCATACGTCAAACAAAGTTGATTGTTTCTTGTTTACATGAATTGAAAAACTTGTAAAAGACTTGCTTACGTCATTAAAGGTAAATCGACGTTCCTGACTCAACCGAAACATTCAAAGTCTTGAAGCTTCAACATTAAACGTCAAATACTTAATAACGAATTTTGTTCAAAAAGATCTGAGTAGAAGATAAAACGGGGTTCCGTAAAAACTTCATAAAAACCAACTTAAAGTCCTTCCCCGGTCGAGTGTTGAAACTTGGGTTACTTCGCAAGTTGCTCGTTTCACGGCATAGCAGTACTTTTTTCCGATTATAACTTAGGTCCCAGATGCTCGTTGAGATGAATGGAGTTCCCTATAGTGTTTAGTATGAAAATGTGTTTCGATGTTCTAATTTAAGTGGATGTTGTTGTAGATTTTATTTATGATCATAGATTTTTTTTTAGGTTTGAACGATTGTTTGCTTGGTTCTGATTTACGCTGTTAAAAATGTGTGTAAGGGATTTCGTTTTGAGTCTACATGTAGACGGATGGAGAGGGAGAAGGAGGCTATAGAAAAGATTGTGAATGGATTGATTGAAGTGATATGAAAGAAAAGGGACTTAGTGATAGTTTGACGCGTGTTTAGTAATGGGATAAGAGCAGGAAGAAAAAGACGGGAATTAATTTTCCTGTTGGTCTAGTGGTCACTGATGCTACTGGCTAATATGGGTGAATTCAAAATCGCTCACGTGGAAATCGGTTAACCACCTTAAGGGTGCCAAGTTTCGTTAAATTCATTTTTTTCGCCATATAAGGAACGTACCTGCAAAATTTTAAGATTGTAGGTGTTATAGTTTCTGAGCGTTTGATTGATGAGTAAGTAAGTGGTAGATCGCTACGTATCATCATCATCCTAGCGGTATTAGTCCCGGTTGCCAACTTTGGCTTTCACCTCGGTGCCCGGGGTCCGCTTTCTTGCTAAGACGCCTCCACTTCGCTCGGTCTTTCGCGTCCTTTGCCGTACGTTACGACGTCGATCTATCGCCTCTTAGGCCTTCCTCGTCTCCCGGGTCCCGGCGGAGGCGGCATGGCGAGGCATCTGTTACCCACGTAGTCTGCCGGTTTTCGTAAAACGTGGCCATACCAACGTAAGCGACCCTCCTGCAGTTTATCCGCTATGTCACGGACCTGAAGGCTGCCCCGGATGCGGGAGTTTTTAATGTGGTCTTTCCGCGAGACTCCAGATATCCAGCGCAGCATATTCATTTCCGTGACACGCAGTTCGCTACGTATACGTATGAGTATATGTGAAAGACAAAAATGTTTCTCTCAACTGTAGTTTTTTAACCCCTTAATAGCGGCTAACCCGAGATACATTTTGATACAACCACTATTACGTGATTGTGATGTTATTACACATCTTTCATCAGATATTTTGGATTCACAGATTTCTTGTGGATATTATCTAAGCTCAAAACATAAATTTGTGCCTTGCGAATTTAATCGAGATTCTAAATTATGTAATTGTTTTTTTCCAAAATTCATGAAGGTTTAATAAAAATAAGTATTTCCTGAAACAAGTTTTGTGAAACATTCGAGTAAATCGCAGAATAACCTAATGCCAACAGAGTTTTCAGGAGTTATCTTTCTTTTTTCGCGTTACTTTTGCATCAAATATCACTTTGGATTGCGTTCAACAAAAGCTTTTGAACCATGCGTGACGTTGACGACAGGCGATTGAGGAAGGCCCACTTTAAACTTTACCTGGTAAAATATTTAGTTAAGTTTAGATAGTAAACTGCAGATTGATTGAAATCTGCAGTTTACTTTCGAAGCTTAACTAAACATTTTACCAGGTAAAGTAATGGGAAATCGCGTGAATGGTAGTCCCATTGATTCAGGCCTCTGAGGTTTAAGCTATCAACTGCGCTATTCAAATCCAACGGTCTATTATGTCCTCTCAATCGATTTGGATTGGAACGTTTAGCTTTCATGGTTTTGATAATCCAACAGCATGTACGACATAGACTGCCACAATAGAACCGAAACTACCGGAGTATGCTAAGGTTTTTGATGAGTATGCAGTTATGCATAGCATAGCACAATCTTATAATGAGTCTTGGGGCCAAGGGTTGATGGGAAAGCGTAACGCCAGCGCTCTGGGACTAAAGCAAGGAAGGAATGAAGTAGGTTGTTTAGTCAGTAAGAGTCTGACACAGTTTCCCGCTCCGCCTAAGGACGGCATTCGTCATTGGATGATTTTTAGCTATGTAACATAAAAAAATTGCCTTTGGTTGTAGGATATGCCAGTTTCCTCACGATTTTTTCCTGCACTGTTTTGAGGCAATGAAATAAATTACACAAGATAACGGGCCTAGATGGGTTTCAACTCTTAAATCATGGCCGTTATCACTCGACCACCAAGGCTCTCTCCCTCACTATACTATCGCCCGCTCCGCCCAAGGGCGGAAAATGTCATTGGATGATTTTTCCCCATCAAAAAAATATACACTCAAGAACTTTCAAGTTAATACATACGAGTAGTATTAGTGCGATATAAAAGACCTTACAAAACCAAAGTGAAATAAATGTACAAGTCAAATCCAGTTAGGAACCGCAGACCATTCAGGGGTTAACTCCGTCAGCCATTATATGAGTCTAGTCAATACAAATTGCACCGCTGATGCCTTTATCAGGCGAGTCCATTGATATAATCCTAGCTGACTCGCTAACGAATACTCGAGGAATTGAGTTTGCTAAGAGAATGCCCCGTTTTGGGGCCAGTGTGAGGTGGGGACTGAAGCGGTGTTGTAAGATTTTGGTTTTAATATTCTAGTTTTGAAATAGGAGTAAATATACAAAGAAAGTTTGAGAGCAGTGGTGCCCGAGTAGTAACGGTCTCGACTTTCGAGTTGAAGGTCGCGGGTTCAAAATGTTCAAATCCAGTCGGCGCATTACTTTGTGTAATTTATTTTATCAACACTGCTCTCAAAACGATGTAGAAAGACATCGTGAGGAAACCGGCATGTCCTAGAACCAAAAATTCGAAGACATGTGACATCCACCAATCCGCACTGGGCCCGCGTGGTGGATTATGGCCCATTCCTTCTCTCGGAAAGGAGGTCTCCCAGCAGTGGAGACATTAATAAAGCTGATGATGATGATACAAAGAAAGAATATTCTTTATTTATTAACATTTGGAGGTATACGGAATAGAGAGTAAAGTCCCATTACACACACTTCGAAAAGGGAGCACCACTGATTTCGGGCTGTCTTGTATAATGTTGAAATCGCGCGAAGAACTTTGATTGCGCGATGCAGACTCATGGTTCTTATGTGGCGCCACAGATGTCGCTACAAACAATTAACTTCTTTCTTCTCATAGCGAAAGCGTGGAAGTTAATTTCTCTACACAAACTGTTCTTGACGATAATTTACTACTACCACACGAAGCTACTAACTGAAACTAGTTCCTCAATAAATCACCGCTAAAATCTCTTCCTTTCATAACTTGGACTACTTAAAACAGTAGATTCATCTAATTATATCAGCCCCGGCCGGTAATATGGAAAGAGACTGCAGTACTCCGTGCGGTCTGCGGATATTTAAATCTGATAAGCGCAGCTTTCCAACAATTTATCGTCTGTGCGGTTATTACGTGGAGATTTGTTTCAAGTGATTTTCGGATATTCGGATCCAGAATTTTAGATATCTCCATATTTTTGATGGAGTTTCGCAATGGATGTCTTTATTCTATGAACGTGTGGGAAATGTGAAATGATTTTATCGGATTTTTAGTGAATTCACAATAAGGACGCTTTCAATTTAGACGTTTCATGTTGGACGGCTGCCGCACGTTTATCGCGCCGCTGTCGGCCAGTTGCAGTGCGTTAGCAGTCCAACAACAAGCGCCTAAATTGAAAACGAATCCTATTTTTTCAATTTCCTTCTTCTTTTCTTTTATTCAATGACAGGTGCGATCATTATTTTGGAAACAAGTTTTAAAGAAATATTGTATTTGTGTCAATTTAAACTGTCGACATTGTTCCAAAATATATTGGCGATTGGTTCGACGAGTGCTTTCGTGTGTTATTCGCCAAATGACGTGAGATTGACTGGCCTGTCAGTCTAGTAGTTAGTGACCCTGACTGCTATGCTGGAGGTCGTGGGTTCGATTCCCACTCAGGACAAATGTTTGTGTGATGAGCACAATCGTTTGTTCTGTGTCTGGGTGTAATTTATCTATAATATATATGTATTTAAAAATATATGCGTAAGTGTATCAATTGTCTAGTACTCATAACACAAGCTCTGCTTAGCTTGAGGCTAGACGGCGTTGTGTGATAATTGTCGAAAATATTATTACTATTAAGACTGAGCACGCTATCTCTTTTATCCCCATAGGTGACAAAAGAGCTGACAAAATGTAATATTTGGTCGTGAATGTGCGACCAAACCGGTACAATCGCGATAGTGTTAGTCGAAGATATCTATTGTAAGCGGCTAAAAAGTTAACAGATTAGTTTATAAAAATGCTTCATAGCATTGTACTGATTTACAAAAGTAAGAAATAACTACTTTTAAGAAAGCAAGAAATACTTTTAAGAAAGAAAGAAAAGAAAATCGACAACTATTCTCAGTAGAAGACACTTCTATCAAAGTACAAAGTCTGAAGTACCTTGAAGACACTCGGTTAGTATACTTAGCTCAACATTTAAGTATTCTTGCGGAGAGTTCAGAAGTTAAACAGGTGGTGAGAAGAACTTCACACTAACGTCTCCGTCCCGGTGTCACTTTACACATTACTTGGGACAAACGACGGATATACGGGCGAATATTTTGGACCGGACAGAGCAAGGAAGGTTGACAACTCGCTTGGTGGGCCGACGGTATTACATGCGTAGCTGGACAGGATTAAATTGAAGTAGCTCAGGGATAAATAAAATAAAATTTCTTTATTTCAGACCCATCATCATCATCATCAGTCTTTCAATGTTCCTACTGCTGGGACACAGGTCTCCTCTCTAGGAGAGGGAATGGGCCATAATCCACCACACGGGCCCAGTGCGGATTGGTGGATCCCAGTGCGGATTGGTGGATTCCAGTGCGGATTGGTGGATATTCAGACCCATAATAGTCTATAAATTGTTAGTGTATTAGTAACAAAAAGTCCTTGTGTACTATATTAGAATAGATAGTAACTTATAGCTAATTCCACCCACTATCTCTGTATGGGGCAATCCAGCCTATCAGCAATCAGTTTCAGATAAGGGCGTATGGCAGGTTCTGGAGTAGACCGTTACCTAAGAGAAAATATAATATGACAAATAATAAACAATAAAAATAATAATTTGATTTTTTTTATCTTATCTTTTTATCTCTTTTTGATTTTGAAATCCTTTACTTGCTATTTATTATTGGGTCATATTTATTAACCTATCGAATAATTAAAGACATAGTAGAAAGGCATTAGTTGTCTGAACGAGTGAACGGCGTTCGTTTGAGGCTCAAGGATTTAATAAATAAATTAAAATAATAAATCTTTATAACGAAAATCAAAGTACAAGTTTTGATATAAGTAATATTATGTACATTCTATATCATGAGTAACGGTGGTGCTAGGAATTGGTGAAAGGAAAATGCTCCATCACTTTACTAGAAATATTACTTTAAACATCTGTGCCTCAAGGAGTTGTCAGCAAATGTAGGGGCCCTACGGGGTCGAGGCCTCCCGGGGTCGAGTGTTAGTGCGAAAGAGTTACACCGGAGCCCTGGGAATAAGGCAAGGAAGATATGGGGTTGGTTGTTTGGTCAATAAGAGTCTGACACTGTTTACCGTTCCGCCCAAGACCGGGATTCGTCATTGGATGATTTTTACCTACCATGAAAAAAAACCTTAAACATCTGTAGTAAAAAGTTATTGACAAAACTCAAAATTTAGGCTTGCCTTTATAGATTTGGATACACTAAACACTTGATTGTAGACATAACAACAAACAACACTTATCTTTTACCATGGAATCAAACCTAAAAGCTTGAAAACATTCCGTAAATTCAGTATATTTTTACCAGTTAGGCGAACAAAAATATAATAATAAAGCTGCTTTACTCCTGAATGACATAGCCTATATTTTATGTACGCGGGCGAAGCCGCTGACAAAAACTAGAATTTTAGATGACAATTAAAATATCGTCTGCGCTCCCGTTCACATACCAATATGTTTTCACAGCTGCATTCAGAGAGAAAAGTTCTTTCAGCTTTCAAACTTCGGCAAAGAATATTTAATGTGACATTTACGTGTACAAGGAAAAAAGATACCTGACATTCAGGTAAATGTATAGTATTATTTTTTGCAAATAAAAATAGCGTAACAGGAAGAACCATTTATAAATATTTTCATTGGAATTGGGTATTATTATATAATTTAATACCAAACTTATCTATATCAAGATAATTTTATGATTTAGGAAAGAAACATAAAATTATTGCCCAGTGACCTAAAATTATGCCATGATATTTTCAACGTAATTTTTTTCAACAATTTTGTAATTTGTTACTATTTTGATGTACATAAATACTTTATTGTTCTATTGTATTCTATTTTACCATGAACAAAATAATTCTTGCATCAAAATTAACTTTAGATATTGGAAATATCTACAGCTTAAATTTTTTTTTGTCAAAAGCTATTACTTCTAACTAAATTCTTTTTTACTCAACAACTATTTTTAGTACATTGGATTATAATGTATATTCACCTAAATTTAGGTTCAGCCTAACGAGAGTAATAATATATGTATGACCAGCAAAAGGCACTCCAGAAAAGGTCCATCCAGAAAGTTAACGAAATAAGGTCAATTATAAGCCCAACACACATAAACTTAATCCAAACTAATTCCCTAAGAACCTGTGACATTCAACTTACTCCCAATTCTCCTAACTAAGTTACAAGTAAGTTAGAACAAAACTCTCCAAGCGCCGATCTATTTAGAAATATTGCTGTACTTTAACTTCAATACTCGTAACTATATTAAGAGTTACCAAATAGCCAGTTTATCTAATTTCCTTTAGTACTAAATTCATGTTAGACAGTGAAAGCCGTCTCCACATATGTGAGCTTCAACCCTCCAATAGAATCTAGACTTTGTTGTACCCACGTTAGAGTACACATTCCGTTGCTACATTGACTTTAATCAGCTGATTGCTGTGAACAACTTTTATACGTTGTAAGAACGTAATTTGTGCAGTTCGAAGATACATGGATGTCATAAAGTTGATTACACCTATTTGGCTGGATACGGCATTTATTACTTCGAGTGCGAACGAATAGGATTGCTCGTTCTTGAAGTTTCTTCTTTATTTTAATTTCGTGTAGGTGGAAAATAAATGGGAGTACACAAGTTGCATTTGTGTTGTACCGAAGTTGTATTAAGAAAATTGCGAAGGAGTTTAATTTTCAGTAAATGGTTTTGGGAGTTTGTAATTGAATTCGTACGTGCGTGTTGGCATTTGAATTGGGACTACAGAAGGTATTCTAGCAATTTAATTTCATTGTTTACGGATCGTGTTATTTACGAAAACATTTTAGTAATATAAGAAACACGTAGAATACTGCTCGCTTACAGTCTACATGATTTAAATGTATAAAATATTGAAGATTGTTATGTATGAAAAATATTACTCAAGATTTTTTTTCAATACCAAGATATGAACTAGTGCTTTACTGCGATCCCATTTAATGGTTTTTAGTCATATAATCGATGATGGTAAGACGTTCTAGTTAATTAGACTAGAGTTTAGGTCTTTGACCCATATAAATTTAGTAATTTAGTCTTGAAGACACATAAAGTATAATCGGATGGAAAGACCGCAACAGGCAAAATGTTCCAGTCCTTCGATGTACGCGGTATAAATGACGAAGCAAAACACTTAGTTTGGACCGTAAAGGTTCCAACAACGTAAGGACGGATACTCACCGTTTGTTGGGTTGTCCGATGGTAGAAATAAGACGACGGAATCAAGTCGTGCAATTCCCAAGCACTATCCGAAATAATCATTATAATCCATAGTCAGGGGCAACAATAAGACTCCTTACCCACGGCGACCTTTTTTTTACTATTGAAATGTATTTATATTTTAGACATTTTTTTCACTTTTGTAATCACCCAATAGTTTCTTTTACACGGCTGAAACCGTGTCAAGTTTGTAATGATAATAAACGACACGTATAATAGGTATATCTTTTAATTACCCTTTGGGTTTTAAGGTTAGAGCTTCATGCCTTTTTCTGTGATCATCGCTGGTTCAATCTCACTACCTACAGCCCTTAGATTATATCTTGTTCAAACAGAACATATTCTCTTAAAAAAACAAAAGCAACTGTATAACCTTGTTAACATTTTCGCGGTTCCCCGACAAGATTGAACGCTCTGTGTCTCGTCGTATACTCGCGGAGTTCTACGCTAACATCTTATTGAGACTGCCAACTTAACTCCAACTGTAGTCTTTTCATTTTTATTCTATTTTCTTGTTACATATGTGTTGGAAAAGAATTCTAAATTCCTTTTGAGTATAAAGGTTTTTTGATCAGAGTTCTGAAAACGTCTCGTTGGCAAATGAAGTAACTACAAAAGTTGCTGGAGGCCCTGTACTGTTATTTGAATTCTGGAAAATGAAACCTACAAGAGGGTTTAGCTCAAGCCAGGTCGTTGACGTCGCGCTCAGTTCCCGCGCACCTCAAGGAGTTGTCAGCAAATGTAGCGGCCCCACTGCAGGGCCGAAGCCTCCTGGGGCTCGGTCCGGCTTCTGAAAGCAAGGACCGACCCGGGATGGGGGCTAAGAAGGAATGGGGTGGGTTGTTTAGTCAGTAAGAGTCTGAAACGTCCTTTTGTACCACCCTAGAGCGGGACAAGTTATTAGATGATTTATAGTTTTAAGAAAAAGTGTCTTGCACATCTTTGACGTTGTGATTTTTTTCTATTTATTTAAAGATTCTATTTTTTTATATAGTCAGGTATAAATCACAAAAACTTTAAGATAAATTCAAAAGATATATACCTACAGGTACTTAGTCAGATTAGCACTAACATTTGTTTGTTTTTATAGACCTCGCAATGTCAAAGCCATTACATTACTTAAAACTAAAAAGAAACCCATTTCGGTACTAACAAGTACAAAACCTTAATCCATCTAGAAAGTACTTTAATATATTTTCCACTTTATCTTCGCCCGTCGCTCATAAAGCTAGATATTATCTGAAAAGATTTTCACTTAGAAAGCGAAACTTGGAACTCTTGGACTTCACTTGAAATCACGTAATGTTCCCTTTATTCAGGATTAAAACGAGCCTTCTACGTATATAGTTTGTTTTCTTGAAACTGTGTTTGAGACAATTTCTTATCATTTCTGTGTGTCTGAAAAGGGTGAAAAGTTTGTAATTGCTATTTAATGTTTATTCGCACAATTTTTTCAATATTTTAAGTTGTTTGGGGGTATGCCGAACAGAGAGTAAAGTCCCGCAAACCTCCGTTGAAAAGGGAGGATCTTCTAACCAGCCATGTGTTATAGTCTGGTGGGCTACTGCCCAATTGTTGATTTCGGGCTGTCATATATGCTCTAATCGCACGGAGAACTTTCATTACGCGATGCAGGATTCTTGCAGTTCTCGTGTGACGTCATATATGGCGCTACAGTTGGATTGTTCGAATGAGTTTCATGGCCCTGAAACGAAGAGACCAATCTAAGGAATTATTCAATAAAAATATGACATTCCAACTCAATCTACTCATAATAAGTTTTCCGACTTTGTGTACATATCCTAAAGATGTTGAATAGCACTCCATCCAACCAAATTGTAAGTTACAGCTAGATATATATGTATATTGAACTCAAGCGAGGAATTTTTCCGTTGTAATTTGAATGGTGGAATTTTCCTTCAAAACAATTTAGAATGCGCCTCAATATTTGTTATTTGTTTTTAACACTGACAAATTCATAAAAAAAACTCTGTCAATCTACACTAATTAATAAAGAGGTAAAGTTTGTTTGTAGGAGGTAATCTCTGGAACTACTGGCCCGATTGGAAAAAAATTAGCAACAATAGAAGGCTGTTTTACTCCTGAGTGACTTAGGCTGTATTTTATGTACGCGAGGGAAGCCGCTGACAAAAGCTAGTTATTTATAACTAAATTCCACGTAATGTTTTTTTATGATTAATGGACAAAACAGTTAAGCTGTCATGTAGTTGTAGATAAAGTCAGCGGCATTTACTATACCCTATTCGCGTTAAAATTAGACATTTAAAGAAACCTTTTATACTGTTTGTACAAACGATTTTAACTTCTATTCCGTAAGCATAAAAATTACATTAAAAACAAAAAAAGTAATTAAACAACCATTTACTGCAGCCGTCATTTCTCAAACTTAAAACTGGTTGAACGTACACTAAAAAGGTTTTCTTAAATGTCTCTTCATAGAAAAGCTATAATAAAATATATAATAAAGAATATAAATATATTGTATCAGCATATCTACCAATATATCTATCAGAGAGTCTGCTCATAAAATTCAACAAGACAGAAACAAGAAAAGAAAAATATTATGTAAGAAAACAAGAGATCCCATCATAAAATATTTCGTGGAAACTACTAAAATGATCTGATTCTAGGAACTGTAGGAACAAAGCTACATACAGCATACAATTGTAGACTCAAAGGTTTGCAAAAGAACTCTTCAAAGAGTACAGAGGGTTTTAATTTGAAATAGCATGACTTTATGTAACGATACGTACAATACGATGAAAGATATTTTTTGCTATATTCCTGAAATTGTTTATGATAGCTTCCTAAGTAGCAAGATAGTTTTATAATGGCACAGAATAGCATTAGCCTTAAAATGTTCCCAGTTTTGTGACTCAGGCGTCCTCTATAGGAGAAGGAATGCGCCGTAATCCACCACGCGGGCCCACAAGTCTTCGAATTTTTGGTTTTAGGACATGCCGATTTCCTCACGATGTTTTCTTTCACCGTTTTAAGAGCAGTGGTGATGACGTTAATTACACAAAGTGCGTGGCTGAATTTGAACCTGAGGCCTACAACTCGTAAGTTGGAGCATTTATCACTCGGCCACCATTACTTAATAGTCTTACCTATAGCAATCAACTTGTAAGACTAAACATCCAAAGGGAATCTAATAAACGGTTTGATTAAGACCGTGGGAAAAAAAGGTTTCTTCACACAAACTTCCAACCCCTGTTTCGTCCCCTTACGGAGTGAATTTTGTGAAATCCTCGTTTTTGTCATAAAAAAAATCTTGTGTATAATTTTATGTTCCTAGTTAATAATTTCAACTGTGCATTCATATGTCAGTCAGTCAGTTTGCCATTCCATCCGTATACTGGTCTTGACAAACATGGCTTTACCTTTGAGATCAACTCGTGCGGCTTTTATAACTCAGTCACGAGTTCTTTATACAAAAAAATTAAAAAAACACCAAACAATAAATAAAAAAATGTCCTATTTTGACAAACAGTATATCCCGCAGCTCAAAGGACCCAAAACAGGCCCCTGAGGAACTACCGCAGAATTATTTAAAATAGACACAATACAAAAAAGGAAGTTCCTCCCGTTCTACAAAACTGAAAGGAGACAAAGCGAAAGCACTGTATTCAGGACGACACAAAGCCGTAGTAACGAAAGAAATCTCTCTAGAGACACAGATGTTAATTGAAAATAGCGAAGAATTGAATTTGGTTGGAAATTCTCGGCTTTTTTTTTTGGAACACACTGCAGTTGCGGCTGTATGGCAAGGGATATTGTTTACAAAGTTTATATTAAAACAGAAACAAAGTTTTTTACCATTAGCTTCTATCATATTTATCAATTTACGTTTGTCTGTACCATAGGTCTTTACCAACATTTATCAAAATTGATTCAGCATGAAAACAACTCAAATAAACTGACGGAGTTATTTTTGGATTTAAAATATTTTCTATGATTAATTTTGGAATTTACTTTTTAGTCAAAAGCAATAATAATTCTACTTTCACGTGTATAAAGTCGCGGTCTGAAGATATAGTGCAATTAATTGGGTAGCACAATTCTCCATGGCAAGACTGATGTGAATTGTTTTACGATATTAAAAAAAAAGTAAATAAGGACAGTAAGAAGTAAGAAGGCTTTTCAACAAAAAAAAATACACATTTAACACGAAGTGGAAAATAAACGATTGTACAACTTAAATGACTTTGAAAAACGCTTATTTTCGTACTGTAAACTTATATCTATGTTTTTATATAATCTGGATTTTTTCCTACTTCGCTAACAAGTACCTCCGTGGGCGAGGGGTTAAGCACTATATGAACAAAATAAATCAAATGCACTTCGGATTTCTCAGCTAAATAATAATGCAGTGAATATACAAACACATTTGCATTTCTCCTTAAAACCAACGAAATAGCTTAACTAGCAAATAAAGTTAGTAAAAACTAGTCCAACATTTCTCTTACTTCGTTTAATGTACGTATAGTTGAAAAAATACTAACAACTAACAAACTTACTATACTTATGCCATAAAAGGTAGAATTATCTGTTAGTTGAAGTTAATCTCTGTAAATATTAATTTGTTTTTGAAAATTCTTCAAGCGATATGTTTCTACACTACCATTATTCGTTTATTTTTGATGGGTTGGCGCTTGACCGCTATCTCACCTGATAGAAAGTGATGATGCGGTCGACGATAGAGTATGCTTACCTAGAAGTAACTTATTCACTATAGACTTAAATATTCCCGGGAATTTCTGCTGTTGATCTCGTGGAAGCGCGACTCTGAGCGTGAGTTCCTAAGTTCCTAGATAGAATAAAAAGTGCTATGGGTTTTTTTTTGTGGAAGTAAATAGTGTAATATTACGAGTACTAATGAAACTGTGCCTCGGTAAAACATATTAAGCATTTTGTCCTGTGTTTATGCCAGGTCGGATTGGATTGTCGATATCGGAATCGGACTATGAAACTATAGGAACACAGAGTGCAACTGTGTATGCATATACGCTTAAGCTGGTGCTTCAGTCAGGACGGGACGCACGAGATATGGTTATCTCGTGCGTCCCTGACTAATATCCTTTGAGATTGGTCACTTTGATCGAAATTCGGATGAGAAGATTATTACTTTGGAGATTATTGTAAGTATTAATATCCTGAAACAGTAGTTATAAGTTACAAGCCTGTACATAAAGTTTATAGCTTAGCATGTTCAACCATACTGTCTAGTATCTGCTATTATTACCTAAAGAACGTCATCCCACCCGTATGGGGGGACGAATAGGTAGGTATAAAGCGGTTTAAGAGTACATTCATTGCGAAGGTACAGCTACGACGTGGAATCCCTATAGCAGTCAGTGTCTCCTGATAATTACCAAACAAGAGTCTTTAAATCAAGAATGAATAACATGAACAGGTTACTTTTAGACAAGCATGCCGAAAAGTAATCTATCTCTCTTCAGTAACAGTCTAACACACTCTATCGCTCCGCTCATGAGCAGGAGATATTAATGGATGATTTTCCCACCTAAACAAAATTCTCGGTCAAGAAAAAAGAAAATATCTATCTACAAGAGTAAGAATAGAATAGGTTATTTCTAGGTAAGCGCGCTCAATCGTCGACCGCATCGTCAATTTCCATCAGGTGAGATAGCAGTCAATCGCAAATATATATAAAAAAAAAACACCATTACTTACCATAAACGTGAGATAGATGTTAAAGGCAAGCCTAAACAGAATAGAAAAGAAAAACATATACCGTTGCTTCGCAAAAAAACAAGTACATGAGAAGGACAAAAACCTAGTCATTGTCAAAGTTCTCATTACACTTACATTGATTAAAAGTAGTGCCTGTTTACCAAATACCTACTTCCACAGTAGTATCCAGTATCCAACGGCTACCAGCGAAACGATATATTACGTTGCTCAGCAAACAGAAAAAGCAAATGACGCTCAGTTTGTTGCAAACGTTCGCAAAAACTGAACTACACTCAACATGGCGAAGTATCTGACGTTAATATCGTCCGCCTTGAAAAAGGAAATATATTTTCGTGTTTTATTAAAGCAATTTTGGTCGTTCGGCAGGGTCACCGCTTTGTTTGGTATTGTTTCTTTTTTTAAGGGACGATTGTGTTAATTGTTTATTTTAGGCTCGTATCTAAAGCTAACAGTATCAGATATTTAGGTTTTGGAGTTTTTTTATTGGTAGCTTTATCGTGATTATTATCTTTTAATTTCTTCAGCAGTTAAACTAGAAGTCACCAATCGGTAATCTGTTTTTGCTTTAAGCAGGTGTGTTTTAAGATATTGTAGCTTCAAGTGTGTCTTTCAGTAAAGGCATTTCTATTTCTGTGGGCTATAGTAGTTTGTGTGGTCGAAATATCTTTAATGTTCCTTTCCTCTATAACCTTTTTGTAGCTTTGAGTTATCAGCCTTATAAATTTAGTCCTCCATTGAAATTTTGTTTCAAAGTACGGTTTAAGTTATCTTTTTCCGTTTAGGACACTAAACGGAGGTGTAATTGAAATATTTAGAGATATTATGAAATTTATTATATTATGAATCGAATGAATGAATGAATCATCATGAAATGAATCGAATCATTCGATTCAAAATTCTTGAATGTACAAGTTTTTTGGGAAAGTTGAAACTTTTTATTAAGCAACTATATTCCATTTGCTACACAGCAACTTCAGTCACATACTGTATGTATATGCTAAAGTACACAACGAAACTTCTGACGTATATTACCAATAAATAATCATGAATATCCGTTCCAAAGTTATTGCATAAGTTTACGAGAAACGCAAGATTTCCCTTTTAAGAAGCAACCCTTATAAGGCAGGGGTTAATGGAGCTACCCGTAGTATGAATGTTATAGCAACTAAATCTTTTATATTACTGCAGAGGCCCCATCTTGGAAACGCAACAACGAGTTATGAATTAATTTTATTTACAAATTAATCGTTGTATTCCTCTATATAAGGTTGATTTTGGAGTGGATTCTTAATATGTTCTAATTAGTAATGAGATAGGCTTTTAGATATTTCTCTTTGTTCAGTCTTGTCGGATTAAATAGGGTCAGGATTTCTCACGTCATTTTTCACCAGACGTGTCTGTGTTGGGTAGTCTAGACATTTAGGTTTTCTGCCGCAAGGTCTTGATTTATGTGTGACATTCAGGTGAGAGTGGGCGTTCTCAGACGCTTTTTTGACCGGTGTTGATTCTTTAGACTGACAACTTGACAAAGTTTTATATTTTTTCCATTACGCACTCGTTATTACGAGAGATATTTCTCTCGTTGGATAGAAATGATCATAAGATATCATTAGACGTATAACTGCGATCATAAAATCTAGGAACCTATTATACCATTATGCTATTAGGCCATCACGATTTGATCGTAAAAGGAATAGTGTGTAGAAAAGTGATATCTATAAAACGTCGTAGTAGTTATCCTGGTCTGCCTGACATGGTAATAAAAAAAACCGATTTCTAGAAATCATGAACGGAAAAAATATTACACGATACAAAATATACACGATATACAACACACACGGTATGAAATAAGGTAATTAATAATTGTGTATTTAATAAACTTTTTGAACGGTTCCTCATTAAAGTAACCTTTAAATATAAATTTGTGTTTAAACGAAATAACGCTCCGATTATTCAGATCAGAATAATTACGAAAATTACAGATAATATTTACGGCAATATCGGGGAATTGTATTCATTTTCGATATTTGCTCCGGGCAATATTTTGCAGCCAGTGTTAAGTACTTAATTCAATCAGTTATAATAATGAACTTAACGTTTAATTACGAAGCTCCAGTTTAAGTATTTTTTTTAAATTGATTTTACATAAACACCAACCAAATCGGTGCATAAAATTAAAAAAAAATAATTTCGGAAAAGCGTAGTCGAGTTTCAGTTTTTTGTGATAGGAACTTTACAACACCTTTGTCAATGAAAGAATTACATAACATTCTCGAGAAATAATGGAGAAATTATAGTTAAATACGCATATAGAAAGAAAGAAAGAAAGTAAAATAATTTATTTGGTACAGCATAAGGCACAAACACAATAATTCGATAACAAAAAAAAAAAGAACAAAATTGTTAAAAACAATATTAGTGGTAGACAAACTGAATTATTTACAGTATCACAGACCCTAGAAAATATATTTAAAACTATAACTGTAACAATTTCCAAGTCAAGAATACAAATACGGATACAAAAATATTGATGACCTTTCCATCCCTATGAATAGAACGATATTAAAAGGTCCTTTTCAAAGAAAGTCCTACGCGTAAACGGAGGCAAGTAAACTGGACCAAAATATTCCATCGTAATAATCGTATTGGCAAAAGAAAATCCCTTTAATATATCTATTTATAGAAAGGGTACTATTTATCCCGATAAGCCTTTGATAATGAGACGGACATTAGAAGAGAATCTAATGTATATGGAGAATCATGAAATAGTCTTGACGAGGATAGAGCTATTGCTTGTGACGTCCCTTGATGAGAAATAAAGTATGCTGCGGTCTTCCAGTCCATTTTTAACTTGGGTGTCTTTAAGGCTAAAGTGAATCGGCTTTTAATACACTGGGGCCTAATCATCAATAATTGCCAATGCGATTGCAAGCAGCGATCTGCTTGCTATTAGGTAAAATCGCAATCACGCACTAGTTTATATTATTACTAGCTATCCCTCCCGGTTTGACCCGCATTTTTAATCCAATGACTACGGAATAGGGCAACCCCTGCTCCCTTGGAATGTTCTTGGAACCTTCCCCATTAAATAGACACTGAAATATTTTTTTAATTGGACCAGTAGTTCCTGAGATTAGGGCATTCCACAAAATAAATTCTTCATCTTTATAATATTAGTTCACATTTAATAGAGAAGCAGTGTAAACTTTAAAATCAACTTATCCGAAAATAAAAACAGCTTATTGTTCATGAAAACAGTAATACAATACAAGTTAAACACGAAATGTTCTCGTAAAAGTACACGATAATAAAAATAACATCGGCCCTAGAATATGTACTTGGGCAACCACATTATTACTGAAATGAATGTAGTTGTCTTTGGGAGAAACAATTACACTCAAGTTTGTGGACAAATGTGCTATCACTAGGGTCAGACAAACGATTTACAAGAACACTTTGAGGTCAGGATAGGAAACGCCAATGTAGAAAAAGGTAGCATGATTGTAGTGTAACGCGTAATGGTGGTACGACCCTTGGAAATATTTTGACAATAAGTTGTGAAATAAATATCAAGTATGTGTGATCGTTAGAGACAATGTAATGACTTTTAATTTATTGATCTTTAGGGGTTGAAGTTTTTCATGAATATAGAGTACTTTTACCATAAGACAGTCTTACTGTCTATGGACGTGTAGTTTCATAGATATATATGTTCGTCATTATGTGCATGCAAAAAATATTACATCGATTTCCATTGATGGACTAGCGATCATAACTTTATTTTGAATGGCATTTTTTTTCATAATTATGATAAGGTGATTATATACATTAGTACATTTATGTTCTTAAATACTGCTAATGTATCTGTCGCAGTAAGATAGATATAGCCGTAATATAGTTATATCCCTAGGGATATGATTATATACCGGAACATAGTTATACGAAAGCGATTCATTACTATTTCACTAGGGATATAGTTATAAAACGGACCAAGTTTAGTGATATACTTATATTACTAGATTAAGTTTAGTGAAATAGCTTTCGGAGTGTGCGGCGCAGGCGACGCGCCGCCTCCCCCGCAGTGTACAGTGTTTTACTAAAAGATGTGCCTGTAAGAAGCATTCAGTGCTATGTAATTCTAGATGTCATGACTCTTCTTCTTGTCTGAACAAAAATTAAAAATATTAAAAAAAAACCAAGATCTCAACTTGTTGATAAGAAATAAAGGTATCTCAAAATTGTTTGGCTTTAAAAGATTTATAATTTTTGATTAGTTTTAATTGTATCGTTAATGTTTAAATTCCAAAAAATATTATTACTTTAACACGTGTTAATGTCACAAAGTATTGTAAAGTTAGTCAAGATACATAAAGTTGATTTATTAATAAAGATAAAACCAATAAAAAAAATTATTTAATTATATACCTATAGTAAATTTCTATTTCACTAAGCTTAATCAAGTAATAGGTCTGTCTCAAAAAAGTCTCACACTTTTGGAATTTTTTAATTTTTTCAAAAATGTTTAAGAATAAATAAGCTTTAATGTACTACAATATGATGACAATAAGAAACAATATGACTTTTTTGAGACAAACCCTAATATATTTATAACACTGAACTTAATCTAGTAATATAAGTATATCACTAAACTTGTTCCGTTTTATAACTATATCCCTAGTAAGATAGTAATGAATCGCTTTCGTATCACTATGTTCCGGTATATAATTATATCCCTAGGGATATAACTATATTACGGCTACATCTATCTTACTGCGACATATCCAAAGTCACTCTGTATAAAATGGTTAACGATATCTAATGAGTAAAAAATTTTCGCATTGTGATGAAAACAAAAATTTATGGTTTCAGTGGCATAAAATTTAAATAGATTAATGTTAGTTAAGTAAGAACCAGTTTTCCAGCATGTATTTATTGAAATCCAAATCAACAAATTACAATCTAATTCATCACCCATCAATAAAACCCACATTTAAAATCCTAATTCAATCCCAACCTCTAACTCTAACATCCACGTTCACATCGCACGGATGGATGTATCCCCCTAGGACATAAAACCGTTTAGTGGATAATGAACTGACATTAACGAGGAGAGTGGGGCCGAATGGGATAGTCGATTGTTTTGTGTGACTTCCGTTTTTGAATATTGCATTCTCATTTGGTAGCTTTTGATTGGTGAGTTAAATGTCATACGGAATTTTAAAAAGTGAGTGAAGAGTGTGCATGGAGTTTCTTGCACATTCTTCTCCATAAAGATATACGCTTTGGGATGTGCGATTAGTACATTTTTTTAAGGACCGACAAACTCCTTGACCTTTCGAAAATGTCTGTAAATGGTTTATTTGAAAAAAAATGTTTTTTGATTTTTACTTTGAAGTTCGTAATGAAAAAAAAAGAAGCAAAATTACTGGCTGGATTTTTTCGAGTGAATATCAGTAACTATTTTAATCGCAATTTAATTCCTAGTGAACATTATGATTTAAAATTGATGTAGTTTTGTATCGCGGGAGCTGAGAACTTTAATGAAGTCGCGTAGCTTACGAAAAGGATACTAAATATTTAGCTACCAAATGCTGTAAAAACTAAATATGTTACAGCCACATTGTAACAAAAATATAGGGACTGTATTTAATACCAAAAAAAAACGAGATTCGGATGGAACTAGACTGATTGCCAAAATAAAAACAAAATTGGACAGAAAAAAAATCAGCAGTGTCAAATTATTGAAAATTGTAAATTTATATATAAGTGTTATACTTTTTATTGTAGATACATCATTAATACAGTCAGACAGTTAACTAGTCAGGCATTTTCTTTTTTAATTAAATTTTGTTTATTTGCCACCATTTTTAGAATCAAACTTCCCAGGCTTAGAAAGCCAACAAAAAATTTCATACCTTCATCAATAATGGCGCGTTGGTCTCCATCAATATTCTATACACTGAATTTACTTAAGAATTTGGTCACGAGTGCAGAATCGACGCGGTAGCCTAAAAGCGGACTGGCTCCAAATGTAAGCTCACTGTAGCTCTGAAGTATTATCCCACGTCCGAGAAAAATAGCACTAAGGCAGGGCAAGTAAGACTATTCATAAATAAACAAGTCACTTCGCACAAATGAAAATTCAGGGGGTAATATCACAAATTCGGGGCAATATCACAAATTCAGGGTAATTTCACAACAACGACCGTAGCACCTCCAGAGAAAGTTTTTCACAAATAAATAAAACGCTGATTCAGGCATACCCTATTTCATACGGACTACGAACTCAATTTTCTTGAGTGCATTACGGTTACCAAATAAAATATTATTCGTTCTGGTCGGGTGGTCGTTACTTAGCAACCAGCGCGGTCATAACTCGAAAACCGGGTAGTATAAACAACCGGTTACCCGATATTTTATTGGCGGATTTATGCGGATATCCGCAGGGACATGGTTTTTGTAGGGTTATTTTATGGAATTTGCATGTGGGTAGTAATGTATCGTTTTCGGATCGGTCCGGCCTTTTGATTGGGAGGGAGTGGGTAGTTCGAATGGTGTATAGCCGGTTACTATGGGTTATAGAATGCCTTCAAAGAAAACTGAATATCATGTCGTTATGAGCGTATATTATTTTGTTTTGTATTTTTTTAACCCTCAAAACACGACGGTATTTATATGTATTTTAACGTGTAATATATAATATTACTTACTTTTTCATACAAGAGAAATTTCATAGTTTTCAAGCTCATTTTTGTTACTTGAAAAAACATGTTGCTTTAAAATTGTTGTACTATAATATGACAGGGCTTTTTTTCTATCTAATAAAGTATTTCTTTGTGATAAATATGCAAAAAAAAAATCATTTTATTTTCTTCTACTAGTCTGTGGAAGATAGGTGACTCAATAAAAAACTATATTTTTCTTCTTTCATTGAAAATGTTCACACCAAAAAAAAACACTACAAATAGACCCAACATATAAAGTAAACACGTGCCCAACTTATTTATACAGCTACTTATATTGCAAGTATATTTGCATTTCCATCTTTTTCAATCAATCCCTTCATGTTCAGGAAACCGGGAAAGCTCGGACCCGGGACCCGTTGTCATGGCAACCAGTCAACAGCTCGAATAATTCCGATGCCAAGATTAATCGATCGACATCTGCAAAAGGCGGACAGAGTGTTTCGAGATTAGTCAATTGGGATTACTCGCTACCCTTGTCATTGGATTCTGACCTCTATTTTCTAAATCCAACGGTGATTTTCGTCTGAATTCTGGCGACTAGGGTAATAAGTTGCGGGAGGCTCGTTTGGAATAAGTGTACTGTTTATTTGAGGCTAATTTATGTGGTTCTCTTATTGTGAGCAATGGTCACGTCATAAACAGAGATCCCAGTATTCTGCTGGCAGTATTTCAGTATTTTTCCGTCGAACAAATGGGAATAATGGACGTGTAGTCGTAAATTGATTCTGAGATACGATATTATTGAGATACTGATACATTTTGGCCGAACTATATAACCGATAGTGATATTAATAATAGCGAAACAGCAGCCATGGAAATAAAATTGACTGGAATCCAATTTTGAATATGTTCCTTACCCAAGTATATGGATATGGAAATTCAGTCAGACGGAACTTCTAGTAACAATGATTGATCTAGAAACTAGCTCTTGGAACCGTAGTTCAATATGGAATGTTTGTGAAGCTCTCTAGAGCTAAATTTACTTCTGAAAAGTTCAAAAGCGAGTAACATAGATATAAGTTTCTGAAGAAAGATGGTTTATTACTCTATTATTGATTCGAATAAATCGGAATAAATTTAGCATTTTACAAATTTCACAAAATGTACAAACAGAGGATTTTGATATTTAAAGTACAGGAAGAACCGGTCATATGGCGGGTTCGGTAAAATATTTTATAAACTGAAAAATATATGAGGCAATGCAATTTGTAAAGACGTATGAATACTAGTTAGCGCATACACTGAATGATACTTTACTAAAATAATATTAGATATAAAAGAATGAAATGGATTACAGTACATGTTAAAAATACCTTAATATGAATGATTCAAACAAAAATCACATCACATCATCATCATTATGAATGACATCAAATGTCGAAAAGTTTTGTAAATCTTAATAGAGGTTAGTTTTGAAAGTTTCTACACGAGTTGCAACTTTACGGACTACAATTTATATTATTTTTAGTCACGTATGTTGTTTTTGTTTTGAGAAGTATTTAATTGTCTATTGGTAAACGTCCCTAAAATGTTATTTATTACATGTCGCACTAGTAGTAGTTATTCTTATGGGCTCCAAAAATTAGTACTTAGATTATTCTTTGTACATAAAATAAACATCTACGCTAAATTTCAGCATTCTAAATCTATAATAGAATAGAATTCACTTTTAAATTTCTTTAAACCGATAAAGGTGTTTTTTTTTTCTGCATGCAGATTTGCTCTGCAGAAAATGTCAAATGGTCAAATGCAAAAAAACGCGTCCCGCGTGCGTATTGCACTCATATGAATAAATATTGGTATCAAAAAGACATTTGTGGAGGTTAAACAAGCGGAAGAAATCCGGATGCATGATGAAATCCGCACGATATTAAAAACACCCAGGGTTTGGATATGGCGATGATGAGTCCTTAAATGTAGCAATACTTAACTAATAATACTTTTCCTCATAATATAGTTACAGATCTGGCAACATATATATACTTTACTATAAAGTAAATTCTATTCTATTATCAAGTCATTTAGATTCCGTAGTGCCAGTCATCTTGAATAGTAACAAAGCCATCACACTGACTTTACAATAGGCGATAGCAATCACAGAATACATTCATATAGTCATCTATATTAGAGGAGGTTCACACAACGCAGCTCGACAATCGGTTATATGGGAACAGGTAATCAATGATTGAATATTTAGTGAGTGATTTTAAATCATGCGATCTAATGTGGTTGCATTAGGATTATATTTGATCGCTCAAACGACTAATGATTATGAACATATTACAAACATTGACCAAATATGATACCGATGATGAAGATAGCAATATTTGAAAACAAAGAGATTTTAAATCATGCTATTAAATGTGGTTGCATTAGGATTAGATTAGTTCGCTCAAACGACTAATGATTATGAACATGTTACAAATATTGGCTAAATATGATACTGATGATGAAGATAACAATTTGAAAACAAAGTGATTTTCAATCAACCGATCTAATGTAGTTGCATTAGGATTAGATTTGATCGCGCAAACGACTAATGATTATGAACATATTACAAACATTGGCCAAATGTGATACTGATGATGAAGATAGTAATTTAAAAACAAAGTGATTTTAAATCATGCGATCTAATGTGGTTGCATTAGGATTAGATTTGATCGCTCAAACGACTAATGATTATGAACATATTACAAACATTGGCTAAATGTGATACTGATGATGAAGATAGCAATTTGATAACAAAGCTAAAACATAAAATTTGAAACTAAATATATCTTTAACTCTAAGTATAAATTTTTCTTCAGTATTAATTTGACTAATATTATAAAGCTGAAGAGTTTGTTTGTTTGGTTGAACGCACTAATCCAGTTGAAAATAGCAGTCCGATTTGAAAAATTATTTTAGAGTAGCATAGCTCATTTGTCGAGGAAGGCTATAGGCATATAAACATTACGCTATAATCTACATATATATTTTTGACAGTGTAACGAAGATGTTGATCATATAAAGGTCTTAATGAATCGTATACGACCCAGTTTGAATGCTAACAATGTCATCAAATTGCCGAAACAATACGGTTGACAACACAGACGATAGTAATCAGTGTTAGTGCCAATACACACAACGGCACACAAGGGCACAGAACGGCTCACAACGGTACAAACGGCACACAACGGCAGACGATTGGTGACGACATAACTGAGCCATCTGGATCAATGATTGGATAACGTATCGGTATACGACTATACGTGGAATATTTGTTGCCAAAGATGGAAATCAAAGACAAATATCCAATCTGAATGTCTGATAAGGGATACGAGATAAATTAGGTTGGTGTAACTTGCTTCTTTTAGGCGTGTGTGGTTAAAATTGTTGAATTTTTGGAAGTCAAGTTTTCTTAGCGAAAGATTACACTGTAATACCTAAAATGGAATATATTAGAGAATATGAAAATTTATATCGGATGCAAGTGGCAAAATTAAGAAAATAATAATAACAAAACCATACTATACTATAGTAATATGCACATTTGTTAAAAGATTATAGTAGATAAATTAAAAACTTTAATGTCAAACAAACCACCTACAGCAACTTTTGAATCTACACTAATATAATAAAGAGGTAAAGTTTGTTTTTTTGTTTCTTTGTTTTTTTATTTTTTTGTTTGTAAGAGGTAATCTCTGGAACTACTGGTCCGATTGGAAACATTTTAGCAACAATAGAAAGCTGCTTTAGTCCTGAGTGGCATAGGCTATATTTTATGTACGCGGGCGAAGCCGCTGATAAAAGCTAGTTATCAATAAAAAAATATGCTAACTGCACATTTTAAAGCTTAAATCTTTATGGAGAAGAATGTGAGCGAAACTTCATCAACACACTTAAAAATCGTGATGATAAATTTAGGAAATCGTGATACTAATAACATATATTAATATAACGATTTCCTATTTATCGTTGCTTTTATGTTTAATGAGGGCAGATAAGGTAAAGTAAAAATATTTTAAAATACCAAAAAAAAAAGAAAAACACAAGTTTCAATTACTTAGGTGTCCTAAAGCATATTAGTATACTAAATAGAAACAGAGTCATCAAATTAATTGAATGACACATGATAGTAATCACAAGTAGTGATACTCATTAGTGTTAGTATCCAATTACAGGAGTCAGAACGCCAATGTAATCTAGATGTTTATCCGGAAACATATCTAGTTGGATATTGTTTTTAATTAATATTGTTCATTTAAATGGTTCAGTTCATGAGTAGCCGCCATGGCTGCTCATGTATGCAGACGACATCGCGCTGGCGGACTCGGACAGTGGGCGCTTGGTTCGACGTGTAGCAGCGTGGAAAGAATCGCTGGAAAACGGCGGTCTTAAGATTAATGCGGCGAAGACCGAGTACTTGGCCTGTAACACAACAAACGCTGCTCCTGTTCGCATTGGCGAAGACACAGTCGAGCGCATGGAACAGGTTAGGTACTTGGGATCGGTGCTCCACGAGTCCGGAGACGTCGATTGCGACGTCGAGTCACGTATCTCGGCGGCCTGGGCGAAATGGACTGTGATCCCAAAATGTGACCCCAAAACGCCGGTTAGGCTCAAAGGACAGGTCTATAAGACCATCACTAGGCCTGTCCTTTTGTATGGCAGTGAAGCGTGGCCTGTACTTGAGCGGCAATAGCAAAGCCTGCGTGTCACGGAAATGAATAATGCTGCGCTGGATGTCTGGAGTTTCGCGGAAAGACCGCTTTAAAAACTCCCGCATCCGGGGCAGCCTTCAGGTCCGTGATATAACGGATAAACTGCAGGAGGGTCGCTTACGCTGGTATGGCCACGTTTTACGAAAACCGGCAGACTACGTGGGTAACAGATGCCTCGCCATGCCCCGGAAAACGAGGTAGGCCTAAGAGGCGTTGGATCGACATCGTAAGGGACGATATGCGTGCTAATGGGCTTAAGGTAAAGGATGCAAAAGACCGAGCGAAGTGGAGGCGTATTTGTAGGAAAGCGGACCCCGGGCACCGAGGTGAATAGCCAAGGGTAGCAACCGGGACTGGCGCTAGGTTGATGATGATGATGATTTAAATGGTTCAGTAATGGTGAAGCAGTTAGGAAGAAGAAGGATGAATCCCGTGTTACTAAGATAATTATAAGAGAATATACATACATGTCATGTTGGTGAATGGGAAAGGTCGAATGAGGTCACAGAAAAGGTGGAAGGATTGTCTGAGGCTGCGAGTGATATGAAAAAGAAGAGAGTCAGTGATAACTATGATGACATGACACAACTGTCATGTCATCATGTCCTATCAACATAGGACATAAGAAAAACCCAAGGATTTTATATATTCTTAGGATAAAACCATATTGTGTCTGTCTAGTACAAAGGGTTTAAAAACTATTTTGCACATTGTTGAAAGTATTACATATCTAGAGTTACACCCTTTTTAGCGAAAAGAGTTGATATTGAGCCATTTCTAAATATCAAGCAAAAAGGACAAGAAGAGCTTCTATTTGAAAAAAAAAATACGGAAATTCAGTAGTCCAAAAATCTGTTTGCAGTTTCGGGTAAAATATAAATAAAATACTAGTCTTCAGCATCATCCGGTTTCACAGAATCGATGAAAATTTTTACCAGAATTCCAGCAATGGTGAAAAAGAAAACTACAAGTAAAAACGAAATATGCTTTTTCTGAAAAGTCCTCTATCATAAATTACTTAAATCAGTTGTTTAATATTTATGTCTACATAATTATGGAATTGTGCGTGTTAACAATTTCGGTATAAAATCGAAATACTTACCTAAAAGGTATAAGCCGCTATTAACCTTAATCCGAATAGTATTAACTTTTTGAATGTTAACTGTATTAAAATGGAAAAATGCTGTTATGTGAATATTCCACCTGGCTAAATTATTTGACGGGTGACAACTCGCACAGTGCTTATGTTTTGTAGCAAAATTATGCGTCATAATTTTGGTTTTACGTCATCTATATATTTTTGCTCTTGTGTTCTATTATTTGGGATTAGTGCTACTCTTGCTTGCCAGCCATTATGCTTGTTTTATTATGCTATTTCTCACACGACCCATTTAGCTTTTCTTTAACCTCCCTCTTCTTTCCATCCATATTTCTATGAATTTCACGGCAATGAATATTAGTGACTTACATAGTGCACACTGGTTACACATTCAAAACTATTTTAGTCTAATGCCTTTTATCATTCCCTGTTACATGCTCGTAACAATTATTACTCATAACTAAACGATTCTCTTTCAATTCTACTTTTGATTGATCTGCTTTAAAATACTCTAATCCTGTTTTTTTTTTCAAAATACATGGTCATTAAAAAACTTTTCCGTCTGGATGGAGCAAAAAAAAAACGGACTTTCAATTATTCTAACCCAGCGTTAAATCTTTTATAGAAATTCGCAGTTTCAGCTGGCATCAGCCCTAGTAGGTACTTTACGTATGTAAGTACTGTCAAAACTGTCAAAGAAATACTTTTGAGATTTGAATGATTACAAAAATATTTCCACCTAGCACTGACAGCTTTCTTAATTTCTTTGATTTATCCTTCTTATCAACGAACACCTATTCTATAATAATAGGAAGTAAAACCTCAAAACTATCATTATGTTCACCACTTAAAAGTTTTATCAACTTTGGATTTTCTGCGTAAAAAGAAGTACAAACGTAATTTACACTTTTTCCGTCGTATAATTTATACAATTGTGTCGCTACTGTACGCCAATCCCAAACACAGTTCGTGTTAGTGCCGTTCACACGAAACGGCAATGAGTGATATCCGACGCTGTGCCGTCATTTGGGATCATCTCATTTCCGTTATCGTCAATTGGGTGCTTGTTTTTCGTGCCTTTTATGTAACTATGTTATCTCCAATACTATTTTCCTTAAACAGATAACTAGAAATTTTGCTGTAATGAATAATGTATGTTAATCAAGTCATTACCAGTTTAATAGTAATAACAAAACTTGAATAATGAGGATATCGACGCGGCATTTTTATTACAACATTTTGCGCTTTTAGAAAATCGCATAAAAAAAAAATTTCGTACACTCATGTGTACAATACGACAATTAGCGTTTTTTTCAAGATCATTGAAGTTGTACAGATGCAAGTACAATCGGCGTTTGAAGGGATATATCTAGGTAAGCAATCAAACAAAGATTTGTAATAATAAAACATAACATAATATTGTAGGACATTGTCCAAGACACGACATCTTTCGGCTGAAATGATAATGATAGAGAATTTTAAATTTTGACATGTTCAGAATTGTTAGCAAAGAATGTTATTTTTAATAAAGTGTTTACAGCAGATTTTTTTCACTTACTACAGCTGCTGTAGTAAGTGAAAAAAATAAATTCAATTCGTATGGGTAAGGGCCAAAACACAGCAGTGTGAGTGTGCCCGTACGTAGCGGACAGGCGCAGACCGGCGGCACTGCCGATTTTAGCAGCACGGCGCCACAACGCAGTTATGTATTTCGGCCCTAAATGTTATAAGGCGGCCATCGCAGAAAAGCGGTGTAGCGGTAATAAGTAATATACTACAGGAAAGGAGGTGTTATTTTGATTATTTAATTTCCTCGATTGGGCCCAGAAATTCGTTGCAATCCGATTTGTTAAGGGAAGATGTTAGCTGTTTCATTTGTCCAAGTCCCATTATTCAGATTTCATTTAAGATTGCTACAGATTTTGTTAATCAGTGAGTATAGTACGCGGCAAATAGCAGTAGCAATACGAGTATGTATATCAATCACGCCGACAAAGTGCTAAAATAAAAAATGGAAAAAAAATGTTTTATTAAGATAACCCCCCTAACGTATGATATATTGTTGTGTATGTAGATTGACTTGTGGCGAGCCTACAGCATTCAGAAAAGTATTACAACCAGAAATGGAACTTCTTTGAACAGTCCTTATTCTTTTTCTGTTATGTCATGTAAAAATTGTCATTGATTTTTCATTATTCAGACTACACGCTATGAATTCGGCTCGACTGTTCTTTAATTATTATTTAGAGTCTTCTACACTCGCTTAGCGACTTAGCTATACGGGTTAGATTCCCGTGTAGCGTAGGAGTAGGTATATCACCTACCACCCTACAGACTTCTGTGCATTAGTGTTCTATGCATGTGATCCAGTAAATTGTAACTAATGTCTGAATTCCGAAAAATCACCATCTATCATCATAAGCTAATATTTTATTAATTAAACTCTTGAGCACCGAGGGGACCGTAGGGACCCTGCAGAAGGGTCGAAGCCAATCAGGGCCACGGGTTTGTGTCTGAAAAGGAAGGCTCTGGCCCTGGTATGTATGGCGATGTAGGAACGGGGTAGGTTGTTTAGTCAGTAAGAGTCTGACACTTGTTTTCCGCTCCGCCCAAGAGCGGGACTCGTTATTGGATGATTTTTACCTACCATAAAAAAAAGGCCCGAGGGGACGCCGGCGTTCGCACGGTGTTTCTGTTATGTCTCTAACTACGGTATTCGAAAGGTTAAATTGAATCATAATCAGATCAATTGTACTTGTGTAATTACAGTGAACGGTACTTAAATTACCATTAACTTGAAACACGCCTATGTAGGTATTGTGTTGTAATTAGAATGCCATTGTAACGGAAGTGTAATCTACTACCATTGGAAATTGTATCTCCAATTGAATGCAATTGAAGTTGTACTAATACTAGTAGTAGTACATCCTAAGGTTGTCTGGTAGATATCGCTGTCAGCGATTAGACCGCTTTTGTACCTATTCATATAAGTTTTTATGAAATTGTTACTTTTTTGGTGTACAATAAAGTATTATTCTATTCTAAGGCAAAGGTGGAACGGGGTAGGTTGTTTGATCAGTGAAAATCTGACACTGTACCCAGCCCGGCCAAGAGCGAAAAAAAAACGTCATTAAATTTTTGGTTCTAGGACATGCTCTGCCGTGCAGACACTAAAACGCGGTAAAATAGCGTATTTTACAATACTTTTACTGCGTTTTAGTATCTGCACGGCAGAGCTGCTGGTTTCCTCCTGATGTTTTCCTTTACCATTTCGAGATAAGTGATGATGAAATAAATTACAAAAAGAAAATCATTTGATTGGGTTCTGAACTGACGACCTACAATCTTTCGACCGTGCTCCTCTCCAGTTTTCGTTCAAAAGATTTACTTGGCTCTAATGAACTTAGAAAGATTTACTTACATTATATAAAATAACCTTCAAAAGAAATAAGAGCTTTCAAAACAAAACTTTTTCAAAGAATCATTAATTTAAGCAATAAAAAAGAAGTCTTAATTGACAAGTATCTCAGTAAATAGATGTTCCATTTATTGAGAGGCGAGAAACTTAATTTTGTGAAGTTAGATATTTGTAATTAAGCGTCTTGATAAACTTTTGAAAAGTAGATCGATACGTAAGTAATTTTCAAGTAAATGAACGAATATACGGAAAAAAAGGAAATTTAATAAGATAAACTGTGGTCATACTTTTGCCTTTCAACCGAGTGATACAGAATAATTATTTTAGAACAACATTGTATTTTATAGATATTTTGTACAAGGCAAGTTTGCGTAACTAGTTTAAAATTCAGTATGAAACAAACAAATAGCAAAGAAAATTTGAATACTGTAAACTAGGTGAATGGAAACGTTTTTTTTTGTTTTTTTTTTACGTTATTTAAAATTTTTTGCAGCATTTAAATATTTTTAGAAATTTAATATTGATAACAAAAAGCTCTTTATTAAAATTAAAAATATGAAATCAAAACAAAAATCCTAATAAAAAAATTGTTTTTATTCACCCCATTTTACCCGTTAATGAATAAGTGGAAAGAAAAAAGTGAAAAGAGTCCTTTTTTTATTGCTCACGTGACGTTTTTTATGGTGGAAAAAAACATCTAATAACAAATCCCGCCCTTGGGTGGATCGAGAAACAGTGTCACACTCGTACTGACTAAACAACCTACCCCTTTCCTTCTTAGCCTTCATACCAGGGACGGACCTTCATTTCAGAAGCCAGACCGGGGCCCAGTAGGCTTCGGCCCTGTAGTTGGGCCTCTACATTCACTGACAACTCCTTTAAGCGCGCGGAAAGTGAGCGCGCCATCGACAACCTGGCTTGGTCTGGACCATTACCAGATGGACCTCCCATTTGCTGACATCTCCTTGAGGCGCGCAAGAAAAGAGTGCGCCGTCGACGACTAGCTTGGTTCGGATTATTACCAGACAACCGGACGGGGAGCTACACATCCACAAGCCCGCGCCTACGGTGGCCAGAAATCGGAATCGGAATCGCGGCGGCGTCTGGGGCGTGAGCTCCGCTGCCTTATGCGGTCGGCCTCCTCCTTTTCTAGCATTACTACTTCGCAGAAAAGGGCGACCGCCTGTCATTCTTCGCTCCGCTACTAAGGAGATCAACGAATTTATTTACCACATAATAAACATGCGTATTCCCTTATTAACTTTTATTGCCTGATTAGTAGACCAAAATCTCTCTCAAAATATTCCTTTACTGTTACCATTCCTATCTTCCTCAATCTCACCAACCTCACCACATACACATTACCAACATTACAAAACTCTATTCGTAAATAAACCTAAGGAAGCATTATGAAAAATTCAAAGCACCTTTATTGTTTTCCTTTGTGGAATAAAGCGATTTTTCAAGCGTACATTAAAAGATTATGATATCGGCGTAGAGTTCACGATATTAAAGAGCAAAGAAAAATAAAAACAGTTGAAACTTAATCCCACCTTATCCGCTAGGAGCGGGGTGGTTGGTAGCTACGTAATTTTATGTACATTCCATCGAACAATCTAGCGATCTTACACAGGATAGGTGTAATACAAGAAAAGGAAGCGAGTTTTCAGTAGTTACCAGACAACAAACGCGAAAATTTTAGCTTCTTAATTAAGTAGTATTTTAAACCAATGTTGTTCCTTATTCGAATACATTTTAAACCAATTGATTTGTGACCAAAAGCCCCTAAATTTCTAGTAGATAATAATAAAAAAAAAAAACCAATTGATACACAGGTCGTATAAAATATCATCAAGGCCAGGTCATCAGTCCGCATTATGGGAGGCTTTCAAAAAAATTGGAAATTGCTGATGCATTTTAAATATGATGTGTGCTGTAAAAATCAAATAATATAATTTTGGAGTGGAATGATTCTTCAATAGGAGTAATTTGTATTAAGTAAATTAGTTACAGTTGCAGTGTTATCACGTACCAAACAATAGCACTTTACGCCAAAATAAACGAAATTATCTACACTAATATAATAAAGAGGTAAAGTTTGTTTTTTTGTTTTTTTATTTTTTTGTTTTTTTGTTTGTAGGAGGTAATCTCTGGAACTACTGGTCTGATTGGAGAAATTTTAGCAATAATAGAAAGCTGCTTTACTCCTGAGTGACATAGGCTATATTTTATGTACGCGGGCGAAGCCGCTGACAAAAGCTAGTAAAAAAATAAAGATTTTATATTTGTGTCGAAAAAAATTATGGACCAATTTTTGACCATACTTTTAATAAACTATTTACTATCCTATTAATTATTCATATTGACCAAAGACTTGCTAAGAACCTTCGAATACGGCCGTTAGATCTTGGCGCGTCTGAATTTAGGCTCTGCGAATTTTAGCGCTTGAAAACCCATACAAAAATAAGGCTTTTAAAAACAAATGGCAATAACAGTTTTTAACAGCAATAACAGCTGCAAATTGCTTTTATTTGTTTAAACCATTTATTTTTTTACGAATTACTAAAATGAGACTCGCCGAGATACGACGACCGTACTTGTACATTATACGTTGTTAATAAAGAGACTAAATGTTACTAACCAAAACTTTAATAATCGCATTATTACTAACTCCAAAGTATAACAACCCTGTGTTCAGGTTATTATCATAATTTATGCTCTTTTCTACAAATACGTTGTGGTCGTTAAACAGAATTCATAATTTAAACTTCATATGACTTTGTTTACTTAATTATTAAATCGAAATTATCGAACAATTACCTCTTATTCAATTTAATGTATTGTTTTGGCAAATATTTCGTGATTGGTAATTTATTTACTTAGCTTTTAATGAGGCTAAGTAAATAAATTATTATCAACATCAGTTAATATTATTTGTAAATTGCATTATTTCTGTTTACTGCCAATATTTAAATCAGACAATACATCAGTTACTTCGCATCGGTTCAGATTAGGTTTTTTTTTCGGTGGAAAAATCACCCAGTATCATCTACGCGCCCTTGGGTGGGGCGGAAAATAGATACAGGCTTTTACTGACTAAAAACCTATTCGTGTAACTTCATTGCCTTTCATACTGGGCCCGAATCTTTTTTTAGGAAAGTGATCCTTGGCCACAGAAGGCTTTAACCCTGCTGAGCTCATACAGCTTGATGACAACCCCTTAAGGCGCGCGTGGAACTACACACACCGTCGATGTCTTGGGCTTACTCCAGACGGTTAACGGACTGTCGGAAGATGAACTACTCATTGCTCGCCGTCCGCAAACCCGCGCCTACGGTGGCCGGTAACCGGAATTGAAATCCTGGCGGCGGCTGGGATGATGTTTATAGATGATAAATCATATCTTTAATTTGAATTTTCTTTTGATTTATTGTTTTAATTATTATTTTACTGTATAATAAACATAATCAGCCTTATCCACTGCTGGGACATAATCTTCCTGTCAAGGAGAGAGAATGGAAAAGCGAAAAATACAAATTATTGCGTAGCGTAATTGTAAAATAAAGATCATTTATTGTTACTGGACCACCACCGCACTCAATTTGTTATTTTTTCTTGGCAATAATCAAAAGTAAAAATAATGCAAAATTAACAGGTTTTCCCCGCAAATTGTCATAACAAACGATACTCACTCCTACAACAGTGTAATTATCATTTGAAAAAGCTTTCTCCCCTCACTTAGACCTCAGCACTTGGCTGCAATTTCGCGCTCGCAGTGTGTAGACGGTATTGTTTGCTAGAAGACCGCCTCGGGAGAGTCGAGTGCCATACCGGCACACCTACCTGATCGCTATACTTGTAACTTTACTTTTTGTTTTGTTCCTGCATTTATATTATGAGCAAAGATTGCGCTAAAATGCAAAAATTAAATTGTGAAATAGAGATATTTATGATTGTGAAAAAAAGTAATTTTTATTATGTTTCTTATCAATAAGACCTAACTGACATATTGCCTGATTCACGTAAATTAATATAACATTACAATTTTTATGAAAAGAAATGGTTTTATCATATCATCGAGTAACATTTTACAGGATGCATTTCGAAGAGTGTATGTAGAGCGATGATTGCATGACTTGATTTTGCCTTCTCAATGGATCAACTCTTAACAAGACAACTTACGGTCTGGACTAAGCGTTTTGCCTCGTCGTTTATACCGCATACATAGAAGGACTGAAACAGTATGCTTGCTACGGTCTTTCCGTCCGATTATAATTTAGGTGTCTTAAAGGCTAGAGTGAATAGTCTCTTAATAAACTAGCGCGCCTCGCCATCAACGATTGCATCACTGTTTATCATCAGGTGGGATTGCAATCAAGCACTAGTTTATATATTATTATATTATTTTTATATTATAATATATTTAAAATATCTGTTATTTATTCTGCACACCTACTACAGTGTTGTCTTTTTTAACCCAAAAATTGACTGGTAGAGAATGCCTTGTAGCATTAAGTCCGCCTATGCACCACTACTGTACATGTAGTTTAAATAGTAAAAAAAAGACAAACTGATGATGTGATATTATATTCAGCAGCAAACTCATTGCAATAGCAAGTAATCCTATAAAACCAAGCCAAAACTATTTTCATAAATATTTTCACCTATAGCTGTGAAGCTTGCGTGAATGTTATAATACGTTATTATAATATTCACGCAAGCTTCATATATACGTTATATCCAGCCTACACTGGTATTCGTTAAAATAATATATTGAGCCATATTTACTATTTAATGCCTTAATACCCTGAATAGTTAGTTAAACTTCACTTTTATTACAGGATTTAATTTTATAATAATAATAAATTTATAAAGCAGGTTTATGACTGCGAATGCACGTTGCATAATCATTAATTTATGAATCGCATGACTAGAGTTTTCAAAACTATATTATACTATACGTTAGTTTTAGTATTTGCGAAACCTGAATTTAGAATTTTTATGTAAATAATTTAAGTACGGAATTGTATAACATTATAAAAAAAACACGGGCGGGACACATAGCGCGGAGAACCGATGGCCGCTGGGGTGGAAAGGTTTTCGAATGGCGACCGCGTACCGGACGACGCTCCGTGGGCAGGCCCCCTACAAGGTGGACCGATGATCTGGTTAAGGTCGCGGGAAGCCGCTGGATGCGGACAGCACAGGACCGATCGTTGTGAAGATCCTTGGGGGAGGCCTATGCCCAGCAGTGGGCGTCGCTCGGCTGACTTGATGATGATGATGATGCTGATTAAAAAAAAAATACAAAGATTTATGCTTGCTATGTTGGTTGGTTGTCCACATAAATACATGGTCTGTAGGCCTTCTGAGTGACTGAGTTTTACTCTGTACTAAGTTGTGAACTGCCCGCTGCCCTAATGCCTTCCTAATGCCCGTTGTGACCTACCATGACCTGTATTGTACTTAGCAGTAATAATAATAAAAATCGTAATGGAATAGTAAATGGAATATTAAATAATCGGTTTTATTTCAGGTAACAAAACCCATACTACAAATACCTTATATACTGACGTACATAACTACCTATATAAAATCGATTTTGTATACATATGATTTAAAACCAAGAACATTTTTAAAAATATTTTTGGGAAAAAATATAACGTGGCAAAAAATAATTAGAATCGGTTTGGTTACTGATTCTGAAGAAATTATATTCCGGTTGCGCAGATACTAAAAACATTGTAGTTTAATACTAGCTGTTGCCAACGCCTTTAACTGAGTGAAACTAAAAATATATCGTAAAGGAACAATTTTCTATCGAAAAAAAATATCCTAAGTGCTATTCGAGGATATGATCTGCCTGTGCACAAATTAATTAAAATCCGTTCAGTCGTTCAAGCATGAAGAACAAACGAAACTAACATACACCCACAGCATACACATCTACATCACAGCTACACTCACCATTCTTGGTCTTTATATATAATGCGATTAAAATAAAAACTCAAAATGAAATGAACGAGAAAAATAAAGGCAAAAGTTTCTAGAAAGTTTTATTTAACGAAGTCATTATTACGTAAAAGATAAGCTTTATATAACCTCCAAACCTTCATTAAGTTAATAAAACGTAATACAAGAAAGCGTTAAAATTTCCCGCTCTGTGGAGCTTAAAACTAAAAATTGCATAATTAAAAACTAGTTAAATTAACTTCGTAGCGTCTTAACAAAGTTGAAATTATGAAGTTGGTAGCTCTGTCTCTGCTCTACCATGAAATCTCATCTCGATTCAAATAAAATTATACTCGCAAGTATCGATGCTAAACTATCATATCATATCTGAACTATCATACAAAGTATCAGCAAAGTTACAAAATAGTAAAAAAAAAACCGCTAACGATTACTGATATTTACTTTTAGGCTTTATAAGAACACTTTTACACGTCAATCTTTTTCTTTTCGTCAGTTTAAACTAGATGTTAAATTTATTTTTATCACCAATGCTATAAAACGGTGAAGGAAAACATCATGAGGAAACCGGCATAATATCCTAGAACCAAAAGTTCGAAGACATGTGACATCCACCAACCAATACGCACTGATCCCGTGGATTACGGCCCATTTTCTCTCTTAGAGAGGAGGCCTGTGTCCCAGCAGTGGAAACTTTAAAAAAAGCTGATGATGATGATGAAGTGGCAGTGGGCAGGGCAGTTTGCTCGTAGAACCGATGGTCGATATGGCTAAAAGTGAAGGCAACCACGCTCCAGAAGACACAGCGTTGAAAGGCGTCCCGCAAGGTAAACCAATGTCTTGGTAAAAGTGTGGAAATGTGATGTATGCAAGACGCAGATGACCGTTCTTCGTGATGACATTAGAGAGGTCTAGGCTCCAATGATGATGATGAAGATAAAATTTTATACGCTGTATAACTATTTGGTACTCAACTCCAAAAAAATGTTGATGATGTATTTAACAATAAGATTCTGAAATAGTTGTGCAGAACTGCGCACTAGAGCTTTAGAAGTTGCTCCCACAATTTATAATCCCCAACATTCCTGTAGTTTCGAGTTCACAAAGTAAGATCTTGTACATCGATGGACTTGGATTCCGAGTTCACAGCCATACCGCTCGTCGAGGAGTGAGATAACTTGTAGGGAATAATTCGAAATTTGCCCGAGGGCAATTTTATTATGGACGTTAAGTGGGTATTACCAGTTTGGAATCCTTAAACGCCCTCTTAAAATGGGAATTAAGGAAATTTTGAATAAATTCATTGAGATGTTTTGAACGATGTACTAAAATATTTGAAGAACTTTAGATTTATTGTTTAAAACAGAAGTATAAAAGATTAATTTAATTATATTATTTGTTGTTATAATTGCGAGAGAGTTGTTGGTCTAGTGGTTGGTTACCGTGTTTGCTATCCCGGAGATCGTGGTTTTGATTTCCAATAAAAAAAAAACGTTTACATTGAGCAGGATCATTTGATTTTTAGCTGGGTGTAATTTATCTATGATATGTATTTATTTACAAATACAAAAGTAGGTATTATTTTATTTTTTTAGATTAAAATTGAAAGATATTTATGATTATTGTGTGTTTGAATTATTTGTTTTTTTTTTGTATTGATTCTAATTCCCAGTTTTAGTCAATAATACGGACAATGAAATTATTCTGAAATAATTTTTTTTTTAACTATTAATTTAAAAAAATATATATTTATTTCAGACTTTTCTTTATCAGGTTGTCTAGAAAAATAATAAATTATAGTTTTTGATTGTTGGTAATGATAGTAGGTACGATAGGATTGACATCGCCGCAATAGTGCACAAAAATCCCTTTAGAGCGGCCACCCGAGGTACATTTTCATACGATCACTCTTACATTGAGCAGTGGTGGCCGAGTGGTAACGGCCCCGACTTACGAGTCGTAGGTCGCGGGTTCAAACCCAGCCAGGCGCATTACTTTGTGTAATTTATTTCATCACCACTGCTCTCAAAACGGTGAAGGAAAACATCGTGAGGAAACCGGCATGTCCTAGAACCAAAAATTCGAAGACATGTGACATCCACCAATCCGCACTGGGCCCGCGTGGTGGATCATGGCCCATTCCCTCTCCTAGAGAGAGGAGGCCTGTGTCCTTGCAGTGGGAACATTAAAAGGCTGATGATGATGATGACTCTTACATTTTCGTTATTAATTCATAAACACCAAGAGAATACTAATGTTCGCACACATATTGACTTTTAATTGTGTTCGTAATTGCGGTAGTCGAAAGGTACGAAAGATATTTTTAAAAAAATCCTAATCCTAGTTTCTAGGAAATTGTTACTTTTTTTGGTGTACAGTAAAGTATTATTCTATTCTGTCCTAGTTTCTTCGAAACTTACTAAAATCTTTGTAAAGCAGACTCAGTGAATATTTTCTTCGTCGTATTTTACTAAATCAGGTAGGCTAGGTCTTTCGTTACGAGTACCCTAATAAATCGTTTCCTTTAGTCAGGCCTTGCAACATATGCGGGCCGATAAGAAACAGGCTTAGTTAACGTATTTCTTTCTGTCTTACATCAGCATATAAATGTGTTTTAAGCTTACTGGTTGCTTTTTCTGCGGTAGTAAGTTTCTTGTTTTAATTGTTTCGAGGAATGCCAGTTGCGTCATGCAGCGCTTTTTTTTTGTAAAGTGTGAAAAGTTTAATAATGGTGTAGTGTTTAAACTGTGTATTTTTAGGGGCCCGTACCTCAAAAGGAAAAAACGAAACTCTTATATTATGACTTTGTTGTCCATCTGTCTGTCTATTAAAACCCTTTATCTCAGGAACGTGGAGGTATCGAATTGAAAAACCATATTCTGCCCAGTTTTTTTTACAGCCTTAGAAAGTATTTTATGCAAAATTTTTGTTTTTAATTTGTAAGTTATATGCGTAATACTCGTAATAGCTAGCTCGTCGTCCGGTCGTCTGGTATTCGTCCGGACCAAGCCCAGTTGCCGACGGCGCGCACTGTTCTCACGCGCCTCAAAGAGTTCTCAGGAAATGTGGAGGCCCAACTGCAGGGCCGAAGGCTACTGGGACCCCGTTCGACCTAGTCCTAGACCTAGAGTCCGATCCGAAGGCTAAGAAGGAGTGGGGTGGATCGCTAAGTCAATAAGAGTCTGATAGGTACTGCGATATCTCTGAAGAGTTCGCATGCGCCCTGGATTAGCGTACTGGCTGGCAAGACGTTCGCAGACTATTTGTAGTTTAAATTATTCTAATGAAATATAATAGGTTGTCATGTGAAAGGACTAAGATTGTATGTCGAGCCGATAAACGAAAAATATAGAAAAAGTCTAAAGTAAACGTGGTTTGATTCAAAGATACCACGTCCCTGAATGGTGGGAGCCTCTCGAGGGGACTCGGGGCTCTCGCAGTACCTACTGTTTTCTGCTCCGCCCAAGGGCGGGATTAGTCTTTAGATGATTTTTCCCATCATAAAAAAATGCATAACCTTTTTTTATACTCGCGAGGTTGTCATCATGTGGGAAGTGGATTGTACGGGTACTCGTTTCAGTTAATAGTTTCATAACCAAAAGCCTCAAGCAATATCTTAGGAGGCTCTCGTTATGTGACTGGATCAAAGATTTGATTCAAAAAGTAGTACTTCTGGACACGTCTCGTATTGTCATGCTGGAGCCACACTGAAGTCTAACCGCATTGCCTACTAGCGCTATATTTATCGCGATGATTATCGCGATAATTTTAACACGCATTTTAGGCGACTATACTTTAAATGGTGTTGAGTTAATGCCGTTGTTATATTATCGCGTTAAGTCGTAGGTCACACATAATGTTAACGTCGATTATCGTGATAATTCTCGGTATTTGTCGTTAATGTGGTCCGGACATCGGAAGTCCCATACTCTGGAGCCTACTACGACACCGTTATTTTTTCATAGAAATATTACTAAACATACATATGATACTGACAAACGATTTAAGGGAAAGAAAATGATTAACACTCGTTTTCCTCAGAAAGAACAACGTCAAAAGATTTCTAACCTTCCTATTGGGTGGGAATAGACCCGTGTAGGAAAAATAAAGCAGTAAATATTATTTTTCTTTTATATTGTCTCAGTTTATTCAAAGGATCTGGCGCGAGCATATCTCTGAAAGGTTTCAATTTCGTAAGCGTCATCGCTTTGTTCACACATTTTCAGTAAATAAACTTTGACGATAACTGCGAAATAATACGTACCCTTCTTTTTTTTTTGCATATTGGAAACATTTCTTTCTTCTTTTTAGGATCCCAGGTCTTGAGCATCGACGGCGAGTTGGTAGCCTGTTGGTTTCATTTTGATTCCGCTTAGGCCTTTTTCCCTTTAGGTCCTTCCATCATCGGATGACCAGACGTACAGCGTTGCGCCACCGGTACATGGTGGAGATTCCATCAATACGTACAAAGCGTTTTGGGAACACATTCATTATGAGTGCAGCTAAAGAGTGGAATTCCCTGTCGGAGTCTTTAAGTCAAGAGTGAATACTAGTACTACTAGTACTTTTAGGCAAGCGTGCTCCATCGTCGACCACATCATCGCTTACCATCAGGTGAGATTGTGGTCAAAAACGAAAAGCGAGCTTATCTAGAATTTAAAAAAAATGGCTTGTCTAAATAGTGGCGACCGTGGACCGATGACCTGGTAAGGGTTGCGGGTATCCGATGGATGCGAGATGTACAATTGTACAGGACCGTTCATTATAGCGATAATTGGGGGAGGCCTATATCCAGCCGTTAGAAAATGTTTAGTAACGTTAGTAAACATTTGTTAGCAAACATTTAAACACGAATATAGTAAATCTTTTCATGTTAGAAATGGTTTAGTAACGTAACTGACGTTACTAATAACAACTTATAAAAAAAAAACAAATTATTGTCTTTATATTCAATCATTATCATCTACATCTACACTAATATAATAAAGAGGTAAAGTTTGTTTTTTTATTTTTTTGTTTTTTTTTTGTTTGTAGGAGACAAACAAAAAAAAACAAAATAAATAAAATCTCCTGAACTAATGGTTCAATTGGAAAAAAAATGGTTGCCTGTAAAGTCGGTTTTACGGGCGAAGATTTTACGTGACAACGTCCTAATTCTCTAGTGCTGCGCGCGCGGCAGACCGATCATAGTTGAGTGGGAGAGAGACGCAAGGCATTCGGCGGGCCTCTCTCTCGTTCGGTGACTCATCGTAACGTTACCGAGCGTTACACTTTTTCATAAGTGACTCCCAGCCGCAACCTAATTTAAGACGTTGTCACGTCAAAAAATAAGCTATAATAGAAAGCTGCTTTACTCCTGAGTGACATAGGTTATAAATTATTTATATAACATGGATATTAACCGAGCTATCACAACTTTTGTCTCACAAATTTTCCGCGGACGAAGTCGCGGGCAGAAGCTAGTATTTAATATCTTTTTTTAACAAAAAATGAAAGCTATTCCAATGAGCAAATCCCCTTATAGGTATATTTGTGAAGACGTCCTCAGAACGCAAACCAAACTGCAAGTCAATACCAGATTTAAATGTCATAAAATGTTAGTAAACATTTTCTATGTAGGAGCACTTATAACATGTAACAGCTCCTAAAATGTAACAATTGACAAAATTTGTTAGTAAATGTTTTTATGTTAGAAAATGTTTACAAACATTTTTAACGGCTATATGGGAGCACATTAACAACGAAAACTAAAAAAAAAACTGTGTCATATAAAAAAAGTGATTTAAATAATATAGAAAGGGCCTGAATCCCAGCAGTGCAGTGAGTACATAGTAAATGGCTTATTATATCTAAGTATGCTTTTACTTTGTATACAATAAGTATTTGCATTACCATTGGAAATAGGGTCACGAGTAATAATAGAGCCTTTATGGGTTCTATTAGGTGCTTTTATGGCATATAAGTTGCACTATGTATCATCAGCACCACTGTCGTTATGTTTATGTTTCTGAGTGTATGTAGGTACCTATATCTTTTATATTTCTTGGCTATATTATACCACAAAGAGTTTCTAATATTGACACCCAAGCGAGCGCCGGCGCTCGCGCTCATGATTTCGCGAAAAGCGCCGTTGTCAAATTTTCAAAAATATAATGTTTTTTGTTTAATTTTTTTTTTTGTAGGGTATTTTGATATTTATCCAAGAACGTAAAAAAAAGTTTTTATAGACAAATAACTTTCCGTTAATACCCGCGAACGCCGGCGTTCACTTGAGGGCTGAGAGGTTAAAGTTTTTGAGTCATTAAAATGCGTTAAAATTTTGAGCCCGAAACGAACGTCGGCGTTCGCACACCTATTGTTTTTTTTTTAATTATGTCTCTAATTACGGTACTCGAAAGTTTAAATATTTAACCTTTAAACCTTTCCCGTCTGGAGCGAGAAGAAGTGTTAAACTTTTATTGACTAAAACCTATCTGTGTTCTTTCAGTGGCTAGTAATTCTTTCGACCAAAATGGGATTATTCATCGATGTCTATTAATTCATAATACGTCATCGCCCACATTGATTTAGATAAATCTTGAACGTGACCTGTTTGAGGACAAAATACAGCATTATCCTGATAGTACACACTTTTCCACGAAACTATACATAAACACAAATAAAGGTAGCTAGCAGCTACTGGATTAACATAAGTAAGTTTTTTTATTTAGTTTTTTACATACAGATAGGCTCGTTTACTCAATATGTGCGATCAAGGCACAAACGATGATGTAGTTGTTGATGGACCGCACGTGCCTGGAAGTAACCTATTCACTTGTAGCGCCATCTATGACGTCATATAAGAACTACAAGAATACTGTATCGCGCAATCATACTTTTTATTATGTGATTTGATCAATACATATTTTCTATATGGACTTTAAAAGAGACTTTGACCCCTGATTTTATTTCGGTGTTTCTTCTCAGGGTAGTCACTTAGGAAACACAGGACTCAGCTAGCATCGAAAAAAAATGACGTGTAAAAGTGTTTTTTAAACTAACTTGCAAAATAAAGATCATATATTATTTTTATACCCGAAGTTATTATTAAATACCGTAATTACAGACACAATTAAAAGACAATAGGTGTGCAGACAACGGCGACCTCTTAGGGCTCAATGAACTTAAGACAAATAAGCCCTAAATGAAAACCTACGCCCTACAACTATACTGAATTTCTGTAGCTATCAATAAACACCGACACCAGCAGGAATTTCCACTCACACAAACCAGAAAACTTTTTGTACGAATGAATGAGATGTCTGCCATTGATCGATCCAAAATTTTACTGATATCTTACCGTGTGAAAACTATACATTACATGAACTCATATACATCCAAACTACTTATCCTCTATACTCAAACACCTATCTTCTTCTTCCACAAACTTATTAACCGCTCAATATTATCTAAAACCTAAGGGTAGTGTGACGAAAATTTTATGAGTTCCAGCAGACACGGCGCTGGTGTTTTTATTTGTTATAATCTAATGCTTGCCTGCGATCCCACCTGATGGTAAACAGAGTTGCAATCGTTGATGGTGAGGCGCATCAGTTTATTAGGAGCCTATTCACTCTAGCCTTGAAGGCACCCAAATTATAATCGAATGGGAAGCAGGCAGATTATTTCAGTCCTTCGATGTATGCGGAATAAACGATGAAGCGAAACGTTTAGTCCGAACCGTAGAGGTTTCAACAACGTAAGGATGGATGGACAACTCGCCGTGCGTCGGATTATCGTATGAAAGAAATGGGATGGTGAAATGAAGTCATGTAATTCCGGCGCACGCTTTCCAAAAATCAACCTGTAAAACAACAAAAGGCTGGCTACCCTACACCTGTGTTGGGACTATTGAATTATTTATAATAACGAAAGTCAGCTGGTAATGCGACAAGTCACTTGCTTTTAACCTGACAACGGCTTTCGTGTCGCACGCTATAAAGATTGCACGTTGTACGCGTTTGCCCGTAATTTTACACGTATTTCACAAGTAATATTCGCATCGTAAATTTGATTTTTTTGAGTGGAAAGGTATTTTGTTTTTGAAAGTAGTGCTTTATTGTTTTAATTAGAAGTATTTGGACTGTTGTGATGATTGATAATAATGAAACGACGATAAAAAGAAAGTCAATGAAGACAATTATGTTGCACATAGCGTCTATCTTAACCGCTATATAAGGTATATTCTCTCTCCTATCATTGTCGGTCATTGCGTACTACAACGGTGGGAACATTAAAAAAGCTGATTATATTTGCCAGTCATTACGCACTGCATCAGCTGAGCGTATCAATGACCGTAGGTAGTTGTCGGTCGTAGCGTACTACAGTTAATTGACTCGCTTAGCTAACGTATACTTAAAGATATTAATTTCATACATGCGTATATGAATTCGAGTTTTGGAAAAAATATATATAATTTAGTCGTGTCTATACTTATAAAAAGCAGTGATTCCAATGCTCGTAGTAGAAGCCAAGTAGAGATACATTTTAAAACAGAAAAACTTTTATTACTCTCTCGGCAAAAAGAAAAATACTACAAACATAAATACTTTTAAAAAACAACATACCTGTAAAACCTGGGGGGCTACTCTCTTTCTCCGAAAAACGAAGTTTCGATCGAAAATTCAATTGTTTCCTACCACGTGTCAGTTTAATTAGACTCAGCGCAAAGGTGGCAACCAACCAAAGTCACTAGTGGCTATCGATAGCGACTTAACACACTTTTATAATTTTGTATACGACGCGCCACACGTGTCACGTTGCCATACCCAACGTACCTACTATTAACGACTAGACGTTCTACACATCGCTCCCGTCACCATGCCAAACCATCATGCGCTAGCAAACTTTCTGTAATAGACTCTATCATAAGAATTCGCAGCAGAGAATGGGTTTTACAATATGGTGGCTTCCAAACGCCAGTGGCTGTCGCTCGTTACTTATACCTACTGTTAAGAAATGTGGCAGTAGCTCGCGATAGCCATCGGTTTCTGTAGTCGGTGGTCCGTTTGCGCCGAGCCTTAATTTCCGAAATTTCATGACAACGAAATTTCGGAGAAAGAGAGTAGACGTCCTGTTCTTACAAACAAACCGACAATACTTTTATCTAAATGCGCATAAACACGCAGTTTGAGTATAACCATTCCAATATCCACAAACAAATAAAATTTAACAATTTCATATCTCCGGCGAAGTTTTTGAAAAATTTTGTTTTTAAATTTTCAATTCTCTCCGTATAATTTTAAAGTTTAGCAGCCAGAGTCTTGCAGTAAAAAGTAAGTGCTACAGTTTTGGAGGGTAGTATTCTAATAACACAAGAGTTGGCTGCGAGACCGAACGAACTTTACCTTACAGAATTTGAATTTGGAAAAATATTCGTCTGTTTTTCTGGTTTTTTCGATTGTTAGTTTTAGGATCTGTTGAGTTTGTTAGTAAAGTCTACTCGCATGTTTCTACTAAAGTTTTTGTTTGATATCAAATGACTAAGACAATAGGTTATTTTTTAACTATCATTTGAATTGTGTATAAAACTTAAGACATGTTTACTTTACTTAAATTTTAAGGCCAATTTTAATTTTTATATTGAAATTTTTTACATAACATATAAAATAAAATCTTAAATATAAACTTAACTAAAATAAATATTTACACCAAACCTAACTATGTACATATAATACAAAAACACAATACTCAAGCGTCGAAATATTCCTCCACATCGCTGTCATCTGGAAACGTGCCCAGAAGACTGGCAGCATTGCCACGTTGGATGGCAATGCTAATTCTTTGGGCAAAGAAAGAGCCAGCCCTCTGGTCACGCAAAGTATCGATTAAACGGCGAGATATTTCTTTAAAAAGGTGACGCGCACTCGGACCCCATGACCCAAGCGTTTCGACCCCAAACGGCTCAAAACTGTAATTACCAATAAGGTTACTGTATTTGCGCCGTTTGAGGGTCTCGGCAGCCGCAGCGGCAGCGCCAGCACAGCCCGCGGAACTAAGAACATGGGATGGCGCAAGGGTGTCGACACAGGTTGCGTCCCACACCAGAGGCCTACCCACCTTCCATGGCACTAACGTCATACCATCTGGTCTCTTCCCATCGTCACGTACCAAGCCACTAGGTTCTAATACGGCAGGTACGCCATGACATGTTTGAAACTTCAAATTTATAACGAATTACTCTTTTTTTAGCAAAACTGCAGATATAAGGTACTAATAAATATAAAAATCAAAGTTTTTTACATTTATTATTCAATCCACTAAGAAAGTATCTAAGTAATTATCAACTGTGATATAATATCTAAGTAATTATCAACTGTGCGAAATAATGTTCACTAATTAATATTCATAGTAATAAAAGAAATACTGCCACATTAATTAAAAGGAGTAAGGAGGTTATTAGTCCTAGAAAGATATCTAGTCTGCTTAAAATAGACGTATGCTTTTTCGAAAAATGCGCTTTCTTTAATTAACGCGAATCTGTGGCTGTGCCTTACGGACATCTCTGTTGTCACCCTGACTTTTCGTGAGGCAAGGCGTCGTTGTGTCGAGTATTACTTTTTTCGTAAGGCAAGGCGTCGTTGTGTCGAGTATTACTTTTTTCGTAAGGCAAGGCGTCGTTGTGTCGAGTATTACTTTTTTCGTAAGGCAAGGCGTCGTTGTGTCGAGTATTACTTTTTTCGTGAGGCAAGGCGTCGTTGTGTCGAGTATTACTTTTTTCGTAAGGCAAGGCGTCGTTGTGTCGAGTATTACTTTTTTCGTAAGGCAAGGCGTCGTTGTGTTGATTATTACTAATTTTGAATTATAGCCACTCCGTAAAGTCAAAATGACGCATGATTATCTCTACAGTGATTTTCTAGATTATTACGTCAATTGATATTAGACTTGTTTCTTATTTGATGATAACTTTTTATAATATTTCATATAATTATGATACCTATATAACAAATAAATATTAGTAAAAAATTGCACAGTTTGATGATATTACCTATCATGGATTTTTTTTTGTCAAAACTTTAAAAAATAGAAAAGAAGAATAGAAATAAATTTAATCAAAACAGACACAGCACAACAGTAACAAAACACACGTTAAAAAATAACAAAAATAAAGTGTACGCTGAGCGTGTCCGAATTGAAAGGGTGACCACCTCACCTATATACACCGTTAAATTTTAGTCGTTTTAATCCCGAAGAGGGTCGATCCAGTACATGAAACACTATCGATTTGTGTAGATAAAATAAAAAAATAACGTACTTTTTTTCTTAATCTCTTATTGATTTACGCATTTACGAAATTAATTTCTTTAAGTAAACGAGTCATTGACCTTGTTGGTAGTTGTCGGTCGTTGCGTACTAACTACCTACAGGTCATTGAACTCGCCCAGCTGACTTTTACTTAAAGAAATCAATTTAGAACATGCCTAAATTAATTCGAGTTTAAAAAAAAAATACTTTGTTTTTTTATTCTAACTTTACCAATCGATAGTGTTTCATGTACTGAATCGATCCTCCAAGGGATTAAAACGATCAAGATTTAACGGTGTATAGAATATCCCCAAAAAGGTCCTCTGAAATAAGATGTAAAACAAATGCATGGTGTAATAAATGTAACAAGTTTTCAATGAAAATATTTTTTTCATAACAAGCTTTTATAGCGGTCGTCTATGCTTATATAAATAAAACTCATCAAGACGATTCACACGAGCCCAAACTCGACGTGGTTGTGCCGTTTAATTACAGAGTTCCTATGGCTACCTCGCGATTCCATCATCAGATCAGCTCCATGTCATCATAATATTGCATTGTCATCCGAACTAAACGTTTATACCAAATTTCAGCTTAATCGGAAACCGGCAAGTGGATCAAATTTAAGTTGCAAGATTTGATTACAGAACGACAGACAACGGGACAGGTGAAAGTAAATAAAAGCTTGTAAAAATTATCAGTATATCATATGATTATCTTTTTATGATTAGTAGTATTATTTAGGATTATAGTAACCATACAAAGCTCTTTACGAGGAATCCGAATCTATAAGTAACTCAATTTTCTAAAAATCCTTCTTTACTGAGTTTTTAATAAGCACGGCACAATATAACACGGAACATAATATTTTGCGCGTCACAGGTTACTGTGTCAACTTTCGCGTTATTAACTGAATAATTTAAAGCATTATAAGCTTTACTCTTATAACCATGTGCTGCTAAGCTTGACGTGGTAATTACAGCTTATACTTACGTTGTTTCCAACAATTTGCATAAATATTGTAAACCTTTGATTGAAGGAATTTAACATTCAACCTTTAAAAAGTAAAGGGAAGTTGTATAAAATATGGTAATGATATTAAAAATATCCCAATCGCCTTATGTATATTTTATATCTCCATAAATTCGTTGTCCTTGGATGCACTGGCATTACGCGTACAGGGATAATTTTAAAGGAAAAAAAATCGTCTGTTGGTGGTTGAAAAGAGCGTCTGCAAGTTGGTTTTGGCTTCTCATATGCCTTTCATAAGTCAGGACCTTAAGATTCTGTTCAGAAATACTGATACATGATAATATCCAAAAAATCTACATTTACTGATATACATTACTGTCTGCCAAAAAATATTTAGCAATAACGCTAATAATAAGGCTGTTTATAATACTGGTTCTATCGCTAATAATAATAATGTCAATTTTGAGACAGTCTGAAAACAAAATGATTTTGTGAAAAAATTGCTGAATAATTTGAAACAAAAAAAAAACTTGTAACAAAAATAAATCAACACAATGACTTAGCAAAACAAGTGAACTGACATGAAGAGAAACAAAACCCAACAAATCAATTAAAATTCGAAAATCGAAATACCGACCGGTCATCCGGTCAGTTCCTTTCGGACCCTTCGCTGCGTCGCAAATCATTCACTGTCGACAAACATTAGCCGTTCATTTGCGGCCTATTTGTTCTTTCGTTCGTTCATTTAGTAACATCGTTAGTGTACCTTGAAACATTTTTTCCCGAAGAAAAACCTTTTTTTCGTTCCCCGAGTTAATTTGTTTAAGAGAATGAATGTGTTTAGACAAATGTTGAACATTTTTTTGCGCTTTGTTTGCGCGCAAATGCGTTATTATACAGTGCTTCTCTCTGAGGGAATGAGTTGGTAATCTTCTTTTTTACAAATGAGCTGGATGTTTGAAATTAAGTTTAATGTTTGGAGGGTTAATTTTGGGAAACAAAATGGTGTTTCCTGTTCAACAAGATTATTGTTGAGCCTTTAAAATTACACTGGTGCATTACTTTCTATTTGATTAGATTGCCAACAACATCCCTCGGGTTATACTGAGGAAATTGTAGGAGTATTTGTTTGGAATAATATTTTTCCTCAATTCTTATCATTATAAGTAGGTATAATACTGTTTATTTTCAGGCTTTCTAACGCCTTTACATTTTCCATTATTAATGTATTTAAAGCAAAGAGGTTATATTTCTAATCGGTGTTTATACTGACCTAAAATTATATCCTGTAATATCACCTTCAATAATCAGACGAAAATTTCTAACTGGGTTATCTAAAATACGTATATCATTAACAAAACACACAGTCCCAAACTATGCGGACCAAAATCCAAATTATCATACGTAATTCTAACTACAGGGCTTATCACAATAACATACAATCACGAACAAACATCAAGTTATGAAACAATACCGGTTGGAACCGGTTTCGACCGGAGCTATCTAGACTACACCGGTGTGAGATAACAAGGGATGTTTAACTAACATTGAGCTTGCAGGGCTAAAACCAACAGTAGACGATGTAATTATAACTTGTAAAATTGTGGATGATGACGTCACAGAGATGGATTCTGTGTGGAAATTTAGGAGTAATCGGATTCGGTGGTCTGATTTTTTTTTTAAAGAGGTTGACATTGATTGAAACAACAGACGATGTAATTATAACTTCTAAAATTGAGGATGATTACGTCACTGGGATAGATTCTGTGTGGAAATTTAGGAGTAATCGGATTCGGTGATAAAATTTTTGTTTAAAAAAGAGGTTGACGTTTGATTGAAACAGCAGACGATGTAATTATAACTTGTAAAATTGAGGATGATGACGTCCCTGGGATGAATTCTGTGTGGAAATTTAGGAGTAATCGGATTCGGTGATCCAAATTTTGTTAAAAGAAGAGGTTGACGTTTGATTGAAACAGCAGACGATGTAATTATAACTTGTAAAATTGAAGATGATGACGTCACTGGGATGGATTCTGTGTGGAAATTTAGGAGTTATAGGATTTGATGATCCAAATTTTGTTGAAAGAGGTTGATGTTTGATAAATCAAAATACGTTTTATGAAAGGGTCTAATATTGCCGCTTTTTGAAGTATAAAAATAAATCATCTTTCTTTACATAGGCATGGGAATATGAATTAAAATATCTGTAAATAAAAAGCCACTATACAAATTTATAAGTAACTAGCGACCCGCCCCAGTTTCGCACGGGTACAATGTTGATATTATGCATGTATTATACATACAAACTTTCCTCTCAAATCACTCTATCTAATAAAAAAAACCGCATCGAAATCCTGTGCTTAGTTTTATAGATCTAAGCATACATAGGGACAGGCCGACTTTATACTATGCAATGATTTATTTACAACAATAGAACATTCATATATTGAATAAAAATATCGAGTAGTTATTAAAACTTATCGAGTAATTAACAGACGTAATATTATTTTAACAATGGATTCTAGTGATTATTATGATTTTTTGTAAAAAAAAAATCATGTCCGTGACTTCGGCCTTATCTTGGCTATCCCCTTTCAAAACTTTCATGGTTCGTTTTGTACCTATATGTTATTTTTAAAATTAATCTAAATTTAATCTATTGCAAATTACGCTCTCATCTGCACAACTAACACTTATTAATTTATTTTTAAATTGAAATACCACATGTGCGTTCAACCCCTCGCCCTATTTGTTTTGCCCCTTTTCCTGCACCCCTCGTATAATTTATTTATATCATCGACATTGATGAGTATTGAAAGTTGCACCCCCTATTATTACGGAAAAGTAATTATGAACATTTGTACACTCCATTTGAAATTAGTTGTATGTTAGAATGATGTTTTCACTTACATTAGGGGACATATCCCTTTCCTAGAGAGAAGGCCTGTGTCCCAGCAGTGGGAAGATTAAAGAGGCTGGTGATGAGGTGACATTAAATTGGAAGTAGAGCATTTTTCTGAATGATTTTTATTAAAGATTAATTTTAAGAAAAATCAGTTCGGTTCAATATTAAAAATCTATTAAATATATGGGAAAATGCCATTTGTTTATTGTACGTGGCAATTAAATTGAAGCATTTGTTATGGTTATGCGCAGCCCCCCACTTCGATACGAAAATCGTGCCCTGCTTTCAGATAACTATTTTTTATTTTATATTACCTATATTCGTTATTTTGATTTTGATATAAAGTCTACACTAATATAATAAAGAAGTAAAGTTTGTTTTTTTATTTTTTTGTTTGTAGAAGGTAATCTCTGGAACTACTGGTCCGATTGGAAAAATTTTAGCAACAATAGAAAGCTGCTTTGCTCCTGAGTGACATAGGCTATTTTATGTACGCGGGCGAAGCCGCGGACAAAAGCTAGTATTTTATAAAAACAATCTAATTTTCGTGTAAAAATAATATTCCGCAATCATAATGGAAGATTTCATTACATACATTTTTAGTTCGTATTTTTTTTTGTTACCTCTCTGTGGATTGATTTTGTACCGTCGCGTACGTCTACCAACACGTAAATTCTCATGTAAAATATACCATGACCTGAAAAAAATATCTATAGGCCAAACAAAATATTCTTTGTGTGGTTATCGCACTTATTTTATTCTATTGGTAAATGAAATGAGGCATTCCAATCCTGTCTTTAAATAAATCGCTTCGTTCAAACGCGTCATAGCTAGATAAGTTTAGTAAGATTCACAACTTCTCAGGTATATAATCTAAGGTTGAAGCTGTACCAGTGTTTAGTTTTAAACAGAATTTCTAAAGCTTCAGATTTAGATTACAAGCCTGTTTCCAGATAGTTTAAGTTAGGTTTAACAAGATTAGTTTACGATATCATTACATAGTATAAAACAAAGTTGCTTACCGATGTCCCTATGTATGCTTAGATCTTTAAAAGTACGCAACGGATTTTGATGCGGTTTTTCTAAATATATAAAGTGATTCAAGTAGAAGGTATATGTGTATAATACATGCATAATATATTCAATATCAGTACCCATGCTAATATTATATATTATTATAGGATATTCTGGAGAGGAATCCCGGGGGCCTAGAACGTGAAGGGTTACTTTTTGTTTATGGTTAGTAAAAATTATCCAATGACAGGAATAATGGAGCGGGAAACAATGTCAGACTCTTACTGACTAAACAATCTCCCCGTTCTTTCCTTACCTTGATCCCGGAAATACGCTTTCGTATCAACTCTTGGTCCCAGGAGGGTTTGACGCTGCTGAGTCTCTACAGTTTGCTGACAACTCCTTGTTGAATACAAAGGGTAAGTGAAAGACTAAACGTATAGTTTCTGTCAGTAAAAGTTACTCACTCTAGAGCGTAGGAAGACATCGGATGATTTTCGAAATAAAAAAATCTTCTTATAATGAAGTAAGAACATATAGTCCAAGTCATAGTTCGTTTAAGTTTTACACAAATTTATACACATTAACGTCATCATCATCATCATCAGCCTTTTTAATATTCCCACTGCTGGGACACAGGCTTCTTCTCTAGGAGAGGGAATGGGCCGCCATATGCCACCACGCGGGCCCAGTGCGGGCTGGTGGATGTCACATGCCTGCAAATTTTTGGTTCTAGACATACCGGATTCTTTACGATGTTCCTTCACCGTTTTGAGAGCAGTAGTGATTTTTTTTTTAATTATCATATATGTATAATGCTGTAAATGAAGTAGTTTAATTAATGTATTGTGATTTTATATTTATTAGGTTTCTATTTTTATTATTGTGTCGTTTTTTAAAATGTAAATGGGTGTATTTGGCCTGAATAAAAAGATTTTATTATTATTATTAAAAAATAATGGTCTTATATTATGGTATTATGTCATAAACAACTGGATGTTTTCGAATAATTTTTGGTACGCAGACTGGGAATTTCATGAGGTATGCGTAGTTTAATTAATGTAGTATTGTTGGCGCCACCCTGTATGCTATAAATTAATATTACTTCAACATCATTTTGTCGGGTTTAAAAGCTATAACTTTTCATTATAATGTTCCATAATGATTAAGCAGCCATCTAATAAAGTCGATTTTACTTTGAAAGTTACTCTCAGTCCCTTCAGGCAAACAAAACTTCACTTTAACAAATAGATGGTGAGCTCAGCACATAAATTAAGATTCCCTTGAAAGTATTGAATGCCTTTATGAAAAGCCACCCCTTGCCCTCGTCCCATTTGTCCACTCATCCTAGCTCGCCACTCATGTGTGCCATGATATATTTAGATCGGCAAACATCGGCCGTTGTCGGCTAAATTTCGTTAAGACTCGGTCGTGTGTTTGTGCTTAGTTTGACTTTAAGTGATTATTGTAGCATTTTCTCGTATCCATGCCTATGCGACTTGTATAAAAAAAAATTGGCCAAATGCAAGTCTAACTTGCATGTGAAGTTTTCGTACCGCACGTTGTTGAAGAAAATCACGTTTTTTCTATGGAAGCTCTACTTTAAATATTTATTTTATTCTGTTACTAGCGACGCGACCCGCCCCAGCTTCGCAGGGGTACGGATATTGGATATATTATGCATGTATTATACACATAAAACTTCCTCTTGAATTACTCTATCTATTTAAAAATCGCATCAAAATGCGTTGCGTACTTTTAAAGTTCTAAGCATACATAGGGAAAAGCAACTTTGTTTTATACTATGTAATAATGTGTATATGTTGCAGCAATCTGGTTAAATTAGCCATCCAATTGAACTCATAGGGCGTTCGTTAAACGCAGTTCATGAAGTTCACAACCTAGTAACAATAAGTTCCCGTTTTTACCTTTTGGGTGGTCGGAGCTCTCACGATTGGTTCTCAATCTGCCTTATGGGTAATACTAATATTTTTATAGTCAATTTCTCTAATATATAAATCGATTAAACTTAATCGAACGTTTAAAAACGGTTCACCCCCTTGTCCAGTAATAGACATCATAACTATCAAATTAATTCAACACGTACCACCAAAATGGAATGCTGTCCAGCGATTTAGTTTCAATAACGACTGCTATGCAATCTCCTTGATCGCTCCTGACATAATAAGACTATCTAAAGTCCCTACCATCGGCAGTCATAGCCTCATAGGGCGAAAAACTATGTAATTTGATTTTGTAATATCGCTTAACGATACACCCTTTCGAGTGGGCTGTATAATAAAGTCCCAAGCGGGTACCTTTTGAGACCTCTTACACTGTAATTGGGCGTAGTTACCCGACGTTGGGGCGAGTTACCGTCATATGTCATTTATTTTTAGTTGAATGACTTTTATCGGCAGCTATATATACTGTCATCATCATAAATGATACAAGCGTAAAATGCACAGAGAATTTGAAGTATTGTACTCTAAATTTAGTACACGTATGAAATGTGTTTGATGTTTTAATACAGCAATATAGAGAGTATGAAAATTTCATTTATTAGCAATTACATACGCACAAATAGTCACAGCATTTGAAGAATCTAGAATGGATACTCAAAATATAGTTGATATGTGTAAAATTTGTTTGATCTCTCGATATAGAATTTCAGGGAAAAAGAATATGAAATACATTGAATTTCAAGTATGTATAGTAACTTCGTCTGTATCCAATTTTGTTTTGATCTTAAAATATTATTCGTAGATTTGGATTTAGAAGCATTCATATATAAAGCTATGTGAGTTATACTTGGGTAACGGAGTAAGATTTTCAAAATCATATCTCTTTATGCGTCAATATACAAATATACCAATATTCTGCGTCCCTGTATTGAAAGTTCTTGCAATTCGGTAAGGTTAGATTAATCTGCTCAAGATAAATGTTTATGCGATGAGCACGATCATTTGTTCTGTGTCTGGAGGTAAGTTATCTGTTAGTATGTATAAAAATATATTGTTGGTTAGTTGGCTAGTACTCATAGCATAAGCTTTGCTTTATTTGGGACTAGATGACGTTGCCAAAAAATTGCCAAACTCATGTGGCACTGGGCAGGGCACATTGCTCGCAGAACGGGTGGACTTTGTGTCAAAAGGTTCTGGAGTGGCGATCGCGTACTGGAAGATGCAGTATTGGAAGGCCTCCAAAAAGATGGACCGATGACCTGCCAAGAGTTGCGGGTATCCGATGGATGCGAGAGGCACAGGACCGTTCATTATGGTGACAATTGGGGGAGGCCTATGTCCAGCAGTGGACGTCTTTTGACTAAAATGATGATGATGATGATGAGATGATTTTGTGAGATATTATTTATTTATTTTCAAATATAAATTGAAAAAGATATATCTGTCACTAAAATTCTTCACACCTACGTGATAAAAATAAAAAATCCAAAACGTCACGAGTTACAAACAAAACCGTACACAGCCAGGTCAATTAAACACAAACATCATCGCATATATCAACCGTTTACGGCTTATTTTTCACCTTCATCTCTCTCACACCTACTACATTAGAGGGGGACGAATCTACATCTACATGCGTTATTTCACCCCGCCGAAAATCGTGGCCGGGTACTACTGTTACATATTCATGAGAGAGGCTCGGTCCCAGTAAATGCGCTTAAGTTATGAGAACTGAGCGAGCAAAAGTGCTGAACAAACAATTGCGTTAGATTATTGTGTCTAGGGAAATGACGTTCTCTAAGTTAGTTTTAGTAGATATTGTTTTAGGGGATGGCGAATGCGTTTTATCCCCTTTGTGATTATTTTACCTGTTTTTGCGAAAAGTTTTTTGTGATTTGGCAAAGTTTTGGCGGAGGAGGATGTTATTTAGGGAAACTAAACAGATGTTATTGAATATTGAGGAAAATGCGATTGTGTCTTATTAAAGTTTGAAAGTATAAAGTATAGATTATCTTCTGATTTCTAGCTTAACCTTACTGTTATATAACATATTAGTAAATCCTGGTTCCTAGCTGTTTTAGACGCGACCTAATTAAGTCTTCAAATTCTGGAACATAGAAGTCAACGCAAGACCTAATCTGAGTTAGGTCGCCTGTGGTATATACAGTTCTGATTTTATCTTTTGATAAAATTCATGTGTTTGAATTACCTACTTTACAACGAAAATCTTTTACATTTTAAAACTTAAATTATTCTATAATATACAACTTCTACACTTACTTTGTAACGAGAAAATACCAAGCCAAAAGTTAGGTAAGGAAGAACCATCACCATAACTTCAACCTCTAATAAACAGCTAGATTGTATCTCTCACTACTTGCGCCCTACGCGAAAAGGTACGTGAATAACCTTGACCTCGTCCCCAGGTGTTTACCTGCCCGCATGGCATGCCAATGTTAGGATCTTACGTGTCCCCAATATCTTGTACACTCTCCGATAGCAGGTTGAAGGAACTGGTATCTTGTTCGCGATCAATTTTAGATTACGTAGACCTGGGTGAAGTCAATACGACGATAAGAATACAGCGAACAAGGTAGACTGTATATTATTTTATTTAGATCTGTAGATGTAGATACAAGTTAAATTATAGCCATAGGATGTCTTATTTTTTTTTTATAGTAGGTAAAAATCATCGAACAATGAATCCGACTTTTACTGTCTAAACATGCTGTTCCTTACTTGTCTTAGTCTCAGAGCCCCGGTGTAACGTTTTCGTTCCAACCTTCTGGGCCCAGGAGACTTTGACCCTGTAGGGCCCCTACAGAGGATGTTGTATAGTGGATTAGGGATTGACAGAAAGAGTTATTTAACGCAAAGAGAAACTAAGGATGGGAGGAGAGTATTTGATATCACTTTTTCTCATGCCAAACACATGGCACAATCAAAATTTTCAGAGACCAAGAGTACACACGAAACACAAATTATATCCATGGATTTTAGGCATGCGATGTTCTTGTAAGTTACCCCAAAGTTTATGGTATCCAAATTAATTACGGGGTATGAAATCGAAGGGTTTTCAATTGAATGGTTCACGGGCTTAGAACCCACTGAGGGAGGCCTCGGTTAGGAGCCATTATTATTATGTATTAATATCTATTTGTTTCTGATTCCGGGTAGTTTAAGAGCCCCATCAATTTAGTTTTGTTTTGGATTGCTTTTATAGGAAATATTTAAAATTAATATTATTAGAACCTTGAAGTCCTGGATAATAGGATGGTAACAATGGACTGAAGCTAACTCACAGAGGCCTTTTGACAATTTTTATGGAACGTGATACCAACCGACGCCGATAATTGTTATTGTAAGCACTATGTTACTGCTCTCAAGGACAACCCTCAATTGATAGCAAACTATTGGAAAGTAAAGATAAACTTTTAATATAATCGGAAATATCTGTAAGTGTGCTTTGTTATTTATTTTTTATTTTTTAATATAAACTGCATGCAAGCGTTGGTGGATACATTTTTGTGCGTAAATATTACATCTCAATGTTCTACTTTCAAAATTCTCGAGGGGGCGAAACGCAGCAATATATACTAAAAGGGCCTCAGGGAGATACTCATCTCCACAAAAAGCGCGAAATACGGGTTGTTATCGCACTTATCATTAAGGGAATCTACCCTAAAATCTGATGGAGGCCCCCTCATAACTGCCTTATTTTAGTAGCAAATCGTTTCACCCCCCTTTTAAGGGGGCATTCAGAAAGCTGCGAAGTTAAGTAAGGAAGAAAATTGTTTTAAATGTACTAAAATAAGAATACGAAGACTGAAAGGGATAAGAATGATTGTAATTTGTGTTTTTTTATGTGGAATCTGATTGATTTTGCTGTTTGAGAAGACTTTTTAATTTATTAATTATATTAAGTATAATCAGGTAAATTTTTAAACTACATCAGTTCAATTACCGCAATAATTATAGATGACTGCGCATTTTCTACCTTTGTTTCGTGTTGACGAACTCAGTTCTTTTTTTATCTGGCTAGGCTCCCTATTCTCTAAAAAAACAGCCTTGAGCGCAGCACTGGCCCAGCGACAAAGTCCATGGAATTGTTCAGTCAAACACTAGTTTATAGGAAAAAAAAAATTTTTTTTTCACTATTAACTTGTGTATTAACTGTTACAATAGACAGATCAAAGTGAGCTCTCAAACCTTACTGCATAATTGTTTATTATATTAATACTACGTACAGACTTAGCTTACACTATGCTACATGACAACATTAGTATATGCTATGCCGTTACAATACCCATTTTCATTTGAAAGTGGCATTCGCAAGATAAAGTAATTGAAATTTTATTCCCGCTTAAAAGACACCTTACCTTTTAATAAAACTCTATATTTTTAAAACGTAAGCATTTTAAGCGAGGTTCACTTCGTTATAAGCGGCAATAATCCTCATTATCTAAAATTACTCTTGAATAAGTAATTTTAATACAAAATGGTTTCCCAAATTTGTTCACACAATTTATGTCAAAGTAATTTCGTATCTACCAAGTGCTGTAATTTGTCCATAATTAGGCATTGTTTTAGAAAACGTAGAGCTCTAAATTGTCTGTATTCTGACAGTGAAATGAGGTATTTAGTAATAAACTGGTTTTTGTGCTGGCACGTATACCGTTTGTACAATGAAATTATGTTAAATCTTTGCTTATTTTTCAGTGCTGATACACGTGTATGATGTAAATTATTGCAAGGGAAAGAAAATTGCTTACTACCGTTACAGAAACTGTTTTATGCCGTAATCATCACCATTATCATTTCAGTCGCAACATCTGTCTGTCAGTGGACGTAGACCTTACCAAAGCGTTGCCACAACAACCAGTCCTATGCGTTTCAAATCCACCGGATTCCCGCGACCCTTACTAGGTCATTAGTTCACTTTGTGGGAGGGCCACAATGATCGTTCTTGAGCCGTTGCCGCAAACCTGTCTAGGGCATGTATCTACCTTGTGTGAGGCCTACCAACGCTGCATCATCTAGTAGGTGATCACCACTCCAAAACCTTTCCGTCAAATCGACCTTCTGTTCTACGAGCAATGTTGAGTTTTTGCCACCTTGCCACTTAAGTTTGGCGATTCTTCGAGCTATGTTGGTCACTTTGGTTCTCCCGTGGATAATTTTATTTTAATTGCTTAGGAAAGTACTACTAGTAAAAAAACTGTTCAGTATGGTAATCCATGACCATCATCGTCATCCTCATTTCAGCTAAAAAACGTTCACTGGTAGGCATAGGCCTCAAGCATCGCTATAACGACAGTTTCTGTACTTTTCACATCCAACGGATTCCTGATACATTCACCAGGTCATTGATCCTCCTTGTGGGTAGATTACCAATACTGCGTCTTCTGGTATGCAGTCACCACTAAAGCATCTTTCAGCACCATTGACCAGCTGTTCTGCAAACAACATGTCCTACCCACCGCGACTTAATTTTGGCAATTTATCAGGCTATATCGGTAACAGTGATGCTTCTGCACATATCTTCATTACTGATTCACTTACGAAAAGTATGTGGTCAATATGAACTCAAAAGATACCTATTAAATAATCATGATTCCAACCCAACAAGGAAAACGTTCGTAAAGAAATGGTTAAACAACCCCAAAAGAATATCGGAAAATAAAATATGAATAAAATATCCAAAGTACTTTGTATCCTACATATTGTGTCCAAGTCTTAGCCGCTCCATTTCCCTCTCAAAATCTTTTCGTCCCTTTTATCTTTTGACGGAAGAAAGAGAAAAGATATCTTAGCTTTTATGTTTTGCGTTTTGGAGTGTTCATTAAAAGGGTCGCTCTTTGGCTGCGTGGAGTTTCCTGGCCATGACCTCTTAACTGTTCAGAGTTCGTATAATGATGTGTTCTAGCTCTGTGGCTTTGAATGTGGGAGCCTTTGAGTTGACTGTCCTAAAAAAAGTATATACAAGATAAAATATGCTTTGATATTTCGACATTGAGACGTCAGAGTTGATTTATAGGATGGATAGGCGTTCGAACTACTTGATATCTATCTGTCAAAAAACTAGATTACTTTACCCTTCATCATCATCATCAGCCTTTTTAATGTTCCCACTGCAGGGACACAGGCCTCCTCTCTAAGAGAGGGAATGGGCCGTAATCCACCACGCGGGCCCAGTGCGGGTTGGTGGATGTCACATGTCTTCGAATTTTTGGTTCTAGGACATGCCGGTTTCCTCACGATGTTTTCCTTCACCGTTTTGAGAGCAGTGGTGATGAAATAAATTACACAAAGTAATGCGCCTGGCTGGGTTTGAACCCGCGACCTACTACACGCAAGTCGGGGCCGTTACCCCTCGGCCACCACTGCTCTCTTTACTTTACCCTTAATATATTAATATTACGTGTATACTTTTTTTTAATTGTAATAAACTAGTGCTTGACTGCGATCCCACCTGATGGTAAGCAGTGATGCAGTCGTTGATGGTAAGGCGCACTAGTTTATTAAGAGCCTATTCACTCTAGCCTTGAAGACACCTAAATGTAACTGAATCACGCTCGAATGAGTTAATTGGGTTTAAAAGAAACTTGGTAGACCATGGCTTAAAATAGCATGTAGGATACTTTTTAATCCGGTAGTTAGTTCCCTTGGAACTATTTTCTAATAACATACGGGTAAACTCGATAGCATGAGTTAGTGGGAAATTAAACTATCACAGACGGGGACGGTTATATAAAATTCCATCAAAAAAATAACCGTCCATCACAAAAGCGGAACATGAACTAACCAAACAAAAACTGGTCCTAGAATAATATCATCATTTGTTCATAACTGCAACAACACCGAAGCTTATAGGTCTCATGCATAATTCTACAGGTCGAGATCACCTGGCCGGGAGCCAAGCGGACTGCCCTAATTCCACTCTGGACTTAGTATTCTATCACAAATCTAATGTGGAATGTTTATTTGGCCTTTTTGGTCCAGTTTTTATGAGTTAGGTTATGAAGAAATTATTAAAAAAATTTGAAATTAGGTTTTAGGTGAGAATGTTTTTACTGGAAAGAGGATTGGACAAAAAGAGAGGAGGACGATATAAGTTAGTTTTTTTTTATAGTGGGAAAAATCTAATGACGAATTCCACGCTTGGGTGAAGCGGAAAACAGTGTCAGACTCTTATTGAACCAACTACCCTCCCCATTTCTTCTTGGCGCACACTGTTCCCGTGCGCCTCAAGGAGTTTTCAGCAAACTGTAGGGGCCCAGCAGGGTCGAAGCCTCTAGGGTCCAAGGGTTGATGCAAAATAGTATTATAGAGGCCTTAGGATCTGGGCTCACTGCTTACCATCAGGTGGGATTGCAGTCAAGCACTAGTTTACAGCAATTAAAAAAAAGGAAGGGACGGGGTAGGTTGTTTAGTCAGAGTCTGACATTGTTGGCCGCTCTGCCCAAGGGATGATTCTCGATTTCGTCATTGGATGATTTTTACTTACAATAAAAAAGCCATCAGGCGAGATAGTAGTCAAACATGAGCCCATCCACAGACAAAAAAAAATCGATATTCGCTTTTAAAATGTAATAAAATATATTACAACTCCCAAAAAAGAATATCCAAAAAAAACTCTTCAACAAAATATTTTCATGAAAAAAAAGGCCATTTCCCACGATTTCAATGCCTGCTTTAGCTTTAAAACATTTATTTTCCTCGACAAATTGCCGGCCCTTTTAACAGTTCTTCGAATACTTTTCTGTTTATTAAAATATCCACAGAAATCAGAATATGATCCTCTTCTTACAACACAACAATGGTTTTTACGATTGAATAAGAAGAGGGGAATGTGATTGGGCGGTAGGGATGTTCCTCCAATAATAGACCTTCTATAAGAACTGGATTATTGTGAACGATGCTTTATTGTATGCTCACAATATTTCAATGGGGAACGAAAGAATTTTGACTGATTTCTTTTTTGAACGGATATCTATTTTCGTCGATTTTGCATCAATAGAAAGGAACTGGTGTTTTTTTTTGGTTCGATCGGTTTTTGCGTTTTTGCATTTAGCCAGTAATATATTGGACAAAGTGTGAAAACTTAAACTTCCGTTGAAAAGGGAAGATCTTCCTGCCAAGTCAGTGTTGTGTTTACTCCTGGCTATTTCCAGAAAGTTGATTTTGGACTGTTGTATATGTTCTAATCACGCAAAGCACTCTGATACTGAGATGCAGGATAGTTCTTATGTTACGACTTAGATGTTGCTAGACAGTTTTAGAAATTCTAACATTGTTTTTCATTTAAGATATTCTTTTGTTTTTGCTGTACCTTGTTCATTGAGTCAGTCTTGGTAAAATATCACAGTACAATAAATAAGATCTATATATAAAAAATATATAAAAAAAAAAAACTGTCGGTTCTACAAAGTGCATTGTTCGACTAACTGGTCAAAATGTATTAAACTTGCTGATTTTTATTGCGATTTCTGGTTTAGTCCCTTAGTAAAAGTTGTTTGTTATCATGATAACAAACATATGTTTAAGTATCGGTTACTAACTACCAGTGACCCTATATGTGAGTGGTTTACAAGTTAGATATTTCTCTGAGAACATTAAATCTCTAATTTATTACACATACTAGCCACCCGCTCCAGCTTCGCACAGGTACTGATATTGAATATATCATGCATGTATTATACACATAAATCTTCCTCTTGAATCATTCTATCTATTAAAAACATCCGCATCAAAATCCGTTGCGTACTTTTAAAGATATAAGCATACATAGGGCATAAGCAACTTTGTTTTAGACGGTGTAATGATTTTAGGAAAACAAAAGAAAGTAGCATAAAAAAACAACCTGATGACGGCTTCTAGAAACCTTTTAAAGACTAAAGGCTTACAGAACTTTCTACCATAAATAAAGAAGCAGGGCTTAGTATCAATCAGTAGCAATGCAACGTACAATATAAACATAGAAAATATTTATTTTGTTATATAACGGATTATGATGGATTTTGTTCGTTTTTGCTTACTTTTATTTTACAGTAGAACGATTACGTATGTATTTTAGTTTATTTTTGAGGTTCTTTCTAATCAACTTTTTTTTTATATAAAATTGTTCCACTTATTTTTTTTAGAATGCTTTTGAAAAGTGAACATTTTGAATGAAATACTGTATTTAAATCATACTGTATTATGAAGGACGAAGTTAGTATGTGTAGGTATTTGTTGTATATGTTGGCAAAATCTTCAGTTTTTTGTCTGTGTTCGACATAACTTTGAAAATAAATCAAACCAAGTTCTATAAACAAAAAAAATTGTATTCGGAAATAAAATTATTAGGCAAATAGTCTAGTTTAACATGTATTTTTTTCAAAACATACTAACTAGCTGTTTAGACGTGATATACGATTTAAAATCATCATGAATCGTATATCTGCCTTTATAATTTTGAGAACCACGCGAACGCCGGCGTTCGCACGCATATTGTTATTAAACTTATTAACGCCGGCGTTTGTACTTATTGTTCTTTGATTGTGTCGGTAATTACAAGATTTTTTGGTTAATTGTATCTGTACCTAATTATGGTAGTCGAAAGGTTCATTAAGAAATCGTTCACAAAAGTTATTGTGAATCCAATATGGAAACTGATACCATATCTATCAAAAGCCAGGTCTGTACAGCTGTAACGAGGACCATGATATATTGCCCCGCACTAGACGAGGCTACGGAAACTCCCGGGTTCTGTATAACGGGAACAAACAAAGAAGGAGTCCACTAATTGCCCACTATTGTTACGCGCCCCTATCTTTCAGTGTGGAAGCTAAATTCGGAAGGAAATGAGCACCGTGTTATCGAATGTAATACGTCGAGAATTGTACGTTTAATGCAGAACGTGATAAGCATTTTGTGAAAGGAAACCCGTGGTTGTAAAACGTAAAGGGAAACCGAATTGGACAGGTGCAGTTTTCATCTAAGGCTGGACATAAGCCTTCCCCAATTAGTGCCATAATGAACGGTCCTGTGCGAATTGCATCGGTCCATCTTTAAAATATATAATCATTACATAGTATAAAACAAAGTCGCTTCCTGTCCCTATATATACTTAAATCTTTATAAATACGCAACGGATTTTGATGCGGTTATTTTTTGGATTGTGATTCAAGAGGAAGGTTTATGTGCATAAAACATGCATAATATATTCAATACCAGTACCCGTGCGAAGCTGGGGCGTGTCGCTAGTATAATAATATAAATAAAATATGGCGTCAAAAAACTCCAAAAGAATCGCTGCATTGCCACGCTGTAAGGCAATGCTAATTCTCTGTCCGAGGTAAAAGACAGCTCTTGAATTACGCGAAGAGTTTCGTGTCGTTAAATTTGAGAACACATTCGTCATATTACATAACTGAAGCAACTATTCATATCGAGATTCATGAATTCAGCCTGAAAGTCATTCATGAAACCCATTCAACATTAATTTGTTTGTCTCAGGGCAAAATAACAGAACTGTTGTGGCATGTTACGTCATCACCACATAGTATATAATGATACCTAGTACGAACTTTGAACTAGTTTATATACTTATGATTACATTGTTCTACAATGTTGTGTGAACTACTAAAGAGTAAAGATATTATTCATAATGCATATTACATAAGGCTTGTGAGTTTGTTGCTAGGATCCCTTGAGAGAGTCTACTAAACATAACTGGAAGTCCTGTTTTTAAACAAAGGAATAATATCAACATTGTCGTAGATTGTAGACTTGTACTAGGTAGTACAAGTCAATATTAAGGTTAATATTAACCCATTTATTTCATAGACGAAGAGCTATGGGTAGCTCGCCGTCCAGCTGCCTGGAGCGAGCCGCGAATGTTTTAAAGATATATTAGTAAAACCGTAAAGGCCCAGTAGACCCAAAGCATGCTGAGGCCTTGGGTTGACTTTTGAAAGGGAAACACCAACAACAACAACAGACCTCTACTATTTACCTCTAGAAAGGTTGTTTTGTATGTTTGACAGCTCATGTTTTACACCTATTTGAAGCGCTACTCGCGAGCGCCAAAAGAACTAATTTCAATAATATTGTATGCGGCGCGACATAACCAGTGTTAGTACCGTGGACACTCGCTAAAGTCACCGTGGCCGACAGCGCCAATATGGCGAACATCAAACGGGGACAAAAGTATTTTGATGGCATCCAGTCCAGTGTGATAAGTTATAGAGGTCAATGCTATAATCTTAGTATTTGTTCATTGTTTTAAAAGTAGAGGTGATGAACTTTGCGACAATTCTGATTGTGTTTCAAGCCATGACCTGCATGACTTGAGGTTTAAACTCCGAGCGAAAAGAGTCATTTTTTTTCTAGCTGCTTTTAATTTTCATTCGAGCTGCTTTATTGTATACGTTTTGATGTAACTTGTGTAGAGTGATTATCGAAACATCTTGTTTTTATGTACTTTTTGGAAGAATAAAAAATATTATTATTACTGCATTCTTTACAAAGCAAACACTAGTTTGCTTTGGTTCCTCATTCCACCCTTTTGAACAAACACAGCTTCACAATTAGGCCAATCTACGATTGAGCCTCTAACAGGTGCATTTGGAATCCGAAATCGGTGCCATTTTGAGGCTTGGATTAAATTTTAACGGCATGTTCATCAAATGGAAGGAAAGAGATACCTAAAGTATAAGTTTTCAATTGCCAGATCGATGTTAAACTTTATGTATTGTTAATAAAGTTAAAAAAGCTATTCAGTATTGCTGTTTTATAGAACTTCGTTTTCTTTATTATTCGTATCTTAAATCTAAGCCACTGAAATGTCTCATAGAAAGAATTACTATTTTTTTTAAGACCAACGTTAATAAATAAATCGGTAATAGTCAATAATGGAACTTACCAGACATCTATGAGCTATTTTATTTAGGAAATGCTCTGTTCATGAACTAATCGGAACTCAGGAACTTACCTGTAACAAGAAAAATAAATCAAGATTAGTCATAGCCTGTTTTAATTTAGTTCACAAGGTTACTGCAGGAATTGAATATTGCATAAGTCTTGACAAGCTGTGGACCCGTAAAAACACAGAATTAGTGCCAAGGAACTAATCGTGTGCTGTGTCAGCGTACAGGACCACCGCCACGAAGGAGATTGTGGGATGACCTGTAAGTAACCCTTAATTGAAAAAGAAAAGCAAAATATCGATATCTCTTAAATAAATAAAACCGCTCCGTGTAGGGTTTCGTAGTTTTCCATCCGTCACAAATTTCTCACAATGTAACAGAACCCTTGAACTAGAACTTAACAGCGCGAAGGCGTTGTACCCGGTGGTAATTTTACATTGTGTGAACGGATTTTTTTTTTATTTGAAAGAAGGTAAAAACGTGATTTTTCATAAACTGTTCATCCAAAGCCTTTCTATGAAAATTATTTTGAATTTGATAAAATTCAAAATTATTTTAAATAAAAAAATAATCCTAGAAAGGCTTTATAGAGTTCTGCTTAAATATGATGTTTTAAGCCGCTGTAAGCCAGTAAAAATAATAAGATATAATATTTATGAATTGAGAGATGATTGATTGAATGAGAAAGAATCTTTCTCCTCCTTGAGAAAGATTCATCAATATTATCATCATTGTTTTAGCCAAAAACGTCTACCTCTATCTTGAACATCGCCCTCACACCACGCAGCATTGGAATGCCTCCTGACAAGGTGGACTGATGTGGATGCAACAATTAGGAATGGTCGTCATGGCGACACTTGGGAGAGGCATAAATGTCCTTCAGACGACGTCTTTCAGAAAGAAAAATTGATATTCTGGAAATTACTATTAATCACTCAACATGACCGACATGAAAAAATCTACAGTACATAATATAATCAATCTCATCTTCCGCTGGCATTTGTACGATTCGGCATTTTCATTCGAGAATCCGTATTACTGTTCGTATTGACCATCGCAATATCTCACAGACTTTTTATTGGAATAGGTTTTTTTACCCGAATTTGTGGACACATTGGCTACACGCGAACGATCTGGCCTCTTTTCGAACTGTTATTTCGAAAGAGGTATTGCTCCGAAGTTTTTGTGGGTACAATGGAACGTTATGGGTGTAGTATGTTTAGTTTGTATGTTTGTTGGTTTTATGATATTTTTCCCGATCTTAGAGAGGAGTCTTGTGGCCCAGCAGTGGGAACATTACGTACATTGTTCAACTCGAAGTTGAAAGTTATAAACGGCAGTTTACATTTTTTTAGGAAGGGTTTGTTTTCTTAATTAAAAAGTTATATGACAATATGTTACAAAATTCACTCCTGTTACTTCGTTGCCTTTCATACCTCGGTCGTACCTTCTTTCAGAAATCGATCGATGGCCCTGATAGGTTTTGACCCTGCCCCAGCAGGATCCCACCCCTACAGTTTACAGACAACTCCTTGAGGCTTTCGTGGAACGATAGGAGCCGTCGACGACTTGGGCTCGGACCGGACGGATACCGCACCGTTGCCTCACGCGTGTATCCTCCTCCTTTGCTAGCATTACTGTTTCGCAGAAAGAGGCGACCGTCTGCCACCCCTCTTTGCAATATACAGGGAATTATGATATCTATGCAAATAGCCAATAGTGTCACCGGAGCAACCGGATACGAATCTATCGGCAATGGACTGCAACGATTCTAGTAGAGCAGCTAAGTTTCGAATTGGACTATTTCCTGCTTTAAAATACCTAGCGATGTAGTGTGATAAAACTTTATAAGTAGACTAACATTTGTCAGCGGTTTCACTCGTGTTAAAGTGCTCAAACAGATGGATTTAGACGAAATTTGGCATATTACTGGACCAAGTCGGTAATGTATACCGTGCTTCAAATTACATTAAAAAAATTAATTAAATATATATAAAAATATATTTTAAAGAAATAAAGACAAATTGTATATATATACGTACCATAATATATGTTACGTTTTCACGCTCAAAATAGAGCTCAAGAAGTTGGTCCATAGGATATATAAGATCCTTGACCGGAAATTAGAGTAGACATAACCGCTGGCAGAAGCTACTTTGTTTTATTAATTTGTTAAGCCTCAAGCGGACAACGGTATCCGCACAGCTATTGTCTTTTAACTGTGTCTGTATTTTTTTATAAGTATTGAAGAAACAGGTAAATTTTAGTTAGCAAAAGTCTGAAACCCTCGCTCCACCAAAATTAGACCCAACGTTACCCAACCCACTCGTCAGAATAAAGAAATTAATCATACAATTTCACAATTAGTACATTGTATTCTTATCATAAAAGGCCCGTATCCTTTGTCTCCCGTATCGTCGCGTAAAACAATAGTAGTCATTTATCAAATAATAACAATATGCAATTTTTCTCTCATTGTCGTCGTAAGATGAATGATGAAGATAGTATAATGACGGCAGCATCTATGGCACTTCATTTTATCAGTTTGTATTGTTTTTATTCAATGTCCTTTGAAAAGAAGATCCTTTCAAGCTTTTTCTTTAGAATATTCTTCATTCTTTCGTAATATTCGTCATTGGTTACCTTTATTAGGGTCTTTACTGTTCAAATAATTTAGAAACAATAAGAGGAAGTATCAAGATTTTGGGTCTGAAAAAAAATGTTACAAAAATGTATACAGCCAACGTAATGATGCTTCTGTTGCTTCGTTGCCTTTCATACGAAGTCGCACCTTCTCTTAGGAATCGATCCTTGGCCCCAGTAGGTTTCGACCCTGCTGAGACCCTACAGCTTTCAGACAACTCTTAGAACCCGCACAACAAAAATGTATACAGCCAACGTAATGATCTTGAAATGGGCAAAAGTTGGCTTTTTTAACGATAGGGTTAAAAATAAACGTCCAAGGAAGTTTAAACACTACTTAGTCAGAGCAAAGGTAAAAGTAAAGGTAGAAGTAACCTATTCATTTTAGACTTAAAGTATGAATGATATAATATGATGATAATATGGTCATATAATAAAAATATCTGAAGCAAATAGGACTAGGCAAGTACTACGCATGAATACTGGTCCTAAAAATATCTTTCTAACTTGAATGTTTATCAGATGACCTAAAACCTTCAAGTGAACGACTAGACGACCTAGAACCGACATGTCTAGCTAAACTTGACAAGGCGAGACGACCACACATGAAATGACATGAGGTTATGCAAAGAGAGAAGTACAATTGGGGTAAATAGAAACGCTGGGGTCAGTAGAAACAATTTTTTTAAAAGGAATTTACTTTTATATCAAAGTTCTAGTTACAATAATGCAAATTTAATAATAAAGTTGTCCACTCCAAAAAAAGTTTTGTTTTTATTCACCCGTGTTTCTATTCACCCCATTTAACAGTATCAACTTGTTTTTTTTTTTTTTAATTTGGTTAGTTAGGCTTTCTCAGTTCCAAGTTTGGTGAATATTGCATGTATATATGTAGTAAAGGTAATGTACTTTTACTGCATATGTACCCTTACCTTTTTTGCTGTATATCTTTTGTTTCGTTAAAAAATCTTTAAATAATGCCTTTCTAGCAGTTATTGACGGGTAATCTTTCCCAACACTTCTACTGAAAACCGCTAAGGATGGGGTATTTATTAATGCCAAAGTTTAAGGCTTTCATCCCCTCAAAAATCAATTTCTACCTCTACAGGTACCGCCACCTTCTCATTTCAATTCAACCCTAACCCGTCCTAGTCCTACCTCTTATCAATTTACTTAATGAAGTGCATGCCCTAATTCAGGGTTGGCACACTTCCAAACTACGCTAACTTTGCGCCTGTATACCCAGTTAATGTCAAACATTTGTTATGTTTGTTACAAACGAAGCGATAGTTGTACATTGCTGTTTCAGCACGAAACTTTGAACAAAAGGTGTTAAGGAAACAAGTAATGGATTGTGTGGGAGTTGTTTCAGTTTTTGGTGGAGGGTGGGTTATTGATTTAGTAATGAGAATAGTGCAACCATTGCTTTTACATTTGTATTGGAGTTGTAAAAATGGTTGAGTGATTGAATTTTTATTGTGAATACAGGTTTGCAGTGTTACTTTGCACAGTATATAAATATAAATTACGGTAGGATTTAATTTCTTTAATATTTGCATCACTACATAGTATAAAACAAATTCGCGCTTCCCGCTGTCTGTCCCTATATATGCTTAGATCTTTAAAACTATACTTTTCTTTTTTCGTTTTCTTAAATAGATAAAGTGATTCAAGAGGAAGGTTTATATGTAAAATATATGCCACCCGTTGCACCGTTGCACCCGTGCAAAGCTAATAATAACTTAATACTAAAAGCCTTGAAATTCATTATAACTTTTAAATTTCCTCTAATATACTCATTTTACACTTTATCTATTTTTGTCACACATCCATTTACATTCTATTCTCTACTACATGCAATCTTATTCATCCGTCTTTTTCATAGTACCACAATCAGATTATTGTAAATTACATGTATGTAATTTAAGTGGCAATGGGCAGGACACATTGCTCGCAGAGTGGATGACCCTTGCGATCGCAAGGTTTTGGAATGGCGACCGCGTACCGGAAGACAGTGTTGGAAGGCCTCCTAGAAAGTGGACCGATGACCTGTCAAGGTTTGTGGGTATCCGATGGAAGCGAGATGCACAGGATCGTTCATTATGACGTCAATTGGGGGCTGAAATGATGATAATGATGATGATGTTGATTAAATGTATGTATAAGTAGATTACTAATATTGGTAAAATCTTTCGCCTCAAGGAGTTGTCAGCAAACTGTAGGGTCCCTACAGGGTCGAAGCCTCCTGGGGCTGAGGTTTGATGCGAAACCGTTAAACCTGGGCTCTGGGACTAAGGCAAGGAAGGAACGGAATAGGTAGTTTAGTCTCCGTTAAACCCAAGGGCGGGATTCGACTTTCGATGAATTTTACCTACCATTAAAAAAAAATGGTAAAATTTAAGCAGTTAAAACAAGAATATTATACAAAACTTGACATCGCAGAACTAACAGGCAACTCAAACTTTTAGCCTTAAAACGTCTAAAAGAAAAACGGAAGACTGCAAAGTCTGGCTTCTATCCAGACAAACTTGTCTGGCTATATTATAATAACACAAGCTCTCTAAACGGAAAACCTAATTGTATAAGTTCAATGCCTTGTACTTCCCTCAATGATGAATAAAACCTACTTCACAAACGCGTAGCTTCCTAGACGCGTATTGGTCATACGCTTGGTGTTCGCTTAGTGTTTGAAAAGATCGTCAAGATAATAATATATAAAATAGTAAATTCCATGACTATCACACAACGTCGCCTAGTCCAAAGCTAACCAGCCTTTGTTATGGGTACTAGCCAACTGATAAACATAGTTACATATTTCTAAATACATATATACTATAGATAAATTGCGACCAAACACAGAACAAAAGATTGAGCTCATCACACAAATCTTTATCCTGGGTGGGAATCGAACCCACAACCTTTGACATAGCAGGCAGGGCCACTAACCACTAAACTAACAGGCCAATTTAGCCTTTTGACTACCTTAATTACTGACACAATTAAAGAACAATAGGTTTTCGAGCGCCGGCGCTCGCTTGGGGCTAATGAATTAATGATGCGATAACACTGTTATATGAGTAAGCTACGCTATATTTTATGCTCTAATACATTATGTATAAGAGCATAAAATATAGCGTTTCTTTTGTATATTTTTTTTTCTATCGTATTTTATTTATTTAATTATTTTTGTTAGAGCAGTACACCGCAGACTCTTATAATCCATCTTAACGTTCTATCGCTGTCAGCGATAATTTATACTCATTAATATAAGTTTCTGTGAAGTTGTTACTATTTTGGTGTACACCAAAGTTTTATTCTATTCTATTCAAAGTGTCTATGAAGCGCGAACATTACGCCACACGTGTGCCACGCCTGATTTGTGCGTATAACGACGTGAAGTGACGTGGAAAACGTTTTATGGAAAATGTTTCATGTTTCTCAGATCTTCTTAGTAAAGACGGCAATTGCCTTAAATAAGACACGTGTATTGATTATAAAGTTTCATAAACGATATATTTTCAGAGCCGTTGAACTTCCTTATTGAGAGGTATCGATGTTGTGAAGACTTCTCGAACTATCTTTAGGAGTTAGTGTTCTTGTCTCGATGAATTAATTTATTATATTAAAAAGTTATTTTTATTTTGATATTCTTGGCAGAATTTTGGCAGAGGTTTGTCTTGGTATGGACATGTGAAGAGGAGAGATGAAACGCATGTCACAAAAAGAGTTCTGAGTTTACACGTGGATGGATGGAGAGGAAGAGGGAGGCCGAAGAAGAGATGGATCGATTGTGTGAAGAATGATATGAAAGAAAAGGGAGTTAGTGATAGTGCGACGGGTGACAGGACAGAGTGGAAGAAAAAAACATGTTGCACCGACCCCAAGTAAAATGGGATAAGGGTAGGATGATGATGATGATGATTCTTGGCAGAATTTTATGCATAAAGTTTAGTGGCTGTTTAAATTATTCGCAAATGATTGAATGATTTGTTGTAAAATAAGTTGGCACTGGCCATGTCCTTTAGTGGAAAACAAATTGACTCATCAAAAAATGAAATGTTTTCTTAACTTGACACAGGCTGAATATACAAAATGTGCAAAAACCAAACCAAAAAAAGAAGAAAAAGTTCTTTTGTTTCGTCAACATAAATTTTATGACATAAGCAACAACGAAACCCTTCCGTACCGAAATCAACGTCAAAACTTTCTGGGTTAAAATTATAATCAGCAATACATATTATACATATATGAGGATATTATACAGTCAAGGAAATGTATTGTTTAGTGGATAAATACGTGACATGAATATGTTATATTTATAGCTATATGAAAACGAATGATAGACTTATGGTCTAAGTACTTTTAATGTGTGTTTTTTTATGTCGGTTTGTTTGTTTCATCTATGAAGTTTATCTAAAACTAGCTTCTGCCCGCGACTTCGTCCGCGGAAAATTTTGTGAGACAAAACGTGTCATAGTTCGGTTAATATCCATGTTATATTTACAATTTATAGCCTATGTCACTCAGGAGTAAAGCAGCTTTCTATTATAGCTTCAATTTTTCCAATCGAACCATTAGTTCCAGAGATTACCCCCTACAAACAAAAAAATAAAAAAACAAAAAAACAAACTTTACCTCTTTATTATATTAGTGTAGATAAGAAGACATGTGACATCCGCCAAAACATACTGGGTCCGCGAGGTGGATTATCTACTGGCCCATTCTGTCTCCTAGAAAGGAGGTATGCGTCCCAGCAGTGAGTGATTTTGTGTCCTGTCAATTTCTATCCATACAAGGTTGCCTGGAAGAATTCGCCGAGTGCGATAAGGCCGCCGATATGTTTTTTTTTTTTATTATAAGTTTTCCTTTCAATATATTTTAGTCTTGGTGTACAAGAAAGTGATTCATAAATAAATAAAAATTATAAGGCTGATGTCAGTATAGTATTTAATAAGGTCGCCATTTAACGACACCACCTTTCAGTTTCCTTTTTTTACATAGACAGCCAAAAAAATAACTTCTGCTATGACCGAGAGAGAGTGTTGACCAAAACACCACCTGTATTCATTCATTTACTCGTTTTACATCCACGGCAACTCTTTTGAATCCCCTTTTGAATCTTCTGACTATACAAACCATTATTTTATTCTTTCATCCACACTTCTGCAACGTATATTCTCAACAATGACGCTAAATGCATAACAGAGCGGCAAGCTTAAATTGTCCCCTGAGCCCACATTGTCTCAGTAGTGATAAATTGTTACTACCATTGTACCACTACTGCGTCACTTGGTACACTGCGCGTCACTTTAATTGGCACACTCATGGTACACTTGTGGTACATTTGGTACACTGCCTTTATGGTACCAAGCTTCAGTGTTGTCGTTTATTCTGTTAGAGAACTCAAATAAATGAAGACTCGGGACAGTTCGAATAGTAGAAACAAATGACGGCTGAATTTTTGGAGCTACAGAAGATAAATACTTCATTACCCTTCTAGCCGTGTCTCGTTGACCCCTGAGCTTGTTTCGGTGTTTCTTCTCAGGGTAGTCAGCTAGAAAACAACGGCCTCATCTTGTTTCAAAAGACGAAAAAAAAATTACGTGTAAAAGAGTTTGTAAAAACCTACTTACAAAATAAAAATCATTTATAATTTATCAAAATTACATCATGAAAAATCACAAAGTTATAAACTTATAAGTTTTATTATACTAGCTAGTTTGCCGCATAAGTACATGGTCACCGTGCTATTCGACAGACTGTGGAGTTGTATTGCTACTGCAGCCAGCTGTGTGCTTGCACGTAATGCCCGTTATGATCCGCTGTGACCTTTGTTGTCCTTAGTGTCGGTAGTATCCAGCTTGAGACCGTTTTTTAAATATTTATAGCTAAAAATATAACATGGTGTAAAAATAGCAGGCCTTGCGAGAGTCAACGAAGAAGAGTGGGATGTTAAACTCTCTTAACTTTTCGATTATTTGTCGAGGAAGAATTTGCTTTCTAGTTCCTCGACTTTTGACAAATCCCGCTTGCTCTATACAATAAAGTAAGAGCTTAAATTAATAAGGTGTCAGAATTGGCGGTCTTATAGCAAAAAGTTTTTTACAGAGAACCTTTGGATGAATTTGACAGAGGAGAAAAGATACGTATTTTTATACATGATGAGCACGATCATTTTTTCTGTGTCTGGCTATTTCGAAACATATAAGTATCTTTATCTGTTGTCTAGTAGTGGGCCTAGACGACGTTGTGTGATAGTTGTGGAACACCTATCACACAACGTCGTTACACCGTTAAATTTTAGTCGTTTTAATCCCGAAGAGGGTCGATCCAGTACATGAAACACTATCGATTTATGTAGATAAAATAAAAAAATAAAGTACTTTTTCTAAATCTCTTATTGATACACGCATTTACGAAATTAATTTCTTTAAGTAAACGAGTCATTGACCTAGTAGAAAGTCTTTTCGTACTAACTACCTACAGGTCATTGAACTCGCCCAGCTGACGTTTACTTAAAGAAATCAATTTAGAACATGCGTACATTAATTCGAGTTTTAAAAAAAAGTACTTTGTTTTTTCATTCTAACTTTACCAAACAATAGTGATTCATGTACTGAATCGATCCTCCAAGGGATTAAAACGATCAATATTTAACGGTGTATTATATTACATTATATAATATACATGTAAAACATGACTAATAAATTAAGTTACTTTTTCTGAAGAAACTATATTCAGGTATTACATAAACTAAAAATAAAGCTGTATGCAGTCATTTAAAATTGAAAAAATACACAAGATTTTATTTCAGTTGTTTACCCACCCATTTCAGTTTACTCAATAAGCACAATATTATTATTGAAAAAGAGGTTATCAACCTCGTACCAATAAAGTTGAAAAGTAATTTTACTGTTTCTTTGCCACCCACAGCTCGGCAAGCGTTGCCTAGCGACCAAGATAAGTAAAGTAATAGATCATATTTTATTTACTAAAAGACATGAATAGTTTTTGGTCTTCAGTTATTATTTTTATACGATAAGAGTATTTGTTACAAGAACCTGACACTTAATTATAATAGTTTATATTAACGGTCATTGGGCATTTTGTTCGGACATTTGACCCACGGCGTACACGCTCGAAATATGGCAAGGTATATAAATTGATGTATTTGCAATACAGTAGTATGGGTCGCATTCTTGTGGGCTACGGGAAAATTGAGAAAAAAAAAATTTTACTTCGTACATTTTGCATTTTTAAATCATTTTTGTAATGAATTAATTAAAATCTACTGGCCGATTTCAAAAATACTTTTACCAGTAGAAAACCAGTCATCCCTAAATAGCATTGGATGTTTCTCATTGAAAAAATCCCACAAGAAAGAAACTATTATGTGCTAGTTTTATCAAAAGCAGTTGTTTTAAACTATTTAAGTGACTGCGAGTAGATTACGGCCCACTCCTTTTACTAGAGAGGAGGCAGTGGGAACATTAAAAAAGTTGATGAAGACGATGATGATTTATGGGTTATAAAATTAAAATCAAATTCTACTTTAATAACATTTATATTCTGCTTGATCAATATCTATTGTTATTTCGTTTTAAAAATACTTGGGTATAATTAAGATAAGTCCCCTCTTTATGGAGTTGTTGGAAAGACTTCATGACGTCCTCGCCTTATACATGACGCAGGTTCTACACAAATGCAGGTTCTATCTAGTGCAGGAATTTTCCGAACTGACCGACAGTTCGGAAAGTTCCTGCACTAGATACATGCGGAAGTGATTCCCGGGTGTCACCACTGAACTGCCCAGAGGTCACGGTTGGGGTGTGCCCTGCTTGGGCCGAGAACCACCCTGTGTTCGCCAGGCCTTGGTACAAGGCTAAGGTCCAAAGTGAAGAAAAGTGGCAGGCGGTCGCCTCCTACGAAGCCAAATGCTAGCAAAGGGAGAGGCCGAATGCAGCAGGGTCGAAACCTACTGGTGCCAAGGATTGTTTTCTAAAAGGAAGGTTCGGTACCAGTATGAAAAGCAACGATGAAACATGAGTGGGTTTTTAGTCTAACACTATCTCCCGCCGCGCCCAAGAGCGAGGAATAGAGGAGCATTGGGTCATTGGATGATTTTTCTACAAAAACAAATATCTAAAATGACTGCAGGTGCACCTATTACATCTTGATGCCTGTCCTATGATAAAAAGTACGGTTACAACTTGCGCACTTCCAACAGTGCGGCGGCCGTGTGTACACGAGCATTAATACTGTTTAAAGCCATGTCTGCCTATTCATGTGGGATCTTCTAAAATACGTATAATATTACTGTTGATAAAATAACAGAATCACAGGTGAAAATGCAAAGATCGAATCGATAGATGTTGAACGACAGCGACGCAGTCCAAGCGGCGTTGGCCCATGCACTCTTTCTTTTAATACCATCTCGCAGATCACCTCGACTCTGTTCTCTTAAACGTCACCCAATTGCATACAGTTACACTCTTTGGTGCTGTTCTACTTGTTTGTTCTATCTGTCAAATAGTTATTTTGCTTGTAACACACGTTTCCACTATGCTAAAAATAAAATTTTCTGTTTTATCAACCTAAGATTTTTAACTTTTTTAAAGTGAAATAACTTTTTTTGGACATTGATTACGTAAAAAAAAATTACATATTTTGTAAAGTGAGACTGAAATCTACAATTTAAAACTGATTTGGTTTGTGTACGCGAACTTTCATAAAGTGGGTCATAAACGCCCCATGACCGCCGCTTTTTGTTTCTTCTATCTAATTGGATCCAATCAGCTGTTTGTCAATAGTGTTCTATCTCTTTCACACTTACGGGGTTGTATATAAGTAGAATCAGATTTTACATCAACAAATTTTAGAGTGCTTTTACAGTATTTGGCAACAAATGTATCAAGTAAAATGCTCTGTTCATTTTACGGAGATCCCATGTATTCTACTTATTGTAATTGCACAGACTCAAGAGTATTAGTATATTGGTACAAATACCAAATACCAAAAAAAGAAAAAAAACCTCTTAAGGTACTTTGTACCTTAAGAGGTTTTTTTTCTTTTTTTTGGAAGGTAAAAAACATTCAATGACGAATCCCCGTACTTGGGTGGAGCGGAAACAGTGTCAGACTCTTATTGACTAAAGAACCTACCCCGTTTCTACATTGCCATACATACCAGGTCCAGAGCCTTCCTTTCAGACACAAACCCTTGGCCCTAATTGGCTTCGACCCTTCTACAGGATCTCTACGGTTGCTGACAACTCCTTGAGACGCACGAGAACAGTGCGCGCCGTTGACGATTGGGCTTGGTCCGGACGATTACCAGACGACCGGATGGCGAGCTACCCAATGCTCGCCGTCCGCAAGCCCGCGCCTACGGTGGCCGGCAGACGGGAACGGTACCTCAAGAGATACAAATACCAATATACCAATTTTTTACATAATATCTACTAAGATTTAAATTTTCAATTAATTAAAACAGCCAGTTACTTTACTCAAACCCACCAAAAATTCTCAAATAATTAATTATAAGTACTGGTCTAAAAAAAAAAAAAACTAATTTCTTATTATATTTTTTTTTAATGTACACATCAACGACTTGTTGGAGTTATTGGTGTATATAGAGATAATTAAAAGAAGTATGACGTCAATTAAACAAATTTCTTTAATTCAGGTTCCACAATACTTCGTTATATTTAACTACGTACTACGTATGTGTCGAGGCAGGGCGGTGGCGACTGGCGAGCCGTCCGCTCGCGTCCCCATATTTCGTCATAAATGCAACTCAGCAAATCGCTGTTACCAAATCGCTACAGACTCATTCACTAAATAATACAAAAAACAAGATTTGCAAATTAATGGAGAAGAAATATGGTGAATTCGTCATTTAGGCATGCACAGCACTAATCCAATAAATTGTAAAAAGTTGTAATCACCTAGGTTTATTTTTCGAATAAAAAATGAATGGCTCGAAGAGACAACGGGTGACTCCTGGTCTGGATCGTTCTTGGTGCAAAGACTGGCTATCGCTATTCAGCGAGGTAATGCGGCGAATTATGGGAATTTTTGTACCGGGAATGATCAGAGGCGGGTTGTTTGACATAGACATTTTATTTATCAAAAATTTAATTAGAACACTAAAATGAATTAAATTGAAAATTACATCAAAATTTCAATAAGATGTTGTTCTTTGAAATATAACAAACATGGCAATATGACTCGGTGTATCAATCTGGGGCAGATAAGTCATTTTCTAAAACTACTAACACAATTTCCTCTAAGATAAAGACAGACATACAGTAACAGTATCGTGTACATATCGTACAGCTAACACCAGTAAATGCAGCCCAGCATAAATGACGTTGGCTTAAGTTGTCTCAAGAGGACGGTCGTGGCATTGTCTTGTGACAAATTGTCTGCACCATTATCTACGTCACTGTACTTTGTGCGTGGCGTGGGGTGTTTTAATTATAGCCTGACTGTACTTTATATATTTCTGTGGAAATCATTATTATAGTTTTTGTAAGCCTGGTAATGGTAATTGGTTCTTAGAATTGCAGGTTTATGTTCATTTTTTTCTCTGTAAAAATGGATGTTTTTCTTTAAGAGCAGTCAACCCGTGCTACTTTCCATACAACCGCTCGTACGCGATTATAGCTTCATTACACAATTTTCTCAAGAAATTTTTAAAACACAGGTTACTTGTGGTTAATATCTAGGCTTCTATAGAAAGCGAATCCTAAAATTTTGAAATTTTAATTCATAAAAGACGTCTGAAAATCTGAAATTTCGCACAAATTTAACGTGAACTTTGGCATCTCATAATGTGCTGATAAATTAAAAAAGTAGAAAAAGTACTTCTATAGAAGCCTAGAAAATTTGACGAATGTAAATGACGGAAGTTACCGAATGCCAACCGAGCAATCACTTGCTTTCTCTCTTTTTTCGCTTCTCCTCTTTATCATACACTACGTTGGATGAAACAACAAGCTTTTTTATCGAGCTGTCATTGACGATAGACGAGTCAGGAAGGCCCACCTTAAGTGTTTTGACCGGTATGCATTATATTTAGGAACTGGTTTTTGAAAATTTTATGCGTGACGTGGGGTGTCTTAATTGTAGCCTGACTGTACTTTATATATTTCTGTGGAAATAATTATAGTTTCTGTGAGCCTGGTGGAACCGGTTGTTAAAATCCAAGAAAATAGCAATTGGTTCTTAGAATTGCAGGTTTATGTTGTTTTTTTTTCCGCTCTACAACTTGATGTTTTTCTTTTTAAGTATTTTGACAGAAGGTATTGGTTTTTGAAAAAGTATATGCAGAGAAGAAATTTTTTTGTATTTGATCAGTACTTTTTAAATAAATATTTAATTATTTACTTTTGCCAATGTCAGTAGAAAAAACCTAAGTATAGATAGATAGATATATTCTAAATATATAAATATATATATATATATATTTTTTAATTTTTTTTTCCTCACCTAGAGAGGAGGTCTAAGTCCCAGCAGTGGGAACGTTACAAGGCTGATGCTATGCTATGCACACAGCTGTAGCTATTTCAAGCAGCGAGTACTTCCATAAATCTTCAATTATTTCGTTCCAAGTCTCCAACACATTTCCAGTGAGGTGTCGACGAAAAATCTTGGCTCAAAACGAAAGACGAAATGACGTAGACTCGTCTAGATTATCCCGATATCAGTCGCCGGCTGATATGGGTGACGCAATCTCCGGCTTGACTCAGCTTAGCACTGATATCTTCAAGATACGGGCCCCTGAGCGGCCCAATCTTCTTGCTAACGCCATAATATTGTCATACAGTATCGTTTGATTAAATCTGGAAATAAGTGGTGAATATAGATAGTATGGAGTTTTCGGAAATAGGAGTTTAAAGCTAAACTATCACAACTATGCAGGGGCCCTTCAGAGTCGAAGCCTCCTGGAGCCTAGGGTGGTGCAAATTGTTACCTCGACTCCAGGAATAAGGCAAGGAAGGTACGGGGTAGGTTTTTTAGTCAGTAAAAGTCTGACACTGGTCTCCCGCTCCGCCCAAGAGCGGGTTTCGTCATTGGATGATTTTCACCTACCATAAAAAAAAAAACAAAAAAAAAATCACAACTAAGGATTAAGGTGGGCTTTTTCACTCGCTTATTGTCAACGTCGCGCTTGGTTTAAAAGCTTGTTGCTTCATCTAAAGCAATCCAATACGATGTTTCATGCAAAATTAATGCGAAAAAAGAGAGATAACACCAAACTCTGTAGACATTCGGTAATTCTACGATTTACTCGAATTTTTTTTCCAAGAAATACGACCGTGTTTTTATTAAACCTTTAAGAATTTTAAAAATAAAATCATCATTTAGAATCTCGATTAAAGGCGCTAGGCTTCTATATAAGTGCTTTTTTTATATTTTTAATACAGGACTACATTATGGATAGTAAAATAGCAGATTTTCCGAGGTCTTTTACTGGATTTAAGAACACTAATTTAATTTTTGATGTCTATGGAATCCTAGATAATATCCGCAAGATATCTGTACATCCACAATATCTAAAGAAAGGTGTGTAATAACATCTTAATCAAGTAAGAGGGGTTGTATGAAAATGTACGTCGGGTTGGCCGCTCTTAAGATCGATTGGTAGAAAATGCCAATTTTGCAAGTTTGTCTCAAAATATTTGTATTATTTATAATCTACATCTACACTAATATAATAAAGAAGGAAAGTTTGCTTTTTTATTTTTTTGTTTTTTTGTTTGTAGGAGGTAATCTCTGGAACTACTGGTCCGATTGGAAAAATTTTAGCAACAATAGAAAGCTGCTTTACTCCTGAGTGACATAGGCTATATTTTATGTACGCGGGCGAAGCCGCTGACAAAAGCTAATATAATATAATATACTACAAATATAATATACGTACTTTAATTCAAACAAACTCTTTAATGAACAGTTTTATAACATTAACTATGTATCTAAATCACTGCTAAGATAAATTAAATACCTACTCATTAACAGATTCAAATCTTTTCTCTCAAAGCAAAAAGCAATTTGTAGCGCACTCACGAAGTTACTTGCATTATTTGTCTTCGAGCTAATAAAGCTGAATTTTTGAAAAAGAAGAAGAATAACGGTCCACTGTGTTGCGTTAATAAATCTAATATCACATTTACAGCTCAATTGACAGAAAAACAATAAATTCTATCGTCAAATCGTTTCTGAGAATTCTTCAAAGGTTTTATTAGTCTCGAGCGGGTCGCGTAAAGTCGTCTCTTTGTCGTCAATTGTTTATTGTATATCGCTAGAGGTCAAAATACAGCGGGTGTCATTTTTATTTGTGAAGTTCTTGCAGTTTTTTTGACATTGAAATGATGGATGTGTTGTTTAAGTAATTAGAAAATTCGTTGTGCAACCTTTTGCAATTTTTATTTACGGTTTTTAAAGTAAAAAAAAATAACAATATAATATTTCAAAAAAAATATCATTGTTAAAAAAGAAATGTTATTCATATATATTTTTTTAATTTACTTTTAATAATATACCTACGCATGAAGCTTTAAATAACCTGAGAATATCTAAGTACAGCGGATTGCATAAACCAAAAATTCGAAGGCATATCGTTACACTCTCCAAACTTGTAGGAACCCGACAGAAGGCTTGAAGCCAATTGGGGCCAAGGGTTTAAGTCTAAAAGGAAGGCTCCGGACCTGGTATATAAGGCAAAGTAGGAACGGGGCGGGTCGTTTAGTCCGAAAGAGTCCGACACTACTTCGCGCTCCGCCTAAGGACGGGATTTGTCATTGGATGATTTTTACCCACTATAAAAAAAGAACACTCTCCAACTTGTGCTGGACCCATGCCGTGGCTTATACCCTCTCACAGAGATAAGGCCTGAGTCCCAGCAGTGGGATCACAGTTCAACTAATGCTATTCTATCCCTAAACCCAATTTATGCTTTAGCAATCGACGTTTTTCTCGAAATATACTTAGCCTTAGTCTTAAAGCCTGTCAAAATTTAGCATCAGATTAGGGTTTGAAGTATACGAGTACTCTTTTAATACTCAATTCAGAATCCCGTCCTGAAGCTACCTAAGCAGGCATATCTATTCTAAAAATAGTATCTGTATTAATCAATCAACTTCAGTCTGAGGTGAAAATACTGTCTGCGTTTTAATATTCAGAACAAGTACGCCTACGTTTTTCAGTACTAGCTGTTGCCCGCGACTTCGTCCGCGTCAAGTTAAAAAAGTAAAAATGTTGCACAATACTGATAAATACAATTATTGCTCACCCTAAAGCCAATAGCGGCCAAGGGTTCGTGTCTGAAAGAAAGGTTCTGACACTGGTATATATAGCAACGTAGGAACAGGGTAAATTGTTTAGTCAGTAAGAGTCTGACACTGTTTTCCACTCCGGCAAAGGGCAGGACTCGTCATTGGATGATTTTTATCTACCATAAAAAACCCACAGCAAATAGCATGATAATTTTTTAAATCCTATGTCTAACGTGACAGACAGAAAGAGTTACTTTCGTATTTATAATATTAGTATAGATAGTTATTTATATATTTCTTGACGTAAAAATTAACTAAATTGATGGCTTGAAATCGCAAGAAAAGCTCGTGAAAGACCGCAGTGAAGATAATAAGATAATTTAGATGTCTTCCTTAAGAATTATTATTATATTTAATAAGCTAGTGCGCCTCACCATTAACGATTGCATCACTGCTAACCTTTTACACTGGATCGAAGTCAAGCACTAGTTTATAACAATTAAAAAAATATAATATCCATTCATTTTGTATTCAGCCTCTCTTTCCTTCTGTTAGTAATAAAAATAAAACTACTTTCAAAAGGAATTTTAATAAAGAATCTTCCAATTAGCTGATAAACAGTTCAGCGAATATTATAAATAAGGCAATGAAATTCAGGTTTTTTTTGCAAAAAGAAAACTGTATCTTAGAAAAAGATCCTAAAAAAAGATATCACTTAAGAGACGCAAGAAATCTTTCAACAACAATTTGTAGTAGTCTTATTAGTCCCAAAAGGATTACAGTAGAGACGATGTCTCGTTGTGATAAATTGTCTTTTGTTGCCGTCGATATACAGCGTGTTCGCTAAATTCTTAAACTATACCAATTTGGTATAGTTTTAGAATTTATTGTCTTTAGACAAAAACACTCGTTTTCGCCAGTGACTTTGTCTGCGGGAACCTGTTTTGTAGTTTCCTTTTTTTTGAAATCACAGATTGTGTCTATCGTGGGTAAAAGTATGAAAGGGATACCTGGGGGCAAAATAAAACAAAAGGAGTGGATTTTATTCAGTAAAAGTCTGACATGTCCTCCTGCTACACCTAAGAAGAAACAGGAGAAATTATTAGGTTTTTTTTAACAAAACCCCACACCAGGTATTACTCCTGTGTCGGGCCCTCAGTGTAGCAGTCAATCGCCCAACCACTTCGCCAGCCGAACTGTCAAATAATTTAAAATTCGTATCCATAAACAAAAGGGGTTAACACTTTTGCTTTATTAGTATATTACAGCTTAGTTTCAAAGTTCAATTTAAGATCAGATAGTGAGATAGTGTCCTCAAATTAGAAAGTTACATTTTTGCGCATAGGGTGTTTTTTTTTTATGGTAGGTAAAAATCATCCAATGACGAGTCCCGCTCTTGGGCGGAGCGGGAAACAAGTGTCAGACTCTTACTGACTAAACAACCTACCCCGTTCCTACATCGCCATACATACCAGGGCCAGAGCCTTCCTTTTCAGACACAAACCCGTGGCCCTGATTGGCTTCGACCCTTCTGCAGGGTCCCTACGGTTGCTGACAACTCCTTGAGGCGCGCGGGAACAGTGCGCGCCGTCGACGACTGGGCTTGGTCCGGACGATTACCAGACGACCGGACGGCGAGCTACCCAATGCTCACCGTCCGCAAGCCCGCGCCTACGGTGGCCGGAAGTCAGGATCGGAATCGCGGCGGCGTCTGGGGCGCAAACGCCGTTGCCTTATGCGGTCCGCCTCCTCCTTTGCTAGCATTACTGCTTCGCAGAAGGAGGCGACCGCCTGCCACTCCTCCTCTCCGAACCATGGCTTCTACCAAGGCCCGGCGCGAGAGATCGCCGCCACCGATCGCTCCCACGAGGACACAGCGATGCTCTGCCCAAGCGGGGCACACCTCAACCGTGTGCTCCACCGTGTCCTCCGGGCGGTCCACACAGTGGCGACACCCGGGCGTCTCTTCCGCACGAATGCGATGCAGGTACCTCCCGAACTTTGCGCATAGGGTGTTCATTTCTGGTTTATTTTCTGCTTTATTCATCACATCACTTAATCTTTTCTCAAAACATATTTATTTTAGTTTTCTTTACAGTTGTATACGCTTATTTTTTTTAAACAAAACAAAAGATAAATAAAAGCAATAAATAACAAAGTGATATATATAAACCCCACAATGCATCACGTAACAACTCAATGCCAGTATTGTGACCCCCTGGGGGCCAATAACGCGCTGAAGAAATCGCTGTTGAAGGGTAGTTTCAATGTTTGCACTGTAATTTTGTTACGGGGATGTGCATACATAAGTGAAGGGAATCATTTACACACAGGGATTATTTATTTGACCCTAGGGATTAATTTAAAATATACAGGCTTGTTTGTTTTGTTTTACTGTTTATTTCATTGTTTTCTGGGAGTTTCTGCTGCTGCAGTTGTTGAAACCTCATACAATATTAACGGTAGTGTGGAATTTTATATATACGTACATGGTATGTATCGTAGTACACGTTAATCTATATAAATAAAAATGGACTGCCAAAAGTATGTATATGTACATGTGTAAAGCATTAATTAAGAATGGCTGTACATTTTTTTAGCTAAGTAATTCATTTTTTGTTGCGTTCGTAATAATTCGAACAAAGTTTGTGTGAACATAGAAGTGTGAAAGAATCGATTTTTTGCACACTACTGAAGTCGGAGAAAGAGCTAGTTTCTGGATGGTAACAGCTGTAAAGATCTATGAATGACAACAGCTTTATAGTCCGCGGCAAATAAGTTGAATCAGTCGCTGCGGCCCGCCTCAAAGTCGACCACCATGATGGTTGAATTTATATTGACGTGATTGTGCGTGATTTTCAAAGGACGAAGTGTCAGTAATGTTCTAGATAAACTTGGAAAGTACATTTATATTGAAAAATTCACATTGGGTCTTATACGGTTTTTTTTCTGATTTTGAACTAGCAACCATGAGATATAAGTGTCTTAACCACTGTAATAATGTCCGCTGGTTGGTGTGAAAGTGTTACCGCGGCTCTAGGAAGAAGGCAGAGAAGGAATGGGGTAGGTTTTTTTGTCAGTAAGAGTGTGACACTGTCTCCCGTTCCGCCCAAAAGCGGGTTTCGTCATTCAATGATTTTCACCTACCATAAAAAAAAACTGTATTAATGTAACTCGCCATCCGATGGTCTGGTAACAGTTCAAACAAAGCCCAAGTCGTCGACGGCGCGTACTGTTCCCGGAATTGTCAGCAAATTGTAGAGTACAGAAGGATCGAAGCTTACTGGGGCCAAGGCTTCGCGTCTGAAAGGAAGGCTTACTTCCAGTATGAAAAGCAACATAGAAACGACTAGGGTTTTTAGTCAGTTAAAGTGTGACATTAGGTCTTGCTCCACTTAAAGGTGGGAGTTGTCATTGAATGATTTTTACCCACCCAAAAAAAGAACACCAATAATTAACATGTCACAGCATTTTCTTTCACAGCTGACATAATATTTGTATTTATTTATATTTACTGGTATGTACGTATATTTTTATGTATTGCACTTATTTATGTACATTTATAACCTCTATAAATATACATAAATAAGTAAGTTTATATTGTATATATAAGTTTATATTGTACACTTGTTTCTACCCTTGACTATAGTCTCTCTCTGTTACTCAAAGGTATGCTGGGAGAAAACTCATTGTCGAGTTAAGCTCGCCTTTGTACATGAATGGTCTAATCACTGTGTACTATTCAATGTTTTGTGTATATTAAAGAATAAATAATAATAATATCAAAAATTTTCGAATCTTTTCTCCTCGATCAATTTTAAAACATTTTAATTGTCACAGAAAACTCAACCTGTATATGACTGTTTAGTTCATATAGATATTTATGAAGACTGGTAGCGATATCGTTGATGTGCCCTATTAGTCATAAATAACGCCTTTCCGAAATATCTATGTGTGCGTCACAAATGTAAGGAACAAAGAAAAATTTTCGTATATTTTGTGTAGAAGTTTGTATGTGTGCGTCATAATTTCGGGGTTATGTCTTTATTCCTCGTGGTATCTGTATTATGAAGGAATATTGATGTGTTTTTCTATGGGTACCCGTAAGTAGGTCAATGATCATTCAATATTGGTGTTTGTGGCAACGCTTTTGTAATATTTTCTCAACTTTTATGACCTTTGCTGAATTTTAGAGTTTCGTTGAGTAAAAAGGATAAAACATTCTTTTTGTAAAAATTTTTTGTTTTTAGCTATTTGATTACTTTTAGTTTGATCCCCGATTCCGCACAACTCGCATCTTGGTATTTATAAGTTCAATTGGCACATTTTAAAAGCATCAAAATTTACCGTCAGTAAAAGTCATACCTATTCTTTACTAGCCCCGCCCCAGCTTCGCACGAGTGCAACGGTGATATTAAATATATTATGCATGTATTAAACATATAAAACTTCCACTTGAATCACCTATGAAAATAACCGCATCAAAATCCGTTGCGTTTTAAAGATCTAAGCGGCAAACGACTTGGTTTTATAAATACTATGTAGTGAAGGTTGAAAGTCTCGACAAGTAATAGTACATTGTTATACGAGGGATGAAAGTTAGTTATTTAGTCCCGAGAAATTTCTTGGCGACCGAGCGACAGCGAGGTCGTTAATACTTCGAGGGACTAAATAACTCTTGAACCCGAGGTAAACACTGTGCTTTTCATTACGAATACGAGGAAAATAAAAATAATAATAAAAACCTGAATCGTCGTCAAATGTCTTCCTATGTTTTTAGGTAGGTATATTTCTTTTGATTTAGGCGGTAAGCGGTTTTCTCCTCAAAGAATCTTGCGTTAAATTTATAACTGAAGCTGATGAACTTGTCGTGTTAATACAAATTTCTTATAACAGAGATTTAGCAAAATGTAAACAAAACTCTACACTCCGAAAAAAGTCAAGAAAGACCAAATCGGCCACAGATTATAGAGAGATTTTACCCGCCATTTTTTTTTTTAATCGTCGTCTGGCTATTCAGTCAATGTTTTTCATTTTATCATTGTAAAAATTGATTAGGTCAACATTTTTCTCAAATATAATATTAGTTTTGATGAAATAGTTGAAAGTAAATTAAAATAAAGTCATTAAAAAAAAGTATTCTCAAATTATTTCTATCTCTATGTCATTTTAATTGTACTGGCAGTATAAAAAATCGGGTCACGGTTCAATAGAAATGTCAAAATAGAACTAGTTTTTTTTTTAAATATTTGCTGTCTAAATATTAAAAAAACAACTGTCAGTTGTAAAGTAAAACTCCCTAGGGAGTAAAAGTACTTCTTCCAACCCTGTCCGCAGGCAACTTTACACCTACTTTCAGAGTATGAGTAATAAAAAACTAATAAATATATTGGAATAGTCATCATCATCTCCCTGCCCTTGTCCCGTTTTATTTGGGGTCGGCGCAATATGTCTTTTTCTTCCACTCTGTCCTGTCACCCGTCACGCTATCACTAACTCCTCTTTCTTTCATATCACTTCTCACATAATCCATCCATATTTTCTTTGGTCAAATATATTGGAATGGTAAAGATATATTATCTACACTAATATAATAAAGAGGGAAGTACTGGTCCGATTGGAAAAATTTTAGCAACAATAGAAAGCTGCTTTACCCTTGAGTGACATAGGCTATATTTTATGTACGCGGGCGAAGCCGCTGACAACAGCTAGTCTTACATATTTCATATAGGTACTATTATTTCTTTATTACTTTGTGTCATCACTTAAATATGTGTGTCATGTGGGAATCGAAACCATATCTTACCAATCACTGGCCACTGTTAACATGCTAGTCAAAATAATTTTCTACTAAATTATTGAATCGTTAGTGATATACTCCACCAACTAGATGCATCAGTGATTATGCTAATATCAAATTGGGATTTGAATTCATCTGCTACTATAGTAGATCCTGTTATTAGGCGCCAACAATACGTCAAAATTACTGCCAAAGCCTGGCCTAGTGTAATGAATGTGCAGTTTAATCCTTTCATGAGTCACAGAATACATAAATTAGGTACAGAAAGCCAACTTTGTACAAAGAGTGAGAAGATGATTGGAGATTGATTTGATGCGCGGTAAACACATAAATGTCAATTATTTGAATATTGGGATACTTAATTATTTATCGTTGGCACTGATTTAAGCTCGCTCTATTTGACTACTTTTGCCATCAATAACAACTTTCATCCTCCCATTAGTAGGGAAATCTGTGTTAAGATTAGGTAGGTCCTTCTTACCTTATGCTTGGGGTGCATCAGCATTTCTATTCGTAGGGCCGTGGCTCATGTGATGTCTTCAATGAGACCACATAACCTACAAACCAACGAACTGGCTTGTTAGATGTGTCGAAGGATGTTCGCTGTACTAAACGAAGTTTGAAAATAGAATAGAAAAAAAATAGTATGGTGTTTTAGGAAGTATCAATAGACATTTGAATTATAATGAAATAAAAAGTTGAAGAGTGGAAGCCAATGTCAAACTAGTTGGGAAAAGTTTAAGAAGATGACGATTCTCTATTGCTCCAAAAATTATTAAAAAAGTTCCAGAAATCATCAAAAAGCTCCAGAAATCATTAAAAAAGCTCACCCCTGCGGGGCTCAGCAGAGGATAAGATTTGTCACTGAAAACAAAATAGTCTCTATTTTGTTTAGAACTAAATATTGTTTAGGTTTGCGTATAACTCAAAAGTGTAATTGTATTCTACCAATACTAAAGTTTCTGTGATTTAGTTGTAAATGTGAATCAGTATTCATGACAGATTTGATTTGTAGGTATTAACTAGTTTTGAATCACTTAGGAACAAGGCTTTGTTGATCCCTAAGTACAGGTATATCAATCTCACAGTGATCTGCCCATCACAAGTGGCAGTCTCTTTACACTCATTGTTTGTGTTTTATTTATAGGTCTTTAGTAGTGCCCTACATCATGACCTTGATCTCGATAGAAAATAAGATATGAATTCTACGAAGCCAGAAAAATATACTCGTTAGCTTTCGCTTTGATATGAAATGATATAAATAATAATAATAATTTATTCAACACACTAACAGTTTTGCCAAATAAGAGGTGTATTTTGGAAGTTTTATTTATTTTAAATTTTCTGTATGTGTACATTTTCTGAATAAACTATTATTATTACTTGGTGATCTGCAAGCATCTTTTCACCTTTACATTGATGACATTAGTGTAGTTTTGACGTTTACGCAGCATGACAGCGTTGTTTTAGGATTATTTTTCTTTACGAAATGATATCAATAACGTGTTTTGTATTAATTTACAAATAGTTTTTATGAACATGCTTGTCTATCACTAATATATATTGAGTCGTATAAGTAGATGACATTTATTATTTGAGCTGGACCTTCTGATTGTACCCTCATCTGTTTCCTACACGAATCATGCAGCCTGCAACCAATCATCACACACACCCTTGGGAGCGCGGCCGTGACTAAAATTCAATGATTCTGTTAAGCCTACCAGCTTTGGCTCGTTTTCATTACCCCTGACTATTGCCTTAGGGATTCCGTAATGTTATTTGTAGTCAACATGTTTGGTTTAGTGCAAATGTTTGTGACATATTGGTGGTCAATTCCTTTGTTTTATAGTCCTATTTGTACGCCATGCAGCAATTGTACCGATGGAGTAATAATACCTTTTTGTTCCCTTGCTTTGTGCACCACAGTTTGTCATGTTTATGTGTGTATGTCTATTGTAATAGCAAATACAGTATGGCCGTCGAATCTTGGCGAATCTGAAGTTAAGGTCTGCGAATTTTAGCTCTCGAAAACTCTTAAAAAAAGAAACGGTTTAAACAAATAAATGCAATTTGCAATGTTAATCAATCAATTTGTTATTGCTTTTAAAAACTGTACGGCAGTTATTTTTTTAAAACCTTTGTTTTTATGTGTTTGAACGAGTTCGCAGAGCCTAATCGGACGAAATGACGGTCAACTGTACGTTAGGTTGAAAATGCATAGGACTAGTGTGTATGATTTTTTATTTTAGATTTTGGCTCATTCGCTCTCCCAGATAGGAGGCATTTGGAGGCAGTTTGTGGTTATGGTATTGTCGTTACCTGCTGCTATAGTTTAGTTTTTGGTTTCTACTAAGATTTGAGACTTCAATGTTTCATACTTTAAACTAGTTTAACAAAAAAACAATTATAGCAAACAGCACTGAATAATACACGATAACTTTATACCTCCCTCTTACCTACCTCTTACGCTCCAGGAACAAAATGTCAAAGTACGTTATGTCCGCAAAACATAACCTACAGGAAAGTTAAATAAATTAGACGGGCATCAACATTCATGACGTGCAACGTTGAGCGATGACCGACGACAAGTGACATTCTCGCAACGGAAGAGGGGCACAGAGTAATCAACGAAATCAGATGTGACACGGAGGGGGCTAATTGGAGTAATGGGTTTGTGTATGTGCAAATGTAGTATTGCTATATTGTTTTGAGTATTAGCTGTCAACATCTGTTTTTAAGCCGATTTAATAAGTAGATACATATTTTCGTTCGCTTGGGGCTCAAGAGTTTAAACAAGGATCCAAGGATTATAATTGTAATTTCAGGAGGTATCTACAACTATCACATTAATTTAGGTATTTGTTCAGGCGGGTTAGACAATTTTTTTTTTAGCGTTTACACCAAAAGCAAAATACGAAATGTTTGGCAATAACGTCGTTTGTTACATGACTTCTCTGTCATCTATGCTAACAGAAAACACACACACGCAGCACACACACACACACACAGACACAGCACAGACGCAGCTTTCTTAGTTTCTGTGCAAGCACAGAAAGCTAGCTACATCTCAATGCGTTGGAAAAAGAATCGATTTCAGACCAAATGACAGTATAAAAATACATGCCATAGGAAGTGTCAATAAAATTTTAACAACATGCGATGCAATCTAGCCACCTTTACTTACACAGTACACTGACCCATAACTGTTTATTGAAGGGGACCTGATATAGAAAGTGGCATGTTTGTGACGGAAGAGGGGTACAGAGTAATCAACAGATGCGACACTGAGGGGGGCGGTTAATTCGAGTTATTGGTGATGTGGCCATATTTTTTTTGCAGCACAGTGTAAGGCTATCCTAACACTGTTAAAAATCGCATTAGTGCGTGCCTAGGCACACACTAATGCGATTTTTATGATAATTAATTGTAGTGTGTGTTAAAATAATTATGTATGTTTGACTAGTCCAGTCATAGTCATTGCTTATTTAGGTAGCTAAATTGTTGTTAGTTATTATTCACAAAAACAAAAAGTTAATCTTTTGACTACTGTAATTACAGACACAACTAAAAGACAATAGGTGTGCGGACACTGGCGTCCTCTTGGGTCTTAATGAACTAATAACGTAATATAAAATTCATAATTTCAATACTTCTATGTAGTAAGTGCTTTGAAGGTCGGAAAAATGCCGACGAAAATGAATTTAAATATATTTATTTTTTAAAATAAAACTTAGACTTTCCAAGCATTAAGAAACAAAGTTTACTGAACGATTTCAAACGATAAACTATTTTTTTAAGTTGGTGAAAAAATAACTTTTCCCGCTCTGAGTGGTCCGAGAGAGTGTCAGACTTTTATTGGCTCAAACCTAGTTGTGTCCAACCCTTTAGATGCTCTTTGCATTTTTTGCGCCCGCACGGTAACTATTTCAAACAATCTTGCTCCCCATAAACAACGTCGCTTTGAAATATTATTTCCATAGAGACCAAATAATATCGAACAAAAAATTCAGCCTTATAGCGTTATAATCACGTTCCTACCTACAAAAACTGTTAACAACGCCTAACAAAAAGCCTGCTATTACTAAAGCCTTACGAAAACACGTCAACCGCCTGTCTAAACTCAGCTTTAATAACCGTCACGTCTTGCCAACTTATTCTTTGGCCATTAGAACACGGGTCACGCATAGCTCAGGCCAAAGGGCGCGTGAAAAATATAAGCGTGACCACAGAGCTATGCGACACCTCTTCGACTAGCTTATCATATATATAGCAGTCTGTACAATATACATACGTCTGTACAACATGCTGACCTTTCCTGAAAAATTCTTAAATGTTGTTTTTTTCACACATTTTTACGAAATTTATTTGGCTGTAAATTTTGGTTTTTATGTTTTATTTTTTTCTAGAAAAATTCAGTGAATTTTTTATTTACTTATTTTTTATTTATTCTTTTGTTTAGGTATTTAATTTTGTTTATTTTAAGAAAGTGGTCTGTCAATGTCCCCCGTGGTTCGAAGGAATAACATCTTCATATGTAAGTGAAGTCAATAGTACGGTAGCTAGCTTGATAACGAGACGAAGCGCTGTACTCATAGTGCTTAACAGAGTTAGAACTGCTTTTTTTTTGTAATTTTTTGTCCTAGATACTAAGTTCTTTAAACCATTCTCGTAGTCAGGGTTAGTTTTCAAGAGAGGTGCAAATAAAAGTTGCAAAAGCTCTGGCCCGATTCCCTTTTTATTTTGTCCGCAGCCGCGAGGGTAACACTACTCTAGTATATCAAGTCTTGTTGTGACTTGAATATCTCTGTAAGTCAGTTTTGAGTGCAAAGGAATAGCGAACATTATACCAAAGATTCACACATATGAAATATGTATTTCTTACTTTTTTTTGAGGTGTGAAATCATCCATTGAAAGTTGCTAGTACATACATTCATCCTGAGACCAAGTGTGGATGCGGAAGCGTATTATCAGGGCCCTGAAATCAAGGCAAGGGAGCAACGGCGTAGGTTGTTTAGTCAGTAAAATTCTGACACAGTTTGCCGCTCCACCTGAGAGTGGGATTCGTCATTGGATGATTTTTACCTACCATAAAAAAGTATTGCATTCATCTCTGGTTGCCTGTTAGTTAACGCCGTCAGCTAAAAGACCGCCATTGATAGAAGAATTAAGCCTCTGTAAAATTGTTACAGTTTTAGTGAAAAGTAAAGTTTATTTTATTTTTGTAATACTATAGATTACAGAAAAAAGATTTTGCAGGGGGAGGCCTTTGCCCAGCATTAAGACAGTAAGGGCTGTTGAAAAAAAAAATAGTATAGCTTCGTTTCCAACAATAGCCAGTACGACGTTCTGTGCTCTATGACCGTGACAGATACGGTGACAGATAAACAAGCCCTTGATTTGTTTCTGCTGGTACCGTGACAAATAACAAGACTGATGTTAGAAGGCGCTTTGACGTTATCAGATTAGGCACGTTTTCCTTATGTTTTTTGTTGAATCTGAGCGTTTGATGTTGCTGTGAGGGAAATGAATGTGTAATAGTGTTAGAAATAAACCGATATTTACGACCAAACATGACTGGACTCTAATAAACTATTTCAATCTTGTATGTAAACAATGTTTACACAAATAAAAAATATCTTATCATTATAATTTAATTTTGTGTACACTACTAGCCTTTGCCCGCGGCTCCGCTCCATGAAAAAGAACAGCAACAGAAAAATGTGATAAATGAAAAACTCCTCGACCGATTTTGTGTAAACTTCACATAAACCCATCTACTAAATATTCCGAACAAAACCTGCCCGTTATCATTACATAGTATAAAATGAACTCGCTGTCTGTCCCTTTGTATGCTTAGATTTTTAAAACTACGCAACGGTTTTTGATGCGGTTTTTTTAAATAGATAGAATGATTTAAAAGAAAGGTTTATATATATATTTAATACATGCATAATATATTTAATATCACCATTGTACCCGTGCTAAACTGGGGCGGGTCGCTAGTTGAGTTATAAAATTTTAACGAAAAGTGGCATTGATTTTTATACACATTGAAATTAAAACCAGCTGAATTATATATTTCTCGTGCTTTTCCATGCAATAAGAGGTCTGTTTATACTGACAGATGGTAGTTAGGTTCTGTGATATCAAAAGAAACTACACACTGTGTTTCCAAAATATGTAAAGAATGATTTGTGTTATTAATTGAAGAGCGATTGTATGAAAATGTATCGCGCGTTGGCTTGAACTTCTAATTCCAAGTCTATCGAAGTAATCATCGCACGAAGTGACCTGCCCCCCTAGCCAAGTTACAATCGTTTCGTTTAGAGTTAGCTCTTGCAGATAGCCACGTCCCCAATTCCTTTGTTGAAATGACGTCTGAACAAGGGAATTGGGCAACACCTTAGTAATTTTAAGCTCCTAATGTACTAAATCGTATTTATGGTGTACCTAAAATAAAGAGTACATCTATCTATTGCAGGCGTGGCCAACTACAAGCGCTAACTCTAAACGATACAATTGTAATTTGGCTTGGGGGTTGTTTTACAAACGTCATAGATAATGACCTAACACAGGGTGAACAACCCTTACTCTGTAAACTCAATTTACATTTTAATAAAAGAGTTTTGGCAAACCTGCTGTGTTGTTAAAATTTGCAGTTAAATTATAATGGAAGTATAAATTTATATTGAGGTTATTTATTGGTGCATAATTTTTTATTTTTCGTGCTTGCGTGTAGAATTTACGTTGTTTTAGTAGGGCTACCCGTAAATTGCTTCCGGCTAGATTTTGGCATAGCCTAAGTGCTTGTTAAGGGAGAGGCGGGGCGTCGCGTTAGGCGTTTGTCGTACATTGCTGCAGCGGGCAACACAAATATATGGCAATGTTCAGCAAACCGTAGGGTGCAGAAGGGTCAAAGAAAACTGGGGCAAGGGTTCGCGTCTGAAAAGAAGGCTGTGGCCCTGGCATATATGGCAACGATTTTTTTTTATCTTAGGTAAAAATTATCCAATGAAATTCGCATTAAAAACTCCCGCATCCGGGGCAGCCTTCAGGTCCGTGACATAGCGGATAAACTGCAGGAGGGTCGCTTACGTTGGTATGGCCACGTTTTACGAAAACCGGCAGACTACGTGGGTAATAGATGCCTTGCCATGCCGCCTCCGCCGGGACCCGGGAGACGAGGAAGGCCTAGGAGGCGATGGATCGACGTCGTAAGGGACGATATGCGTGCCAATGGGCTTACGGCAAAGGACGCGAAAGACCGAGCGAAGTGGAGGCGTCTTAGCAAGAAAGCGGACCCCGGGCACCGAGGCGAAAGCCCAGATTGGCAACCGGGACTAATACCGCTAGGATGATGATGATGAAAAATTATCCAATGACGAATCCCGCTCGTGGGTGGAGCGGGAAACAATGTCAGACTCTTAGTGACTAAACAAGGAATGGGGTAGGTGGTTTAGTCAGAAAGAGTCTGATACTGTTTCCCGTTCCACCCAAGGGCGGGATTCGTTATTGGATGATTTTTACCTACTATAAAAAGCTCGATTGCCATTTTGGGTCAACTTATATGCTATGTACCTATCGCAACACATTAACAACATTAAAAATTTGTGTGATGTGATTTCATTTAAAAATTAATAACATATTCCTTTGTATACCAAAGAAGTCAAAGTTCTTTACTAAGAAATTACGTTATTAAGCTCTATAAATAACTCCGAAGCCTTACGTATGAAAACCAACTCACGAATAATAAATCAAATGTAAATCCTTGAAGCTCATAAACAATTCGACAAGGTCAAGTTCTTAACTTTCACACACATATAGTAGCAGCGCTACAAGGCGCGATAGACGCGGGTTTGCGGACGGTGAGCTACCTATTACTCGTCGTCAGCCAGCCCTTTCGGAAATTAGATTAAAAGAATAGCCAGACAGACAAAAATATAATGTAATTAATATTTTAGCTATTGAATAAACTTTCTTTCGACAAGAAGGAAAAAATGAAAAAAAAAAAACATATTACAGATAAGTTTAAAATTTTATTTATGAGGTATATTATTCTGCTCTGGTGGGAAATCCTGATTCATTTAAATATGTCTGATATGAAATTACCAGTAATTTTGAACAGCATAACAACAGAATGTTTTCATTGCAACTTCAACATTTCATTTTAGTTTTGTCAAAAATATTCGGAATTAAAACTGAATATTTAAATTGCACAGCATTGTATCTCGATACAATGTTCTATTTATTTCAGCAAACTGAAATTTAAGTTCTATTTGTTTTCACGTTCATTTTCGCAGAACTACAAAAACGAACGAAAAATATTATTGCAGTGTTTATTTGAACATTAATTTTGTGCAGCTTCCTTTTCTTTGTCTCGTGTTCTTGTTTTTGAAATAAAAAAAATGTAAGTACATTATAACTATCTAAATCTGGCTAAAATGAATAGTCTCTTAATAAACTAACTGGCCTGTCAGTCTAGTAGTTAGTGACCCTGACTGCTATGACGGAGGTCGTGGGTTCGGTTCCCACCCAAGACAAATGTTTGTGTGATGAGCACGATCATTTGTTCTGTGTCTGGGTGTCATTTATCTATAATATGTATATATTTAAAATATATAAGTATGTTTATCAGTGGTCTAGTACTCACAATCACAAGCTCTGCTTAGCTTGGAACTAAAAATCACAATATGAAGATATTTATTTTATTATTATTATTGAACATAATATTATGTCATGTAAATAACTCATTAGAGACACGATAAAAAACATTTGTAGCTCTAAGCCTAAAAAAAATGGAAAAGAAAAAATCTTAATTCCGAGGCATAAATTGCGTAGCATTCACAAAATAACGTTTTCATACACTTTTAGTGAAAAAAGGTAAGGTTCCACGTCAATGAGGCTCGTTACAGGGATTCAAGAATAAGTCATATTATGAGCTGAGTTGAGAAGAATACAGTAGGTTCGTATATTTTGATGAAAATATTGTATACGAAAGCAGACGGAAAAATAGACTGACATTGTGTAGAAATCTCTACAAAATAAAGGAAATAATTATAATATAAATAATTCTTATAAAATTAGTTAAGCATACACCGTAAAATTTAGATCTTTTAATCCCGTAGGGGTTCGATCCAGTACATGAAATATTATCGATTTATTAAGATGTAATAAAAAATAAAGTACTCTTTTTCTAAAACTCTTATTAATATACGCATGTACGAAATTAATTCTTTAAGTAAATAAAACAAAAGAAAAAAAAAAGATTGAATTCGATTCTATTCGAATCGTAGGTAGTACCTCGATTATGCCCGACTCGAATATTCATCCAAGTTCCATCATTTTAGGAGTAACTAGAAAGGCGCCACAGCTTGCTCACTTTCCACATGAGGCATGTCCTTACTGGATATGGCAAGTCTGGAAGATTCCAGTTTTAGAAATGCCTGTCACCATCGTAAGTTTCGCTTATAGGATACAGTGCAGGAGTACCCTGCTTGGGCGGATCACCGAGCGCAGTTCAAGCCTAGCTCCAGACCGAGAGGGAACGAGATGCGGACAACTTCATCGTAAAAGTAAATGGTAACTTGCTATCCTTCATCCGAAACAACCTCGAACCTATATTATCTACTTCTGTTACTAGTTTGTAAGCCTTAATATTCATACACAATGTAAATTGTTTCTGAAATATATCAATCAATATATCCGTGCAACTGGTCTTACTTTGCCAGAAGTTCCACTCATTTTAAACTTCGATACCTATGTACATAAACCTCCATGGTCCAAAGTTCCCGAGACGCCGTAAACCGTGTCAAATGGAGACGCATCGCGAGAGCCTCACTAGCCAATGAAAATGCAACATGATCAACCACGACCACTCTGTCAAGCGTGAACAACTAAGGAGGAGGACCTATGTAAAAATACGACTACAGTATACGCTTTTTGTATGTAAAAACTCTGCTGTTTTGTATCAGTAAATTGTAAAATTATCAAGTCATATAACCGCTGGTCGATTCCTTACGTCACTAGGACGTGCCTCTAGCTGTGGTAATATATTACTCACGCTTACCACTCCAATGGGTAATGTGTTACGCTATATTATTAGGCAATGTTGCGAAATGGGAGCGAGGAATATTATATTATGTATTATGAGATATACCTGTACATCACAATACATAATTTACTATAAATAACATAAGGTTTAAGTGAGAAACCGTCTGTAACTAAATTATATCAGTCGCAAGAGTGAATCAAGAGAATAGTTCCCACTGTTGGGACGGTCGATCAAAAAATAGGCTACTTGAAATTAAAGATATCCTTGCGACTTTTTTGTACTTTAACAGCGAGAAGCAGCAAAGATTTACAAGTATTATTCCATCACCACTGCTCTTAAAACGGTTTTAAGAGCAGTCTCTTAAAACCGTGAAAATATCAGGAGGAAACCGGCATGTCCAAGAACTAAAAATTCGAAGATATGTCTGTAATCATGTACCAACTTGCACTCGGAACGCGTGGTATACGATCCATTCCCTTTCCTAGAGAGGAAGCTGGAGTCCCAACAGTGGGAACATTAAAAAGGCTGATGATGATGAATCCAACGCTAACTTACAATTATTATACAACTAGTTTTTGTCAGCGGCTTCGCCCGCGTACATAAAATATAGCCTATGTCACTCAGGAGTAAAGCAGCTTTCTATTGTTGCTAAAATTTTTCAAATCGGACCAGTAGTTCCAGAGATTACCCCCTACAAACAAAAAAACATAAAAACAAAAAAACAAACTTTACCTCTTTATTATATTAGTGTAGATATCATTAAATTAAACCTAAGAATAGCATCCTTTTGAAATTCGACAAAGTTCATACAATTTTCTTTGAGTCTGGTACTTACTGATAAAAACACTTTTGTCAAGATATTATAATATACATAACACAGCATTGCTTTCAACTACATACGCTTGAATACCCTAACTGTAAATACTAACCTTACTCAAAAAGCTTCATTCTTAATTTGCTTCGCGTATATTCAAGCTTATTAAAATTATAAAGAGGTTTTTTTTTGTTACTGAAGGTAATCTCTAAAATTATTGCCCTCTAGCCAAGTTAATAATTTACAACCGTTAACACTAATAAATAACTAATAAAATGTTTGGTTAATGACTTCATTTCAACAAAATTAGTAGCCAAGTTCAAATCATTCAAAATGCTAGAATAAAATGTAATCATAGCTACAATGGAGAGCAGTGGTGGCCGAGTGGTAAAGGCCCCGACTTGCGTGTAGTAGGTCGCAGGTTCAAACCCAGCCAGGCGCATTACTTTGTGTAATTTATTTCATCACCACTGCTCTCAAAACGGTGAAGGAAAACATCGTGAGGAAACCGGCATATCCTAGAACCAAAAATTCGAAGACATGTGACATCCACCAACCCGCACTGGGCCCGCGTGGTGGATTACGGCCCATTCCCTCTCTTAGAGAGGAGGCCTGTGTCCCTGCAGTGGGAACATTAAAAAGGCTGATGATGATGATGATGATATCTACAATAATCATTGCTACATCCTGTAGTTTTATGATATAACTAGCTGCTGCCCGCGACGTTGTCTGCGTGAAGGCTCTATAGCTCCAAAAATACCTAAGATGGCAGTGTCGCTATAGCTTGATAAGTAAACAACTTTAAAAATAGCATTGCCTTATAAAGTTCCCGCTGCTGGGATCCTTTCTAGGAGAGGGAATGGACCATAACCCACCACGCGGGCCCAGTGCGGATTGGTGGATGACACATGTCTTCGAATTTTTGGTTCTAAGACGTTCACAGTCACAGTTTCCTCATGATTTCCTTCACCGTGTTAAGAGCAGTGGTTATGAAATAAATTACACAAAGTAATACGCCTGGCTAGATTTGAACCCCCGACCTACAACTTGTAAGTGCCTTTACCACTCCGCCACCACACTACGATGGTAGTTATACTGCCAGAAGTAAAGAGAGTCAGGACTGGTGACGCGGGAGCAAGCGGCGTACAGTTGCCCGCAGAAGAAGCCACTCGTCCTGAAGTTGAAACTCGCTGTGACTTAGTGTCTGCCCCTGCGACTTATTGATGGTCATCGTGAAGCAAACATTCACGGGGAACTGTACGCTGGACTGGAACGGGAAGTTAAGAGGTACAAATACTGCCTCGACGACGCCACAACCCGTAAGGATTTTTGCCTCAATGGTGTGTCTGTGCAGCGAGATGACTTTAAGACGGATCTTGTTATACAACTTTGGTGGAGATAAGTTCCGAAGATGCATAATCGGGACTCCGACTTTCAGCTTTCCCCTCAATCTCCGAGAGAATTCATTCGTTAATTGCTGCAGCCTGATCATTTTTGAACGTCAAAATGGACCGCCCGCCCACCAAAGAATTCTGCTGGTGCGGTAAACGACTGATTTCCCCGTACACACAGCGAATGAATTCTCTCTAAGCTGGATAACACTCTATCGAGACACTCTGGAAGAACCACCTGTCCACGTCTCTCTCGGTGGGCTTTGACTCGCGGCGGACTTTGGCAGAGGCCATGATCCGGAGCGAAGAAGAGTGGCAGGCGGCTAAAATTCGATTGCGAACTGTACTTGTGGATAACTACTGTCTCTCGGCCTGAGCTCTAAGTCTCTGCAAACGCTCGACACGCACGACTCTCTTTCGCGCAACTAAGAGGTCCTTACATTTTGTTCATGAAGACGTTGAGAACGGTACAACCTCGACTCTCGTGCACGTAACTCAGAGGTTTTCAGATTTGGTTGTGCAAGGCGTTGCGAACATTCGACACTCGACTCTCGTACGCGTACCTGAGAGTTTCTCTGACTTTGTTCAGCAAGTCGTTGTGAACGTTCAGGTGAAGATTCTCCCTTACGACGTACTTTTGCTGCCCGTGCTTGAGAACTATGTTTAGAAAGTTGAGACCTGGCTCTCTTAGGCATTTTCAAACGTTTAAAAAAATGTTAACAGCGTGTAATATTCTAGCTCTGAAAATAATTGTTGGTTACCCCTGAAAAGTACTATTGGTTAGCCCTGAAAAGAACTGCTAGCTCTGAGAAGAACTTTTGCATAGGTGTATTTTTAAGAACGAAATCTAAAAAAAGTCGCACCAAAATTATTATACTTCGCGCACGACCGTAGTGGGCCGACCTGCGGGTTACTGCTTACCTTACTGATAGATCTAAACTCCCCTACCGCAGTCGCACCCCCGCCTTGGTGACGCTCACTTCGCAACGGGCCGTGCAGCAGAAATCGTAATATTTTAATTTCGCCATAACTTCAAAACCAAACGTTCAATTTTAATCATTCAAAGACCAAATATTATTTACATAAACTGTACTTAGTGATGAAATATTTTTTATTGATAAGGATACATAGCAAGAATAAAACAAATGCGTTTAAATGTAGTCCAAAAAAAAATCAATTTGCCATCTATGAATTATAAGAATAACTAACTATTTACCGTCCAGCGAGATGAAATTTAAATTATGAATGTCTAAAAAGAGGTAATATGTAACTTGATTTGAATTTTATGTATCTTAATAGATGGTGCTGTTTCAAAATTGTCTTTTACATTCTTTAAACTATGTTTCTCTGCCCAAGTTACTTAAAAGACGTAGTTTTTATTGTGTAAAGCTAGATAATAGCATGGCTTACTCAAAAACAACATTTAATTATGATTCGTTAGCTTACACGCTGTCACAGAATGCGGAAGAAAAATAAAGATTCACTGCTCCTCCCCCGTAGGTGATAGCGTGATAATATCTAGCCCATTGCACGACCCGGCCTCTTAGTTATATTCATGTAAAATTTGAAGTAAATCCATGCAGTACTGTTTGAGTTCAGTTCGGACATACATACAGACAAACAGATAAACAGACAAACAGACAAAAATTCTAAAAACTATATTTTTGGCTTCGGTATCGATTGTAGATCACGCCCCAAGTATTCTTTTAAAAAAATATTCAATGTATAGTTTTGACTTCTCTATGATTTTATTATATGTATAGATTAATTCTTACGTTGAGGCGTTTCGATTGTGGAAAGAAATTCGTCACCAAACTATTGTTACTTGACTAGGGGGCTAGTAGGAATGAACTTTTTACATACTTACTTTACCTACTTTATTTTATATTTTATCGATAGAAAGCAGCTATACTCTTGTGAGACTTAATCTAAGTTTTACTTTAAGTTTTAGATACGCAGGCGTATCTGCGAACAAAACCTAGTGAAGCAATATGACCATTTTGGTCTTCTGCGAAATGTTCCTATTTGATTTTTTTCTGATGTTCACAATTTTCCTTATGAGTTTTAGGAAAACGGTATTTATGTAATCCTCATTTTTTGATGGCTCGTGTTATTATGTCGACAAGGCAGAACAAAATCAAAACTTAGCTTTCTTGATTCTCATTTAATTTTGTGAAAGCAGCTAAATTCTTTTAATAAATAATGAAATTAAACTCAACAAAGCAGTACTAGGGAAACATGAAACAAAAGCAAGTCGCTTTTATAAATGTTACACATTTTATGAAGACAAAATGAGCGCATTATATTTTTATGTTTGCTCAACATTTTGAGTCCAAAACGGCGCGACGCCCGTTAAATCATCTTTACTCTAGCTCAACTTATATTATGTAAATAAATGCTTAAATATATACGTACTTAGTCAATTATGCAGAGTCGTGTCGGCAAATGTTATTGTACCAAATTACACGGGAACATTTGAGTCCGATGTCAAACAATAGACGGCAAACAATGAAAATATATGGCGCGGGGAATGGAACGCACCCGCGGTGTCAACGCGCTTTCTTGTTGAAATTTTGGAATGTTTCTGTGGAAATATACGGATTCCAGGAACGAATTACACCGTTGGCTGCTATTAATTAATTCGTTTTAAAATGTTTGTGCTATGTCTGCAGTTTTATTATGAAGTAATACTTTTGTATACCTATATTTATATATCTGTTACTCCGTCACGATCAAACAGCTAAACGGAGATAAAAAAATATATATTCCCTTAGGATAATTTTCTACTTTCACGTCAATTCACATAGCAAACCCGCTGGCAGATGCTATAGTATATATAGTCATAACCTTCCCATAAAATTTTAGAGAAACTAAGCTAGAGTGAATAAGCTCTAACTAATGAGCCTCATCGTCAACGAATGCTTAACTGCTTACAATCAAGTTAGTTAGTTAGTCATGTTATGTGGTTAAAAACTTTTTAATCAAACAAGTTATCATACCTATTTTAACTATTTTGATGACCTATTAACTTCAATTTCTGATTTAGGTAAGCAATTTTAAACTTAAGCATTTTTTAATTCGAATTTTACCATGAAAACTTTTCAAGCAGGTCTTAAGGCATTTTTGACACAAAATATTTAATTAAGAAACCTCCCTGAAATGTAACATATTCATTACTTCTTAATTTCAACGTTGCGCGCTGTTTGTATAAACATACACATTCACGTGCTCAAACAAATAAAGATTCTTAAATATTGAAAGTCTCTTGAATACCGGGTGCTCACGGTTTATTTTCCCGTATGTTTCCCAACAAACAATCGCACTAATGTAAGATTTTGAACTGTCGCCATGTACGGAGCGCATTTTAGCGAAATTATTGTTATTATATTGTAGTGCACAGTCATAGTGGCTGAAAGATGAGATCCCACGGCTCTGGCATAATGTGGGGTTTAGAATATGAGGTAAGATGGATGGTTTTGGTGAATGGTGTAAATAACAATAAGTTCTTGCTCGTTCTCCGTGATAAAATGAGGTATGCCATTGCTTAGGCAGCGAGTTTTAACCTTTCAACTACCGTAATTATAGACACAATTAAAGAGCGGTGAGCAAAAAAAAAGGTGTGCGAACGCAGGCGTTCGCTTTGGGTTCAAGAGTTGAAACGTTTGATTGACCGATTTTAAATAGTTTTTTAGGTTAAGGTTTTATTTTTTGATATTTTAAAATTCAGATTCATAATAATCTAAGGTTAATAAGCTAAAAATAAATTAATATTTACAAATGATTTAAAAATAATGGAAGAAACTTATTGGGCATTAAAAAATTCATTCACGTCGAAAAAAACATAGATTCCATTCCCATTGGTAGGTACTCCATTTCATACAATAAATAAAAAACGGTACAGCAATTAAATTTAAGGCTAAAAAGTTCTTTATTTTTAAATTAGATCAAAATTTAGCCTTATATAGCTCCATCCGCTTAAAAGTTCAGTTTAGGTCGTCAAATGACTCGTGTAACTTGTGATAGACCCTCGGTTTGGAGGTTTTAACTTGTCGCAAAATGTACCAATTAAAACAGTTTCGAACCCGTAGGTTTAATTGGTGGTGAACATGGTTCCATTAATTGTTTATGCAATTATTATACAGTCAAAATTGGTTACAATTAATTAAAGTTTTTTTTTTTTGTCATTGGAATTTGATAGACAAATTTACCAAAACCAACCACCTTACCTCATATTCACTCCATATTACATCCGAGTTGTAGGGTCCTATCATTCAGCCACACTATGACTATAATGTGCACTACAATATTATAACAATAATTTCCATAAAATATACTCTATACATGATTATTTTATAAAAAAAAATAGAGTTCAAGATTCAGTTTCTAATTGTCACGACTTTTTTTGCTAAACCTCGACTAGCTATTAGTATGATTTGATAAAATTTACTAAATTGCTTTCACCGGTATATTTTGGAGACATATTATAATTTCATTAATAATTTTAAACTGTTTTCACATTCTTAGTTCATTAAGCTCCAAGAGGACACCGGTGTCTTCACACCTATTGTCTTTTCATTGTGTCTGTAATTACGGTAGTCGAAAGGTTTAAAGAAATTAATTTAATACAAGACATGATCTTACTTTATTATCATTAGTTGTAATGTGTTAACTTTGAATTGCAAGAGTGTAACCGTCAGCTGAGCTAGTCAATGACCTATAGGTAGTGGTCGGTCGTTGCGTACAAACCACTTACAGGTCATTAACTCGCTCAGCTGATTTAGCTGTGTATAGTATGTACTTGTAGCTCTATCCCTCTTTCTCGCTCACACATCTGACGTTTTAACACAACACATCACCATCGGCCTTTTAAATGTTCCCACTGTTAGGACACAGGCCTCCTCTCTCAAAAAGAGGGAATGAGATGCAATCCACTACGCGGACCTAAGTAGTGCGGATTGGTAGATGTCACATGTCTTCGAACTTTAGATTCTAGGACATGCCTATCCTCACGATGTTTTCCTTCACCGTTCTGAGAGCAGTGGTGATGAAATAATTTACACAAAGTAATGCGGCTGGCTGGGTTTGAACCGGCGACTCACAACACGTAAGTCGGGGCCGTTACCACTTAGCCACCACTGCTCTGACGAATAACATAACACAGTAAGGCCCCATAGTTCAATAAACCCTTGTATATAGAAACCAAAACAAATGACAAATACAAACCGCTTTACTTATCTCTCTCCTTACTTGGATTGTCACAGTTACAAACTTTACATTAGATTTATGCGCGTACAGTTTGTGGGGTACGCAATAATTGCTACGCTATGATTTATATTGTCCGCGGTGCAACACCGACCTTACTGCTATGTGGCCAAGGATTTATGTACAAAGTTAGTGTAGTGTTGTTTGTTAGTGTGTTGTGGAGGGGTGTCTTGTGGGTAAAGGCTGTTTGCATAAAGGGGGTAGATGTAATTTTTTTTTCTACAATAAACCACTTCACATCAAAAACAAACATTTCTTACAAATGCAAATTCGTTGCAAAATTGCTAACTTTAAAATATTTCAACCTTAGCTTGATTTTGGTCATTTTATTCATTATTTTATGCTTTCTTAATTATAAAGATTTAATTTTTTTTTAAATGATAAACACTTGTGGCCTAGTGGTAACAGTCTCGATTAGGTTGGAGTTTTAAAACCATTGAAGCGAATTTTGAAGATATGTAATATTCACCAATTCGCACTGGGTTCGTGTGGTGGATTACGACTCATTCTCTCCCCTAGAGAGGAGGCTGAGTGTGCATAAAATATAAGAAGCATAGCTATTAAAATTATGCCTTCATATACCCATTTGAGATCCTGATAAACGAACAGTCATCAACACGCTCGAAAAGACAGTCACAAGAATGTTCATTACAAGTACTCCAGTGTATCAGCAAGAAAGAAAGAAAGAAAGAAATCGTTTATTTGCTTAAATAAGGTACAGAAGGTTGACAGGATAAATAAATAAAATTGATCTCTTATTCTGCCATTAATTTCGGCGTGCAAATATAAAACACAGTGGCTTAAATAAATAATTAATAATATCGTAATCATGCACTCATTCATTACACATATTTCTATTACATTCAAATTGAAATTGTATTGTTTATTGAAATAAGAAAAATAATAATATATTTAAAAAGTAAGTATTAAACTAAAAACAATAATCGTAAATTTCAATAATAATCTTAAATGTCCAAAAAGCAATCTCAATATCAGATGTCATTAATAATTATAAATGTCAAGAATAATCATAAATGTCTACAGGGATCATGTCAATAGTACTCATGTCAATCATAGTAATTACAATAAAAATAATAATTATTTTTGATCATTTAAATTCCAAAATAAAATTTAAACAGTGAAAAACTTATAACTGCTTAAGAACAATAACGTAATTTACCAAAACATATAAAAAATATACATACTCGTACATAAACCTCTGTCCTCCAAACAAAATAAATTACTAATGATTTCAAAATCCTTCTCCGAATGGACAACACGAAACACTTGAAGTGGATTAATAGCTTCCAACTGACAGAATGGAATTTCAATTACCATTAGAATCAATTGAATAGCGCAAAATCTTGCCGGAGTACTTGGACGGAATTATAGTACGGATTATTATTCCGTTTATTTTGCTCCGGATTTTACGATGAGTTATGCCATTAACGGAACTTGAGAGCGGTTGATGACCTAAAGCCCTACTACGAACTTGAAAAGCGAACCATTTGACGAACTAAATTGAATTGTTAATTTATAGTTCTTTTTTAAATTTCTGTTTATTCTAGCTCTTTATGGTAGGTAAAAATCATTCAATGATGAACCCTTGCGCAGAGCGGAAAACAGTGTCAGACTCTTACTGACTAAACAACCTACCCCGTTTGTACTCCTTAATGCCAGGCCTTATGGCCAAAGGCTGATGCGAAAGCCTGCCTGCTTTCGCATCAGCCTTTGGCCATAAGAGGCTTCAACCCATGTGGGCACTTTCAGTTTGCTGGCAACTTCAGGAGGCGCGCGGAAATAGTGTGCGCCTAAGTCCGCCTTTGCATACAGTTTTTATAAATAATTAAACTTGGGTTCTGTACAGACTGTTAGCAGATAACCAGACGGCAAGCAACCCATTGCTCGCTGTCTTCAAATCCGCGATCCTATATGGGTTCTGTTTTTTTTTTCTTTTGATGTGTCTCATGGCTGCACTAAATAGGTTGTTTACTAGTTACCGTCTACTAATAGGCAAAAACGTCAAGGGTTATTAAAACTATAAATAATACCACATAAACGAGTCACCCATATATTACGAAATAAACAAAGTACTTCCCAGTATAAAAGCCAGTGGCATAAGGGATCACAAGCAACTTACAGCAATAACATATTAAGTTAAAAGATTAAAATAGTGCCGTAGTCGCTGGCTGGTCGTTAATCATCGTTTAACTAACTACACATTCCGTCGGTTAACTTAGCTGTAAACTATAGTTTACAGCTGGTGTGTTTCGAAAGCAGTTTTTGCTTTTAAAGTGTCGTCCGGTTTTTATTTGCTAGTTTGGTGCTAAGCTCCAGTTTTTTGCTGAAGTTCGTCAGTTTTTTGGGCTAAAGTACAATTTGATTAAGTAAATTTTGAAAATTGTTTTGGATTTCGAAATATGTTTTGATTTCGAAAATTAATTGTTTTGAGTATTTGTGCATGCTTGTACCGACGGGTTCCGCACAATGATCGCAAGAAATGCGCTTTGCTGCTCAGGAGATTGAGAGATAGTTGTAATAGCATCCTGTAAACCATAGCGGAGTTCTAGCTCTCCGGTATCAACAGTAAAATTTCTATGCATAGGGCAATATGATAGGGCACTAACACTAGATAACACTATGTAGATCACTGTGTGTCCGAAATAAAATAAATTGCACTCTATTTTTTTACTTTGAAATGGGTTGTGAAAAAGTAATTCAATAATTGCTTTATTAGTTTAATAGTTGCTAATGTAGCTCCAGAAAGTCTACCAAAGTAGCAGAATCAATCGAAAAGTTACCGTGATTCTGCAACGCAAAGATCAACTGTAAGAAAATTTGTCAGCCTGTCCGACTGTATGTCTATTTGTTTCAGCTAATTTTCGAAACGGTTCAACTGATTTAGACGGTACAAATAGCTGTTATAAAAAGTAACTTAGACTATTTTTTTTAGATATGCAAACTTATTTGTATATGAGTAAATTCAAATTTGAAATGTGCTTTGTTTGGAATACAACTAAGCAGTAAACCACTTAAAACTCAAAAAAAAAACTAAATAATTTAAAAGATTAAAATGGTAGAGTATACCTGGCCAGTCGTTAATTATCGTTTAACTTACGACATCACATTCTGTCTGCTATGGTACTTGCAACTTAACTATAAGCTATACAACTTAGCTATAAGTTTTTGTTTTGTTGCTCGCTTGCATCGCTACTTTTTTTTTTTGTTAACTAATGGGACTGCATAGTTTGACTTAATTCTGTTGATTGCATTTACCTATTGAATGTTGTACTACGTTTTTACATGGTTTATTTCTTTTATCATCTATAGGCTCGCGTTTGATTACTATCTCACCTGATGGTAAGTGATGATGGACAATACTCGCCTACATAGTAACCTATTCACTCATGACTTAAAGAACCCTAGGCTGTAACTATCAGGAATATTTTCCCAAAGTTTTATTTCATTCATTTTACAGCAAAAATCCACATCAAAATTCTAAAACCAAACTCTCCAACGAACACGTAGACACATTCAATAAATGTTCCGAGTAACCCGTTTTGAGTCGAAAACTCGAAATTCAGTGACATCACAATCAGATCCCCCGGGTGCTAGCACTGTCTCGGTGTAAATGACGCGATATAAGTGACAAATACCAGTCCATTGCAGTTTATATCTGTATGTAGTTGCAGCGACGCTGCAGAGAGCGGGTAGTGTACCCGGACGTGTTGCAAATAGTCGTTATCTTGTGTTCTCGAGGACTTATGGCTTGGAAAATTGTTAGAGGTACAAATGGAATTGGTTTGATAAAATTAGAATATTAGACTATTTGATTTGAATATTGAAAGCATTCATTTTCAACTAACTTCTGCACACGGGGTTTAGGTTTCTACGTACAATTTAAGACTCTCTTTTATCTCTTTAAGGGGGTGAATATTGGAAAATCCTCTTTTGGTGATCACCTACGTGCTACCTACCCCGGCTTACATATAGTAGGCCACGGGTTCAAACCCAGCCAGGCGCATTGCTTTGTATAAATTATTTCATCACCACTGCTCTCAAAATAGTGAAGGAAAACTTTGTGAGGAGACTGGCATGTCCTAGAGCCAAAAATTGGAAGATATGTGACATCCACCAATCCGCTACCCAACGCTAATGCTATGCTACGTCACACAAAGAAACCATGTACAAATTTTCACCTTCCTGGTCCCAGATTTTTTGGCTGTGCGTTGACAGGTCAGTCAGTTTCTTCTTTTACATACAAAATTCATACGACCCAAAGTTGATAGACTTATATTTATTTAACTCGAGAAGCAACAAGCGAGAGCGGGATTTTTTTCCTGATTTTTGGGTTGGTCTCATGGTAAAAGTTGTTCATATTGATGTGTACAATCCTTTTTAGGAAACCCCATCTATCGTATAAACTTTGTATACCATTTACAGGTACTTTTCAATTGTCAAACAATCAATTGAAGATCTGCAAAAAACTCCATGATCACGCTTTGAATAAAACAAAGTATTTTTTTAAATAACGCTTTCCATTATACCAGTGGTTTCGCTGGCGTTAAAGAAAAAAAAATAAGTCAAGGAATAAAAGTAGATAATTTTCATTCCACTCACGTTAAGTGCGAAGGAATAATAAAAATACAAACCTTTATAGTATTGGAGTATGTAATATGATGCCTCATGACTAAAGTAATAACATTGGTTTAATATTTACTGGTTACCTTGTAATAATAAGGATAAATTTATCAACTAGGTATCAATTATCGAGTGGAAAGGTCAATTGATGTTATTATAGTACCAGTACGTGATTTATTATTGCCTAGCATGCCACAATAAATCGTTTGATTTATTTGTCAATTAATTTGTAGGTTGTTAAAGGTCGATGGGTCGATTTACTAAATAAATTACTTGGATTACTCTTTGACGCCCGAGCTGCGAGAGGGTTGAAAAAAGTCACCGTGGTTGAAACGCAAAAGTAACTGAAAGAATATGGATGGGTTTTAGTTAGTAAAAGTCTGACACACTATCGCGCTTCAATGGGTTTTTATACTTTATTGTATACCATTACACGTACAAAAAAGAAGAAACTAACTGGGCCTCCACGGCTAATACTAACATGCATGACTCCTTGAGTCAGGCATGGAACACTGCTCGCCGTCATCGACTGAGGCTTGGTGCGGACGGTTATCAGAAAACCAGTTGGCGAACTACCCATTGCTCACCAACCCACGTCTATGGTGGCTGGATATCGAGGTTCTACGTGTTTCCGAGTTCGAAAATTCGAAGACACGTGAATCCTCTCAACCGTCGAAAAATTTCGATTCGGCGTGTCAGTTTTAGATTTGAACGCCAGTTTCCTCATAAAAATTCCTTTACTGTATCCTTTGCCTTTTACTAGAATCATGATTACAGAAAAGCTAGTTAAAAAATATAATTAAATTTAATAATTTTCTAACAGTCAACTTTATCCTCGTTGTTTATAAGTACTTTGTTCACGTAAAATTAGTTTAGAATATTTTTAAGTAATGAAAAAAGTTTAATTTAGTTTCACGCCCGGCTTAACATACTAGATTTTTGTTTTAGGTAAAAAAAAGAGATGAAAAAACTAAAATTGGCACTAAATTTAGTAAATAAGCTTTTGAGTCAGTCTTTGTTATTATTAGATTAGCTAATTAAGTAATTACAACCAAACATATAAGTATCTGTTTTTCTATTGAAAAACAGTAAATTACAATTATTTTATTTTTAAAATTTTAAAAATAAAATAATTGTAATTTACTATAGCAACCAAATTCGTAGAATAATTAATTGTTATATAATTGTTGTATACTTAAAACGTTAATAATATGTTCCCAGTACAACGTTTGCTTTAATTTTAATTACAGTTTTCATTGCAGACAAATAATATGTCAACACAACTATTACACGACGCCGTCTAGTCTCAAGCTAAGCAGAGCTAATGTTATTAGTACTAGAAGACTGATAAACATAATTATATCTTTCTAAATACATAAGAATTCTCTTTTAGAGAGAAGGCCTGTCTTCTAGCAGTGGGAACATTAAAAAGTCTGATGATGAAATCATATTTTATCAGTTTTGATGAACGAAAACGTCATGGCAGAACCCGTCTGTCCTAGATCAAAAAGCATGAAGATACATGACATCCAGTAACCCGCACTAAGCCAGGCAGAGAGGAGAAGAATAGTGTCCTAGGAATGAGAACTATATCTTACTAATATTATAAATGCGAAAGTTGCGATGTTTGGATGTTTGTTACTCAATCACGCCAAAACGGCTGGACGGATCTGGATGAAATTTGGCACAGGCATAGAATACACTCCGGATTAGGACATAGAATACTTTTCATCCCGGAAACCCCAACCCCAACCCCAATACCACGCGGGCGAAGCCGCGGGAAAAAGCTTTTAAGGTATATTATGCTTTAAACTTAATAGACTAACACAAATTACTGAGAAATACATAATAATTGTCATAATTAATCGTAAATACACTTAAAAAGTGTATTCCACTTAAAAGCCTTACTAATAAAGTGTATTTCTCAAAACTAATCAGCAGATTAATAGCTGGGTTTAGAAATTAATCTACGCTGAGAAAGCACTTTGGTATTAGTGATAAATAATAAACCTGAGTTTGCTGTAATTAAGAAAATGAAGCCATGCTAAGCTCGTTACGAAAACTGTATAACTGTAAATACCACTTTGAATAAATAAATAACTGGATTTCTAATTGTAAAAAGTAGTTTTGTAACTTTTATTGATTACTAGTTGAAATTAAATAAGTTTTCAATGAAAATATATTTTTCATAACAAGCTTTAATAGCGTGGTATATATCTACACTATCTACACTAATATAATAAAGAGGTAAAGTTTGTTTTTTTATTTTTTTGTTTGTAGGAGGTAATCTCTGGAACTACTGGTCTGATTGGAGAAATTTTAGCAATAATAGAAAGCTGCTTTACTCCTGAGTGACATAGGCTATATTTTATGTACGCGGGCGAAGCCGCTGACAAAAGCTAGTTTACTATATAATTAATACTGATCAAATCCATCCCTTATTACCGCATGGTGGATTGCGGTCCATTCCCTCTCCGGGAGAGGAGGCCTGAGTCTCAACAGTGGAAACTATATAATTATAGCTGATGCTACCATGCTAATTATGGGTTGAAAACTTCACATTTATTTACCCGGTTTTTTACTCACAATGTCGTGCAGGAGAGGAGGTTTTCTTTAACCACTGCATCATAACGATACTTCCATGGATTTCGGGAAATGTTTTAAACCTAGTAACATGTTCTTGTGATATACTCTTTTAAATCGTAGATCATTAAAATACTGAATGTGCCATAAACATTTGGTTTGAGGTTGCGTTTACATAATTATTTATATTATGAGGCCTACCTTACAACACACTAGGTAAGGGAAAGCATGAGAACCAACACACATTAGGCCCACGTGGTGGATTGACCCATTCTCTTTTTAAATTGGCGTTTGAAAATTTATAAGGCTAAATATAGGGTGACTGGTAATTAGTGTCTGATGTGTGTTTTTGTTCTTATGAAAACAAACAACTTTTACTTCAGGACAAACCTGAAATCGTGAATAAAATCAGCAAGTACAGTACATTTTGACCAGTTAGGCGAACATAAATGTACTGACATTCAATTTTTTTTTTCGTTTTCAGATATGGACCCATGATAGAAATTGTAATTTTTCGCATTTTCAAATGTGGTCCCATACTAAAAGTTGTTTGTTATCATGACGTTAATAACGTTTTAACCTTTTGAGTACCTTGATTAGGGCAAAGGAAATAGAAAGACAATAGGTTTGCGAACGGCGGCGTCCGCTTGGGGTTTAAGAATTTAAGTGTCGGTGTATAATAACCAATCAACCTTTATGAAGGCATAGAATAATAATATTACAAGAACTTTGGGAAGTTCTCACTAAGACAATTCTCTATTTTATTATTATTTTTCCCTCAATTTTTTAAAAGCATAGTTTCAAGTTTTCAACAAAGCGGTAACCAGGATCGTTCAGCTGGAACAAGCTCTTAGGTCACGTCCACACACGACGTGCTGTACGTGAGCATTGCACCCAGAGACTGACTCGAAATCCCCTGTGTGTGCTTAGCCTATTACCCGTCAAACTGAAATGCAGCATTGCTGGTTGGCGGTAGTTTTTTTTTGTCAATCAATCAATCAAATTTTATTGTGGATCATAGGTATGTACAGTACAGTTCTTAAATATATGAAAATTTACATCAGCTATGTCTCGCCCGTAGGACATACAATATGTGTGGAAATGTGTTAAAGTTTCAATAGACCATCTTATCTTATCTTTTTGAGAGCAGTAAGTTGTGGCCGAGTGGTAGCAATCCCGACTTATAAGTTGTAGGTCGTGGTCAACCTTTCGACTTTGGTAATTACAGATATCATTAAAGAACAATAGGTTTAAGAACGCGTTGCTGGCGTCGCTTGAGGCTCAAAAATTTAAACCCAGCCAGGTTCATCACTTTGTGTAATTTATTTTATCACCACTGCTCTCAAAACGTTGAAGGAAAACATCGTGAGGAAACCGGTATAACCTAGAACAAAAATTTGAAGATATGTGTCTACCAACCCGCACTGGCCCACGTGGTAGATTACGGCCCATTCGCTCTCCTAGAGAAGAAGCCTGAGTCCCAGTAGTGAGAATATTGTAAGGCTGATGCTTTGCTATTCTATCTTATCTTTGAAAATTGATATCTATCTCTTATTCCTCGGTAGACCATTGTACATGGGCCATATCAGTCTATATAGACCATATCAGTCTATATATGGAATATTCCAACCAGCCTACCTCTCTCCTCAAACAGATTAGTCTTTTTAGTTGGCTCAGGGCGCCTATGAGTGAATTTAGTGCTCCCAAAGTTTGTGTTCTTATTTCACTGACGGCTATGTACTTGAGGAGCACGTGCGCTACAATTTTTAGTGACTTATGCGTGCCCTGCACAGAGGATTCAATAAAGCTCATTTTTGATAGAAATATAAATAAAGTATTTTTTATAAATCTTCTCTGTTTCAAGTTTACTATGGTTACACTCAAAAACAAGAGTTAAAATATCTTCTACACATGCTTAATCTATAACCCTTTAAATCGGAATGCAGTAAAGTTAATTGACGGTACAATCACAACGATATTTTGCAATAAAACTGACTAAAAACGAAACTAAACGGACTATCATCTTCATTAGATTTCAGTTGATACAAAATTTTTTTTTTTTGTCGACGAAGTTTGCGACTGCATCCATAACCAAAGTCAAAAATTGTCATGTTTGTAAGCCTATAAACCGTCAAACTGAAATGCAGCATGGTTCATTGTCAATAGTGATGTGATGCAGTATCGAAATTGCTCGCGTTGAATTTTAGAAATTCCATTGTCTACTGCAACATTTGGTATACAGTATAAATAATAATAAAGGTGTCTTATTGCATATTTCCAGCTTTCTTATTTACTAAAAGGATGTTCTTGATAAAAAAAGCACAATATAAATATTAATGCAAGTACGAATTGTTTACCTAAAACAAAACATTTACCACCCGAACACGGAAACCCCTGCCAAACAGAATATTCAATCACATCAAACCCACAGTGAAATACATCCAAGACAAACATCAGAACCATTATTTATAAGCCGCCCAACTCCTCCTTTGTTCTAGCCGTCAAACTGCCAATCTATGCAATAAGCTAACCGCGCAGAAACTAAATTATTAACTTGTACTGACCCATTTTTGCAGGGTTACCGGTTGCCGTGTAGAAAAGACAGGCCAGCAGTAGGAAAGTCCACTCCATTTTAGCACAATAAGTCACAACACTAAAAATGAAAAATTAAATTGAGCAATTTTTTTCACGAGTGTACTTATTCGTATCACATTTTTGGCCGTAGCACTTTTTGATCGGTGTCGTAGCTTCTCGTAGCGCGTGCTACGACGTAGCACGGGTTCGTAGAGGCGACCGGTCCGCGCTACGGCGCCCAGACAACTGAAGCAAGCTACGGCCACGCTTACACTCGACTGTTATTGATTCTTAAAAATGTTATTTTTGGTGATTTAATGTGTTATGTTATAGATTGTGTTGTTTGTTGTTTTTGTTAAAAAAAATTGTATTTATAAAACAATTTGTATTAAATTATTATTAGTAATTTTCTAAGCATGCCATAATTTATTAACTGTATTAAAAATAATTGTGCAGTAATTATGTGAACCAAACCATTGCTTGCAAATCTAACAGCATTATTTCATATATAATTAAGGAAAACATAATTATTTTTAATTTTAATAAAAACAGAGGTACTATCAAAAGATATGAGTCTACTAAAATGTAGTAATTTTGGGAGGAACGAAATATTCTTTATCCATTCGGCTGTTTATTAACACCCAGTGAATCGCAGTTCACGTTAAAATATTAAGCCCATTCAGACGTTTCACCAAAAACTTCCGCGTTTTAAATGAAAATACGGGATCTTGGGATCCGTCTAAAAAAGATATTAAAGTTTAAAATTAAAAAAAGAAAGTTTGCTGATATTTTGTTTACCGAGCGCAGTTTTTATTTGTCCTCAGTATTTCTACTGCTTCTGTGAGAGTAGTCTTGGGTTTACATAAAGTACCGAAGTTGAGGAAATCTCTTTTATTATACTTATTTTTGTATACTTTTGTTTCTTTATAAACAAAAAGAGAAAGAGACTTTGATCCCAGAGTTTGTTTTGGGGTTTCTTTTCAACTAAAACAATGCACTCACCGAGTAAATTGGCGAAAAAAAAAACACATTTTTCATCACTTTTTTTGTGTTCGTGTGTGTGGAATGATAGTTGATGATGCCAAAAGGCTCCAGAGTGGCAACCGCGCGCCAGAAGACGCAACATTAACAGTAACCCCAAATGGAAGACCGATGTCCTGGTGAGAGCTACAGAAACTGAAAGAATGCTAGACGCATTCATTCAGTTTCTGCAGATCACTTGTTGTGGCGACAGGGAAGGAGAAGTCTATGTTCAACATTAGATGTCTTTGGTTGAAATGATGATGACGATGATAATTAATTTGCAAAATACGTATTGACCTAAGTATAAACTATATTATTAAAGAAGTAAATTAGCATAGCATCAGTCTTATAATGTTTCCACTGGTGCGACTCAGGCCTCCACTTTAAGAGAGGAAAATCCACCATGTGGCCCGGTGAAAAAAGTGGATTTAACCTCTCAGCCATACAGCGAACGCCGGCGTTCGCGGGTATTAACGGAAAGTTATTTGTCTATAAAAACTTTTTTTTTACGTTCTTGGATAAATATCAAAATACCCTACAAAAAAAAGCTCAAATATTGAACATTATATTTTTGAAAATTTGACAACGACGCGTTTCGCGAAATCATGAGCGCGAGCGCCGGCGCTCGCTTGGGTGTCAAGATTGGTGATTCTGGACACCCGAAGAGATGAAACCTTTTGAAAGGGAATGTCTACGCCTACCAAATTTCACATTTCTAATCCTACTAGTTTTGTCTGTGCGTGTAGTATGTCAGTCAGTTATTTATTTATGTCACAAGGCGACATAAAATGTATATAATTTATATTGTTCGTTCAATTGCCTTTCGTTTTTTAATAACCTTTAAATAATTATTACAAAGTATGATCCTTAATTACGTCAAAAGTTTTCAATGAATTTATGAGCTGGCTAGGTATAATAAACTTGACATTTATTGGTTGTTTGCCTTTTAAAATTTAATTTATATGATTAATAGGAGCAGTGGTAACGGCTTGAACTTACGAAGTATAGGTTACGGGTTCGAACCCAACTAGGTGCATTATTTTGGTAATTTATTTCAACACTATTGTTCTTAAACCGGTGAAAGAAAACATCGTGAGGAAAGCGATATGTCATAGAACCAAAAATTTGGAGACATGTGATATCCACCAATCCACACTGGGTCCGCGCGTAGTGGATTACGGCCTCCATCACCTCTCCTAGAGAGGAGACCTGAGTCCCAACTGTAGGAACATTATAAGACTGTATGCTATGCTATATGATTTTAATCTTATTTTAATAACGTTTGTTTACTTGGTCTGAATACACAAATACAATTTTGTCAAAATACACTGTTTCTGTTTATATCTACTCTAACTATTTTTAAAGGTAAAAAATCATGAAATGACTTACTTTTTTTTATCTATTTTTTTATTCACAATAAACTAATGCTTGACTACAATCCCACCAAATGGTAAGCAGTGATGCAATCATCCTTCGTTCATGTTAGACTTTTACTGACTAAAACCATATTTAGTTCTTTAAGATGCCTTTTGCATTCTAGGACTGATTCCTCCTGGAGCCGATGGTTGGTGCGAAAGCGTTTTACGGGGCTCTGGAAATAAGGCAAGGGAGGAACGGGGTAGGTTGTTTAGTTAGTAAGAGTCTGACACTGTTTCTCGCTGCGCCCAAGAGCGGGATTCGTCATTGGATGACTTTTACCTACCATAAAAAAAGGACTAGTTGGTATAGATATATAACATAAATATCAGTTTTCCATTGTACTATTATGCTCACATACGAAGTATCAACCCTGTTGGCACCCTACTTGATGTTCACACCACCTTGGATATCACAATACCTGGGCCACCGCAGATCTGTTGCCAACTTGAAGACAAAGCCAGAATGTCATAAGTAACAGAACACCGTCAACCATGCCCTTCCGGCAGGAACATAGTAACAGTTCTTGGCGAGAGATACGTGGGTGGTAACACTTCTCCTGAAGAGCTCCTTCAAGTTGTCATGCGTAAAATATAATGTTACAAACAAACCTATAACCTATATCTGTAAGTTAACAACATTAAAACTATACATTTATTCATCCATACTATAAAATTGTATAAAACAGGGTTCCTAACTGTAATTTTCTTTGAATATATGTAAATAGAATTCAGTTTTAACATAAAAAAATATGTGATTTTGTTTGAAATTAGACATCCAGTCTTGACCGTAAAGCCCTAAGGATGTTTCAAATATCGGGCGGGTTTCATGACGCAGGTGGGATTGCTGTACACGCTTAACCCCCACAAATATCCTTTTAATGCTACTACAATAGTAATGCATGGAATGCGCAAGCGGGACGTGGAGTATGATCTCGATCAGCAGCTCCCCATGCGGAGCAATCGCGATTAAGTGACGAAAGCCTCATCATGCATCCATCGGATTCCCACCTTGTGTGAGATCTTCCAGCGTTGCGTTTTCTAATACACGGTCGCTACACCAGACCATTTTATTTATTATTTATTTATTTATAACTTTGTTGTATGCCTTAGCTTATCATGGGATAAGCCAGATCAGATTCAGATTCAAACTGCCAGCTGGGGTTTTTGTTTATGATTTATCATCATTAATAAAAATCATCCAATGACGAATCTCGCCTTTGGGCTGACTAAACAACCTACCCCATTCCTACCTTGTCATATATACCACAGCCAGAGCCTTCCTTTTAGACGCGAACCCTTGGCCCCAGTTGGCTTTGGCCCTTCTGCAAAGTCCCTACGGTTTGCTGACAACTCTTTGAGGCGCGCGAGAACAGTGCGCGCCGTCGTCGGCTGGGCTTTGTCCGAACGGTCACCAGACGATTGGACAGATTTCGGCCACATCAAACAACTGTTTTACACTCAATGTGTCCTGCCTACTACAGAATATTAAATAACATTAAAAATAGTAACAAGATACTATTTTATATTTGGAATATTGTTACTAACCACAAATTGAACATCAAAAATACTCTCTGAACTAAAAAAAATCTTTAAAAATTCCACTAAAAATGCTCATTAAATTCTCCAGTCCGTCAGAAATAATTTCAAGAATCGATATTAAACCGAACCGTGTCTGACATTCCAGTGGCATTACCTAAAGAAAGAGAATTTTTAATTTTAAAATCGTTCGCATTGCACCGCAGGCGACCCCGAAGCAGAATATTATAGCGTGGCATCGTTTTATTAAATATCGTAGGACACTCAAATGAGTGAAATGAATGCTGATTTCAAAAGAACATGGGAATATTACGTTTTTGGACTGATTTATTATCTGGACTTGGGAATCCTCTATACATTTTTTTTTATTTTTTAGTGTTTCATCATCATCATCATCAGCCTTTTTAACGTTTCCACTGCTGGGACACAGGCCTCCTTACTAGGAAAAGAAATGAGAAAAAACGTAATCCACCACGCGGGCTCAGTGCGAATTGGCTTCGAATTTTTGATTCTAGGACATGCCGGTTTTCTCACGATGTTTTCCTTCACCGTTTTGAGAGCAGTGGTGATGAACTAAATTACAAAAAGTAATGTTCCGATGACCTGGTCAGGGTTGCTGGAAGCCGATGGATGCAAGACGCACAGGACCGGTCTTTGTGGCGGCGCTTGGGAGAGGCCTACGTCCAGCCGTGGACGTCTTTCGGCTGAAATGATGATGATGATGAATGTGCCTGGCTGGGTTTAAACCCGTGACCTACAGCTTGTAAGTCGGAGCCATTACCACTCGACCACCGGGTAACAAACACTGATATATTTTCACTCAAGACTTGATAGCAAAGAACCTATAAATACGGTCAAACATTTCGCTGCCATGTCTGCATTGGCCCTTGCATAGTATCAATATAAAACATCTCAAACAAAGTGCTCGTCTATATTTAACTTCTAGAAAAGGGAAAAGGTTAATAAACGGAACACTTACTCGCGTATATTAAAAAGGTTGCTTGTATTTCTTCTTACAAGTCTGTGTTAGTTCTTCGTATAGTGCATGGCTTGTGAATTTTGTATTATAAAAACTTTAAGAGCTGTATTACTTATAAGTTAGAGCTTTATTTTGTCCACAAGGTAGGTTGATGAGCAGCCCCCCTAGCCAAGTTACAATCATATCGTTTAGAGGTAGCGCTTATAGTTGGCTACGCCCCCAATTTCCTCGTTTGGACGTCATTTCAACTAAGGATTTGGGGGTGCGTGGCTATCTACAAGTGCTAACACCAAACCGTTCGTTGTGGCGACACTTTGGGGAGGTCCATGTCCAACAGTGGACGTCCTTCGGTTGAAATGATGAAGATGCGTATGTCGTTTGTTAACTGTGATGTTCTTCTCTTATATCGACCAATGGTACGTACAACAGAGTATAATGCAGGCATAGTTCCTCTATTTTAACTAGATACTTGGCGTTCGCTTAGGGCTCCTATTTTTCTACTATTGTCTTTCAATTATTTATCTAATTACGGTAAAAAGGTTTAATAGACTTTACTTTTCAAGAAAGACTTGTCAAGAAAATTAGCACCTAAAAAAATAATTATTAGTCGAATCCCGCCCTTGAGCGGAGCAGGAAACAGTGTCAGATTCTTACTGACTAAACAACCTACCCCGTTCCTACATCGCTATCTATACCAGGGCTAGAGCCTTCCTTTCAGACACGAACCCTTGGCCCCAGTTGGCTTCGACCCTTCTGCAGGGTCCCTACGGTTTGCTGACAACTCCTTGAGGAGTGTGGGAACAGTGCGCGCCATCGACGACTAGGCTTAGTCTGGACAATTACCAGACGACCGGACGGCGAGCTGCCCATTGCTCACCGTCCGCAAGCCCGCGCCTACGGTGGCCGAAAATTGGGATCGGAATCGCCGTTGCCTTATGCGGTCGGCCTCCTCCTTTGCTAGCATTACTGCTTCGCAAAAGGAGGCAACCACCTGCCACTCCTCCTCACTTCGGACCATGGCCTCTACCAAGGCCCGGCGTGAGAGATCGCCGCCGCCGATCGCCCCCACGAGGACACGGCGATGCTCCTCCCAAGCAGGGCACACCTCTACTGTTTGCTCCACCGTGTCTTCCGGGCGGTCCACACAGTGGCGACACCCGGGCGTCTCTTCCGCACGAATCCGATGCAGGTACCTCCCGAACTTACTTTGTCCGGTGAGGACCTGCGTCATATGGAAAGTGAGGACGCCGTGAGGTCTTTCCAGCCACGCCTCAAGGAGAGGGCTTACCGCCATAATTGTGGCGTGCCCAATAATTATTAGTCTCAATAATTATGTTATTAAAACTAAAACCTCGCAACTTAGTAAGAAAATACAAAGGAAAATACCAAGACTTTGAAATTATCGTTTATCAAACTTCATAATCAATACACGTGTCCTATTTAGGGTAATTATTATTACCGTCTTCAACAAGATACAACGATCTAATGGAACATGAAACTTTAGAGGTAACCACTGAAATTCGCTTAAGTAAATAAATCCCGCAAAAATGTATATTTTATCTATATTTTTTATTCCTTCCTTTGAAATAGAGCCGTGGTGTATAAATAATTACTAGTAAAATAATTGTTCATTGTAGTTTTTGACGGGCTTTTTTCGAGTAAAGTTCAGTAAAGTAAATGTTTATTGTACATTGTTACAGTAAAAACATATAATCTTAAAACTAATGCATAATCTAAAATACCACTTGTAACTATTTTATATCTATTATATATTTTTGTATGATGATCCCCAAACTAGGTTTTTTTTTTTATGGTAGGTGAAAATCATCCAATGACGAAACCCGCTCTTAAGCGGAGCGGGAGACCAGTGTCAGACTCTTACTGACTAAAAAACCTACCCCGTACCTTCCTTGCCTTATTCCTGGAGTCGAGGTAACAGTTTGCACCACCCTCTAGGCTCCAGGAGGCTTCGACCCTTAGGTTTTTTTTTATGGTAGGTAAAACTCATCGAATGACGATTCCCACTCTTGGGCGGAGCGGGAATCAGTGTCAGACTCTTACTGACTAAAGAACCTACCCCGTGCCTTCCTTGCCTTATTGCCAGAGCCCCGGTGTAACGCTTTCGCATCAACCCTCAGCTCCAGGAGGCTTCGACCCTGTAGGGCCCCTACGGTGTGCTGACAACTCCTTGAGGCGCGCGGGAACGGAGCGGGCCGTCGACGACTTGGGCTCGATCTGGACTGCTACCAGACGACCGGACGGCGAGCTACCCATTGCTCACTGTCCGCAAGCCAGTGTCTACGGTGGCCGGATATCAGCAGGATCGCGGCTGCGACGGCTACGGCGAGTGCGCCGTTGCCTTTGCCTTATGCGGTCAGCCTCCTCCTTTACGAGCATTACTGCTTCGCAGAAGGAGGCGACCGCCTGCCATTCCTCTTCGCTGCGGACCATGGCCTGAACCAAGGCCCGGCGCGAGAGGTCGCCGCCGCCGATCACCCCCACGAGGGCACGGCGTTGCTCTTCCCAAGCGGGGCACACTTCTACCGTGTCCTCCGGGCTGGCCACACAGTGGCGACACCCGGGCGTCTCTTCCGCACGGATCCGGTGCAGGAACCTCCCGAACTTGCCATGTCCGGTGAGGACCTGCGTCATACGAAAGGTGAGGACGCCGTGAGGTCTATCCAGCCACGCCTCAAAGAGGGGCACTACTGCCGAAATTATGGCGTGCCCAGCGCTAGGTTGCGACAGTCGCTGTTTCCATTTCACCATGAGATCCCGCCGGAGCTCTTTCCGCCAAGCCTTAACATGTTCAGGCAGCGGAGTTTCGCCCCGGCGTTGCATCTCCACGCGCAGATCGTGCATGTGTGCAAGGACTGTTGCCTCCAAATCCCATAGTGGTAGGCCAGCAAGGAGGCTCGCCGCTTCGCGGGACACCGTGCGGTATCCCCGCACCATCCGGATGGCCATGACCCTCTGGCAGGCGTTCAGCTGGGCCGCCGGGCGTTTACGCAGCGACGGCGCCCACACTGGTGCCCCATAAAGGGCCATGGACCGAACGATGCCGGCGTAGAGCCTCCGGCAGGAGGCGTCTGGACCCCCCAGGTTCGACAGGAGCCGCTTCAGGGTAGCTCCTGTCCGATTGAGTTTAGGAGCCAGACGTCGGAAATGCTCCTCGAAATTCCACCGGCAGTCGAGGACAAGTCCCAGGTACTTCATCGTCGACCCGACGCCAATGTGAACTCCTCCTACCGTTAGCTGGGAACCTATTGGTGGCGCGTTCCGAGGGCCGTGAAAACACATGGCCTCGGACTTGTGCAGCGCCACCTCGAGTCCCAACTGCTGGATCCTCTCTACGACTGTCGCAACCCCACGTGTTGCTAGTTCGACCGCCGCCTGGTATGACTCTCCCCGCGCTAGGACCAGCGTGTCGTCTGCGTAACAGACCACGCTGACTCCGACGGGGAGGTCGGCGCGCAGCACGTAGTTGTACCCGATGTTCCACAAGGGCGGCCCTAGTACCGATCCCTGTGGGACACCGCACGACATCTCTCGCCGTTCACCTTGGTGACCGGGGTAGATAATGAACCTCTCTGACAGGTAGGCCTCGATCACACGACAGAGGTAGTCGGGCACCCGGTGATACCGGAGTGCCGTCCTAATGCAACTCCAGGGCAGGGAATTGAAGGCGTTGGCGATGTCCAATGACACCGCCAAGACACACCTGCCCCGGGACACCGCATCCCCCGTCGTGAGGGTTCGACCTTTAGGTAGGAACTGTATCTTGGGGACCTGAGTAGTGACAACTTTCATTTATAATATCATGGTGTGAACAATGAAACATATCAAAATAGAGTTTATAAAAGAAAAAAATATTATTAAAGAAAAGAAAAACAACTTTAGAGCCTAGGTTTTTGTGTGATGCAGTGATTGTATAATTATTCGTAAACTGATTTCTAGTTGATATTGCAATGTAAAACTGGTGTGGTGTGTAAAATTTTGGTGTAGTTTCGTATCTCAAGTGCCTTTTTAACTAGAAAATAATTTGTAGACTCTTTTTAGTAATATATCGCAGTAAAAATATCAAGTCAGCTTTTTTGACCAACTCACTACTTAACTACAATAAAATTCTCAGCCCCATTTTACCAAGTTCGTAAAGACATAATGACAATAGGTGTGAGAACGCAGCTTAACTCAAATTGATTTGCGCAAGGAAGAATATATTTTTTTTTTAAGAAAATGTCAGCTGAGTGAGTCCGATGACCTGTAGGTAGTAGTCGGTCATTGCGTACTAGCTACCAACAGGACTCGATCAGCTGATGTTTACTGGATCAATTCTCCACGAAAACGATAAAAATTTATTGGTGTATATTATGTACTCGTATATATATTTCAACAAGTTTTGAATCCTCGTTTCCTCCCTTTAGGGGGTGAATTTTGGAAAATCCTCTCTTAGTGCTCAACTAGGTCATAAAAGGAAACCTTGTACAAAATTTTACGCTCCTAGGTCTAGCAGTTTCTGGTAGCAGTCCAGACCGAGCCCAAGTTGTCGACGGCGCGCTCCGTTCCCGCGCGCCTCAAGGATTTGTCAGCAAACCGTAGGGGGCCTCCAGGGTCAAAGCCTCCCGGAGCTGAGGGTTGATGCGAAAGCGTTACACCGGGGCTCTGGGAATAAGGCAAGGAAGGCACGGGGTAGGTTCTTTAGTCACTAAGAGTCTGACACTGTTTCCCGCTCCGCCCAAGAGTGGGATTCGTCATTCGATGATTTTTACCTACCATAAAAAAAGGTCTAGCAGTTTCGGCTGTGTGTTGATATGTCAGTCAGTCAGTTTCTCCTTATGTATATTATATAGATGACAGCTCGCGTACCTCAAGGAGTTGTCAGAAAACTGAAGAGGCCCAGCAGGATTGAAGCGTTTTGGAACCAAGAATTGATTCGAAAGTGTATTACCGGGGCCCTAAGTTCGAGGCCAGGAAGGAACGGGATAAGTTGTTTAGTCAGTAAGAATCTGAATCTGACACTGTCTCTCATTTTCATTGGATGATTTTTACCTATCATAAAAAAATTCTTTAGTTACGAGCAATGTACGTATGCGTCAATCGTAAATACCAATGTTTGTTTGTTTATGTTTTTGATTTGATTGCGTTTTTATTACTACCGATAAAAAAGGTTAGGTACAGTCCAACAGCTGTATCTGCAGTGGCATTTTGTGAAATATTGATACTAATAAAAACTGTTGTTTCATGATTTAGTGTCGTATGTAATATTTGAAACTTGTACACGTTATTTAAAACAAAATACTAATATATCGGGTATGAAGTTGTAATGTTTTTAAAATTAGTTGTTTGAAGTTGTCTACAAATAAGTTCACGTACACTTTATATTAAAAATACTTTATTCTTCTTTTGAAATTTGGTATTTATTGGTTTCTTTGTGTTTTGTATTTTCTGTAATAATGCAGTTTTTATAACCATACAAGCTATTATTTTTTCTTTTATTCCAAAAGTTCCAAAAACGAAAAAAAGCACTTTAAAGTGAAAGAACTCAGTGTTTTTGGTTTAAAAGCTTTCATTTGGAAAAGAGATCACCCACGGTTACCAAACGACTGGATGGCGAGCTATCCATTGCTCGCCGTCCGCAATAGTTAAAGACCTAAATATATTATTGTGATCATCTAATCACTGTTATTTAAGTAAAATCATAGGTACCAATTTACTATGGGACCTTGATTGCTGGACACAAAAGATTTTTTTAATAATATTTAAAATATAAACAAACTCACCAAAGAGAACCCCACTTTTGGTAAGTCCCCACTATGTCACAACTCTCCGTCCGGCGGTTTTGTAACTGTCCAGTCGTCCAGTAATCGCCCGGACCTCGGCCAAGTCGTTGGCGGCGTGTAAACTGGTCTAAAGTAGTTTTGGCTGGCTTCGGTCTATATACTTATTTAGTTAAAAATTAGTGTATTTTTTTCATAACTAATATAAAAGATCTAGCCACTAATCGATGGGGTTTCGAGTAACGGTTAGTATTTTAAGTTGTTTAGTTTTTAATATCATGTGAATTTGATCCGCATGCGTAAGCTTCGCAAACGTCCTTTTCTTACTTAAGTATTTATTGTAATTCGTGCAATACGCACGCGGGACACTGAAATTTTCTCCAATTACCTAATTTTATGAATTAAAAACTAGTCTATTTTATTCGACTAATCGTATACAAAGTTGATATAACAGATGGTCTTTTTAAAAAGGATCATTGTACACACCAATATGTATTATTATTTACTATGAGACCAACCCAAAACTCACGAAAAAAACCCACTGCTCCATATATTTTTTCGAATATTATGTTATACTAGCTTTTGTCAGCAGCTTCGCCCGCGTACTTAATATAGCCTATGTCACTCAGGAGTGAAGCAGCTTTCTATTGTTGCTAATTTTTTTCCAATCGGACCAGTAGTTCCAGAGATTACCTCCTACAAACAAAAAAATAAAAAAAAACAAACTTTACCTCTTTATTATATTAGTGTAGATGTAGATGAAGATGTAAATATAAATCTATGGAGCAGTGGGTTTTTATTTGTAATTTTTGAGTTGGTCTCATAGTAAAGGTTGTTCATATTAGTGTGTATAATCAACCTTTTTAAGGAAAGCCCATCTGTCGTATTAACCTTATATATTAATGCTAATGAGTTATTCTTATAAACGCTTGAGCCTCGAGCGAACACCGGCGTTCGTACACCCATGTGTCTGTCTTTCTATTATTAGTTATGGAAGAGAAATCCATTCCTACAAAAACACAATCTGTCACTAACTTTGTTCTTTCTCGAAGGGTCATTATATGGAACGAATTCTTTTTGCGAGTGCTATTAAAATAGAGCTCTTTCAGACCCTTTAATGTTTGAATGACTTGCGTTTCAATATAACAAAAGCGTTTGGTTTCCAATGCCAGGCATAAAAAATACATAGTGGTTTCTTGCTGTGCCACTTTGTGTATTTTTATCTGTGTCAATATTATCTGAGTATACAGGGTGTCATTGACATGTTAACGCAAACGAATACCGTAGATCCAGTACGTGATTCTGGACACCCCAGTGGTGGAATTTTTCGTCGTACTACTTACGTAGTCATTACTGGATCTATGGTATTTGTTTGCGTTAACATGTCAATGACATCTTTTATATTTAACCTATTTTTTTTTAAGAGAGTATATTTACTTATTATGCGTTCCAAATAAGAACAGGAAAGTCAATAACCTCGTTCTGTCAAATTTTGAGTGAAAAGTACGGTTTGCAAAAAAAATCTTATTGGCGTATGAATAAAAAGCTTTTTTTTGCTTTTTATTTCTAAATTTTAGTTAATTCTAGTTCAAGTAAAAACGTTAGGGTTTAATATAAATTTGCCAAATATAGTGTTTTAAGTCATAAATAGTTTACAAGAAAATCTATTTTCTTTCTTATTTTCATTGTTACAAACAATTCGCTTTTTCTTCTATTTGCCACTACTCAGACACATCACACAGTGAAACAGAGATAAACAAAATTGAAAAATTGTATTCTGATTCAACTTTGTTTATTCACGTTTCGTACGTAAATAATTTTTTTAAATATCTTTTTTTGTTCACTCTACCTAATTTCTTCGATTTGACAGTTTGACGTGACGTCACGGCATGACCATCGATCCTATTCTCAGTTGGAACGGGTTGTACAAAGTTAAGCATTGCACCTACTCGTTTACACTACGTACAGTACAGTCGTTGGATCTTGGTGAGTCTGCAGTTAGAATCTGCGAATTTAAGCGATTAAAAACTCGTAAAAAAAATGGTGACAAATAATTGCAATTTTCAGCTGTTATTGCTGTTAAAAACTGTTGTTGTCATTTATTTTATTAAAACCTGTATTTTTGTACTAGATTTCATGCTCAAAAATTCCCAGAGTCTACCAGAAAGCCAACCTACCTAGAAATTTGCCTGCTTTCATCAACTTGTATCTTTGTGATCAATAAGCAAGTTCATAGAAAATACTTGTCAAAATACAGAAAATTTAATACAAAATTCCGCTGCAACTGCGCTTCGTTGGCATAATGTGTCGTCTATCAAAGCTTTTAAAAATTACAGAGCTGATACGTCAAAACTGTACTGTACGCCTTACCGTCAACGATTGCATCACTGCTTACCATCAGGTGGGATCGCAGACAAGCACTAGTTTGTAGCAAGTAAAAAAAAAATGTAATCAATTTAAAGTGATCTGCAGGCCATACATCACTTAAGTCAAGTACGCACTAGATTAGGCATACTGAAGGACTATACGGTGTAAAGTGACTAAAACGAGTCACTTTACGCCTTCCTAGAGCTTTACAGTGTCCTTCGGTACACGTAATCTAGTGCGTAGTACATAATTATATATCGATTTCTCATCATCATCATCATCATCTCAGCGTTAGTCCCGGTTGCTTCCTTGGCTTACACCTCGGTGCCCGGGGTCCGCTTTCCAACTCAGACGCTTCCACTTCGCTCGGTCTTTCGCGTCCTTTGCCGTAAGCCCATTGGCACGCATATCGTCCCTTACGACGTCGATCCAACGCCTCTTAGGCCTTCCTCGTTTTCCGGGTCCCGGCGGAGGTGGCATGGCGAGGCATCTGTTACCCACGTAATCTGCCGGTTTTCGTAATACGTGGCCATAACAGCGTAGGCGACCCTCCTGCAGTTTATCCGCTATGTCACGGACATGAAGGCTGCCCCGGATGCGGGAGTTTTTAATGCGGTCTTTCCGCGACACTCCCGACATCCAGCGCAGCATATTCATTTCCATGACACGCAGGCTCTGCTTGTGCCGCTCAAGTACAGGCCACGCTTCACTGCCATACAAAAGGACAGGCCTAATGATGGTCTTATAGACCTGTCCTTTGAGCCTAACTAAAACCTAAAATTTTGGGGTCACAGATAACCCCCGCCACCTCACGCCACTTCGCCCAGGCCGCCGAGATACGTGACTCGACGTCGCAATCGACGTCCCCGGACTCGTGGAGCACCGATCCCAAGTACCTGACCTGTTCCGTGCGCTCGACTGTGTCTTCGCCAATGCGAACAGGAGCAGCGTTTGTTGTGTTACAGGCCAAGTACTCGGTCTTCGCCGCATTAATTTTCAGACCGCCGTTTTCCAGTGATTCCTTCCACGCTGTCACACGTCGAACCAAACGCCCACTGTCCGAGTCCGCCAGCGCGATGTCGTCTGCATACATGAGCAGCCATGGCGGCTGCTCGTGTAAGTCCCTGATGTTGAAGGACAGCACGTCCAGCATCACACTGAACAGAAACGGACTAAGGACAGAACCCTGGTGAACTCCGACGGTGATGGGGAAGGGTTTCGTATCGCCAACAGCGGTCCGAACCACAGAACCGGAGTCTCGGTACATATCTCGGATGATGTCAACATAGGTCTCGGGCACTCCTTTGGATCTCAGCGCCCACCAGATCACCTCACGGGGGACACAGTCGAAGGCCTTCTGCATGTCAAGGAACAAGAGGTGCTGAGGCGTATTCTTTGATCTGTATCCCTCCATTGTAACCCTTAGGGCAAAGATGGGATCATATATATCGATTTCTGTTGCGGTCTTTCCCTCCGATCATAATTTAGACTTCTTCAAGGCTTTTTACCTTTCGATCTTGTAATTACAGACACAATTAAAGAACAATAGGAGTGCGAACACCGGCGTTCGCTTGGGGTTTAGGTGAATTAATAAACTAGTGTGCTTCACCTTCAACGATTGCATCATTACTTACCTTCAGTTGGTATCGTAGTCAAGCACTAGTTTATTATTATAAAAAGAAAGAAAAACAGTTTATCATTTAAAGTCTTAAACCGTAAGCGAATGCCGATTCGCACAGCTATTGTCTTTCTAATATGTCTCTAATTCATCATCATCATCATCATCAGCCTTTTAATGTTCCCACTGCAGGGACACAGGCCTCCTCTCTCTAGGAGAGGGAATGGGCCATAATCCACCACGCGGGCCCAGTGCGGATTGGTGGATGTCACATGTCTTCGAATTTTTGGTTCTAGGACATGCCGGTTTCCTCACGATGTTTTCCTTCACCGTTTTGAGAGCAGTGGTGATGAAATAAATTACACAAAGTAATGCGCCTGGCTGGGTTTGAACTCGCGACCTACGACTCGTAAGTCGGGGCCGTTACCACTCGGCCACCACTGCACTGTCTCTAATTACGATATTTAAAAGGTTAAAAAAAAACCCCTAATCATGATCTTTCAATTTGTCTATAGAGTGCCAAGTCTGCAAAGACTTATTAAGTAAGTTCCTTGCACTATCATATAATGAGATAATAAACATTCAGATAATATGTGCAATCGTAATTTATAGCAGTAACACATGGTACTAATGTGCCCTGTAGATTACCAGCAGTATGGCCAGTCTAATTAGAATATAATAATATTCATGCCTATAGATTAAAACAGGCTAGCTTTAGCCCGCAGCTTCGTCCGTATAAATGTCGGTTATTGCAGATGCAAAATTATAGTTGAAGATAAATAAAAAGCTTGAAGCTTACTTCATGCCAAATTTTATTATACAAAAAAATATATAGGTATAAATAATAATTATGTATCAAATACCTCATCAAAAATATTAAATAAGTGGGAGTAATTACCAGGGTTTAAGTTTTTTGACGAGGTCTATTTTATGATAAAAACTTTTGAAAAGAAAAAAATTGATAACAACAGACTAAAGTGGTAATGGGCAGGGCGCATTGCTTGCAGAATAGATGGCCGTTGGGATCAAATAGCGATAATTGGGAAAGGCCTATGTCTAGCACTGGAAGTCTTTCGGCATAGAAACTCGGTAATAAGGAATAGATTTCATGAAATTAATTATAAAGTAGATATATACCGCGCTATTAAAACTTGTTATGAAAATGTATTTTCATTTAAACGTTTAAAACAATATTTCTGGTACAAACCCTATGAATTAATCCAGTATTCTGTTATAGAATTGCTTAGACCTGTAGGCATTAACTAATGCCTAAAATTACAATTTTGGCCAGATATATAGCTGTAGTATTACAGCAAATTGTTTGGCATTTCTCAACTATATTGTAGTCAGCTAACAGCCTATCTAGGTGATATCTGAAATAGACGTAGATATTTTACTCAAGAGTAGGTATCCATTTAAGTTTCATAAATCCATTATTATTGTTGGAAGGCCTATTACAAGGTAGACTTATGTTCGGGTTACGGGTATCCGATGGATGCGAGATGCACAGCACTGTTTATTGTGGCGACACTTGGGGGAAGTTTATGTCCAACAGCGGACGTCTTTCAGATGAAAAGATGATGTTGATAAAACCCAAAACTTGTTTTTAATGACTTTTATTTTCCGGAATTTTCCAAAGAGTAACTGAAAAAGTTGTGCTTTTAATCAGTAAATAAAAATTTGATACGCTCTTCCACTCCACCATAAAGCGTGTTTGTTCCGTTATTTTTATTTTACAATGGTTTGTTAAGGTACGTTTAGATTACGACACTTCACTCAGTGTATAAATCGAGTGTCTCTATGAACAATTAACGACACTCGAGACACTGTATACATTTAGTGTAATGTATAAAGTGTCATAGGTCGGGCTTGCGGACGGTGAGCAATGGGTAGCTCGCCGTCCGGTTGACTGGTAACACTCAAGACCAAGGCAGTTGTCGGCGGCGCGCTCTGTTACCGCGCGCCTCAAGGAGTTGTCAGCAAATGGCGCAATGGGGACCGGTCCGATTTCTGTAAGGAAGTCCCGACCCTGGTATAGAGGCGAAAAAGGAAGGGTGAGTAATTTAGTCAGTAAGAGTTTGACACTATTTCCCGATCCGCTCACGGTCGGGATTTTTCCCACCATAAAAAAGTGTCATGGGTACGTTTAGAACGTATCTTTAGTATTATGGTCTACAATTCATAGCGGTGTTAATACTCCCACAAATGCAAAAAAAAAATGTACTTATTGATTAGTTAAAGCGACAATTTCGCAAACAAAAAAGAAAATATCAATAAACCACCTTCAAAAAACAAAACAAATTCTCAATATTTAGCTGACTGAGTTCTGACACACTAACTCCCGGAATTTCTACTCGTATTAACCCCCAAAACATCTTTCTTTAGGATAATGTACCATCGCTTATTCCCGTACGTGATGCACGAAGAATTTTTATATTCCTAAGGAGCAAACGTTTTAGTAACACCCTAAAATTTTATGCGGTATTATTGAGTTAAAGGATTCCGTATGTGGAAGTTTCAGGGAATCGTGATTTTGGCTGATAATGTTTTCGAATTGGTGGCAATAGGCACGCCCGCAATGAAAAGCCTACTAAAACACAATGGAGATGTAGGTTTTTTTAAGGTGCGAATTCCAATGAATTTTCCCGCTTTAGAATAGAACGAAAGAGTGTATTAAACTTTTACTGATTAAACTCTTTGTGTTTAGTTCTAAGACCCCAGGCTTTACTTTTAGATGTCATTCTTCTTCTTCTTTTCGTGTCGATTTGACTCAATTGTTGTCCGACCAATATTTAGCCACCTGGACAGCTCTTTTGTTGGTCTCGTATAAGTCTTCAAAAGTGCAGGTGGTAGTGTACGCTGAGCGGGAAAGGAGGTGACTCATATCCTGTGAAGGGGCTCCACACTGGCACTGTACTTGTGATAGGTCAAGGAAACTCCATTTGGCCAAATTATCTCTGCAGGTACCAACTTGAACCCGCAGTTGGTTCAAGAAGATGTCAATCTAAAGCCCCAATAGGCTTCAGCCCCGCACCGCCTATGACTTTACTGAAATCTCTTTGAGGATCGAGTGGAACACTACACGCCGCGCCATCAACGATTTGGTCTCGGTCCGGACTGAGAGCTACGGATTTCTCGACACCTGCAAGCCCAAGCCTATATTATTTTATTAGTGAAAATCATTCAATGTTATTTCCGCGCCCTTGGGCTGGGCTGAAGATCGTCTCAAAATTTAAGTGACTAAAAACCCACTCCTTCGTTGCCTTCCATCCTGGGACCGGACCTTCCTTTACCGGAAGCCGGTATATATACTATTTAATATAGACTTTTGAAATCTGTTATGTTATATGTAACTGTATTGAGTAATATTATAAATTTTTAATAAAATGACAGATATTTGAAATTAATTTTCTGTCAACTTGTGAACATAATACTGGCAGTGTAATGTGTTTGACTTTCTGTCTGGTGGCCCCGGGGGCCATACTGCTCATTTACTAATTATATATAGGTCATGTTCTTATCCTAGAATGACCCGTTCTCGCTCGTGTAAACACGAATGGCATCCGTCCGTTAATATGGATCCTCAAGTTACACTGATGCTCTGTCAACCATAATGTGATTTTTTGACAGTTTTCCTTAAAAATCTCAGTGAGCTGGTTCTTAACTTCAATTTCACTTGAGAATAAAAGATGTATGTTATCTACGACAATGACACAAGCGAGGATAAAATATGCCCCAGTCGTCGACGGTCCCACGCGCCTCAAGTACTTGTCAGCAAATGGAGAGGCCCAACTGCAGGGCCGAAGCCTACTGGGATCGCCGTCCGTTTTCTGAAAGGTAGGTCCGACCCCTATATTAAGCCTAAAAAGTAATGGGGTGGGTCGTTTAGTCAGTAAGTATTTGACACTGTTTCCCGCTCCGCCCAAGAGCGGCATTCGTCATTAGTTGATTTATCCCACCAAAAAAAAGCCCAGAATATGTTTCCAACCTTATGTTGCTTTATTGGTAAAAAAATTGTGATAAGTTTTATATTTTCCTTATTTGTGATATCATAACAATCTGTGTATAATAAAATACTATACTGTAAAAAATACAACCGACTTGCACAGAGTAAATTAAAAATGCGAACATAAAACAACTTTAATTTCGAAAGGCATTTGAATCTCCTTCTTTTTTGAAGTCGGTTAAATACCAAAAAGCGCTTCGTTTGTCTTTTCCTAAGGTTAAACTTTCTGTTACACATCACGCTACACATTCTAGAACACATTCAAACATCGTTCGGCAAACATCGATTTTGTTCGCATCTTCGTTCGTAAAATTTCATGATTGTAGGCACGCATCCTATGTTATTGTTATGTTGTCATTTAGATGGCGGCTCGTTCTTTAAGTTGGTAGTCTTGGGACAATATTTTGACATGTGTAGGTATCATTTGTTTTTTGTAGGTTGGTATTTTGATCTCAATTTTGTTTGAAAAGGATACGCAAATGGAATACATTTGAAACTCTAAAAATGTATTTGTTTCTAATCAAAGGTAAAAAAGTTATTATAGTTTCTTCTGTTCTATAGTTTCCTTAAAAATATTAATTGGTTAATTAATTATTTTTCTGTTTTCTTTAATACTAGCTGCTGCCCGCGACGTTGTCTGCCTGAAGGCTCTATAGTACCTAATGAAAATACCTTAGATGGCAGTGTCGCTATAGCATTATAAGTAAACAACTTTTAAAATAGCATTAAAATGTAAGTATTTTTTGCAAGTGAAAAAAGTTATATGAGAATTTCGCTGACTTCAGCCATAAGATGTTACTGAAGGAATTGCAGAAAATAATGCAGGAATACATTCTAGGACACCAAACACACGTACAAAAATATATAATTAAAATTACGTACAAAAATTTATAGGTATATTTTATAAACCTTACAACCCTTCCCTATAAACTACGATGGTAGTTATGCTGCCAGGAGCCAAAATGTAAAAAGATTCAGGACTGGTGACGCGGGAGCAAGCGACGTACAGTTGCCCGTGTAAGAAGCAACTTGTCCTGAGGTTGTCTCCCGCTGCAAAAAGCAAACACTCACGGGGAACTGTACGCGCTTGAACTGGAACGGGAAGTTATGAGGTTTTAATTACCGCCTCGCCGACGCCGCAAACTGTAAGCATTTTTGTTTCAATGGTGTGTCTGTGGAGCGAGATGACTTTAAGGCGGGTCCCGTAACACAACTTTGGAGGAGATAGGTTCCGAAGATGCATAAATCAGGACTCCGCCCTTCAGCTTTATGGTATGCGCTGGAAGTCCACTTGCTGGCATCGAGTTCAGAAATTCCACTGCATAATGTGTGGCGTCATCTTGATCGACGACAGTCTTTATCGAGGTGTAGACCACTTCATTCTCCTCAATTTCCGAGACAATACATTCGTTTTGCTGCAGCCTGATCATTTTTGGGCGTCAAAATAGCCGGCTCACACACCCGAGAATTCGGTAACGAAAAAATTCTAATACATAAAAAAATCTGGTGTGGTATACGACTGATGTGCGCACAGCAAATGAATTCTTCTAAGTTGGATAACACTCTACCGAGAGACTCTGGATGCACCATCTGTCCACCTCTGTGCGGCGGGCTTTGGCTTGCGATGGACTTTGGTAGAGGCCATGGTCCGGAGCGGAGAAGAGTGGCAGGTGATCACCTCCTTCTGCGAAGCAGTAATGCTAACAAAAGCGGGGGACGACCGCATCAGGCAAAGGCGACGGCGCTCACGCCGCAGTTGCCGCTGATCCCGATTACTGGCCACCGTAGGCGCGGCCATGCCACCGGAGATCAATGGTTTCGCTGTCCGTCCGGTGTCCGATCGGTGGGTTGTTTAGTCTAACACTGTCTCCCGCTCCGCCCAAGGGCGGGATTCGTCATTCTATGATTTTTTCCACTATAAAAAAGGTAAAGCACCTTCGCCAAGAGTTAGAAGGACATCGAAGAATTCTCGAGCACGTGTATTGCCGGCGACCCGAGCTCTAATATTAATGGTCAAGCACAGTGTACGACGCGTGACTACAACGAAGATCGTTTCAACGAAGCATTCTCGTCAGCCCTCGATCCCCGCGTCAACACGGGACGCGTTTGGCGGAAATCGCCACTGAAAAGAACTGTGGCACTACTCATCAAATGTTCGTTCCTGCAGATGTCGGCTTTAACTGACTTCCTATTGGCCATCGTACACTCATCCCATACGATCAGAGAACAATCATTAAGCACGTGTCCCTTATCGTTGTTACGTGCCACACCACAAACTGCCGTTTGGCGCTCTCAAAATCAATGGGAATTTTAAACATGGCATGTGCTGGCTTGCCACCCGGAAGCAGTGTGGCAGCGATTCCTGAAAACGCTTCTTCTTCTTTTCGAATCGATGATAAACTCGTTAAACTGTTGGGGCCCAGTAAGTGGCTACGTTAACTGTAGCATCGGTGGCACTAATAAAATTCTCCATAGTGCAGGTGTATGGGCACATAGGGGAACCCCAGCAAGTGGCTCATGTTTTGAACAGGGGCACCGCACTCACATTAAGTATCCGACGACTGTATAATACGCCATTTCACCCAATTGTATTGTTGACACTACAGCAATGGCAATATTGCCTTGCCTCCTGACCTCTGCAAGTATGTAATGTGTGGAATATTCTGTTCCACCAGGAACATCCAAGAAAAACATTTTACTCTGGATTTGCACAACGCTTTTAAGGATGGTGTCATAAATTTGTTTTTGCTATGAAGAGACATGGCACAGCGGCAACAGACAAAGCGACATGGTCATTTTGTATGGTGGTCATTTCGCCCGGATCGTAATTTGTTATGAAGAGAACAAACTGACATGGTCATTTCGTATGGTGGTCATTTCGCCCGGATCGTAATTTGTTATGAAGCGAACAAAGCAACATGGTCATTTCGCATGGTGGTCATTTCGCCCGGATCGTATTTTTTTATGAAGAGAACAAAGCGACATGGTCATTTCGTATGGTGGGCATTTCGCCCGGATCGTATTTTTTTATGAAGAGAACAAAGCGACATGGTCATTTCGTATGGTGGTCATTTCGTATGGTGGGCATTTCGCCCGGATCGTAATTTGTTATGAAGAGAACAAACCGACATGGTCATTTCGTATGGTGGTCATTTCGCTCTGATCGTAATTTGTTATGAAGCGAACAAAACAACATGGTCATTTCGTATGGTGGTCATTTCGCCCGGATCGTATTTTTTATGAAGAGAACAAAGCGACATGGTCATTTCGCATGGTGGTCATTTCGCCCGGATCGTAATTTGTTATGAAGAGAACAAAGCGACACGGTCATTTCGTATGGTGATCATTTCGCCCGGATCGTAATTGGTCTCAGTGTTACTCTCGATTTCCATGGTCTTGATGCGGTGATGATTGGGGAGGTGGTAATTCATATTCGATCAGTGGATTGCCGCTGAAAATGACCACATCTCAATGTGTAAGAAAAATAAAGATTCACTGCTCCTTCCCCGTAGGTGATAGCGTGATAATATGTAGCCCATTGCACGACCCGGCCTTTTAGTTATATTCATGCAAAATTTGAAGTAAATCTAAGCAGTACTGTTTGAGTTCAGTTCGGACATACATACAGACAAACAGATAAACAGACAAAAATTCTAAAAACTATATTTTTGGCTTCGGTATCGATTTTAGATCACGCCCCAAGTATTCTTTTAAAAAAATATTCAATGTACAGTTTTGACTCCCCTACGATTTTATTATATGTATAGATAACACCATCTATCACCACAACACAAACAGTGGCCAAACTGGAAATATCTAAACTAATTGCGGGCAATAGGGTGAGCGCTGCAAAAATAATTGGGCCTCTACATTTGCTGACAACTCCTTAAGGCGAAGCAACAGAGCGCGCCGTCGACGACTTGGAACGTCCGGACCAACCGGACAGTTGCCAGACGACTTGACGGGGAGCTACCCATTGGTCGCCGTCCGCAAGCCCGTGCCTACGGTGGACCGACGACCTGGTAAAGGTTACGCAAATCCGATGGACTTGAGACGCATAAGACCATTTATTACGGCGACAATTGGAGGAGGCCTGTGTCCAACAGTGGACGTCTTTGAGCAGAAATCATGGTATTACATTTAATATAATGGTAATGTAATAATAATATGGTAATACATTTAATATGAAACTATAAGTAAATGGATCGTATTCTTTCAATCTTCTTTTAAAATATGCTTACAACTACATACATAGACGCTAAATATAGGAATAAATTGAGTTAGTGAATTTCTTTGTTACTAAATAAAGGTCAGCAAAGTTAATATTAGGTTGTATTTTTCAGTGTGATGGCCCAAGACTGAAAAATACAACGTAATAATAAATATTTTAAAAAATACTTCAAATTCTTTAAACAACCTACTGGGGCCTTAGACACCTTGGGGCAATGTGTAAATGTAACTCCCGGATTACTTTAGCCACCGGGCTCTGGAACAAAGGCAAAGAAGGAACAAGAGTGAGTTTTTAGTCAGTAAATGTCTTACTTTATCCCCGCCGAAGGGCGTGCAGATGCCATTAGATAATTTTGCCGCCTAATAAAAAGTCCTTGAACAAATACAACATATTTAATATCAGTTTCAAATCAGATTTCGTTTTAGGAGAATGTTCCGAGTTGCCGAAGTAGTCTGCGACAAGGTTGAAATTGGCACATTTTAGCTCTTCAATACTTTAGTTATATTAAAAGTTTTAATGAGTACAATTATTGTATAAATTATAGCTGTCCTTACCGCAAATATATTATATTTTCTTACCGTACTATCCGATATTGACCTGCAAATTGTAAAAAAACGGACGAAAACTTGAATTGTGCTTTGAAAAATTATCCAATGACAACTCCCGCCTTTGGGTCGACCAGGAAATAGTGTTAGACTCTTACTGACTTACTCAACTCACCCCGTTCCTACGTTACCATTCATACCAGAGCCAGCCTTCTTTTTAGACGCGAACCTTTAGCCCCAGTTGGCTTCGACCCGTCTGCAGGTTCTCTACGGTTTGTTGACAATTCCTTGAGGGGCGCGGGAACAGTGCGCGCCCCTGATGACTTGGGCGACTTCTCTTGAGTATTCACAATTCTTTGAATACCGTCATTAGAGACACAATAACTGTGCGAAAGCCGGCGTTCGCTGAGGAAAGCGCTCACCTTATCTAATCAATTTCAATTAATCAATCAAACAATTATCCCTCTTCTCAGAGACAAACGAAAATAAATCTTAAATCATCTCCCAAAAGCTATGACTTATGAAGACAAATAATAAAACAGTGGATGAGCCGACGAGGGCGCAGGATGTACGGATATAAATCAGACTCGCGCCGGAACTGCGATCCGATGATGTGATTATAGGAAAGCTTATATGTAGGATATACAAGACACAGACATACGTGAAATAAGGTACAGAAGATCAGCCTTAGAGGACGTGTGACGTACGAACACTGGACGCAGTAATATACATTTTTTTTGTTAAAGTGTAACAGTTTTTAACAGCAATAATATCTGCAAATTGCATTTATTAATTTGTTGAAACCATTTCATTTTTTACTAGTTTTCAAGCGCTAATATTCGCAGAGCCTAATTTTAAGATTTATAAGATTAATGATTAGAGATTTTTTTTTTTTTTTTTATGGTGGAAAAATCATCGAATGATGAATGCCACCCTTGGGCGGAGCGGGAGACAGTGTCAGACTTCTACTGACTAAACGACCCACTGTTCTTTCCTTCCTTAGTTCCAGGGCCCGGGTGTTCCGCTTTCGCATCAACCCTTGGCCCCAGAAGGGTTCGACCCTACTGGGTTGCTGACAACTCCCTGAGGCGCGCGGGAACAGTGCGCGCCGTCGACGTCTTGGGCTCGGTCCAGACGTCGAGGTTACCGGTTGGGCGGACAGCGAGCTAACCAATGTTCGCCGTCCGCAAGCCCGCGCCTGCGTGCGGTGCGGTGGCTGGAAATCGGGATCGGAGACACGGCTGTGGCGTACGCGCCGTTGCCTTTGCCTAATACGTTTGGCCTCCTCTTTTGCTAGCATAGTCGTACTGTACGTGTGTATACATTGTATGGACTTGTACTTCTGTATTTATCTGTTGCATGTACGGGGTATATTCTCATAGCGAGCGTTGTTGATACAACGGTAATACAGGAAATCGAGTTAGTCGCCGGAAGTGTTACATATTTTGTTTTTTTTCTCTGCCCTTCGGAAGAGGATGAAAATAATAAATTGAAGGTGCGAGCGACTTATTAAAAGGGTAGTTTGATGTTTTTGTGTAATTGTTTGAGATGTTGGAGGTGTATGACGGATTTCTGATGGTTAAATACTTATTTGTAAAAATTGAGCTCATCATTTTGACATAACCGTAATTACCCATTGAAGTAAGGCGTGCTCAAACGTTACATACTTTTAAAGCAATGGTGAAGGAGCATTACCTTTCACTATAAATAATCAAAATTAATATCTATTATCTCCTTTCTCAATCTTATTTATTTTTATTTTTTAATATTTATTAGTAAACTAGCTGTGCCCGCGACTTCGTCCGCGTGGAATAGTTATTTTGGGCATCATATTTATTTCTGCAGACAACCTCCTCAGCTTTATAAATTATAGCTGTTACCCACGACTTTGCCTGTGTCAATTTCTGTTATTATTTTAGACAATTTCGTTTTTAAAAGAACATAATTATCTAAAAGTACTTCATAGAGCTACACCCCAACTTGGGCACGCCATAATGTCGGCGGTAAGTTCTCTCTTTGAGGCGTGATGTCTATCACGGCATCCTCACCTTCCGCATGACGCAGGTTCTCACCGGACATGGGAAGTTCAGGAGATTCCTGCGCGCCAGATTCGTGCGGAAGAGACGCCCGGGTGTCGCTACTGTATGGTCAACCCGGATACGGTGGAGCACTTGGTGGAGGTGTGCCCCGCTTGAGAAGAGCATCGCAGTGTCCTCGTGGGTGCGATCAACGGCGGCGACCTCTCGCGCCGGGCCTTGGTTCAGGCCATAGTTCGCAGCGAAGAAGAATGGCAAGCGGTCGCCTCCTTCTGCAAAGCAGTAATGCTCGTAAAGGAGGAGGCCGACCGCATAAGGCAAAGGCAACAGCGCCCTCGCCGTAGCCGTCAACGCCGCGATCCCGCCGATATCCGGTCTCCGTAGACGCTGGCTTGTGGACGGTGAGCAATGGGTAGCACGCCGTCCGGTTGTCTGGTAACAGTCCAGACCGAGACCAAGTCGTCGACGGCGTACACTACTCCCGCGCGCCTCAAGGTGTTGTCAGCAAACTGTGGGGCCCTTCAGGGGCGAAGCCTCCTGCAACTGATGGTTGGTGTAAAGCGTTATACCGGGGCTCTGGGAATAAGGCAAGGGAGGAACGGGGTAGGTTGTTTAGTCAGTAAGAGTCTGACACTGTTTCCCGCTCCGCCCATGAGCGGGATTCGTCATTGGATGATTTTTACCTACCATAAAAAAACCCATCCGCGCCGCCCGCAAGCAACCCCTTTCTTCGCCGGCCAGGCGCAAAGTCAAGTTTTGCACATCATGCATCGCGTATGAATTTTATATCGGAGTTATTTTAAAATTGTAATATCTTCTAAGATGTTTATTGAAATTAAATGATATCAAAGACAATTTTGTTTACAATTACATACTCTTAATCAACAACACATTTATTTGGATAAAGATTATATTATTATGTTGATACAACTCTAACAAATAATCGGTAAAAATTGGCTAAATTTGTTTCGCATAAAAACGGTTCTAGTAAGTTAATCTTAAAAGATAGACATATACTGTCGCAGACATTTTTTTAGATCATTTTAAGAGGAATAATTCTTTCATACATAGTTTTTTGGTATCATAAACCGTTTTGGCAGCGCACGCAACGGAAGCCCTCAAAGATGAATAATTTTCCCCGTTTTTTCCACATTTTCCGTTGTTTCTTCGCTTCTATTAGTCACAGCGTGATGTTATATAGCCTAAAGCCTTCCTCAATAAATGATCTATTCAACACAAAAAGAATTTTTCAATTCGAACCAGTAGTTCCTGAGATTAGCGCGTTCAAACAAACAAACAAACAAACACACAAACAAACTCTTCAGCTTTATAATATTAGTATAGATTAGTATAGATTAATTGATATTGTATATGGGTATATTTATTATTATATGTAATCAATATATTATATTTATGATTTATTTACACTGACCGCCCTAAATCTATCTCCTTTTGTTTAGTCCATCCTAAGATTGTCTACAAGAATTGCCCTGTGCGAAGAAGACCATCTATTGTTACACACTTATTTTTTGTAATTGTATATCCTGTCCACATTATGAGGTGTGCAATAAAGTTTATAATAAATAAATAAATATATAACATTTTTTTTTAAGTTTACGGTATACCAGGCATACTAGGTACACCATACATTTTGTAAATGAAACACTATCGATTTGTAACCTAAAACGTAGGCAAAGAAAAAACAGGAGCAGATCTTTGTCAGTAAATGTCTGACACTAGCTGTCGCCACACCCAAGGGTGCAAAGATATCATTGGATGAGTTTAAACTACTTAAAAAAAACTTCTTTTCATCTACACTAATATAATAAAGAGGTAAAGTTTGTTTTTTTGTTTGTAGGAAGTAATCTCTGGAACTACTGCTCCGATTGGAAAAAATTTAGGAACAATAGAAAGCTGCTTTACTCCTGAGTGACATAGGCTATATTTTATGTACGCGGGCGAAGCCGCTGACAAAAGCTAGTGTCCAATAAAAAAATTGAGCAAAATATTCCCCATTCTTACTTTGAACCATCTCCATCTCCTCATAACTTGCTATAAAGATTTGACCTTTAAATAGTCACTTGTCCGTAAAGAAATCGTTCAAAGTTCTGTAACTGGACTGAGAATTCTTTTGACTGGTCATCTGTGAAATCTGAAAGGGCTTTATATGCAACTTGAGTAGAAACTCTATGAACGTTAGTTATGACGTTGCCATGCCAACGCAATCTTTTGTAGTTATTTAGTTGTTGAGCTAGTGAAGTACCCTTTTGTATAGAAAACTATTTAGTAACCAGTTACTCCTTCACTGGCCTGTCAATCTAGTAGTTAGTGACCCTAACTGCTATGCGGGAGGTCGTGGGTTCGATTCCCACCCAGGACAAATGTTTGTGTGATGAGCACGATCATTTGTTCTGTGTCTGGGTGTAATTTATCTATAATATGTATGTATTTAGAATCCTTACTTTTTTACTTTAATATTATAAATCGGAAAGTGAGTTTGTTTGTTTGTTTGTTAGGCTTTCACGCCGTAACTACTGAACCGTTTGCTTTGAAATTTTGCAGACGTAAAGTTAGAAGTCCGGAACAAATAATAGGCTTTTCTTAGACTTTTTATCCCGGAAAAATGTGATGTTCCCGAGGGAAAACGAAAATATTGTAAGCTTCGTATGAAGCTGTCAGTATTAGTTTGATGACACATGGCGCTGTGTGTCGTTTGGTACCAGGCTGCGTGACACTCAGCTTGGACGGAATGTTATTACCGCAACTATTTTGACTGGCGCAACAAAAGGTGGAAGTGTACTTATTCATCGGATCCCGATTATTCCAACAGACCTCCCATTTCAATTTAAAAGACTTCAGTTTCCTATAAGGGTTTCATTTGCAATGACCATTAATAAAGAAAAAGGCCAAACTCTAAGGGTTGCTGGAGCACACCTGGAAAAACATTGTTTTTTGCATGGTCAGCTCTATGTAGCGTGTTCTCGGGTTTCAGTGCCCAAAATCTGCATGTTTTTGCTCCCCAAAGTAAAATATATAATATAGTTTACCACTCAGTTTTGGTTTAACAACTTAGTGGCCTAAACGCCTGAACGGATTTCGATAACGTTTGGTATGGAGGTAGTTTGAGTCCTGGATAAGCAATGTTCTCATTCCCACGGGAAAATATAAAAAGCGCGATATAACCGATTTCCACGCGGGCGAAGCCGCGGGCGCAAAGCTAGTATATAAATATGTTCAAGCTCTGCTTAGCTTGGGATTAGATGGCGTTGTGTGATAGTTGTGGAAAAAAAAACTCCGCTGAAGAAAAAATATCATTGATGGGATAAAAAGTATCCTATTTATGTAGGTATCCATTTGTCAAAGAAAGAAATCGATTAACCCTGCCATGGGGCTAGGCTAGGAAAGAACAGTGTAGGTTGTTTAGTCAGTAAGAGTCTGACACTGGTCTCCCGCTCCGCCCAAGAGCGGGTTTCGTCATTGGATGATTTTCACCTACCATAAAAAAAAAAACACCTATTGTATTCGTAAACGAGTATTACGTCTAAAGTGACCAATTTATTTTTTAACAATTTTGCGTAATATTTTGATACATTAAAATCTAAAGTAAGTTCTGTAAACTTATTTTAACTAAAACAAACTACGTAATTTACCCCTTTGAAATTTATAACTCAACTAACAAGCAACCCGGTAGACCACAGATCTAAAAGAGCATTCTAATTCAACCACAAACACGCTTAATGAGCTGGTAAGCGAATTAAACATGCAACAAAATAGAAGGAAAAAAAAGGATGGCACTTCTTGCAATTAACGAAAAGGGATTATACTTGTATACTGGTGGTAAATCAACTTTGTACAAATATTTTTGTGTCAAAAAAGTTTTTTAATTAAAAAATAAAACTGGTTTTCTATAGCTATATAGAGTGACTGGTAATTTATTGACCGACATTTAAATATGTGATTTTAGTCATTTTATTCTCATATTTTCTTTATTGTAAACAAATTACATTTATATAAATAAAAGAGCAGGGTCTCAAGGCTGCTATTACAATAATAGTGTCAGAATAGTCGATCATTGATTTCGAAAAGTTTGGTAATCTACTAATATGATGTCGTCATTATAAATTTCTAATGATCAACCAGTGACACTTCATTGAAAGAATCTTTTGGAATGGTAATCTCGAACATAATGACAAATGAATATTTGACAAATACGGTAAATTAATAAAATTTTGACAGTTCCTTTAACCTCGTAAGGCCCAACAACCTAATTTAATGACAAAAACAATTTTAATACTCCGGCCCAAGACACTTTTTAAAAACATTGAATTACGGCCCAGCGACCTAAAATTATGACATAATATTTAAACGTATTTTTTGTTTAAATAATCCCGCCAATTTAAATCTACCGTCGATAAATTATTAATCTTGAAAGCATATCTAATTTTGACTATTTCAAAATATTTTTTGCATGAAACAGTTAACTTTAGGTATAAGAAATACCCCATAAAAGAGTTTTTTGAGGTCCTAAATCACCGTCCTAAATCAAAGTTCTGGGCCGCAACTACTTGCACCTATTTTTAGTACATTGGGCCGTAATATATATCGACCTAAATTTAGGTTGGGCCTTACGAGGTTAAACAGTGACGATTAGAATGTTATTGTGCAGTTATTGTTACGACACCGCTGACCGCCCATCAGCCATTATGAATTAACCGATTACTTTTAGCAAAATGACAATGGAATTGTGTTGGAATGACTGAAAATAGCAGACTTGGCCCCCCGGGTGATGTATACAAGCGAGCTTAACCCATACTTGGGTTTCTTACAGTAAATCTATACAGACATAAAAAAATAAATAAACGTGAAGACAATATCCATGTGCAAAACAGAACTTAAGCTACTGTAAAACATAAATTGTATAAATTAAATTGCATGACTGTAACTTAAACAATAAATAAAACTAATTTAAATTGCATGATTGTAACTTAAACAATAAATAAAACTAATAGGTACATATATATGGGTCATGTTGACAAAAATTTTACTATTGTACCAAACCTAAAATATCGAAAAAGAATCTGCTGGTTAAGTAAACATACGCTAAGTTTAACGTTTTATAAATGCCCATTTTAGTTAAGCAAAATATTTAAGAGTTGACTTTTCTGTTCACCTTTCACTTTTAACACACAACGTATGCAATATAGTAATTATCAAACGGGTTGACGCCATACCACTTGCAGTACGAACCGTTTCTGGTTCAATTAGTGCGGGTAACGAACTATAATGACGGACGTAGGGCTGCGACGTAATGACATACGGGGACGGGAGGAGGATGAATGGGGTTGGAAGTAAAAGGACTTGTGTACTGATGAAGGGGTGGTAAATGCTTGTTGTAGTATTGAGAAGTAAAATCGTTATTTATTTATTTATTTAATCTTCATGTATAGTAGTGGTACAGAAGTGGACTTAATGAAACAAGGCATTCTTTACCAGTCAACCATTTTTTTGTCATTATGATTTGCATATTTTTGGTTTGTGAGACTTTAGGACGAGGTAATTATTTTTTTTTAAAAACTTACGTACTTTAAGAAAGAAAGTTAAAGAAAGTTACTTGTTACGCTACGTTTTATTTGTTTGTTACATCGTTTTTGCAATATTTTAGACTTTGATTTTATAAATATCCCTATTTTTTTTTTAAATAATCTCTCTTTTATGGTGTGATTATAAGAACACTGGCACCTCCTCGGATTCAATTCCTAATATTGACATAATTTTTTATTATTGTTATTTTTATTGAATTTTTGGATACCTACGGTAACACAGTTGTTACTGTACGCAGGATAAGTAGATTAGGAGCTATGACGGAACAGATGAACATACATACATACATAACTTGTCAAAATCATAACCCTCCTTTGGCTTTGCCGTAGTCGGGTAAAAAAAATATATTATTGAAGTTTAACACTAACAATACAAATTATTATTTAATGAATCCAGCGTCTAATGACATAGTAAGATATTTTTAGTATCTAGAGATCAGTAACATAGTAGGCACTAGGCAGCAATTTCAGGTACAATTAACGTCAATAATGAACCGCGTAATTGTACACTAATAAGGGATAGTACGGTAATGGCCTTATTGTTCTGAGAAACACGCAGTGTGATTAATACTAATAATATAATATTATTATGAGAATACTTTAGGTTATTATTATTAACTAGCTTCAGCGAGCGAGTTTGTTCGCATAAAAATAAAAACTTATACCACGAGAGAGCGGTGGTGGCCGAGTGGTAACAGCCCCGACTTACGAGTTGTAGGTCGCGGGTTCAAACCCAGCTAGGCGCAACACTTTCAGTAGTTTATTTCATCACCACTGCTCGCAAAACGGTGAAGGAAAATATCATTAGGAAACCGGCATGTCCTAGAACCAAAAATTAGAAGACATGTGACAATCCGCACTGGGCGCGCGTGGTGGATTAGGGCACATTTCCTCTCCTAGAGTGGAGGCCTGTGTCTCAGCCGTGGGAACATTAAAAAGGCTTATGTGAACAAGCTTCTGGGATATTTTATAGATAGATAGATAGATATACTCTTTATTGCAAAATAAAAATAACAATAGGAACTTAAAAGTAATAGTGTGTCACAATGGGCGTTCTTTATGTGCTATTACTGGACCTGGTCTGCTGTGTACATTTTATCGAAATGTGTTTAGTTATTTGAGCGTACGATAGTACCATACACGAATACAAAGGGTAATTGAAAGATTTCAGTCTGATTTTAGTCCGTTAAAATCAAGGCATTCGACGATTGGATGATTCTTAATTATAAAAACATAGGTACACACTCAACTTTCGCTTTTATAATGAAATTGTGATTATTCTTGTAGCTGTAGATTTTTCAGTAAAACTGAATGCTTATGAAAACGAAACCAACAATAACCTGCTATTATAATGATCCTTACTTGCAAAAATATAAACACAACTTTTTAAGCGTAATAAACTATTATTATTATTGCTAGCCTGTGCTGTCCCACTGCTGAGCAAAGGCCTCCCTCCATTCCTTCCATTTATCTCGGTCGCTCGCCATATCGTTCCAATTCCCAAAAAAAAAAACTAAATTCAACTAAATTATTCATCAAAGCCCAAACATTCGTTTGCGCATACCAATTTAAATTAAAAATATAATTATGTTTATTGCTCAAAGCGCATATATTTATTTAGAGATGCGTGCAACTGTTAGACAAACAATGTTAGTTTCGTCTGTTTTTTTTTTTAATCTTACATGTCTACGTGTGGTTTTTGTATTGTGTGTGTATAATTATGTGTCAAATAAAATATTGTATCTTTTATCCTTTTTCTTTTTAGTATGTAATTTACTATCTCAAAATGTCCAGTTAGTAAGTTAGCCACCCCTAGTATACATTGGCCCCAGTGCGAGAACAAAGAAGAAACGGGTAGGATGTTTACTCAGTAAGAGTCTGACATTGTTTCCCGCTCCGCCCGAGAGTGGGAGTCGTCATTGGATGATTTTTGTCTACCATAAAACACCCCTAGCATATTTTTTTTTGCATAAAATTCATCATTTTTTTTTTGCAAAAAAAAAAATGGGAAAAAATGATTTGATAAAATTTCGACGTTTACATTTCGGTGTTCTCACCCACGAGGCATTACGTTCACTTCCTTGTTTATCCGCTAAAAAGTAACCCAAAATACAGAAAAAAAAATCTTCAAGGTTCTCACATCCATTTCCTCAAACGTTTTCCTTTAAACGTAGTGACACGAAACTCCCAAGGTAATTAAGATAAGGAATCTAAAAGTGAAGTTGGCACAGCCCTATTAATGTTTCAAAGTAGGGGACTATTATCAAAGCGATTTTCCGTTCGATAATTGTTCGATATTGAATTTTAGTTGTCGCTGAAAGGTTAAAGGTTCTTTATGTCGAGTTTGGTAGCTAATTTGTGTGCACTTTGCAGTTGAGTAAAGTGCTGTTTAGTTTAACCGAAAACCATTAGCGATGAAGTATGAAATATAGGGGAGCTTTTAGGAGTTGGTGTATACGAGTTAAATTTATTGGTTCGTGTTATCAAAACGGTTTTTGGTAAGTAATTTAGCTTTTGATTGTCTGTTGAGCGATTTTAATAAATAAAAACTTTGTAAGTGTTCCTGCGATTTTTTGGTAGGTATTGTGTCTTGCGAAAAATATTTAAAATTTTGTTTTAAAATATGCAGAAAATTTTGTTTGTATTTATTTTAAAAGCGAGTAAGTGAACATTGTTTGTCGTCTGTTAGCTCGCGCCTATATCAAAAAGTTATATAACCGTCAATGTAAATAATCAAAGATTACTGGGTTTTGCTAAAAGTTAAGCTGGCGATCTTCAGAAACCTCATGTTTTATTTTTATTTTTTTACTTTTTGTAAGCAATGATAATTTAATTAATTACACAAAGTAATACACCTAACTAGTTTAAAACTTGAAACCTTTAACAGCTCTTAAGTTGAAGCCATTACCACTGGGCAATCACTACTCTACTTAAACGTACAGAATTTCACATTGCTATAAGTTTTGAATTAAAAAAAAAACGTGTAAAGTCACATACGCAATACTATGCGCAATACACTTAGACCTATCTATAAACCATATTAATATTTGTTCTATGCGAGAATTTAACCCGCGATACGCAACATATTAACCGGTTGCTGAACCATTGCGCCAACCGCCCCATCAGACCAATAAACTTGAAGTTTTCATTTTCTTATACCATCAGGTACGTTTACGGTTTAACAAAACAAATTTTAGAAAAAATATCGTGTAAACAACAGAATAGCCGCTCGGCAGGTGGCGATACGGTTTATTTCAATTAAAAAATTGGTCATGGATCGCGCGCTAAGATTTCAAAGGGTGTGTTTGAACTCACCCTTAACTACTTTAATTAACTTTGAATTTTTATGCCCCAATGAAATTATATGACTCTGATAATTGCCGTCGCTTGGTACTAACAGTTTTATTGCTGATTCAATTTGTGTTGGTTTTTCTTTGTTTTATTTTGCATTTTGTTTTTTTTTTTTTCTTGTCTTTTACTAGAGTAAATACAGTCAGGGAACAAAAGTGCACTTCGTAGTCTTCAAAAAGGTGTGGGTGTGGGCTTTTCAGATTTCAGAGTTTACCTACGCACAGTCGAAATGATAAATGATATTTTCTTTTGCAAATAGGTTTTAAAAAACATTGTTATAAATCAATTCTTTTTTACTTTAGCTTAAACTAGATGAAACCGTTGTTTCTCAACTGACTACCCTGAGTAGAAACACCGAAACAAAGTCGGGGGTCAAAGTCCCTTTTAAAGTCCATACAGTAAATATGTGTTGATCGTAGCCGGCGATCTCTCGCAGCGGGCCTCCTTTTGCGAAGCAGTAATGCTAGCAAAAGAGGAGGCCGACCACATCAGGCAAAGGCAATGGCGTTCACGCCGCAGCCGCCGCCGCTGTCTCAGATCCCCATTTCCGGTCACCGTCGCGTAGGCGCGAGCTTGCGAACGGCGAGCAATGGGTCGAAGCCTGACACTGGTTCCCGCTCCGTTCAAGGCCAAGATTCGACATTCGATGATTTTTTTCATCTTAATAAAAAAAATATGTATCGCTCAAATAAACACAACCGTTCTAATATTCAAATATCAAAACCTAGATCCACTCAGTATAACCGAATGAAAAAACCCCTTCACAAAATGAGCCCCGGAACTAGAAAAAAAAACATCAAAAGAATTATAATAAACCGCGGGTACGCCTGCGGAAATCCGGTACCCATAATAACTAGGGTACATTATAACTTCAAATGGTTAGGTTAAGTTGACCTTAACTTTGAGGATATCGTAAGGAATTTCGATAAAAGGGATATTTTCTGAAATGCTTTTGAAATGTCTCGCGGCTTTTCGTAGAAAAGTTTTCTGGTAAGTTCATGTGGGTTGATAAATATCTATGTAATTTAGTATATACTAACAATATCGGGTTTAAGATTCCGTACCTCAAAAGGAAAGCACAGAACCTTTAATGATTATACTAGCTCGCCGTCCGGTCGTCTGGTAGCAGTCCGGACCAAGTCAAGTCGTCGACGGCGCGCTCTGTTCCCGCGCGCCTCAAGGTCATCATCATCCTAGCGGTTTTAGTCCCGGTTGCCAACCTTGGCTTTCGCCTCGATGCCCGGGGTCCGCTTTCCTGCAAGCACGCATCCACTTCGCTCGGTCTTTTGCGTCCTTTGCCGTAAGCCCATTGGCACGCATATCGTCTCTTACGACGTCGATCCAACGCCTCTTAGGCCTTCCTCGTTTACCGGGTCCCGGCGGAGGCGGCATGTCGAGGCATCTGTTACCCACGTAGTCTGCCGGTTTTCGTAAAACGTGGCCATACCAACGTAAGCGACCCGGGTTCCTGCAGTTTATCCGCTATGTCACGGACCTGAAGGCTACCCCGGATGCGGGAGTTTTTAATGCGGTCTTTCCGCGACACTCCCGACATCCAGCGCAGCATATTCATTTCCGTGACACGCAGGCTTTGCTTATGCCGCTCAAGTACAGGCCACGCTTCACTGCCATACAAAAGGACAGGCCTAATGATGGTCTTATAGACCTGTCCTTCAAGCCTAACCGGCATTTTGGGGTCACAGATAACCCCCGCCACCTCACGCCATTTCGCCCAGGCCGCCGAGATACGAGACTCAACGTCGCAATCGACGTCCCCGGACTCGTGGAGCACCGATCCCAAGTACCTGACCTGTTCCGTACGCTCGACTGTGTCTTCGCCAATGCGCGCGCGCCTCAAGGTGTTGTCAGCATACGTAGAGGCTCAACTGCAAGGCCGAAGCCTACTGGGGCCCCGGTTCGGTTTCTAAAAGGAAGCCGGTCCGATCCCGGTATGAAGGCTAAGATGGAACGGTGTGGCTCGTTTAGTCAGTAAAAGTCTGACACTGTCTCCTGCTTCTTCCAAGGGCGGGATTCGTCATTAAATGATTTTACCCACCATAAATTTAAAAAAAAAACTAGGCATCGCAAAACTACTTACTCGATGGATGAGGTTGGACTATTTTTATATTTTAACGGCAAAACTGCAATGCAGGATTTCAAATTTTAACAACATATGTACGACAAACCGATATACACTATCCCTATCTGAGTCACCCTCAGACAGAACCCCTGCGGAACCCCATAATCTCTTCTTTATCCTGGCAACTGACAAATATCCTTCAAACAAAAATAAACCTAGACCTAACCTTGGCTAAGTCCTAGAAAAAAGCGGTCGAAAGAGACAAATATGAGTGCCATAACTCATCAGTGCAAAACTGGCATTTTGCCAGCGAAACTGGCAGAATGTAAATTCAATACTGTACGAATCGAAGGCTCTTGCCAGACTGGTATGGCATTATTTAAATCCGTTCGGACACTCGTATCGGGGAGGTAGACATTCATATTGGTTGTATCCAATATTTGGATCTTTATTTGGAGATGTCTGTTTTTCAAATTTTATTGAATGTACATCAGGCTGTTCGATATTTTTAGTTTGATTTGTATTGCATAAGCTCTGCGTTCGTGCCTAACATGACAGAATTTCTCTGTAACTTTTAAACAAACATTGGAGTGAAGAAAAAAAAACTGTTTTTTTTATTTGCGCGAAATGACACAATCTTAAACACTAAGATAACACATAATTAATTATTATTATTTATTTATTTTATTTTCTTCAGAAACTTACAGCTTACAGCAATTGATATGTTTTATTAATAATTAGAGTATATCAATAAAAAAGTGTCTTGGTGTCTGTTTTTTTTAATTGAAAGCTAATATCTGAAATAGCTGGTCTAACTTTGAAAGAAATTTCCACTGATAGATAACTGATATTATAAAGAGTTTTTTTTTTTATTTATTTAAGAAAAAAAAACATGGGTACCCTGCAAAAATCATCCTCGGGGCAGTTATCAAAATAATTCTTAGTCTGGGTAGACCTTAAGAAAGAATCACATGTACTGACTCACATATTCTTCAGTCAAAATCAAAATTGTTTATTTCAAATAGACCTTTTGAATGGTCGAAATGTCGGTCAGTCAAAAAAAAAAAAGAAAGTGAATTGCACATTCCAAGGCGTACATCTCTATGAGAAGAACGTGCTAGAAACTCCATGGACACTCTTTTAAATCATATCATTAGTTACATAAAATCTTGCTTAAATATGTCTTGTCGCTTGTATAATGTGAGTACAATGTAATTTAAAAAACATAGAAAATGGATTAAGCCACAGGCCGCTAAGAGATGGTCAGTCTCAACTGACAGCGTCCGTTCACGAGCATGACGCGTGCGTCAGCCTCACTTAGCTCAACCATTTTAAGGGAACTGAATGACCGAATAACACTTAGTAGCTCTTTGCTTTCGGCGTCCAGCTGTCGCATCGTACCCCCAGTACCTTATTAGAAAACTGTAGATTTTCAAGCAAAAACACGAGACTAGTTAAATGCGTACCAAACCTACCCTCAGTTATTCGAATGTGGGTTATGCATACAGTTCCGTCCTTTATGCAGCGAATGGGGTTTTAATGGCGACAATACACGGGCTGCGAGACCGTTTGAAACCGCTTATACATAGTAATAATGTGTTAGCGGAGAAGTGGGACGTTTAAAAAGATAGGGATGATACAAGCTTGTGGTTATTTTGATACTACTGTCATGGATAAATAGAAGCATTTCAACGACTCTAGAGCATAATCGCCAAATTTAAGTGGCTATAGGCAGGGCACATTACACCCAGAATAGTTGGCCGCTGGGGCCGAAAAGTTCTGGAGTGGCGACCGCGTACCGGAAGACGTAGCGTTGGAAGGCCTCCCACAAGGTGGACTGATGACCTAGCCAGAGTTGCTGGAATCCGATGGATGCAAGAACGCACGGGACTGTTCGTTGTGGCAACGCTTAGGGGAGACTATGTCCAGCAGTGGACGTCTTTCGGCAGAAATGACGATGATGATGAGGGAAAAATTCCTATACTTTATCCAAAAATTGATTTAGACTTTAAACGGACAAGCATAGAATAAGCATCACCTTTGTTGCAATTTTTTTTTTTCTTGTCTGTTTGATTTTTTTTTAAGTAACTGAAAAAATATTGCTGCCATAAATATGATAAATAGCTAACTATTACCAATATTGTAACCATTTTTTTTTTTTTTGTTTTAAATGTTATTGTTATACCTATAGAATAGAAGTCGAAAACATTTGCACAGATAGTAGAAAAGTTTGTTTAAATAATAATGAAATCTAATCTTGCTTCGAATGGTTGCTCGTAGTCTTTGAAATGCATTAAAACTTTTGTTGTCAAAGATTCTGTAAGAACAACTTTCCGTTCAACTGCATCTCTATGGAGGAGAGGTTACAAAATGTGGTAAATAGTGGTTCCATTTTTCTTTAAATAAATAAAAAAAAACCATTCTTCACAAAACTTTCTGAGTAGCCTGGTAAAGGAGTTGGTATCGTTTAGTGATAACAACTCCTATATAAAATATAAGGGTATAAAAAATGGATTGTGTTAACCTTCCATTCTGAACAGTATCTTGACTAGACAGACACCCCTACTTTAAATAATAATATCACCTACCGAATTCCATTTGTCGTGATAACCATAAAAAAAAAACCTTCAAAAAGTCCGAACCTCGAAATATCTAGAAATCTCCAATACAATCCAATTCTAATAAAAATCGTCGGCAATTTACAGAAATCGCATAAAATCATGTTTTACGATGGCCCACTGCGTATATTCTGAATTTAATCCCTAAATTTATACCGGTTTGGGGGAAAAGGAAGGATATTTCTATGGGACACCCTGTATAGTTTATGTGTCCAATAGGAATCATGATCAAAGTGGCTGTTATCGGACTGGTCTGATTCGATTTGGACTGACTGGCGGCTGGTAAAATTGGGGTAAGGGTACATTGGTAGGCAACGCGTGTCTTTTATTAATGTTACTGAAAAAACTATGTTTTTTTTTTTGAAGTGTAAAATTATCAAATACATTTTTATTGTATTTGATAATTATGGTATTTGATAATTTTACATCTCTAGTTAGAATGAAAGGAATGTCAATCTTTTGCGGATTATTTTAAGTCATTGACACGCTACCGCTCTTTCAGTCACTACTTGCGTACCAGTGCTAAGGACTCATTAGAATATTTTCAGAGTTTGCCTAAAATGTCCACACATCAATGCCGTATCAAGGACCAAGCAGGCATGTGTTTTGAGTCTAAAAAACATACATTTTCTAAGACCATGATCACACATATCCGTGTCCGTGTCGGGAATGGAGCGTCAGTGTCAAGGCTGACACCGCGCCGTGACGCGTGCAAGCGTTCCAATTTACACGTGGTGGCGCGGGCCCTAGCTGGTTGATGCGAAAGCGTTACACCGGGGTTCTGGGAATAAGGCAAGGAAGGCACGGGGTAGGTTGTTTAGTCAGTAAAAGTCTGACACTGTTTCCCGCTCCGCCCAAGAGCGGGACTCGTCATTGGATGATTTTTACAACCATATCGCGAACGCCGGTGTTCGCACACCTATTGTCTTTCAGTTATGTCTCTAATTACGGTAGGTATTCGAAAAGTTGAAAGGCACTTTTACCCTTTTATAGCATACTAGCTTTTGTCAGCGGCTTCGCCCGCGTACACAAAATATAGCCTATGTCACTCAGGAGTAAAGCAGCTTTCTATTGTTACTAAAATTTTTCCAATCGGACCAGTAGTTCCAGAGTTTACCCCCTACAAACAAAAAAACAAACTAACAAAAAAAACAAACTTTACCACTTTATTATATATGGCGGGCGGTCGCCTCCTTCTGCGAAGCAGTAATGCTCGTAAAGGAGGAGGCCGACCGCATAAGGCAAAGGCAACGGCGTACTCGCCGTAGCCGTCGCCGCCGCGATCCTGCCGATATCCGGCCACCGTAGACACTGGCTCGCGGACGGTGAGCAATGGGTAGCTCGCCGTCCGGTCGTCTGTAAGACCGAGTCCTAGTCGTCAACGGCGCGCACCGTTCCCGCGCGCCTCAAGGAGTTGTCAGCAAACTGCAGGGGCCCTTCAGGGTCGAAGCCTCCCGGAGTCTAGAGGGAAGTGGGAAACTGTTACCTCGACTCCAGGAATAGGGCAAGGAAGGTACGGGGTAGGTTTTTTAGTCAGTAAGAGTCTGACACTAGTCTCCCGCTCCACCCAAGAGCGGGTTTCGTCATTGGATGATTTTCACCTACCATAAAAAAAAAAAAAAAAAAAAACCACTTTATTATATTATTATAGTGTAGATAGTGTAGACTAGCTTCTGCCCGCGACTACGTCCGCGGAAAATTTGTGAGACAAAAATTGTGATAGTTTGGTTAATATTATCCATGTTATTAAATAATTTATAGCCTATGTCACTCAGGAGTAAAGCAGCTTTCTATTATAGCTTCAATTTTTCCAATCGAACCATTAGTTCCAGAGTTTACCTCCTACAAACAAAAAAATAAAAAAGCAAACTTTACCTCTTTATTATATTAGTGTAGAAGTGTAGATTGTACGACTTGTCTAACCTGAAATATATGGACGAAAGTATAAAAACCAAATATAGAATTATATAGAACGAACATTAAACTGCGAAGGTGTATCAACATTTAGGTACACTTAGGCTACTTATACAACAAACAATCATAATGAACCAGACAATGCGATACAAGGAACCTGAATTTAGTAAGGGAAGGCGTCGGCCAGTCCACGGCACTATCAAATCACTGAGGTGTTTGAACAAACCACTTCTGACGGGAGATGGATGCTCGGTTTCGGCACAGCACGTTCCTGCCCTGTCCCTAACACTACATAGATGTGTGGGGATAGACCTTTGCAAGTTCTACAATATCTTATTTTTAAACATGTATCATCATCATCATCAGCATTTAACGTTCCCACTGCACACACACTGGACACAGGCCTCCTCTCACTAGGAGAGGGAATGGACCATGGTCCACCACGCGAGCCCAGTGCGGATTGGTGGATGTCACATGTCTTCGAATGTTTGGTTCTAGGTCATGCCGGTTTCCTCACGATGTTTTCCTTCACCGTTTTTGAGAGCAGTGGTGATGAAATAAATTACACAATGTAATGTGCCTGGCTGGGTTTGAACCCGCGACCACTTACAGCTTGTAAGTCGGGGCCTTTACCACTCGGCCACCACTGCTCAAATATGTATACTATATTACAATCTGTTTTACATATTATAAAACAAAGTCCAAAAATGTATTTTTCCGTACGTGGTCGCTACTCCAAATCTTTTGACCGCATCGACCATCAGTTCTGTGAGCATGAGACTTGCCCACTGCTCTAAAACTTGGCAATTCTTCGGGGTATATAGGTAAATTTCTTCTGCAGATGTATTAATTTCTGATGCGTTCATGCAAAGAAATTTTCAGTGTCGCCCTTTTGCTAGCACTGAATTTAAGCTTTCTAGTGAGTATTTAATGTCATTCAAAAACGAACAAGCGTAACACATACTTACGTTATTGTTCTATTTCTAACCTTCCATAATTTACAGATTCATTTTACACACAAAGGACTATAGATTTTGAATCGACAATAGCCACACGTGGTACAAATTTTAGAAAGAAGAGACTGATATTTTATGAGAGCATTTACTTTCCAGTTCACTAAACTCACACCAGCTACCCTAATCCCGTTGAATACAGAATCTACGGTCCCCATAGTCCTGCAGATAATAACTACAATATTCTCCTACCCTTGGTCAGGGCAGCCATATTTTTGCACCAAATCTGCCGTAAACAAAGAAAAAAGATTGCGTTTAAACCCAATATACGGTTACTTGTAAATTGGTGGTGAACATAGACCTTCGAAACTCTTCAGCAGACACTACAATTGCTGTACAATGGTGTGGGTGACAGCTGTCGAGGTCATACAATGTAGCTATCTATCCTTTTCTCTCCTCTTAAAAATGCATATTTTGTCCTGCTTTCATTCTACGCATTCTATGTAAAAATGCACTTAGAAATGGTGTTATCAAAACTTACTAAGGGACCATAACGTGTTGAAATGTCTATCGTGCGAACGAGAAAGAGGAATGGAGCTAAACCTTTATAAAGAAAGCTTCAGTTTCAGACAGTTCAGTTTAGGTTGTAAAATGAATCGGGTAAAGAGAAGAGCTTGTGGTAGCACTGCAGGCAAGAGAGTGAGTTTCCACGATTAGATGATTGGTCAAAAAAACTTTTTTTTTGACACTATCTCATACACCGAGCAGGATTCGGCATGATTACCCATCCAAAAAACATACATATAAATTGACGGTGTCAATTCTTAATACGGCAAATTGCAGTGATCGGCAGTCGATTATCGATGGCTTTGCCCCCACTTTTTTGTGAGGGAGGGGAAAAATGTTTTGTAGGAATATAATATAATAGGCTAATAAATCTGTTGGAATATTTATAGTCCATTTATGCTGTTACAACCCCAATTTTTCCGCAATACAATGTTGCAATGTTTTAAATAATAATGACTAGTAATGACATCTTATTGCCTTCTCTGCGGCGTTCTCTGCTCTATAGTACCGAAGGACGCCACGGCTTACCTTGTCATAATTTACGCTTTTTCATTTTAATAAAGATACGGACGGTGGATGAACGAAAAGTGGATAAGATTATCATTATGCTGGCTATGTTTTAAGGCAGACAGATTAATGATATTATTTTTTAAACGGCAGAGTATAATATAACAAATTTATCTCGTTTTTGTGGAATGTGAATTTATAGCAATGCAAAGTAATGATCAATCAACGATTAGGAATATATTATTTTCTCGTGTTTGTTTTTGAACAATAAATTATACAGCAGTATATTGGGGGTGAAAACGCAGGGGACAGCTCTATATTTTCAGTATTCCTGTTACTTTGTCTCTCCTAAACCGACTTAAAAACGTACAATTAATTGCTTATCACAATTTCCAATGTCTAATCAGGCCTTAAATTGTGGTCATGAGGGTGGTGTTACACTAACGTTGGGGTGGGTCTCATAGACCCGTTCATTAGATACCTTAACAATACTTTCAAAATAATAAACTATTTTAGTTGTCGTTAATTTACATAAATGAAACCGAAATATTCTTTTATGTTTAATCATATTTATTAGAGTTCAAAAAAAAAGTATGACAAAGTAATATCAAGAAAATCTTTCTCTTCTACTTAAATGAAATTCTTTTATTATACCAATTAGTCTTAATCTTTTAATGACACTTTTCTTCACAGACGAAACGTCAGGGTCCGACAGACCTCACCCCGATGACGCCGAGTTAAAAAGACCGTATCTCACGCTATCTCCTTCGATGCTAGTACTAAGGTGCTAATAAAAATCACATTTATTTCCCCTTACACGTTACATAACATGTTGGTGGCCCCATCCCCTTTAATCGATCGCTCATAGCTTATCCGAGATCCGCCTCAGGTGAAGCAGATGTCCAAAGTTTCCTACCCTTGTCAACTCAAATTGTCATGTTTATTTTTATTTTTTCTCTTTTGATGGTAGAAAAAAAATGTTTTGTGATTATCCTCTGTGGGTACCAGGTGCTATGTGTGTAAATGTATGTTTATATTTTTTTGTTTTTAGATCTGAGTGTGTAGTACAATGTCAATGATGTACGCATTGATGGACGTGACTATATAGGTAGGTCTTCTTCTTGTTCGTGTCACTCTTGGCAGAGTGGTCGCGGTTATCATGGAGGTAGCTCTTTGGAAACCGTTCAGGATACGCCGCACGACTTCCCGCCACTTTGGCCTGCTTGTAGTCATCCGGGTGCATTGGTTCAATGGGCCGCCTACAGCCGATTTTACTTAGTCAGTCCATTACATCGGTGATATACCCATATTATGTTTTCTCTTTATTTTTTACTAGCTGACCAGGCGAACTTCGTACCGCCTAACAATCAATTAATGTAGTGAATTATTTTTAGTTAGTATAGCATTGCTTCAGCCTTATAAAGTTCCCAATGCTGGAACTCAGGTTTTCTCTCTAGGAAAGTGAGTTTTAGCAACTATTTTAGTAACGTTTAGCTAAAATTTAAATTAAATGAGAACTTCCTTGTCTTAGAAGTTTAATTTCACACACATCGGATTTTGGTAGAACTAACTGATTAATGGAATGACTGACTGTCCCTGAGAGTGACTGTAAGTAATGAAAAAAAAAAATGTAGAAAAATAAAAAAAACAACACATACATGGCTTTATCTTACTGACCAGAACGAACAGTGTAGACCAGTCAATATTGTACCCAAAAACACAATAATAATAAATTATAAAAAAATATATGTAGATACGCGTAGTTTACATCAGTATTCACATATCAATCAATATATATAAAAATCTATGATAAAAATCAATGCCACTTTTCGTTGTAATTTTATAACTCAAGAACGCGCTCACCTATCCTATCCAAGTGTTTAGGCTTTGTTTGGACGACTTAGTAGATGGTTTATGTGAAGTTTGCACAAAATCAGTCGAGCGGTTCTTCATTTACCACATTTTTCTGTTGCCGGGAGCAAAGCCGCGGGCAAAAGCTAGTATTTTATAATAACCTACTGGCCCTGGAACCTAAAGGAAACGGATAGGTTTGAGTTAGACAGTCTGAATCTCTCCCTTGCATCACTTAGAGACAAAAAAAAGAAAAGATATAAGACGCAATATCTTGCTAATTAAAAAGAAACGACCTCTAACCCTGGGCTCCCTCAGACAGACATCGCGTGATCATTAGCAGTAAGCTTACCCGTGACGTCATGATGTTCGTTAAGCCACTGGCCTTTGCGTGTAATAACTAAATAAATCTAATAATCTTTGATAAACCTCCTCGGATACCGTTAATGAGCCCTCTTTTATGTTTCTTACATTAATATAGGGAGGAATATGTGAGGGACATACGTACGTGGATAGACTTTTAATTGATTTATTCGGCTTTAGCGTCGTGCTTTTACTGTGTGCTATGTTGTAAGATTTTTTTTCTTCTACTTAGAATATTAGAGAGCAGTGGTAGCCGAGTGGTAACGGCACCGACTTACGAGTTTTAGATCGTGAGTTCAGACCCAGTCAGGCGCATTACTTTGTGCAATTTATTTCATCACCACTGCTCTCAAAACGGTGAAGGAAAACATCGTGAGGAAACCGGCATGTACTAGAACTAAAAATTCGAAGACATGTAACATCCACCAATCCGCACTGGGCCCGCGTGGTGGATTATTCCCTTTCCTAGAAAGGAGGCCTATAGGAAAGGAGGAAAGGAGGTCTCAGCAGTAGGAATATTAAGGCTAATGACCAAGAATATTATTATTATTTTATTATTATTGAGCACAAACATTGGTTCTGAGTATAATTTAACTATTTTTATTATTTACTTGCTTTGCCCGCGGCTTTGCCCGCGTACGTAAAATATAGTCTTTGTCACTCAGCAATAAAGCAGCTTTTTATTGGTGCAAAAAATTTAGTAATCGGATCAGTATTTCCAGGGTTAAAAATCATCGAATCACGAATCCCGCCCTTGGATGGAGCAAGAAGCGGTGTCAGACTCTTACTGACTAAACAACCTACCCCGTTTCTACATTGCCATACATACTAGGGCCAGAGCCTTCCATTCAGACACGAACCCTTGGCCCGACCCTTCTGCAAGGTCCCTACTATCGCTGACAACTCCTTGAGGCACGTGGGAACAGTGCGCGCCGTCGATTACACATGTATTCATGTAAACTTTAGATACAGCTCCATACTTACACAAGTTACAAAACATAGTTTCATGTTACCAGTCTACTTTAGACTCCAAAAACCATTACCCTATTATATTTGTTTTCTATAAGTCGCAATAGTTTTTCACCAACCGAGGATTGTTCTTAGGTGCACTATCATAGCTCGTACAGGGATAATCGTCGGTTTTTTTTTATGGTAGGTAAAAATCATCCAACGACGAATCCCGCCCTTGGGCGAAGCGGGAGGCAGACTCTTACTGACTAAACAACCTACCCCGTTCTTACGTCGACATCTATACCAGGGCTAGAGGAGTAAAATACGAAATGTCGACGTACAAAATATCGATGAACGCAGTTATGAAGTTTAAGTAGTATCGCAGTGAAAATCTTTCGCGGTAACGTGCATCGAAGTCAAGTAGTATCGCAGTGAAGATCCATCGCGGTAACATGCATCGAAGTGACGGCTTCGCAGAGACGGTCATTCGCCGTAACGTGCATCGCGATGTTGTAGCATCGTATTAGCGTTCATCGATATTTTGTGCGTCGACATTCCGTATTTTACTCGGGCTAGAGCCTTCCTTTCAGACACGAACCCTTGGCCTCAGTTGGCTTCCCTAAGGTTCGCTGACAACTCATTGAGGCGCGCGGGAACAGTGCGCACCAATAATCGTCGATTGGTATCTCGTTCCATTACAATTACCTAAAGAGTGATTTGGCTTTGATTCCTCGTACGCCTTCCAAAGACCCAAGACTTTAGGGTCTTGTGAGATATAATTATGCATAACGGTGAGTGGTAATTACTGATCGGGCAGATTTTTTTCATGATTTTGCTATGATTCCATAGTAGAAGTTGTTTGTTAACATTACTACAATCACATGTTTTAGTACAGGTCACTTATTAACAGTCACCCTATGTATTTTGTTATTGCAAAATTTAAAACTATAATTGTAGATGATTAAGGGGTATAATAATAATGCACTATATCGATGCTTGAATTGAATGTATTTGATACAGGAAAACTTGGAAGAGTAAGAGTAAAAGTACAACCATATTTTTTTTACACCTAATTCTAATCACCAACTCATCAACCTTTTCCCAAGTAACTTGGGCTCGGCTTTTTGTCTAACTGGATACAGATGAATATCTATATTTCCATGAAGCGACAGTCTATCAGACCTTTACAACTCAGTTACTGGGGCAACACGATACTCCTTGGACAGATTTAGTTAGTTTACACTATATGCGTAACTTATTTATTAATTTCAGAGTAAACTTACACACTATTTAATTTATGTCCTTTTCAATACAATCTTTACAGACAAATACAATTTATTTGTCAAAAACTGACATTATTGTAACATTTTATATTTTTATTTTTGAGTTGCTGACGTTTCGGACGCAACATTTTCGGATTCGTCCGGTGTGTCCGAATTGACACATTTTATGTTTAATATTTTTTTACTGGTGATTTGGCCACTACCAAAATTGAAAATTTTTGGTAAAGCCAGATGAAAAATCATTTGTTGCCTTAAAAACAGCTTAAAATAGTTTTAGTTTCACTTTTTGTCCCTATATTTCATCTACATAATATATATTTTAATATTTGTATCTGACTGTATTTAACAATGGCCGAATTGACAGAAAAAAATTGAGATATATATGTCATTTCGGACAGAGTCCGAATATCTTATGTCCAAGTAATGGATATTACCTTACAAAATAGTCGAATGTTGCCTGTTGATTTTCGATTTAAAAAAGAAATGACAATTGCGTTTTTATTATTTCATTAAATTAAACCAAGTAAACTTGTAACGAAAAAATTGTTTTTAATGTCAAAAGGCAAACAGGGTTCAGGCAAAGTAAGAAGTTGAAAACAAATCTTTGGTTTTGCGGAACATTGACTGGAAATAGTATGTATCTAACGATAAAAGATAGATCAAACACAATATTTTAAACATAACCTATTTATTATAATAACTACCGTTTTTTATTAAATAACAAATTATTATCTAGTGATATTTAAAATATAGACAAAAAAAAAAGATCTTAAAATAACGATCGTTAAAAATCTACAGATTAACTTATAAAATAAATTAAATAATAATAATAGCGAAAGCCGAGAAAGATAAAAAGATCACGTATTGTTTAGTCTCATGAGGTGAGGTCATGAGGTTTCTGGGGCCCAAGTCTGCTATTTTCAAAATATTGTCATTCCAACACGATTCCATTGTCATTTGGCTAAAAGTTCGTAATCTTTTAATTGATAATGGCTGATCATTGGTTGGTCAGCGGTCTCGTAATAGATTTTGATACGAGCTGTTTTGTAACGAATTAAAAACAATAACTGCAGAATAACTTACTGATTAAAGGAACTGTCAAAATTTTATTAATTTACCGCATATATGTAAAATATTCCACCACGCGGGCCCAATGCGGATTGGTGGATGTCACATATCTTCGAATTTTTGGTTCTAGGACATGCCGGTTTCCTCACGATGTTTTCCTTCACCGTTTTGAGAGCAGTGGTGATGAAATAAATTACACAAAGTAATGCGCCTGGCTGGGTTTGAACCCGCGATCTACGACTCGTAAGTCGGGGCCGTTACCACTCGGCCACCACTGCTCTATTATGGCCCATTCCCTCTCCTAGAGAGAGGAGGCCTGTGTCCCTGCAGTGGGAACATTAAAAGGCTGATGATGATGATGTCAAATATTAATTTTTCATTATGTACGAGATTACCATTCTAAAAAATTTAATTCAATGAAGTGTCAGTGATTGATTATTGTAGTCATAATGACGCCATCATATTAGTAAATTACCAAACTTGTCAAAATCAACAATTTTAAAATCAATGGTCGACTATTCTGACACTATTGTAATAGCAGACTTGAGGCTCCAAACTCGGTGATCCGATCATTGTTCCGATAATCGTGCCAGCCAATAGCTTAATGGCCAGGCGACTCTACCATTGGTGCCACTTATCGTAATATTTACGTAAACCTCCAAAAGTCTTCGATTTTCGCCAAGAAAATGTTTCTTTTTATCTATTATCTATAAAAGGAGAAACTGACATATCAATTCACAGCTGAAACTAATGAACATTAATTTTACGCAGCACTAAAAAAGGGTTTCGCGAAATTAATTTCTTAAGGGGATGAAACGGAGGTCAAAAGTTGGTATGGAGAAACCGTAACTAATATCTTCCTGCCCTTGTCCCGTTTTATTTGGGGTCGGCGCAATATGTCTTTTTCTTCCACTCTGTCCTGTCACCCGTCACGCTATCACTAACTCCTCTTTCTTTCATATCACCTCTTACACAATCCATCCATACTTTCTTTGGTCTCCCTCTCCCTCTCCATCCATCCACATTTATACTCATCGCTTTTTTTGTAACATGCGTTTCATCCCGCCTTTTTACATGGCCATACCAAGACAAACGGTTCCCTTTCAACTTTTCAGTCACTGGCGCCACTTTCAAACTTCCTCTAATATACTCATTTCTCACTTTATCCATTCTCGTCACACCACACATCCATCTCAACATTCTCATCTCTGCTACATGCAATCTCTTTTCATCCGTCTTTTTCATAGCCCAACATTCTGACCCATACAGTAGGACAGGCCTTATCACAAACTTGTAGATTTTACCCTTCAACTTGAGGGGCATCCGTGGGTCGCAAGTTGTTCCAGTGACCTGTCGCCATTTCATCCATCCTGAGTTGATCCGATGTGCCACTTCTCGGTCTATCTCACCATTCCCTTGGATAAGCGACCCAAGGTACTTAAAGTCGGAACAGATTGGTATGGGCGTTCCGGCGACAGCTATGGGCACAGAACTAGAGAGACCGCCGAAATTACAGAATAGGTACTCTGTTTTAGTTCTGCTCAATTTTAGGCCAACACTCTCCAGTCTTTGCCACCATACCTCCAATCTGCTCTGGACCTCTGAGGCACTCTCAGCAACCAGCACAATATCATCGGCAAACAGCATACACCAGGGAGCCTCTTCCTGAATGTCCGACGTCAAAGCGTCCATTATTATCAGGAAGAGGTAAGGGCTAAGAGCCGACCCTTGGTGTAAACCGACAGCCACATTGAAATTGTTAGTGGTGCCCGCTGCAGACCGGACTTGTGTACTGCAGCGACTATGCATCGCTCGGATCAACTGCACATACTTCCCAGGCACACCTTTCTCCTTAAGGGCCCACCACAGAACCTCACGAGGTACCCGGTCGTATGCCTTTTCGAGGTCAACGAATACCATGTGCAAGTTTTTATGTGCACCTCTGTATTTTTCGCACAACTGGCGTACAGCAAATATGGCATCCGTTGTACCACGACCAGGCATAAAACCGAATTGGTTCTGTGAAAATTTCACTCTCTTCTCTCAGCCGCCGTTCAATAACTTTCTCCCATACTTTCATGGTATGCGACATTAGCTTTATTCCTCCATAATTATTGCACTCAAGCACATCACCTTTGTTTTTAAAGATGGGCACCAAGGAACTGTTGCACCATTCATCAGGTATGGCTTCTTCCTGCAACAGCTTATTGAAGAACAAAGCTAACCACACCCATCCATCCACTCTCAATAACTTCCACACCTCAACTGGTATTCCATCCGGGCCAATAGCTTTACCATTTTTCATTCCATTTACTGCTTCCCTGACTTCCTCCATACTAACCATTCTCACTAACCCCACATTCACTGGTTTATTCTCTAAAACCCCACTCCAATTATTTTCCTCATTCATAAGTCTTTCAAAATATTCCTTCCACCTTTCTTTGATTTTTTCATCATCCGATAGAACCATTCCACTTTCATCTCTTACACATCTTACCTGGCAAACATCCTTCGCCTTTCTTTCTCTCATTCTAGAGAGCCGGTATAGCTCTTTCTGGCCAGCAGGACTGTCTAATGTATCATAGAGTTTGTCCTGGGCTTTTGCTTTTGCTATTGCTACGGCTTTCTTGGCTTTTTTCTTTAAAGCATCATACTCACTCTTTCTTTCAGCTTTCAAACTAACATTATCTGTTTGCACACACTGCCATTCCTTGAATTTTTTCTTCTTCTCTTTCAATACATTCTGAACTTACGTCGACCACCACCATGTATCTCTGTCTATTGTGCCCTTTCCTCTCGTCTCTCCTAAAATATCTTTCGCTGCTTGCATTATTCACCCAGCCATCTCATTCCAGATTTCATTTATACTTCGATCATTCATGTCTCCCATCTCTAACGTTCTGTCCACCACTCGCTCTCTGAACTTATTCGCGCAGTCATTCCTCTCTAACCTATGCCATTTTATTCTAGGGGGCAGGCGCTCTTTGTTTTTCCTACAATGAATTTGTACCACTGATGTCATAACCAGGAGTCTGTCTTGCGACACTAGGTCTTCTCCTGGCAGCACTTTGCAATCCATTACATACTTTAAGTTGTTGCGCCGAACTAGAAAGTAATCTATTTGTGTCTTATGATTACCACTTTTATACGTGGCCAGGTGTTCATCTTTTTTCTGAAACCACGTATTGGCTACTGCTAGATCAAATGCAATAGCGGATTGCAACAGTGATTCTCCTTCATTGTTTGGAATTCCGAAACCCCATCCACCATGTACTCTTTCATACATACCTCTCATTCTTCCCACATGTCCATTAAAATCACCTCCCACTATCAACTCCTCATGTACAGGGATGTTCATTAAGGCCGTATCAAAATCCTCCCAAAACTTCTCTTTCACCGTTTCATTACATCCTACTTGTGGAGCATACACACTAACTACATTCAACATAACATTCTCTAACATAACTTTCACAACTATAATTCTATCATTCATCCTATGTACTTCCATCACCATTCCTTCCAAACCGTAACTAATAATAGATATAAAAAAAAATACTATTTTTTATATCTATTTAATTGAACATTGTCCATGTGTACCTATAACTTTTGAAGGACATATTACGAAATACGTCCTGGATGAACTCAGAAGGCGCTCTAGTAACACTATCGATCTAGCGGTCTGCGAACGTTCTCAACGCGGAGCGGATGCGCAATGAACAGGTTGCGGGCGCGCAACGAGATCGCCGCAGATAACAGCTCGAACGCCTTTTAGTTCTGTCTCGTACAAAAGTCACACGGTGTTGCTGAAGGTGGACAAAAACCATTTTTTTTTTTAATATTAAAGGTAGATTTTGTTACTAATTAGTGTACTATACGTTAATTTGCCACAAACACGCGAAGAAAACGTTATGAATTTGCCACGCATCCGCGACGTCTTCATTGAGCAGCCGCGGCGTGTTCGCGACGAATTCGCCACGTGCCCACCCCGCCCGGCACCCGTTCGTAAACCGCTAGTGTGAAACCCTTACTGTTAAATAGTAAAAAAGCAGAGAATTTGAATGTTTCTATGACCCAGTACAGGAACTGGATAATGAGGAGAAACAAGACGAAGGTAAAAAGAAGTTGACCTAAAACTATCGTTTTGTTTTCCTAGTCTTTATAAGTAAATTACAACATTATAGTACTAGGTAGTCTAAAGGAAGTTAAGAGCGGCCAACCCTACGTACATTTTCATACAATCGCTCTTACGTGACTATGATGTTATTAAACATTTTTCTTCAGATATTTTGGATATACAGATATTTTATGGATATTACAATTATTTATACAAGACTAATCCAGTAAAGACTTCTGAAAATCTGCTATTTGACGTGAACTTTAATTCTCCATACTGTGTTCCTATATTAAAAATATGAAAAAGTACTTCTATTATAATGCCTAGCGCATTTAATCGAGATTCTAAATGTTGTAATGTTTTCCCAAAAATCTTTAAGGAAAAAACACGTATTTCCTGGAAGAAGTTTTGTGAAACATTCGAGTAAATCGTAGAATTACTCAATGCCAACAGAGTTTGTTGGTGTTATCTCTCTTATTTGGCATTTTTCTTTTACTTTTGCATATAAATATGCTTTTAAACCAGGTTTAAATAGTTTGTGATTTATGGGTTGCACGCAGAACAGATGGCTGCTGGAGCCGAAAGGTTCTGGAATGGCGACCGCATACCGGAAGACGCAACTTTAGAAGGCCGCCCACAAGGTGGACCGATGACCTGGTCGGGGTTGCTGGAATCCTATGGATTCAAGACGCACAGGACTCGTCTTTGTGGCGGCGCTTGGGGGATGCCTCTTGTACGTATTACGGCTGATATGATGATGATGAATTGTGGGTTGTTGCAATTTAAATTGTTTATCATTTGTGGATCTGCAACAAAAAAATACAATCAATCATGAGAGAAATGAAGAAGACGCGTTGGAAGGCCTACCACAAGGTGCACAGATGACCATGTGAGGGTTGCAGGTATCCGATGGATGCAAGACGCTTGGCACCAGTCGCTATAGAGACATTTCGGGGATGGCTTATACACAACAGTTGACAACTTTCATCTGATATGATGATAAACTAATAAACTTGTAAGAACTTTCAGCAATTCATGTACTATCACGGTCATTTCTGCCTGTTAACTTTAAAAAAAATCGCTTGAATCCTGTGACGTGACGCCAAACCAAACTTTCGAAGTTTAAGTTTCGAGTGCAAGCAAAAATCACCTTACCGGTTATCAAGCGGAAATGTCTTCGATGGTACCTATTAAGTTATACATTATACACCTCGTCTTTCAACTGAAAATCTACTAAAAATATTTACTTATTAATTAACTAAGTCGCTACCCAATTAAGAGTATTCTGATAAAATCTCAAAGCCTAATACTAATTAGTAAATGTACCGTGTATTTCGTTACTTATACTTTATTTACGGACTTAAGTAGTGTTATAATAAATTGTTAGATTGGTATCTAGATTTTGATAATAGATATAAATTACGTTGTTTTATTTTTATATTTGTTTTACTTATTTATTTATTTTTTTAAGAAAGGGGGTCAATGTCCCCCCCTCCCTAGTTCGAGGGGATATAGGGAAAAATAGAAAAGAGCGTGTGTAGATTGTTAGATCATATTGAAGGAATGAATAAAATATACCAAAAGGTATTTTCATAGCCAATATGTTTTGAAATTCCAATATAGGAACGAACAACAACGTTAGTTTAAATATTAGCAATAAAATGTGCTATCATCATCATCATCATCATCAGCCTTTTTAATGTTCCCACTGCAGGGACACAGGCCTCCTCTCTAAGGGAGGAAAATGTGCTATAGTACGCAGCAAATAAGTTGACCTGTTTGTTGTAAGGGGGAAATAGTAGCCCTCTATTTCCATCTGAAAATCGGTTACTACGCATGAAAGGTCGACTGCCACGATGGTTCAACGTGGAATTTATTTATTTTAATTCCTCATGCACACAAGAGTACAGAGGTGAACTCAATGCCTTAAGGCATTTTCTACCAGTCAACCTTTGGATAGTGCAGTGACAAGTTATGTTATTATTTAATCATTATAATAATATTTTTTACACAAATATATATTACTAGCTTTTGCCCGCGGCTTCGCCCGCGTACATAAAATATAACCTATGCCACTCAGGAGTAAAGCAGCTTTCTATTGTTGCTAAAATTTTTCCAATCGGACAAGTAGTTCCAGAGATTACCCCCTACAAACAAAAAAACAAACTTTACCTCTTTATTATATTAGTGTAGATAAATACAATATACTATACCTTATATTTATTCAAACAAGAAAGAAGGAAAGAAAAATGGTATGCAGGGAATGATTTTTAGGTAGGCAAAGCTACTCATTCTCTCATCTCGAGAGGCCTGAGCAGTGTCAGCAGTGAGAATAATATACAGCTGTTTATGCTATGATTTTTTATGATTTGATGTTCTCTAAACTTTCTACTGTACACTATAAATAAAATTACAGTTGGAGCTTAAAAATCAACTAAGACTAACTTCAAAAACGCCTTCAAATTAGCCGCAACGCGTCGCGCGACAACAGCGCGGCCGTCCCGTTGCTTTGTTTCTTCATATAAATAAATGACGTGCGGCCGCAGCGCGACAGTAGCGCGACAGTAGCGCGTCGGCGCCCTAAGAAATAAAGAGACTAAGATAAGTAACTCTGTCTTAGTTTCAAACAGTTTGGATATTTAAAAAAGCCAGGCTAGTGCAATTCAGACTCGTGCACTAAGGGTTCCGTAAAAAACTTATCTGAAAAAAATTCAATTAAGTACCGAATTGAGTTACTGAGATTTTTCCGAATCACATTTTTTTAACATAAACGGCCATATCTTCTTTTTAACTTTCGTTAACTTACAAGATTGAATATATTTACTTATTTATTATATACTTTATTGTACACCAAGACATAATACATTGAAAGTGAAACTTGCAATAAAAAAACATACAATCGGCGGCCTTATCGCACTCGGCGATTTCTTCCAGGCAACCCTGTAGAGACAGAAATGGCCAGGATATTACAGCTACAAGGTCCCTTATAGCTTAAACTAACTTACTTGAAAATTATAGTTGAAATTTCAACTCAATACCTTCATGTGTTCTCGAGATAAAGGGTTTTCACAAACAGATAGACGGTCGGACAAAAAAAAATATCCTATAAGGGTTCCGTGTTTTTCTTTTTATGTGCGAAACCCTAAAAATAATAAAACATGTGGAAAATCTATTTAATTACTTGCTTGGCCGCTTCTATGCTGTCGCGTTCGATTAGGCCCAGATGTAGCTTCTATACTTTCTTGTCCAGTAAGGCCCAGATCCAGCTTCTATACTTTCTTGTTCGATAAGCCCCAAATCCAGTTTCTGTACTTTCTTGTTCGATTAGGCCCAGATCTAGCTTTTGTACTTTCTTGTTCGACAAGACCTAGACCCAGCTTCTAAACTTCATTATTCGATAAGGCCCAGATTCAGCTTTTACACTTTCTTGTTCGACAAGGTCCAGATCCAGCTTCTATGCTTTTTTTTCGATAAGCCCCAGATCCAGTTTCTGTACTATCTTGCTCGATAAGGCCTATCTAGCTTTTACACTTTCTTGTTCGACAAGGCATAGATCTAATTATCTTCTTTAACTAAGCATTTCAAGTAAACTTGCTCTGCTCCGCTGCTTTTTAACAATTCGCTTTCGACGTTCAATTTCTAAAAAAATATCAAATGATTTAGCCAAGTTGATAAAATACAATCGTTAACGCTAGTAGAAAACTTCAAATGTGTGGAAATGATATCATCTCAGCGCTCAGTCGCATGATCGGTATTAAGAATCGGAGGCGTGCCAACTGGAAGCTATCGACAAAAGAGTATCAATACGAAAATGTCGTAATTTAGTTTATGCAGACGGGGTTCGGCAAATTCCAAAAAAAAAAACACAATTTTTGCAAATAACAACAATTTTAAGGAATTCCTTATTTGCACGCCATTTCAATTAAAAAAAAAACAATATACATAATTTACCGATTTTTTTATGATTCACGTTTGGATCATATTTGATTCCTGACGGTATAGTCACTACAATAATTCTCCATGCATCCGAGAACGCTTCCTGAAAAATAAGGGTAATTAAGTTTTTAAAATTTACTAAAACTTTTTTCATTATATAACTTCTATACACTTCAAATTCTACACTTCAATTTTTCTATAGGAATAATCCATGGTAAATAAAAACCCACTACTAACCATTGGTTAATTCATTACGTCCGATTCCACTCTGGTACGCTAAGCAACACGTTTGTTAACGATAGTTTAAATAATAGTGCATTGTCGGATTTTTTTATCTCAAACCCAGAACCGACAGTGCAATAATATTTAAAATCTTTAATATTAAAAATTATAAAGCATCACTTTCTTTACTGAAAATATAAATAACGCTATGGACATGAAGTCAGCGAGCTGAAGGGAGACATCAGTGGCTTCGTGATAACACAGACCCGGCCTTGTATCTTGTTTCCTTGTATTTACCTATATCAGTAAAATTATCTATCTATATAAAAGGAGAAACTGACTGACAGAACACTGAGATATCAATGCACAGCCAAAACTATTAAGCCTAGGACCGGAAAATTTTGCACAAGGCTTCCTTTTATGACGTAGGCGAATAATGGAGACTAAAACTTGGATGGAGAACCCTACTTCCACGCGGGCGAAGCCGCTGGCAGAAGGCTAGTTTAATATAAATTTCTTCGTAATATTAGATTTATTATTTAACAGTTATATTATAATACTATACTAATACAAGCGCGTGGGCTTCGTTTGACCGCAGTGCACTACTTGTAGGCCGCTCCCTACGCCACTGCCTGTAAAAGTAAAACCATTTACATATAAATCTCGCATTGAATCGCGATTCCGCCCACACTGCTACCAATACTCACCGACGCCCGCTGACTTCGTGTCCTTAGCTCAAAATTCATAAAACCGCATTATATTTTTAGGTTCATGTTCACGCTGCTTCAACATACCGTTAATCGCTAAAATATGTTAGTTCACCCACAAGCGCTACAACTGTATATAGTTTCTTCTTTATTACAATTTTTTAATTTACACAATTTAATTTATAATATACCTACATTGATTCTGCGGCCACTTATATATTAGATATCATTTGCATTAGATAAATAAGAAAAATATTCGCTGAATGCCATTAATGTAGTCTTTCATAAACTTACAACTTATTGCAAATTTGTCAGGAGGAAAATAAATGCAGACTTGTGTGCGTTGGGTGTTTTTTGTTTTCATATTTCATTTACGTTTTCATATTACGTTGTTGATTTGGATTAGTAACTATATAATTAATATTTCATAGTCTGTATAACGTGACATTTTCGACCAAAAGTAAAACAGCCAATGAATTTTTTTTTACCAGACTTGAAAAAAATGTGGCAAACAACAGCATTTTTTATTTAATTTTTACATTTTAAACTGTGAATTGGATACCTAATACCTGAAAAAAGAATTGAAGATGGCGAAAAACAAATAAATAATGATATACGTACCTATAAAACATAGTACTAGAAAATCGTTTTCACGCAGCCAATGAAAGATTAGATCACGGCCACCTCAATTCATCATTCCCTCGAATCTCGTAATTCTTTTGTCTTAGATAGCGATAACCCGGCCGGGAATCTCGGAGCGAGCCCTGCAATCCCTTACATTCCTCCACCGTTCACCCCTCGTCATTCACACGCATCATTTCGCAGAAAACTCTTCGAACAACATGCGGAAATGTCAGATATTTGTTAACGTTAACTTGGGCTTCAAACTGTGAAGACATTTTGTAACAACCCCTCAAATATCGTAACTACTTTGTCGGGGTGAAGATTGCGAGATAGTTTGCATCACTGCAACTCTAAAATTCAAAAGGCAACTGAAAGAATATGGATATGTTTCAGTCAGTAAATGTCTGACGCTCCCCTCGATTCACTCACTTATTTCTTACACTCTAACCAAAAAGGGTGTGAAGATTAACTTATTAGATTGACAGTTTTAAAAGATACGATTAAAGGCAAAATTCTGCAATAAAACTAATCGCAATTATTTAAAACCAAAACACCGTTTAAGCCTCTAATCGAGATTATAGTTTAATTTTACGTTTAAAACGTATTTTGTTTTCATTAATCGCGATTAATTTTATTGGTGTATTTGACCCTTAGAAATTTATGCGAGAACAAAAAATTGCAAAACTTACTTACGCCCAAGCCTGTGTAATATTGAAAAAAAAAAAATAAGTACCTTCTTTGACAGCTATCTTTAATCGATTTTTTACTAATTTTATATTTTAAAACCATAATATTTCAATTATTAATACATCTGACTAGCAAGTTCTTTGGCAATGGTTCATTATTTCTTGTTTTTTCTTCATGCTTGCGATTGCAGCTGTAAATAAAAAAAATAGCTACTTATGTATAAATAAAAATACAGTTGAACCAAAATGGTCATCTTTACTGTAGTTACTAGTAGCCCCCTCCCCCCGCTTCAATTACCAGACCTGTATTTGTTACTGCGTATTGGAATTCGATTGCCATTATGGGTCAAGTTATATACATGGCACACTTAGTGATTTTGTGTATAAAAAGAGGTAGTATTTATTTGTTTCTCTATTCATTCTAGTTTTCTACTGCAAAATATGTCTTTTTTCCATCAAAAACATGTTTTAGATGTACTTAGGATGTAGGTAGTTTAAAAAAATAACATCAAAGGGCACGGCGTTTTAGTCAGTAAAGGTCTCTGAACACAGCGGGCGCGGCGGGCGTGGCGCGACGTGACGGCCACGCGACGACGCCATACAGATCCGAGGTTACCGTCGCGTCGAGCGGGACGGCTCTGTGTGGCGTCGTGCGTAATATCTAGTACATTACAACTGCTCAGCGTCGCGTCGCCGTCACGTCCCGCCGTACCGCGCCCGCTGTGTTGATGATTTTTACCTACCATAAAAAAGGGGGGATGGCGGGTTTCTGGTCTAACATAACCCTTCCAAGTCGAGGTGTACCAAGCCCCTTAATTACGAGTATTACAAAAAATCCATTAATATTTGTTGCATTATATTTTTAGAGAAGGATGAGACATTTTGATTTTTTAATGTGGTGCTGGAAATGAATGCTAGCCGTATCATGGACAGAGTTTCGTACGAATGATTCCATATTAAAAGAACCCTGCATCAGACGGCGTATATCATCCACAGTGCAGTCGCGTATTTTGACCTTCTTCGGCCATGTATGGCGGCGTGGTAATGACTCCTTATGAGTGCAGGGTAAGGTTGAGAGCACTAGGCCACGAGGTAGGTCACCAATGAGATGGACAGACCAGATTCAGGCCGCAACTAAATGCTCGGTCTACGAATGCACCCGGAAAGCTGCAGTCTGCGATGAATGGCGCCGCATGACCAAGATGTTCACTCATCGTGACCCAGAGTGATGACCATGACCACTCTGACAAGAGTGTACCGACTGAGAAGAAGAGAAGATATTTTATGTTCAAAAATATTCATTTTGAACTAGTTTGAATAAAATTTAGATACAAAAAATCTTTTCTTTCAGTTCTTCTTTTTTTGATTCAATACAGCCATAGTTCAGATTCTTCTTGAATCTGAACTATGGCTGTCCAAAATTGCAACGGTTACAGAAAATAAAAATGAAAGAGTTATCTCCGTTAGATTCCTTTTATACTTTAAAAATTATGTAGTACGATTAAAAAAAAACATTTCACGCATCTGTCTGTTTATTTAGCAATTCCTTCTAAACTCCTAACCACATTTTGATGTAGTTTTTACAAAACGAAGATATTTTATAACCTATAAATTTTTACCCCTGCAAATCCGGGCCTGATCGCTAGCTTGTACATAAATATAAAAGTTAAACATATTTTCTACACATCCATTTGAATGCTGAAGTCTTTCTGTCTAATTATAATTTGGGCATCTTCATGGCTAAAGTAAATAGTTAGGCTCTTAATAAACTAGCGCGCTTTACCATCGACGATTTCGTCCCTTTTTAACGGTGTAATTGTAAGCCGAGCACAAAGTTACGAATACATCATCATAAAAAGAAACACTTTTTTTTAATACAAAAAATTACTCTTAACTTCCTCTCCCAATCTCTCCTTCCTTCCTTTCTTCAATAATAAAATCGGGAAACAGATGGACAATGTTATGATATTTAAATCTAAACATTCGTCTTACTGATTAAAAACTAATACAGACTAATATTATTAGAATGAAGACAAAATAATAGCATTGTCTAATGTAACAAACGCATAACAAAAACATTAGATCACAGCCCTTTCGTATTGTAATGGCGGCAACGTGAAATAATTGGCCATCATCCAAACTAAAGTTTTTTTATAACGGGTGGAACGCATCAACCAATGACGTGCTAGGCTTTCGGACTGGGGCGAAACCTTCCTTTTATAAAGAGGCCCTAGGCCCCAGTTGGCTTCGACAGTTTTGCAGAGTCCCCGCATTTTTTTTTAAGGTGGGAAAAATCATCGGATGACGAATCCCGCTCTTGGGCGGAGCGGAAGATAGCGTCAGACTTTAACTGATTAAACGACCAGTGTTCCGCTTTCGCATCAACTCTTGGCCCCAGAAGACTTCGACCCTGTTGTTCTACAGTTGCTGGCCTAAGAGTCCCGATGGTTGTTCTACTCAGAAGCTGACTCGGCATAAAAAAAAAATGAGAACTAAATTGCAGCACCGGGTTCAAATGTATTTTCAAACTGTTCAGAGCCTGCTACTCAAATATATTATTTATGTGTTGAAACTTAATGCACAACCGCTGTACAAAGGCGGCCTTAATGCCTCAGGCATTTTCTACCAGTCGAGACGATAAGCAGAAATTTTCCAAAGCATTCAGAAGGTAGGTGAATAACGGTACGGAAGAATTATAATTTCTCACATGGGTGTTGGCCATTGCTTTTCAATATAAGCCAGCCCGCAAGGGTTATTTGAGTTATTTTTTTGTCACTAGACTTAATTTGATTTACATTTTTGATTGATGAGATTGTAAATAGATTTTTTTTATTACAACTAAAGTATCAAAATCAGTTCATCCTGCTATCTCTTTTATACTCAAGAAACTAATTAGTGGTGATGTCACATTTCAGCGTGTATAATCTTTAATGCCACCATACACCAGAACAGCCGCGCACGGCAGTGATGTTAAGAGGCATTTCTGGATCTTTTTAGGGATATGGACGTTTTAAAATATTTCACTCTACAAATACTCACCGCATCGCTGCCGACCACTGCCACTTTGGTACAAAAAAAAACCGACCAAGAGCGTGTCGGGTCACGCTCAATGTAGGGCTCCGTAGTTTCCCGTCCGTTACGAATTTCTCACAATGTAACAGAACCCAGTAGCCGGCGTTTGTTGGCGTGATTGATATACATTGGTATATTGATACAAAAATTTCAGCTCTTTACTGCGGTCGCTGAGATTATCCGCGGACGGACAGGCAGATAGATAGACTTGGTGAAAGTACAATAGTTCCTTGTTGACTACGGAACCCTAAAACATGTGAGTTCGCTAATCAAAAACTGTTGGGACTGTTAATCATTGGTACTATCAAAATTTAAGACTCACTAGCAGCATTTGATGTCATTCAAGATCAGTTTCCTATTGGTTCTCCTGCGTGGTACTTGCGAACTAGCAAGTTTTCTACCACTGTGTGGTGTTGTGAAATTGACTGTATCAAAGCCTGTTAACCCTTGACGCTCAAGTAGTTGATTACGAAGCCGCTTCCTTTGTTTCTCGTTCTGATACCCTGAATCGTCTGAATTGTCTGAATATTCTGTAGTTGTTTTGAGTGCTGAAAAGTTATAAAATATTAGCATTGTTAAACGACAAATATGTTTTTTAAGTCAGCGCAACGCAAATTTTATGGTTTATTCTTAAAAGTCCATTAGTCCATTGTTCTCTAAAAATTAAAGTTAGAACCAATGAGTCCATGGCATTTTAAAATATTATATAATATATTTAAATATACAGACAGCAGTAAAAGTTTTGATAATGTTTATCATTTCTATTTCTGTGAAATAAAAGACAGTGAATAGATTTATTTTATAAATGAAGTTCCTACAAAACGGTAAACATCATATCAAACACTCTACATGCATAGCAAAGAGATGAATAATCATAAACATGAAAAAAAAATAGTTTTATAACAATTAACCACTACGCATATCGTGCCGTCAAATTGACTATGTTTATCTTTTGTTTATAAGAAAAGAAGAGAAAAATAATCAACATAGGCAAATGAAAAGCACACGAAAGCTAAGGCCTGATCGATCATATATGGGCTGGTGCTGCAAAATGCCATCTAGAAGGATACAGAAGAAAAATGTGCGAAGAGACCAGTTGGTGATTCAGATTTTGTTAAGTTCAATCTACAAAGCTTGGAGCACAGGCGTAGGGTAGCCTTTCGAAATTTTACAGTAAAAATTTTGTGAATGTGCGTAGGAATTATATGACTTGATTCCCATCTCTGAGGACCAGATTAAGCATTTCGCCTGTTCGTTTATACCGCGTAAATTGAAGGACTGAAACGATTTGTCTGCTACAGTTTTCCCACCCGATTATAATTTAGGTAGCTTCAAAGCTAGAGTGAATTAGCTCTATCGCAGTAAAGCACTAGTTAGAACAATGAAAAAGGTTAATAAAGTACAAATTACAAGTCAGATGTGTATCACGAAGGCGGGTTGGTCTTACCTACACTAATAATTCGGTTATGGTCTTTATTTAAATATACCGGAGGTGGTGATCTCTGTACGAGAACTTTCCAGACACCCTTAAATGCTTCCTGAAAAATAAAAAATGATGAAAGGAACAGAAAATTTAATCCTATACTTCACTTGTTTCATTTTTTTTCTGTATGAACATTGTTCAATATTTAAAAAACACAATTACAGTTTGCATAATTGTATTTTTATTGCTACGCAATTAGCACAGGTTCATTAGTTTTATTACAAAAATAAATTGAAAATTTACCTGTTCTTGTGTAATGTGTCTGGTTAAAGCTGGTTGCTGACTTCGAGCTAAACAAAGCTAATCATTTTTTATCCTAAACCCACTTAATAAATGTATATGTCCTGTTACTTTGGCCTGCTATCCACGGGCACATAGTCATTTTTTGAATACCTGTGTGAAGCTTACTGTCGTGTAGGGGTCGCTTGTAAGCTTCATACTCTCTACGCTTACTTGAATACGCGTCAATGAAGCTACACCTCGTGTACAGTAAGCCTTATTGATAGTGTCACACGTCTTTTTCTTCCGTTCTGGCTTGTCAACTATCACGAAATCACTATGACCCTTTCATATCTATTATAATATATATTTTGTGTAGTAATTAGACCGAATCTGACTACTACACAAAATAGATATTAAATTAGTTTTTATGGATGAAACTAACATTTCCATGTTGGTTTTGTTTTCGTAATGAAAAAAGAATAAATAAGCAATGTGTCAATCAGCTTTTTTATTTTATTTTTAATATACATTTTATTATAATAATATTATAAGCCTTTTCGAGGGAGCTGAAATACAGCATAAGAAGCAGAAAAGCTACTTGCAATTTTATACGCAAAAAAGATGAGGTAGCCCACCAGACTACCTAGACGCCAACCATGAACAATCTACAATGACAATGTGAGCCTACTCCAGAAATGACACAAAATTACCTTGAACAGCATAACGACTGATACCCAAATAGGGAATAAACTAGAGGATTGATGGGTTTGGTCCGCCTTGTTCCAGCAGGTCGTTACTCTAGAATCTTTTGTTTTCACCGACCACAAAATATCTTAATAATGCGAGCTGAGCTAAATTAATACACTAAGTTATTAAAGCTTCTGTGCAATTGGGTTTATAAAAAAAGGAGAATGGTAACAGACGATAAGGTTGACTTCTAAAACCTGACTCAAATAAGACACAAACAAAATTATTAAATAAATTATTCACAAATATCAGCAACATTCAGTTATTATTAAAATACACATACTTAATTCAAATATAACGAACGTCGTGTTAAAAATCTATATGTATAATACTAATAAATAAGAAGTACCAACAATGACTATTGATAACAAAATAATCTGAGTGATCGTTCATCATGTTTTAAGTACCTTTTACTATCAAACCACAGTATAGATTTTTTTTTTTAATATACTATTTTTTAACTTTTTTACTAACGTGGAGTCTCACAGGCTACTCAAGATAGTACTTGACTACCCTAACGCGAAATTAACTTTTATTTACAAAAATATCTTATTAATCGAAACAAAATTGGAGAAAATAAACGACTTTATAAAAAATACTTTTTAATCTTTTGGTAATTTTATATGCTATTGTTATCATAAATTTTATAAATATATTTCAATTAATTAAAAAAATATATATTATGGGTGTTTCCTTTGTTAATAACTTTTTGCAGTTGGTTGTTGTGTGTGTTTTTGTTGTCTTGTGTCCTTGTTAGTTGTTGTTTTTGTTGTCGTTGTTTGTTGTTGTAGTTGTGTTGCTTTTTGTTGTGTTATTATGTCTTGCCAGTAGCATTATCCGCGTGAAGTAGTGAAGTCGTTTTCATGATATTTTTTTGTTTATAGTAAATATTCTTTATTCTGATGCACAAACCATAAAGTTAAAGTTTCATCAAAATCAAAAGACAGGTTATTATAATTTGCATGCTTTCATAGCATGTCGGAGTATATGCTGAATAAAAAATAACCTGTATTTTTAATATGAAAATATTTTAATATATTTTATTGAAAATAAGAACTTACTTTTATAAACAAAAATGTTTGGTATTCCTGTAAAATAAGATTTAAATAGAACAAAACATTTATACGTTTTACTGGATAATATTTGAATGTACTTATTACTGCAGCTGTAATACAAAAAGGGAATTAATATTCAGTTATTTATGTGCTTTATGCCAGTAACTATTGGTATAGAGAAATGTAAATTACTTATTTTAACATGAAAACACACATTAGTATGTGTGTTTTGCGTTGCGACATATATATAATTGAAATATGTACAATTTTCTACACAGTATCAAATAATTACTTATTATTTTTAAATATTCGTTTTCACGCCGATAAGGCGGTGTCGCTTATGAAGGTAATTTAGCGAAAATAACACATCCTTTGGTGAGAAGTCGTAAGATTTGGCTCACTTCCGCTTATTCGAAATGGATATTTTTGCAGATCTAGTTAACTTTTAATTTAACCTAGTTTTCTTGGCAAAATATAATTACGTGATAGTAGTGACCGGAATTTCTATGTAGCCAGTACAATTGAAACAACAAAGTTAGGATTCATTTAAGAATACTTTTTTTAATTTTTCCATTTTAATTTACTTTCAACTATTTCTTAAAAACTAATATATTATTATATCGGAGAAAAATGTTGACCTGACCCATTTTTACACTGATGAAATGAAAAATATTGGCTGAACAGCCAGCCGACCACTGAAAAAAAAACAAATTAGGCGGGAAAATGGTAGTATGTCTCTATAATCTGTGGGCGATCCGATCTTTCTTGGTTTCTTCGAGTTGTAGTTTTTTTTTTATACTTTACTAAATTTCTGTTATAAGATTTGTATTAACACGATAATTTAATCAGCTTCATTAATGGATTTAACGCCTGATTTTTAAGAGGATAAAACCTTTTACCACCTAAATAAAAAATAAACCCAGCTAAAAATATACGAAGACCTTTGAGGACGACTCAGGTTTTTGTTATTTCTATTTTCCTCGTATTCGTTATGAAAAGTACAGTGTTTACCTCGGGTTAAAAAAAAAGAAAAAATAAAAACCTGAGTCGTTGAACTTACTTTCACCCCTAGGATAACATTGTCCTATTTAGTTTGCGAAAGTTTCATAAAAATATACCCAATGGTTTTGCCCGATTTTTGCTTTTTGTCTGCGTTTGACATTTTGAAAAATAAATCACACCAAGTTCTGTAAAAAAAGTATATCAAATACAAATTCATATATTAAATTATATTTTATTATTATTATTGTATTCGTATATTACATTATTAGGCAAATAGTCTAGTTTAACATATATAGTTTTTTCAAAATATAAGAACTAGCCGTTTAGACGTGACTATTTAAGGTCATCAATAATCTCTTGACCAATCAAAAATCAAAACGTGGTAAACATTTCGATTGATTTTTTTAATATGGTTCTTTGCCTTTTTATATTTGTCTAACCTTACGATTTGACCTCTCCAAATATCCTAGTAAAATACCTTGTTGCATTGGTTATTGCGGTCAAAGACGAGAGAGTCCTATCACCACAATCTGTGATGATAACTGAAAGTTACCACTAAAATAGTTGAAAAAAAAAAAACGAACGAAGAAATCCCTAAGCGTCTTCCATCTTATTGTCTTATAGTTAATGTATTTTATGTTATTGCTTCAATTTTTTAAAATATTATAGGTACTCAATATTTCAACGTGGAATTTTTCAAAATTCTTCAAAATTATTATTGAAGTTTTTCTTATTTAATTACTTTATTTTTTCTTCAACCGTGTCATAAAACATAAACATTATTGCATGAAGTTTTCCTCTGTATTATGTAAATAAAAATATTTGTGTTACAATAAATACTATTACCTAATTTATAAAAAGTACTTTTAACTGAAATAATTGGTTGCACTTATGTTTACCTTTATTTAACCTATATTTACTATTGCTGGGCGGTAACTATGACCATTTATTTCTATCATAATTTTACAATATCTTTAATATAATTTATTAAATTACTAATTGCAATTACCACCTATTTAGTCGGTAATTATGAGCATCAAATATGTTCATCATATTATTGTTAATTAGTCTATTTTGTGGTTTTCTTAGAAAAGGAATCGTCAGCTTGCTATGAATTTTTGTGAACTGGCTTATTTCCTGCAACAATCTGCTATGTGTCTCGTTTTGTCGCAATGATACTTGCTCAGGTTGTCGCCTAGGTGGCTGCTCGTATTGCGATTGCGGTGGATGGTGGAGTGTATGATTAAGATCAGGTTTTCGCTGATGTGGCCATTCCACCACCGTGTCATGATGATTTTGTATTTGCTGAGGTTTCTTCTCGGGTTGTGGCTTAGGCTGCCACACTGGTTGCCATCTTCGTGGCCATTCGAATGGCCCTTCTGGTTGTGGCTTTCGTTGTTGCTCGATTTGTTCTTTGCTTGTCTGCTCGAGTTGTTCCTTGCTTTGTTCCTTGCTTAGTTCCTTGCTTTTTTCCTTGCTTTTTTCCTTGCTTTGTTCATTGCTTTGTTCATTGCTTTTTTCCTTGCTTTTTTCCTTGCTTTGTTCCTTGCTTTGTTCCTTGCTTTGGTCCTTGCTTTGTTGTTCCTTGTGTTTTTGGTCGGGTTCCCACTCAAGTTTTCGCTTAAGTTCTTGAGATAGTTCAAATTTTCGAGTAGGTTTCCGCTCAAGGTGCCACTCGACCCGGCGCAATGTTGGCCACACAGTTACTTGCTCAGGTTGCCAGTTGATTTGTCTCTCAGGTAGCTTTAAAGTGTATTTCTGTGTTATTACCGTTTTGGAGGCAACAGTGGTCGTTTTGAGTTCTGCAATATAAAAATATGAGAAACCATTTAAATCTTCGACTTACCTTGCGCAAGCGTGGTAATATTTTTGCATCTTCAGTATATTGAGGAGTATATTAAGGCTGGTTTTATTGTTGTACGTAACTTAAAACGTAACTTTCTTTTAATTTGTACTAAATGTGAAGTAAAACATCGTTTTTTTACTTTGAAGAAAATATTAGTAGGGGGAAATCTTCATGGATGTCCTCCAATCTGGAGTGACGATTCCAAACTAGTGTTCACTAAAGCCACCCACTTGTTTTCACGCAAATTTTCTTTAGGGAGCTGTGTGGTGTGACTTCCCCTGTCCTAGACTATTGCAGAGATCCTTTTAGTTCTTTAGACTAAGGGCCGAGTCACAACGGCCGCGGCCAGCAGAGACGCGGCGACACTTTCTGTGTTAAATAATTTTATCTTTATACTTAAAGGACTAGTATCGCGTGAATGGCTTGCAAGCTTGACGCGTCGCTGCCGGCTGCTTTCATTCCGGTGTGATTCGGCCTTAATAGGGCAATACCTTTTAGTCTAAAAGACTTATAGCGTGACACGTGTGAAGCACAATTCGTCAGTCTTCAATAGGTTTGGTTAGAGCACTAACTGCAGTAGTGTATATGAGTAGCCTCTTGGTCTAAATGTCAGTTAGTGGTCCTAACTATTACGTTGGAGCTCGTGTGTTTATTTCTCACCCGGGACTAATGTTTGTGTGATGATCATGATCATTTGTTCTGTGTCCATGTATATGTATATATTTAGGAATATAAAATGTTTGTCAGTTGTTTATTACTCATACCACAAAATCTGCTGCTCTGCTACCCTGGACTGAATGGTGTATTGTGAAAGTTGTGAAATATATTATTGTTCGCCATATCTCCGCCGGAACCAAGAGTGGCATCAAATAATTAAAATGCATTACTCAGCGAAGGTTCTAGAATCAAAGTGCGTCCCAAGGTCTGGCAAATCTTAGACAGATTCAACTACTTAGTGCGGAAGAACTATATTTTATTATTACTGACGAAAAGTACGAGTATCAAGAAGGCCCTGTGTACATCACGATTTTAAACGCGCCGGTAACGTGCGTTTTGGAAACGCTCGTCTACAGCGCGTTTTTGTCCTCTTAAAAGTCTACAGGCTGCGTCTGATTCGAATGCGTATCGCGTGTGTATCACTACTAAAGTCAACGGCGTGTTTAAAAATATGGTGTGATTACGCCCTAAGGGAATTTGTATCTTCCGTCTTTATCAGAATATCAGAATGTCTTTTTAGGTGTTTTTTTTTTTTTTAGGTAGGTAAAAATCATCCAATGACGAGTCCCACCCTTGGGCGGAGCGGGAAACAAGTGTCAGACTCTTACTGACTAAACAACCTACCCCATTCCAACGTTGCCATATACACACCAGGGCCAGAGCCTTCCTTTCAGACTCGAACCCATGGCCCCAGTTGGCTTCGACCCTTTTGCAGGGTCCCTACGGTTTGCTGACAACTCCTTGAGGCGCGCGGGAACAGTGCGCGCCGTCGACGACTGGGCTTGGTCCGGACGGTTACCAGACGATTGGACGGCGAGCTACCCATTGCTCGCCATCCACAAGCCCGCGCCTACGGTGGCCGGAAATCGGGATCGGAATCTCGGCGGCGTCTCGGGCGTGAGCGCCGTTGTCTTAGGAGGTCGGCTTCCTCCTTTGCTAGCATTACTGCTTCGCAAAAGGAGGCGACCGCCTGCCACTCCTCTTCGCTCCGGACCATGGCCTCGACCAAGGCCCGGCGCGAGAGATCGCCGCCGCCGATCGCCCCCACGAGGACACGGCGATGCTCTGCCCAAGCGGGGCAAACCTCGACCGTGTGCTCCACCGTATCCTCCGGGCGGTCCACACAGTGGCGACACCCGGGCGTCTCTTCCGCACGAATTCGATGCAGGTACCTCCCGAACTTACCATGTCCGGTAAGGACCTGCGTCATGCGGAAAGTAAAAACGCCGTGAGTTCTTTCCAGCCACGCCTCAAGGAGAGGCATAACCGCCATAATTATGGCGTGCCCAGCACTGGGTTGCGATAGCTGCTGACGCCATTTCACCATCACGCTCTTTCCGCCACGCCTTGACATGTTCAGGCAGCGGAGTTTCGCCCCGGCGTTGCACTTCCATGCGCAGATCGTGCATGCGTGCAAGGACTGTTGCCTCCAGATCCCATGGTGGCAGGCCAGCAAGAAGGCTCGCCGCTTCACGGGAAATCGTTCGGTACCCCCGGATCACGCGTATTGCCATGACCCTCTGGCATGCGTTCAGCTGGGCCCTCGGTTGCTGCTGCAACGACGGCGCCCACACTGGCGCCCCGTAAAGGGCCATGGACCGAACGATTCCTGCGTAGAGCTTCCGGCAGGGAGCGTCCGGACCCCCAAGGTTCGGCAGGAGCCGCTTGAGGGCAGCCCCAGTACGATTCAGCTTGGGAGCCAGACGACGGAAATGTTCCTTGAAATTCCACCGGCTGTCGAGGACGAGTCCTAGGTACTTCATCGTCGACCCGACGCCGATGTGAACCCCCCCTACCGTTAGCTGGGAATTCGGTGGCGGCGTGCTCCGAGGGCCATGAAAACACATGGCCTCAGATTTGTGCAGCGCCACCTCGAGTCCCAACTGCTGGATCCTTTCAACTGCTATCGCAACCCCGCGTGTCGCTAGTTCGACCGCCGCCTGGTACGACTCTTCCTGCGCTAGGACCAGCGTGTCGTCTGCGTAGCAGACCACGCTGACCCCGTCAGGGAAGTCGCCGCGCAGCACGTAGTCGTACCCGATGTTCCACAAGGGTGGTCCTAGTACCGATCCCTGCGGAAGAACCGCACGACAGTCTTTTTAGGTGTTATTATTAAATGTTTGTAATGAAAATAATTTACTACTAACTTCACCATGCGACGCGACGGCATCTGGAGTGGCCTTGAAACATCGTCATCTAGAATATTCCTGGCCTCACGTATAAATACGAGCTCCCAACAGGAAGCGAGTCAGTTTGATTTCGACGGCGAACAAGTGCGATCTACCTACGCCATATTCTTAAAAGGAGAAAACCTTTTACCGTCTAAATCAAAAGAGACATACCTATTTAAAAACATATGAAGATCTTTGATGACGAATCAGGTTTTTATTATTTTTGTTTTCCTCGTATTCGTCGTAATGAAAAGTACAGTGTTTACCTCTGGCTAAAGAGTTACTTAGTTCCTCGAACTATATATAAACAACGTGTCGGGACTAAATAACTTACTTACCTCTAGTTTAACAATGTACTATTTTTATAGAATTTTTAATGTCTCACTTATTATTAATTGCACTGGATGATCGCATTTGTTAAATCAACTAATTCACAACAATAAAGTCACTCCCCTGTAAAAACAATAGTTAATCGCATGTGTTATTACATTCTTATGCAATCAGATTATCTTTAATCTCATAGTAAATGTATATTTATTTTATGAATAACGTACAAGTACTAGTCCGTTTTTTTCACCGGATAACGGACCGTGTTTTTTACCGGATTCGCGGTGGTGTATTCATAATGTGTACGTGTATATGCACCGGACATCGGTCCGGCGAACAATTAAAGACAAAACAAAAAACACGGTCCGTTATCCGGTGAAAAAATGGACGACTACAAGCGCTCTTACGATCATATCATCATGGCTCAGATATTCTAAAAAATTGAAAACATCGGAATTCACCTCTTGGCTGTCATAAAGAAAACTGATATTATGTTGTTAATAAAAGAGTGATAAAATAAAAATAACGATTACAATTGAAATGTTTAATACTTAACTGTATACAAGGAGTACTATTTCAGTCATCATTCTAGTCCACGTTGTAATCTGAGTATGAAAACTATATATTAAGTTTTTTTTTCGACAAGTATGGTAGGCATAGTTTTTATTTTTTTTTATTTATTGCCATTTTACACTAACACTTTACACCACACATATAAATTTTAGGCACATATTAATAGATAGCGATAAGCACATAAAATATTACACACTAGCTTTTGTCAGCGGCTTCGCCCGCGTACATAAAACATAGCCTATGTCACTCAGGAGTAAAGCAGCTTTCTATTCTTGCTAAAAATTTTCCAATCGGACCAGTATTTCCAGAGATTACCCCCTACAAACAAAAAAACAAAGTTTACCTCTTTATTATATTAGTGTAGATGTAGAAGTGTAGATAGTCAAAAGTCATGTGCGGACTTACTGATTTTCGCAGTAACGTACTAAAAAAAAATATTCTGGATGATTATTCTGGAAAGGATGCGTACACCGGCTTCTGAAAGACATTATACTCGTAAATCGTCCCTAAATTCAAGCATTAAAAATGCAGAAAGATGTTTTGCCAATAGTATTAAAAAAAACTAAATAACTGCTTATTAATAGTTATTTACTTTTTTATAGCACCCCTCGTTTTTATGTATCAACTAGCTTTTGCCCGCGGCTTCGCACGTGTGGTATTGGGGTTGGGGTTGGGGTTTCCGGGATAAAATGTAGCCTACGTCCTATTCCGGAGTGTATCCTATGCCTGTGCCAAATTTCATCCAGATCCGTCCAGCCGTTTTGGCGTGATTGAGTAACCAACATCCAAACATCGTAACTTTCGCATTTATAATATTAGGTAAGATAATCTACATCTACACTAATATAATAAAGAGATAAAGTTTGTTTTTTTATTTTTTTTTTTTTTTGTTTGTAGGAGGTAATCTCTGGAACTACTGGTCCGATTCGAAAATTTTTAGCAACAATAGAAAGCTGCTTTACTCCTGAGTGACATAGGCTACATTTTATGTATTCGGGCGAAGCCGCTAGCAAAAGCTAGTATTATACAAAGTGGATACGACAGATGAGTTTTCCTTAAAAAGAATCATTGTACACACCAATATGAAACTTTTACTAAGAGACCAACCCAAAAATCACGAAAAAAATACCCACTGCTCCATAGATTTATATTCACATAAATCGACAAAATGTATGGAGCAGCGTGATTTTTTTTTCTCATACATTTGTTGGTCTCATAGTAAAAGTTGTAGTGTAGTGTGTATAATGATCTTTTTTTTTTGTAGCAATTATTGTCCGATTGATCCCCACAAACGATTAAGGCTCTATCTTTATTGGATGCCCGAACGGAGAGCTACATAACAATAGGTAAGTTGAACCCAAATGCCTTCTTTGGCTGGAAATAGAGGGACACCTGGAAGCTGTTTTGAACAATTCCTCAGCCTTGCAAATTAATTTTTAGACTTGCTATAAACTAAAACATATTTAAAAAAAAATGCTAACGGTCATAATATACTTACGATTTTCTTATTGTCTGGATTATCTATTGTAAAAATTAAATAAAAATAATTTAGGAAAAAAAGTATTACGTGCCTCAATTCTTATAATGATAAATTACTTGTGATACTGCAATACCTACAGCGCTGTCACTCTCAGTCTACAAGTAACTAAAAATATTTACAAAAACAAAATACTATTATGAAGCATTCGAGCGATTTACTTAATATCTACAGAATTGATCAGAAAAATAGAGAACTATAAAGCAAATTTTTGTTTGTTAATCTTTTAAACAATCTGAATTATTGATAATTCAATATTAACAGTCCCATTTTTAATCGATATTAAAAGTATTTTAAGAGGCAGCTTTATAATGTTTTTCATATCTTCTTAAATCAGCTACGTTATTCTAAAGTTAACAGAGGGTCTGCTTATTCTATACAGCATTTTTCCTGAATAATAAGAAATATTTTTATTTGATTCTGTTATCAGTTCTAGTTTTTTTTTATTAGATGTGATACCATTGAATAACTTCACACATAATGACTTCTTCTGTTCTAAGGCGGAGTGAGAGGGTGACATGCTGAATTGCTGAGTCTGGCAGTAATTAACAGCAGTGGGCAGTAATGACCTCACAATTTCAAGTAAATCCGAAGATTTACGTAACCTGTTCTAAAAAACGATAATTTCAATTTTTTTTATTTCATTTTTTTTCATACTATGTACTGTGATATTTCAAATGACATTACCTACACTCTGTAACCTTATTTTCTTAATAAATTTATTATTATTATTACATGCCACAATTTCATGCAGCGCAGGGTCCAAAATGCTCATTGCCCTTTCTTCCTTTCTTCCTTTTTTAGATTGCAATTATGTTATACTTACCGTCTGTCGAAGATCTATCTATAAATAAATAATAGAAAAATATATATTCAATAGGTACTTTAAGCGTCAGCGGTTAAGAAACAAGAAAAAGGTCTGTCATTTTATTGAAACTTTGCTACGCTTTAAGGTAGCTCTAAGTCAATACTCGTATTGAACAAATTTTCATCTACACTATATATTGAGATAATATACTACTACTGGCCTGTCAGTCTAGTAGTTAGTGAACCTGACTGCTATGCCGGAGGTCGTGGGTTCGATTCCCACCCAGGACAAATGTTTGTGTGATGAGCACGATCATTTGTTCTGTGTCTGGGTGTAATTTATCTAAAATATATGTATATATTTAGAAATATATAAGTATGTTTATCAGTTGTCTAGTACTCATAACACAAGCTCTGCTTAGCTTGAGACTAGACGGCTTTGTGTGATAGTTGTCGAATATATTATATATATATTATATTATTATTATTCCATTTATTTACATTTTATCATATTTTATACATTTTTAAATATTTTCTTAACAAAATAATAAAAAAAAAACATTTAAAAATATAAAAAATAGTCGCCCACCGGCATCGAGACAGGGTCCAAGCTACCGGTGGTCAGGGCTCCAGAGTGAGGAACCTCCGGACAATACGCGCCGTTTCCAAGAGTACTGCCTTCTGAATCAGACCCTTGATCCAGCTACCTAACGAGAGCCTCCTCAGATGTTGGTCGAGGCTCTTGGCTATTAAGCCATTGGCCGTCACGACTATCGGCACAATGACTGCTGTGTCCACTTCCCACATGTCGACAACCTCGCAAGCCAAATCAAGATACTTAGTTTATCTTTCTCAGCTTATTATTATTATTATTAAAGAGGTAAAGTTTGTGTTTTTTTTTTGTTGTAGGAGGTAATCTCTGGTATTACTTTTAAAATTTTAGCAACAATAGAAAGCTGCTTTACTTCTGAGTGACATAGGCTATGCTATTTATGTATGCGGGCGAAAAGCTAGTAAGTTTATATTGCCCTTCAATGTATCCCAATCATCATCATCAGCCTTATTAATGTTCCTACTGCTGGGACACAGGCCTCCTCTCTAGGAGAGGGAATGGGCCAGAATCCATCACGCGGGCCCAGTGCGGATTGGTGGATGTCACGTGTCTTTGAGTTTTTGGTTCTAGGACATGCCGGTGGTAGGCAATGTATCCCATTGATGGGCATAAATACTCTCAGTCCTGGATAATTTCTGGCCCAAGTGGCTTAGCAGACATAAATTAGATTGTCACAAACAGCACTTCACCCTTTTTCACTTATTTACGAGATTTATGCCTGAAGGGGTACTAAGTGTTTAGTTGCGAATTTCATATCATTTTGAAATCATATTTAGAAACGCATTAACATTATCAATTAGGGATAGCTAGAGATGGCCTACTAATTATGGATAGCTAGAAATGATCGTATCTGTAAATTAACTGACAGATACATAAACAAATTTACTGAAACTAGGAGCGTAAAATTGTGCAGAAGGTTTCGTTTTTTGATGCATGCGAGCACTAAAAGATGATTTTTCAATAGACACCCTCATTTTTTTAGGGGGTCATACGAGGTCCTTATGTTTATAAGAAGAAATTTACATTCATGCGGATGAAGCCGCTGGAAGAACTTAGTTAAAAAAATAGAAATAAATACATTACTTTGTAAAGAATTCGAAAAGATTCTAGCTTATCTATTGTGTATGAAAGTGAGTCTTATTGATTTGACATAGGTACTTCATTCTTAATTGATTTCGGAAAAAAACAATCTCATGCTTTTAACTCGATTATATGTATAACGATACATTTACGACTACAATCCTGGAAGGGATATGTTTATTTATTTACTAGCTTTTGCCTGCGGCTTCGCCCGCGTACATAAAATATAGCCTATGTCACTCAGGAGTAAAGCAGCTTTCTATTGTTGCTAAATGTTTTCCAAACGGACCAGTAGTTCCAGAGATTACCTCCTACAACCAAAAAAAACAAACTTTACCTCTTTATTATATTAGTGTAGATTTAAACTTTATGTACTGTAGTGGTACATAGCGGATTTAATGCTTCCAGGCATTCTCTCCCAGTCAATCTTTTGGTTAATCTGTATTAGACCTTAATGTCAAGCCGTTTTTTAATTAGAGTGGGAAATCATGAAATAAATTCTCATGCTCTAGGGGGACCGAAAAAGATTGTCAAACATTTAATTTTTAGGTTAAAACCCACATGTGTTTTTTCAGTAGCATAAATAACCAATAACAAGCTCCGCCCGCGTGAAAGTAGGTTTTTTCATACAATTTTGAATCCCTATTTCTTTCGCTTAGGGACAGAATTTCGTAAAATCCTTTCTTAGCGGATGCACCTAAGGAACCCACTCGAAATTCTAAGTTTGTAGGTGATTTATCAGTGATTGGTATTTCTTTCTTTCATATATTATACACCTTTACCTTTATATATCCCTTTGAGGGTCGATTCGGAACATGAAAAAAAAAGGAAAAAAAATATTAAGTTAAAATAAAAATAAAAACGAACGTTCGAAATTGATTTCTTTAAGAAAACGTCAGCAGGGCCAGTTCAATTACCTGTAGGTAGTTAGTACGCAACGACTGAAAACTACCTACGAGGTCGGTCATTGATTCGTTTACTTAAAAAATGAATTTTGTATATGCGTATATCGATAAGAGATTTATAAAAAATCTTTCTTTTTATTTACACAAATCTATAGTGTTTCATGTACCGGATCTACACCCCACGGGATTAAAACGATCAAAATTTAACGTTGTTTAGGTATGTCAAAAATAATAAAATAATATTTATATAAATAGTGTACATTGTTATATGGGTTGGCTTTAAACTGTTGGTAATATTTTAGGGGAGAGAATTATTATTTTCAAGCTCTGAATTAATACCAATATTCTTGTATGCTGAAGATATATAAAAGAGGAGAGCTTTAGAACTTATCTTCTTTTGTTAAAGGAGTTGGCGAAAAGGCTATTTTTTTATGTAAAAAATCACTTTATTATTTCCCAAGATCTGGGTGGAATGGGAGAATGTGTCAGTTTCGGTGTTTCTTCTCAGGGTAGTCAGCTAGGAAACACCGGCCTCATCTAGTATCAAAAGACGAAAAAAATATTGACGTGTAAAAGAATTTGTAAAAACCTACGTACAAAATAAAATCATTTATCATTTACCTCAGGGACGTTTCGCCCTGATTATGGCGAGTCCCGAGTGGGCACAGGTGGATTTTAGTCAGTTGAAGTTTGACACGTCCTCTCGCTCTACTCCAGACCGAGAGAAGTCATTGGATGATTTTCTGACTCCCAAAAAATATGGGTAGTGTATTGTGTGTGCCTGGGTGTAGTCGTCTCTAAGCAAGTTTTAAATATGAAAGAAATACTTACTTCCTCCAGGTCCAAGCCGTTTTATTTTAACTGGTTGTTTGATAGCGTCCTCCATGGATCCCCACGCTATACTGAAGGCTCTCTGAAAGGATGTTAAACTATAGAAATAACAAATATAATAACAAAAAAAAAACAATAATTAAAAATACATTTTAATGAGTTAAAAATAACGAATTAAATTGCATAGACCATGAAGTATCAATAATAATTATAATGAGTTAAATAAATAAAATAGTTTAATAAATAAAATAAATTTAAAAAATTCGACGATTATAAAGAAGGAACTAAATTATCGAGTTGTAGCCCAAATTCAAAATTAAAACCCATATTCACACTTACCCTTAGAGTCACTTTTATACATGCAGCCCAGTGGATATAAAAAGCCTTTAAAAACACACATTTATCTTATGGCCATATTTTTTTTACCACCACTACAACATATTTTTCAAGATCATTTTCTTTATATAAAAAAGATGATCTTCAAAAAGTGTTTAAAAAATTACGACTTAGCTTATAGTTTAACTATACCACTACATATTTCCATTATAGAATAAAAATATCCCACACCAATAATTAAATTCAAATAGTTCAATAGTTGTGTTTGGAACGCGCATGCCGCTATGGAGAAGAACGTGCAAGATACTCCAAGGATACTTTTAAATCATATTATGAGTTACGTGTAATCTTAGTTGAATATTTCATGTTGCTTCAATCACGTGAGCACAATGTAGATAAATGATGAAATTAAAAAAATAATAATAAAAAATAGAAATTGATATAAGCCACTAGCAGTTAAGAGATGACCAATCTCAAATAAAGGTGTCTACACACCTAACCCGGCCCGCCGCGCCGGCTCGAACCCGGTGGCAAGGCCTGCAGCCACATTTTAACGATCTTGCCTTTAAAATCAAGTCCCCAACATTGCCGCCGGGTTCATGCCGGGGAGGGCCGGCTATAGCTAGTGTGTAGACTCCTTAACTATACTCGTTCACGAGCATGACGCGTACATCTTCCCCACTCAGCTTATGCATTTTGAAGGAAATGACCAAAAAACACGTGCCACCGTCAGTAAGATATTTAAGTCAGCATGTCTTAACTACCATGCTAGTTTATTTCAAAAAAGTAGTCATTATGTAATAATGCTCCAAGGTACTTCACATTTACAAAATATGAAAAAAAAGATAGTGTTTTTAAAGAAGATCGGTCACGTCCCATATAAAAAAAACCCAGACCCGACAGAAAAGTGACATCTCTCAATTTTCTTGTTATTATTTATATAATCATATTATATAGTTTTTATATTAGAATTCAATGGCTAACACCAAAATATGGCCTTATGTTTTTGTTCAGGCGTTACCCTAAAAAAAAAATACAAAATGTCTACTTATCTATACAATTCGTAAATGTTTGTAACTAAATGACGATAAATAGTTATGGGATGTATCCAGGAGACCTGGATATACAGCTGAATTATATAATTTTTGAATTCCTAGTACTACAATCAACTTAGGGTACATTCACTACACGTTACAACAAAAATATATTATACTAGGAATTCAAAAATTATATAATTCAGCTGTATCTCCAGGTCATCTGGATACATCCCGTAACTATTTTATCGCCATTTATTACGAATTGTGTAGATAAATAGGCATTTTGTACTTTTTTAGTTCACAGCCTGAACAAAAACATAAGGAAATATTTTGGTGTTAGCCATTGATTTCAAATATAAAAACTATATAATATGATTATATAAATAATAACAAGAATACTGAGATATGCTACTTTTCTGTCGGGTCTGGGTTTTTTTTGCCGGTTCTTCTTTGATTTAGCTATTGTTTCCAAATATAAAATGTATATTTACACACTAATGTCTATATTTATTTTATTCTCTCTAGAAATTTCAGTTAAAATAAGCAATACCTTTTTATAAAATTTAATAATAATCTGTCTTCTCTCCAAGTATGTGTGATAAATAATATATATTTTTTTTAATTTATTTAACTTTTATTTAAAAAAATATTAAAATATTTATAAATTTGTAAATATTCTATCTAAAAGTAAATTATTTTTGTTTGGATTGATACTTTAAATAAATACATTTAAAATTAAATTTTAACAATAAAATATCAAACAACTCTATGTAGAGAACCAACTAAGAAATCATTGAAAAAAATCAGCTGTCGCCGATATCTATACATACTCGTATAATATTATAAACGTCTACGAACATATATAATTATGAAAGTATGAGCAAATTTGTGTACATTCATCCTAATTTACAATATTAAATCTTGTTAGATCCAAAAAAAAAGTAAAACAATTAGGTTTAGGTTTCTCTAAAATAATAATATAATTATTGTTAATTCTTTTATCAAAATAATAATTGCAAAATAAGAATTTGGTAAGTAATATAATAGTAAAAAAAATATTCACCAAAATTATTACAAACGCTAGTAGAATTTGTATGTAAGTAAATGACACAATTTATGTATTGGCTATTTCCATCACATTTAATTATTAGTATCACTTTCAAATATTGATAAAAAAAATGTATATTACTGCCATTCAGAATATCCCAGAATTGTTATTCTATCTAAATTTCCGCACCAAAACCGTTCGCTATATTTGGTAAAGCATGCATGCATATAAAATGCTATAAAATTGTTAGTTGCCTATAAAAAAAAATAGTAAAATAATTACATTTTAGTAACAAACTACTTTCGTTAAAAATATACGAATAACCGTACATCACACACTATCAACTAGATAAATGATTAAATTTAACAAACTACCCGTTCTAGTCACTACCCACAAACAAATGGACTTACCGAAATTTCCATGGGTAGGTTACTCAAAAATTCCACAAATGTCCCATAACTGTGGTCCATAAAACACACAAGTATCACCACAGATATGGCGAACAGAGACCTCATTTCACTGTTTGTCACCCATAGACACCATTCACTTCGGCGGCTCAACGAACAATGGTATTCGTTTCTTCCTTGCAAGTTAAAACAGCATAACTTCTTTGCTATTAGTATTGGAAATCTAAACATTAGTATTGGCTACACACGTGCGTGTCCTAATGTTTTGGTTTTGTAAGATAAACAAGACTGCGTCCTATCTGGCTTGTACCAAATATTTTGTCTACACGGATGGAAAAGAATAAAATAAAATTATAAAGAAAAAAAAATCTTCTGTTCGGGATATAAACAGCAGGTTTGTAATACGTGGCAAATAAGTTGAACCATATGCTATGTTTTTTTTTCAAATGTTTCGGTCACTTGTTCGCAACGAACACTCTATGGAGCGACTCGTTGTTCAGGGACAAGTAGAAGGGAAGCGGTCTCGTGGGCGCTCACCTACGCGTTGGACAGACCCCATTAGAGCTACAACACAAACCTCCATGGTCCAGAGTTCCCGAGACGCCGTAAACCATGTTAAGGGGAGCCTACGAAAATGCAACATAATCAACCACGACTACTCTGTCAAGAGTGAAGGACTAAGGAGGATATGCTATCTGAAAATCGGTTATAATCCTTGTCACATAAATTGATCTATCGACCTGGTCGACCTTGAATGCGCACTGACTGATTTTCGAGGCGAAGTGAAAGACTACTTGTAATGACATAGTATATGATTCAATTTAGTTGCCGTGTACAATACAAACACAAAGTGAAAGAAAACAATAGGATAAACAGAATGCGCCGAGCGTGCCTAAACATCGCGCACTGCACAAATATTTGTATTTGTTTTTAAATCTTCGTATATGAATGAGAGCAACAGATTGGTTAATTATTATTATTCATTATATCTAGCTCATACTGTCCCACTGCTGGGCAAAGGCCTCCTTTCATTCTTTCCAGTGTTCTAGGTTTTGAGCCACTTCTTGCCAATTCTCAAGGATTCAAATCTCCCCGCCATCCCCCTGTTGGTCTGCTGGGACCCCTTCGATAATTAACTAAATTTAAATTAAGTATTGTAAATTCTGATCATTTTTGACAGACTTTTACTGACTCCACCCCGTTCCTACGTTGCCTTTTTATATACCAGGGCTAGAGACTTCCTTTTAAACTCAAAACCATTGGCCCCAGTTGGCTTCAACACTTAAATTCTGATCGTCTCAATTTGTTTGCATTTTTAATGTCGTAATACTTGCAAATCAATTCGTTTCTAGCTAGATTAGCGAGATAAAAGGCGACTACTTTGTAATTGGAAGGTATATGTCTTAATTTTTTTTTTTTGAGTTGCTAAATCATGGAATGATTTATCTTGCTTTGTGTGAAATTGGAGTTTGTATTCAACTTTTATTGAATAAAACCTCACCAATGTCATATAGTTGCATTTGTGTTCTAAGACTACGGTTTTTTTTCCGAAAATCTCCGCGGGCCTAGTGACCATCGGCCCTATCGAACATCGCAACTGGTAGAGGTCCCATACCGTTTGCTGACATCTCTTTGAGGAGCGAGTGGGATCACTATAAGCTGTCAATTTGGGATCGGTCAGGTCGAATACCGAAGCCCGTTTTTTTTTATTTGGAAATATTTGTAGCGCCTCCTATGGCGTCCCATAAGAACTACAAGAATCCTGCATCGCACAATCAAAGTTTTTCGCGTGATTTGAATATATACGGCAGCCTAAAATCAACTATCGGGCAGTAGCCTGCCAGACAAAACACCTGTCCGGTCGGAAGATTTTTCGTTTTCAAAGAAGGCGTGCGTGACTTTACTCTCTGTTCCGCAAACATCCAAAAATCTTTACTGACTGATTCCATTTTTAGTTACACTTTGCGATCTAGGCCCAAAGTAAATTTTTTAAACGTTCCTGCAATGATATGTCCTATAAGTTTTGTCTCCAATAAAAAATAATAAAACTAAAGGAGAAGTGACCATCATCATCATTTCAACCGAAAAACATTCAATGTTGGACACAGCAAGTGTCCCTCAGATGTCGCCACAATAACTGGTCTTGCATCGATTTGATTCCGCGACCCTCACACCAGTTCATCGGTCCACCTTGTGGGAGGCTCTCCTCGGAGAAAATATTTGTTAATTTTTCATCATCCTCATCATCAATTCAGCCGAAAGACGTCCACTGTTGGACATAGGTCTCCCCCAAATGTCGCCACAACGACCGGTCCCGTGCGTCTTGATCCAATCGAATTCCAGCAACCCTGATCAGGTCGTCGGTCCACCTTATGGGAGGTCTTCCAACGTTACGTCTTCCGGTACGCTGGAATGTTAATTTTTCAACCATAATTAAAAAACAAAAAAATTCGCAAACTGTGACGCAATAAATTGCCTGCACCTACGCAGAAATGTGATTTCATTCAGGTTTGTTGTGAAAAATTGCGTATCAAGACAGTGGTATGAAAGGTGATTATGCGCCTGCCCATTAATGTTACGGTACCTTTCTAGATTTTTCTTAACTAGCTTGAAGTCGACTTCCAGTATAATACTTTACATGGATTACCGGTCTATGAGACTACTAGAACTTGTTGTTTATGATGAGCTCAAAAAATAAATCCTAATAATCCAATAGCTAATCATCATTACATAGTATAAAACAAAGTCGCTGTCTGTCCCTATGTATGTTTAAATCTTTAAAACTACGCAACGGATTTTGTTGCCGTTTTTTTTTTATTAAATAGAGTGTTTCAAGAGGAAAGTTCAAATGTATACATGTTTTCAGATTTTCTGGCGTCTTCTGAACCTATAACGACTGTCAAAAATCTACAAATGACAAGTTAGAATTAAATTTTTCTCGTTTGTAATTTATGACAAACTATAATTATTTCACTTGGTTTTTATTTGGATGAATTGTTAGTATTTCATTATTTTTTCTACTTAAGTATACTCATTAAAACTTATCAAATACTTTTTGAATCACAATTATTATTTTTATTAGTAAGTCAAGTCAAGCGAAAAAAACAAACCCACATGATTTAGAGGTTCTCATAATGAGGACCAAGGAAAAAAGGAGAAGTTTTTCATACACTCCCATTTTTCTCCCGAATCGAGATGAGGAAAAAGCACAAAATGCCAAAAATCTTTCATGTCGCCGTGACATTGTATCTGATTTTATAGCCAAGATATGTTACAAGGAAATATCATGGAAATACTACGTTGTGATTTCTGAAATATGGCGGAATAGATAGATATGAATACATAGATATTAAATATCACCTTATTTCTTGACTAGCTGTTGCCAGCGGTTTTGCCCGCATGATAACATAAAATTTTCCTAAAAAAATATAATAAGTATACGTTGAGGCATTACTGGAACTCTCTTCCACATTCCTTTCGCGAAAAGTCTTCTTTGTTAAAGACTTCCTCTTTAAAAAGAAAATTAAAGAGCACTTCCTTTTGCAATTAACCTAATATTAGTATTTATTGTTAACATATAAAAATAATTATTTACGTAGGTATATATTTTACACTGGATCTACCTTCGAATGTAATCTCACGATCACTCAAAGTATTGTTACGCTATAATTATATTTCTTACTAGCTTTTGTCAGCGGCTTCGCCCGCGTACATAAAATGTAGCCAATATCACTCAGGAGTAAAGCAGCTTTCTATTGTTGCTGATTTTTTTCCAGTTGGAACGGTACTTCCAGAGATTACAAACCAAAAAACAAACTTTACTTCTTTATTATATTAGTGCAGATATTATACTTTAGTAATCTTTGTTTTTCTTTTTGTTCCTTTTATTTACGCACCTGAAATATTTTCACTTCATCACCCTAGGTAGAGAATGTCTAAGGCATTAAAGTTTGTGTTACGTGTAAAAAAAGAAACAAAAATAAAAAAGGCAAAAATAAAATAAAATAAATAAATACCATTGGAGTATTCCTCATTCGGCAACAATTTTTTCAGCACCAATCTATTTTTCTTTCGGCACCAACGGTGCGGTTGTTTCTAGTGATGGGATGTCTAATAAACTTATCGATAAAGTTTGAACTTTATTTATCCTTAGCACTTTTCCAGTGACAATGTATTATTGCTGAAGCAATTGTCACATGTCTTCGAATTTTTGGTTCTAGGACATGCCGGTTTCCTCACGATGTTTTCCTTCACCGTTTTGAGAGCAGTGGTGATGAAATAAATTACACAAAGTAATTCGCCTGGCTGGATTTGAACCCGCGACCTACAACTCGTAAGTCGGGGCCTTTACCACTCGGCCGCCACTGCTCTCAGGCGCGATATTTAAGATAAAGACACAATAAATAAATCTATTATAATAAATACAAATAATATTTGTACTCACAGCAACAATAAATATAGGGTTTGTGACGTGTAAGTGTTCTTTTTTAAACTTATTTACAAAAAAAAAAAATATCACTGAAAAAAATTATGACTGCAGCTGTATATTATAAGACAGATTATGTGCTACTGACAATGTTAGTTCCTGATGAATTCTAAGTATTATAATAGAATTAATGATACTCTCAGCAAATTGATTGTTCTATGTTTCTAAATAGTTCTATTGTGAAAGTAGATATATCAACAATATTGGGATGTGAAAAAAAAATGGATGAAAAAAGACTAAGACGGGAATGTCGAGATGGATGTGTGGTGTTACGAGATTGGACAAAATGAGAAATTAGTATTTTAGAGAAAGTTTGAAAGTGGCGCCAGTGACTAAAAAGTTGGAAGGAATGACCATACCAAAACAAACGAGCATCGACCCCAAGTAATATAAGATGGATAAGTGTAGCAAGAACTAGAAGAAGACGGAAGTGCAGTGTTAGATTGACAATGAAAGTTCCTTTGTTTTCGATAGTCTATGATTATTTTAGGTAAAGTAATGTAGCGGGCGCACTTTGTGGCGAGACATCATCCGCGCTACAATAATTCAAGATCGAACCGGTTCGTATCTGGGGCGCATTTCAAATGTGGCGCTACAATTGTGGAGAAACAATTGTATGCCTGGTGTGCGGCCGGCTTAAGAAGAAATAAATCAGAATAAATAAAAGTTTGATTTTCTTGTTTTTGATGTGTTTTTATTTTTATTTTATTATTGATGCTTGTCATTGTTTACATTTTTTTATTATTACTTTATTTATTGTTTTTGTGCTTAGTTTTAAAATATTATAGTGCTTTTATGTTTTATTTCTTTTCATTTTTTTTGCCTCAAATTTAGCTTTATCTATCTACTAGATTTTGCCCGCGGCTTCGCCCGCGTGATATTGAGGGTGGGGTTGGGGTTTCCGGCATAAAAAGTAGCCTATGTCCTATTCTGGAGTGTACCCTATGCCTGTACCAAATTTCATCCAGATCCGTCCAGCCGTTTTGGCGTGATTGAGTAACAAACATCCAAACATTCAAACATCCAAACATCGTAACTTTCGCATTTATAATATTAGTAAGATAATAATTATGTTTGTAATCACAGCAACAATAAATATAGGTTTTTTAACTTGTAAAAGTGTTGGAAATGGAATGAATGATACTCTCAGCAAATTGATTGTTCTACGTTTCTAAATAGTTCTATTGTAAAAGTAGTTATGTCAACATTACCTTTTGTTTTCATTTTTCTTCTTTTCATTAGTATATATATGATATAAAATTAAAGATCATTGAAAAAATATTTTAAATATATGTTTAGAATAATTGTATGTTCGTCGTAGGTCGCGGGAAATGTGGATGTGTTTTACAAAAGAAGAATGTAATAATACTTAGTCTAAAAGAAATAATCTCACGCTCTTTAGTCTGTTTATATTATACCTGTGCAGGTACATAGTAATAGTAATGTTTACAGATCTAAAACAGTACTAGTGTTATAGTCCAATGCATATCAAATATGAGTTTGAAAGAAAAGTTTGCGCTCTGTGATCGCAATGCCCAAAAAACAAATTCGCGCTTCCAGGAAAAATTCGCCGCGGCCGACGCAAGTGCGCGTTCAATTTTCAATCATTTTCGTGGCACCGTTTTTTGAAATCAGATATCGTAAACAATAACAATGGCCAATAATAATTGTGAAACTTGTCACAAAGCACTAAGATCTTCTTTTTTCAATAGCCCTTACTGTCCCACTGCTGGGAAAAGGCCTCCTCCCCCAAGTTCTTCCAAATCTTCTTTTCCTTGTGACATCTCGGACCAGTCCTGTGGGAGAGGACTGGTCCCTAAGATCATCTATATATATATATAAAAGGAGAAACTGACTGACTGACATATCAACGCACAGCCATAACTACTGGGCCTAGGAGAGTAAGATTTTACACAAGGCTTCATTTTATGACGTAGGCGAACATTAAGAAAGGGTTTGGGAGAACCCTACTTTCACGCAGGCGAAGCCGCTGGCAGAAGCCTAGTCGAATGTAAAATGCGACAAACTACGTATATGGTATGATACAGAATACTTGGTAGTCAAGTTCGGCTCGCGTTTGACTAATTTTAACGGACTAATATGAATAGAAACGCAGTTTAAAAGAAATTTCTGAAACGTGACACACTTTCCATTCCCTTAAGACCTGAGCCAATCTTACACGGCATACCCACAAACATAAGAACTGGGTTTCTTTTGAGATGCCAGTCTATTCATGATGTATTTAGTACCAGCAACATGATGTGTAAGTGGCAGGGCCAGGGTGGGGGATTATGACAAAAAAAAACCTTAAAATATTATTGTCCTACCTCATGAACTCCCAAACACATCATAAAACGATTCTGAACGTTGTGTTGCGGTGTCACGAAATGAGCTTTTTATTTTCGTACCTATAAATATTTCGAGAAGACACTTTTCTATTTTAGGTAAACAACAAGGAAGACACTAGATACATCGATTTTATAAGGTTTATAGCTTTTGCCCGCGGCTTTGCCCGCGTGGTATTGGGGTTGGGGTTTCCGGGATATAAAGTAGCCTATGTCCTATTCCGGAATGTATCCTATACCTGTGCCAAATTTCCGGATCCGTCCAGCCGTTTTGGCGTAATTGAGTAACAAACATCCAAACATCGTAACTTTCGCATTTATAATATTAGTAAGATGGAATTCGCGCTGCGGGGCACACACCGCCAAATCAGATTAAATTTAAGAACTCAACTACTAATTCCCCTCATTCATTACAATTATAGAATGGTATCATCAAATTAGCATTTTAAATGAAAAGTTCGTTTGTATTTAGGGCGTACCATGACTTCTCCACATGTAGAGAAAGTACAAAAAGTCTTTGCTCAATGAAAACTTCGTTTAGCGTTTCGCACATCAAAAGAAAAAAACGGAACCATAACGGAAACTGTTTTTTTATTTTTATAAATAATGATTACATTACTTCATATAAATTACTGTTACTTAATTAATTGCTGAAAAGGAAAAACTATATGTCTTTACGCCAGTTTCCCCATACCCTTAACTCTTTCGAACAAAAAAAAATCTTAGACTTAAACAAAATAACCGAAAAAATATCCGAACCGCTATACTGTATTATAACCTAAAAGCAGGTAAAAACTATACTAATATTTCATTTGTACCCCGATCAAGATAACCAACAGCGCCTCTACAGAAATCTGTGCACATTCATGGTCCTAAGCGCGTGACGCAGCGGTTTGGAGTCGGTAAGTCGGAGTGTCGCCGCCACTACTTGAGGTAAGATTTCTGCTGACTCACATGACCGAGGCACACCGAGTCTACGCGTATTTTTTTTTTCCTTTTTTCGAATTTTCAATAAGTTGCAGTAGTAGTCTATGATATGATTACGTAAGAGGTAAATATACATTCAATAGTTAACACCAATTTTAGAGATAGTCCTTTATGTTATTTTTAATTCACATTGTTTATTTATTTTAGAATTTTTATTTCCTGTAAAATGTATTTTGGCTACTCAAAATAAGCAATTTATATATATTTTTTACTACAATTTTCATTACGTTAAAAGAGATTTATCAAATTACCGAAATTGGTTTTAACAGTGTAGCTCTCATTATTTACGAATCAATTTGTAGTGAATATCGTATTTTATATGTGGTATAGTATTATTAGGGCAGTGGTGGCCGTGTGGTAACGGCCCCGACTTACGAGTCGTAGGTCGCGGGTTCAAACCCAGCCAGGCGCATTACTTTGTGTAATTCATTTCATCACCACTGCTCTCAAAACGGTGAAGGAAAACATCGTGAGGAAACCGGCATGTCCTAGAACCAAAAATTCGAAGACATGTGACATCCACCAATCCGCACTGGGCCCGCGTGGTGGATTATGGCCCATTCCCTCTCCTAGAGAGAGGAGGCCTGTGTCCCTGCAGTGGGAACATTAAAAGGCTGATGATGATAGTATTACATTTCAAATATTCGGATAATTGGACAATATGTAGCATCATTAAAATGAGCGTAACTCAGATAATGCGGAGTTGAAAATTTTACTGTCTAAACAAAAAATTATCGTATTATAGTATGAGAAACACTAACCAAGTTAAATTACGAAAGTAGAAAGGCTATCACAGATGAAGAAACAAAATTAATATTCTACTAAATTATATTACAGATAGTAAATAGCTTGCAATGTATAAAACAAACTGAAAAAAAAACCACTTATCGTCATGCTTTAAAACAATGTTAAATTCAAAATAATATCTTGAAGGGTATTTGAAAAAAAACTAGTATAGAGGTTATATTACATCTCTAAACAATTCATTGTGGAACCTTATCTCCGGGCCATGGAATCAGTTGCTTCTCTGGTTTGGCGGTTAGCTATTAGGAGTGCTAATAAAAGAGGACAGTACACACAGCGTGACATAGTTTTAAGTCAAGATCATCTGATCTAGACATAAAACAATGTCTGCTGTGTAAACAAAATGTAGTATGTGTATACATGTAAAAACGTTCTAACAATTCACTTCACAGTGCAAACACAAAAAATGTCATATTGCACAATGTAGTAGATAAACAGGGAAGAACCTCAAAACTGAACTTGACTCGAATTTATATTTGTCAGCAGAGAAAAAAAATATTTTCAGGTTGGCGGCAGTTGACATGGTAAACAGAAAACACGATTTTGTTTGACATTTCATCGTATAGTGTTGTGACACTTTCACAGACTAAGCAAGGATGCTATGACACAATAATCGATTATGGCATCATAACATTATCGATTTATGTATATTTTAATGAGGGTGTTCTAAGATGTCATTCACCAGGTGGCAGCACTAAGGCGTCAGGTCCAGGCACCTGTCAAAACGCTTCTGTTACTGACATTAGCTAGACATCAACGTCAACGTCAAACGTTAGACTTCAGCGTCATATATAAGTTTTCAAAGTAAAAGACCTGACGGCTAAGTGGCGTTAGCTGGTGGTGTGAATATTTTTAAACACCCTCAATGATATATTCTAGTGCTAGACAATCCCACCTAATAGTAAACAGTGATGCAAAAGTTGATAGCGAGGCAAACTTGTTTATTAAGAGCTTTTCACTCTAGCCTTTTTTTAGCTTTTTAATAAAAGAAATAGTAACATATTTAAAGAAAAATAATAAAACAACTCTTAATACTTTTTAATTGCGGATGATCGATCGATCGATTATAATTGAGGACAGTGTAACTTTATTATACTGCAAGTGAGTATTCATTGTATTACGAATAAATACTAATTAAAATGATAATAGAATCCTAATAAATTATTTCAATGAATCTAAGTAAAAACTCAATAAAGATAATAATTATGAATTATCAAATTACTCAAATGGCCATGCGTCAAAAAGCGAAACTATTGGTGCGCAATGTCTTTTATTAAAAATTGCTCGATCGCTATAAAATCTACCCTAATATAATAAAGTAAGGATTGTGTTTTTTTTTGTAGGTAGTAGTCTCTGGATCCCATTGTTAAAATATGTATATGTATATATAGTGAGTAAATATATTTTATGTACGTGGGCGACGCCGCGGGCAAAAGCTAGTGTATTGTATTTATTATTTTTATAAATAAATATGAGGCATAAATAAATTCGTTAACCCTACACCTACATGATTGCTTTAGCAAAGTTTGTCGAGAATGCGGCCTCAATACATTTGCTAGCAAATACCGTAAATATATCAGAATGAGTTACATCCGCGTTGCAACGGAAAACTGTTTGTATTTTGTTTTAAAAAGTACATAGTATCTAAATTTAACAGTGACAAAAACATCAACCTATTTGAAAATATCAAAACTAAAAACATCTATGTACTGTACTCATGTTTGCAAAATAAATAAATTATTATGATTATAATTAAGCCATTACAATAAAGTACAGTCAGCAGCACATGAGACTATACAAATCTGTCAGATTTCTCCAAATCATTTTGAACCTTGTTATATTAAGAGTTGAAAATCGTTTGCAGAATTTTGACAGTTTGTTATAGTCTGATGTGGTGTTTACCGTACGTTAAAAGTTATTGCGGTGACTCCAAGATATTAGTGCTAAAATTGATGATTGCTGTGATGAATATACCTTCTCTTTAATTTCAGTAAACAAAAAACTAGACGGTTCGTAATAACATTAATGATAGTGCAACTATTTGTTTGACAACGTTAATCAAACAGACCTTGTAGTTGAATATGACAGAATAAATATCCATAATTACCGCACACCCCCTATTTCTACACCACACTATTTTATGACTAAACAGCCATCATAAATCAAATAAAAATAGGTATAACACACAAATAAGTTTCCCCACTGTATATTCAACTCCAACAAACTTGCCCTTAACTAGTCGGGAGGTGACTCTCACTTTTGAAGCCCCCTCCGGACTGAAAGGGCGATATTTTCTTCACAGCGAATGAATGGAAAACCCGCCACAGTTATGAGGCACTCCGACCGAATGTACTTTTGTAAGGAAAAATTGAGAACAAGTTTTTGTTGTGTTTCTTTGCTAGTGAAAAGTTTTATGATGAAATGAAATCTCGCTTAATTCGTGTAACTTGCATCTACTCATTTGTATAAAACAAGTATAAACTTATGTATTTTACTGTATTATTTATAAAGTATTAAAGTTGTCAAAAAATAAAATATCAGTTTTGACATTTGATGTTTTATTAACGTTATGGAATCGTCTTTATCAAATTATGTAACCAATATGCAATTGAATTAAAATACTTTATATATAATGTAGGCATGTATAATTATTATTGTATTGATTATTATTTTATTGTTTCTTTCAGTTTCGTTTCAAGTTAAATTCTAGGGTCTTTTTTAAATATCAAAACGGGTGTTTTATTTTTAAATGAGATTAAATTTTATAAAACTGAGTTTGGTAAAATGGAATGGGAAGAAGTTAGTGATAGCGCGAGCGTGATGGGTGAGAAGAAGAAATTGAAGGAAAAAAACATATAGGTAAAGCTGATTCCAAATCAACAGATGGAAAGTAAATAAGCTAAGAATTTGCGATTTTTTTATACTGACCGTTATTTACTAAAATATCACATAATTCTCTTTTACTGTATACTTATTTTTATTTATTTTTTTTGGCAATTTTACAGATGTTTAAAAATTGCCAATGTCATGTAATATAATATTTTTAGTAAGTTATTGTAATTTTTTAAACAAATTCACAAAATTGTAAAAAACTTTTTTTTTTGTTTTGGACCCGTCGAAATAACACTGAAAAGGGGCAGGAACACAAATATGATGTTGATGATAGAGTAGCAAGACACATCAATACACAGAACAGTTTGGGATGAATGGTTGTGGAATGGTTACCTTGTATTAAAAAACCCGTACTGTAAACCTCCCACGTGGTGGACCGATGGCCTGGTGAGGGTCATGGGAATCCCATGAGCGCAAGACACACAAGACCAATGTTTGTGGCGGCGATGTCAAACAGGGGTTTATTTAAATCAAATAAATTTAATTTAATCAATTTAGTTTTGTATCATAAATTTATCATCATCTGATGATGTTATAAAAATAAATATAATTAAATTAAATGGACTGAAATACATAGAATCTTTAAATTAACTTTTGAATTAATACATTAAATAAATCTATCAATCTCTCGCACGCTGTAACCTATTTATTTTTAAAGTCTCGATACTAGATAGGTTATTTACTTAGGGAATATTTTTCTACTAGTTTTCAAAAACTAGTAGAAAAATATTTAGTATATGTAAAAATAAATAATATTCTTCACTTAAAATTTTAATTGTAAACTTTGTAAAATATTAATAGTTTTTTTTTTAATAATTATTAAAAGAGTTTAGGCACCCCGACACGGAAGGCTAGGTTAGAAGAGAATGGCGGGGTCTACTAAGCGAGAAAAGTGATTGAAAGTAGACCCCGCCATTCCCTTATTTTTAAACGGAACAAAAGCAAATTTTGTAGCAGAAAATAGAAAAAAATAAATTTTTAATAAACTTACCAACCAGCTGTGTTAGCACTTGATCAATGAATCTGAAATGAATGATAAATGCCTAGACTATAGCTATTCTCTCCGACGTGGCTTGAACAATGATAGGCTGAGGCAAAATATTTCCCTAATCATTCATCATAATAATAGATCTACTCATACTCACTAGAGATAGTTTACTGAGTTCAATTATAAACTTCCCGGGTCATTGTTGTATTTCAGTGTGGGAAAAAACTTGAAATTTTTTTCTCCTTATTATAGATATTGTAAAAATAGAGAGCAGTGGTGGCCGAGTGGTAACGGCCCCGACTTACGAGTCGTAGGTCGCGGGTTCAAACCCAGCCAGGCTTTTTAATGTTCCCACTGCTGGGACACAGGCCTCCTCTCTAGAAGAGGGAACGGGCCATAATCCACCACGCGGGCCCAGTGCGGGTTGGTGGATGTCACATGTCTTCGAATTTTTGGTTCTAAGATATGCCGGTTTCCTCACGATGTTTACCTTCACCGTTTTGAGAGCTTTGGTGATGAAATAAATTACACCAAGTAATGCGCCTGGTTTTGAACCCGCGACCTATAACTCGTAAGTCGGGGCCTTTACCACTCGGCCACCACTGCTCCTGAAAAAGAGCCCGACTAGGTAACGGGGTAGACAGACCTCATCAAATCGATGACGCATTGCAGTGTCAATGACAACTTCCAAGCCTCCAAAGACAAAACTTCATGGCGTCGCATCGCGAGAGAGGCGGTGGCACAGGACTCGACCGACACATGACCACGACCACTCTGTCAAGAGTGCACGACTAAGAAGAGATTCACGTTTGACCACTAACTCACCACATATTTACTAGAAAACCCACTTCTGCCACTTTTAGGAAGCAATGTAGTGTTTAGTGCGCCACAATCTATACTTTAAAATGCATTTTTCTAAATTATTGACTGACGGACTTCGAAAAAACAACATGAAGACATGGAAACTAGGAGTGTATGTTCTTTCTATGACTTAGACAGCCGTTAAAAAAAAGACTTTGATTCCGTCTCTGCCTTAAGTTCCAAAACCCTTGGTGTATTTTCAAAACCACCCCAAGAAAACAGTTGAGGGTATGTTAAAGAAAACACATGAATTCTAATCAAATCAAAATAAGCAATAAAGACTCTTATTATTAGTTTTCTTAAAATTTCCCTCAAAAATACACCTTTAAGTTTTTATTATAAAACCATTCTCGCAAACGAAGTCGCAGGTAAAGTGTTAGTTCTCAATAATTATTAACAAAAGTGGGGGATGTCTGTCGCAGTACCAATTACGTACCACCTCGGACTTGGTCGTACAACAACATAGGAACGCTTTTAGACGCTTGAATATTTTAACACAAGTCGTGGCAAAGACTGTCATTTTCAACTGTGGTATGTCATTTGTTTTGTAGTTATGTAGTACTGGCTTTGTTAGTATTTACTAGGGTTGTGCGTGGAGTAAAGTGGTTGGGGAAGTGTGGTTTAGTATGGACGTAGTTTGGTATGGGTGGTAGGTGATTATTGTTACGTAAGTATGAAAAGATAGCGATTAAAGTCTCGGGTTTTGCTTATTAGGTAAATGTAATTTTTTTTATTATTGAGAGGCTAGCGTGTGACCACTAATTTCATCTGTTGGTAAGCGATGAGCATGCTTGCTTAGTAGCAACCTATTATAAACACTTCAGTTAAAGTCCCCTAGATTATAGCTATCAGACAACATAGACTCCAATAGGGTTTGCCCCAAGTAATTTTTCGTTTTGCGTTTGATAGAACTAATAAATGACTTATTTATCCCGCAGCTTATTTGACATACGACAAACATGTCTGGCCTAATCTTAGAAAACGTCAGCTGGATGAGTTCAATGACCATAGAAAGTTAGAACGTAACGACCGACAAATACCTACAAGGTCATTGACTCGTTTACTTAAATTAAATCAATTTCTTACATGCGCACCTATATTAATTCGTGTTGTAGAAAAAGTTTTTTTTTTTATTTTATCTTTACAAATCAAAATTCAAACTCAAAATAATTTATTTAAAATAGATCATTTACAGGCACTTTTGAAATGTCAAAATTTAAGCTAATTTGCACGTTCCAAGGCGTAGATCTTTATGGAGAAGAATGTGCAAGAAACTCCATGGACACTCTTTTAAATCAAATTTAGGTTTACATATAACTTGGTTACAAATTTCATGTTGCTTCTATTATGTGAGCATATAGTGTTTAATGTATTGAATCGTTTTTCCACAGGATTAAAACGACCAAAATTTTACGGTGTAAGTATACAGCTGCAAAAAAAAAACAACAATTGTGGCCGGCTGACATTATTTCATTTACAATGATCGGCATTGACCGTTTTGAACAATCCTTAATCGTAGGCACACAGCTGTGCGATGCAGGTGGGCCGTGTTTATCAATCAACCATTGATTTGATATTTTAAGAACCGATTGATATCAATTATTCGACCTGCTAGATGTATCTATTATAAAATAGTGTTATCAATATTTTGTTCTTATGACTGCGAGTCCATCCAGCCAGACGCATTTTTCTTTTTGTATTTTATTACCACTGCTCTTGAATAGGTGAAGGAAATATGGGGAGGAAACCAACCAAATATTCGAAGACGACACCTATTAACCCGTACTGGACCCACGTGGGAGATAACGGCCCATTCCCTCTCCTTGAAAGGAGACTTGTTTCCCAACGGTGGGAACAATAAAAAGGCTGATGATGATGATCATGATGATAATGAAACCGTAATAATCTTTGTGTAAGACGTGAGAGCAGCTTAATTAATTACGTGAATGGTTTTTGTAGAGTTGAGACTATAATTTCACTAAGACATGACATGAACGTCCGATTTTAGCAAATACTACTCTCGACTTTAATCCTTCTAAATTAAAACCCAAAATTGAGTACAACGCCATCTAGCGAAAACTTGACCACACTCGGACCTGTAGATTTCACCTTGAGTCTCAATTTATTATTATTTAAACAGGGGTCGTCAATCAAGCTAGCAATTAGGGTTCAACTCGGACTTCGCTCGGGAACAACATGGAATCGCTTTCAAACTGTTTAATGTTTTATTATTTACCGATGGGGTAAATGAATCGCCGTCATTTGTTTGTCTGTTTAACTTTACTTTGTTTAGACTTCAGTTCAAAGACCGTCTTTATAGTCAACTAGCTGGTACCCGCGACTTCGTCTGCGTCTTTTTTTCGCAATAAAAGGTAGCCTATGTCCTTTCTCAGGATCTTACAGACAGACAGACAGGCAGAGTTACTTTCGCATTTATAATATTAGTATGGATTTAACAATAGAGATGTTTGTTTATATTTATTTTTAGTAATGTATGTTTTCTGATTTTTCAAGGCTTACTCTCAAGGTTTATAGATCTTCGCTCGTATTTCCTCCAGAAATGAAGCTAAGTTGCAGGGGTACCTTACCTTATTTGGTTATCAGCGTAACACCTGGGGTCTGGGACTTAGGCAAGGAAGGAACGGAGTGTGTTGTTTAGCCAGTAGAATTTTGACACTATCTCCCGCTCAGCCCAAGGGCGGGATTCGTCATTGGATGGTTTTTAGCTACCATGAAAAAACCCCGGTGTGAAACTAAGAAGAAACAGGGTGAGTCGTTTAGTCAGTAAGAGTCTGACACTATTTGCCGCTGCGTCCAAGGGCGGAATTTGTCACTGGTTGATTTTTCCACCAAAAAAAAAAAAATTAAATGTGTGTCTGATAATTGTATCAGCACACATACTATACACCGTGAAATTTAAATGGTTGTTTTCCCGCGGCAGAATGACTTGCCATAAGGAGTACTTTTGAAGCATTCAGTAAAATTAAAAAAATTAAAAGTTTTTTTTTTATAAATAATTATTCAAAATATTCATCAACTCAAAAAAGCGAAAACAATAATAACATTAGACGTAATTTGTAGGTACTACTAGAGTCGCATGAGCAGCCCGCCGCCAAAGGAAACCGATTCATTAAATATTTAAACCAAAAAAAACTCTCGCACGTTGTGATACGTCATAATTAGCTTACACTCTACAGGTCCATTTTTTGTTTTTAATGTTTTATTTTTTTATCAAACGTTTGTATTACCAAGACACAACCATTTCGCTGAGGGAAAACAACCATTAAAATTTCACGGTGTATACGCGTATTGCACTATTGAGTCTAGATAACATGACTTCTCTGTCGTTTTGGTCTTGGCAGAGCGGTCGTGGTCACGTAGAGGCATCAATATCGGTGGTAGAGGCGGACACAGCTCTCCGCACGATCTCCCGCCATCTCTTCCTGTTGGCAGACTGTCTGATGCAGTCAAATACACGCGTTCCCACTGCCGATTTAACCTGGTCAGTCCAACGCATAGGTGATCTTCCGCGTGGTCTTGTCCCTTCCACCTTTCCCTGAACATGACTGTGTGGACTTAATACGGCTATTTTTAACCTCATATAGTTTGTAGCAACTTAGGGTTGAATCGATTACTTGATTGTGGCTTTGTCATTGATATTTCTATTGTATATTCCTTTTGTCCTGAATATGTTGCATGTTGGAAAGGGCATTAAAGATCACAGAGAATTGGAGTAACATTGTAAGTAAGAATGTGAAGGGCGTTAACCTTTTCAAGTATTTTTTTTATGCTTATTTAGCAGTTATGTTTTTACGGTGGGAAAAATCATCTAATGATGAATCCCGCACTTGGGCTGAGTGGGAAACAGTGTCAGACTCTTAAAGGACTACGACTCTTAGACGACTACTCTTTAACGACTTAAACGACTCACCCTGTTCCTTCTTAGCCTTCATACCAGTGTTGGACCTTCCTTTCAGAAGCCAGACCGGGGCCCTAGTAGGCTTCGACCCTGCAGTTTGGTCTCTCCATTTGCTGACAACTTTCTTTAACAGGTATGATGTTTTATATAATACATCATACTTTTTATGTATGTGCGCTGTTTCTTTTTTACACTCAAACAGCTGAACGAATTTGGTCTCAATTCTTCCCATGGGTAGAACAGTTACTCCTTAAAAACTCACCATCATGTTCATGGTAAGTTTTTAAGGAGTAACCTGGCACCAAGGTGTCTTTACTTTACGCATGAGACAGGTTCTCAGCGAAAACGGGTGTTTTGGGAGTTATTTTTTTCGTTTTACAGGAAAATCTACTCCGTTCGGGACTCACCACTGAACCCTCGTGGAAGCGGTAGGCGGTAGTATCTTTTCACGTCCGGTTTTGGTTCAGACCAATACCAATAATACAGACTGAGAAGGAATAGATAACGTCACCTCTTCCTACGAAAGACGCCCCGTACATGTATTGCCGTAAGTAACTTGTATTGGATCTTCTTAAACCCTGGTATGTGGTAGAAAATCCGTCGGTAACTTCTTGGGTACGGATTAGAATCAACGTCTTTCAGCTCAAGAGAGCCTTACTACGGGGCAAGGACATTTTGGAATCGCGCACTGAGAGTTCCGTAACAATTTACTTATGAAAAAATTTCAATAGAATAGAATACTTTAATGCACACCAAAGCGTAAGAGTTTCCCAGAAACTTATATGAATGGGTACAAAGGCGTTCTTATCGCTGACAGTGATATCTACTAGACAACCTTAAGACAGTCTCTTCATAATTTTTTTTTAGCTACAAATGTTCGTTTTGTAGAATTTTTCCGATAACTGCGCATTTAAACCTTGATTCATGCCAAATTTCAGGATTCTAGTTTAACGGGAAATAAGTACTCTGTGAACTTTAATTCCCTTGAGAATGTCAAAATATTTTTTTGCGGCATCAACAGTATTTGTTTTTCTTAAACCTAGAATATTGCTTTTTGACAGCTCGATAGAATCGCCGACCCGAATATATGATTTTAATTTCAACTCGATATCTCCACACATTTCCGAGTTTATAGATCAACAGATAGAGAGACAGACGAACAACAAAGAGATTATATAGAGGTTGCATTTTTTTCCTTTGGAGCAATAATAAAAACAACTACCAACGGGTCCACTCGCTGTCACTTCGAGTAATTACTAAGATAGGTCCCCTTATTAACATTAAAGAATAAAACTTTATCCGAACGAAATTTATATCGAATATTCCTTAATCAAATAAATCAAGTCAAAAAAGATCTTACTTAAACATTGGGGAAGAAGCCAATTTACTTAAAGACGAGGTTCTAAAAAACAGCAATTACGCTAAGTGCCTCACTGGCCCAAGACTAGAGCCTTAATAAATTATTTTTCCATAGAACCTATTAAATGTGTTCAGCTTTCAATATTCAGGAATTAATTGCAGACGCGAATATTCTAATTAAATGTTAGAGGGAGATGGGATGAGAGTGAGAGAGAGGGGGGAATGTCAACGACACCTGCTTCTGATTTATTTGTTCGAAAGAATTTGGATTTTGGAGGAAAAACGGGCAGTGGTCGTACAAACTAGCGGTTATCTATTAATCTTGCTGTTTAGGTAAAAATGAGACATTGTACTCGGTTGGTTTTTTGAAGGTTTTGTACCTGACGTTGACAGGATTAATGGATTTGGTGTAGCCTGGTTTTAGGAAGCTTAGAGGTTTGTAGTATATAGCATTAACGAAGGAGGTAGAGATGAGACTAATTTTAGAGGTTTGTGAATTTTTTTTTTTTTACGTTGTGAAATTTTATTTAATAATTGATTAGATATCTGTAACCTTAAAACTACATAACCCTAATGAACTTAACTAAAAATACCTAATCCAATAAAGCGTCAAAAATCTCTTCCGCATCGCAAAGCGGGTTAACATCCACTCTTCTGCATAACATTTATGAAATTACTAGCTGTGCCCGCGACTTCGTCCACGTGGAATAGTTATTTTGGGCATCATATTTATTTTTGCAAACAATCTCCTCAGCTTTATAAATTATAGCTGTTACCCACGACTTTGCCCGTGTCAATTTCTGTTATTATTTTAGACAATTTAGTTTTTAAAAGAACATAATTATCTAAAAGTACTTTATAGAGCTACATACCCCCTTGCTAAGTCCCTTCTTTGAGGCGTGGTTGGATAGACATCACGGCGTCCTCACCTTCCGCATGACGCAGTTTCTCACCGGACATGGGAAGTTCAGGAGATTCCTGCACCGGATTCGTGCGGAAGAGACGCCCGGTTGTCGCCACTGTGTGGCCAGCCCGGAGGACACGGTGGAGCACACGGTGGAGGTGTGCCCCGTTTAGGAAGAGCATCGTCGTGTCCTCGTGGGGGTGATCGGCGGCGGCGACCTCGCGCGCCGGGCCTTGGTTCAGGTCATGGTCAGCAGCGAATAAGAATGGCAATCGGTCGCCTCCTTCTGCGAAGCAGTAATGCTCGTAAAGGAGGAGGCCGACCGCATAAGGCAAGGGCAACAGCGCCCTCGCCGTAGCCGTCGCCGCCGCGATCCCGCCGATATCCGGCCACCGTAGATACTGGCTTGCGGACGGAGAGCAATGGGTAGCTCGCCGTCCGGTTGTCTGGTAACAGTCCAGACCGAGACCAAGTCATCGACGGCGTGCACTGCTCCGCATCAAGGTGTTTTCAGCAAACTGTGGGACCCTTCAGGGTCGAAGCCTCCTGCAGCCGAGGGTTGGTGCGAAAGCGTTATACCGGGGCTCTGGGAATAAGGCAAGGGAGGAACGGGGTAGGTTGTTTAGTCAGTAAGAGTCTGACACTGTTTCCCGCTCCGCCCAAGAGCGGGATTCATCATTGGATGATTTTTACCTACCATAAAAAACCCCTCCGCGCCGACCGCAATCAACCCGTCTCCTCGCCCGCCGGCCAGGTGCAACGTCATATTTTGCACATCATGCGGCGCGTGTGAATTTTATATCGGAGTTATTTTAAAATTGTAATAACTTCTAAGATGTTAATTGAAAATAAGTGATGTCAAAGACAATTTTGTTCACAATTACATACTCTTAATCAACAACACATTTATTTGGATAAAGATTATATTATTATGTTGATACAACTCTAACAAATATTCGGTAAAAATTGGCTAAATTTGATTCGCATAAAAACGGTTCTAGTAAGTTAATCTTAAAAGATAGACATATACTGTCGCGGACATTTTTTTAGATCATTTTAAGAGGAATAATTCTTTCATACATATTTTTTTGGTATCTTGAACCGTTTTCGCAGCGCACGCAACGGAAGCCATCAAAGATGAATATTTTTCCCCGTTTTTTCCACATTTTTCATTATTTCTTCGCTCCTATTAGTCGCAGCGTGATGTTATATAGCCTAAAGCCTTCCTCGATAAATGATCTATTCAACACAAAAAGAATTTTTCAATTCGAACCAGTAGTTCCTGAGATTAGCGCGTTCAAACAAACAAACAAACAAACAAACTCTTCAGCTTTATAATATTAGTATAGATTTGTTTGAGTCGTGGTAAAGTAGAATACTGATTTGATTATAAAACAAATATTTTAATGATATATCGTTACTGTGTCATCCAATTTCACATGGTAGTTTTAAGTTAGTAATGTGTAGTTACATTTGTTGTTGAACTGTGTTCGTTAATTGTGTTATGATGTGTTATTGTATGTTATTTATAAGATATTTAGTAAGTTATGTTAAAAAAGACACTATGATCATAATTCCAAACACACACAATATATATAATACGTTATTATTTTCATGGATGTGTAGATAAGGGTTTGTTTACTTAAAACAAACCCTTTAACCAATAAAACAAACGTAACTATTCAAATAAACACTCCTAGACACCGATGCACTACAATGTCCTAATTTAATTGAAAATTGACTCAATGTTCAGCGCTCCATCTAGTAGAGATGCATGAGTGAGACAAAGCTATAAAAGACATATAGCACTATCTCTTTCTCTCATCGAACACATGATGGTTTTAAGACGTCAATATTAACCATTTGAATACCGTAATTAGAGACGTAATAGAAAGACAATAAGTTTGCAAAAGGCGTACGTTTGGGGCTCAAGAGTTTAAGGTCCCATATATCTGCTACGAGGCTACGAGACTGCTACGTTCGTAGCGGTGACGTCATCAGGGTGCTACGGCGTAGCAATAGAATAATGCTTTGTTTCGAGCTTCCTAGCCGTTTATGTTAGAGTGAGTGTGGAAGTCGCTAGGTAAATTGAAATAATGTACGTAGATTGCTTCTGCTAATCTGCGTAAGTAGCCAACACTATATTCTATATTTTTTTCAGTTTCATTTAATTTTGTCATTATTTATTTATTTATGTTTAATGGAGTGCCGAATAAACATGTTTTCTTTATTTATTTATTTATTAGAACTTCATGCAACACAAAGGCACGCATGCATGTGTTCTTCCTTTCTTTCTTTTTTAACTACATAATTTAGTGCTAAACTGCCATCTTACTTGATTGACTATTTACTCTACTCTAGATAACACCTAAATTAAAATCGAGCTGGAAGACCGCAGCAGTCAAATTTCAATTTTGAGATTTACATATCTTTGCATAAATATAGGAGATCCTAGAAAAAAAAAGATCTTTTGTTTCCATTATTAATGTATTTGTACACACTAAATATTTTTCTTTCGATCAGTCCATCCTAAGGTTGTCTGGTAGAAATTGCTCTGTGCAATAAGACCGCCTGTTGTGTCTATATATTTTTTTAAATTAATGTTTGTCCTGTAATGAGCTAAAGTGTGCAACAAAATTATAAATAACTAGCTTACTGCCAGCGGCTTCGCCCGCGTGAAAGAAGGGTTCTCCATACAAACTTCAGACCCCCCTTTACATCCCTTTAGAAGCTGAATTAAAAAAAAAAACATTTTTTAGTTTACGCTTACATCATAAAAGGAAGCCTTGTGCAAAATTTCACGCACCTAGTCCCAGTAGTTTTGGCTGTGCATTGATATGTCAGTCAGTCAATTTCTCCTTTTATATATTTACTAGCGACCGGCCCCAGCTTTGCATGGGTGCAATGGTGATATTAAAAATATTATGCATGTGTTATACATATAAACCTTTTTCTTAAATCGCTCTATCTATTGAAAAAAACCGCATCAAAATCCGTTGCGTAGTTTTAAAGATTTAAGCATACATAGCGGGAAGCGACTTTGTTTTATACTGTGTAATGATATATAGATAAATCCCTGGTAATTGCTCAAGTGTGAGCGCACACTTAGAAAGGGGGGTATATATCACAAGTTGACAGTATCTTTTTGACATGTCTGAGGGGATACACGGGGGACAGCCGGGGTATAGGGGTCGCGTTAAATAGCGCTGCGCCATCGATTATGTTTTATCGTCAGTACACAAACTTTTTTACATGTAGGGGAAAATAAACATAAAATATGCATAAAAAACAAACTTATGTTATAAAGTGGGGATTGAATATTTATGGACTAAGAAGAGTATATTTTACAAAGGACCCACCTTACCTTACGTTTGATTATTCTTTTTATTATAATATTCTGTATCTATGAATTATATGTGTGTACGTAAATAGTAAAATAAATAAATAAAAAGTTACCGCGAGTATTAAAAGGTAATGAGTAATTGAAGGAACACCGGTGTATTTTAATGAGCCCTATTGTTTGTAATTCGGACGCGTCATGATGTTGCAACCTTATATAATTGTTTTATAGTCATCTTATTTTTATATATTTATAATTCGTCTGTATTTTTATTTCCTTTATTTATTTATTTTTGTTTAAACCTGCGTACTGCACCTTATGTCGACATCGTCACGAGCCCAGGCCACGCTAAAAATCAGTACTTTAACTCATATCATTTTGCGTGAAGCCACAGTTTTATGCTGAGCGTTCGGCCATTTAGCGCGGATGTGACGCATATCTTCCTTATATAATTGCTTATGTTTCTTAACTAGTTTTAATTTTGCGTCATTACGCGTAAATAATTTCGTATAAACGGTATTTGTAATTTGACAATATTTAAACAATACAATTTACAAAAACTACAATAAAGAAAATGTTTTAATATTATTTTCCGTATAATTTTCCACTGCAACAAACCTAAAATATATTTTTTTTAATTTAAAAATAAACTTACTTTTGTTGTATACAAAACTAAAAGATTAAATATCCTTTTAAGTGTATAAAAACCATATCATCATCAGCCTTTTTAATGTTCCCACTACAGGGACACAGGCCTCCTCTCTCTAGGAGAGGGAATGGGCCATGATCCACCACGCGGGCCCAGTGCGGATTGGTGGATGTCACATATCTTCGAATTTTTGGTTCTAGGACATGCCGGTTTCCTCACGATGTTTTCCTTCACCGTTTTGAGAGCAGTGGTGATGAAATAAATTACACAAAGTAATGTGCCTGGCTGGGTTTGAACCAGTGACCTACAGCTTGTAAGTCGGGGCCTTTACCACTCGGCCACCACTGCTCTCTCTAATTACGACACATTTCTTAAAAAGCATTCCACACAAATTCACATCAGATCAATAACCATAAAATGCACAGCATTATCCAGACACCACAAAACCAAACACAATCACTATAAAAGAACACACAAACCCCAATGAAATAAGTAGCTAGTATCATCATCCTCATGATTATCTAATCAAGAAAATGTCAAGACGATAAAAGAAACTGACCTTTCAGCCAGCTCTATAACTTCACTAATACCAATAACCAACCTAACCAATTTACATTGACCTTTTTAAACAAAACATTCGAGTGTGACAAAGAGATCTGCGTACCCTGGTTTGTGACAAATGAAGTACAGTCGAACAAAGTATTTCATACACAAGCAACAATATTCATGCTGTCACTAAATTTCCTATTATTTTGTGTGGGTACCAAAAAAGAGCCGAAAGTTGTCCTGCGGTGCTTTTTTTTTTGTTGATAGGCTTTTTGTTATGAGAAAAATCATCGAATGACGAATCCCGCCTTTGGGCGGAGCGGAAGACAGGGTCAGACTTTTACTGACTAAATGACACTCCGTTACTTCCTGCCTTAGTTTCAGGGCCCAGGTCTGCCGCTTTCGCATCCTTGGCCTCAGAAGGCTTCGACCCTGCTGGGCCCCTAAATTTGCTGTCAATTTCTTAAGGCGCACGGGAACAGCGCGCGCCGTCGACGATTTGGGCTCAGTCCGGATGGTTACCGGATGGGTGGAATGCAAGCTACCCATTGCTCGCCGTCCGCAAACCCGCGCCTACGGTGACCGGAATTCGGACAGAGAGACAGAGACACGGGATCGGTGACTGCGGCGTAAACGCCGTTGCCTTTGCCTGATGCGGGGCTTTGCCCCCTTTTTTGCTAGCATTACTGCTTCGCAAAAGTAGGGTGCCGCCTGCTATTGTTGATTGCGCTTGATCACTATTTCATCTGATGGAAAGTGACAATGCGGTAGACAATGGAGCGCGTTTGGTTTCGACTAAAATGACGATGATTATAAGTTATCAGAGAGATATGAAATATTTGACCACTCAGCATACTCGTATCATATTTTGATAGCAAAGACAGACAAATTAGTTGTAATAAGTTTATCATCCTTCCTTGATAATGTTCGTCAGTTCGTTGAGATCCTTAGTAGTCCTGAGTTGAGCTTTGTGAATACTGACAAATGCTTGCACTGACTGGACAGTTCTACTCAAATTTGTGTGGTTCTGTCTTCAAAAGACCATCTCAGACACATCTGTATGGTTCTTATGTCATTTGACAAATACATATTTTCTGTATGGACTTTAAAAGAGACTTTGACCCCTGAGTTTGATTCGCTGTTTCTTCACAGCTAGGAAACACTGGACTCATCTAGAATCGAAAAAAAAAAAATTACATGTAAAAGTGTTTTTTTAAAACTACTTGCAAAATAAAGATCATTTATCAAACCCCAACCACCAATAGCCCAACAATGGGAACATTACACCCTGATGCCAAATAGCTGGTTCTGTAGTATATACTTACAACCCGCAAGGAAATAATCCAAGATTGGTTGTAAAACAAATGTAAGGCGCTGAGTAAACTATACTATAGCAAATGATACTAATTTGGCGCAGATAACGATGCAAGACACGTGTAGATAATACGTCAATCTTGTCCATCAGATAAACGGAGTACTGAGCCAGGTTCTAGTGATTGACAGCGAAACGGGGGGCCACGAAAACTGAAACGAAGCAAAAAGAGCTTTAATTTCTGGTAGGTAACGTTCGAAATGCTTTATTCTTAACTTTAATAAGTCATTCATTTCATTTCATCATACGTTACTCTTTATTCCAAAAGAGTACATGGTTCTCACGAAATGGGATAATAGAACGAAGCCGCGAGAATATGCAAGTAAATGACCGCCTGTGTACTTAATAACTACTTCTACTATACTTATCACCCTCAAAGATATAATCCACGATGGGTCATAAAACTATAAACAGAAACAACTAGATATACCTAGTAAAACAATGCTACAAGTAAAAAATGTTTTTTTTTAAACGTTGTCCTACACTAGGTACAGGCTGGGTACGCTATAATTACGGCAATAAGTCCCCTCTTTGAATTGTGGCTGAAAAGGCCTCACGGCGTCCTCACTTTCCGCATTTTTGACGCAGGTGCTCACCTGACATGGTAAGTTCGGGAGGTTTCTGCACCGGATTCGCGAGAAAGCGACACCCGCGTGTCGTCACTCATACACAAAACAACTTCCAATAAGCCAGACAAATATTTTTCCGAAAAACAACCGAATCTTCGACACGCAGTGCAGTTTCCAGCTATCTTTTCTCTGCGCCAACCGTGACATCATCATCATCAGCCTTTTGATGTTCCCACTGCAGGGAAACAGGCCTCCTCTCTCTAGGAGAGGGAATGGGCCATAATCCACCACGCGGGCCCAGTGCGGATTGGTACCGTGATATCAATTAGGTCCAAATAACCGTAGGCGACATATATTGACAGCACGTCGATCTCGTGTGACAGATCTGGATTACTGGAGTCAGGTCCCTGTGATTGACAGTTGAAGGGCCAAGAGATATTATCTTTTTTGTTTTGCCTTTGGACGATTTCTGTATTTAGACAATATCAAGGTTAGAAAGTATTTAATATATTTTCGATCTCTTATAATGCGAATGTAACTTATTCTAATAGCATAGCATAAGCATAACAGCCTTTTCTCTAGAAGAGAGAATCCATTACGTGACGTAATGCTTAACCAGCCTTTAATGTCGCCACAGCTGGGAATCAGACTTCCTCTCTAGGAGCGCGAATGGGCTATAATCCACCACGCGAGGACAGTATAGGTTGCAGAATGCCACAAGTCTTAGATATGGTTTGAGTCTGAAAAGGAAGGCACTGGCCCTGGTATGTATGGTGATGTAGGAACGGGGTAGGTTGTTTAGTCAGTAAGAGTCTGACACTTGTTTTCCGCTCCACCCAAGAGCGGGACTCGCCATTGGAAAAAAAAAACATGTCTTAGATATTTTTGGTTCTCAGACATACCGGCTTCCTCACGGTATTTTGCTTCACCGTTTTAAAGCGCCTGGAAAGTTACTACTCGACCACTACTACGTGGGCCCTGTACGTATTGTTGGGTGTCACATGTCTTCGAAAGAATGCCGACTTTCATAACACAAATGAAAGAGTAATCGACAGAAAAACACGGAGAGGAGAAGGGTTGAGGATTTCTGTTCAATAAGCACCTGTAAAGTTTGTAACTCCGATATAATGATAATATATCCTTATTTTACCAAAAAATATACAGAGTTTAGGGTTTCAAGAAAACTTTACAGTTCATGTTGGGAAAGCTGTACAATAATTAATACTCTACCTCTTAAGCTACGGTATATCGGTTATAATATAAGAGATAGTTTACAGTCAGGTTTACAATTATCAACAAAAACTTATTTCTAGTGGACTGTGTTATTCTACTGTTTGGAATAAATAAGATATAAGTTCATATTAACCCTTCAATAACTGTAATTACAGACACAATTAAAAGACGCGGACAACGGTGTCCTTTTGGGGCTTAAGAAATCAGAATCAGTGCAAAATCAATCAGAATATCCAAGCTTCACTTCAGTAACATCTGTAATCTACCCTTATAAAGCAGTCCCGATCTAAATATCGGACCAACAATTTAAATTTCCATCCACATTCCCAGCGGTATCTTCTCGTTTCATGGCCCCACTGACGCAAGGCTATCCGCTAGTACCTATCGCCGATCAAGCCTGATTGCGCATTACCATGTCAAGCACACAGCTAATGTCGGCTCGTTATCGGCCTTCCGATGCGTAGGCATGTACGATGTGTATGCTTGCGTAGATTGGCACATATTAATCAAGGGTGATCTTGAAGCTTAACGTCTGACGTCGAGTTAGATGTGCCGTTTTGCTTTGATTTGATAAGAAGCTATAAACTTGCACTTGTTTGAATTTTGAATAAATATATTTTTGAACACATATTTAAAGAATGGGTTTTGAATTTCGAATGTAAGTTTTTTTTATTTTACATATTTATGTTCATGATTTTTTTTTATATTTGTTATCAATTGAAAGAATTGACTTGGCTGGGAAGAAGTATATAGTTGAGTATAGCCTAGTTGTGTTCGTAAGCACCACACCTCCTTGCCATATCTCTACTGTTTGATATATCTATGATCCTGATCTAGTACATCGAAGATCAAAGAGTTTAAATCTAGCAGTTGAATTTGGAAATGCTTGAAGTTTTAAGTAAGCAATAATTATTGTGTGCGGACATTGGTGTCCTCTTGAGATTAAACGATGTGTATGCTCGCGTAGATTGGCACATATTAACCAAGAGTACTCTTGAAGCTTAACGTCTGATGTCGAGTTAGATGTGCCGTTTTGCTTTGATTTGATGAGAAGCTATAAACTTTCATAATAACCGTAATTACAGACACATTTAAAAGACAATAGATGTGCGGACATCGGTGTCCTCTTGAGGTTATACGATGTGTATGCTCGCGTAGATTGGCTCATATTAATCAAGGGTGTTCTTGAAGCTTGACGTCTGATGTCGAGTTAGATGTGCCGTTTTGCTTTGATTTGATAAGAAGCTTTAAACTTTCATAATAACCGTAATTACAGACACATTTAAAAGACAATAGGTGTGCGGACATCGGTGTCCTCTTGAGGTTATACGATGTGTATGCTCACGTAGATTGGCACATATTAATCAAGGGTGCTCTTGAAGCTTAACGTCTGACGTCGAGTTAGATGTGCCGTTTTGCTTTGATTTGATCTGTATTGATTTCATAAGGTTTGTTCCGATAGTGGTATTCCGGGTTTGTGTCTTATTGTCCTTTTTTTGCATGCCGATAGTAGTTTGTTTTTAATAATATATATATAAAACGCTGCTCCTGTTCGCATTGGCGAAGACACAGTCGAGCGCACCGAACAGGTCAGGTACTTGGGATCGGTGCTCCACGAGTCCGGGAACGTCGATTGAGACGTCGAGTCACGTATCTCGACGGCCTGGGCGAAATGGCGTGAGGTGGCGGTGGTTATCTGTGACCCCAAAATGACGGTTAGGCTCAAAGGACAGGTTTATAAGACCATCATTAGGCCTGTCCTATTGTATGGCAGTGAAGCGTGGCCTGTACTTGAGCGGCACAAGCAAAGCCTGCGTGTCACGGAAATGAATATGCTGCGCTGGATGTCGGGAGTTTCGCGGAAAGACCATATTAAAAACTCCCGCATCCGGGGCAGCCTTCAGGTCCGTGACAGCGGATAAACTGGAGGGCCGCCTACGCTGGTATGGCCACGTTTTACGAAAACCGGCAGACTACGTGGGTAACAGATGCCTCGCCATGCCGCCTCCGCCGGGACCCGGAAAACGAGGTAGGCCTAAGAGGCGTTGGATCGACGTCGTAAGGGACGACGTGCGTGCTAATGGGCTTGAGGCAAGGGACGCAAAAGACCGAGCGAAGTGGAGGCGTCTAGGAAGGAAAGCGGACCCCGGGTGAAAGCCAAGGTAGCAACCGGGACGGGCGCTAGGTTGATGATGATGATGAGTAGTTTGTTTTTAATAGCTTGTGATAGATTAGTTCGACTGGCCTGTTGTTGTAGTCGTTAGTGGCCCTGACTGCTATGCCGGAGGTCGTGGGTTCGATTCCCACCCAGGACAAATGTTTCTGTGATGAGCTTAATCATTTTTTCTGTGTCTGGGTGTAATTTATCTATAATATGTATGTATTTAGAAATATATATGTTTATCAGTTGTTTAGTACCCATAACACAAGCTCTGCTTAGCTTGGGACTAGACAACGTTGTGTGATAGTTGAAGGATATACAATTATGTGAGATATATAGTTTTGCTATAAGGCAATCGTCAAGTGTCATGATAGCTAAGTAGCTATCATGACACTTGACTGTTAGTTTAATAAAATTAACGCACTAGTCACTCTTGCATGAGGTTATGGGTTCAAAAATGGACTAACCTTAATGTCGGCGCGCACTGTTCCCGCGCGCCTCATGGAGTTGTCAGCAACCGTAGGGACCCTGCAGAAGGGTCGAAGCCAATCAGGGCCACGGGTTTGTGTCTGAAAAGGAAGGCTCTGGCCCTGTAGCGATGGCGATGTAGGAACGGGGTAGGTTGTTTAGTCAGTAAGAGTCTGACACTTGTTTTCCGCTCCGCCCAAGAGCGGGACTCGTCATTGGATGATTTTTACCTACCATAAAAAAAACCTTAATGTGAATTCATATTATGTATTTTTTAAGTTTATCAATCGAAACCAACGGTTTTACGTTAGTAACGTCCTGTACTGACGTAAATCCATTGGTTTCGATTGTCATTAGTCAATCTTTGACGTTTATTACAGTTCAGTTACAGGTTATTCTTATGGCAGAAAGTCTGACCATCATTATGTTAAGGATCGAAGCCCACTGGGGCCCAGGGTCTCTTTCTGAAAGGAAGGCTTGGCCAAAGTGCGAAGGGCAAATAAGGAGCGTGTGGGGTGTTTAGTCAGTAAGAGTCTGACACTGTTTCCAGATCCGACTAAAGGGCGGGATTCGTCATTGGATGATTTTTACCTACTATAAAAAAATCATCATTATGTCCAAGAAGTAGCGTGTTGCCCAGTAACTGGATTATGGAAGTCTGATAGGCAGTCACTCCATGCAAAACACAGGTATTCAATCGCATCAGGTTAGACTATAAGCTGACGCTGAGCCAGTTGGGAAAAGGCTAGGACGATGAGAAATCGCCTTGGCAATTAATGTGTCCAGGCTGTTGCCACTTAAGTTTGGGAATTCTTCCTTCCTATTGCGATTGCCTTGCGGATTACTGTCTTCATTCCTAATACGATTACGTAAGGAAACACCGAATATGGCTCTTTTCATTGACCTTTAGGTGACTTTTTTGTTTTGATGTGGGTAGTTTTTAGTTTTACTAACACTATAGTCTATAAGAACATTTTAATCCGGACACTTTGGTCTGAAATAAAGTATTTATTATTACTTATTCCATTTATTTTAAACTTACTACATATTTTATACATTTTTAAATGTTTCATTAAAAAAAAACATATTAAAAACAAAACATTTAAAATTATAAAAAAAAATCGCCTACCGGCATCGGGAACAGGGTCCAAGCTACCGGTGGTCAAGGCTGCTGAGTGAAGAACCTACGTACCGGACAATACGCGCCGTGTCCAAGAGTACTGCCTTCTGAATTAGGTATTATTATTATTTAAGTCCTCTGATGAAGCTTTTTGTGACCGAGGACGGTTTTTCGATTACTCGTACTGCTGAATATAAAGTGAGCTTATGAATTATAACCCTATCATTATTGATAAATGTCCTTGGCTTAAAAGCTTAGAGAGATTTTCTTAGTGTTGATTTTAGGGGGTAGTTTCGTCCCCACATAATGTTTGCATTGGACGTCACAATATTTGTTTAATTTTAGGTCGGATACCGCGTTTTAGGATTATCGAAATAGACCTTTTTGTACTTACTTGCATGTTGTTTTTTAATTAAAGTTTTAATGGTCTTGTGAAAGCCTTCTTTTTAATTTGTTTTTAATACGTACCTAAGCATTATTTTGTTCTTAATAAGGGTTATGAAAGAAAAATATTGGTTGGAAAAAATCTCTATTTTAGTCCTTAAGTGTTACGTTATTCTGATATTCTGTTACAATACTATGGGAGTATGGATGCGGTGTATTTTTTAGAGCAGTGGTAGCCTAGTTGTAAAGGCTCCGATTTACGAGTCGTAGGTTAAAAGTCAGCCAGGCGCATTAGTATATTGTGTGATTAAAAAAAAAAATCTACTGCTGGGTCACATGCCTTTTCCATAATCCATTTCCACAATCCATAATCCACCAACTTGGCCATAATCCATCAAGCGGGCCCTGTGCGGATTGGTGAATATCACATTATGCCTTCGAGTTTCATAAACAGTAACTAAATAAAAAAATTAAGTGTGATTTCCAGAGGCGCGGTTATTCTGGTTTAAACTAAGTTTAGTTAATAATAATATTTATTTAGGCAAACCACATAAACCATCCTTCCTATAAAGTTCTCACTTTAAAACAGATCACCCATGGGTTTAATTAAAAACTTCCAGAACCAACATTGATACAAATGAATCCCTCGATCCTAGACAAATGTTGGACATAAGTTTGCCGAACGAAAGTTTGATACGCTTAGGATCCTACCTACAATATGTCATTGCTTTTGTTTGGCCAATGTTGGTCCTATGAGACTACCAACTATATATGTAGATGATGACAAAAAAATAGAAGTAGTTGAAACTTCGATCATCACTGTACTAGATCACCGATTACTGATTAACAAATAGGGCTTGAAAATATTACCACTAGGTGATCTTATAAGGTAATAAAAAAATACCACCATATAGCATCATTGTTAATATTTCATTTTAAACCACTAAGTATTGGTTTAATTTTTGAATAAATATTTATGAACACATATTTAAAATATGGGTTTTGAATTTCGAATGTCATTTTTTGATTTTACATATTTATGTACTTGATTTTGTTGACTTGATTTGCCATGCTAAAACGTTACGACTATACGACTATCTAAAAATCAATACCACTTTTCGTTGTTATTTTATAACTCAAAAACGGTATCACCTATCCAAACCAAATCTTTAGGCTTTGTTCGGACTATTTAGTAGATGGTTTATGTAAAGTTTATTTATTAATAACACTTTTCTGTTGCCGGGAGCGAAACTACGGGAAACTGCTAGTAGAACTATAGATTTCTTGAAAATAATCAACAAAATATGTACCAAAACTGGAGAAATAAGTGCTTAAATTCTTGATTAACAATAGAAAACTACTCCACTTTAATAAATTCCACTTTGAACAGGGAATCGAATCGTTCTTCGCCGGTGGTGAAGCTGGGAGGGCATTTGTCAACATTCAAACAATACTTTGAACAGAGGAATGCTTTCAAACGATATTGCTTTATTTATTGAGCTGTTGTACTGAAAGACTAATAAATTTTAAGATGGTTTAAATTTCTATTGGATCTGTCGGCTGGATTTTATATGGTGGAGGACTTAAATGTAGGTTTTTAGACGTGAAAATGGGAACATTATGTTTGTTTTTATTCGTTTACGGCAAAGCTAATGGAGGGTTAAGATTTTGACAGACTATGTAAATACATTTTACAGGCTATGTTATTTACATAAAACCATAAACCAAAACAATTAGAATAGTGCGCACATCCGCGCAAAACGGCCCACCACTCAGCATAAAGACGAGGACACACACATAGTGCGTCGAGTCCACGGCGCTGGTTTTCAGGGTGGTCCGAACATTGCTTTTAGTCTTAGTCTCAATAGCTAATGACATTTGGCATTTGGGCAGACCATGTCCTGTTATACCACATAAACTACTCTACATCCCGGGAATCTGTTCCCTCGGAAAAAGAAAATACGTTCAACCAGGCGAAGCCACTGACAGAACCAACTATTACATACATTTATTTATTTATAAGCACACCAACAGAATGCTGTGTTTTTCCGTAAATTTACGAAAAATAATATAATCATTTTACACTGGTATACATGCCTATTATAGGTATGCACTGCTTACACTATATCAAGTACGACATTGATGATAATATTATATTTGTAATACTAAGGCTTTGCCGGCCTTCCTCGAGGAGCTGGGGTGGATCGAATGACTTATTTGTCCTACCCGTACGCAAAATACACGCTTTAGACGTGGAGTTGCGGATACCAGCCCGATATACAATACAATACAATGACATTGATGAAAAATATTTCCACAAATTGAAGATACAAAACGGAAAAAAAAAACTTCTCATACATTAATTGCACAATTACTCAAACCGTAGCTCCAATGTACTATTCACAAGACAAACTGATGTAAATTTCTCAATGTACCATCAATTAAAAGTCGACAGAACCGCTCTAAGAACTAAGTCAGGTTGACATTATTATACAGTATGCAAATGTCTTCTCTTTCGAGTACAGTCAAAAGCGGTGCAGTTAGTTCTTGAGGCTTCCTCCAACTTACGTAGCCTAAGTTAAATAATTAAGTCTTTGTCACGCTTCTGTTAGGATTATATCTTTTGTTTAGCGTTGTGTCGAGTCTAAATTATGACGGAATGGAGGTTCAAAGTGTGGTTGAAGCTTCATTGTACAGCATTGCCGTGACCGAATGTAGGGCCAGGCATGGAACTTAACTAGTTTTGCCATTGACACGCTAAGAACCGCAAAGGACATGGGTTTGCTTCTGAAAGAAAACCCTGGATCCTGGAATGTAAGGCAACGAAGGGACATTGAGCAGCATTTTAGTTAGTAAAAGCCCGCTCTGCCCTAGAGCGTGAGAAGTCATTGACGCCAGATACATGGTAAAGCAGTAGTGGAAAACCTTTTTCCAACGCTGAAATAAAAAGAAATATCCTTAAAATCATACGACGATTATTGACGTATGATTTTAGGTAGGTAAGAAAAATAGCAAGAACCTGAGTCGTCACTCAGGTTTTTATTATTTTTATTTTCCTTGTATTCGTTATGAAAAGCACAGTGTTTACGTCGTGTTAAAGAGTTAAAGATTTAAAAACTGTGAGTTGAAAACTTATTTTCACCCTTAGGGAGAAAAAATAATAAATAAATATAAGTATTTATTTAAGACAACAAATACTGATATTTAAAAACGTGGCTAGGGCACCTTTTTCTTGAGTCGCATTTCTCATTACAGTGTCGTGCGTTATAGTTTCTTACTGATGGTATCTCACCATTTTCGACGGCTCTTGGCATCATGAAGTGTGACATGGAATTGAATGTCAAGTATGGAACAGGCCTCGTCTGTTCATCTTTTTGGGCTGTGGCCTCTTAATCGCTTGCCATCATGCGATCAAAAAACTACAGCCCTGCTATGCTAGTTACGATAACCTGCGAAAGGCAGTGGGCCACCATAGGCGCGGGCTTGTGTACGGTGAGCAATGGATAGCTCGCAGTCAGGTTGTCTAGTAATAGTCCGAACCAAGTCAATCGTCAACGGCGCGCGCTGTTCCCGTGCGCCTCAAGGAGAGGCTCAACTGCAAAGGGGTGAAGCCTACTGGGGCCCCAGTCCGGTTTTTGAAAGGAAGGTCTGACCCTGGTATGAAGGGTACCAAGGAATGGGGTGGGTTGTTTAGTCAGTAAGAGTCTGACACTGTTTCCCGCTCTGCCTAAGGGCGGGATTCGTCGTTAGATGATTTTTCTCACCATAAAAACGGCAGTGGGCATTTTACCCCGCTTTGCGGCGAAATTACTTTAGTACTCTTAACTATACGGATAATCGAAAGTCTAGTCCATATTTAGCTCTCTTAAGATTTAAGTGTTTTTTTTTTTAATTGGTCACTTTAAAAACTACAAAAACGAATCTCTATGTCTTTCAAAATATAATAAAATACTGACATTAGCTATAAACATGATAAATATCCCACTTTATCAGGCACAAATTGTCTCGCTGTCTCAAAGTGGCTTCTCAAATACACAGAAATGCTTTTATCTCGATATCTGATACTTCTCTCTTATCGCTACCTATATTATGCCTATAAAAAGTTAATTTGAGCATTTAATGACGCATTTTTTTACATTTTGACTCTACTTTAATTGATTTTAGATTCAGTAAGTAAGTCATCATCATCATCATCATCATCCTAGAGCGGTAGTCCCGGTTGCCAACCTTGGCTTTCACCTCGGTGACCGGGGTCCGCTTTCTTACTAAGACGCCTCCACTTCGCTCGGTCTTTCGCGTCCTTTACCATAAGCCCATTGGCACGCATATCGTCCCTTACGACGTCGATCCAACGCCTCTTAGGCCTTCCTCGTTTTCCGGGTCACGGCGGAGGCGGCATGGCGAGGCATCTGTTACCCACGTAGTCTGCCGGTTTTCGTAAAACGTGGCCATACCAGCGTAAGCGACCCTCCTGCAGTTTATCCGCTATGTCACGGACCTGAAGGCTGCCCCGGATTCAGTAAGCAAGTCATCTTTTATTTATTTAACCTTTCGAATACCGTAATTAGAGACATAATAGAAAGACAATAGGTGTGCGAACGCATTCGCTTGGGACTCAACAGTTTATAAGCAATTAATTAAAGCAATATTTTACGCCTTTATCTAACTATTATATTATAATAATAATAATAATAATTTCTTTATTTGCCAGAATATAGGTTTACAAAGTATGATCTTAAGAAATTTAAATGAGAGCCATTTATTTCTACCACAACTAGTGGTGTGCAAATATTAAGAGTTTACATCACAATCATAGTTCAATTATTACCATATAACTGCTACAAAAAATCTAATTTAGCTATTTTTCAATTTCACCATTCATCGATATATTATTGTATAATTATAAAATTATTTTTACCGTTAGATATGGTCATTTAAAAATATTCTCATTCAAACTTATTAAATTCGTTTACATTATTGTCACCAAAGAAGTTATGCAAATAGTAATTATGCTTTAGCCAAGGTTTTTTTTTCAAGATTGAGTTAAGTTTGCCTTAACTTTACACTGAGTTTATTTATAAAAGAAAGTATAGCTACATCCTGAATTGATTTCAATGGCCTCTTCAAGCTTTTTTCTATATTCTGAAAAACACACATCCAAAACACATACACATCATCACACATTCCAATCCAATTTCAAAAAAGTAGCACCATTAGAATGGCGTTGGTAATTCTGTCTAAACAATTGCCGGCCAGTATCCACCACTTCGCACAAAGCCAGGTAAATAGACAGCGGGTGAATCCGACAATACCGCGGTCCCGGGATCCCGGGATCACGCTCGCTAATTCAATTAGCGGGACGCGCGCCCACTATTACGGGATTGTTACGTCACCGAGATTTATTTGCTTTAGTTACCTTTGAACAGTGAAATGTGCTGTTTGTTAGGTCGTGTGTTAGTGTGATTAACACGTGGGCCTATTTTCTACTTTTTTTTTCTAAATGTGTGAAACCATCTGTTTGGAGTTAAACTCAAATTTCATTAATTTAATGAACGATTTACAATGAAAAATTTTGAATACAATAATGGCGGAACAATTTTACTTCTTTCTTTTTTCATATCTGTCTACTGTTTCTTGTTCTACTCTAATACTATCTGTGGAAACTTGTAATTGGCTTTCTTTCATTATTTTTCACCTATCAGTCCTAGCTGTAAGTTTTTCGAAAAAAATAAAACAAAATAAAAATAAGGAAAAAAAAACAAATCGCACACTTGACGTCTATGATATTGCCAACCAGTGACACAGACAAGCCGCGGCGGCAACACCATCACCATCAATTGCAATATCTTGCTCTGAGGTAGAGCAAGAAAATGTGTTCTCTCCATACGACCTTAACTGACAAAAACCTCCTCCTATGTTTTTTCGTTGCCTTCTAAGGCCCAGATTTTCCTTACAGACGCGAACTAATGGCCTCAAAGGCTTTGACCCTATTCGTCGTGGGTCCTTTCGATTTTGATGACATCTCCTTGAGGCACGTGTGAAATACTAAGCGTCGTTGACGTCTTAGACTAAGTCTGGTTAGTTACCGAATGGCGAACTACCCGCAAGTCAGCGCCGTCGGTAACTGAAAATAGGGATCGGGATTCCCATAGCTAGAAATTCTGATTAAAATCAGATAGCCAAAAAGGATAGCAAAAATGCAACAGCAATATTTTGATTAATAAAAAAGCATTCGAAATATTTGGATTTCTGATTAATAAAAACTGGGCAGGTGTGAGTCGGATTCGCGTACTGACGTGGATGGTTCCGTACAAACGTACCTACCTATTTATTTACATAGATGCGATTCGGAATATTCCCGAATGGTAAACCGAACCCTTCGGATACCGTAATTAGAGACATAATAGAAAGTTAATAGGTGTGCGAACGCCGGCGTTTGCTTGGGATACAAAAGTTTTAAACTCTTTAAACTCTGGATTTTTCCGAATCGCATTTTTTTTCTGTTTGCGACGTAACAACAAATTCCTTGCCTGATTTTCTTCACCTTCCTTTGTTATTTCAGAATTCTGGTTCAGCTGGAAGTACTCTATGAATTTCTATTCACTTGAGAATATCGAAATCGATTTTTTCCGGTAACATAGAAGTTTTTTTACAGCTTCAACGGACCGCAGACCTGAGTGAAAAGTCCTTGCTAAGTAGACACATAGCAAGGACTTTTATCTCTAGAACTCGTCGAAGTATCGAGATATTAATTTAATTTAAAACCATATAATCACTCAGGTCTGCGGTCCCTAAGAGGTATCGACGAGGTATCGTCCATCATTATCATCAGATTAGCGCCATTCCCGGTTGCACACCTTGGCTTCCACCTCGGTGCCCGGGGTCCGTTTTCCCACACAGACGCCTCCACTTCGCTCGGTCTTTTGCGAATGGGCGACGAGGTATCGTCCAGACAGACGACTAAGAGAGATTCTGTAAGAGTTCTGTTATTTTAAAATTGAGATACGGAACCCTAAAAATAAATTCCGTCATCCATAAAAGTAAAACAAGCAAAAAATTGATAGCTAAAATAAAATATCACGAAACCACCAAAATAACATTGATGAACTCAACGAACTGTACCTACGGCTCACCAGATTTAATTACTTAAAAACCCGTATGAACCTTCATTAAAATGCATGAAAGATGTAACGGATATACATCGGTATTCCGTGACGCTGATTGTGATCAGATTCCTGTCACTATGTAGATAGATATGTACAGAAAATCCACTTAGAAAATGAAAACTGGCGAGTGCACACATAGGTACATATATACATGTAAGATTGGTTAGTTATTATGTCCTATATAATTATATAAATTGAGAAACTGACTGACAGAATGACATATATCATCAATATACAGCCAAACTGAGACTAGAAACATGAAATACCGTCAAGGCTTTTTCTATAACAAGTGCAAGTGAGAGAGAGAGAGTCGGATCCATACCACAAAAGTAGTGTGTCTTTGTGCGAAACTTACTGCGCAATTCTCAAAATCCATTTGGATCACCTCGATTGAAATCTGAAAATCTGTTACTGCACATTCAAGACATATCACCATTTTGGTTTATTTAATTTTTATACTTAAAATAGTATCACAAAGTACAGTCGCGTCGCATTTGGACACACTTGAATATTTAAGAAGGAAAGAAGAAGAAAAAATTATTTTAGATTCGCACTTAAAACAATTAATTGATTTGTTTATTTTTTTATTGGTTCATAATAATGATGATGATTTTTTTTGTTATATATTTTGATTTTTTATGATTTTTGAGATTTCTGAAATTGAGGTTAAATATTTTTTTAAGAGTTCTAAAAAGCATTGACAATGCCTCGGATGCGTCTTATTTCTCTGTAACCAACCTTCTGTATCTCTCTCCTCAGTGCACGTATTGTAAAATCAATCACAGTTTGTTCTAGGATCTCAGTTCGTTAGAGCTGGTAATGAAATCGGACACAATACGTGCCCGGCACGACTCTACCTATTGTTTCTACTGAGTTGCCACACTCTGGGATAAAATTGCCCTATAAATCCTTTTTTATATGTGTATTTTTAATTGTGAAGAAGAATATTAATGACAAAATCTCAGAAACTATACTGGTACTGGACTAGTAGAAAATTAAATGAATAAAAAAACCAAACTGAAAGTAGTTCCAGGACTACTAGACTCACTAGGATGAATAACAACTAAAATAATAACCACGATCTAAATGTTATTTCGGGACTAGGTTTAATACATAAATCTAGCCTGTCGATCAGGGCGCGGACACCAGTATCCTCGCGGGGTTTAACGGAAAGGTATGCTTATTTTTTAAATATTTACATTTTGTCTATGAAAAACTTTCTTGGATAAATCTATACTAATATAATAAAGAGGTAAAGTTTGTTTTTTTGTTTTTTTGTTTGTAGGGGGTAATCTCTGGAACTACTGGTCCGATTGGAAAAATTTAAGCAACAATAGAAAGCTGCTTTACTCCTGAGTGACATAGGCTATATTTTATGTACGCGGGCGAAGCTGCGGGCAAAAGCTAGTACCCTATAAAACAACACTAAATATTTTATAATCTATGCAAACGCAGCTTTGCTTGGTGTAGAAGAAAATGATGAGAAATCCCGAGAGGACACCGTTGTCCTCTCGGGACTCTAGAATCTAGGAGCTACTTAGTAATATTCCCAGAACTACCTAGAGCGCGTTGTGGAATAAGGCGGTTAGAGTTTGTTGGTTCGCCACCCTTGGAAATAAAACTGCCGTTAATAATAAGTAATATATATTTTTTTTTGTTATAGAGGTAAACGTTATTAATCGTCATCGGATCGTTTATCGGAATTGTCATCATCATCATCAGCAACATATTTGGTACGTTTGATCTTGTGAACTGTAAAGAAACAAAACCGTAATTATCCATCATCATCATCATCAACCTTTTAATGTTCCCACTGCTGGGACACAGGCCTCCTCTCTCTAGGAGAGGGAATGGGCTATAATCCACCACGCGGCCCAGTGCGGATATTGGTCCATACAATTATCCGTAGTAGACTTTATTACCAGATGGCCATACTGTCATTCTAGTATTCTTAAGTGGAAAATCATCTAATAACTTTTCTCGTTCTACTAATTAGGGAAAGGTGTCATACTCTGAAACCAGAAAAATATACCCATCATTTGCCCTTGCGTCCCAGGACAACGAGTTACCATGCCAGAAGTTATTGACCTATGGCTCCAGTACGTTTTAACCCTGCTGGGCTCCTGCGATTTTGCTGACATCTCTTTATGGCGAGTCAATTACTTTATTGGACATGTTTGGACAGATATCGCCGACCGGGCCTTACACCTCTGCTATGTCCACCAGGTGGTCTGCACTATTATGTCACCCGGATATTTCTTCCGTCTGAATCAGGTGCAGGAAACTCCAGAATTTACCAAGTCCATGTGCTGTGTCATAGTGAGGACGCTATGAAGCTTCTCCTGACATTCCTCAAAGAGGAGACTTACCATTATTATGGCGTGCCCGATGTTAGAAAGAGCTTTAAAGATTTATAAGGAAGAGTAAACAAAAAATAAATCCAATATGCAAGAGAACCAAGGTTAACCAGCATAGAAGAACCCCTAAGAATTTTGAAGATTAAATGGTAGTAAACAAGAAACATGAACAGCAGAACAGAAGGTTGATGGAACCGAAAGGTTCTAAAGTGAAAAACGTGTATCAAAAGATGCTGCATGGAATGGCTTCCTGCAGGATGGATCGATGTCCTGGTTAGATGATGAATGCGCTAGTAGTGAGTCAGCACAGGAACGGTCAGCTGGAGAGGTTTACATCAAAATGACACAGGCCTTTGCTACACCATTTTATTTCCTTTTTCTTCCTATTCCAAAACATATATAAATAATGTTACTTACGATCAGGAAGAAAGGGAACGTTCTTGTTTTTGGCTCTTAAAACTGGTTTTGTCAACATGTTCACTTGTTGTTGACTAACTTTTTTTTTCCTTTGAAGTGGTGCTCTAAAAAAAATTAAGGTAATCAATTATATTTCATGATTGTTCGCAGAACAGATAGCTGTTGGGACTTGAAGGTTACAGAGTGGCAGTCACGTACCGAAAGAAGCAGCGTTGGTAGGTCTTTTACAAGGTGGACAAACGGCCTGACTAATGCGTGGTTCACAAGACGGTTAACTGTGGTAGCATTTTGAGGAGGCTTATGTCCAACTGCAGACAACTTTTGGTTGAATTGATGATCATGATAATTAAGCTTGCTTTTGACTGCAGAACGTACTTAATTTTAGAGTATAAAATAGACATGGTGTACTTACTTCTGTTTTGTTTGTAATCTAAAGGAAATATTTTATCAAATTAGTATGTGTTTTGTTATTCATTGAAAACATTTTTGTATATATTTTTAATACTTACAACTGCAACAATAGATTTGCAATTTCACTTTGATCAACATTATCAGCACGTTCATTTCTTGTTTTGTCAATAAAAGTGGCTTCTTCTTGAGAACTGTTGTCATCAAAATCATCGCTATTTATAATATAAATAAAAGCATCGTCATTTAATCTATTAGTGTTTCCATTTTCTCTCAAACTTTTAAGCTTCTGCACCATTTTTTTAGCGAATGCAACTATTTTTCTATAAGTTTTCTTTGGTCCTGGTATGCGAAGAACTTGTGGTAATGGGTCAGTTTGCAGGTCATTATTCGGATTAGAATTCATGTTTTTGAGTAGTAGACCATTGTCGGTGTCGTGAAGTTCGTATATTTCAATTTTAGTAGCTCCTTGAATTTCGATCGTTACGATTAGTAAGCAAACTGAAAACGATTTAAGTAATGTATCATAATAATAGATTTTGGGGATTCATTTGACGAGTGTGTGTGTGACAGCCCCTGCCTTTATCAACGCAAATCATTGTTCAGGCAGGATTCATTGTCTTCACATAGTTCCAGGCTACCAGTTACTTAAGACTTCAAAAACCAACTAAACTTGGGAAACTAGTCTTGTTTTTAAGTTACATTAACGGGCCAAGCCAAGTCAATGTAGGGTGTTGTAAATAAATTAAGGGTGATGAATGAGTATTATGTGGAGAAACTTCCTCAATCTGCATGAATTTTATTACTATTCTGCCGGTGTTTAAAATTGCAGGGTAATGTAATCTAAGTCCTCAAGGTTTCATATTTTGAGATTGTGGTGGAGATGACGAGGTATGACAGACGTAATGGAAACAACAATCGGCACTACATACACTTTTTCTAGTCTCCAAATTCTGGTCACTTCTTCTTTTAGTTGTTTTTATACATTCTATAGGGATTTTTTACAACATAAATTCCATAAAATAATATAAAAATACTCTACTTACATATCCCACATAACAATTTCATTTTATGTTCTCAGGATCCCCAATCGTTCTAGCGGAACATTAGAAACAGTAAAAATTCAGTTTTTTTATGTTATTTTTACGAGTGTAACCCGTAGAGGTTATTATTTTATTCTATTGAATATCGGTAAATCATAAAATTTGGAATTTTCATTCATTTTATTGCTTATTGTGATTATGTGTTATTACTATAAGGTTTTTATTTCAATTCAATATGTGGAGCAGAAATTTTCTTTTCTTTGGTATGTAGGATTCTAGCACGTGTAAAGCCTATTTCCAATTTTATTGGCACGTATATAAATCGTGGTTTTTGCTAAACAAAACCTATGTAACTAAGTTGTTTTTTTTTGTAAAAAAGCCTTTAACCGTAAACTTAAGTATGGTGGCTGGAAATCAAGGTAGACATGACGGTGGCTGAATTGTGAGTAAGATCTTTTCCTCAGGCTCTTTCAGCATTGCTGCTTCACAGAAGGAAGCGACTGCCTGCCATTTTCTTCTCGTTGTAGACCATGGCTTCTATCAGGACCCAACTCGAGAGGTCGCTGTAGCCAATTGACTCTATGAGGACATGGCAGTGCTTCGTCCAAGCGGGCATACCTCCACTATGCTCCATCGTGCGCCGCAGGCATTTTTCTACATCAGGTGTAAAGGAAGCTGCCTAAATTACAAATGAGGACTTGCGTCATGCGAAAGGTGATGACACCGTGGCGTCCCTTTAGCCACTTTTCCAGTCTTCCTTAACTTACTGCAAGGATCATGGCCTGCACTCAGCACTAGGTTACGAAGGCTGCTGTCATAATACGCCACATAGGTCCACTCAAATCTTTGTCGTTCTTTCTTCAAAAGACCATCTCAGACACTAAGCTTCATCGGTTTCATATGATTTGACTATTACATTATTAGCTCTTTGAACTTTAAAAGAAACTTTGATCTCTTTTCTGAGTATAAACCGGTGTTTCTTCTCGAGTAGTCGAGTAGTCGGTATTTTGTTATTTTCATGTTATTAAACGTTCCACTGTAATCTCAAAATTGATAAATTAATTAGTTCTATAATGATTATTTAATATATTTAAAAAAAACCCACTGCTATCAACAATTTGTAAAATCTACAGTTTTATGAACCTATACTTTCTTCTTTGAAATCCCAGATGATTCGAAATGCCCCAACATTATGGGAAAAATTCTAATCTGGCAACATTGCTCTTTAACTATTTCATTGCCTTTTTTTGCTGTCCCTGCCTTAGGGATTTAGTAGGTTTAAAACAGACTTCGAATGTATTCGAAACTTTTTGTTTCAAACGCTTGATTTTAGCACAAAAGAAATACCTTATGTTGTGAACATTTTAGGATTTTGTAAAGTTTTTATCGAGCTATTTTGATTCCTGTAAAGTATTACGTTCAAGAACAAGAAACAGCTGAAAAATTGTTTATTGTAAGTCTTCAAAAAAAATACCGTCTACAAACAAATTGGACTAGTACTTACAGGCAGGGAGTGATGTGAAAGCAGCAGTGGCCCATGGTAACGGCCCCGACTTACGAGTTCCAGGTTCATGGGTTCAAACCCAGGCGTATTACTATGTGTCACTTATTTAATCACTACTGCTCCCAAAACGGTGAAGGAAAACATCATGAGGAAACTGGCATGTTCTAGAACCAAAAATTCGAAGACATGTGACATCCACCAATTAGCATTAGGCCCACGTGGGACACCGGCCTCCTCTCTAGGAGAGGGTATGGGCTATGCTCCACCAGTACACACACATTTCGTAAGTCGGGGCCTTTACCACTCGGCCACCACTGCTCTCAATTAGGGTTCAATAGCTTTATATTGGTAAGAAATTTGTCAACAAAATGCAATTTTTATAGCCCTTTTACAGGAGTCTTTATGTTTCAGTGCCTTAGGTATTTCGTGATTGGTAATACGCTCTGGCCATTCTGGTCTTGAGATACTCATGTGGTACGCTGCTGATAAGACAATTGATCGCTGTCTCGAAGTTAGACCTATCTCTGGTGGATGAATGGATTCTCGCCCAGTAGGGTCGAAGCCTACTGGGGCCATGGATTGATGCGAAAGCGTAACACCAGGGCCCTGGAACTAAGGCAAAGAAGGAACGAGATGGGTCGTTTAGTCAGTAAAAATCTGACACTATTTCTAGTTTCACCCAGGGCGGGATTTGACATTAGATGATTTTACCCACTATAAAAAAAACCACAATGGATTGTAGCAGGTAAATGTTAATGGTCCATGACTTCGAGGTTAGAGTTTCAGATAGGTTAATATTGTTAGCAAAAGCTAACATCTTTGCTTTAACCCTTTCAAGTGAAAATAATACAAACACGTCAGAATATTACTATCCATTCATTAATTTCATTTCATAAAATCTCAACATTCATTCTCGTGCAAACAAATAATGCCAATGCGCGGAAATTAAACAGATATGAAGCGGAGTTTTTAATTTATTAAAAGGTTGATTTATTCGTAAATAAAATAAGATTTTTTTTACATAATAAATTGTACAGAATACGAGTAGTAGCTTTATGTTTACTTTATTAATATACTTTTCACTGTCAACACCGGATATAGTACCCGGCCAATAAGTTGAACCATTTGTTCTTTTTTTTGCCAGAAATGGGGAATCCTTTATGGACGCCCAGGCTGCCTCACAAACGGACCAGTCTGGGCAGTGTCAGACTCCTACTGACTAAAACCGCACTCCTGCCTCACATTTCATCCACAGATTTTATGTCCGTGCCCTTGTTTGTTATTTATAATTTTTTGCTTCTGGGCAACTCCACTTGAACGTGAACTATTTGTTATGGGTTACATCCAGCTTCCCCATTTTGATTTAGACCCAAAAATCGTTTACTGCACATTTAAGGTCGACTGTCATGATGGGTCATGTTGTGTGCCGAGAATTATAGTCGCCATGATATTACGTAAAAGGGCCAAGTAAATTAAAAAGTGGGAACTAATAAACTGACACCTATATTTTAAGAAGGGCTTTCCCCACTCGCCATGGGTCATCTGGGCTTCATTGAATGCAATCCAACACGATGTTTGATAAAAAGGTAAAGTGTTATGTGAAAATTATCGTCAATCAGAATTTTGTATAAATGTGCACGGCTTATTTAATTTTGTATGTACTTTTTTTATATTTTAATATTATATTATGAGTTCATTATAAAGGGGTGAGTTCATTAAAAATTAACGTGAAATAGCTAAATTTCTATAGGTCCTTACCGGATTGGTATCACATAAATTTATGTTTTGATTTCTATAGAAGCCTAGATAATCATCATCATCATCAGCCTTTTAATGTTCCCACTGCTGGGACACAGGCCTCCTCCCTGTAGGAGAGGGAATGGGCCATAATCCACCACGCGGGCCCAGTGCGGATTGGTGGATGTCACATGTCTTCGAATTTTTGGTTCTAGGACATGCCGGTTTTCCTTCACCGTTTTGAGAGCAATGGTGATGAAATAAATTACACAAAGTAATGCGCCTGGCTGGGTTTAAACCCGCGACCTACAACTCGTAAGTCGGGGCCGTTACCACTCGGCCACCACTGCTCTCCCTAGATAATATCGACAAGATATCTCTGTATCACGGTTGATGATTATGGTCCTCAGGTTCAAAGACAAAGTCAAAATATTTTCATTTCACATAGGAAACTACCAATTTGGAACAGCGCACTAGCTTTTGACGTTTTTAAAATGTTCCAACATTTCACGGTTCCAAATCGGTTGTTTCCTATGGAGAAGAACCGGCACGAAACTCCATGGATACTCTTTTAACCTTTCGAATGCCGTAATTAGAGACAAAATACAAAGACAACAGGTTTGCAAAATTCTCCCTGGCTTACTAGTCTGTCAGTCAGCTGTCGAAAATCAACAAACGACAACCGAAAGATCGAAAAAAAAAATAAAGGTCCTCCGATACGCAAAAAAGTCACACCATATGGCCGCTGTCACATTATAAGGCCTTTTTACTATGAATACTTCAATCTTTACAGCATGACGTCAGAACATCTCATTTCATATCGACATATACAGCGCTATAATTTTCACTGATTCTCCGGAAAAAATCCTTTGAAAACATTGTTCTAATTTGAACTCTAGCTTCATTGCTTTAAAAATCTTTTTAGTTTTGACAGTAGTGTTTGTGAGGACACAAACAACAGTCAACTGTCAGATCGAGTACGCGGTGTAGGTAACAGTGATATAGATATGATACGAAGTAACGAACTGTGCGTGGAGCCATGTAGGTGGCGATAAATTCGCTAGAAATGACGATGGAGTCGTGGACGAAATGTGTAATGGCTGCTTGGTTTTAATGTCGCATCGCTGTGGCAAGTCAAAAGGTATAGTGCATTTTCTGTAATGAACTTAGCAGCTTTTGTTCGCAGTTTTGATCAAACGTAATGTTATTTTTTCTGGACAAAACATTGGCCAATGTCTTTGGACTGTGATTATTTATAACTATCCGAATAATTACAATTTTTATTTAAATTTTGCGATTACGAAAACCGACTCATAGTCCCAGTAGGTTTCGGCCCTCCAAGCCCCCTTCAGAATTTTTGACATCTGATGATTGCCGGATGGCCGGACAGTGAGCTACCCATAAATCGCCATTCACATATGCGCCTTGACTTTGCTGCAGGGTTCCAGCAGCTAGAGTGTGTTGAAGACCGTTCTTATACACGCGTGGTCACCTCCTATGGTAGTATTACTGTTTTGCAGAAGCAAGCGATCTTTTGCAGCTGATGATGATTTTGAGCAAGAAATAGTGATTATCTTACACACACAGGCACACCTACATAATTTAAACAAACTTATGCCTTAATATTAGTGTGATTTATTGAACAAAATATGTCATCACTATTTATTTGATCCCGAACAAACATGTCGAGTAAAGACATCACTAATACCCGTCAACTAAGATTATTCCCCAAAAAAAAGAGCAAAAAAGCCAGGCTTGCACCTCTATAAGCCATCAATCACCGCGGTTCTACAGGCCACACCCTCTATCCTGGCCTGCGCATCCCGAACCCACCCTGTATCAATTAGGACCGACTCGGTAAATAAGGCTTGATCCTGATTGTGCCAGCTTTGTTTTCCACGCGTTCGTCCTGCCATTGTTAGCTTTTTTTATTTGTATTTTATTTTTCGTTTCGAACCAGTACTTTTTCCAACGTAATGTGATTCCGCTAATGAAACCCAGCTTTCATTATTATCAGTGTTTTTTGAATAAAGGTTTTTTTTTTTTGTTTGCTATCAGATATTGTAAACAGTATTGGTACGAGTAATTTCGTTACGTCTGCCTGCGGGTTTTACGTTTCGTTGTAAGTAATAATTTAAATGGATTTTTGAGTATTGGTTTTTTTTCAGCATCTGAATTGAATTTATTTTTCGTTTTTTTTTTTTCGTATTCTGTGTTCTGTAAAAGTGATTTTGAGCTAGTTCAGATGGAAATGGAAATTGGCTGTTGTTTATTATTAAAAAAAAAAGGATGTTCTTTGTAAATATTTTCAACTGATCAAAACCTATCAAACACCTGACAGTTACCTTTAGAGCACTCTCCTCCAATACTACAATCGTTGTCTATTACAATCAGCAAACAAAAACGTTCACAGAGCATAGGTCTTGTCTACAACAAACACGAAACAATACAGAAGATCATCTCCATACAACAGACGAAAACGCACGCACACATATACACACTACATATACAACAATGCAAGTACTCTCGCGACTGCAATTGTTTGAGATCACCGTGCGAACATGTCGATGTGTGCGTGTGTGGTTTCTGGCTTATTTATGAAGTCGACCTTCTGTTAAATTCTGTGGGGCAAGAGGAAACGTCGAATCGGTTAGAAAGGGGAACGGTGTCCATTGACATACATAGGACCATTGGCACATTTGTACTGCGTTCATTTGTGGCATTGTATGTTTCAGAGTAAGGATTGGAATGGATTTGTCTGAATAGGAATTGATTTAGCACTTCGTATAGAGAGAGCTAAACATAATAGACCAAGAAAGGTGCCTATGGCAAACGTTATATCTTCACTCATCCTTTGTATTATGTGAGGAGTCGTAGAAACAAATGAAAAAAAATACAATGATAAAATCTGTAAAAAGTGGTGGTCCCCTCATTTTAGCTAGTGCGGCGATCTTTAGGGTAGCTAAGAATAATGCGAAAGACTGCTTCTTCCTCCTTGTGAGTTATGCAATAAAATTGAAGATGTAACATATTTAATTTTTCCCACCATAAAAAAAAAACATATTTGCTGACAAATGTGTTAAGAACAAAGATGAAAGAGAATCTCTGGTTCGAGAGTTCAAACTTAATGTTGTGTGCTGTGCTGGAATCCGAAGGATGCAACACGTACAGGACCGGTCTTTGTGGTGGCGCTTGGGTGAGGCCTATGTCCAGCAGTGGACGTCTTTCGACTGAAATGATGATGATGTGAGATGTTGGACTTATCCTAAATATTCTGGCATACCCTAAGTCAGAAAAGACTAGACAGATCATAATAAGAAGGACAAGGAAATAACACCCATGGAGTTTTTAATAAGTATCACGTCACTGTGATCTATACATATAAAAGGAGAAACTGACTAACTGACATATTAACACACAGCCAAAACCACTGGGACTAGGAGCGTGAAATTTTGCACAAGCTTCCTTTTATGACGTAGGCGAACACTAAGAAAGGATTTTTCGGAATTCGCCTACTAAAGGGATGTAATGGGGGTCTAAAGTTTGTATGGAGAACCCTACTTTCACGCGGGCGAAGCCGCTGGCAGAAGGCTAGTTACTCATATGCACAAAGCCGCTTGATAAACATGTAAAACCTTACTTTCCTCTTTTGGTTCAAGACAAAAGACATCAAGTGTTTAACAAGATTAAACAACGCCTTGACAAAACCCTACATTATCTCAGCACTATAACAAGGGGTTAGAGCCCACATAATTCGCTCAATAACGAACTATAAATCAATTTTCGCGTTAATCGCGAGTTTAAACTTAGTTCGCTTTATAGCGATACCGTCTTGACTTGAGTTCCGACAGCCAGGGAGCTTCCGGCTGCGTATTTGGCAACTGTGGTGGGGAACAAGGCCAAACTGAAAAATTTAATGTTCAGTTTTATATTTTAAGTCGATAAAGTGTTGTTTAACATAATCATGGAAAACTGGAATCGTAAAGTCACTGGAACTGGATCGTGAATGAAATTCTTGACTTGAACTAGACATTTTAAACCTGTGTAGATCAAATACTATCACTCAACCCACCTAATAGGGAAATGCAGTGGCCTGTGCACTAAATCGGCCACCACTTGCTGGAGTGCCCTAAGTGCCCAGCGCTATGGAGGATTTAATTAGTGCTACCGAGGGTATAACGAACGATAACGATAACGTAGCCACTTACTGGGCCCCAACAGAATCGAAAAGAAGAAGACCAGTATAGATGCACCAATTTTACTGTTTTAATGGTGAAAATTTACACAAGCTCAACGCCTACCAAAAACCAGTTTGTACAATACGCTTTCCTGTGAAACAGCAACGAAGCTTATCGTTATTCCGCAACAAACTGTTATTCGTTGTTTTAATGAAGTGAATTTAGTGAGAATTTGCTTGCTTTCCTAACAGCCATTGTTTTACTTTAGCAAATAAAAGGCACGCCCGTCCGCTTTTTTTATTTGCCACATTAACTGCAGTTGTTGTGGCATCGTCAAATTGTTTTGCAGATACAACTTTTGTATTGTGTGTTTATTTCAATTTTGTTTGAGAAAAGAGGAAAATAATTGAAGTTATGTTATGTGAAAGAGGCGTGCCAATTTATTTCTCTTGCTTTTTAGAAAATGGATGGATAAAAGAGAAATACATTTTCTTGGAATATTTGCTTAATATCACACAGGCGAAACTATTGGCAGCAGTTAGTGACACTATAAATGATACTATACATTGGCACCACACAATGTTACTATACACTGACACTATACATTGACACCGTACAATATCACTATACAATGACATTATTCAGTGACAGTATGCAATGACACTACAATGGCACTATACATTGACACTACACATCGTACTATCATAGGAGTGACATTCAATAGTACATTATTAAATGTCACTATACGTTGTAGTATTATGTCAGCCACAAGACTTTGTCGCTATGCAATGTCCTAGAACCAAAAATTCGGAGACATGTAACCTGCACAAACCCGCTCTGCGCTCGCGTGGTGGATTACGGCCTATTCCCTTTTCTAGAGACTAGGCCTTAGTCTTAGTGCTGGGAACATCATAAGGTTGATGCAATGCTATACATTGACACCATACAATGTCACTACATAATTACATTACACAATGACAATTTACCAAAAGACCTTACTTTGTCACATATAACCACTAGATCACGTTGTAACTAATATTAACATTATTACCAAACAATTTCAACCTCACTAAACATCGTACACGTATCTACCTAACCCGAATTTACGTACTAATTTCCAATAATACGTATATTACGTATTGGCAACTCAATGAGGGAATAGTGTAGACAGTGCATGTGAGATGTAATCAGAGCTCAGTTTGAGTGCACTGTTATCAGACCTCACTGCGCCCTTCTCGCTGCACTGGTTAATTGTGACGGGCGGGTGTTAGGGGTGAGTGAGGAGCGGGCTTAAAATACACAATGTGACTAAGTTATACATATGTTGAACCAAAGAAGAAAACCCGATGCATTTGTGTCAGGAATTATCTTAAATATGCTCAATTTTTTGCATCTTGTGTTGTTTGCATCATTTGTTGGTTGATACACACAGCTTAGTGTATTAATTAAAAAAGACCTCAAAAGAAACCAACGCGATCTCCTCTAGACTTACTGCGTTGCTAGTCCCTGTTATTCATTACTAATCATTACCTAGTCAGTACTTCGTCCAATTTTACAGTAACAGGCAGCAGACATTTATATGAATGTACTACGCACTAGATTAGGCCTCCTTGACTTTGGTAATCTGCAGGTCATACACCTTTACATTGATGACTTTAGTGCAGTTTTAACGTTCATGCAATGTGAGAGCGCTGTAAGTTTTAATAGTTTTGTTAGACGACATAATGCCAATAAAGCGCTGCAACAGACTTTTTTTATTAACTTTTCAGATTTTTTACAAATAGTTTCTATGAACGTGCTTGTCTATCATTAGGGTATAATTGCTCACTGCCAATTTAGTTTGGTGGCTGAATTTTCTACGTCTTCAATTTTTATTTAAGAACTTTCGATCTAAGGAACGATATTAACTAGAATATAATACAAAGCCATGTTCTCCAATCGATAGTTCAATAAAGGTATAGTGAAGACAGCAGTGCATTGGAAATGTAATCAGAACTCGGTTTGAGTGTTCTGTTATCAGAGATCATTTGCGCTACTCTCGCTGCACTGGTTCATTGCAACGGAGGTGCAGAGAAAGAGTGGCAAGCGGGCTAATGAAAGGAATAGTGGTAATTATCAAAACATTTACTGTTCTCTTCATTTCAATTCAGTAAACGGTTGGTTGACTCTTTGCGTGACCAGAGGGTTCGGCTTTACTTTGGTCAACGAATCAGTATTGCCATCCAACATATTGGCACTATTTAGTCATTTCTAAGACATGTGTGATGCACCAAGCTGCATTGGGCACGCGTGATGGATTATAGTCCATACCTTCTCCTAGAGAGGAGGCCTGTGTCCCAGCCGAGCGAACATTATCAAAGCTGATGATGATGATGATAATGAATGTTGACCATTCATTCGTACATTAAGAGTGCCTAGTGTGAGTTTGTTTTACGTTAAGCAGATTGACATTCTTATGACGTTGTGTCGTTCCCAAAGGTCTATGAGTTCATTGTTCTCGAAAACATTATCACATTTCCCAATGAGTCCATGTCATTTTAAAATATTAAATATTTTCATTCCCTACGAGTCCATGGGAATGTTTGGTATTGTCAGCAGTAAAAGCTTTTGTTAAGGAATTAACGTTTATTCATTCAATGAAATAATACTTATGAATAAATACAAGGTAGCCCTTAAGAGAAGAATAATCATAAACATAAAAAAACAGTTTTATAACAATTAAATTACTATAATTACTTCTATTTTCTATAAAATTAATGATATTTTAAAACACCTTCATATGTCTTTTTTTTTTCAGTTTAAACTAGAAAGAGAGAAAAGCACCAAAACCAACAGGTGTTCAAGGGTCCTTTCAGTTTTCATTTCACTCAATTGTGACTTACTTCATTGCCATAAATGATATTCATATTTCTGCACTTCATACTTCATACATGTTTAGGCATCATAGTCCATTCAAAATAATAAATTTATGCTCACACTAATATAAAATTAAAAATTTAAATCCAAATTTCAGAATTATCAAAGTTAATCAAAGTAATCGTAGTTACTAACTATTTCTTATTCCCAATACTTATAAACTGTAACACAAACAAGAATTTGTCTTTACTGACTTTACTTTGGACAAATCTCGTGGACCCATCGGAAATTGATAGTTGAACATTTTTCATTTTTCAAAAATTTTTTCATGGATTTGGTGGGGGATTCTTTTGTTCACTTCAGGAAGTTCGATATTTGATTGGCCCACTACAAACTCTTAATCCATAAGAGAGCCAAACGCGCTAAATGTTTCGATCACTAAAATGTAAAAACAACGTATACACATATGCTTGTATTTAAGTAAGTCTGTTCATGTATTATTTAATTCCCATTTTTTTTATTTATTGTTTTAAATTATACATTGGATTTTATCCAACATTTTGATCTCTCTCTATCACACAGGTCAGGTTTGCTGGAAGAAAAGTCTACTTTGAGTTAAGCTCGCCTTTGTAGATATATCCTCTTTTAATATGCTATTTCAAAGTCAAAGTCAAAATCTTTCAAAGTCAAAATCTTCAAAGTCAAATTTCACATAGGCCTACATGGGCACTTGTAAAGCGTTAGAAGCTCGTACACGATGCCAAATTAGTCGTTTCCTATGGAGAAGAACCGGCAAGAAACTCTATGGCTACTCTTTTAAAAAAAATGATATTTTTTTACAATATTTCCATATTACAGTATTATCATGTAAATTATATAAGGACAGTGCAGACCATTTGGTATACAATAAACAGTTAAAGAATAACTGTTACTCAACACACAAAACAAAACATTGTAACATAATTATAATGACACTACATTTAAAACTGTCATAGAATATCGTCTGCAATCAGCCACAATCTACATAGTACACTTACAAAGTAAGACGCAGTTTCTTCTACCTTGTACCACGATCATAACCGAAGAGATAGAGTAACTGGGACACCTTCAATTGTCTTGCGGATCCGGATCATAGTTTGTAGCTGACACACATCACTGTTTGCGGTATTTATTAGTATGAAACGTAACCAGTGTTTTAGTTATATAGATAGATAGATACTGTTTATTGTAGGTATACTACAGACACAACTTAGTACATTAGGAGCTTAAAAAAATTACTAAAGTGTTAAAATGGGTGGTCTTATCGCTAAAAGCAATTTTTTAAAGACAACCTTTGGATAGGTACATTGTACTACCTTATCGAGGTTTGTTGTTCCAACATATTTGTAAGGCGAGTAGGACTTTGTTTTTTGTATTGAAAATCACCAAATAACTTCTTTTACAGTACGGCCGTTTCAATTTGGCCTACCCTGCCTAAAGCAGTATTAGTATAAATATAGTTTATTTGCAATAGATGTTTTCCGCCTATTTGCATTTTAGTGATTTTTTTTGGCTGAAATGACCATGATTTGTATGTTTTTTTCTTCTTCTACAAATACACTAGTTCTCATTTCTATTAACAATCGGTTACACAATACATATAGAAACCTTACGTTAAATAAAAAAGACAAACACAACTCCACGATATTTTCTCCTATTCCCAAGATATGAAATAAAGATAACTCAAAATTACACTGTTAGCAACGGACCTAATAGCCTTACCAAGCGATAAAAATAATATCTAAAATCGCGAATAGTTCCGAAGAAATAAATGTCCCATCACTCTTTTAAAATGGGCCCAATTTCTCTGGCATGACCTGTAAGCACGCATGACCATTGGTTCCAGCAAACAAGATTGAACTTTAACTTGTGTACTGTAAGGTGTAATTTCGAATAAATGAGAAGGAAATTAGAGAAAAAATTGAAGTGTGCTAAGCGCAAATCGTGCCCAGCGGGAATTTGAGTAGAGCTATCAATCTTGGTTGGATGATACTTCGACTTATGAAAAACTGGATATGAACTAAGTTGATAGGTTTAATACCATGTGTATCATGACATAGTATAAAATAAAGTTGCTTACCGCTGTCCCTGTGTATGCTTAGATCTTTAAAAGTATACAACGGATTTTGATGCGGTTTTTTTTTTAAATAGTGATTAAAAAGAAAGGGTTATGTGTATAATACATGCATAATATATTCAATATCAGTACCCGTGCGAAACTAGGGCGTGTCGCTAGGTAGTTATTTTATATATTAATATTGTCTTATTTGGATCTGAAACCAGGTAAGTCCATAAGACACAAATGTTTTTATTACTTAAAAAACATATTTCAAACTTATTTTAGGTGAGCTTTCGTCAGTTGTCAATTAGATTTTTTTAATTACAATAGAGTTATTGATAAACTCGTCTTTGACCACTATCGTACTGTTGGTAAGCAATGTTCTGGTCGACTCTGGAGCACATTTCCTCAGAAGTAACCTATTTTTCTTCATTTAACCTTTCAAATACCGTAATTACAGACACCATTTAAAGACGTGTGCGGACACCGGTGTCCGGTGTCCTCTTGGGGCTTAATAAACTAAAGACCGGAAGGTTGCAGCTATCAGGAAACGTAGAGTCCAATGTGACATTTACCAACTCGAACGGGGCCCGCTTATTGGTTAACGATCCATTTCCTGTCCTAGAAAGGAGGCCTCAGGGCTGAAACACATAACTGCATAAGGGATGCAGTCTGCACTCGTCCGCTACGTACGATCTACAGGCAGGAAAAAACCCTATAAACTACCAAAAATAAAATATTAAATATCTTCTCCTGATCTAGACGGAATGATGTGTATATGTCATAGTTAAAGGTCGATATGCAGTTTCTTCGCGGAATGACTGGTTTATCCTAGGTTAGGTTAGGTCAGGTTAGTTTATTTTTTCAAGTCAGACCTGAGGATTGACTAGTCAAACCTAGGAGCGCCGAAGCTACTGATCCGATTGGAAAAATTTTAGCAACAATAGAAAGCTGCTTTACTCCTGAATGACATAGGCTATATTTTATGTACGCGGGCGAAGCCGCTGACAAAAGCTAGTAACATATATACGCATATATGTTCTTTCAGTAACCCTTTACGTTCCTAATCACGGTTTGTCTATTAAAAAGTCCCGCATACCATTTCTTTTTTCCTTTTTTTATCTAGCCTATAATTTCCCACTCATACTCCCCCAACTTCTTCCAGGTAATTTTCTCTCGTTCTACCTCGAACCAGTTCTAACTGTTGGCGTCTAGGCCACCTCTTCCCAGGTAGACCTCAGCGTCGCCGACCATCTTCAAGTACCCACTTCGTGAAGACTCTTCTTTACTTATCCCTTTCTTTACTTTTCTTTATTTTATGTCTAAAAAAGAACTAAAATAAACACACTCCATTACAATAAACACATTAAAACAATCTCGAACAATAAATTGCCAGTAATCTAAAATGAGGCGTCAATTTATCTCCCAAGTCCTATCCGGATCTTGTAATCCGAGAACGAACCCGTTTCAACGTTTATTTATGTTTGGTCAACGGTTTTTGGAAAATGAAATAGATAAGGGGGTCCCTCTTCCTCGTTATCTGTTGCTTTCGACCCGAGTTAGGGACTTGGGACCCTTTCGAGAAATGCGTTTCAAGTTCCAGTCAAATTATTTTTCGTTTCGAGGGTAGTTTTGAATTGAAGATGGTTTTTTTTTGTGTGTGAGGGCTGCGTCGGTACCGTTCCGGATGTTTGATTTTTTTTCCGTAACTATCAATTTCTATATACTTATGTAAATTATATATATAACTTATAGTACTACCTACTTAACGAGTCTCAAGTTAGGCTCTGCGAGGTTTTAAAAAATGAATGCCAATAACAGCATTTAATAGCAATAGCAGTTTTTGTTTGTTTAAACCATTTATGTACGAGTTTTCAAGCACTAAAATTCCCAGACCTTAACTTAAGACTCGCTAAGATCCGATGACCGTATTGTGCTTTTACTCGCATTTTTTTTTAATATTTGGAACATCAAATGACAGCCAGAAGTGCAAAAACATAATATATCAACAACGAGGTCTTGCTCGATTTCGTGCACGATGACTGTGCTTTTTTATGTACCAGAAGACGCAGTGTTGGAAGACCTCGTACAAGGTAGGCTGATGACTTGATGAGGGTTACGGGAATTCAATGGAAGCGAGATAATACTGAACCGGTCGATGTGGCGACACTTTTTTTATGGTAGGTATAAATCATGGGAGTGGCCTATCTGCATCAGTGGAAATTATTCGGATGTAATAATGTTGATGATGAATTTTTGCACTGTACAAGTGTATTTATCTATTCAAACCCTAGCAGTTTTTACTTACTTGTTTTGCGTCAACAAACGCACATTTTATCCGTCGTGCATCATCAAATTTAAGCTATTTATCAACACAACACATCATACTTATAATTTATATGACATACACAAATGTACTTACATTGATATTGTTCGTCAAGTCATTCAGCTCTTTATTTGTCCTGAGTTGAGCTACAGAAATACTGACAAATGTTTACACTGACTGGTCAGGTGTACTCAAATCTGTATGGTAATAATATGATTTGACCATCACATATTTTTTGTAAGACCTTGCACACGCTCAGAAACTTTTTTTTTAGAATAAATATTAAATGAAGGTGATTTTTCACTTTCTGAAAAATCTACATCTACACTAATATAATAAAGAAGTAAAGTTTGCTTTTTATTTTTTTGTTTTTTTTTTTTGTTTGTAGGAAGTAATCTCTGGAACTAATGGTTCGATTGGAAAAAATTTAGCAACAATAGAAAGCTGCTTTACTCCTGAATGACATAAGCTATTATATATATAACACGGATGTTTACCGAGCTATCACTACAAGAAATTTTCCGCAGACGAAGTCGCGGGCAGAAGCTAGTTATTTATAACAGGAAGAATAAAACAATACAAAACCAACCAATCCGAAAAGAAAACATTTCCACTCAGTGAAATCGATCACATGTTATCTCGATCGCAGATTTGGGATCCAATAAGACCTCTTTTTTTCCAGAACTGGGCATTTATCTTCCGAAATGGGATCAATTTGGAACTCTGCTGAGTACTTTATGAGAATATACCTATTACACACAATATACACCCATTGTTGGGCTATTTTATGGGTAATTTTGGATATATTTCCAAGATTTATTTGATTCGTAAATGGATTCTGGGTAAGCTATTCATTGAAAGGAAAGCTCTTATATTTTGATAGATATTTTATATTTATTTGTCGTATAACGATTTATTTCTAAGAAGCAAGTTTATGGAAATACACGATTAACTATCCTATTATATACTACCGCAGTGTATAATTTCTACCGCAGTACGTAGAATCTGTAAATGACGGTTTCCTAGATAATCTCTCTCTGGTATTTTTATTATATTTCACTACTACGATAAATCGAATATTTTCATAATTCTTTAAAAAGATTAAAACAGTAACGTTACGAGTCTATATATTTTTGTAGTCTTATTTTTGTCAACAATAATTAGCTTTTGCCCGCGGCTTCGCCCGCGTACATAAAATATAGCCTATGTCACTCAAGAGTAAAGCAGCTTTCTATTGCTGCTAAATTTTTTCCAATCGGACCAGTAGTTCCAGAGATTACCTCCTACAAACAAAAAAACAAAAAAACAAACTTTACCTCTTTAATATATTAGTGTAGATAATATATATACTACTAGCTTCTGCCCGCGACTTCGTCCGCGGAAAATTTTGTGAGACAAAAGGTGTGATAGCTCGGTTAATATCCATGTTATATAAACAATTTATAGCCTATGTCACTCAGGAGTAAAGCAGCTATATTATAGCTTCAATTTTTCCAATCGAACCATTAGTTCCAGAGATTACCCCCTACAAACAAAAAAATAAAAAAACAAAAAAACAAACTTTACCTCTTTATTATATTAGTGTAGATTTAAATCAATATTAGTATTGGGGGCACCTACTAAGCCAAGAAGTAGATGATAAATGCGGCAGTAAACGGCTCATTATCACAATGGACGAGGAAGACGGCTATCAAAGAGGTGTAGTGGCGTATTGAGAAGCTTGCTACCAACAGTTGAAGTGATGACTCAGGCAAAAGTGTTACTGACAAAGAAAATTAAAATATCGACCGCAAAAATATCGAGTAGGCGCGGGCTTGTGGATGGCAAGCAATGGGTAGCTCGCTGTCCAATCATCTGGGAACAAATCTAGTCGTTGACGGCGCACTATTCCCGCGTGCGTCAAGGTTATCAGCAAACTATAGGGACCCAGCAGAAGGGTCGAACTATGTAGCAACGTAGGAATGAGGTAGGTTGAACTTCACTAAAAATATGCCAAATACTTCTTACTAGACATTTTAGTAACTGAACAATAATACCAGACTGTCTTATAATCTAATTCAATTCCTACAAATATTCCAGCTATCTCCTTCTATAAAACCTTCAAAGCAAACATAACAATAAAACACAATACAGGAAGGAATACGTCAAGCCACGTACCGGTAGTGACGGCGAATATTATAAATTCAAGCGGAAACGGTTCCTAGTGGTTAAATCACAGAGAAACATCGCGGGTCGCGGGGTAGGCTTTGAAGAGAATGCATTGCACTCGTACAGCTTATACGCTGGGAGAAAGGTGTTGTAAATGTTTTGTTTCGCGCTTTCTTTGTTGGGATTCTAAGGTTCTTTTGTTTTGACGGCAGTAAATAGGATTTTAAAGGTTCTTCGGGCGATGCGACAGTGATAATGTATGTCTTTACAGTCCAATGTATTTTTATCCTTGTAGTGTTCTAGATTTAATCGTCTCTTATTTGCATTCAAAGTCAAAAGTCAACAAAAAGTCATTTTTGTTCAATATCATGCATACCTGTTATTTGCATGGTTACTGAAATTGCAATCTTAGATGTAAGTTTTATTTGAATTGTAACCGACTAAGCTCTGCTGTTGGTGTGCTTATAAATAGGTAACTAAATACGAGTTTTTTTTTCAGGTGAGAAATCGTCGAATGCATTTTCCACTCTAGGTCGCGTCAGACTTTTACTGATTATAAGCTACTTCTATTTTTCTTCTTTGCTTTGCACTCTAAAATCGTGGGTGGCATTGAAATCTGTGGAGCAATTAAAAAAAAAATTGTTCGTACGCATGGAATCTGAAGAAACTATCACGCACGTGCACCCGGATCACTGACTCTTCTTGGTGACAATTAGATACTAGATACCCTGATCATACTGAAAGGACTCCTCTGCGTATGGAGAAAAGTGGGCTGGCCAAGATCAAAGACAAAGTGCGGAAACTAGTTCAAAAAGTCTCAAGAAGACCGCGTCTAGCAGTCCAAACTGAATGCTTCTTGGTAAACGTGCTCTATCGCCATATGGTCGGCGATAGAGCACGTTACGTGCTTACCATCATGGTAAGATAGTGGAAAACTGTATTTTTAAAAGAAATTCTGCGCTTTCTTAAATGTCTCTTTTGACCAAAACAAATGCCAAATCCAAGAACACATTTCAAAAAAGTAATCCTTATTTTGCAAGCAATCCCTAAAGAGGTTTTCACAAAATAAACATTTCAAAAACCGTAACATTTATGTGCGAAAATTCTTAAATATACCAACTTACGTTGATTCAGTGTTCTGCACTCGACGCAAATGTGGTGCGGGTTAAATCATTCGGAAACCAACACTACCTCGGCGACTGAGAAAATACGTCTCGCAGGTTGAAGCGAAAAACGAAGGCTTTGAAAGAGAAACGAGGTTTTAAAGGCAGGTTTAGACGAGGATAGTTTGTCGTCTAGCGAGAGACGAAAATGTCCTAGCGAGATTTACGAGCGAGACTCGTTAGGCGATTGTCGCTCTCACATGTGTGCTGCAAACTTAAATCATCTTTATTGTTAGGATTTAAAGATGTCCTGGTGTCGAATATATAATATAATATTCCACAACTATCACACAACGCCGTCTAGCCCCAAGCAAAACTTGTTTCAACTAACAATTAAGAAATAAAATGCCAAGTACAACGCAAGGCGTACACTCACTACATAGCGTGTAGACAGTGCTCCTTAGTTCACGTACAAATTGTTTTGATGTTTACACATCCACAAACACTATGTCCTTCATAAATGTAGTAGCTTGCACATGGTATTGTTAAAAATGATTTTATGACGAGAGTCATGATGACCCTGGAACGCAAAATGAAGGAAGATGATGATGATTAATTCGATCATTAAAAGTTCCACTCTCAAATACACTTCTACACCCTGTTCCACAGCACCCTGAGCTGGAAATTAATATAATTTTTCACAATTAAAAACGCGTCAAGCAACTAAGTGATTCACAACCAAAAATCAGATTTACAAAACAAGGCAAGCACATTTTCTCTCACTGCGTGTGCGAGTTAACAAGATTCCAGGCGAGAAAATTTCATCATGTAAACGACCAATTAAAATAGACACAAGAATTTCAAATATCGAATGTCCCACGATTATAAACGCACCAAGCAACTAAGTACTTCACAACCAAAAATCAGATTTACTAAAAAGGCCAGCACATTTTCTCTCAATATGTATGCGATTTAACAAGATTCCGGGCGAGAAAATTTCATCATGTAAACGACCAATTAAAATAGAAACGGGAATTTCAAATATCGAATATGTTACTAACATTTATGATATGTTTTTATATTTTCCGAGAATTCTCATGTTTATGTAGCGTTGATTTTGTCGCATTTTTACGGGTTCATGTATGTTATTGTACAAGAAAAATGTTACGCTCGTTTCCTGGAACTTGAATAAATATCTACTTGTATAAAGAGTAAAATAAATAGCTAGTAAGCCCTATTCAACAAGGGTCTTGAATATTTTTTACGCTTTTCTTTTGCCATGAGCTGAATTTACAGGTCGCTTTTTGTATGGTGTGCGCGGAAATGACATGACTGAATTCCACCATTTTATTTCTTTCATCGGACAATCCCAAGCACATTGTTGAAACCTCTACGGTTTAGATTAAGCGTTTTCTTCATTGTCGTTTATTCCGCATACATCAAAGGACTGGAACAATCTGCCTGCTGTGGTCTTCATATACGATTATAATTTGGATATCTTCAAGGCTAGAGTTAATAGGCTCTTAATAAACTAGTGCGCCTCAAGCATCATTAGTTTATATCGAATAAAAAAAGCACTCAATAAAAAAAAGAAACTAAAATCAAAGTAGAAAGAAACTAATATCTGGCATCCTTGACCCTTTTTAGGAAGAGCATCATAAGAGACAGTCGACGTGTTACTATGAAGAAATAGTTTTTTTCTTACAAAATTTAAAAGTCGTCAACACTAATTCAACAGAAAAACATACTCTATTAGAGATAGGCTTTATCCATTGTGTAGGCACAACGAACGATTCAGTAAGTCTCGCATCCATTGCATTCCTGTGTCTCTCACTGGTTCATTGGTCTACCTTGTAGGAGGCCTTATGAAGCTAAGTCTTCAGGTGTGCGGTCATTAAATCATTCGTCGACGGCGCGCTCTGTTCCCGCGTTCTCAAGGAGTTGCCAGCAAATGTAGAGGCCCAACTACAGGGCCGAAGCCCACTTGGGCCCCGGTTCGGTTTCTGAAAGGAAGATCCGACCTTGGTATGAAGGCTAAGAAGGAACGAGGTGGGTCATTTAGTCAGTAAGAGTCTGACACTGTTTCCCGCTCCACCCAATGGCGGGATTCGTCATTAGATGATTTTTCCCACCATAAAAAAAGTGTTAAATATAAATTATTCTAAAAAAAAAATATTTATACCTACCTTATTCATATAATTAGGTAGGTGATTTAATAAAATAAAGTAACTGCTGTTCATATACTCCAGTAAATACCTTATTAGAAATGGAAGAAAAACCCTTTCTTGGAAAAAGATGCAAATTGTCGCTCAAGATGTTTTCCTGAAAAGACTTTCCAATTCTGATGTTAAAATTCAGAGAATCCTGAAACTATTTTGTTCTATACTTTTTTCTTACAAATTGTTTTTTTTTTACAATAAACCTGCATGAAGACAATAAAAAATAAAGGTACATTTTTCAAATGATACATGATAAAAGCTTACAACTATTTAATAATATGCTTATTAAGTCACCCAAAATGGCAAAGGGAAATGATTCGGTCACGAAATAAAACTCTGAACATATTATCAGAGTTTTATTTCGTGACCGAATCTGGAATGAAGATTACCGCAGAAAAACTAAGGTTACCGACATAACCCAAAGAATCACGAAACTTGACTGGGCTGGAAATATTTCTTACAGAATAAATTGCCGATGGCGCTAAAAGGTTCTGGAGTTACCGAGAACGTAGCGTCGTATGGCCCCCATAAGAGAACAGACGACCTGGTAAGGATCTCAGGAATACAATGGCGTTGAAACGTACAAAACTGGTCGTTATGGCGTCTCCAACAGTGTGTAGCGCCATTTATGACGCTACATAAGAACTAACAGAATCCAGCAACACTCAATCCAAGTTCTCCGTACTATGTTACTAATATTATAAATAAAAAAGAAAGTTACGATGTTTGGATGTTTGTTACTCAATCACGCCAAAACGGCTGGACGGATCTGGATGAAATTTGGCACAGGCATAGGATACACTCCGGAATAGGACATAGGCTACTTTTTATCCCGGAAACCCCAACCTCAACCCCAATACCACGCGGGAGAAGCCGCGGGCAAAAGCTAGTTTGACATATACGATAGCCTGAAATCAACTATCGGGCGGTAACCCACCAGAATATAACACGTGTCTGGTCGGAGCGTAGGGACCCTGCAGAAGGGTAAACGCCTCGACTTACAAGTTGTAGGTCGCGGGATCAAACCCAGTCAGGCGCATTACTATTTATAATTTATTTCACCACCACCGCTCTCAAAACGGTGAAGTAAAACATCGTGCGGAAACCGGCATGTCCTAGAACCAATAATTCCAAGACATGTGACATCCATCAATCCGCACTGGGCCCGCATGGTAGATTATGGCACATTTTCTCCCCTAGAGAAGAGGCCTGTGTCCCAACAGCGGGACCATTAATCAGGCTGATTATGAACTAAAAAAATACGTAAACAACAAATTACACTTTTTTTTAAAAGTGGCACATAAAATAATAACTGCTCAAGAAAATGCTACAAAGAAATTAATGTAACTTTACAAACGAAATCTACATCCTTATAGTCAAAATAATTCACAGTAATGGCTTCCTTTTATACGTTCATAATACTAAATTAAACCTTTGAATTATAATTAAAATTTCGCAACACAGAAAGGCATTGCTTTTATCCTTAGTGGCGTGCAAAACCCTTAAATGTTGTGTATTTCTGTTAACACAATTAAAATAATTCTGTTTTCTATTCCGATAACAGACCCTACCATGAGTCTTTGAAGAGTTTTTAATATAAATAGCCTTCTGCCAGCGCCCGCACGAAAGTAGGGTTCTCCATACAAACTTTAGACCCCCATTACATCCCTCTAGGAGCTGAATTTTGAAAAACCCTTTCTTAGTGTTCGCCTACGTCATAAAAGGAAGAATTGTGCAAAATTTCACGTTCAGTAGTTTTGGCTGTGCGTTGAAAAGTCAGTCAGTCAGTTTAGGCGTGGGCTTGCGGACGGCGAGCAATGGGTAGCTCGCCGTCCGGTCTTCTGGTAACAGCCCAAACTAAGCCAAGTTGTCGACGGTGCGCTCTGATCTCGCACGCCTCAAGAGAAAACCGTAGGGACTCTGCAAAAGGGTTGAAGCCTATTGGGGCCAGGGTCTCCTTCTGAAAGGAAAGCTTGGCCCTAGTGCGAAAGGCAAAGAAGAAACGGGGTGGAGTGTTTACTCAGTAAGAGTCTGACACTATTTCAAAAACCCGGGCCCTGATGTAGATAATGAAGGCAAATAAAGAACAGAAGAGGGTTTATGAAACAGTAAAAGACTGACACTATCTTCCACCCTATCTAAGTGCGCAGAGATGTCATTGGATGGTTTTTACCCACTTAAATAAAAAACAACAAGTTCCGCATTCGGAGCAATTCCACAAAAGTGAAGATATCCACGCGATATTAAAAACACCCTTAACACGATCCATTTTACGATCTTAAATGAACTGGTAAAGAAATGATGCTTCATAGGGTGTAATGCTCTTTCCCTTTTTTTCGCTCGCACACTTACCTTTTTAAGCCTAATGGCAAAGCTAATCACAAAACGGTGAAGGAACATCGTAAGGAAACTGGTGTGTCCCAGAACCAGACTCCCCTAACCGCTTGAGCGTCCCGCCCATTTTTATTGACATTATTTTTTTAATTCAAATTAACCATTGTGAAACAAATATTGTATTTTTATCATGAAGAAATATATCGAGATTCGAGTAGAAAAGAGACAGAGTAATAAAACATCGTATAATAAACACAAAAAGGCATATTATGACGTGGTGTCGTATTACAATGCAAAAAGGGACAAAAGTCACTTTGGGATGTTTCAGCGGCTAAGTTTGTTTCTTCTAATATGTTTCTTCTTAGGGGTAGTTAGTTAGGAAATACCGGACACATCTAGCATCGAAAAAAAAAATGACGTGTATAAGTGTTTTTTAAGCCTACTTGAAAAATAAAGATAATTTATCATTTACCAAAAATTCGAAGACATGTGACATCCACCAATTCGCACTGGGCCCGCGTGGTGGATTATGGCCCATTCCCTTTTCTAGAGAGAAGGCCTGTGTCCCAGCAGTGGGAACATTAAAGGCTGATGATGATGATGAATGGCAAGGCCCCTGGAGTGTTACCACTAGCTCTTGACGGGATCCATTTGACGTTCTAAACTGAATTGTTAAAGAGATGGAGCTATATAAGGCGTATAGCACCAGCCGTCTGCCTCGCTCGCAATCCTGACATTTCGACACGTCATGGTATCATGATTTCAGGAAGTTTTCGCTTGTTTCCGGTACTCTGTCTTCATATTACCAAAATGCTATTTCTGCTACCTATTCAAAATTTGACCATAAACTTTAGAAACTAAAGTTGGATTTCGCTTGAACGTTGTTTATCTAATTCATAGTTTAGTTAGATAGTCTGGGAGCAAAAATAGCGGTTAGATACGATAAAGTGAACAGAATTGTATGTAGATTGAGTTGTTCGAGCAACGTTCGAGTATTTGTGTTCGTTTCCGGGGGCTTGGTGCATGTCAATGAGGTTCCTTTAGACTACGAACATTTATTTGCTACTAGTATACAATGCATTTAGGCATTAGCTTCATTATCAGAATGCTTAACCACTATACATCCTGTTTGTTCCTTTTATATACCATTCAACGAAAGACTTATGTAATGCATCCAAAGATTTTTTTCTTTTAATGGCTAATTTAATTGGCCATTTATAAACATTCATATTTCGTAGTGGCATTTCGGAAAACTCGGTTGTCATTTCAGAGAAATTCGAACACAAACACTGATATTAGAATATAACAACTATTTTAGTGTAATAACATACACATATGACGTACATACAGTAAACCCGGCCGCACACCAGGCATACAATTGTTTCTCCACAATTGTAGCGCCACATTTGAAACGCGACACAAAAAACGAACCGGTTCGATCTTGAATTATTGTAGCGCGGATGACGTCTCGCCACAAAGTGCGCCCGCTACAAATGTTTCCTCGGAGTGCGGACTCACGTAGGAATATATGGGGGCGTTAAATGTGTCGCGTTTCAAATGTGGCGCTACAATTGTGGAGAAACAATTGTATGCCTGGTGTGCGGCCGGGTTATCTACTATAACTTTTTAACCGACTTCAAAAAAAGGAGGAGGTTCTCAATTCGATTGTATTTTTTTTTTATTTTATTTTTTTTTTTTATTTTTTTTTATGTTTGTTACCTCAGAACTCCGTTGTTTATGGATGGATTTGCAAAATTTTTTTTGTACTTGAAAGGATATGCTTCCAGATTGGTCCCATTTTTTTCAAAATTGAGTTTTGATGATGGGATCCATGAGAAATCGAGGGAACTCCTCAAATATTATAGGCAACTATATAGTTTTTTTTATATTTTCATCGAGAACTCAAGCATTTACAGTCAAAAAGTAACATTTGATGAGGTGGAACTGGTGAAGAAGATCAGAAAATGGCTAACGAAACTTGACACTCGCATAGATATCACAATTAAGGTAGTTAAGCAACTTTGAAAATGCACTATAAACCAATGATCTTAAATAATTATGTTGAAAATGTTATCATCGAACTGATCTGATGATGATGATGGAGCTGGAAGGTAGGCACTGGAACTGCGTAACTAATTAATATATCCTAGCCGTGTTTGGGCTTGTTAGAATTGTCATAAGATGCACTTTGGCTGTAAGATACTATTGAACTGATGTGATGATGAAGCTGGAAGGTGGAAGGTCGGCATGGGAACTTCAAAGTAAAATAATGTATCCTAGCATTGTTTGAGCTTATTAGAGCTGTCATGGGCAATGCTGTCAAGGGCAATGGAAAGGGCTATGCTCGGAATTTCCTTGCGTGTTCGAATCAGAAATGAAGAAATGCGCAGGAGAACCAAGGTCACCGACATAGCCCGAAGAATTGCCAAACTTAAGTGGCAGTGGGCAGGGCACATTGCTCGTAGAACAGATGGCTGATGGGGCCGAAAGGTTCTAAAGTGGCGACCGCGCACCAACAGACGCAGCTTTGGAAGGCCTCCCACAAGGTGGACCGATGACCTTGTGAGAATCACGGGAACGCGATGGATGCGAGTCGCACAGAAATGGTCGTTGTAGCGACGCTTGGGGGAGGTCTATGTCCAACAGTGGACGTTTTCTGGCTGAAATGATGATGATTATGAGAGCTGTCATAAGATGTACTCATGAGATGAATCATAAGTATTTCATGCAACATATCATCTCTCCACGAGATCAAAACGATTACACTGTAACAATATATGTATTTCTACTGATATGACATTGGTAACATTTTCAAAAGAAATGTAGGAACGATATTGACTTCGTTGCCATAACACATTATAAAAAAAACACTAAACGGCTACAAATAAAAAAAAACTTTTTACAAAAAAAAAACCGCCTTCAAAAAAAGCCAAACGACAAAAGTTCCTACACTAAAAAGTTAAAAATAAAAATTTGAATTGCTGTAAAGAAACTTAATTTATAGGTAAACTTATTTGACATTAATATTTTGCAAATATTCAAAATTTATTACTTCTTTTTGGAGTCGGTGCCAGCCAAGGCAAGGAATTACGAATGGGCAACAATCCCTTGAAAAACTACCTCTAACTTAACTATAAAACTACTTAGTACCTATTTGCATACTCAAATATATAATACTTAACTAAGACATAAATACATATTAGACTTCTCTAAAAAAATCATCCGAATTGCACATTTTTTTTTAAATAAAAAATATATAGGTACTTACAAAAACCTTCTGCAACATTTTAAGTACATTGAAAATGTTTAAGCATTGCAAGCACAAGCAAAGCTACCTAACATTAAGTTACAACAATAAAAATGCTGGCACCGACTCCAAAAAGAAGTAATAAATTTTGAATATTTGCAAAATATTAATGTCAAATAAGTTTACCTATAAATTAAGTTTCTTTACAGCAATTCAAATTTTTATTTTTAACTTTTTAGTGTAGGAACTTTTGTCGTTTGGCTTTTTTTGAAGGCGGTTTTTTTTTTTTGTAAAAAGTTTTTTTTTACCATAACAGTATTATTTGTGTGATAGTTTGTTTGAAGTGGTGTACACCGTTAAATTATGGTCGTTTTAATTTCGTAGAATGTCGATCCGGTAAGTGAAACACTATTGATTTCTAAAGATAAAATAAAAAAGGAAAATAACTTTTTTTTCTAAAAGTAAAATTAGTTTACGCGTATTCGAAATCCATATCTTTAAGTAAGACTGACATTCTGTCATTGAAGCTGAGCGGGATCAATGACAGAATGTAGTTGTCGGTCGATGAAAAAAAAAAACTTTTCTTTTTTTATTACTGTTTTAATTCAGACTATATTTACATGGTGTTAGTCTGATCTAGCACAAGAAGATAACCGTAACGACCCATCAGGCAAAACAACTTTGTAGTATTACATCTATTTTTAACCGACTTCAAAAAAAAGGAGGTGGTTCTCAATTCGATTGTATTTTTTTTTTTATTATTTTTTTTTTTTATGTTTGTTACCTCAGAACTCCGTTGTTTATGGATGGATTTGCAAAATTTTTTTTGTACTTGAAAGGATATGCTTCCAGATTGGTCCCATTTTTTTCAAAATCGAGTTATGATCATGGGATCCATGAGAAATCGAGGGAACTCCTCAAATATTATAGGCAACTATATCGTTTTTTTTATATTTTCATCGAGAACTCAAGCATTTACAGTCAAAAAGTAACATTTGATGAGGTGGAACTGGTGAAGAAGATCAGAAATGGCTAACGAAACTTGACAATCGCATGGATATCACAATCAAGGTAGTTAAGCAACTATGAAAATGCACTATAAACCAATGATCTTAAATAATTATGTTGAAAATGTTATCATCGAACTGATCTGATGATGATGATGGAGCTGAAAGGTAGGCACTGGAACTGCGTAACTAATTAATATATCCTAGCCGTGTTTGGGCTTGTTAGAATTGTCATAAGATGCACTTTGGCTGTAAGGTACTATTGAACTGATGTGATGATGAAGCTGGAAGGTGGAAGGTCGGCATGGGAACTTCAAAATAAAATAATGTATCCTAGCATTGTTTGAGCTTATTAGAGCTGTCATGGGCAATGCTGTCAAGGGCAATGGAAAGGGCTATGCTCGGAGTTTCCTTGCGTGTTCGAATCAGAAATGAAGAAATGCGCAGGAGTACCAGGGTCACCGATATAGCCCGAAGAATCGCCAAACTTAAGTGGCAGTGGGCAGGGCACATTGCTCGTAGAACAGATGGCCGATGGGGCCGAAAGGTTCTAGAGTGGCGACCGCGCACCAAAAGACGCAGCTTTGGAAGGCCTCCCACAAGGTGGACCGACGTCCTGGTGAGAATCACGGGAACGCGATGGATGCGAGTCGCACAGAATCGGTCGTTGTGACGACGCTTGGGGGAGGCCTATGTCCAACAGTGGACGTTTTCTGGCTGAAATGATGATGATGATGAGAGCTGTCATGAGATGTACTCATGAGATGAATCATAAGTATTTCATGCATCATATCATCTCTCCACGAGATCAAAACGATTACACTGTAACAATGTACCTATAATATGTATTCCTACTTATATGACATTGGTAACTTTTTCAAAAGAAATGTAGGAACGATATTGACTTCGTTGCCATAACACATTATAATAAAAAACACTAAACGGCTACAAATAAAAAAAACTTTAAAAAAAAAAAAAAACCGCCTTCAAAAAAAGCCAAACAATAAAAGTTCCTACACTAAAAAGTTGAAAATAAAAATTTGAATTGCTGTAAAGAAACTTAATTTATAGGTAAACTTATTTGACATTAATATTTTGCAAATATTCAAAATTTATTACTTCTTTTTGGAGTCGGTGCCAGCCAAGGCAAGGAATTACGAATGGGCAACAATCCCTTGAAAAAATACCCCTAACATAACTATAAAACTACTTAGTACCTATTTGCATACTCAAATATATAATACTTAATTAAGACATAAATACATGTTAGACTTCTCTAAAAAAAATCATCCGATTTGCACATTTTTTTTAAATAAATTATATATACCTACTTACAAAAACCTGCCACATTTTAAGTACATTGAAAATGTTTAAGCATTATGTATGAAAAATGGCACCGGATATTAAAAAAAGCTACCTAACATTAAGTTTCAACAATAAAAATGCTGGCACCGACTCCAAAAAGAAGTAATAAATTTTGAATATTTGCAAAATATTAATGTCAAATAAGTTTACCTATAAATTAAGTTTCTTTACAGCAATTCAAATTTTTATTTTCAACTTTTTAGTGTAGGAACTTTTATTGTTTGGCTTTTTTTGAAGGCGGTTTTTGTAAAAAGTTTTTTTTATTGTAAAAAAGTGTATTGTAAATGTTAAGTGCAATTGAACAATTTTGAATGGTTTAAGGTGCAATGGAGTGTTCTTGTGGGTTACAAAACTTCAAAGTACCTAATAATAAAATGTAGCTTACAAACCGAGTCGTTTTTAATATATAGATGCAAATATAACACTCACTTATCAGATTTCCATGCGGTATTCTTCACACATGTGTAAACAACAATGTTAAAAGTGCAACTGTTTTTTTTTCTCTCTTTATTATCATTTTTTTTTTTTAATAACGAATTGTTTGTATCTATAAGTTCAATATTAATTTAATTTGAGAGAATTCAGTGGTATTGCAATATTTTACCTAACGTTTTGGAGATTCATGTAACACAGGTACTTCTACGAGTACCTAGCACAAGAATCGGGCTTTTTTACGCCTTGTTTCCCAATAAATTACCTTATGTTATCTAAAGATAAAAAACAGTGGACCCCGGGCACCGAGGTGAAAGCCAAGGTTGGCAACCGGGACTACCGCTAGGATGATGATGATGATAACCTAAAGATAAAAAATAGTATAATAGACAAAGAAACTATTAAAGAATTCCAAGCCTTCTCAATACATTTCCAACCAAAAATACACTATCCCAACTTAAAATTATTTACGATCCCTTTCCACATTAACTTCACTTACTCCACTTAGCACTTAGACCCCCAACTAGTCCATATCACGCCCCATGACTCCTCACACATTCCTCCACAGTAAGATTTATCACCCGGCGTCGTCCGTGTCCTGAATTTCAATCTACCCCCAGTGGACTGGCTGATTAAATTTTTCAGCATGATATATACGCCTTATAATACAACACGAAGAGTTCTGGAGTGAAATTGAATGTGACCACGGAAAATATGTGGGCTTTGATTAAATTTCTGAAGGTATCTGAAGGAATGGAATGGAGTTCGATGCTATTCTGCCGTGCTGACGCTAAAACGCAGTAATAGGCTTTTTTAGGTATTTGGGTTTTTTATTGATTCCGAACCAACGTTTTATAAGGAACATATTCGTCTAACCTAGGTTTTGATTCGATGATGAACTTGGCAGAAAAACGAAATTTACTAATGCAGTAACTCAAAATTTTATGCTAAAATTCATTGTTATTCTAACTAAAATGCAGTTAAAGCTTTTACGGCTAAATCGACTCATTACTTTATCAACTTAAACGCAGTAAATGTCTCTATTACCTCATAAAATCTGTAATCCACAACAAAAGAAATATGACGGAATATAAATTAAAACGCAGTAAGCCCTTTTTGCACCGAAAATGTTAATACTGCATTGATGACGACTGATTGAAAACCAACGAAATTGCAGTAAGTTGTTGTGTTTACAGCACTATAGTCGGTATCGTTCTAAAGTTGAAAAATAAGTATTTTTTTATTAAATGGCAGTATAAGTCACTGTTACTGCATTATAATTAGTAACTCAAACTAAGGTACTAAATTTCACTGGTGTCACGATCAGACTATACTGCGCTCTAGTCAGGAATTATCTCTCATTTAAACTGTTCTGTTCTGTATTAACTTCGAGATTTTAAGACAACTTAATTAAAAAAGATATTAAATAGTAAACTGATTCAACAAGCTCATCAGTACAGTCGAAAGACGTCCACTGTTGTCCAATGACCTCTCCCAAATGTCGCCATAACCGCTTGAGCGTCCCGCCCATTTTGATAACGTCACGTGATCAAAAAAAAAATGGCTGCGCGCACAAAAAACGTGTTTGGTGACGCGAGCGTAACATGAGTCACTTCAAGTGATGTTTTTGTTTAATGCTATGAACGACTCTTTCAAGTCGTGTCAAGTGTTTGTTGACATTGGGTTTCAAATATTTTGTTTAGAGCGATAAACATTGACTATAGTTGAAATTGTTGAAACAATCATTATTTCAACTTTAGAGAAGATTATTTTTAAAAGTAAAGCGATAACATATACTTTTTATGACTTTTATTGATAGAATGGTTCTTTATACGTACGTTAAAATAAAAACATCATACTTCGTAGTAAAAAAAAATATTTATTTAGAGGCACACGATATGTGCTGACGTCACCCAAATTAAAAAAAATCTAGAACATTTTTTTTTGACATTATTTTTTTTAATTCAAATTAACCATTGTGAAACAAATATCGTATTTTTATCATGAAGAAATATATCGAGATTCGATTAGAAAAGAGACAGAGTAATAAAACATCGTATAATAAACACAAATAGGTATATTATGACGTGGTGTCGTATTACAATGCAAAAAGGGACAAAAGTCACTTTGGGACGTTTCAGCGGATAATGACCATCATTCCACTACCAAGATGACGGAAGAAAATTTCGAGCATAGCTCTTTCCATTGTCTTTTAGGTGTCTTTAAACCTTCTGATGAAGCCTTACTGGTCATAGACTTTTCTCTTGAGACTTTGTGGTATATTTAACAAGAAGATAATATGGCGCAGCTTCCCGAACGCTGCCCAGTAGCGCTAGATTCGATGATTGAGTTAATTTCGAAGCTAGACCTTTTAACCGTCCAAGGCTTTAAGATTAAAATAATTACCTACTAACTGTTTATCCGAGATGGTTGTTGATAGATACAAAATAACATCACGACAAAGTTTTGCAAATTAATTTAAGTTTGCCATCCAAGTTAACCATGGGTTTTACCATGACGTGTAAAAATGACAGGCATGCAAGCGAGAAGGAGGAAATATACATTCTATGTAGCAGTTATATAATAGTTCAGTTTAGGTCGTAAAATAGATCGTGATAGGGCCTAAAGTCTGACTTAAAATGCAAATTGGGGCTGCTAAGGGAGGAAACATACACATTAAAGTGAAGGGCTAGTATTTTATCTCTTATTGGAAAAAAATGTAAGGTAATAATACCTGCCTATTTTCCACATTAGAATATCACTTTAAAAGCATTTATGCCAGTATTATCGCATCCAAACATTAGTAATAATAGATTATATAACAGTTTTAATACTGTTCATCAACTCGTGGCCTGTACAGATATATATATACATGTATACAGTGTAATTTGCTTTATTGAGTGGCATCGACACAATGTAAAAAACTAAACAATAAGAAGCCCAGCGGAGAACGCTGTGAAGTCTGTAAAGGCTTTTCGCCATAATTATGGTGGTAGGTCCCCTCTTTGAAAGGAGGCTGGAAAGACTTCACAGCGTCTTCACCATTCGTATGACCCAGATCTTCACCGGAAATTCGGGAGATAACTGCACCCAATCAGTGCAAAAAAGCCCGAGTATCACCATTGTATGGACCGCCCGGAGAATCACGCTGGGTCCTAATCCGGAGTAAGGCGGCGGCATCCGCGTACAAAACAGTAATGCTTACAAATCAGGCGGCTGCAAGCGTGTTAATATCACTGAGACTAATGTTAGACCACGATAACATTTATTACCGAGACACGGGTAGTGTTGAAGATTCAGACGTTTCGGTAGCAGACAGAAGAGATCTTTAATCTCAAATAATACAATAGCCAATACCATACCACAGAAGTAATCTACAATAAAGGATAAAGTAAAACAAAGAAAACCTGCAAATATTGTACAAAAATCTGCAAAAAAGGTAATAAACCAGGCAAGTGCGAATCGGAGTCGCTTACACTACGTTGCACTATTATTTAAACAAGATTAGACATTACATGTATGCGGAAAAATCACGTTCGTTGCATGGAATCCCTCCTTAAATGTGTTTTTATTAATCAATAAAATTACAGGTTTTGAAAGTAAATATACAGTTATATGTACTGTAAACATTTCAAGCTATGTAGTCTTGCCGTGACGTGTTGCCGTTATTAATATCAAGAAAAATGGTAAAAAATCACGTTTACTGCATGAGAACACCCACTTAAATATTTAATTTGTTCTGTTTTTAGCTTTTTTGAAAAAGTTTAAATTAGCTAAAATAGTAAAAAATAAAGGTTCTACATAACAAAATACAAACAAAAATGTCTTGTTTTCTTTATAAATCCCTACACAACCTAATCATTTTCAAAATTTGTTACATACTGCAGGTACAATTAGTTCAACGTTCTAATTAAAATGCAGTAAAAAAGACTTATACTGCAAATTATTCTGTAAAATCTGTTAATACGACTATTAACCGATGAGTTTTGCAGTATCAAGTATGTGTTACTGTATTTTAACCTGTATTCTAAACTTTTTCGCAAGCAGTAATAGACATGATTTTCGAAAAATCCATTTAATTTTAAATTTAATGGACTTAATAACACGCTTTTTTTCAAAATTCATTCTTTGTAATTGCCTTAACCCTTTAGGCAAAAAAAATCTACCATAAAACATTATTACTATAAAAAATAAGACGTCAAAGTGTTTTTTGCGTTTTTCTCGAAACTGCTTTTTTGCTCTTACTGCGTTTTAGAGTAAGCAGTAATTATTATAAAAGCAAAAAAATATATATATTAGTGTTTATGTGTAATTGTTTGTTTTTTTAGGTGGGTTATAGTTTTCTCTCACTCTGAGGCGGAGGGAGAGAATTTTTTATCACAGGTAAAAATCGTCCAATGATGAATCTTGCCATTGGGCGGATCGGGAAACAGTGTCAGACACTTACTGACTAAACAACCTACCCCGTTCCTACGTCGCCATCACTAGGGCTAGAGTCTTCCTTTCAGACTCGAACGTTTGGCCCCCGTTGGCCTCGACCCTTCTGCAGGGAGAGGGTGTGTCGGATTTTTACTAGCTAAAACCAATCTGTGTCTTTCAGTTGCAGAAATTCGCCGTGATCTTAGTGGACATAGGCGTCGTTACCAGACGAATAGACAGCGAGCTACTCATTGGTCATTCCAATAGCTCTACTCAAGTTTCAGCTTACCATCTAGATTTATCCTTAGTATATCACAATGAGCTGCCAAATGTAAATTTACTTTAATATATTTACTATTGTCTGACCTTTCAAGATATACAGGCCTTTTTTTTTAGGTTAGAAATCATCAGATAACTCCTCTCGTTTTGAGAGAAGAGAGAAGTATCAGACTTTTATTAAAACCTACATGTGACCTTCAATTTCTCTTTGCGTTCCAGGGTTACACTAACTTTTTTAAACCTACGACCCTCACAATTTAGCAGCTTTAAAAACAGTCATACTATTACTAAACCATTCATAAATTGACACAATATTTTTTTTACCACTAATAGGCCCATGTGTGTATAGCGTGCGTACCAGTAACCAGCGTGAAAGGCTCGAGTGGGCCACACTGGCTCTTCATTAAAATGTCGCGGCACGGCGCGTCGCTCGTGTGGAGAGCCCCTAGTGTCCTGCAGGACTTGCGGCCTTTTGAGAACATAGACGAGGGAAGGGTTTAGACTGGCCTGAAGCAGGAAATGTGAAGCTGGTTTATATTTTAGGTTCATTTGTATTCTTGAATGAACTATTCAAAACATTTGAACGCGAATTTGGCGATTTTTGCGAATACCGAAGCCAGATGAAAAATTAATATAATAATTTGTTTTTACGGAAGAGTTTTTCGAAGCTTTCGTAGATTAGATTAGGTACTTTTAGGTAAGTTTAAATTTTAAGGGTTTCATTTTTTTTTATTTATGTGTAGGTATATATGTAGTTATACAATGAATTAAATAAAGTTAATTACTGAAAAAAAAAAAAAAATTTTCGACAACTATCACACAACGCCGTCTAGTCTCAAGCTAAGCAGACCTTGTGTATTAGTGAGTGAAATGATAAACATACTTGTATATTTCTAAATACATACATATTATAGATAAATTACACCCAGACACAGAACAAATGATCGTGCTCATCACACAAACATTTGTCCTGGGAGGGAATCGAACCCAAGACCTCCGCCTTAGCAGTCAGGGTCACTAACTACTAGACGGGCCAGTCAATCACAAGTTAGAGTTCTACCATAAGAGTCCATACCTAATTAGCTTAATCCTTCTTTGGGTTTACTCCGTTTTAAATCAAACTCAAATATTTTATTTCAAATAGACCATTTTGCCTATAAGCAAATGGTGAATTTTTGAATTGTCAAAATGTCGGTCACTCAAAAGCAAAAACCTTTCAAAGCGTAGATCTCTTTAAGTTTAGTGTGAGAGCGTGGCAGTGTTTTCAGACCCTAGAGCAAAAGAGGTCATCAGACGAATTCGAACCTAAAAAAATATTCAAATCATTTCCTCTTCACAAATACAGCCACTTCTATCCATTCTAAGGCTCTCAGCCACAGAGCATCATTAAAATGTCGCTCCGTACTCCAGCGAGTGGCTGCACACTGAAGCACTCAAAGCCACGGCGAATTTATTATTTTTGTTTCTCTATACTTATGTTTTTTATTTACTTTTTTTTGGAATAAAATCGCTTTGGTATCGTGTGGCCGATTCGGGTGAATTTGAGTGTCTTTTTTATATTTTAGTGGTATAAGTGTTGGTTTGTGTTATGGCTTATTTTTAAGTGTTCGATGTTGTTATAAATACAAGCATTTGCCAGTGGCTTCGTCTGCGTAAAAGGAGAAAATTATCGTGTCGTGTGTAAGATATATTTTACACTCAGTAAAATCAAGGAAATATAAAAACTTTTTTTCGGGACCGATAGAACACTAAGGTTACAAATACAAAGTAAAAGAGAACAAAATGTTCTGAGACCGAAAGAATGCGAGAATATAATCCAGAGTAAATAGTATTCTATGTACTATTCTAGGACATGTTCAACTTTTCTGCGATTTCTGAGTGAAAAAGTAACCAACCAAAGTAAAAACAAAATATTATTACTTTTATATATAAACATACATAAACTTTTGCCTCTATAATGTTTGCGTGAAGTATAATAAGCAACTAACAATTATATGCCCCTGTTGCGAAAATTCCTGTTAGAAAGATATTCGAACAATTTACGAGTGGTAACATCAGTATCACTTTGAGTGAGATTTGGCAGGAAGAAATGCTAAGGGTGTTATCGTTATGTGGATCGTTCGGAAAACAAGCTGAAACATACGAGGGAAGTTTGACCTATTTGAGTACGGCAACAATTTTATGCTCAAAATCCTTTCTTTCAACCTCTGGAATGATGGAGTAAAGACTACATACCATTATATACACACATACAAATACTTGATAACTTATTCTTTGACTTTTTCTGACCAATTTGTAATTAAGATATGCCATTACAACATTGTTTACCTTAAAACAACTGCACCTATCTACTCCCATTAAATTTTGATTACGACTCACTAAAATACAATGCAGAATACATTTTAGTTACTTCATCTGTTTACGAGCAGAAACTATGTGAGAATTCTCTGTAACGAATCTACATAGCGCCAAATAGAAGTATGTACTTTCAACGAAATGAATTGGTAAGCACGACAATAATGAAGTCACGGTGACAAGCTCGTCATAATATTCCAACTCCTTTATGCTAACCAGGTTTTTTTTTTATGGTAGGTAAAAATCATCCAATGACGAGTCCCGCTCTTGGGCGGAGCGGAAAACAAGTGTCAGACTCTTACTGACTAAACAACCTACTCCGTTCCTACATCGCCATATATACCAGGGCCAGAGCCTTCCTTTTCAGACGCCAACCCTTGGCCCTAATTGGCTTTGACCCTTCTGCAATGCTAACAAGGTTAACTTTTGTACGTTAGAAACAAAAAAAGGTTTAATAAAATGATTTTATAAAAAAATATATATAGGATGTCCCAAAATTAACGCAAGATTTGAATTTGCCGCCATTTATGCAGTACACTGTTGCCAACCCTAAAAACAAAATAAATCGACAGTTGACAGTTTAGGGTTAGTAAAAATGGAGCGTTACGCAATAGAACAACGTGTCTTCATTGTTGAGCAATATTTCAAAAATAATGAATGCTTGGCGGCCGTAGTTCGAAAATTTCATACAAAATATGGTCTGAATAGTATTTTAACTTCGTCAACTGTGATATATATATATACAATAGCAGCTTCACCTCTATCTAACCATATAAAAAAACAGATTTGATACTATGGAATGTCATATTTATACCTTGGGTAAACAGCAAACCGTTTCGCTGACATTACTCGAGAACTACTGACCCGTTGAAGACAAAGTATGTGCTCAGAGAGTATTACGGAGATGTGAGCATTACGTACAGTCGTGTGTAAGATATATTTTACACTCAGTAAAATTGTCGAGCGTCACATTTTTTATGTAGCCCATGCTTTTCAGGAAATTATTATGGTATTAAGTCCGGCTCTGTACATTTGTGTCAAAAATTTTAAAATAGTATTACAGTATTACAGTATTTCATTTTTGATACTATCACAGTATTTTTTTTTTATACATGTACATGATAAATGTAAATCGTAGGTATAATTGCGTCTTTAGGCATATTATTCGTTTTCTGATAGGCGGTGTTATGGATGGGTACGAAAAATACCACTTCCTCCTTTCAGATAGTAATTTGGCAATTGCAAGACAACTAAGGTTTGCGCAGACGGCACAATATTATGATCTTTCTTTTTTTTGACACATTTGTAGCTTTTACAAATATTTCTTACTAGCTTTTGTCGGCTTCGCCCGCGTACATAGAATACAGCCTATGTCACTCAGGAGTAAAGAGTAAAGTATTATTTAGTATTATTTGTTAAGTATTATTAGGAGTAAAGTATTGTTGCTAAAATTTTTCCGATCAGATCCAGTGATTACCCCTTTAAACAAAAAAAAAAAACAAATTTTACCTCTTTATTATATTAGTGTAGATTACCGTTTTATCTATCTTAAACATTTTTTTTTTAAGAGTTGTAATTATTTTTATTTCAAATATATTATATCGTCAATAAATAAAAATAATAAATATTTATGAAAGATTTATCAATAATGTGAATGTGAGAACATTGTAAACGCAAATTTTGGATTACTTCCTACCGTTTTTACGGTTTTTTTTGTTGTCCTCTTGAGTATAATATTGACTGGTTTGCACTGTCCTTACATATTTTTTTTAATACTGTAATATGGAAATATTGGAACAAACCATTCTTTTAATAAATCGGCCAAGAGCGTGTAAGGTTCCGTAGTTTCCCGTCCGCCACAAATTTCTCACAATGTAACAGAACCCAGTAGCCCATGTAAAAATTAGTACCCCAATTTCCCGAGAGATGGCGCTGTACCCGGTGGTAATTTTTATTTGCGTGAACTGATTTCTTTCTTTTTGTAATTATATTTGAAAGAAGATACGCTCAGGATAAGGAAATATATAAAAAAGTTAAAAAATGCTTGCGTGTACGGTTAAATTAGAAAATTAGTTCTGAACGTTTTTTTTTTTTTATTTTTCAAAAACTGTTCATTCTATCAAGTTCAAAATAATTTTCCTAGAAAGTTTACTTAAAGTTCTACTTTTGAGATTTTTTTCATATTTTTTAAACTTATGGTTCAAAAGTTAGAGGGTGGGGACGCCTCAATTTTAACTTTCGGAGCGGTTATTTCCAAAAATATTTACATTATCAAAAAATTATTTTACGGGACCTTTAATCATTTTTAAATACCTATTCAACAATATATCACATGTTATGGTAGAAATGAAAAAAAAAATCACTTTCCACTTTACGCGTAGGGGAGGTACCCTAATAAAACATTTTTTGCCACTTTTTGTTTGTGCACTTTATCGGCATGGTTGATATACATTTTGATACCAAATTTCAGTTTTCTAGTGCTTACGGTCGCTGAGATATTCCGCGGACGGTCAGACAGACAGACATGGCGAAACTATAAGGGTTCCTTTTTGACTACGGAACCCTAAAAAAGAGTAACCATGGAGTTTCTTACCTTCTCCATAGAAAACGACCAATTTAGAACCGTGCACTATCTTCTGACGTTTTACTAGTGCCCATGTAGGCTTTTGTGAAATAAAATATTTTGACTTGACTTTGGCTAGTCATGGGTAACTCGTTGCCCATCCGTCCGGTTAAAGCCAAGCCCAGGTCGACGAGTGCCTCAAAAACATGTCAGCATAAGAGGAAAATCCTACAGTAGTTTAAATAGATATGCGAATAGAGGACATTGAAATGCCAGTTATTTTCCACGAAAATCTTCTCCTTTACTTTTACATGTTCGAGCGTGACTGTACTTACGAACTATGAATGTGAAATATTTTTAGAATATTTTAGAATAAGGTAAAACTTTTCAAGAGCAGTGGTGGCTGAGTGGTATCGGGTCTGACTTACGACTTGTAGGTCGCGGATTCAAACCCAGTCAGGCGCATTACTTTGTGTAATTTATTTCATCACTACTGCTCTCAAAACGATGAAGGAAAACATCGTGAGGAAACCGGCATGTCCTAGAACCAAAAATTCGAAGACATGTGATGTCCACCAACCCGCACTGGGCACGCGAGGTGGATTACGGCCCATTCCCTCTCCTAGATGGAGGCCTGTGTTGAGACACAGGCCTGTGTTGAGACACAGGCCTGTGTTGAGACACAGGCCTCCTCTCTGGGGCACTGCTGAGCCAGTTCCTACTGGGACACTGGCATAAAAAAAAACTGAAGGACTATATTGTTTCATTATTCATGGTGGGTAAAAATCATCCTATGACAAATCCCAGCCTTGGGCGGAGCGGTTAATAGTATCAGAATCTTATTGACTAAACAATCCACCTCGTTCCTACGTAGCCTTTATACCAGGGCCAAAGTCTTCCTTACAGAACTCTTCATGAACTCTTGGTCCCAGTTTGCTTCAACCATTCTGCAGGTTCTACGGTTACAGGGTTTCTACGGTTTGCTGAAAACTCCTAGAGGAACTGAAGGACAGACAACAAAAACCTGACAAAACCGCTCTATTATGGAGCGAGGAAACCCATGTAGTTACGTCCAACCTCAAACATAAGCCTACTACTACTAATTCAAATTAAATATGACGTACATAGTTACACACCTATGTACTTCATCTTCGCCAATGAAGAAATTCTTCTAAAAAGAATACGCTCTCATACCAAATACCTCCTCTTTTTAATAAAACCCTGTCTTCAAAACTCCCACAAACGAGCAAGTTTCACCACACAAACAAAGTAAACATTTACCGAAGAATATTAATATAACAGGGTGTCTAACAAGTAACAAAATACCAATAAGCGATGGCTCCTGAAAACGCGAACATTTATATACCTCATTACGATATTGCGAAGCCGACGCCAGCCGCAACGATTTATTATTGTTTGCTTACTAAATTAATTTCTTCAATTCCGGAGGCTGGTACCAAAAGGACGGGACGTGGATGTAGAGAATGTAGATACGGCTAGCTTTTTTTATGGTGGGCAAAAATCATCCTAATGACCAATCCCATTCTTTGTCGGAGCGGTGCTAAATAGTGTCAGACTCTTACTGAATTAACACCATGCCCCGCTCCTTATTTGCCCTTCGCACTATAGCCAGGCCTTCCTTTCAGAAAGAGATCCTGGGCCCCAGAAGGCTTCGACCCTAATGCAGAGTCCCTTCGGTTTTGCTGACAACTCTTTAAGGCGCGCGGGAACAGAGCGAGCCGTCGACGACTTAGGCTTAGACCGGACTGTTACCAGACGACCGGACGGCGAACTACCCATTGCTCGCCGTCCGCAAGCCTGCCCGGAGGTACGGCTAGCTTCAGAAAAAGTTATTATCTATTGGTCATTGCCACTGAAAAATATAAAAGTCGTCATTAATCGTCTCTGGGGTTATTCAAAAGGATCACTGCGTCCTGAAGAATGCAATGCATAACTGAAATAACATAGCTAGGTTTAAATCAATATAATGTCTTGGTCTTTCTCTCATTTTCTACGATAATAATGATAGACCATAAATTACATGTAATAATTATTTTTTTTTGTTCTTATTGCACAGCCTTCAAAGATGAAAATCAATTAATAGAAATAATAATACTAATCAACATCATTATCATCATTTTTAATGTTCCCACTGCTGGGAATCAAGCCTCTTCTGTAGGAGAGAGAATGAGCCATAATACACCGGGTACCGTGCGAATTGATGGATATCACATGTCTTTGAATTTTTGTTTCTAGGACATGCCGGTTTCCTTACAATATTTTCCTTGAACATTTTACTAAACGGCTCTACTTCCATCCATAAAGGCATCAAAGGCCTGAATTGAATAATTGAACTGAACCACGCCAGGCCGCTCAATTTGCACTATCTAGTTTTACCGCATCCGTGTCACGAACGAACGTAACTTAATATTTGCATAATCTCTTTGATTTGCAAAATAATAATACGAGTATACCGGTCGAGTTTGTGCTTTTAATAATGAACCATAATATTGTGTAATGAAGGCTGTTTATGATATTGTGGCTAAACTGACTGTTATTGTACAGTTTTCAAGTCTTTTCTGTCAATTTTGCTAAAGGAAAACTTGGCTGGATAAAGTTTAAGCTTCTTTGAAACGGAAGATAAACAATCATTATATTTTCTTGATTATATTGGCTTCTTAATTTAAGCTGGGTTCGCTTGATAAGTTATTTGTTTAGAGTTTCTTGTATAGGTTTGGTTGGTCTAGCGATTTTTAGCGCGACTTTGTCTGTAATCCCTAGCCAATCCAAGTTACGATCGTTCCGTTAACATCGAACGCTCAAAATTGGCATGCTTGTAATACCTTTGTTCTGACCACGTAACTGAGCATTGAGATAACGTCAGAACAAAGGAATTGGGGACGAATTTGCGGATGACGAACTATTGGTAGCTCGCTGTACGGCGCATAGTGTTCCTCACGCACCTCAAACAGTTGTCAAGAAACCGTAGAAACCCAGCAGATCCTACAAGAGCCATGGGTTCGCTTCCGATAGGAAAACCTGGAGTCATGGTATGCAAGGCAAATCATCATTAAATTATTTTCGTACCTAAAACGGAAATAAAAAACACACCCTCAAGCTGGCTCCCGGAGCTGAGGGTTGGTGCGAAAGCGTTATACCATGGCTCTGGGAATAGTGCAAGGAAGGCACGGGGTAGGTTCCCGGCAGGGTTGAAGCCATCTGGGGCCAAGGGTTGATGTGAAAGCGGAACACTGGGGCCCTGGAACTAAGGCAGGAAGGATCGTTTAGTCAGTAGAAGTCTGACACTGTCTCCCGCTCCGCCCAAGAGCGAGATTCGTTATTCGATAATTTTCCCACCATAAAAAAACAAAAACGGGGTAGGTTGTTAAGTCAGTAAGAGTCTAACACTGTTTCCCGTTCCGCCCAAGAGCGGGACACGTCATTGGATGATTTTTACCTACCATAAAAAAACCCTCAGGCTGGCTACCCAACACCTGTGCTCAAGGTTTTCAAGATTGAACTTAACCAAATCTGGATTACCAATTAGCCTTCCTTCTAATAAAAGCTGCATGAAGTTATTTAGATTTCGTGATTTATGCACTTTTGCAATTTACAACTTTACCTAAATACGTAAACGTGTGCTTCATAAATAAATAAAACTAGCAGAAACAATCCTTGCTTCCAATATATTGAGTTAAAACATTTAAACCATTTAGTTTAAATTCGCTGTGTTTGCAGAGCGCAACGTAATTTAGTAGAAAACTACCAACCGAGCGGTAGCTAGCTTACTGTATCTAGTTCGTGGTATGTTACTTGGCTGGGTTTAGAATGCTGATCAGACGAAAACATGGTAAACTGGGATGATTTGTGAAAATTTTTAAATATTTACGATTTATTGGCTATACTTTTGATTTGAGTGAAGTGAAAGTTGTAAAGTGGCGCCAGTGACTTGAAATTTGAAAGGAATTTTTTTGTCTTATAAAAGCATGAAAAGATAGAGGAAACACATAAATTACTAATATAGTATTTACATATGGATAGATAGAGAAGGAGAAAAAATATTTCTATAGAATTGTGGCACATTTAATCGAGATTCTGAATGATACCAATTTTTAAGGCTTAAAAAACCCGCATTTCGTGGAAAAAAAAAATTGTTACAGTCACAATCACAGAGCTTTAAGGTGCAATGTTTCTTTTTTGCATTGCCTCTTAATCAAAATTGCGCTGGATTTCATCACATTCTTTTTAAACCATGGTTACGTAGATACGTAGGCGTAAATAGACGGGTGGGGAAGGGTTCTTTAAGCCTTTTTGAAACAAGCAATCGAGGAAACAAATATACCTTGTTAGGCTTTTTTTCTATTTACAGATTCAGATTCATTTAATAATTGTAAAACATAGGTACAATACAGATTGTTGTTTGGACTTTTCTACAATGTAATTACCTATCACCGCCATCAAAAACATAACTTCAAAAAAACAAATCCACATCTCAAAATTAATAACATGAAAGTTAACTTCATTCCTCAAACGTTTATCAAAGGAACCAAAATGAAAAGTGTTGACGACTCAGCGAAGAGCTACTGTATAAAGCAGTTGATGAAAGAACTTAGCAGGCGAAGTCGCGGGCGCCAATAGCGAACAAAACTGTAAAACAATCAAGATGACAAGCAACGCTCAGGGCGGTATGCACGTAGCTTCGATGTGGGGCCAGGAGAACTGCGGGTAATAACAATATTGTCATTAGATTCAAACAAAAATAGTCTCTGGGCTGTTACAGTGAAATTCCTGTTGGAAAAATCTAATTACACTACCTGAATTTTTTTGAGGTGGAAATCATTTTTTAAAATTTATATCATCAAAAATCCTTTCCCATTCTCTGGCTGGGAATTTCCCTGTGATTTCCAATTTGAGACTTGGGGATAACCTTTTCCCCAAGCCTTTACTCGCTTACTATTTCATAGAAACATGCAACTGTTTCTCATTCCCTCTTACTCCGGATCATGGCCTAAACGGTCGTGAAATATAACCGTTTCTGGTCGCCTCCGACGAAATGGCAGACATTCTCCATATGCAATTTTCATCGAAATTAAATAAAAATTAATACCTACTCTCAACTCCTTGAACTAATTTTCAAAAATTTGTACGCATAAATCTGGATTTAGCCAGTTCGCAGACTTCGTTTTTTTTTTATCTCGCTCAAAGCACCCACACGTATATTTGCAAATCATTATATTTTGACTATCATAATGGATATATACGGCCCATGAATTCAAAGCTAGCTGCTAGTTCTTAAGCCAAAATTAAAAAAAAAAATCTTCCGAACGAAGAATTATTAAACCAATTAAATCTCATATCTCGTGCCCCCACAACACACCGAAGTGCGCCGACACCGCTCATATTAACTCCGGACAGGCAATGATGGCCGACAATTTGTTAGCCGCGTTCACTTGCTAAGAAAATTACGACCTGCACGGAGCTCTAGATATCTGTCCTTATTCTGAAATGAAAAGGATCGCGCTAAAGTTGGGTGTTCGACAGTATAATATTCTTTTTCTTAGATTATAGTTATACACTACATACTCGTAGCATAAATTGGCAATCTTGATACAAGAAATTTAAATATATGCAGTAGGTGATTTTGAATAAAGGGAACGGTGGGAGCTTATCTTTCATAAAAAAAGGTTAAAAATTGCACAGTGTTTGTAAGAAACGAGTATCCCTTCCTCTCTTTATGTATTTTATTTCAATTACATATTTTTATAAATGTATGTATATATATTTACCCTCAATCGTGGGTCACTGCGGGGTGCCAACTGAAAACCAGCGCTGGGTGTCTGACACCCAGCAAATGCTCAGGTGATAATCCTTTCGGTTCTGTATCAAATAAATGTATTTTATTCTATTCTAATTCCTTTAGTCCCCGGAGGACCAGTTAACGGGCTCCAATTTCTGGGTGGTTATAAAAATATCCACGAAGGAGGTAGCGGGGTCTGTGTACGTGTAATTTTACACATTGTTGATTATTCTCATCTTCTTCTATACTTCTCGGCTGCGTAATTTTTCTCAATCATGTCAATCCTGCGTCCTGAAGATAAACAGCATTAAAATGATCCTGGTTTCTTTGGACAAAATCTGGCATTTAGAAACTTCATGGAGTTGTTATAAATTATAGTCGATCTTTCCAATAGTTTTTTGGGTGTTCTTTCGCAATCTTTACTTATTTTTGTAAGCATAAAAATAGTAATTACCTATGAAATATATAAAACTTTGCTGTGATAGTTCTTGTGATAATACTATGGTATCTATTTTTAAGATTATCTTCTTCAAAAAATATAACGTAATATTAGGCACACCGTGCCAATTCACCCGAAGCCAAATTCAACGGCAATATTTTGCAAATGGCGATCCTAATTCAGAAGCCCAAAACAATAGATTTACGACCTTCTTTGTCCTTGCCAACAAAATGACCTTCATTTTACACACTGGCTGTTTTTCAGCATGAATATTAAATAACCACTCGACCACCAGTCTCCATTCTTTACAAATAAAATGTATGAATATTTTCTGGTACATAATAGATTGGCAAATAGACGAAAGTCTGTACAAGAAAAAAACCATGACGGACTATTGTTACTTGAAGATAATATGGGATATCTTTGATTGCCAACTATTCCCATATTGCCACGGGTTTGCGTCTGAAAAGGAAGGCTCTGGCCCTGGTATGTATGGCGATGTAGGAACGGGGTAGGTTATTTAGTCAGTAAGAGTCTGACACTTATTTTCCGTTCCGCCCAAGAGTGGGACTCGTCATTGGATGATTTTTACCTACCATAAAAAAAAACTACTCCCATATTCCAAGTAGTTTTGAAGGACCTCTCCGGGTTTCAACCGCCATGACAATAGCAAAAAAACCTCGTTTCATCATTAAAGTATCGTTAAAGTTAATATTTGTCTATAGACAAAAGTCGCTATAAAATTGGAAGTGCAATTCAGGTCAGCCAGAAGAGGTAGCGAAATGATTTAGACAGACTAGAAACATGGTGGAATAAGGTCTGAAAAGTTTTGGAGCGAGACCGCGGGGCAGTCAAAACTAGTACTAAGTAAATCATTCCACTCCTATGTTACTTCTTTGCCAACGTCCCAGGACCTCGAGATACTCTTTCGCACAACCCATGATCACAATGGGCTTCGACACTGCTAAATGCGTCATGTGGAAAGTGACAACGCCGTAACGTCTTTCAAGCCAGTCTCCAAAGAGGGAACTTGCCACCATAATTATGGCGGGCCTAGTACTGGATTGTGACAGCCGCTGTCTTCATTTAACCATCAGATGTTGATGAGACGAGTTAGAGTCGAATCGGAATATACATACTACAATAAATTAATAACTTTTTCATTACTCATACTCTGAAAGTAGGTGTAAAGTTGCCTGCGGACAGGGTTGGAAGAAGTACTTTTACTCCCTAGGGAGTTTTACTTTACAACTGACAGTTGTTTTTTTAATATTTCGACAGCAAATATTTAAAAAAAAAACTAGTTCAATTTTGACATTTCTATTGAACCGTGACCCGATTTTTTATACTGCCAGTACAATTAAAATGATATAGAGATAGAAATAATTTAAGAATATTTTTTTAATGAATTTATTCTAATTTACTTTCAACTATTTCATTAAAACTAATATTATATTTGAGAAAAATGTTGACCTGACCAATTTTTACAATGATAAAATGAAAAATATTGACTGAATAGCCAGAGGACGACTAAAAAAAAAAAAAATGGCGGGTAAAGTCTCTCTATAATCTGTGGCCGATTTGGTCTTTCTTGATTTTTTTTCGAGGTGTAGAGTTTTGTTTACATTTTGCTAAATCTCTGTTATAAGAAATTTGTATTAACACGATAAGTTCATCAGCTTCAGTTATAAATTTAACGCAAGATTCTTTGAGGAGAAAACCGCTTACCGCCTAAATCAAAAGAAATATACCTATCTAAAAACATACGAAGACATTTGACGACGATTCAGGTTTTTATTATTATTTTTATTTTCCTCGTATTCGTAATGAAAAGCACAGTGTTTACCTCGGGTTAAAGAGTTATTTAGTCCCTCGAACTATTAGCGACCTCGCTGTCGCTCGGTCGCCAAGAAATTTCTCGGGACTAAATAACTAACTTTCATCCCTCGTATAACAATGTACTATTTCATCATTTTGATCCCGTGGAAGGTCGATTCGGTACAAGAAACACAATCGTTTTCTAAAGATCGTATTAATTTACTAATGTAGTTATCGGTCGTTGCGTTTTAACTACGTTAGACGGGATTAAAACGATGAAAATTTAGCTGTGTATGTAAGATTAAATTATAAACTGAAAACCAGGAGGCGACAGACTTGACGGCCAATTGAAACTCATAAACCTAAAACCCAGATTGGCTCCTAATAAAGACAGTAGCTTCACACAAGCTTCTCTACTTCTTATTCCAAATCTTTTCTTTCGAAAAAAATACTTCACTTCATAAAATCAGGTGTACAATATATGCAAAAAGGGAAAACAACGGAAAACCATTTTCCTAACACAATTTACACTCAACGTAGAGTTTTTTTTATTAAACCCCCAGGCGAGCCGTAAAGACAAGGGGGGGTGAAGTAAATTTATTCATTTTGAGACATAATTCTGAGCATATTTTAATAAAAATGTTACTTGAGCACCGGTACTGAGTTTGGGAATTTGAATTCTGATGTTGCAATTCCTTATTTCATTTCTCGGGCACCATCGGTAATGTTCGGGATATGCGGACTTACGAGATATATTTTAATGGCCATTTTAGATATTGGTGTATGAAGTAATCAAGGACTTTTTAAAGAATCACAAAGAATGTTTCAAAATCCTTGATTAGGCTAGACAAGAGAGAGATAACATCCTTGGAAGTATTTAAGTAGTCTGTGTTTTCAATGTGAAATTGGTATTTGGAAGATGTGAATTAATGAGTAAGTTCAAAATAAACATAATAATTATAACCAACGAAAAAATAAGGACCAATAGCAAACCTTACTCGATCTGAACAATTATTGTTTAATTACATAAGGAATCCAGATTTTTTTTGTCAGTTTTTCGCGAAATTCACACACTTTCATAAAGAGTTATACGTTTACAGACATTTGTATACCTATCCGCACACCTATTATCTTTTAATTGTGTCTGTAATTCCTGTTTTCAAAAGGTTAAATCAACAGTGAATTGTTAACTTCTAGACAAGCGTGCTCCTTCGTTGACCACATCAGTTCACATCAGGTGAGATATTGGTCAAACGTGAACCTATAATGTAGTATTGAAACAATGTAGAACTTGTTCAACATACACTAACATTCGCAAAAAAATTCAAACCTGAAGAAATGAGCTTTTAAAAGTAAGAACAGGCACACAGCCTAAAAAGATCGCATCACATCACAGTATATCAGGTTGTGGGACAGCGAGAACATTAAAATGCAAAGAGAGACTTAACTCGATACTATCTCTGAAGAAATGAGATAAATCTTAGTGAGAGTTTTATTAAGTTACGGAAGCAAGGGAGACTGGTTTTCTTTTAGGTTTTTAAATGGGGTTGTAATTGTCTTGTGATTTTGTATCGTTTTGAATAGCTACTTTTTGTATTTTTTCTTTCGCAGCGAAAGTGGTCTGATCATGACATGTTAAATGTCAGGCTTGCAAGTCAGAAAGAAGGATGGTGCTAAATATCGAATACAGCTCAGTTTAGGTTCTTTGTGTAGTAACAGTTCAGTCATTCAGTTAGGTCGTCAAATTAATCGCGCGAGGACGGTGTCTACGCCGAGATCGACAGGTTAAGAGACCGGTTCGGGACTTAACCTGTCGATGTGTGTTCTTTTTTAAAAAAGCTTTAAACAAGCTTAGAAAGATCTGGGAACCTAGATAAATATTGTCTAAATCCAAATATCACCATAATATGGTTCAAATATGCTCGACTTGCAAATGATTTTGGTATTACGTTTGTATGGATAAATCGTCCCGAACCGGCCTCTTAAGAGCTCGTGACAGGACCTCACTATACCATGAGCTGCCTTGTATCTTTTGTCCTTTTTTTTCAAATTTAAAAATATCAATTTTAGAAATAAAACCGCTGATTGTGATTTATTTTAAGTACCTATTGTAATTTTATTTTTGGTGTACAATAACGAGTTCGAATATATCCCTATCTATCATGTTTACGTGACAAACTTAGTTAAATATCAAGCAAAGCAATTTTGTAAGAGTAGGAGGCTGTAGCCTAGGAGTGGCATACAATATAGTTAACAGATGTTTTTTTTAATAATGATGACAGAAAAAGTAATAAATTTTGATTTCTTCTCGCAGTGTAAAAGAATTTGTAATATGAACAGTTTGCGAGCTGCGGTCAACCCGTCCGATCATAATTTAGGTGTCCTCAAGGCTAGAGTGAAAAAGCTCTTAATAGGCTACTGCGCCTCACCATCAACGATTGCATTACCGCTTACTATCAGGTGGTATCGCACAAGCAAGTATTTATCAATATTTTTTTTTATTCTTTATTTATTTAGGGACATTTATAATCGCTATGCGTATGTCAGTCCCATCGTATCCTAAATATATACATTCTACTCATATCAGGGCCATGAATCTAAACAGACTCTTCGCATCATCACTATTTGGTTTAGATAAAATGTTGTGGAATGTTCCTACTTCAAGTCTGATCAACTTCAAGACCCTAAACCAGTCATTTCTCTCAGGCTCATATCGAACACATTCCATCAATAAGTGGTGCAGGTCTTCAACAACTCCACACTGTACACAGTTGGGCGAATTCGTTTTTTTCATCATGAAAGCAAACTTATTACACGGAATGTGTCCAGATCTGAGTCTGTGAGCTATAACAACAAATTTTCTACTTATATGACTATCTACGAACCAGGGCACACGAAAAGGCTGACTCTGAATGGTTTTGTACCAGATCCCTTTGTCCAATGAGCGCTTGTCAAAATATTCCTTCCATTCGTCATAACATTTATTTTTATATTTAGGTAAAAGTTCCGAATAATCCAATATCACATTCATTTCCTTTCCATTTTTAACCGCATATTTTGCCAACATGTCAGCCCTTTCATTGCCCTGTATTCCAATATTGCGATGGAACCCATTGCAATCTCAAAGTTACACCTTTACGAATTAGTTCGTCTATTTTAGCTAAAATAACGTAAGCTAGCGATACACCTCTGCGACCAGAGGCGCATCGAGCCAAATGTTGTAAGGAACTTTTGCTATCTGTGCAAATAACAATATTTTTATGTTGACAGCCGTTACAATATGTAAGTGCTTCAGAGATCACAATGAGCTCCAACGTCATTATGGAATCATCCTTATCTATTTTAAAACAATTATTTCCACAGCTTATTGATTCACCAGATACATAAAAAGCAGCTCCACGACCTTCTACACTCTTCGACCCTTCAGTAAATATACTAAGCCATTCATAGTACTTCGACTGTAACTCTCTAATAACGTCAAATTTTAACAGATTAGTGTCATAGTTTTGTTTAGATAATTTAACTACATCTAAGTTCCATATAATTACTTCCTGAAAAGTATTTATCAATTAAAAATTATAAAAATATCTCCAGCCGTCATCCAAAAATATTTCGATGAATTGAAAAAAAAAATGAGAAGGTTTTTTAAGTCAGCTAGCAGAAAGATATAAATAAAACATAAAAGCAAGTACAATGAAAATAATAAGGGCAATTTTAGTGCTGTGTAGACATTTTTATCACGAAAGGCGAAACATACATTTCTAAGCGTCACATATGCTTACCCCAATCACATGGCCCGCCCTAGATACTCATATTACAAATTCAATACATTATTTTTTCGACACCCGCATTTATCAAAACAAAGTTTTTCTTCGTCTAATATTTTCAAAGGCAATTTCTACAACGGATAAAAGTTCTTATACAAAATTATTTTCCTTTATATTTTATTCTTCAATTTTAAATGAATCAAGAACTCGATATCATGTCTGAAACAATTGTGGACTCTCTGATGTTTGCTTTCACTGGTTTTAAAGAAGCTAAATCGTTTGCTTATTCTAATTTTTTGTAATAAAAAACTACAACGTCATTATCATGAACCACAAGGTTGAGTGGAAGCGGCAGAAAAGATACAGTAGAATAAGTATGAGAGGAAGAAAAAAGATTCGTATAAAAAAAAGAATGAAATAATCTGTACTAGGACAAAGACGCGACTAGCTCAGCGTATGTTGCGATATTTAAAACGATAAATGAAGCAGCTCTGGTATTCTGTTACGGAAATACGTCGAAATAAAACAATAAATAATTAAAAAAATAAATAAAATGCACGAAATTAAAGTCATCAAGTGACTACTGTACAAAGGTTCCGGAGTGGTAGCTGCGTTGTTGCAAAGACGTAATGTTGGAAGGTCTCTCACGAGATGGGCCGTTAACCTTGACATAACCATGGGAAGCCGATGGAACAACGCAAAGGATCAGTCATTGTAGAACCACTTGGAGGAGGCCTCTGTCCAATAGGGAACGTCTTTTGGCTTAAATAATGATTATGATCACTACTGAACTATACAATATTGGGTAGTTTTAAATTTCACAATCCAGAGAGAGAGAGAGATTGACATGTGCTACCGACATGTGACTGTTCAATATCAAACATTTCGAGATCATGATGGTTGATTGAATTACATTGTTATTAATATGAATAAAATTTTGTTGGTAAGTAGCTTGCTCTTCAGCTACTTACCAACAAAATTTAACCATTTACCGAGTCGACGACCTGGAGAATTCTCAGTATGCCAGACCTAAAATTTACAGGTCCGACCAACGTACCCACGCTTGCCTAAGGTCAGCATTAAGAGTCTTACGACTGAAATGATAACAATTTTATAATTAATTGTTGATTATATATTTGTATTCAATAGTACACCATTAACTACCTACGTATCTTTTTTTCCATTTTTATCAAATCCATCCAAAGGTTGTCTTTAAAAAAACTCTTTTAGCGGTAAGACCGCCCATTGTGACACCCTATTAATTTTAAGTTCCTATTGTAATTTTATATTTGGTGTACTATACAGAATATATCTATCTATCTATCAATTGTATGATCCTAAAGACGCTACCCATAGAATAAGTAGTCGACAGAACCCTTCGTTACTAAACCTAAACTTCTGCAAAATTCTTTCAGCATTCATTATAGAGTGGGAGAAAGTGGTTACTGTATAATATTCGCATTATACCCCCCTTTACTGGCGTTTCTATCGGCTATCAGCCGTTGCTCAGCATCTTTGCGGGACTCCAAATGATGTCATTAATGTTTGATGCCCATTTTTCCCCACCCTCCTCGACGCGGGAGATAGTTTGTTGAATATGTGATGTTGTTATTGATTTTGGAGCCAACGCAGTGTTGGTCATTGATGAAGGAAGGCATCGTAAAAAAAACTTCTTTTATTTTTTATTAAATAAAAAGAAACATGTATTTTTTTTTGGTGTACAAAACATTTTTTTTATATAATTTAAACTAGCGCTTTACTGCTATCCCACTTAATGGTAAACAGTGACTGTAACTGTTGATAGTGAAGCACACAAGTTTTTATATGTGCACATGTGTGGTGTCAACCACATGCCATCGATGACTCAGGCTCAGGTCTTACCAGATGGGAGGAACGGCGTGCTGCCAATTACTCATAGTCCGCAAGCCCGCGCCTACGGTGGCCAGGAACCGTACAGCGACTCCGAGTGACACCTATGGCAACTGCTGAGGAATAAGGTGATTCGTTCCCTAATAGTTTCAGTCACCTCTTTTGCCATTACTGTTTTGCAGGAGGAGGTTTCTACTTGCCATTAGCTGTCGCTTCTGACTAGGGCCGGGTGCGGGAAGTCGCCACCATCAGTACACGGTGAGCTACTTTTTCTTGCTCGACGGGCTTGCGTATGTGTTTACGGTAATCGATGATCGACTCCATCCACTGCGATTCCTGAAGAGATGAGACTTCTAGGACATTTGCTTTTTTTGATGGTTTGAAAAATCATCTAATGATGAATCTCGCCCTTGGGCGGGTCGGGAAACAGTGTCAGACTCTTACTGACTAAACAACCCACCCTATTCCTTTTTAGCTCTCATACCGGGGTCGGACCTTTTTTTCAGAAGCCGGAATGGCTCCCAGTAGGCTTCGGTCCTGTAGTGGGGCCTCTACATTTGATGACAACTCATTGAGGCACGCGGGAACAGACGCGCCGTTGACAACCTGACTTGGTCTGGACCGTTACGAGAAGACCAGACGGCGAGCAACCCATTACTCGCCGTCGGTTCTCGGATATAAGCTGGTTATCTACACTATCTACACTAATATAATAAAGAGGTAAAGTTTGTTTTTTTGTTTTTATGTTTTTTTGTTTGTAGGGGGTAATCTCTGGAACTACTGGTTCGATTGGAAAAATTTTTGCAACAATAGAAAGCTGCTTTACTCCTGAGTGACATAGGCTATATTTTATGTACGCGGGCGAAGCCGCTGGAAAAAGCTAGTATTATAATGTAGTGCACGTGTACACATTGGACCTTGGAGTTCCAAGATACGAATAACTAATGAGACAGTTTTTTAGAGAGATCCTTCTTTATATTAATTTTATTCCCATCTGGGGACGAAGGGACATAGTTTATTCTATGCTTGCTCATGCAAAATGATGAAGGTTGCTTGCTCTGGGAAAAGGTCGCGATGTTTTTTTTTTTTTGTTTTTGTATCACTAGCTGTTGCCAGTGGATTCGTCCTGGTAATAGTAGAAATTTATGGCGTGATAGAGAAAGTAATTATTCATAATTTAATTTCGCCTAGCCCGTTCCATCATCGGACCACCAAACCTACGGCATTGCGCCACCGGTACATGGTGGGTATCCCACATATACGTAAAAACGTTTTGGGAACACATTCATTATGCGTACAGCCAAGGAGTGGAATTTCTTGCCGGAGTCGGTGTTTCCTGATAGCTACAATCCGGGTATCTTTAAGTCAAGAGTGAATAGGTTACTTCTAGGTAAGCGCGCTCCATCGTCGACCGCATCGTCGCTTTCCATTAGGTGAGATAGCGGTCAAGCGCACACCTATAACCAATAAAAAAAAAAAGTGTAACGCACTTTAAAATATCAACTAAACATTCAAGTTGAATTTTACATTTAAAAATATGAGTTTTTGTTAAAAGGAAAATATAGGGTTATTTAAACATGCCATTACTATTACAAATATCATTTTTATTACCAATCAAATGTCATAAACCAAAACAAAAATGTCAAAAATCTAAATTTAAAAAATAAAAATTTCAATACTCATAATGCATTTATTAATAGCTTCTACCAGCAGCTTTGTTCTTGTGAAAGTCGGTCCCTACATTGGTTGAGTTTCATAAAATCTGTTCTTAGAGAAAGTTTACATCCTTATAGGATAGTATAGTTTCTAAGATTTCGTGATTCATCAGTGAGTAGTATTTCGCTTTTATAAATATAGATTTCTATTTCTACTCCTTCCTTTTCTAAGCATTATGAATGAAACCCACTCTCAGCTTAAAACGGTGACTTTAAAAATATATCTTATTTCAAAAACCTAGCCAAATAAAATTCTGCAGTCTGCCATCTCATAATTTTAAATTTTATACTTCTAACGGCAAACGCTGTTTGGCCGTATATAAATTATTTTGTGCTATCTTTATCACGTAGGGGTATAAAAATAATATATTATATACATTAAAAATCATAAAAATCGGTCTGCCCGTTTCGAAACTGTCTTACGCGAGATATTAAGATGTTAAATTATATTATAGATTAATTTTATATGTAAATAACCAATACCAAAATTAGGTATCTACACATTTATTTACTTTTTCATGGTACGTAAAAATCATCCAATGACGAATCCCGCTCTTGGGTGGAGCGGGAAACAGTGTCAGACTCTTACTGACTAAACAACCTACCCCGTTCCTACATCGCCATACATACCAGGGCCAGAGCCTTCCTTTCAGACACAAACCCTTGACCCTAATTGGCTTCGACCCTTCTGCAGGATCCCTACGGTTGCTGAAAACTCCTTGAGGCGCGCGGGAACAGTGCGCGCCGTAACCATGACTTGATTAATATTAAATATATATATAACTAACTCCTGTAGGGTAGCTTCACTCGCTTCTCCTTACATACTTTATGGGGGTATAATCATCCGCTTTATCGGTGGAGCATACGGCAGAGATGTTCTCCGCTTGGGCAGAGTACGGCCGTGTCTCGTGGAGGCGATCGGCTAGCAAAGGAGGAGGCTGCTCGCGGTTCCAGCTGCCTCCGGGACTCTGATCCCACCTTTCGGCTCTCGTAAGAGCAAGCTTGCGGACAGCGAGCAACGAGACCAAGCTAAAGTCGTCGATGGCGCGTACTGGTCCACGCACGCGTCAAGAAGATCACAGCAAACCATAAGAACCCAGCAGGGTCAAAGCCTAGTCGGACCATGGGTCAAGTGAAAATAAACCCCCGAAAACCTGGATCGCAAGGCAAAGAAGAAATAAACGAGTGGGTTTTAGTCAGTACAAGTCTGACACTGCCTTCCACTCCGCTCAAGGGCAAGAGATGTCATTGAATGATTTACCAGCTAAGAAAAGGTCTACTGAAATAAACAGCACCTATGCTCTTTTTTTTTCGCTTTTAAATGCTTGTGTGTGTATCTAAATTCTTCTGGAAATTCGAGCTCACCATTGCGAGTAACCACACTTCAAAAGAAAACTTCAAATTGGGATCCTCTACCTCTTTGAAGCCGATAAAACTTTTTTTTTGTTTTTAGCTTAGGTGTACAATAAAATACGGGAAAGAACAATACATATAAGTAACAATGTTGTCATCAGAAGTGCGAGCAGTATTCAGTGAGTTTATTTAAAGTAGGTACCAATACGAGTTGACTTACGAGTTGTAGGTCTCGGGTTCAAACCCCGACAGGCGCATTACTTTATGTAATTTATTTCGTCACCACTGTTATCAAACGGTGAATTCACACTGGGTCCGCGTGGTGGATTATGGCCTCTCCTAGAGAGGAGGCCTGTGTCCCAGCAGTGGGAACATTAATAAGGTTGATGATGATGATGAGGTACCAATAGCGTATGATAATTTATATCGAAGGATTGGAACAATTTGCCTGTTGCAGTCTTCCCGTCCTATTATAAATTTGGTGTTTTCAAGGCAGGGGTGTATAGGATCTTAATAAACTAGTGCGGTATTAAACTAGGCAAACCGAACTCCCTTATTGATGCCCTGAAAAATTTGAAAGGTTTAATCAGCTTTTGGAGAGAGGTGGGTTGGTTGGAATAAGCCCAGCGATTATGGCCGCCATGGCTCACATACAATGGTCTGCATAAGACTACAAACATACAGCTATACTTACACCCAAACTATTGCGGTCCACCATTAACGATTGTATCACTGCTTACCATCAGGTGAAAATGATATAAATTAGTGCTGTGATTGCAGAAGAAGAAAAAAAAAACATTTTTATCATTGAAACTGTCTAATATTACATCCTATAATTTACTTCCTTTTAGTGGTGTAAAATAAAGAAAATATGTGTCCATAATTCATACCTGGATTTAAAATTTAGTACTCTAAGTAATTAAATCACTTGACTTATTGACACTGAGATCCTGAATCTGCAACTCTTGGTCCAAATTACCTTGCCATAGGCACTTCTGAAAGTCAAAATTTGTAAGAAAAAATATCAACTCTGGTTTTAAATTACATACAAAACTCATTTACAGAAGAATGGACAAAAAAAAATTATGAATACCATTGCAAGACAACCAGCTAAAGACTTCTTCCCCTAATAAAAGTCAAGAAATTAATAAAAAACATATCTTTTGTCCTTAATGAACCATAATTACATATTTACCATTTAAAAGCTGTATAAGTACCGCATTCCCATTTAAATTAATATTATTATTTTTCATAGACAACAACTGACACGGATTGACATCAATATTGACACTGTGTTGGTTCGCCTTGAAAAGTCGTTCGAGATGTAACACTGTGTTGGACTGTGTCTCTAGCTGGAATACAGAGTGAGATAATTTTTCAATTAACAAAGTAAATATTTATTTATTCAGAAGCCAGAAACGGGGGTGTGGGGGTAATTTGAATGAAATTAATTTATTAAAGGCCATCTCAATGGGTGTGGTGGCAAATGAGATATCTTTTGTTTGCCTGCAGAGAGAATACGAGTATCATCGTAATAAAGAAAAGCGAGGTGGTTTTCTGTGGAACTAAATGCAAATTGTGTGTCTCTTGCCTTGGTAAATAGTTAATAACGGTTACTGACTGCATTGTTTTATAGAAAATGTGAGTTTATTTTATAAAAGTGAAGGGTAATTTGTATAGTTCAGATTGAGATTTTATTAAAATAAATAATAAATATATCACAATATTGAAGGGTCTTTTTTATGGTTGGTTAAAATCATACAATGACGAATCCCACCCTTGGGTGGAGCAGGAGACAGTGTCAGACTCTTACTGACTAATAAACCTACCCCATTCCTACTTAACCATATATACCGGGGCCAGAGCCTTCCTTTCAGACGCGAACCCTTGGCCTCAGTTGGTTTTTACCCTTCTGCAGGGTCCCTACGGTTTGCTGACAACTCCTTGAATCGCGCGGGAACAGTGCACGCCGTTGATGACTGGGCTTGGTCCGGACGGTTACCAGGCGGTTGGACGGCTCACGGCTCATTGCTCGCCATCTACAAGACTCACGCTACGTTTATTCGGCATAGACTAAATTCACATCATACAAACGTAAAACTAAATAAAAAATCTATTACAAAAACTACTACAGCTAAAATTCGCGCATAGTCAACGCTCACCAATAATCTGGGAATCGAATCATCCGTCCGATTAGACACATCCATCCGGCAACCTCTCCGGGACTAATGCGGGAAGCTCTGTGTTTCTACATTTATTTGTTCAGCCCACAAAATAGAGTACAGTTTCGCGCGTTTAACATACCTCTAACACTTTCGAAGTTTGGTGTGAAAATACCTTTATAACATACGATTTACTAGATTAAAAATTCGATGAATGAACGCAACTATATTATCATCTTTGACGCCTCCTTTTCACAGTATAATATTTTTGAAAAATTTGCAGTTGGAATAAAATTAAACAGCTTATTTTATTACAATTTCAAATATAAAATAAAAATCCTGAATTATGTTATGTTAATACGCATTAACATAATATAATTAAGGGTTTTTTTTAATAGCCTACGGCAGTGCGATACAAATATTCCACTGCTGGGCTAAGGCCTCCCATTTCTCCTTTCAAACTTCTCTGTCTTGGCCGATCTCCGGCCAAGTTTGCCCCGCGAACGTGATTAGATCATCACACCACCTTCGTGCGGTCGACCTAGACGGCGTCGACCTCCCTCACGCGTCCAGTAAGTGACAATCTTCGCCCATCTGTCCGGGTGCATTATCCTTAATTAAATATAGGTTGTCCGAAAGAATCAATAAGGAGTGAAATTCCTTGCGCGATTCTGTGTTTCCTGATGGCTACAATCCGGGAATCTTTAAGTCAAGAGTGAATAGGTTACTTCTAGGTAAGTGCGCTCCATCGTCGGCCGCATTGTCGCTTTCCATCAGGTGAGACAGCGGTCAAGCGCAAACCTATAACCAATAATAAAAAAAAATCAATGCGAAACACCAATTTGCTGTCTTCTTAAAACGGGAGGCATCAAACTATGATGGTATGAAACTTAAAAAGAAAAAGGTTTTTTAGCCAATAGACTTAATCTTGGCCCTAGTTCAATCGGAGTGGAAGAAATACATCCTGTTTTCCAGCCATCCACTTCTTTATAAATTCAAGACAACAATGTTGTCCATCATTTCAGGAGAAACGAAAAATAATGGCTTCGTTGCTAAAATTTAGACATACAGTTATTGCTGTGAAAATTTTAACTTATGGTTTATGGTCTCATATTAATATTATAAATGTATGTTTTACGAACATCTGGCAAATACATTGTTACTTCTATATTGTTAGGTACTTACTTAAAATAAAATCTGGGCAAGTGCGAGTCGGACTCGCACACTAAGGGTTCCGTACCAATTGCGGGTTAGGATTTATGAAGTACTAGCTTTTGCCCGCAGCTTCGCCCGCGTACATAAAATATAGCCTATGTCACTCAGGAGTAAAGCAGCTTTCTATTGTTGCTAAAATTTTTCCAATCGGACCAGTAGTTCCAGAGATTACCCCCTACAAACAAAAAAACATAAAAACAAACTTTACCTCTTTATTATATTAGTGTAGATTAAAAAAAACTGCTTACTAGATCTTGTTTAAAAAAAATATCGGTGGAAGTTTGCATGTGTAGTAAGGCCGTCGGATTTTGGCGAGTCTGAAGTTAAGCTGTGAAAACTTAAGCGCTTGAAAAGTCATACAAAAAAAAATTGTATTGGTAGAAAAAGATGTGTTGTTAAGTCATTTCATACCAAATACTATGCAAATTTTAAATTTACCAAAGATCTAAGAACTGAATGGTGGAATATCCGCCCAGTAAAACCCATATTGCATCTAACCAGTTTAAAACTAATTTACTTTTTTGATCCTTAAAATTGCCAATTAATCTTGATCGTGTCGTGATCGTCACGTATAGAATAAACGGCTCGTGTTAATATCCTTCGGATTAAGTCAAAGTAATGAGGTGTAAACCCTCTTGTTTAGTGAACTAGTTTCAGCTCATGTTATGGCATTTATAACCCGCAGGTAGCCATAATGGCTCTTAACTTTTGAATATTAAGGCCTAGATTACCGTGTAGTTGATGGCTATTGGAAATGCCATAAACATTGGAAAGTTTTGGAGCAGCTGTTTGGTCTCAGAGAAGTAAATAATACTACCATATATAACACCTGGAGCAGTGGTGGCCGAGTGGTAACGGCCCTGACTTACGAGTTGTAGGTCGCGGTTTGAACACAGCCAGGCGCATTACTTTGTGTAATTTATTTTATCATGCTCTCAAAACGGTGAAGGAAAACATCGTGAGGAAAACGAGATGTCCTAGAACCAAAAAATCAAAGACATGTGACATCCACCAACCCGCTCTGGGCCCGCGTGATGGATTACGGCCCATTCCTTCCTAGAGAGGAGACCTGTGTCCCAGCAGAGGGAACATTAAAAAGGATGCTGATGATAATGATGATGATATAACACCTGGGTGTGGCGTAATGGGCAGCAGTTGCCTCATTCTGCGAAGCTGTAAAACAAGCAAAGGAGACTGCCATACATGTAAGCAATTGGGCCCGGACTACCAGGCATCTTAGGAGCGGGTTTGCAGACGACGAGCAATGGGGTGCTTGACGTCCGACTATCCGGTAATCGTCCGCACTGAGTTGTAAGCGATCGAGCCCAGACTACCAGGCACGTTAAGAGCGGGTTTGCAGATGACGAGCAATGGGGTGCTTGATGTCCAGTAATCGTCCGCACTGAGTCCGAGTAGTTGGAGGCACATAAACAAAAACAAAGTTTAAAAAAAAAATGCCATAACAAGTTTTAAATAACTGCAAATTGCATTTATTGACGTGACAACGTCTTAAATTAGGTTGCGGCTGGGAGTCACTTATGAAAAAGTGTAACGCTCGGTAACGTTACGATGAGTCACCGAACGAGAGAGAGGCCCGCCGAATGCCTTGCGTCTCTCTCCCACTCAACTATGATCGGTCTGCCGCGCGCGCAGCACTAGAGAATTAGGACGTTGTCACGTAAAATCTTCGCCCGTAAAACCGACTTTACAGGCAACCATTTTTTGTTTAAGCTATTTTTTTTTTCTTCCAAGTTATCAAGCGCTAAAATGCACAAAGTCAAACTTCAGACTCGCTAAGATCCGATGGCCGTAACATACTAAAAGTCACCAGCGTTGCACCTTCAGTGGCCTTTTAAGTTCCAGCGTCACGGTATCTCTTTTGAACGGTCCCGTGTCCTAACAAGCCAGCTTAAGCTTCACATTCCCAACACACTCGCTCACTCACTCACTTAAAATTGATAACTTACTAGTTTTGCTTTTTTTTAATAAGAAATAAAAAAAAGTGAATAATTTTATTGCAATGGATTAACTGGCCGAAAACTCTCTTAGAATACAGGTTTATCCTAGTTTAAGAGGCAGGGTTATAAACTGATTTGTACAGGTTAAAAAAAATAATTGTTTTTGTATAACAAGTACGTACTATCTGTATTTTTTGTGAATAAACGCTTATCTACACTAATATAATAAAGAGGTAAAGTTTGTTTTTTTATTTTTTTGTTTGTAGGAGGTAATCTCTGGTTCGATTGAAAAAATTTTAGCAACAATAGAAAGCTGCTTTACTCCTGAGTGACATAGGCTATAAATTATTTATATAACATGGATTTTAACCGAGCTATCACTACAAGAAATTTTCCGCGGACGAAGTCGCGGGCAGAAGCTAGTTATTATTATATTTACAGCTCCATAAATGACAGAGCCCTCCTATTATTAGATGTCGATCAATATCGTACTTTTCACCACTGAATTAACATCCATCCAACCGTGCCACGGTTAAACCTTTCTTTTGATCTTTTTTCAAGGGTGTCTATGAACACCTTTCTGCTAGCCTGTGAAGTGACGAAATTGATTGATCGTTGTTTTTGGGTGAAAGACGAGATCTGCAAAGTTTGATCACCGTAACGAAGGGCTATAGAGATTAGACGTAAGATACAGTCTATTTAGCAATTTACCTTTACTCCATTCAGTTCTGCATTAGATAAATAAAAAGCGATCAAGAGCGTGTCAGGCTACGCTCGGTGTAGGGTGCCGTAGTTTCTCGTTCGTCACAAATTTCTCACAATGTAACAGAATCCTTAAACTAAGACTTAAAAGCGCGAAGCCAAATTTCAGCTTTCTAGTGCTAACGGTCGCTTAGATTATCTGCGGACAAACCGACAGACAGACTTGGAGGAATTGTAAGGGTTCCTTATTAACTACGGACCCCTAAAAAGGTTCATACAAGCAGGTATGCACACCATTTATTTTTCGAGATAATTTTAAATTTTCAAGGTTATTAAAAAATTATATTTGTAAGGTTAGTGCTAAACACACAAGTATAAAAAAATATATTTTGTCAAAATAATCATAATTTTATTACAAACAATTTTACGTTCTTCGAGAATTGGAATAAGTGCATTATAATCTGAGGGAAAATGGACATATGAATAAATAAATTTTACGTTTAAAAAAAATACAAAATTAGGTTAATTTTGTAATTTTTACACTTTTGAACAGACCTCACATGTATTTTGAAATATATAAGTATGTTTATTAGTTGTCTAGTACTCATAGCATAAGCTCTGTTTATTGTTTATTAGTTTGAAACAAGATAGCGTTGTACGTTGAAAGTTCCGGAATAATACTAAAAAATCTTATTTATTTTTGTTTTTTATTTGTCTCTCCATTTAATCAATAAAACTCTCGAAATAAAAACCCTACCCCATAACAATGCTACATCTAAATTGTTTAATATCACATAACCTTGTTCTGCGGTTAAAAGCATTAAATAACAGCCGCATTAACTTTGTAGCGGGGTTCATAAAGTACAGTCACAAGCATGAAAAACGTACACTTTTCATATTTTTTTTTCATATATTACTTTGTTTCGGAAATACTATTTTTGTATTGATCTGCTATCGATAGAAGATATGAGTTCCTCTCTCTCCTCTTGAATGATAACCTAGGGATCTTTAAGTCAAGAATGAATTGAATAAGTTTTAGTCAATAACAGTCCGACACATTCTCGTATTTCACCCTAGAGCTGGAGAAGACGTTGGATGATATCCCACTTAAAAAAAAAAACACTTTTCTCTGCCTCACTTAAAGGTTGACTAGAAGAAAATGCCTATAATACATTTTTTTAGTGGAAAAATCTTAAAATGACATCTCCAGCTTTTGGACGAAGCTGAAGGGTTTGTCAGACTTTTACTAACTAAAAACTCACCTCTGTTCCTTCGTTGCCTTTCACACCAGGGCCGGGTTTTCCTTTCAAAAGCTCACCCATCCCTAGTAGGCTTCGCCCTTTCTGGGCCCCACGTTTTACTGACATCTTCTTTAAGGTTGCCTAAGGCATTATATCCAGCAGTACTTTTCTTTGTGTAAAGGATTTTATCATCATCGTCATCATTTCAACCGAAAGACATAATTACTGCTAGACATTGGTCTCTCCCAAGCGCCGCCACAAAGACCGGTCCTGTGCGTCATGCATTCATCGGATTCCAGCAACCCTAACCAGGTGACCACATCGGACCACTTTGTGGATTGATTTAACAAAAAAAAAATACGCACACTGATTTTGCGAAATAGTCACTTATTAACGATGGTGAGTGTACCTGTACATAATACAGTGGTAGTTAGCGAGGTAATGCACGTCCGGCTCAACCGGAAGTGATGTAATTGAGCCAGCGTTGCTGAATAATTTCGATACACGGCGCTATCTATGTGGTGGAGTTATGTGAGAAGATGTTTTTGATGCGGAATTTAATTTAACATGTAAAAGTTATCACTTATTTATCGTAGGGACCTTGTAAAAGGTCGAAGCCAACTAGGGCCAAGAGTTCGTTTCTGAAAGGAAGGCTTGGCCCTAGTATGTATGCCAAGGTAGAAACGGTGTAGGTTGTTTAGTCAGTAAGAGTCTGACACTGTGTTCCACTTCACCCAAGGATGGGATTCGTCATTGGATGATTTTTATAAGCCATAAAAAATCACTTATAGCATAAAATTGCATCAGCCTTATAATGTTCCCACTGCTGAGACTCAGGTTTCCCCCCTAGGAAAGGGAGTGGACCGTAACCCACCACACGGGCCCAGTGCGGGTTGGTGGATGTCATATATATGTCTTCGATTTTTCGAAAGTAATGGTGATGAAATAAATTATACAAAATAATGCGCCTGGCTGAGTTTAAATCTGCGACCTACAACTCGTAAGTCGGAGCCGTAAAATTTTGAGTAACAGCAGCACAACCGAGGTTTGATTGTAGCACTCGGATGGAGATAGGTTTCCCCCAGCTGTGAACAGCCCGGAAGACACGGTGGAGCACACGATAGAGATAGAGCAGGGAAGAGCGTCGCCGTGACCTCGTAGGGGTGATTGGCGGCGGCGACCTCTCGCGCCGTGCCTTGGTTCAGGCCATGGTCTGCAGCGAGGAGTGGCAGGCGGTAGCCTCCATCTGCGAGGCAGTAATGCTAGTGAAGGCCAACAGCATAAGGCAAAGGCAACAGCGCCCTCGCCGTAGCCTGGTGCATGATAATAGCGATCTTCATTTGTCATCACCTACTTAACTCAATAATACACCTTTCAAGAAATTTTCTCTTATATAAAATAACGTTAATTTCGCACCTAAACATCAAACAACATAATAAACAGCTACATTACCATCGTAATGTGTTGTTGAAATCGCGCGTACGTCAAATTAAGCTTACAACAGAATTTAGGGTTCAGTAAAATTTTTACGTGTGTTGTCAGTCGCTAATAAAGTCCTCAAACAGGCTTTAAGTTGACGTTGAATTTTAGTGTTTAAGGATCGGCATACATGTGCGACTTTGCGTTGCTTTTTAGGTGAAATAAAAGTGTCGGTGATGCGCATGCAATGTCGCGTACTTGATTTTTTGTGACACAACTAACAATTTACAGTTTTCAGATTTTATCCTTGTGAGTCCTTGCTTCCTGCCAAATTTCAGGATTCTAGGATAACGGATAATACCCCATACAATTTGTTTTTCGAAAGAAGAGTGTCGAAAAACATTTATTTTTCAACATAAATGACCATATTTTTTTGTTAGCTAATCTTCGCAATATTTCCTTTATGGGATCTTTGACCCCAAATATTTTTTTCCAGGTGTCACATCGATGATGACTTTTTAGATTAATAATGATGATGTTTTGACAATCCTACTAGTTTACAGCCGGGTGCAAATTATTTCAAGTCAAGTCACAGTCAGAATATTTTCAGAATAGTTTCACATCGGGCTACACTGGCACTTATAATATATACTGGCACATATAATAGGGTAAGGTGGGAGAGTATCTTAGTACAGAGCGAAAAGGCGTGTCATAATTATTGTTTAAAACCTACCGTTCCAGAGTATCTCTCGTCAAAATTGTCGCATAACATTCCCGCAGTATCGAGGCTCCTAATGACATGACAGACTACGAGTAGAACTCAAACACCATCATTAATTCCACTTGACAAGATATCCATTTTCAAATAGATCCGTTTGCCAAAAGCAAAACTTATGTGTAAGCATATCATTTCCTACAATAAGTGCCAAATAGCATACACAACACATACACAAGATTGAAACGGAGTCAAATTCTCAGAAACATCTTCTAGACGCTAATAACAAACGACTTTGGCATCTCAAACGCAAAACTCTGCACATTCATGTTTCCTGTGTTCAAAGTCGCAGCGTGAATAGCAAGCTTTACTCGTCATGTTGTTCCGTTGATACGATATAAACCAAGGCTTTATGGAGACCTGTTGAAGTGACGTTTTTGCATATAATTATGTTCGTACCGTGTCGCAATCGTTTTATGTTTGTTTTAATGTGCCTCTGTTGTGTTTATTTGAGATATTTGGACGGATAAGGGTTGGATTATTTCGTTTTATAGGTTGTGGGAATTTATGGGTTTAAGGAAACCGTGATATGAGTGAAGGGTTTGTTGTTAGGATATCGACATCTCTTTCGCTCTTTTTTATGGTGAGTAAAAATCATCTAATGACGAATCGCGCTCTTAGACGGCGCTCGGTCTAAGAGCGCGATTCGTCATCAGATTCGTTGTCCCGCTGGATCAGTGTCAGACTCTTACTGACTAAACACCCCACCACGTCCCTTCTCTATCCTTCGCATTAGGGCCAAGCCTTCCTTTCAGAAAAAGACACTGCGCTCCAGTAGGCTTCCACCCTTTTGCAGAGTCCCTACCATAGATATAAGGTCCCTACGATCTCTTTCTGTCAAAGTTGCGATAAACAATAAGAATGGCGTGTTTTTGTTTTATACCGAACTGATTTTTTTTATATCAAAATTTATTTGGCATGTATTGTCGTGTGAATAAAGCCAGGGTCAAATGTATACGTAGTAAAAATCATTCCCTAAAGAGGAGGCCTGAGTCCCAACAGTGATAAAATTTAAAAAAAGGCTGGTTACGTTTATTTTATTTATTTATTTTTATTTAACAATTTTGTAAACACATAATAATAAAAGAAAAGAAAAAGGAAATATTTTCTATTTCCTTTTTAGGTACAGAGGTGATGCTTATTTCTAAAGAAATTTCTTCCAGCACACCTGCGTAAGGAGAGTTAGAAAAAAAAGAGATGTAGACACTGTGTGTAAAAGTAAAAGGTAAAATTTGTCCACACACAACAATTGATAAATTATCTATACACCGTTAAATTTTGATTGTTTTAATCCCGTGGAGGGTCGATCGGGTACATGAAACACTATCGATTTATGTAGATAAAATAAAAAAATAGAGTAATTATTTTTCTAAATCTCATAGTGACATACGCATTAAAAAAATAATTTCTTTAAGTAAACGAGTCAATGACCGCGTAGGTAGTCTTCGGGTGTTGCGTACAAACTACCTACAGGTCATTGAACTAGCCCAGCTCATATTTACTTAAAAAGATCTATTTCGAAAGTGCATAAACGAATTCGAATTTAAAAAAAAAGTGCTTATTTTTTTATTTTAACTTTACAAATCGATAGTGTTTCATGTACCGGATCGACCCTTCAAGGGATTAAAACGATCAAAATTTAACGGTGTATAATATAAAATGTAAACAAAGATATACTATTATAAACATATACATACACATAGTAAAATAAATACAACAAAAATACATACTATATAATACAATAGTTTATGTTATGTTCGTTTTAGTTATGTTAGCACGTGCCTACACACACGCATCGCATTTCCAAGCAAAAGAAAACATCGTGTCGAATATAAACCCCTTCCGTATTGCAGTCATTTGAAAATATCGTGTAGTGTGACTGGTAATTAGCGACCGGTATTTAAACACGTGCTCTAATCATGATAACAAACAACTTTTATTACGAAACCAAAACTGAAATCGCGAAAAAAATCAACAGCAGCTGGTCTTTACATTTATGATTGCCTAACAGGTCAAAACGTACTAAACTTATTGACTGGCCTATTGGTCTAGTGGTTAGTTGCTCTGATTGCTATGCCAGAGGTCATGCGTTCGATTCCCACCCAGGAAAAATGGTGGTGTGATGAGCACGGTCATTTGTTTTGTGTCTGGGTGTAATTTATCTATAAATATGTATATATTTAGAAATATATAAGCATATTTATCAGGTGTCTAGTACCCATAACACAAGCTCTCCTTAGCTTGGGCCTAGACGTTGTTTTGTGATAGTTGTGGAATATTATATAGTTTTTTTTTTTTTTAATATTTGTTTATTCCGATATTTCAGATTTGATCCTATAGTAGAAGTTGTTTGTAATTAGCACTCATCCTATACAGATGCAGATTAGTGAGTCCAAAGTTTCCACAACTGCTGTGTCTAAATTACCGCAATACATCTACAAAACACTCAAACCGCTGCCATTATTTTGAAACAAACAATTTCTTCAACTTATCAGCAAGCGTGGTGATGAAGGGAAATGATGATGATGTATCACAAACAAACAACTGAACATCTAAACTTGAGAAGTTACTTCAACAAAACAACTGTCGGCGAGGCAAACTTACTTAGATAACTTGAAATCAAAATCATACAAAAATTAACCTTGTAGTGCAAGACATAAGAGAGTATAGTCCGCATAAAAACAGTGTAAAGTCTAACTCAATATTTCATCCGAATGTCGGATAGGCGAACTACTAATTGTTTGCGATTTGAAATGTTTATTCGTGTGCTTCCTATTCTGTTTGGGCTGGATGATAAATACTAGGGAAGTGCACGTGTACGGTTCACGTACCGTCAACTCGCTATCCAACTGTAAGTAACCAACCTCTGAGCCGTACATAAAAGAGGTCCTTCGAGCCGGATAACAGGATCGGTCTAGCTATATCACAGAAGAGCGAATCAGCACGCTTAAAAAAGAAGTATATAATATTAATGTTCAAGTACCACGGCTGCTCTCTTAAAACTTGTTCGCGGCCCTACAAGCAAGACATTTACAGTAAACGAATCTTGGAAGCTTTTCATTTAAATTTTTCAAAACCTGTTTTTTATTTATTATGAAAAAAAAATACATTTTATTTATGAACATTTTAAATATTAGCATGCAATGTAAGTTAAAAAAAGAAGGTATGGAAATTAAAACGTGAAACAACCAATTACTTTCTTCAATAAAACCATCAATCTATATATTATAAGGAGAAACTGACTGATTGACATATCAACGCACAGGCAAAACTACTGGACCTAGGAGTGTGAAATTTTGCACGAGGCTTTCTTTAACAAGTAGGCAAACACTAAGATAAGGTTTTTCAAAATACAGCTCCTAACGGGATGTAATGGGGGTCTAAAGTTTGTATGGAGAACCCTATTTTCATGCGGGCGAAGCCGCTAGCAGAAAGTTAGTCGTCAATAAAACAATGATTTCTCATTTTCTAACACTCAACTACTCGATGTGATCCCCTCCCGATCATAGTAAGGGTGAACAAGTCAGAGTTGTAAAGTTATAATTCTCTCGTAAATCCTTTAGGACATTAAATTTATAAGTTGGGTGGGGAGAAACAAAGATAAGCGCGGCTGCATTCGTGATGAACTCGAATTAGTTCGGGAGACGAAGAACGGCCCGCCATGACAGATAGAGGAAGACTGTGATAATTTGAAAATAGATGGCGGTTGGTTTTTGTTTTGATTTGTTTTTGTTTATTTGTAGAGCTTTGTTGGTCTTTTGTTTCAGTTGGTAATTGTAGAAGGAGGTTTTAATACGTTTTTTTGTCTAGGGGTCTACAAAAGGCGCCCGAATCTTGGGGATTAGTTCGGGGAGTGTGTGATTTTTACCTCACTAAAACCTAAAAAAAAGATCACTAATCTTCGTATATTTTTTTAAATAAGTGCGCGCCAAATGACGGCGTCGTGTTCCGCTGCGAGGTCGGTAACCTTCCACGAAACCGTCAATACACGACACTCTTCGGCGAAAACTGTCCTTTGAAGAAGATCTTCAAGTAATGAGTCCCCAACCACACCACAAACGATTTAAAATTATGATACATTAAATTAATTATGTTATTACTAGCTTCTACCAGCGACTTCGCCCGCGTGAAAGTTAGTTTACCCCTTTAAAGGATTTTTTATGGTTGAGCAAAAATCATCCAATGACAACTTCCGCGCTTGGGCGGAGCGTGAGATGGCGTCAGATTTTTACTGACTAAAACCCCACTCCGTTCCTTCTTTGCTTTAATTAATTTAGTTTCCTCAAATCTATTCTTAGCGGACGTCTACGTCTACACCCTATAAGAAAAATTGCAAAATTTTAAGTTCTTATGTGTTATCATTTTTGAGATTTGCGTTTTTTGTGTATTGCGTTATTTTATACTTTTTCAGATTTTCGTACTTCAAAAGAATTTCTAAACCGGTTTCGCCTCCATACCTTTTATATGAGAATATAAAAGGTATGGAAACGAAACCGCGGGACAAAGGCAGTAATAAATATAAACTCACATACCACCATCCAAACTTCGATTGTAAAGATCTCGACTCCGTTCAAGTTCTAGCTTAAGATATTAATTGCTTATCTTTATGATACGCACAAAGTTTCAGTGATAACAGAATTATTATCAACTTGTGAGTTGAAAGTCATTCACGCAATCACTTTTGTGAGAAAGCATTCTTTAGATTTATTTAAGGATTAAATTTATCTTGCAGTTAGAAAGTTGTTATGAGGCTTTTAAAGTTTAATGATTTCCTGGTTTTCCTGTCTAATAGACCAGCCCTCCCTAGCCAAGTTACCATCGTTTCGTAAATGTCGAACGCTTGGAATAGACCACGCCTTTAATTCCTCCGTTCTGACCACGTGACTGAGCGTTGAGATGTCGTCAGAATAAAAAAATTGGCGACGTGGCCAACTCAAAGCGTTCGGCGTTAACAAAACGATTGTAACTTAAAAAAAAATTGTAACTTGGCTAGGAAGGCAGGCCTAGCTAAGTTATGACCATTTTGAATCGAATCTCTTTGTACAACCGGTTAGACCTCGGTGCAAAATTCTATTTTAGAAAACGAGATAGAGATAAGTTGGTAGCCATGTTGATACACGATGGCTACCATTTATACCATAAAACTATGATAATTACCTATACATAAAAACAATTACATTATTCATTTTATCATTTTGAATGATGAAGTGAACTGGTTAAAATTTTAGCATATTACCGCATACGTCAGACATTCCAGACATTCATTTGTCATTATGTACGAGGTTACCATACTGTGCCATTTCTTTCAACGAAGTGTCAGTACTTGAACATTGGAATGTAGTAATGACGCCATTGTATTAGTAGAATACCAAACTGGTCAAAACCAATAATTATAAAATCAGTGATCGAACATTCTAACACGATTCTAATTTTTTTAAACCCTAACTGTCCCAATGGCAGGCAAAGGTCTCCCCCAAGTCCTTCCAAACCTTCTTCTCCCGCGCCACCTCGAACCAGTCACCGAGATGACTGGTCCGGTGACTGGTTCGAGGTGGTGAGATGCGTCCAAATTATAATAGCAGACTTTTTTATGGCGGGTAAAATCATCTAATGACGTAGCGAAAAACTATGTCAGACTCTTACTGACTAAACGAGCCACCTCATTCCTTCTTAGCTTTCATACCGCGGTCGGACTTACCTTTCAGACCGGGGCCCCAGTAGGCTTCGGCCCTGCATTAGGGCCTCTACATTTAACTAACAACTCTTTTAGGCGCACGGGAACAAAGCGCGCAGTCGATAACTTGAGGCACTGTTCCGTTGGTGTTCAAGCTAAATACACTTCTCATCAAAAAAATCGAAACACCTTGCAAGTTTACGTTTTGTCAGGATTATCAGAAAAATGTGTACATTTAGGAATAAATGTTAAATGTCGTTTAATAGTGAGTAATATGAGCTTATCAAATCTTAATGTTAATGTTCTAAATTTAAATGAATTTTTCATAGGTTTCGTATTTTGTTAAATGAGTCATTTTTATTCCGTATGGAGTATAAAGGAAATGGATAAAACAACACACGTAAATGAAAAAAAAAGCTAAAAAACGTTTATTTAATAACTTGTTTTCCCTCCCCGAGCTCTAATTACTGCTTCCATACGGTTCTTCATCGATCGGATGAGAGTCACGATCACATGCTGTGGTATATTGTCCCATTCCTCTTGGATTGCATCTTGCAGCTGGCTAAGTGTTTCTGGGGCAGGATCTCTTGCTCGAATTCGTCTCTTTAATTCATCCCATAGATGTTCAATGGGATTCATGTCCGGGCTTCTTGCTGGCCATTCCATAATAGAGATATCGACTTCGTTAAGATAATCTCGTACGACGCCCGCGGTGTGAGCCCTAGCATTGTCGTGCATGAATATGAAGCCGTTGCCAATAAAATGTGCATAGGGCATCACATGAGGCTCGAGACACTCTTCGACGTACCGATGACAGTTTAGTGCAGGCAGACGTGGCCCAGACACGAAAGCAAGCTCTGTCTTACCGTCGGCGCTGATTCCTCCCCAAACCGTCCACGAACCGCCACCATAGCTGACCTTTTCTTCAATGCAGCATTGTGCATAGCGTTCTCCGTCTCTTCTGTAGACCTTGTTCCTTCCGTCTTTACCATACAGCATAATTTTACACTCATCAGAAAAGAGAACTTTGCTCCACTGTAGGTATGACCAATTTAGGTGCTCACGTGCAAAGTTAAGGCGCGCTCTTCGATGGTCTGCAGTTAATTTCGGCCCATTTGCTGGCTTATGCGGTACCAGTCCACGATCCTTCAACCTTCTTCTAATTGTAGAGTCACTTACAGCCACCCTTCGTACAACACGAAGCCGCTGCTGCAGTTGAAAAGCGTTAAGGCGTCGATTTCTTAAAGAAGTTGTTACAATAAATCGATCATCTCGCTCAGAAGTGACCCGATTCCTGCCAGATCCTGAACGGCGCGTGAACAAACCAGTCTCCCGATAACGTTTATAGACTCTATGAACAGATGACAGGCTTAGATGCAGTCTTGCAGCCACAACACGCTGACTAAGGCCAGAATCCAGCAATGCCACAACTTGGGCGGCTTCTGTGGGCGAAGTATCCATACGTTTTAGAAAAAAAACCTTTTTTCAGACGTCCCAAAGTCACAGTATTGAAATAAAAAACAAAAAGTTTAAGGATAGGCGCCAATTTTTAGTTTTTAAACGCTAAATGTACTCCAACCCTAAACACACATTTGTCTCAAAACAGTGATTCATTTCGTTTATAAGATAAACAAATGAAATTCTAATTTTGAATTTAGAATTTTCGCTTATTACTGTAATGGCCAAACTGCCAGCTATAATATATGTATTTTTTTTCATCGTATGAATTCTTTTTTGTGTTAAATTCGGACAGAAACAATGAAAACGGAAGTGTTTCGATTTTTTTGATGAGAAGTGTATATACAAGTATATCAATAACAATAAAAGATTGTTAATAAATTATCTTCAATCCAAAAGGTACTCATATTGTTCTATTTTTAGAAGCCATATGGCTTCTCCACTACAATATTGGGTACCCCAATCTTATCGAAAAGGCTTTCTAGGGGGAATAAGGGATTATGTCCAGTGAGTGGAAAGAGCTATTCATCTGTTTATATATATCGATAATTATATCTACTTACACAATACGAATTGTGTTTGACAAATGAATATTGCTGTTCATTGAAACTGAACTGGAATTTGTAGGCCTGTATTGTGCTCTCTCAATACTAAAATTCAATTAGTTTCATTATTGATTAGCGACCCGCCCTAGCTTCACACGAATACTGATATTGAATATATTATGCATGTATTATACAGATAAACCTTCCTCTTGAATCATCACTCTATCTATTAAACAAAACTCACAAAAATCCGTTGCGTACTTTTAAAGATCTAAGCATACATAGGGACAGCGGTAAACAACTATGTTTTATACTATGTAATGATTTGGGTTTATGTCTAATTCTTAAGCTGTCTCTAACATAAAACTCTTGAATGAGTTTGACTTATAGACGCCCGCGCCCAAAGCGAACAAAAAATAATTGAGCTGGTTGGAATAAAGATCGACATGGCCCACGCATAAAGGTGAGGATACCAGACCACAGAGATAAGATATACAAAAAACCTTTTTACGGTTCCGCACAAACAGCAAAACGGGAACCTAATACAAAGTCTCTACTGTCCATCCGTCTGTCACCATCTGAGTGCTGTTTTTTTTTTATCCTAGGTAAAAATCATCGAATTACGAAGCCAAGTCATCGACGGTGCGCTCTGAAAGGATGGTCCGACACTGGTATGAAGGCTAAGAAGGAAAGGGGTAGGTTGTTTAGTTAGTAAGAGTCTGACTCTGTTTACCACTCCGCCCAAGGGTGGGATTCGTCATTAGCTGATTTCTGCAACCCTAAAAAAAACCTTCCTGCGCGAGGCCGGCTCACACTCACCCAGTTTTATTTTATTTTAAAAATGATTAATACATTTTTCACAAATTAACACAGAAAGAATATATTTTCAAATAAACGCGATAGGTACCTACAGTAGCGTGCACTTTAATTTGTTCCTGAAAATGACAAAATTCGCTCTGCGCAGTCAGAGTAATGAACTCAAAGGAAATATCGCTATAATTACGAGTAAATTATTTATGTACTGAACTCTCCTCTTAAATTGCAATTTCCCGGAATTTTCATGTGTATCATCATTAATGGAATCTAATAGTATGATGTTAACATTGCACTTTTTTTCGTTCGCTCAAGGCTAGCTTGTAATTAAATAGTTTCTATAGGTATCTTCGATCTATCGATCGAGCTATTATTCATTTAATACATTTTGTTGTTGCCGGGAGCGAACCGAGCGAGCTAGTCATTTGTAGTTCAAGCGGCTTCAGTTATTTTTTATCTTTGTTATATTTGATTTAATTAACCCCAGAAAAGCACTGATGATTTATTTCACCGTGATTTCTGAAAAACTCAATACTTTATTGCAATCCATATATGTGTACATGGTGTTGAAAATTGTCACAGACCAATATGAACGCCTGTGTTTTTGTATTATATGTAGGTAGGTACATAGTTTAGTATAAAAGTATTCATAGTTTAAAATGATTTTAATGAAAATACTATTTTGACATATATATGCGTTTCTGTATTAGAGGAAGTTTGAAAGTGGCGCCAGTGACTGAAAAGTTAAAAGGAAATCGTTTATCTTGTTAAAGGGAATCGTTGGTCATGTGAAGAGGAAAGATGAAACGCATGTTACAAAAAGAGTTCTGAGTTTACACGTAGATGGATGGAGAGGAATAGGGAGGCCGAAAAAGAGATGGATGGATTGTGTGAGGAGTGATATGAAAGAAAAGGGAGTTAGTGACAGTGTGACGGGGGACAGGATAGAGTAGAAGAAAAAAACATGTTGCATAGACCCCAAGTAACATGGGATAAGGGTAAGATGATGATGATATATGCGTACCCCACAGGAGTCTCCTCTCAATGGAGAAAGTGACAGCAATTAGTCAGTTTTTTGTAGGTAGGTTCGCACCTGACCACTATGTCACCTGATGAAAAGCGACAATGCGGTCAATGATGGAGCCGGCTTACGTAGAAGTAACCTATTCTCTCTTGGCTTAAAGATTCCCGGGTTGTACCTATCAGGAAACACAAACTGCGGCAGGGAATTCCTTTCCTTAGTTGTACGCACAATGAATGTGTTCCTAAAACGTTTTGTGCGTATTTTTTTTATAATACGCACGATGGTCGTCGTAAATATATTATAACTTTATACGTATGAGGGCATCAATTATATTAATATTTCTCCTCCTACTAACTACCGATCTAGGACCTTAATTAAAACTTTGGACTTTAAATGGCTCAACCTTCACCTAACTTCTGACCCCCACATCAATATAACCGCAAACTATAAGGTTTGATTCCCCCGACCTCTGGCCCCAACTCCATATTTCATGAAATAATTCCAGATTAATCCTAATGACCAATTTGTACGTTTGTACGATGATATCAATTCCTTTTTTAGGAACCCTTTGGGGTTCGTTTCTTGTACTGATAAGTTTGGGACTGATGTATGGAGAATAATTAATGATACCTAATAATATAAGGGTTTAGACCCATATATATCATTTTGTGGTCGAGCCCGTAGCGACAAGAAATCACAAATTAACAGATTTATGTTCGGTGGTTTGGACAATGATTTGGGAGGTTTAATATGCAGGATGATTGCCAACGATTGTTGATTTTGACATTGTGGTTTTGTGCAAGAATCATGCCTGTTCACGTAAAGGGTTGACCAAATGGATGTGAAACAACGTCTCAACCAAGGTGACCTTGCTAGTTTCAATCCGTGTGGACAGCAGTTATAAACCATGACCTTCAAAGCCCTTGGTTGGGAGGCGCGTTTCGCCGGAACGCGGTGGTTGAATTTCGAAAATATTCGCGCGTAGTTGACATTCATACAGCCGCAACACAAATTAAGCTCTAACCAAGGTGACCTTGGTAGGAAAGCTAGATTGCAACCGTGTGGGCTACCTTTAAAGGTGGATCTTTGTTAGGAAGCCCTTCACGAGCAGAGCACCCGAGTACCCGGCCAAAGGGGCCCTGAATCCTTACTAGAGGGTTAGTTACCTATTGCTCGCAATGTGCAAACCTTAGATAACTGGGTGTCATCTCACGACGCCTAGAGAATCTCGTGAGCTACTATCTACTAATCAACTACCGCAAAATAACTTGTTATTCCTCACTACACAATTCTACAACAAAAAGCAAATAAAAGTAATCGCAAGAAAACTTGTCGGGAACAGAGAAAACATTACAGTCACAGTTTCATAACTACCCTCCGCCGCGGCCATTTTGCGAGCCATAAATTAACAATAGTTAACCCACTCTTTACAGAACAAATTAGCCAGTCTCGATAGTTCGTGGACTGCACTGATATTGTGAAATTGAGGGGAAGGTCGGAGAGAGGCGGAGCGGGACATACACTTCTCATCAAAAAAATCGAAACACCTTGCAAGTTTACGTTTTGTCAGGATTATCAGAAAAATGTGTACATTTAGGAATAAATGTTAAATGTCGTTTAATAGTGAGTAATGTGAGCTTATCAAATCTTAATGTTAATGTTCTAAATTTAAATGAATTTTTCATAGGTTTCGTATTTTGTTAAATGAGTCATTTTTATTCCGTATGGAGTATAAAGGAAATGGATAAAACAACACACGTAAATGAAAAAAAAAGCTAAAAAACGTTTATTTAATAACTTGTATTCCCTCCCCGAGCTCTAATTACTGCTTCCATACGGTTCTTCATCGATCGGATGAGAGTCACGATCACATGCTGTGGTATATTGTCCCATTCCTCTTGGATTGCATCTTGCAGCTGGCTAAGTGTTTCTGGGGCAGGATCTCTTGCTCGAATTCGTCTCTTTAATTCATCCCATAGATGTTCAATGGGATTCATATCCGGGCTTCTTGCTGGCCATTCCATAATAGAGATATCGACTTCGTTAAGATAATCTCGTACGACGCCCGCGGTGTGAGCCCTAGCATTGTCGTGCATGAATATGAAGCCGTTGCCAATAAAATGTGCATAGGGCATCACATGAGGCTCGAGACACTCTTCGACGTACCGATGACAGTTTAGTGCAGGCAGACGTGGCCCAGACACGAAAGCAAGCTCTGTCTTACCGTCGGCGCTGATTCCTCCCCAAACCGTCCACGAACCGCCACCATAGCTGACCTTTTCTTCAATGCAGCATTGTGCATAGCGTTCTCCGTCTCTTCTGTAGACCTTGTTCCTTCCGTCGTTACCATACAGCATAATTTTACACTCATCAGAAAAGAGAACTTTGCTCCACTGTAGGTATGACCAATTTAGGTACTCACGTGCAAAGTTAAGGCGCGCTCTTCGATGGTCTGCAGTTAATTTCGGCCCATTTGCTGGCTTATGCGGTACCAGTCCACGATCCTTCAACCTTCTTCTAATTGTAGAGTCACTTACAGCCACCCTTCGTACAACACGAAGCCGCTGCTGCAGTTGAAAAGCGTTAAGGCGTCGATTTCTTAAAGAAGTTGTTACAATAAATCGATCATCTCGCTCAGAAGTGACCCGATTCCTGCCAGATCCTGAACGGCGCGTGAACAAACCAGTCTCCCGATAACGTTTATAGACTCTATGAACAGATGACAGGCTTAGATGCAGTCTTGCAGCCACAACACGCTGACTAAGGCCAGAATCCAGCAATGCCACAACTTGGGCGGCTTCTGTGGGCGAAGTATCCATACGTTTTAGAAAAAAAACCTTTTTTCAGACGTCCCAAAGTCACAGTATTGAAATAAAAAACAAAAAGTTTAAGGATAGGCGCCAATTTTTAGTTTTTAAACGCTAAATGTACTCCAACCCTAAACACACATTTGTCTCAAAACAGTGATTCATTTCGTTTATAAGATAAACAAATGAAATTCTAATTTTGAATTTAGAATTTTCGCTTATTACTGTAATGGCCAAACTGCCAGCTATAATATATGTATTTTTTTTCATCGTATGAATTCTTTTTTGTGTTAAATTCGGACAGAAACAATGAAAACGGAAGTGTTTCGATTTTTTTGATGAGAAGTTTATTTTATGACCTAACACACACACACACATAACCAGCACACGCGCGTGTTAGCATTTACGGGAAGTTCCTACACTAATTTAAAAGTAAACAATAATTTATATAAAACCATAAACAAAACAGAATAATGCGCACATCCGCGCTTCAAATATTGCACTTTTAATTACTAAAATACCCTTGCGAATTCTGAGTAAAAAATAATGGCCTGTTTTTTTTATATAGAATTTCGTTTGGTCATTAGCTCCCATTTTTATGGTGGGAAAAATCATCGAATGATGAATCCGACCCTTAGGCGGAGCGGGAGACAGCATCAGACTTCTACTGACTAAACGATCCACCATTCCTTCCTGCCTTAGTTCCAGGGCCCCGGTGTTCCGCATCAACCCCAAAAGGCTTCGACCCTGCTGGGCCCTCACAGTTGCTGCTTCCTTGCTCCTAACCATGGCTTCATGCCTCTCGCAGCGGGCATTGGTGAATACCAAGCCACTAACTCACTGGTAAGCGTTGGTATCGTCCATGAACATCTACCAAGGCCCGGCGCGAGAGCTCGCGGTCACCGATCGCCCCTACGAGGACACGGCGATGCTCTACGCGGGGCAATCCTCGGGGATCGCAGTCAAGCACTAGTATATAAATAAAAAAAAAAAACATATCAGCGCACAACCCGAAACTGATAGAACTAGAAGTGTGAAAGCACAACTTTTTCTTTTATGCCGTAAGCGAGTATTAAGAGCTGATTTTCCAAAATTCAGCTAACCTATGGGGATGAAATTGAGGTCCAAAATTTGTATGTTCTTTTGAGTGGGCAAACCCGCTGACAGAAGCGAGTTGTATAGATATAATTTTCATTCGTCTGAAACCTGGGAGAATCACGAGTACTTTTATAAAGACTCCTTAAAATTACCAGAATTGCCTCTCTGTCCAATTAAATGAAAAGAAAAGAAAGCGCTTGAAAATCACGAAACTACATTTCTTTTATCTCTTGAAATCGCTGAAGCACTACGTCTCGCTTCGCTTATCAAACGGAGACCGCTTTATTTCTCCGTTCAACGCAAACTTTCACGAAAATTTCATGATTTATTCGTTTGACTTGTTCTTTTATTGAAAAAAGGACTTCAGACGTTTTTCCGTGTCTCCCCTTTTGAATATTTTGATGTAATAAGAATGATATAGTACTTTTATATAGGGTTTTTATTGATTATTTCGTTTGCTTGCGGTCTCTCAATGGGAAGAGGTTAGTCGAATAACGTTCATGTTGTGTAGTTGTGAGGTTTACATTCTTCTCCATAGAGATCTACGCTTTAGAACATCAGCATGATTTTTTTTTATCTATCTTCTCTTCTATAATTATGTATATCATATAAAAATTAATGCCTATTTCTCCTGGTCACACTGTAGATAGATTTCATTCATCTTTGTAATGTTTTCTACATCGTGAAAAGCTTATATAGTTATTTAAAAAAATTAAGAAAATTGCATAGACATTTAGAAGGGTAGGTAGGTAAGGTAGGGTAGATAAGGTAGGGTAGATAATGTAGGGTAGAATTGGTGAGGCAGTGTAAGTAAGGTAATTTTGATATAATTCTTTGATTCTTGATTTTGCGAGTAGGTATATTTCATTGTTAAACACACATAGTTTGATATTCCTCGCTTATTTTTTTATCTCGGGAGTATGTTCCCTTGGTATAATTTTCTTCTTACAGTTAGGATACCTACCTAAATAAACTCTATTAAATTCAAATTTCATATACCCTAACAAATGAGCATGATGTTTATAGATTTCTCAGAACATTTTCATATTTACTAAAATAATCTCAAGTACCTCAGTAGGCTTATGTCTAGACGTGGAGGCGCCTGCTGGGACATTAAAGTACTGTAAACAAATATACTGCTGTTGTACAAATATTCGGCTGTTACAGCGGAGTCAGACCACCTGTGATGATTAGGGTTTATATAACGTCAATGTTATATATATAACTAGCAACCCGCCCCTGCTTCGCACGGGTACTGATATTGAATATATTATGCACGTATTTACACATAAACCTGCCTCTTGAATCACTCTATCAATAAAAAAAAAACATCAAAATCCGCCGCGTAGTTTTAAAGATTTAAGCATACATAGGGATAGGAAACGACTTTGATTTATACTATGTAATGATATTTATTCCACAACTATCACACAACGCCGTCTAGTCCCAAGCTAAGCTACCAGTATTTTATTACCATTTAAGCTTATTGCAAGCTTTTATTAAGTTTCACCTTTCCCGCTGTTTCTTTTATGTCGAGAAAAATCATCTAGTGACGAATACCGCCCTTGGACGGGGCAGTGAAAACAGTGTCAGTCTTTTATTGACGAAATGACCCACCCTTTTCCTTCTTAGCTCTCATACTGGGGTTGGATTTTCTTTTCAGAAACCGGACCGAGGCCCCGGTAGGCTTGGGTCCTGCAGTTGGGCACAGAAGGTCGTTATTTCGATGCCAAATCTACTGACAAAAAGCTTTGTGTGATTGGCACAATCATTTGTTCTGTACCTGGGCGTAATATATCTATTAAGTGTATATTTAGAAAATAAAAGTGTGTTTATCAGTTTTCTAGTATTCAAAGTACAAACTCTGCTCATTTTGGGTCTAGATGGCGTTGAGTGAAAGAGCGTATTTGGTGTGGAGGGAAAGGGACTCTCATAGATTTATAATGTGTACTACAGTGTATTTGTTAAAATACTATCAAGACATCTGTATATAACAGCCGTGCTATCTGTATATAACTCTTGCTCTAGACTTTCTTTTAGTATATATATATTATATTTTTTTATCGTGACGCGATTATATATTAGTTAATCTAATATATATAAATTACTATTTATAATCAACATCACAAAGAACAAATGAACATTTAATAAACGAAAATATTGGAACATTCTAACGGCTCATAGCTCACATACTAATACAAGGCGCGTAATGTGTTACATTAACGTTACACGCTGAAATAACTGTTTCTCAAGACTTCGCACAGAAAACAACGCAATTATCCCCAACTCCGAAAATTTTACAACACATAAGACTATTACATACATAATTAAACACATTAATCACTCTGGTTGTTACATTTGTCGTTAAAATTACGAAACGATGTGCCTAGAAGCAGACTACAAATTATATCAAAAGCTAACACTGTTGGTAGATAAACTACAGCTATATTTCAAAGAGAAGCCGCGGTTCTTGGGTTAAGTTTCAACCCTCGCCCTTGGGATTGGAGGGCTAAGTCATAAGTTGAAGCGATTTAGGTAAAAATATAATAATTAATAATATAATATTAATATATTCGACAACCATCACACAATGCCGTCTAGTCTCAAGCTAAGCAGAGCTTGTGTTATGAGTACTAGACAACCGATACACATACTTATATATTTCTAAAAACATACATATTATAGATAAGTTACACCCAGACACAGAACAAATGATCGTGCTCTTCACACAAACATATTTGTCCTGAGTGGGAATCGAACCCACGACCTCCGGCATAGCAGTCAGGGTCACTAACTACTAGGCTGACAGGCCAGTCAATAATGCTTTATGAGGACAAATATGACTCTACCTTTTCTGTTCTGGCTCCTAAATGGTCCTCACCTTCCTGTCCTTTTCCCATGTTGCTCCAGATCTCTTATTAATCACGATATACTCTTCTATTCTATCCTAACAAGTGTCATGACATCACTTACTCCCTTGTCTTTCTGATCACTCTTCACACAATCTCCAAATCACATTTTTCTATGGCATGCCTCTCCCACTTTTTCAATCCAAATGACTCTGTATATCTGTATCTAAAGGATATTTAGACAAAAAAATATTGAAATAAAATATCAATTTAAATCAATTCAAAATTTCAATTTAGTAGGTAGTGTCTTTCTTCATTCACTACCTACTACTTAAATAATTTAAAAAAATCATAACACTCCTCTTAACGTAGTCAGAAAAAAAAGTTTTTTATTAGGAATTTAGCGGTTAGACAGCTAAATTCGCCGCACAAGTCGATCTCCTCGATTGGTTTTTCTAGGTAAGAAAAAGTTTTATCAATAAAGTTTTTAGTACCAGCAGCCTGAATCTGAAATTGCGATCATAAAAGTTAAATATAGACGGAGCAAATTTCCGTTTTGTTCGTTTAATTATATTGACAGATCGACACGTGTTTATGTAGTTATCAATATAGTGAAGAAAATGACTGTCATGAAAAATTTTAAGCCATATCTGTTAAGTGAAAGAACAATATTAATAACGAACAAATCAAAATTGCAGACTACATCGTCATCAACATTTGATACGAAAGACGACCATACATAGTTAAACATAGCCCTCCTCAAGGCTAGGGACTCTGCAGAAAGGTTTGAAGCCAACTGGGGCCCTAGGTTCGCGTCTGAATGTAAAGCTTTGGCCCTAAATATGAATGGCAACGCAGGGACTGTGTAGGTTGTTTAGTCAGTAAGAGTCTGACATTGATTCCCACTCTGCGCAAGGGCGGGATTCGCCATTGGATGATTGTTAGGGATTCACCATTGGATGATGTTTTACCATAGATTTTTACCTATCATAAAAAAAAACCGGGCTATCGATTCACCTTGTGAGAGGTGTCATTCCAAGGTGCGTCTTTCGGTGCTTGGTAACCACTTTAGAACCTTTCGACCTTATCGGCCATCCGTTATACGAGCAGTTAAACTCCTCATCTCAATATAAAATCAAAATTTTAAACAAAACTCGCCCAAGCTCATGACTTGGGCCATTCAAAACCACCATTTGAGGCCTATTTCGCAGCAATGGTAGTTTGTCAGGTCCCGATTAAACAAGCCTCGAGGACATTTCTTTACAGTTACACACACAAATAGACAGAATACACACAAACAGATAGACACACACGTTTGTAAAAGGGTCACCGCATCTTATGTCGCAGAGGTGGGTCCAAAAACAACGCCATTGATTTTTGGAACTGATTTCATACCTTTATATCTAAGTTTTATTGGCGATAATTGGCATAATAATGGCTCTTATTTAAAAAAGTCTGGACCAAGACCAAGTCAAGTCGTCGACGGCGCCCGTTCCCGAGCGCCACAAGCAGTTGTCAACAAGCAAATGTGGAATCCAACTGCAGGACCGAAGCCTACTGGGGCCTCGGCCCAGTTTCTGAAAGGAAGGTCCGACCCCGGTATGAAGGCTAAAAAGGAATGGGGTGGGTTGTTTAGCCAGTATGAGTCTGACATTGTTTCCAGCACCGCCTAAGGGCAGGATTCGTCATTAGATGAATTTTCCACCGTAAAAAACACATGCTGTATTTTTACGTTTTTCGCGTATAACTTAGACCACTCTCAATATGCTGAGGTCTATATCTCAAACGAGACTAGCACAACAGCATAACGTTTGATGAAATTTCGCGTTCCACTGACGATTCTTTGTGGTGTCGAGTATTGGTTTCCAATTTCGTAAAGACACTTTCCAATGGTTTGGCTTCCTTTGTAATTGGAACGTTTTCGTTTCAATTATTCAAGCTTTAATTGGAAGAAATAAATTGTTTGTACTTGGAGGTTTAATTAATATAGTTATTTTGTAGTGGGATGTAGTTAGAGTACTGTTAAGTTCGTCAAAATATGTAAATTCTTTATTTTTAATTTTTTTTATTAGGTTTATTTTTTTTATTTGTGTTTCCATTTTTTTGTGCCAGTGTTAAGTTTAAAAAAATAAAGTTTAAAAACTAACACCCGACTACTTAAAAACACGCTCTAAAAAGTACGAAACAAGAAAACACTCTCCAATGAAATTACTTAGTATGTACAAACTATTAAATATTTACCGTTATTAAATAAACTTACTTACACATATTATTATATTTTAATATATTTTCAATTTATAATATTGATAGAGAAATGTTTTAAGGATAAAGCCGTGGTCGTATACCACTTTTTTTAATTTATTATTCTTATGGCATACGACCACGGCTTTATCCTTAAAACATTTCTCTCGTAGTCGGGTAAAAAGGCAAAAAAATGTTTCCCGGGTGAGTATTGCACGCATTATAATAAATACTTGTATAAAAAAAATATTTGTCAAGGTTAGGCATGCTGAGCAAATCCACGTGCGTCATAAAATGTGCACAATATTACAAAACACCATTTGTAAGGCTGCCAATACTATAATATATGGTTTTCAACGTAGCGTCTTCTTTTCGCCCCTTGGACTTTTTTTATGGTGGGCAAAAATCATCCAATGACGAATCCCGCTCTTGGGCGGAGCAGGAAACAATGTCTGACTCTTACTGACTAAACACCCCACCCCGTTCTTTCTTTGCCCATCGCACTAGGGCCAAGCCTTCTTTTCAGAAAGAGACTCTGGGCCCCAATAGGCTTCAACCCTTTTACAGAGTCCCTACGGTAACTGACAGCCCATGGACTTGGCCCTGCCTACTGCCACTTAAGTTTGGCGATTTTTCCAGCTTTAGTAAACTTGGTTCTCTTGATAACTTAATTTTTTGTTCACGTGAAAAACGCCTATTATAACCTAAAATTTCAGTTAACAGTACTACCATTCGTGGAACTCCAAATGGTTTGAACATTCATTAATTTTAATTAAAACAAGAGCTATTAATGCTCTAAATGTTCTACGATTGTTTATTACATCCAATGTTTGTAGTGTTAAGTAATTAATAGAAATGTTTACATCTGTTTATTGATTACATGTGACTAATGGAAATCATTATAATACTCTCTTATTGACAAATGATCTTGGAGCGTGTGGCGTTGATCGATAGTTCATTATTTGTCAAAATTTATATACGAATACTGGCAAAGATCAAAAAAGTAAATTAGTTTTAAACTGGTCGGCTGCGATATGAGCAGTGGTGGCTGAGTTAGCCTACAGTGGTGGCCGAGTGCAATCGGCCCCGACTTACGAGGGTCGCGAGTTCAAACCCAACCAGGCGCATTATTTTATGTAATTGATTTCATCACCACTGCTTTCAAAAACGGTGAAGGAAAACATCGTGCGGAAACCTGCATGTCCTAGAACCAAAAATTCGAAAACCTGTGACATCCAACAATCCGCACTCAGCCCACGTGGTGGATTACAGCCTATTACCTCTCCTAGAGAGGAGGCCTGTATCCCAGCAGTAGTAACATTAAAAAAGGCTGATGATGATGACTGGCAAAGCATTGACTAGACAGCAGGCGTATACAAATGACTTTTCTGTTAGAGTATGACCTGCGGATAAGTCTGGTGACGTATAATCATTACTATACCAACATCTTGTCACCAGCGTTGGACTCGGTGGAAAGGCGTCCGAAGAGGCTAATAAATTGGTGATTCAAATTTGCAGCCGTGGGAACATTAAAAAGGCTGATGATGAAGAGTGAGAGAACAGAGAGCACCGTTTTTTGGGAGGCCTTTGCTTGCATTTAAACCTCAGATGCAATAAGGGATGGAATATGATCTAAAATGACGTTTAACGCTCAATCGTGGCGCTGCTACTTTGTCTAATGTCCCGCAACTTGCCCCCGCAACCTGAAATATTGAGTATTTCACAACGCATTCATTTTATATAGCGTCATTTAATATCTTCTTCCATATTACTTCACTTTTATTGTCTCTAACGAAGCACATCAATTATTGAATGTTGTGTACAGGAATAATTGGACTTCAGATTTATGTACTGTATGTTGTCTGAATTGTACTGATTATCTTAGTCTGTAGTCTGTAACTGTACCTTTTAAAATAAAATAAAATAAAAATTCATGCGTGTGACAAGGTACACGCTCAAAAATTTGACAGCGTTGCGCGTAAAATTGAGGGACATTCGGTCCCCTTATGTATCTGTTCATGTAGAGAAGATTTCTTAACAGTTCTTTCCTAAAGAATATATAAGCTGTTTCAAAAATTAATGTCAACCAATCCCGTCCTATCAAAATACATGCCGATATTAGGTATTTCCCGATCCGTTGTTGGCCTCATTTACTTACATTTTAATATTACATCAAGCGACGGAACCCTTAGGGATGGACCCAAAACGTTTTTGCGGTCAAGACCACGACATAGATGGGTATCATGCCGATTTTAAGGGTAAATTAAATCTTTACTGGCCCAGTTATAGGTATAGGGCCCTTACCATGTCATTTTGAAATGTCAGGTGGTCGAGTGAGAAAAAATGATGATACGCTCTTTATATAATATATTCGACAACTATCACACAACACCGTCTAGTCTTAAGCTAAGCAGAGCTTGTGTTATGAGTACTAGACAACTGATAAACATACTTATATATTTCTAAATATATACATTATAGATAAATGACACCCAGACACAGAACAAATGATCGTGCTCATCACACAAACATTTGTCCTGGGTGGGAATCAGAACCACGACCTCCGGCATAGCAGTCAGGGTCACTAACTACTAGACGGACATGCCAGTCTTTACAGCTCCATCTCCTTCACGATCTAGTTTAAGTCGTCAAATGGATCCTGTAAGTGCTCATGGTAGGGGCCCTGTCCGGTATAATGTAGTCGGGGACCTTTTCGGGAATGGTTAGGTGGAACTAATGAAGATTTTCTCGTCATTTATGGTCGGGATTGAAATTAAACTAACCGTAAGTGAGTAATTTTGTTACAATTGGAATATTTTGCCTTTGGGATGGTAACATTTTTGTGATGCAGATTATATTCATTAATGTCAGAGTTTTGGGCGAAATTTCTCCGAGTAAAGCTCAGTGGCTGTTTTAATTATACGTAAATTGATTCCTAGGGGACATTGTGATGTAAAATAGTATATATAGTTTTTTTATCATAAGTACCTGACGCTTGGAGCGATCTCGGTAAAATGGGTATCAGAGTTCAGTTCTTGATACGTAACACGGCTGATACATATCGCGGAAACTGTCTACAGACAGAACCCATATATACAAAAAGTATGTCGAATGTTCAACTTGTGACTGGGTTGACTTGATTGATTTTATAATGTTAAAAAATAAGTAGATTTTTTTTCCCTCAAAGAGATGTCTCCTAAATCAAAAATAGGGCCGATGCCGATAAAAAAATGAAATTACGCTACATATTGGTCATCATCACATTAATACAAAAGATTAAAAAAAATGAATGTCAATGTCGATAATATGTAAAAAAAATAATGTCATTTAAATGTAAACAATGTAAAAAATAAAATTCAATAAAATGTAAACATTTTAAAAATGTAAACATTTTAAAAATGTAAGATGTCAATCTATTGTCCATACCTAGACACTGGCTTCTCAAATCACACACCAGTTATCTCGATTTTTGGCAACTCCATCTAGTACTTTGACAAAAATACAAAGTAAAACGAAATGCATCTTCTCATCAAGTCCCTAACCGTCACAATCAAACACGGCAGTCAGCAATATCTTGCCGCTCTGGAGACGAGTCAATCTTACGTAAGTGATACAGTCTGGGCCCCAAATAAATCGGTGGTTGGGAAGCGGCCGCACTTGAGTTGGGGAACAGATGTGGCAGTAGGCAGAAAAGGTCGCATAGAAATAAAGAAAGAAAGAAAAAAAAATATTGGAGACTCACACAGGATAAATTTAACGCGGTATTTTACAATCATGATTGTGATGGCGAACTGGTACAGTTCACGAAAATTTAAAGCGCTGCGATGGCTACGTCCTGCGTCAACGCCAGATCGCTGGTTTTTCGCACGCGCACCTTCCACACCCACGTGCTACTCCAATAGAATCTCAATTGATTGTTTTAATTGCACCGCATCGCTTCATGCTCTAGACAACCTACTATATAAGACACCGCGTAACAATAAAAAAAAAATGAGCCTTGACAAAATAATATACTACAAGGAATTGCCCACGTGATACGTTGCTATCTTAAAAACTGTCCACAAAGAGAACCCATTATTTACAAAGAGTATATCAAATGTTCAAGACAGTGTGTACAGATGACCTTGATTTATTTGCAAATAATTTTCAGAAATTTAAAAAATAATTATTTATTTTTTTCTTTAAGCTTGATTTTGTTTTGTAATGTAGGTAACGTAATTTTATTTTCTTCTGTATTTTCGTATATGTTTAACCCTCGCGCTATATTTCTGCCATTTTGTTAATATTATTTATATGTTTATGTAAGTGAAAACTTATAATTGGCCTTCTTCTGCACATATTTTTTACACTGTGTTTTTTTTTTATTAATAAAAAATACATTTCAGACTTTTTAACAAAAGCACCGGATTACCGTATCTGTCGTATCTGCTCACCAAACCGGTATTCCTTAATCTATGAAGGGGGAAAGCTGTATTGATAAATTGAGCAATCGACTGGGACGAAGACGGGGGGCACTGCAGGCGACATAATAATTTCCACGGCCCCACGGCTCGCCGGGAAGATGAGAAATTCAATCCCGGACTATTCAAGCGAGCTTCGATTTTTTCGGTTCGTATTTCGAATTGATGTTTTAATTATCGCTGTGGGTTTTTAATATCTGTGCTCGGCAGTCTGGTCTAACGCGTATTCTTCGTGGTTCAATTAAATGTAGAAGGAATGGGGTTTCTATTGTAGTAGGTTCTGGACTTTCCAAGGTTTGCGTAAAAGAAAATAGTTCTTACTAGCTTCTGCCCGCGACTTCGTCCGCGGAAAATTTTGTGAGACAAAAGGTGTGATAGCTCGGTTAATATCCATGTTATATAAACAATTTATAGCCTATGTCACTCAGGAGTAAAGCAGCTTTCTATTATAGCTTCAATTTTTCCAATCGAACCATTAGTTCCAGAGATTACCCCCTACAAACAAAAAAACAAACTTTACCTCTTTATTATATTAGTGTAGATTTCTTGTTGAAAAACAAGGTTGTGAGACTATAACACATAACAATGTGTTAATGATTGTTGAGAGGGCTGAAATGTAAAAATAGATTAAGTACACAAAATTTCTATAGGATGAATATGTGTAAGCGAAATACCACTCTCTGATTTATCACGAAATCTCAGAAACTATAACCACAACCTTTTTTATAGCAGGTAGGTTCCTTATTGGGCTAAGAACTGATTTTACAAAACTCTACCCCTTCCCGGGGCCAAGGGTTGATGCGAAAGCGGAACACCAGGGCCCTGAAACTAAGGCAGTAAGAAAGAATTAGTAGAGTCGTTAATTTAGTCAGTATAAATCTGACACTGTCTCTAGCTCCGCCCAAGGGCAGGATTTGTCATGCGATGATTTTTCCCACCATCAAATAACCCTAAGAGGGTAAAACAGGGATTTTGGAAATTTGTATGGAGAAACCGACTTTCACGCAGACGAAGCCCCTGGCAGGAGCTTGTTTGTTTATATACTAAAAAAACGCCAGCCTACCGATTATGCAAAGTAATAATATAATAAAAGTATTTATTTATTTCCCCTCACAATACAAGTTACATAAGTATTAGTAGTATTATATGTGTAAACGTAAACAGTAAAATAAATAAATCAATAAATAAGTTACATGTCAGATGTATGTGAGGAGCTGGTGTCCATTATAGGTGTGTCCATATACCTGTGTAATGGATCGCCAGGCCCTCACCCCACGGTAATCAGGATTAATATTTATTCTGTTAGTAGTAAAGTATCGATCCGCCGTTAAGAAGTATCTCTGATTCTATGATCCTTGTCCTAGTCCGACCACGAACGAAAAGAAAGAAAGAAAGAAAAATATTTTGTTTGACACATATAGACACACACAATGCAGAAACCACATGTAGACTTTACACTGTTTTGTTTGACAGTTATACAGTGCTACGCAATTTGTGGTCCGATTGATTGTGTATGTGACAGCAATGTCAAGAGCAGCTTCATAACACCGCCCTTCCATCCCACATTGCAGGTCCACCCACCATCCACGGTGCAAACATCGTGGAGCCTTCTTTTTTTCAAATAATTCTGCCAGTTTTCATTTTTTTTTCCTTTGTATTCTAGAGGAATTAAATCACTTAGGTACTAATATTATAAATGCGAAAGTTACGATATTTGGATGTTTGTTACTCAATCACGCCAAAACGGCTGGAGGGATCTGAATGAAATTTGGCACAGGCATGGGATACACTCCGGAATAGGACATAGGCTACTTTTTATCCCGGAAACCCCAACCCCAACCCCAATACCACGCGGGCGAAGCTGCGGGCAAAAGCTAGTAGTATAATAAAACATTCCCATATGTATGTTTTGGTACAACATTAATGTTCCAAAGGATTTTTAATTAAGTTCTAACTAAGTTTGTTATTTATGTTACCAAAATAAAAGTATAAGTTTTAAAAAATACAGTCTACTTAATTAATTAAAAACTGAAATCGCTAGTTAGTACTTATAACATTTAATTTACTCACGAATTTATCTTTTACATTTTAAAAAGAATAACAAAAATAAAAGTCTATTACAAATGAGTAATAACATAACTCTTTTATATAAAAAAAAGAATTGCACATTTAACGTAAATAGCACACTAATAAAACAAAAGCAGTTACAAAATTACATGCAAAAGAAAATTCTATGGAAGCGCTTTAAACCGGTTCTATCCAGTTTTATCTGGTAAATTGCAGTTAGCACTCGGCATGACTAGACAACATCTAACGAAGACAATGCAAATGTACTGTGAAATTGAAAATTTTAAATTGATTGCGAAGGAAACTTGGAAGAGAATTAGCTTTGTTTGTGAGAATTGTTTGGTTAAGAAAGCGGATTTATACATTTTCTGTAAGAATTTAAAATTTATTTGGTAGAAAGAACTTAATTTATGCAAGCAAAATAATTAATTATACACTTATATTTATGTATTGCACTTATTGTACTGCGTCTTTCGTATGTTAGAAATGATGAATGATCAGCTGTATGGTGGTTTACGTGTTAGGTTAGGTTTCCACGGACGATTGTCAGTTTTGTTCCTGAATCCTGAAAAAAGAATAATGCTTATAATTCCTATTCTCTTCTTAGTCTATACGTAAAAAATGGTTGCAAAAAATTGCATTTCACGACAAGACTGCCTATTGTAACATCCTAATTATTTTGAATCCTATTTAATTGTAATTAGATATTTATTTTTATCTACACTAATATAATAAAGAGGTAAAGTTTGTTTTTTTGTTTTTTTATTTTTTTGTTTGTAGGAGGTAATCTCTGGAACTACTGGTGCGATTGGAGAAATTTTAGCAATAATAGAAAGCTGCTTTACTCCTGAGTGACATAGGCTATATTTTATGTACGCGGGCGAAGCCGCTGGCAAAAGCTAGTGTTTTATATATTTTTTTATATCTATCCATTCAACAAATTTTCCTGAAAACATACAATACTCATTGACCTTATAAAAACCCACTACCCTGGATCTCACAATCGGATCGACAAAGCGAATGGATACCGTCGCTTTAAAAATATTGGTTATAAAATTTAAAACAAAAACGTTTTTTTTTTTTTAAATAAAAAGATTTTTTAAACACAATTGAATTCCGACAGGCTGTACGTTGTTTTAATACCAAGAAAAAGAGTATAGAACTGTAGCACTGTGTTTTTGTTTGTTTTGCCGTGTTTTTGTTTCTTTTTTGCATGTTTTATTTGTTTTTTTTTCTCTGCGAACAAACTGCCGAACCCATATAGATATCTGACTTAATCTGTCTTTACATGAAAGTAATATTTATTGAAATTACAACATAAAACAGTATAATTACAATTACAATCTAAAATCTTGAGTTTCAGGCGATTCACCATCATCAATTTCATCAGTGCTTACTATTAAGTGGGATAGCAGTCAAGCAAGTTTATATCATTAAAAAACATTGTGAAATAATTTAAGTTTATTTTGATAATACTTAAAACTAATAGGTAATTTAACTATTTTATAGATTTTTTAAATACTTGTTGTGGACTATATCTCAATTGGTTTTTGCAATTTATGCCATGTTCCTCTGTCAACGGCTGAACTGAATTTAATAAAATTTCATTAAATCCAGTTCAGCCGTTTAGGTGTAATAGACAAACAACTCAACGGTTGGATAGCTACACATCTTCAAAAGTAATAAAATTCCACAATATTTTTCAAACCGTAAATTCCACTTCCGACCAAAAAAGAACAGGTCACATTTTTTCACTATCCGAATAATCTATGTACGAGTAAACAAAAAAAAAACATTTAAATAATACGTAGTAGTCCGGTTCCCTCATAAATCGCGAGCACCGCTCACCCAGTTTTAACCGGAGATTACCGGGTGCTTTGCGGCTTTCAACCGGACAATATTTTCAGCCGGCTTCTTTGTAGGCTTGTGGCCGGCCCGGACCGGCACGATCCGACTTTGTTTACTCACGATTCCGTGCCTCAAATATGGATTGTTATTTTCGATTGTCGTGTTGGATTTTCCGTTTCGGTTATTGAAATTGAAATTCTGTATTTTTTTATTTCTTTTCTTTGTTTTTTGTTGTATAGGCTTGCATTTGGCCACTATTTCGCTTTAGCCAAGTTGATAATCTACTATCGATAACGCTAGTAAACTACAGCTAATCAAATGTATGGGAATGACTTCATTTCAACAAAATTAGTAGCTAAGTTCACATCCGTCAGCCGGAAATCGGGATTGGAATACGGGCGGTGTCTGAGGCGTAAGTGCTGTTGCTTTATGCCAATAGTCTCCTCCTTTGCTACTAATAACTACTTCGCAAAAGGTGGCGGCCACCTGTCACTCCTCACTCCGCACCATGGCCTTTATTAAAGCCCGGCGCGAGAGATTGCCCCCACGACGACACCTACGTCACGCAGAAGGAGAGGACGCCCCGTGAGGTCTTTCCAGCCACGCGGCAAAGAAAGGACTTGCCGCCATAATTATTGCGTGCCCAAGTCACTTCTTCAATTCGTTTGTTCTGACCACGTTGAACGTTGAGATGTCGTCAGAACAAAGGAATTGGGTGCGCGATCAATTCCAAGCTTTAAACGATAACGAAACCATCACTACTTAGCTAGGGGGGCTGGTCGCGTCTTTAAACTCTTGAGCCCCTAGCGTTTGCACACCTATTATCTTTCTATTATGTCTCTTATTACAGTATTCGAAAGGTGCAATGATTAAATAAAAAAGAAAGAAAAAATGCCACACAACAAATAGAATAGAATAAATGAACTTTTAAATTCAGTGAAAAGATAGAAATTGTAACAATACTGCCATCAAAATGTATCAATAGACCGTAGTACCAACAAATTCTCGTTTAATTAATACAGAATATTATTTGAAGCTTAATTTCGTCACCTACAAAATTAAATTATGTCAAAACCGAATTTGTATTCTACATTGAAATTGCTGGAGGACAATAATGGCGTTCCATTCATTTTAGATACAATATTCTGTATTATTACGTCATTACTTCATACCATTGTATTATTTACATCAGAAATTACAAAGCCACTATAAAATCGTTAACATTTATTAATATTATTGATTACTTTATAATTACTTTTGGTTGAGTAGTAGAAAATGCCTTGTTGCATTAAGTACCACTATTGTACATAAAGATTAAATAAATAAATGAAACACTTTTTTAAATTCGTTATCAGTACCTATGCGTTAAATCCACCTATGTATGTACTACTACTGAACTAATATGAAGATTAAAAAAAAACACACTTTTTTTAGTTTTCATCAATATTTCAGCTGAAAACATTCACTGTTGAACGTAGGCCTCTCCCAAGTGTCGGTATAAATGACCTGTTCCTGTGTGTCTCGCATCCACCAGATTTCCGCGACCCTCAGCCTTTTAACGCAGTGTCTTCCAGTCCGTAGTCGCCACTCCAAAACTTTTCGTCTTCATAATCCATCGTCTTGCGAGAATGTGCTCTGCCCAATGCCTTGTTGTTTTCTAAATATTATAAACTAGCTTTTGTCAGCGGCTTCGCTCGCGTACATAAAATATAGCCTAAAAAAAATTGGGTAAATATATTTTCCAAACGGACTAGTAGTTCCAGAGATTACCGCCTACAAACAAAGAAACAAAAAAACAAACTTTACCTCTTTATTATATTAGAGTAGATTTTTAATCTGACCGCTTTGATTTGGTCCGCAGAGTTTTTTGGTTCTCTGCCGAAGAAGCCATGGGATCATGAGCAGCAGAGCAATTTCTGGTCAATGTAGTCAGGTTCCATCAGACAGGAGCAACGAAAAGCTGAAATCAAAACATCCAACAACATCTCCCGCCCTTGGGCGGAGCGGGAGATAGTGTCTTTTACTAACTAAAAAACCCAACGAATGCCTCAACTAGTTGTCATTAAACCGTAAAGACCCAGCAGCCTACGGGGACCAGCTTCTGAAAGGTCCGGCCGGGGCCGGATACCGGGGTATATGACGGGCTAAGAAGGAACGGGGTGGGCTGTTTAGTCAGTAAGAGTCTGACACTATTTTCCGCTCTGCGTATTCTTCATTGGATGATTTTTACCCACCACAAAAAACCCCCATTTGAACACCATAAAAACTACGGGCTTCCTACGATCTAAGTCATAAACAAAATAAACTTCAAAAGGCGCTTTTAAACGATGTCAACGTGCATCGTTTAAAAGCGCCTTTTGAAGTTTATTTAAAGTTCAATTACCACCCACCGTTGCAAAGGATTCCATTGAGAAGAAAAATTAAACGAGGCCATTGGAATCCAATTGAACGTTGCGAATAAACATAGAAGTAGACGGAACGGAATTTTCCTATTAAACTTGAGCTTAAATAAATTCAAGTGTAAAATGTGTTCGGTAAATTTATTGGTGGAAAAGTCTTTAAGCTGTTGATGATATATTCTGAATTACCAGTTTTTACTTGGCTGTAGAAAATCATCAAAGTAGGGCAAAAGAGAGTGTCAGGCCTTTACTGACTGTGGAAGGTTGTCCTTTGCGCTTCGAAGCTGTGGTAATACTTTCGAAAAAACCGCGTAAACTGGATTATCCCTGGTTTTTTAATTGAGAATTTTAAGTTTAGAACTGTGGAATTGAATTAGAGTTTTGAATGTTCTTAAATTAAAATTCTCAAACCAAAACCTCGTCAGGTCTCTGCATAAGGGTCGGAGCCAACTGGGGCCCAGAGTCTGCTGGGACATAGGCCTCCTCTCTAGAAGAGAGAATGGGCTATAATCGACCAAGCGGGCCCAGTGCGCATTTATGGATGTAACATATCTTCCAATTTTTGGACATGCCGGTTTCCTCACGATGTTTTCCTTCACCGTTTTGAGAACAGTGGTGATGAAATAAATTACACAAAGTAATGCGCCTGGCTGGGTTTGTATCCGCGACCTACTACTCATCGGAGCTTTTATCACCAGGCCAACACTACTCCACATTTTGTAATTAAACGGCGTTTAAATCCAGTCAGAAATATTTTCTAACCAGCCAGCTTGCTATACAGTTCTTTTCAAGCATGCAACCTTTGCTTAACGTGTGACAAAGGGCCACTCAGTTAGCGATTGACCCCGTAACCACTAGTATTTATTCACTCATAACTAACAGCATATACGCTCATAAATTATTATGACCTCTTCCCTAAGGAGTATTAATGGGTCAGAGGTGAAGATGCCTGTGCATGGTAACGATACTGAGCATTATACTACCAAAACATCTTTCAACTAGTCCTTGAAATACTCTTCCTATTTATGATGGGACTATTCACCCCTACTTATTTAGTCAAAAAATTTGATACATTCTAAATCGAAATAAAAAAAAAATAGGTCACATTCATCAGCTCCGATTCAATACTAATTGTTCTTGCAAATTTTCATACCAAAACCAAATTTGGAATAGTTCGATTTGGTTTTGGAATGAATAAGCTTTTAAAACGACAAAAAGCTTTTAAATGTTGAATTTCTAACATGGAGGCTTTCGGCTTTCGCGCTGTCTGCTCGCCTTATAATTTAAACTGGTTCTAAAATCGAATACTTATGGGTTCTAATCCAGCCAGAACAATTTTTCTACCAGCCAGCACGCTAAAAAGGTTCCTCCACCATGCAGCCTTTTCAAAATAAGGTTTTAAGTGGTGAATTTCGAACATGGAGGCTTTCGACTTTTGCGCTGTCTGCTCGCCTAATAATTTAAACTGATTGTAAATTCGAATACCTAAGCGTTCTAATCTGGTCAGAACAATTTATCTGCCAGTCAGCACGCTAAAAAGTTCCCTCCAACATGCAACCTCCTCAAAATAAGGTTTTAAATGGTGAATTTCGAACATAGAGGCTTTAGACTTTTGCGCTGTCTGCTCGCCTAATAATTTAAACTGATTCTAAATTCGAATACCTAAGCGTTATAATCCAGTCAGAACACTTTTCCTGCCAGCCAGCACGCTAAAAAGTTCCCTCTAACATGCAGCCTCCTCAAAATAAGGTTTTAAATGGTGAACTTCGAACACAGTGGCCGACTTTTGCGCTGTCTGCTCGCCTAAAAATTAAAACTGATTCTAAATTTGAATACCTAAGCGGTCTAATCCGGTCAGAACATTTTATCTGCCAGCCAGTACGCTAAAAAGTTCCCTCTAACATGCAGCCTCCTCAAAATAAGGTTTTAAATGGTGAATTTCGAAAATAGAGACTTTCGACTTCCGCGCTGTCTGTTCGTTTAATAATTTTAACTGATTCTAAATTCGAATACTTAAGCGTTCTAATACAGTCAGAACACTTTTCCTGCCAGTGGCAGTGAAGCGTGGCCTGTACTTGAACGACATAAGCAAAGCCTGCGTGTCACGGAAATGAATATGCTGCGCTGGATGTCTGGAGTTTCGCGGGAAGACCGCATTAAGAACTCCCGCATCCGGGGCAGCCTTCAGGTCCGTGACATAGCGGATAAACTGCAGGAGGGTCGCTTACGATGGTATGGCCACGTTTTACGAAAACCGGCAGACTACGTGGGTAACAGATGCCTCGTCATGCCGCCTCCGCCGGGACCCGGAAAACGAGGTAGGCCTAAGAGGCGTTGGATCGACGTCGTAAGGGACGATATGCGTGCTAATGGGCTTAAGGCAGAGGACGCAAAAGACCGAGCGAAGTGGAGACGACTAGGCGGGAAAGCGGACCCCGGGCACCGAGGTGAAAGCCAAGGTAGCAACCGGGACTTACGCTAGGCTGATGATGATGACTTTTCCTGCCAGCCAGTACGCTAAAAAGTTCCCTCTAACATGCAGCCTCCTCAAAATAAGATTTTAAATGATGAATTTCGAACGTAGAGACTTTCGACTTCCGCGAACGGCGAACGGACAGTCGCTTAATAATTTAAACTGATTCTAAATTCGAATACTTAAGCGTTCTAATCCAATCAGCCAGTGCGTTAAAAAGTTCCCTCTAACATGCAGCCTCCTCAAAATTCCCTTTCCAAAAAAGTCGCGCAGTTAGCGCTGTAACCTCGTAATCGCTAGTATTTATTTATGCATTCATGTCTAACAGCGTATACTCAGGCACATATGCGCTCATCAATTATTAGCGACACTTAATGCGCTCTCCGGCCGACGGGCGCGCTATAAATAATGGACAGGCCCGACGAAACACCTGACGCTTTTCAACGCAATAAAAACTATAAAATTTTCGGTGATGTGTTGTTTTTTTTTTTTGGATAGGTGGTTTGTTTTAAAGGTTTTGTTATTTTATTTTTCAGACAAAAAGGATTAAAAAAAATAACAAACTTATAGCGACATCTATGATATCACATAGAAAGTACTACTAAAATTCAAAGAGTTCTTCATGCAATTAAAACATAATTACAAATACAATTGACAGCCCCAAACCAACTATTGAGCAGATGCCCAGATCAAACAACATCCGTACGGTGAAACATCCTGTCCTTTCAACTCAGTTTTTAAACTCTTGAGCCCTAAGCGAAAGTTGGCGTTCGCACACCTATTGCCTTTCTATTATGTTTTAATCATGGTATTCGAAAGGTTAAACCTCTAACCGTTTCAGCTGACATTTTATACAGTCAATACCTATATAACTTGGATCATAATGTAATAGTAACAATAACAGTCTAAGAAAAAAAATTAAGCTGGGCTTATATTGATGTCGGATAGAACCTTAAAACAAAAATAAAAATGTCAAAGAAAAGAAGGTGAGTGGGGGTACAAAGCTAGAAAGTAGTTTATCTTTTTTTTATTGTTTATAGGTTCGCGCTTGATTGCTATCTCACTTGACGGAAACTGACGATGCTGATTCACTCTTGACTTAAAGATTCCCGGATTATAGCCAACAGGAAACACAGACTCCGGCAAGGAATTTCACTCCTTGGCTTGGCTTGATACACAATGAATGTATTCCCAAAACATTGTGTACGTATATGTGGGATGTCCACCATATACCGGTGATGCAACGTCTATTCTCAGACTCTCAAGTATTCACAAAATTGTCTTAAAAATCAGTTTTGACCCATTTTTAAGACGTTTCCGAAGAGTTCAATAACGAAAACTATAACTTGAAATTTTTATTATATTAGATATTTTTTTTTGCAATAAATAAACACAAAAATAAAAAAAAAGTATCTGCTTTATTGCTAAGTGACAAAGAAATATTTTCAACTTTCACACAATGAAATCCGTGGACAAAAGTTAAGCTTATAAGTAAAGTATACAACCTAAACTACTCACAATCATAGACACGAATATTAGACAAAAACCCACACAGGCTAACTCACTATATGTCTCTTAATTCCAACCATCTTACCGGCCAATCCCAAAGGATTTGGCCCAGACCCGACTCAACCCGGTCCAAATTCTCGACCCTCATTCGAAGCCCGATTATTTTGCGAGGTGCACAATAACAATATGACAAAACAGGCCTGCTCCTAAACATCAAACTGTGATTTTGTTAACAAACTAATTTTCAACTCTAATTAAATTGTTTACGTTCCAAAGTATTCTGGGATTAAGTTAAAAGTGCTATCAGCTGACAGTGTCGTTTTAATTACTTTGTAAGTCGATTTCGTTGGGCTGTCGGGTGATAACGACTGTTTGTCTTGCCTTGATAAGCCCTCAATTACTTGGTCTTATCGAGCTAGTTTTAAGATTGGCTTTGAGCCGTCAATCCTTTGAGTTTGTACCGAAAACAAGTTGACAAATTCTAAAGTTTAAACATAGAACTGAGCCTCGCAATTTGCATGAGATGAATTCAGCGTTTAAATATGGAATACGTCAGAATTGTGCCTCAGCTATAGTTCGTTTTTTAATTTCACACTACGATTTGACAACTCAGAATGTCACACTCTAGAAATATGTTCCCGATTTTCTGGAGTTTGACATTTTAAGTTGTCAAATCGTAATCTAGGATTAAAAAACGAACTATATTTTACTCATTATCCACCAGGCCAGTAAATTTTATGACCCTATTTGAAGCGCCACTAGCGAGCGTCCAGAGAACTAATTTGACAAATACAGTATGCACCTCGACATTACCAGTTTTAGTACCGTAGACACTCGCTACAGTCACTGTGGCCGACAGCGCCAATATGGTGAATATCAAACGGAGACAAAAGCACTTTGACGGCAGCCAGTCTAGTGTGATCAGTAATAGAGGTCAGTTTGAGACCTGCCTTACATTGTTAACGTTTACTTACAGACGTCAGCAATAGTATTCTGCACCAATAAATTTAATTTGATCCCCTATTGCTAGGTATAATCTACACTAATATAATAAAGAGGTAAAGTTTGTTTGTTTGTAGGAGGTAATCTCTGAAACTACTGGTCCGATTGGAAAATTTTTAGCACCAATAGAAAGCCGCTTTACTCCTGAGTGACATAGGCTATATTTTATGTACGCGGACGAAGCCGCTGACAAAAGCTAGTATAATAATATAATATTCGACAACCATCACACAACTCCGTTTAGTCTCAAGCTAAGCAGAGCTTGTGTTATGAGTACTAGACAACTGATAAACATACTTATATATTTCTAAATACATACATATTATAGATAAATTACACCCAGACACAGAATAAATTATCGTGCTCATCACACAAACATTTGTCCTGGGTAGGAATCGAACCCACGACACGCATACCAGTCAGGGCTGATAGGCCAGTTAGAATAGGTAAGTATAATCCTGCTAGGTATAATTATATTCTTCAACCGCAATAAGGAAATAAAATAATGGTAAATTTATTTCTGCGACTCTTCCATCCCAATAATACCTTTAACAAAAGTCCCATCTGTTCGAAAAGAGAAAGAATCGTTAGCAATACATAAATAAACAATTCAATCGGATCCTGACAGGTCAATCTCCCATCAATTCAACTTGCGTATTCCTCCATCGTTTATTTACGAAACAAAGCCTCACATTATAAGGAAACAAAGTCGAGGCAGTTAAATTGTGCTTAGGGTTGATCCTTTCCGATATTGAAGTATCTACATACCTATCATTATCACCTGAATATTTATTTTTTTCTGTCAATTCGCCTGCCTGTGGCCTTCCCTTCTGATCATAATTTAGTGTTTTCAAGGCAAGAGTGAATAGGCTCTTAATAAACTAGCGCGCCTCTTAATCAACGATTGCTTAATTCATTAAGTCTAGTATACATAAATTGACATCAGGACTGTTGGCCCAGCAGGGTCGAAGCCTTCATCGTTCTTTTTTGCCTTAGTTCCAGGGCCTTGGTGTTCTGCTTTCGCATCAACCCTTGGCCCTGGAACTAAGGCAAAAAAGAAGGGTCTTTTAGTCAGTAGAAGTCATTCGTCATTCGATGATTTTGCCTACCATAAAAAACATTGCATTTTTGAGATGAGAGAAAAATATAGGGCTTTACATTGTATAAATCTAAAAGCTGTCACTCGAACCATCCTATAGCAATTGTAGTGTAGTGTAGGTCGAAGTCAAAACGGTGAAGGAAAACATCGTGAGGAAACCGGCATGTCCTAGAACCAAAAATTCGAAAACATGTGACATCGACCAATCCGCACTGGGCCCGCGTGGTGGATTATGGCCCATTCCCTCTCCTAGAGAGAGGAGGCCTGTGTCCCTGCAGTGGGAACATTAAAAGGCTGATGATGATGATGATGATGTAGGTCGAAGTGTTGAAGCTTCCTGGAGCCAAGGGTTAATGCGAAAGCGTACTACCGGGGCCCTGGGATCAAGGCAAGGAAGGAACGGGGTAGGTTGTTAAGTCACTATGAGTCACAGACACTATTTTTTGCTATTCTCCGTCCAATGGCGGAATTCGATATTGAATGATTTTTACCTACCATATGATATTGGATGATTTTTACTTATCATGGCCTTTTTCAATTCTTTTCTGACGTTTTATAAGTGCATGGGCAGTTATAAAAAGCCTATTTGAATTAAAAAAAAAAATAGAATTGAGATACTACCGAATAACCCTATGTTACGGCTACCGACACCTACTACCTGAAAGACGTCCATTGTTATACATGAAGAAGTCCAAGAAGTCATTACAACGTCGTAAATAAAAGGAAATCATCAAATGACTTCTCAACGAAGCGAGGGGTGCCTTTTATAGACTGAAAACCTTCCTGTATTTCTCCAGTGCCTCACTAACTCTTCTTAACTACCCTGCAGCCATGATGCATTAAGGCCTTATTCTGAAGAAATTACGCTTATCCCATCTTTATCAGCGTCAACAACCCTACTCGACACAGTTTTTGTTTCATCACTAATGCTTTCCAATAAGGTTCTGTTTCCTCCGATTTGTTCTTGCCATATTTTTTCGGTGACGTCAGAGTGCGAAATGATAAATGACCGTGTTCAAACCATCTGAGGGACGGATGCTTCAAATTTAATGACGAAATAAAGCTGGTGGTCCAATTTATGGAAGACTAGCGGTATAGGCAATGATTATCAAGGAATCTGGTAAAATTAAAGTAGGTAGTTTTATACATACTTTCATTTTAACCCAACAAATTCCCTTAAAATTTTCTTAAACACAACTACGAGTATCGTCAGAAGATTATATTAACATCTATAAATTATGGTGACACTACGTACCTGAACACAGTAGCGGCTAGACGCAATGGGCGTGCCTACTCGTAGCGTTCGACCCAAGTGAATCGAACAAAAACGGTCGAAACTTGACTAGGGGGGCAGATATATTTACTCTTCCTTTGAAAATACAGATTTTAAATTTTCTACGAACCCAGCACATCATTTTATAGTGATCTATAACATATATAACACAACACATAACACACAACACATAACATATATATTTATGTTATCATTACATAGTATAAAACAAAGTTGCTTACCGCCGCTGTCCCTATGTATGCTTAGATCTTTAAAAGTACGCAACGGATTTTGATGCGGTTTTTTTTTAATATATGGAGTGATTCAAGAGAAAGGTTTATGTGCATAATACATGCATAATCTATGCAATATCAGTAGCCTTGTGAAGCTGGGGCGGGTCGCTAGTAGATTATAATGTAACAAATCATTTCAGGCATCTCCCTCAGCTTATAACTTAAATAGTGGCATAACTGAAAAACGATTTGTTTCGCTGTATCGGGATAATTCGCCATTTTGTTTTTATTTACATCGATCGCAGCATTACGTTCACTTATTTATACCAACCTTTTATACAGGTTTCTTTTAATATTCTACCAATGTTCTTGTTTATGTTTCGTTTATTATTCTGTGCTTACCTTACAAGAAAAAATATAGAATAGAAATTTTATTTTACTCGGGACCCGCTCTTATCTCATCGTTTACAGGCATGCAATGCACCACTTTCCGCACTAGTGCGAGAAAAAGCGCGTTATAATAAATTTGTTTATCGTATCAGGCACGAGTCGTCGCCCACGAAGCGTAAGTTGACCCCCACAAGATCAAAAACAGACCAGAGCAGATTTTAATGCTATTTTTTATTTCTACGGAGGTACAAACAAAAGTTTTTGCCTTCTTTCTTTCATGAGCCGTAAGTGTATTGAAAAACATCGTTTGACACACGTGCAAATTTGTCACTGCAGCCATCGGCTCCATAACGAATTTCGCCTCGGGCTCAATAACAAACTTTCTGCACTTCAAATATCAAAATGTACTAATTTTTAGTAGATGTAGTATTGTATTTACATTGCATGTCAGTGTCTGTCAGCGGTTCTGTCAGCCTGAAAATAGATAATATATACTAAACAGCGTATTCCTGAGATAAAAAGTCCAATATCCTTTGCCCTGATCCTTGAATAACAATTGAAGTACCTATTGGGCATAACCTTGTAGTTAAGATTATCCGCACACGAATTAGATATTTTAATCCATCTGCTCCTGGATGAGAACAGAGGACATTGGACTTTTTTAGAAAAAAGTATTATTAATATTCGCTTTCAGTCCAACATGGGTTCCAAAGTGATAAAGTTACAATGTTAAAAACTAATTCTAAAGGAATAAATCCTGTATCAAAGTACGTAAGCCCTTTTTATTATCTTTTCCCTTACAACATCTACGTATAAACTTATACAAGTTGAACCTTACGATCGATATTTAACCCAGTTCCTGTAATCCGATTATCTTGTTGTCACACATGTCAAGTTCTCATAACCTAACAACACAATATTATAATGCATATAGCCAACTTGAAGAAAATAACAAACTGGAAAAATAATGCATGTAGCCAACTTCATGACAATAACAGAAAGGAAATTTTCTTCAATTTTGCGTAAAGTATTTTTAGTATACAGCAGAGAGTATAGAGCAGTGGTGACCGAGTAGAGCAGTGGTGGCCGAGTGGTAACGGCCCCGACTTACGAATTGCAGGTCGCGGGTTCAAACCCAGCCAGGCGCATTACTTTGTGTAATTTATATCATCACCACTGCTCTCAAAACGGTGAAGGAAAACATCGTGAGGAAACCGGCATGTCCTAGAACCCAAAATTCGAAGACGTGTGACATCCACCAATACGCACTGGGCCCGCGTGGTGGATTGATTTGAACATTAAAAGGCTGATGATGATGATGATGGTTTTTAGTATAACATTTTTTTTTCAGTAGCCCTTACTGTCCCACTGCTGGGCAAAGGCCTCCCCCAAGTTCTTCCAAATCTTCTTTTCCTAACAAACATATTTTATGCAAATAAAATATTTAAGCTAATCTAATGTTTAAGAGCAGTGGTAACTACCCCGACTTGTGAGAGATAGGTCGCAAATTGGAACCCAGCCCGATACATTACATTTATTTAATTATTTTTAATTTTTTGCTTCTGAAATGATGAATGATCAGCTGTATAGTTTTTTTATGGTAGGTAAAGGTCATCCAATGACGAATCCCACCCTTGGGTGGAGCGGGAAACAGTGTCAGTCTCTTACTGAATAAAGAATCTACCCTGTTCCTACGTCGCCATATATACCAGGGCCAGAGCTTTCCTTCAGATATGAACCCTTAGCCCCAGTTCGCTTCGACCCCTCTGCAGGGTCCCAACGGTTTGTTGACAACTCCCGGGAACAGTGCGCGCCATCGACGACTAGGCTTGGTCCGGACGATTACCAGACGACTGGACGGTGAACTACCCATTGCTCGCCGTCCACAAGCCCGACATCTATTATGTGTTACACAAAACGTTGTGTATTCAAATGTGGCCTTAGTTAAATTATTTTTTTAATTTGTTTCTAAGTATTTTCTATCCTGAAGCATAGTTTTAAACTAGTTTAATTTAGGAAGACCCAAGCGAACGCCGGCGTTCGCACATCTATTGTTCTTCAATTGGGTGTGTAATTACAAGATCGAAAGGTTAAGCAAATCTTTATTCAGTTCAATATTAAAAAAAAACTTTTTTGTAAATATACCCTGTATAAACATAAACGATTCATTATTCTCTATCATAATACAATTTGACTGTCGACTGAATCTAATAAAGAAACTACAACTTCGTTACTCTTAAATATTCCGATTGCGATAAAACGCAATAAACTTCCACAGTTTAGCTATCGATAACGGTTGATTTACTCCAATTCTTAGCGAGGTAATAGCGATTCCCATGAAATCACTATGGGTGCTGGGAACAATTTACTGGGGAAATTTCGACATTACCCTTAAAGATTGTGATCCAGTGGGTTGAGAAGCGGTATTAAATGTTAATTATTTATACAGTTACTGTGTGTTGTTGACTAGCTTGTTGGTCTAGTGGTTAGTAGCCCTGACTACTATGCTGGAAGTGCTAGTTTCGATTCCCACTCAGGACAAATGTTCGTGTGATGAGCACGATCATTTGTTCTGTGTCTGGGTGTAATTTATCTATAATATATATGTATTTAGAAATATATAAGTATGTTTATCAGTTTCTAGTACCCATAACACAAGCGCAGCGTAGCTTGGGACTAGATGGCGATATGGGATAGTTGTCAAATAAAAAAATATAAAAAACCTAAAATTATAAGACTTAAGTCACTCCAAGGGTTTGCGGACAGCGAGCATTGAGTAGCTAAACATGAAAGGTAAACCTGTGGTTCTAGAACCCCAAGGGTAACTTAATATAGTTTTAGTAAGTAAAACACTAACATGTCCTCCCGTGAGATTCCTGCACCGAATTCGTGTGGAAGAGACGTCCGGGTGTCGCCACTGTGTGGCAAGCCCGGAGGACACGGTGGAGCACACGGTGCAGGTGTGCCCTGCTTGGGAAGAGCATTGCCGTGTCCTCGTGGGGGTGATCGGCGCCGGCAACCTCTCGCGCCGGGCCTTGGTTCAGGCCATGGTCCGCAGCGAAGAGGAATGGCAGGCGGTCGCCTCCTTCTGCAAAGCAGTAATGCTCGTAAAGGAGGGCCGACCGCATAAGGCAAAGGCAACAGCGCCCTCGCCGTAGCCGTCGCCGCCGCGATCCTGCCGATATCCGGCCACCGTAGACACTGGCTCGCGGACGGTGAGCAATGGGAAGCTCGCCGTCCGGTCGTCTGGTAACTGTCCAGACCGAGTCCAAGTCGTCAACGGCGCACACCGTTCCCGCGCGCCTCAAGGAGTTGTCAGCAAACTGTAGGGGCCCTTCAGGGTCGAAGCCTCCTGGAGCTGCCGGTTTGAGTGAAACTGTTACCGCGGCTCTGGGAATAAGACAAGGAAGGTACGGGGTAGGTTTTTTCGTTAGCAAACTTTAAGTTTGAACAAAACTTAAAACCACTTGAAATAACCACCCCTTTTTAGCTTATTTAGCCTTTGTAATGTTCCCACTGCTGGGACACAGGTCTCCTCTCTTCAAGGAAAAGGGCCATGATCCACCGCGCGGGCCCAGTACGGATTGATGAATGTCACTTGTGTTCGAATTTTTGGTTCTAGGACATGCCCGTTTACGATATTTTCCTTCACCGTTTGAGAGCAGTGGTGATGAAATAAATTACACAAAGTAATGGACCTGGTTTTTGTATGATGGGAAAAATCACCTAATGACGAATCCCGCCCTTGGGCGGAGCGGGAGACAGTGTCAGACTTCTACTGACTAAACGACCCACCGTTCCTTCCTGCCTTAGTTCCAGGGCCCCGGTGTTCCGCTTTCGCATCAACTCTTGGCCCCAAGAGGCTTCGATCCTGCTGAAAAGACTTCAAACCTGCTGTAATGGGCCTGGCTGGGTTTGAACCCGTGATCTACTAACACGTAAGTCGGGGCCGTTACCACCACTGCTCTTTTAGTTTATTGCTTAGTCATAACTTGCTCAAACTTAAGTTCCTACATCATATATTAAATTTTTCCGTCCCAGCTTCCCAACTTCATGCTAAAGTCAAAAGTCTCCTTATACGACCCAGAGTCACGTACTCCTATTGACTAGAAGTTTTCAATGTACTTACTGAACTTAGTGTCATATCTAGAACTTGCTGATATGGTTGTATGTTAGTAAAGATATCAAAACTGTGTTGTTTTCATTGACCAACTTTTAAAATAAGTAAAGGTCCTTAAGTCGACTGACTTTTTTTGTATCTTGTTCAGCTATATATTTGCGACATGAGAACCGATTGTACATACCGTAGGCGCGGGCTTGCAGACGACGAGCAATGGGTAGCTCGCCCTCTTCCGGCCTAAGCCCAAGTGTCAAGGAGAGTTTGACCCAGTGCGAAAGGCAATAAAGGAACTAGGTAGGGTGTTTAGTTTTTTTGTAAAATGCAATTATGAAATTAATGTCACTTTGGAAATAAATTTTATTTTAATATAATTTATTTGTACTGCATTGCCTTTACAGGGCGCGTGTTTGAAATCTTTATTTTTAATCCAACCACTGGACAACATGTTTGCAATAAACTGTTTTTTCTTGATTTTTTATTTGACTTTATTTACGACACTGATTTGAAAATAGAAGACACTTGTTCACAGGGCAAAAAGATTTAAACGGAACTTTAACTAACCTCATGTGGATCGTTTAGTCAGTAGAAGTCTGACACTGCCTCCCGCTCCGCCCAAGGGCGGGATTCGTCATTCGATGATTTTTTCCCACCATAAAAAAAAGAAATCAAAAAACCCACCTCGTGTTTGGACCCATAGACACCAGAAAACAAATATCACGCCCACAACGAAACTTACCTCTATCTTGCGCAGTGGAACACAATCCTAAGCCACTGACCCCACATTTTCTTAGATTTACTATTAGGTTTAATCTGAAAAGTTCTCCGTTTGACGTGGTTTACTTTCATGCCTGAATAAATATTCAATGTTTACGTATTTTGCCGTTTCGCGTCCAATGTTGCGTATATGTAGCTGAGGAATACGGCCAGACTGAAGTGAAGAAGGTTGCGGAAAATAAAGTCAAAAAAATATGTTGGGTTACAAAATAGATGCGGTTTTTTTTTGGGATAAACTATCCAATGTGTTTTGCCGTGGAGTGGGATAAGTCAGGCTTTTGCTGACAAAAACCCACTGCTGTTTCTTTTTTGCTATCGGTTTTGGACGTTACAGGGTACAGTTTCGCACAACCCATGAGCTTTCGACCCTGCTGGCTCCTAAGCTGTTACCTCTTTGAAGCGCGCGAGTAATTCGCGTTTGGTCTGGATGACGCTTACGGTAATTGAAAATCGGGATTCCGGTGGCAGTGACGTGAGGGCTATTCACTCACGCATCCAGCCGCCTCCTTCGCACGCATTACATACACAGACAAATACAAACATGATCTCAAAATTTTTCCTCTTTAAACTGTTATATAAAAAACAATGTATGTAACATAGTAAACTGTATGTAAATTGTAACCCACTTACTACCACTAACACCACCTAAAACAACCAGTGTCTGAAGACGAAAGTCTTTAATTAGTGTGTGTTGCCAGTGATGACAAACGGCTCCGAAACGTGGCCATTTACAATGGGCTTCATAAGAAGACTCAAAGTCACTCAAAGGTCAATGGAAAGGGCTATGCTCGGAGTATCCTTGCATGATCGAATCAAAGATGAAAACATCCGCAAGAGAACCAAGGTTGCCGACATAGCGAAAAGAATTGACAAACGTAAGTGGCAATGGGCAGGGTACATTGCACGCAGAACAGATGGCCACAGATGGCGACCAAGTACTGGAAGACGTAGTGTTGGAAAGCCTCCCACAAGTTGGACTGATGACCTGTTTAGGATTTCTGGAAACCGATGGATGCAAGATGCAAAGGACTGTTGTTTGTGAAAACCCTAAAATAAAATATAAAATATTGTCTTCTAATAAAGTCGTAGTGGGAAGAGCACTGAAACGATTACCTCCTATAGTCTTCTATAGGAGGTAATCGTTTCAGTGCCAAAGTTAAACTTTACAAACCTAATCAAAAATTTCGATGTAAAGCACAATCCCTTCTTAAAATAATCATACGATTAATCCCTAAAACCATTGTTGACCTGCTTCATTACATTCCTTGGCAGCCGTCGGAAGGTGGATCTAAAACACGCAGTAATTAATCTTCTTCCCGCTAACTAATGACTGCACCTTGAGTAGAGGAGATAAAGCTGGTGATTTGCCTGTGTTTGTTGTAACCTACATTAACTCGCAATGGAAAGCAAGGCCAACAGTTATAGTAGAAGCCAGATAAACTTGCCATAATGGTTGTTGACCTTATTTTATTGACATAAATTAGTGGTTGACTGCGACCTCCTTCTGATGGTAAGCGAAAGCATATTACCGAGGACCTGGGATCAAGTCAAGGAAGGAACGGGATAAGTTGTTTAGTCAGTTATAAGAGTCTGACACTGTTCTCTGCTCCACTCAAGGGCGGGATTCGTCATCGGATGATTCTTACCTACCCTTAAAAAAAAACTGATGGTAAGCAGTGATCTAATCGTTGATGGTGACGCGCCATAGTTTATTAGAGCCTATTCACTCTAGATTTGAAGACACCCAAATTATAATCGGACGGGAAAACCACAGCAAACAAACTGTTCCAGCCCTTTGATGTACGCGGTGTAAACGACGGATTGGTTTTCCACGAATCTTCCGGTATATAGTCACCAATTCAGAATCTTCTAACACCATCGACAGTCTATTCTGCAAGTAATATCAGCTTAACTTAAGTTCCCAGTGCTCTTCTTCACTTTATCTATCCATAAACACCTAAAAAAAACCTAGATAATATACAAATGAGTTTCTAACTCTTTATCAGGTCCCCACGGGGATTAAAGCGTGGTTTTGTAACGGAAAAAACCACTGAAGGACAGGTGTAGTTTTAATCAGTAAAAGTTTAACACTGGAAAAACCACGAAGAAACCATTGGAGGATTTTCCTATTTTACCTCAATAAAAAACCACTTACGTTTACCTCAAATTCTTCCTTATCTCAATTAAAACGCAAGAACATGGTATCGTCAATCACTCAAGCAAGCACAGCATATTGTTTGTACATTTGCTTCCCTCCACGAAATAGGAAGGTACGCGAATATTAACGTAAGTAACAAAGGCCGCAACTTCTCTCATTTCACTTCATGTGTCGTGAAAATCCTGAGAACTTTTTATCCGTTATTTTCATGCTTATGTGTAGGCCAAGTCGTGAACTCTAAGCGGAACGTAAGGACTCTGCAAAAGGGTCGAAGCTTACTGGGGCCCAGGGTCTCTACCCGAGAGAAAGGCTTAGTCCCAGTGCGAAAGGCAATAAATGAACGGGGTGGCGTGTTTAGTCAGTAAGAGTCTGACACTGTTTTCCGCTCTGCCCAAGAGCGTCATTGGATAATTTTTGCCCGCTATAAAAAAAAACTCTAAGCGGAAAATATATTGAACCTGCTCTTCCAAGCTGCTTCGTTGAAATATCGAGGTATAATAATATCCCAAGAGAAGGAAGACCAGGTACCGCAGGAATAAAAAGTAATTCTTGAAACATCTAAATCAGTTTTGAAAGAGGGTAAAAATAGGATATAATTAATCAGCTAAATTAATCATATTAAAAATAAAAAACGAAAAGAAAAATCAAATATGACCCACTGGGAAAAATCTACTCCAAACTATAAGCTCCCACGCTATGCTCGGGAGTTAATTATATGAACCCTCACTGCGTTCGGGACTAAACCTTAGCGTTTTTACTTTCGTCGAATACTTATAACTTTTATTTCGTTCGGCATTTAACATGCAGAGCACTGTTTTATTTCCTAGTCACATAATTTACTATTTATTAGCTTAGCTTGTACCTTTGCTACAATATGGATATAATGCCGATATAAATTACCTATTGTAAAAACATATACAGCAAACTTATTATTCTAGCCTAGATCTACATAAATTAAATTTACACTTTCAAAGTTGACATTCGATTAAAACTCCGCCCACGCTACCACTCATCTCTTCTACCACAAAACAACGAATATTTGCACAAATATTTGCGCTAAACTGATGGAAACGGTTCCCAACTTTCCATTGTCTATTTTTCCATTATATGGCACAAGTTTACACGCGAAAAGCCTCTCTGTATCGCTGGCTCCAATGTTGGCGTCCAATATTTGCATACGGTAAGACAACACTCATGTATTGCGCGAACATTATATTAATTAATGCAAATAAGTCTCGTTAGAGTAATGGATTGTATAATATTAACATTTATATTGTAGCACTCGAGAATATCAAATACGGTAATGTTCAACTGTTCAGGATGAAACATTCTAGGCGCGTCTAGGTTTGTGAATTACGTCTAGTATCGTCTTTGCAATTTAAATGAAGAAGAATCATGATTCTAGACTTGTTTAGTTATTAGATTATGTCATTCTGAATTATGGTTGGGTTCTGTAGTACAGTTGCTGTGGATGTGCTAACCTCTTTTACCTTTTCCTCCTTTCTTTTTGGATGAAAAAACTTCAAGTAACTTCTTCTGCTTTAAGCAGAGCGCTACTGTACTAACCTGTACACAAAAGACCATCAAAAAGCTGATAGGCGTTTTGGCTGTCCCTTGCGTTTCAGGGACGTGTTCTATCCATCCTTTGCACTTTGACATCCACCAATCCGCACTGAGCCCGCGTGGTGGATTATGGCCCATTCCCTCTTCTAGACAGGAGACCTGTGTCCCAGCAGTGGGAACATTAACAAGGCTGATGGTGATGATGATGATAACATTTACAAAATTCTAATGGAAAAACCGATCATGTGAGAGTTTAACTCGTGTACCAAGTACTCCGTACAAACTTACCCAGTTCAAGTCTCGAAGAAGTTTCAAAAAAGTATTTTGTTATGTAACCGAAACGGTTTTCAGACATTTCCCTTCGCTATGAGACTCTGTTTCTTGCCTAATTTCAAGATTTTAGTTCAATGAGAAGCACCTGATAGCCTTGTGAGTGTCATAATATGCGCCTAAATGTAGCTAATACGGCCTTATCTTTAGATGGCCTTGACATAAAATTTGATTTTATTTCACTGCTGTAAGGGGTATTCGACTTGAGTATTAAATACCTCCACGCATTCCTGAGAAAAAGGGTCTTGAGAGACGAAAATTGGGGCGATGAGCCACCGATACATTGTGGACATCCTACTTATACGCACAAAACGTTTTGGGAATACATTCATTGCGCGTACAAATAAGGAATGGAGTTCCCTGCCGGATTCAGTGTTTGGTGATGGCTACAACCCAGGAATCTTTAAGTCTAGAGTGCATTGGTTTCTTCTAGGTAAGCGCGCTCCATTATCGACCGCATCGTCACTTTCTATCATGGGAGTGAGTGGTCAAGCGCAAACCTATCAGCAATAAAAATGAAATAGCATTTATGGATTTTTATATGGTAGGAAAATATCATACTCAGGGCCTTTCATATCATACATACCTATGTATGATAAAAGCATTCAAGCATTCCTTTCAGAAGCGAATCCTTGGCCCCAGTAGGCTTTAACCTTTTCGCAGGGTCCCTATGATCCTGTAAGGGTTTTTTTATGGTAGGTAAAAATCATCCAATGACGAATCCCGCCCTTGGGCAGAGCGGGAAACAGTGTCAGACTCTTACTGAGTAAAAACAACCCACCCCATTCCTACGTTGCCATATATACCAGGGCCAGAGCCTTCTTACTTGGCCCCAATAAGCTTCTACCTTTCTATAGTCTTCCTGCGATCCTGTGAGGGTTCCGTTTTTATCAGCTGTGTTATGGAACCCTAAGTCTAAATAATACTTTTTACTACTTCTTCCAATTTGCGAAGTAAACAATCCTTAAAGTGCTTCGGCAGTCCATTGTCACAGTGTCCTTCCTAAGCTTTCGCCACGATCATCTCGCAAGGGAAATAAGCGTTATGATACTTCTGCAAATGAATCGCTCCTTTTTATTACAAAAAAAGAAAATAAATGCTTGGCCTTAATGCAAGAAGTAAAAGGTTTTTAGAGTACGTTTGCTTTTATAAACAAACCAGGAATAAGTTTTTAGCTGTGTAAACATTTGTTTTTTTAGATAATGGCATTTATTGCGCAAGCATTTAATGGCAGATATGAGCATTAGAAAGGTTCTGGAGTGGCGACCGCGTACCGGAAGACGTAACGTTGGAAGGCCTCCCACAAGGTGGAACGATGGCCTGGTCAGGGTTGCTTGAAGCCGATGGATGCAAGACGCACAGGACCTACGTCCAGCAATGGACGTCTTTCGGCTGAAATGATGATAATGATGATGAGCATTAGGGTGTTTTTATTTAAATATTATGCTGATTTTGTCACGCATTGTTCTCTCATACAAGTATTTATTGTAATGTGTGGAATATGGACATAGGTCACTGGGCGTGATACCGGACAGCAACCTCGCGTGTGAAACAATTCCGCATGCGTAGTAAAAGTAAAATCCGCATGATATTAAATACAACCTTAATCTAGAACGAAGAAATTAACTGATGTAACGATGGAACACAGGTGAGTTTTAGTGAGTGAGTGTCAGTTAAAGTATGACACTCCTTCTCGCGTTATTTATGACTAGCTGTGCCCGCGACTTCGTCCGCGTGGAATAGTTACTTTGGGCATCATATTTATTTTTGCAAACAACCTCAGCTTTGTAAATTATAGCTGTTACCCACGACTTTGCCCGTGTCAATTTCTGTTATTAATTTAAACAATTTAGTTTTTAAAAGAACATAATTATCTAAAAACTTCATAGAGCTACACTTGGGCATGCCATAATCTCGGCGGTAAGTACCCTCTTTGAGGCGTGGTGGATAGACATCACGCAGGACATGACGCAGGTTCTCACCGGACATGGGAAGTTCAGGAGATTCCTGCGCCGGATTCGTGCGGAAGAGACGCCCGGGTGTCGCCACTGGGTGGCCAGCACGGAGAACACGGTGGAACACACGGTGGAGGCGTGCACTGCTTGGGAAGAGCATCGCCGTGTCCTCGTGGGGGTGATCGGCGGCGGCGACCTCTCGCGCCGGGCCTTGGTTCAGGCCATGGTCCGCAGCGAAGAAGAATGGCAAGCGGTCGCCTCCTTCTGCGAAGCAGTAATGCTCGTAAAGGAGGAGGCCGACCGCATAAGGCAAGGGCAAAAGCGCCCTCGCCGTAGCCGTCGCCGCCGCGATCCTGCCGATATCCGGCCACCGTAGACACTGGCTTGCGGACGGTGAGCAATGGGTAGCTCGCCGTCCGGTTGTCTGGTAACAGTCCAAACCGAGACCAAGTCGTCGACGGCGTGCACTGCTCCCGCGCGCCTCAAGGTGTTGTCAGCAAACTGTGGGGCTCCTCAGGGTCGAAACCTCCTGCAGCCGAGGGTTGGTGCGAAAGCGTTGTACCGGGCTCTGGGAATAAGGCAAGGGAGGAACGGGGTAGGTTGTTTAGTCAGTAAGAGTCTGACGCTGTTTCCCGCTCCGCCCAAGAGCGGGATTCGTCATTGGATGATTTTTACCTACCATAAAAAAACCCTCCGCGCTGCCCGCTAGCAACCCCTCTCCTCGCCCGCCGGCCAGACGCAGCGTCATATTTTGCACATCATGCGACGCGTGTGAATTTTATATCGGAGTTATTTTAAAATTGTAATTTCTTCTAAGATGTTCATTGAAAATAAGTGATGTCAAAGACAATTTTGTTCACAATTACATACTCTTAATCAACAACACATTTATTTGGATAAAATTTAATATTACTATGTTGATACAACTCTAACAAATAATTGGAAATAATGCATTAATTTCGGCCAAATTTTATACCCATAAAAACGGTTCTAGTGAGTTAACCTTAAAAGATAGACATATACTGTCGCGGACATTTTTTTAGATCATTTTAAGAGGAATAATTCTTTCCTACATATTTTTTTGGTATCTTCTACCGTTTTCGCAGCGCACGCAACGGAAGCCCTCAAAGATGAATATTTTCCCCCGTTTTTTCCACATTTTCCATTGTTTCTTCGGTCCTATAAGTCACAGCGTGATGTTATATAGCCTAAAGCCTTCCTCGATAAATGATCTATTCAACACAAAAAGAATTTTTCAATTCGAACCAGTAGTTCCTGAGATTAGCGCGTTCAAACAAACAAACAAACAAACAAACTCTTCAGCTTTATAATATTAGTACAGATTAGACACTTTAATAAATATCAAAAATGCTATACGTTTTCCTATAAAACTTGAACGAGTGTCAGTAAAAGTGTAACATTTCCGCTCGCGTTATTTTATGATTTGACACTTTAAAAAATAAAAAAAAAAACGCTATACTAATTACTTTTTCTATAAAATTTTAAAAGTTTCCTCGATTTCGTCAAGATTCCATCATCAGATCCCAACTTGGGGACCATTTGGAAAGTATACCGTTTCCAACAAAAAAATATGTTTTAAATCGGTTGGCAAGCGACGAAGCTATGCGCGAACATCATCTTCCTGCCTGTAACGTAACACTCCGTGACCAATAGGTCCGTTAATTGGCTCGTTACCACACCAGTAAGCAGGCAGACACCCGTCCTCGCTCGTGGCTGTCGTGCGACTGCCCCCCACCCGTGTGCTCGAGACAACGTCATGTTTATTTACTAGATTATATAGATCAAAAACACTACATCCCTTCCTTAATGTAAATTTATTAATCAAAAAGATATTGATTGCATAATCATACTACAATGTTATACAACCAGTTCATTATTTCCTTTTTCCATATCTTTTATATATACTTTATCTACTTCGATAAGTATTAAATTCTCGGCGTGCCGTTTTCTATCGCCATACTCTTTTCCTTTCTGTTTCTCTATTTTATCTATGTCTCTCACTTCTAAATCATTCATCTTTTAAAACTACTACACAAAACTGCCAAGCTTACAGAAACTCGAGTAAACCCTTCAACGCCACGGCTCTCCAGCCGATCAGCAATCACATTGCTCTCACACATCCAGCGCATGGATCAAACTTCTATACACATATCCACCACGTGGATCACTTGTGTGTGATCACCCACTGCCTACACAATAACGGTCTCTACAGACCCCGACCTCTGCCAGAGTTAAACACGCATCGCACACCTACGGACTACTTAAGTTGCCTCAAGAGTCACCGATTTCTACCGGGCTACGACTATGTAATAACTACTGGTACGGTCGAACACCTTACGGCCGTTAGAGTATCTTACTCGACTTTCCACAACTTAAGCTTGCACATCATTAAAGTCATGTCAGGTACATGACCTCCTGGCATCTTTCTTAACCTATCGTGATACCTTTACAGTACGCACAATTAATCAAAATAATCGAAAACACCGATAATTAAGCTCTACATATATCTCTGGCTACACATAACCCAGTAACCTCTAGTTACTCATCCATACCTGCGCATTCCTCCAGGATCGCCAAGTCTCTAACGACTTAATGGATTCCTACAATACGTCTGGTTTAACGTACTGACGGTTTACCGTGACCACTAGATATTGTTTTCTATTAAGCTATGCCTACAAATCAAATATACTAGTGTCCGTTCATATCATAAACTTAATTATCTCAACTACTTTAATGTACGTCCATTTTATAAGCTCTGAATTTCCTCCTCTATTACTTCAAACGATTTTTTTTTCTTGCAATGGTATGTTGATTTTCTCTTCTCGTACACTTTTAACAGGGTACGTATTGATTGCACAACGAATAATCTCTCACGACATTTAAATCAACCTGGGGAACTACGTCATCTTTTGTCATTAACGGTAGAGAACGCGCGACTAAAATCGATCAGAAATCATTTCCTGACAAGATGTTGACACTATTTCAGGGCATCATCTGCTTTGCATATCCCATGGTCTCTAGCCCGCCTTGGATCTAACCATACCGAATGACACTATCCACCACGGATGAAGAGCCTCGCCACTGAAATTTAATTATCAAAACGGATCACTTATTCAAATGTGACGTTATTCTGGCTTTAGTTGACGTTCTCAAAACTACTGTATCATTAAAACCAATACTCTTTAATTAAATCAAACATTGGGAATAGATCATTGAAAATACAACAATCACAACCCTAGGTCGTGTAACTGAGATGTTTGATCCGAGATAAATAACAACGAATAACGATTCGGTACGGTATTGTTATTTAATCTTCGATAGTCTCTGCACATTTAATTTGACGCATCGTATTTCTTAACTAATAACTCATTTACCCGCTTACGAATAATTTTTAATTCATCCGCGCCAAACCACTATTGTCGTCTTTACAGTCAATTTGTCGAACAATTAAGACCACTTTTTGTTGCACGCGTTTGTAGCATACCGATAGTAAAATAGTTCAATTATCGAAACGACACAGAAATAATCGCAGGTTTATGTTCTAGGACACGTCGGTGTCAACACGTCAACATTGTTTTGGAGGACTTGTCACCGTCATAACAAATCTAAACGGTTATTATCGGATCTACTGAGGGTACTTTGTAATTACAATTATTTACGCCGTGAACCAAAGCTATTTTCAAAAAATGCGTCACGGTCACTCATTCAACTGAACCTTCGCGATTTAGGCCCTATTATCAATTTGAACCACACAAGTAATGATCATCAGTACCGAGTACCGTCATATGACACCTACACTTGTCAATGTTGTCATCTTTTACGTTACATCTACCCCCAAAATTTACTGACAACCTACACTGTTTAATGAATGAGCACTCAGGTCCAGAATAATAGTGGAATGAGAATACCTGACCTTTTTCTGATGGAACATCGGAGACCACGACGTCAACACATCGCTCGCTGTCACAACGGCACCGCCACGGTTACCACCGCGCCGCTTCTCTCAGGGGTCCTGATCTCCATCAAGAACTCGCTTTCCAAAGCTGACCTGGATTGGCTTGCTACCTTGTTGCCGGGGGTCTTGAGTCCTGAATATTCTTGTTTTCAGCTTAGGTATGTCCAATTTTTCCATAGTGATTTCCGATTCGCTCTTGTCTTGCCGGGTCGAATTTGGGTAGATTAACAATATCTGGGCAGAACGTTGCAGTTTGCGCTCTGGGGGTACAACGTCACCATGGTCCAACATTCGTTGCTCAGGATTAGGGGAAAAACCCCTGCAAAAACCTAATCAGGCCATTCAAGTCCATGCTTTGGGTCTTCATTTTCGAATTTTTTGCATTTCGAATAATAACCGCCACTTGTCGCTGCTCTCGCCATCTTTTTCAGTGTTAGGTGATTATTGCTCACATCGCTGGTCGATTCATTCGCACGATTTACAATTAATGTAGGTTCGTACTACCAAACAATAACCACGTACGATTTACAATTGAATAGGGGTTCGTACTACCAAACAACAACCACATACGATTTACAATTTAATGTAGGTTCGTATAACCAAGCACACAACCACGTACGATTTACAAATAATGTAGGTTCGTACTACCAAACAACAACCACATACGATTTACAATTTAATGTAGGTTCGTATAACCAAACACACAACCACGTACGATTTACAATTAATGTAGGTTCGTACTACCAAACAACAACCACATACGATTTACAATTTAATGTAGGTTCGTATAACCAAACACACAACCACGTATGATTTACAATTAATGTAGGTTCGTACTACCAAACAACAACCACATACGATTTACAATTTAATGTAGGTTCGTATAACCAAACACACAACCACGTACGATTTACAATTAATGTAGGTTCGTACTACCAAACAACAACCACATACGATTTACAATTTAATGTAGGTTCGTATAACCAAACACACAACCACGTACGATTTACAATTAATGTAGGTTCGTACTACCAAAAAACAACCACATACGATTTACAATTTAATGTAGGTTCTTATTACCAAACACACAACCACGTACGATTTACAATTTAATGTAGGTTCGTACTACCAAAGACACAACCACGTACGATTTACAATTTAATGTAGGTTCTTATTACCAAAAACACAACCATGTACGATTTACAATTTAATGTAGGTTCGTACTACCAAACACACAACCACGTACGATTTACAATTTAATGTAGGTTCGCACTACCTAACACACACAATGACGCACGATTTACAATTTAATGTAGGTTCGTACTACCCAACACACACAATTACGCACGATTTACAATTTAATGTAGGTTCGTACTACCCAACATACACAATGACGCACGATTTACAATTTAATGTAGGTTCGTACTACCCAACACACACAATTACGCACGATTTACAATTTAATGTAGGTTCGTACTACCCAACATACACAATGACGCACGATTTACAATTTAATGTAGGTTCGTACTACCCAACACACACAATTACGCACGATTTACAATTTAATGTAGGTTCGTACTACCCAACATACACAATTACGCACGATTTACAATTTAATGTAGGTTCGTACTACCCAACACACAATTACGCACGATTTACAATTTAATGTAGGTTCGTACTACCCAACATACATCACATACCTAGTCAAGCACGGTTTATTATTCGTTCCAAACAGGAACAGGAAAGTCAATAACCTCGAGCTGTCAAATTACGAGTGAAAAGTACGTTTTGCAAAAAATCTCATTTGCGTATCAATAAAAAGTTTGTTTTTTTTTGCTTTTTATTACTAAATTTTAGATAATTCTAATTGAAGTAAAAACGTTAAGGTTTAATATAAATTTGCCAAAGATATTGTTTTAAGGCATAAATAGTTTACAAGAAAAAACTATTTTCTTTATTATTTTCATTGTTAGAAACATTTCGCCTTTTTCTTCTATTTACCACTACTCAGACACTTCACACAGTTAACAGAGATAAAGAAAATTGAAAAACTGTACTCTGACCGAACTCCTTTCATTCACGTAAATTCTTTTTTTTTTCTTTTTGTTCACTCTTCCTAATTTCTTCGATTTGACAGTGAGACATGTGACGTCACAACATGGCCATCGATCCTATTTACATTTGGAACGGTTTGTACATTTTCATGTAGGCTCGTACTGACTAATAAATAGTATATGTTAATATATCTATATATTTATTGTAACTATTTAAGTTTACTAAATCACCGGAAGTCATTCCACTATACAAAAACATTACCTAATATTCAAATTACAAAATAAATAATTTAATTTTACTAAAAATTAAATATAGTATGAAAAGTATGTCGTATTCAAAAGTAAATAGGTATTCAAAAGTAGCTAACGTTATCTGAAGCTTCTAACGCAAATCTAGCTAAAATTAACAGTTTCGTCTATTAACTGCTACATTGGTACAAACAATCTGTTACATACGGCGGATACGTCATTGACTCTGTCAGGCGCGCCATCCCTATCTAGTTCTTCTAGTTGCCACTAGATGGCGTGCCTTGTCTTGTTGTCAACAAATCGAAACCGTCTCCAACAAGTATAAACATTCTAATTTGTTTACAACAATGCAACACAGTTGTAACTTATTTACCGTATTGCAATGTGGTGAATCATCGGGAACTTATGTGCCTCTCTCAATAAATAGGCCTACGAAGCGCCGTGATAAATAAAGTTATAGATTAAGCTAAAGAAATTGGTTGATAAAATATACTAATTAGTAAAATGTGATAGGTTTCATGAGGCATGAATAATTATATGTAACTTTAAAATAACAATTATTGTTTTGTTTTGTTATTATTGTTTTGTGTAATTTAGCAACAACAATCACAAGTTCAAAATTTACTTATCTTACGTATCAGCGTACTTATTTCCTTTCTACCCTTTGTTTTTTTTTTTTTTTTTTTTTATGTCTCGAGTAATTATTTAATTTTTCCTTACTATTTTCTGGTATATTTTCAATCTAACACTGACCTTTTACCTCGTCGCCACATGTAACGTAACACTCCGTGACCAATAGGTCCGTTAATTGGCTCGTTACCACACCAGTAAGCAGGCAGACACCCGTCCTCGCTCGTGGCTGTCGTGCGACTGCCCCCCACCCGTGTGCTCGAGACAACGTCATGTTTATTTACTAGATTATATAGATCAAAAACACTACACCATAGTATAAAGAGAAGGGAAGTAGGTTATCTTCATACAAACGCACCGCGCGCGGCTTGTATGTGTGCGCCATAGTATCTACGCGTCGACGCACGCACACTATAACAAAATCTCGAACCGTTTCTCAGTGCGCCAGTCGGGGCTAACACTTTACGAGTTTCGCGCATCACTGCTGTTCGGCACCGCTAAATCAAAACAAAATGTCTGATAATCGCAGGAGAACGTATTGCTGTGTGTTTGGGTGTCTTAACAATTCATCCATTCTAGAATTGTCTCTATTCAGATTACCTATTGAACAAAAAAGGTAAGCTAGTCACTCATTCTAGCATATAATTTTTACTTGATTTTGAGATACCTACTTATTTTTTGTTGTATTAGTTTTCTATCACACAGAGGAAGCAGGTAGGTAGGCTTAATTTCTACTTTTGATCCGTCAATTAATTTGCTGCTATTGCTTTGTTTACGTTTGGTTATGCCGATTTCTCAGTTACTTTAGTTTCTCACCTACTTACAGTTAAAAAATCGTAATTCAAAATAAATAATTGCATATAAAGCAAAGTTCGAATCATAACAATAAATTCGATTATAGTCTAAGAGATAGGCGTTAGTTTTTAATGTTGTTTTAGTGTTTCTTTTAATTATAATATTTTAGTCACTTTATTCATTTTTAAGGTTCCGTGCCTCAAAAGGAAAAAACGGATCCCTTATTTATTTATTTATTCAGATAGGATCAGTTCGTTGTCCCTTCGTCTATCTGTATGTCTGTCTGTTAAGACCCTTTATCTCGAGAATGCGTGATGTATCTAGTTGAAATTAAAACCATAGTCCCTTCAAGCTGTGAAAAAACGAAACTTTTAAGTTAACGAATAAAACATATACGGCTGTTTATATCGCAAAAAAACGTATTTTTTTATACCAGTTTTTTATTTTTATTATATAAGTAAAAAATACAACTTCCCGACCCTTGTCAATTTATAGGCACTGAATTAAAATTTTGCTAAAAGTGACAACCCTAAGACAGTAGGCAATTATATCGCGGATTGGGCCGGAGATAGCCTACTGCCCTTCTCTTTATACTATGACTACACTGCCCTTGTCCCGTTTTATTTGGGGTCGGCGCAATATGTCTTTTTCTTCCATTCTGTCCTGTCATCCGTCTCGCTATCACTAACTCCTCTTTCTTTCATATCCCTTCTCACACAATCCATCCATATTTCTTTGGTCTCCCTCTCCCTCTCCATCCATCCACATGTATACTCGAACAAACCTAAAAAAAAATACAAACATGCGAATTGAGGACGTCCTCCTTTTTTAGAAGTTGGTTAAAAAAGGTATGAGCATCCACTCAGCCGTTCTACTTGTCCAAGATCAATGATGCCGTTTATCCGATAGTGTCAAAACGAAAAATGTACCTAGTGTAAACGGCACACGTCCCCCAGTCAGTAACTTAAAAATAAAACACGTTGAATCACAAATTACTCCTAAGTACATGAAAACGAAAAATTCCTTATGGACATATATGGACATTGAAATTAGTCTGAATTAAATGAATTTTACTATTATAGTATTTTAGTCGCTATTTTGCGAAGCGAGACAGATGGAACTCACGACATTCATAATCGTAAACATTCACTGCAACTAACGTAATTTTACTCGCTTGACAGCGCCGGGTCTATCTCTGTCCTTGTCTATCAGTGAATGTACGTTTACAACTATGATGACACTGATTATAGATGTGTGAGTTTCAAGCGCAAGCCAAGCTATATCATAGTATAAAGAGAAGGGAAGTAGGTTATCTTCATACAAACGCACCGCGCGCGGCTTGTATGTGTGCGCCATAGTATCTACGCGTCGACGCACGCACACTATAACAAAATCTCGAACCGTTTCTCAGTGCGCCAGTCGGGGCTAACACTTTACGAGTTTCGCGCATCACTGCTGTTCGGCACCGCTAAATCAAAACAAAATGTCTGATAATCGCAGGAGAACGTATTGCTGTGTGTTTGGGTGTCTTAACAATTCATCCATTCTAGAATTGTCTCTATTCAGATTACCTATTGAACAAAAAAGGTAAGCTAGTCACTCATTCTAGCATATAATTTTTACTTGATTTTGAGATACCTACTTATTTTTTGTTGTATTAGTTTTCTATCACACAGAGGAAGCAGGTAGGTAGGCTTAATTTCTACTTTTGATCCGTCAATTAATTTGCTGCTATTGCTTTGTTTACGTTTGGTTATGCCGATTTCTCAGTTACTTTAGTTTCTCACCTACTTACAGTTAAAAAATCGTAATTCAAAATAAATAATTGCATATAAAGCAAAGTTCGAATCATAACAATAAATTCGATTATAGTCTAAGAGATAGGCGTTAGTTTTTAATGTTGTTTTAGTGTTTCTTTTAATTATAATATTTTAGTCACTTTATTCATTTTTAAGGTTCCGTGCCTCAAAAGGAAAAAACGGATCCCTTATTTATTTATTTATTCAGATAGGATCAGTTCGTTGTCCCTTCGTCTATCTGTATGTCTGTCTGTTAAGACCCTTTATCTCGAGAATGCGTGATGTATCTAGTTGAAATTAAAACCATAGTCCCTTCAAGCTGTGAAAAAACGAAACTTTTAAGTTAACGAATAAAACATATACGGCTGTTTATATCGCAAAAAAACGTATTTTTTTATACCAGTTTTTTATTTTTATTATATAAGTAAAAAATACAACTTCCCGACCCTTGTCAATTTATAGGCACTGAATTAAAATTTTGCTAAAAGTGACAACCCTAAGACAGTAGGCAATTATATCGCGGATTGGGCCGGAGATAGCCTACTGCCCTTCTCTTTATACTATGGCTATATTCCAACCTCATACCCACAATTTTCTACACGATCATCATACCACAACATCCCGCGACCCAATCAGCATTCATTCACAATTTACGCTCTACACACCATACATTGCGGGCTCCACATGTCGCGCACATATCTGCCGACGAAATAAGTTGTCAATAAAGTATACACATAACAGAGTTACGGCCTAGGTGACAGATCTGCTTCACAATTCCATTTTGTCAGAAATGAAAGCCAGGGAATGGTGAAAGAGTGAAGCTTGACTTTGTCGCCGTGGTGAAGTCAAAATGATCATACTTTTATTTTTATTCAATTAAAACGTTTTGGTCTAGGTACGCTGTAGTAACGGTAGGACACGATTTTTTATGATATATGTGCCTAAAATACATACGCCTGAGGTCTGATCAAGAACATCAGAATTTTGGCTCGGTCGGCGTAGTAATGCTTCGCAAAAGGAGGCGACCGCCATTCCTCCTCGCTCCGGACCATGACCTCTACCGATCGCCCCCACGAGGACACGGCGATGCTCCTCCCAAGCGGGGCACTACTGTGTGCTCCACCGTGTCCTCCGGGCGTTCCACACAATGGCAACACCCGGGCGTCTGTTCCGCACGAATCCGATGCAGGTATCTCCCAAACTTACCATGCCCGGTAAGTACCTGCGACATGCGAAAAGTGAGAACGCCGAGAGGTGTTTCCAGCCACGCCTCAAAGAGGGACTACAGCCGTCGTGCCCTGGGTTGTGATATCCGTTGACGCCATTACACCAACACGAGTTCCCGCCGGAACTCTGTCCGCCATACAGCGACTTGTCGCGGCAGTAGAGTTTCACCCCGGCGTTTCACTTCCATTCGCAAATCGTGCATGCGTGCAAGGACTGTTGCTTCCAGATCTCATGGTGGCAGGCCAGCAAGAAGGCTGCACGGGAATTCATACGGTCACACGGATAGCCATGACCCTCTGGCACGCGTACATCTGGTTTAATATTGTTTTGTATTATTGTTCATTATGGATATATTTAAAATACTCATTTGAATACATTCTGATGTAACGCTGTCGAACTGTTTACTGAATTTACCCTGAATTAACCCAGTAGTACCATCTATCCGTACACTGAGTCTTCTTCGTACACTTAAGTATTTTTTCTTCTCTTCATTGCAAAAACCTATTTAATTCCCGGCGCCATCACATATTCACATCGCAATTTTTTTCTATAATCTGAGATGAATGGCAACGTAGCGGCCACTGGGTCTCACTGCATGAATAAATGAGATGGCCAGTGATTGTGCCTGAATTATTCAGTAGGGTAGTCTTTTTTCTCCCACCGTCGAAATACTCATTCGCTATTCAATATTGTAATCTTCCACTGTTGAATTTAATATAGACTGTACCGCGTTCTGAATACGTCTCTAAAAATGGGACTGGGTTTTTTTTTCGGTTCTTAAGTCCTTTTTCATGTTGCGGTCGGATTTGAACGATTCTTTTTTTGGGCGGTTCTGAGTGGTTTGTTATAAAGTGTGCACCTCAATACCTATTGTTTAAGAGATATAAATGGAATGCTCTTCGTTGGAAGGTTTTGTAGCGTCTGTCAGAAAATTGTTATTTGCATTTTCAAATCTGTTATATTGATGTAATGCAGAGGGGTAAAGAAAATATCGTAGTTTTGTGAGGATAGGCATAAAAGGAAGAACAAAGAAACGTGTAACGTATCTGTTTGGAACATCAAAATAAGTTTTTCTACTAAATGGATCATAATGTTAGACTTGAAAAGTCGATGAGTGGGATGCGCCCACTCACGTTACTTCACGGACGCTCAAATCTCAATTCGAATGTCAAAGATGCTAATCTTTGACATTCGATTTGAGAGTCTTTCTCATGGAGTTTGAATAGTTTGGAGTTAAAATATTAAATGTTTTAAAACTTTTATCTTTATTAATAGTCATATTCCTAGGCTTTTCGCCGTTTAAAGTGCAGGAGGGTCGCTTACGCTGGTATGGCCACATTTTACGAAAACCGGCAGACTACGTAGTTAACAGATGCCTCGCCATGCCGCCTCCGCCGGGACCCGGAAAACGAGGAAGGCCTAAGAGGCGTTGGATCGACGTCGTAAGGGACGATATGCGTGCTAATGGGCTTAAGGCAAAGGGCGCAAAAGACCGAGCGAAGTGGAGGCGTCTATGTAGGAAAGCGGACCCCGGGCACCGAGGTGAAAGCCAAGGTTAGCACTTGGGACTGGCGCTTGGTTGATGATGATGATCCCTAGCCTTTTCCCAACCAGCTTTAGATCGGCTTTCAGCCCAACCGGATCCCCGTGTTACATGGAGCAACTGCTAAGCCTCAACAGCTAGTGACTTCCACTACCCAGTTACTGTGCGTTACGATACTCCTCGAATAGACTGATAATCAGATGTCCTTGCTGGCTTCCTATAACGAAAGACAACCAGGACCAACGGCTTTATGTGCTGTCCAGGGGACAAAGTCTCAGTAATGTCCTAGATAAATTTAGAAAAGTACATATGAAATAAAATATGAAAAATTTATATTGGAACTTTCTGGGTCTCGAATCCTTGCATGAGAGACGGGTCCCTTCAACACTGGGTCACAACTAAATGCCTTTAAACGCATATTGAATATTTTTGACAAAATAGATTTTTTTACCATTTTGCCGTATTTCCCAAACCGTATAGCTTGTGGATTCAAAACTCATAAACAGTATTAGGTACACTGTTCCGGTATGAAATCGCAACTACGTAACAAATTATATGAAGGCAAAGTTTAAATGCATTCAGGGCGCTGTAATTCCCACTTCAGTAATAGGATATATACAGGATGGATTTTTAAAATGAATTGTATAATAGATCCAATCAAAATAGCGACACATAGGTGACTCGCCTTGTTGCACGTTGTCTGCTAATTCAATTTATTTATTTCAGGTACAAACCTATATAAGTGTTCACAAATCTTATGCATGATAACAATTACATATTAAAAAAAATCATCAAATATTGAATGCCAAAAATTAAATACAATAAAATAAAATTCGTAATAGATGTCAAATATTAAAATAAAATTCATAATTAATGTCAAAAATAAAATACAATAAGTTAATGTCAAAAGTAAGGCAAAATAAGGCATTTGTGGCATGATTTCATTCAGTCGCAATCGGACGTGACAGCGACTAAGATGACATCGATATACACTTCTCATCAAAAAAATCGAAACACCTTGCAAGTTTACGTTTTGTCAGGATTATCAGAAAAATGTGTACATTTAGGAATAAATGTTAAATGTCGTTTAATAGTGAGTAATATGAGCTTATCAAATCTTAATGTTAATGTTCTAAATTTAAATGAATTTTTCATAGGTTTCGTATTTTGTTAAATGAGTCATTTTTATTCCGTATGGAGTATAAAGGAAATGGATAAAACAACACACGTAAATGAAAAAAAAAGCTAAAAAACGTTTATTTAATAACTTGTATTCCCTCCCCGAGCTCTAATTACTGCTTCCATACGGTTCTTCATCGATCGGATGAGAGTCACGATCACATGCTGTGGTATATTGTCCCATTCCTCTTGGATTGCATCTTGCAGCTGGCTAAGTGTTTCTGGGGCAGGATCTCTTGCTCGAATTCGTCGCTTTAATTCATCCCATAGATGTTCAATGGGATTCATGTCCGGGCTTCTTGCTGGCCATTCCATAATAGAGATATCGACTTCGTTAAGATAATCTCGTACGACGCCCGCGGTGTGAGCCCTAGCATTGTCGTGCATGAATATGAAGCCGTTGCCAATAAAATGTGCATAGGGCATCACATGAGGCTCGAGACACTCTTCGACGTACCGATGACAGTTTAGTGCAGGCAGACGTGGCCCAGACACGAAAGCAAGCTCTGTCTTACCGTCGGCGCTGATTCCTCCCCAAACCGTCCACGAACCGCCACCATAGCTGACCTTTTCTTCAATGCAGCATTGTGCATAGCGTTCTCCGTCTCTTCTGTAGACCTTGTTCCTTCCGTCGTTACCATACAGCATAATTTTACACTCATCAGAAAAGAGAACTTTGCTCCACTGTAGGTATGACCAATTTAGGTGCTCACGTGCAAAGTTAAGGCGCGCTCTTCGATGGTCTGCAGTTAATTTCGGCCCATTTGCTGGCTTATGCGGTACCAGTCCACGATCCTTCAACCTTCTTCTAATTGTAGAGTCACTTACAGCCACCCTTCGTACAACACGAAGCCGCTGCTGCAGTTGAAAAGCGTTAAGGCGTCGATTTCTTAAAGAAGTTGTTACAATAAATCGATCATCTCGCTCAGAAGTGACCCGATTCCTGCCAGATCCTGAACGGCGCGTGAACAAACCAGTCTCCCGATAACGTTTATAGACTCTATGAACAGATGACAGGCTTAGATGCAGTCTTGCAGCCACAACACGCTGACTAAGGCCAGAATCCAGCAATGCCACAACTTGGGCGGCTTCTGTGGGCGAAGTATCCATACGTTTTAGAAAAAAAACCTTTTTTCAGACGTCCCAAAGTCACAGTATTGAAATAAAAAACAAAAAGTTTAAGGATAGGCGCCAATTTTTAGTTTTTAAACGCTAAATGTACTCCAACCCTAAACACACATTTGTCTCAAAACAGTGATTCATTTCGTTTATAAGATAAACAAATGAAATTCTAATTTTGAATTTAGAATTTTCGCTTATTACTGTAATGGCCAAACTGCCAGCTATAATATATGTATTTTTTTTCATCGTATGAATTCTTTTTTGTGTTAAATTCGGACAGAAACAATGAAAACGGAAGTGTTTCGATTTTTTTGATGAGAAGTGTATATGTACTACGCACTAGACGAGGTGTATTGTATGTACAGTGACTTTACTCCACTTAAATGATCTGCATGCCGTACACTTTTACATTGATGACAATAGTGCAGTTTTGACGTATCAGCGCTGTAAGTTTTGATGACAATTCCCTTATAATATATCAATGTAGAAATAGATGATAAAAGTTTGCGTTTATTGGTTTTTCTAGTCCTTATTCTTTTTCTAGTCTAGACGTAGTTTTAAGTCTTTTAGAAAGATTATTAATCCTAATTGGAAACAGGATTGGCATTAAGAAAAGCTTTTGCGTAAATAGTCTATGTATTTGCAGAACATTTTTTATTCAACACTTCTGAATGCAGCTAGCGTGACCTCACCGTTGACCCAATAATATAATAAGTAAGCAATTGGCTGCTACATTTAAGTCTGGGTATTTTGTGTGATTTTACTTGCTTATTAACTCACATCCACGATACAAGAGTAAATCTTTAACTAGCCTGTTGATTTAGCGGTTAGTATCCCTGACTGCTATGCTATACGTCGTGGGTTCGATTCCCACCCAGGACAAATGTTTGTGTGATGAGCACGATCAATTTCTCTGTGTCTGGGTGTAATTAATAATATGTATATATTTAAAAATATATAAGTATGTTTATTATATCCCTCTCCTAGAGAGGAGACCTGTGTCCCAGCAGGGGGAACATTAAAAAGGCTGATGATGATGATGGAGTATGTTTATTAGTTGCCTAGTACCCATAGGCTAGGCTCTGCTTAGCTTTGAACTAGACGACGTTGTGTAGTTGTTGTGGAATGTTATTACATAGTATAAAACAAAGTCGCTCTTTACCTATGTATGCTTAGATCTATAAAACTATGCAACGGATTACGATGCGGTTTTTTTATTAGATAGAGTAATTCGAGAGGAAGAAGAGAAGAAGAAGAGAAAAAGAAGGAGGTTTGTATGTATAATACATGCATAATATCAACATTGTACCCGTGTGAAGCTGGGGTCACTAGTATTAATATATTAAAAAGCTATGTCAATCTTCAAAGAAAGCTTTTCTCTAACTATGACCCATGATATAGTATTTTTCTTAAAACCGTTTCGTTTTAGAAATCCTTCCTGTATATGTATAGTAAGTACATACACTGTGTACATACACACGAACGTGTGTATACGTACATTAATGTTGTTTACATAGACACAAACAGTTCGATACATGGTTACGAAGCTTAGTCGCGTTACTAATTGAATTCTATGATTTATGGATCGTGTTTCACCTCTATTTGTATTATAGAGATGTGCAGTAATGTATCGAGCGGCTGAATGTTGGTTATGTGTTGCGTTTATAGTGATTTAGTACACAACATGTAACTTAATAAACCCATATACTGAAAATGCCTTAGTGAATGTATCAGCAAAACCGTCGAACAGTAAAGGCTATGGGTCGAATTCTGAAAGGGTTACTCGTTGTCTTGGGCAATGGGTAACTGAATATAGGTTTTTTTATGGTAGATAAAAATCATCTAATGACGAATTCCGCCCTTTGGCGGAGCGGGAAACAGTGTCAGACTCTTACTGACCAAACAACTTACCCCGTTCCTTCTTAGCCCTCATACTGCGGTTGGACTTTGCTTTCAGAAACAGGACCGGGTCCCAGTCCCAGTAGACTTCGGTTCCGAAGTTGGGCGTCAATTTTCTGATAACTCATTGTCAGTATACCCAAGTTAATAAATGCAGTCGCAAAATAGCTGCACTCAGAAACGCCACTCACAGAGATATCAGATATCCATGTGTAGGTAGCATACAACATCATTATCATTACATAGTCCATCCTTAACACCACCAGTATGCCATAGCAACTTTGTTTTATACTATGTAGTCCATGGTACATAGTATAAAACAAAGTTGCTATGTCTTATGTATGCTTATATCTTTAAAAGTACGCAACGGATTTTGATGCAGTTTTTTTTAATAGATAGAATGATTCAAGAGGTAGGTTTATAGGTATAATATATCACCTTTGCACCTGTGTGAAGCTGGGGCGGGTCGCTAGTATAGTATAAAACAAAGTCGCTTCCCCCTGTTCCTATGTATGCTTAGATAAAACAAATGAAAAAAACCGCATCGAAATCCGTTGCTTAGGTCGTTTAGTCAGTAAGAGTCTGACTGTTTCCCGCGCCGCCTAAGAGCAAGATTCGTCATTAGATGATTTTTCCCACCATAAAAAAACCTTGGCTATACTGCCAAAATAATTGTATTGTTAATAATAAATAAACATCCTGAAAGTAGTACGTTCAGACAAATTTCCCTCAAAGTTAACGAAGTTAGTAAAAAAGAAAGACGCGGCCTTTTTGTAGCAAAAACCTAGATATATTTTGATACTCACAAGAGAATCAAAATTCATAGCGTAGCTCCGTAGACCTAGAACCCTGGAATTTGGTGACATAAGGTCTTATAGCACTAGTTCATGAATAAATCTAAAAACTGTGTAGTTAAGACACAAAAAAATACTTCATAGATTTCATCAAAATATCTGATATAGCTAATACTCTCTGGCCCTCTAGCCAAGTTATAATCGTATCGTTTAGAGTTAGCGCTTGTAGTTAACCACGCTCCCAATTCCCTTGTTCGGACGTCATCTCAACAAAGGAATTGGAGGCGTGGTTATCTACAAGCGCTAACTCTAAACGAATCGATTGTAACTTGGTTAGGGGGGTTGATCAGATAGTTAGATAGATTAAATTTTATTATACACCGAAAGAGCCGGAGCAAGAAGTAAAAGGCTCTTTTTTTATTTTATTTTCAATACACTTACTCGAAAACCGTCACTTATCGCACTATGATTAGGTTCGACATGACATCTATATCACCCGCGTGCTTTTGTTTCATTTATCATACCAAGGGCCTTTTTTTTCCTCCTTATCGTCACGGTTAAGGGTGATTGTTTTTTTTTTAAAGCAAAAAGGTTCAGATTTTTAAGGTTTTAATACTTAATGAAAATTCAAATCGTGTTTTCTCACAGAATATAATAAACTAGCTTTTGCCCGCAGCTTCGCCCGCGTACATAAAATATAGCCTATGTCACTCAGGAGTAAAGCAGCTTTCTATTGTTGCTTAAATTTTTCCAATCCGACCAGTAGTTCCAGAGATTACCCCCTACAAACAAAAAAACAAAAAAACAAACTTTACCTCTTTATTATATTAGTGTAGATAATCATGATTTTTATGCAATAATTTGTTTTGTTTTGTTATTACAACAAATTAACATTTCTCTGTGTTCTAAATTCAAAAATACGAGTATTTGAATTTCAATTTTTAATATTAAGTAGGATTTATAACAGTTTGATGCCTTTGCTTCTTTTTCATCCTGCAAAGATTAAGCGCGTGAAAATCTATTAAATAATAGTTTTAATAACTAACTTATTTATTGGCGTCAGTTTTGGAAAAAATTTTGAATGTAATTTTAGATATAAGAGAATTTTTTAGACGTTAAGCCGCCGCCGCCAGATATTGTGCTTTATCATTTTCTGCTGCAATTTAAATTAGAATGTTATGTTTGTAATTGGGCTTGCCAATAATATACGTTTTCAGCTCGTATATACTAAATTCGAAAAAAAAAACGCCATATTATCTCGTTTGTTATTTTCTGTTGCCATGGCAACTATCCACATAGCACTAACCTAAAATGTACGGCAACTTTTCTCTAAGTAGTAAGATTTCTTACTGAAGAAAATTTTCTACAGTTGCCGTAACAATCATCATCATCATCATCATCAGCCTTTTAATGTTCCCACTGCAGGGACACAGGCCTCCTCTCTCTAGGAGAGGGAATGGGCCATAATCCACCACGCGGGCCCAGTGCGGATTGGTGGATGTCACATGTCTTCGAATTTTGGTTCTAGGACATGCCGGTTTCCTCACGATGTTTTCCTTCACCGTTTTGAGAGCAGTGGTGATGAAATAAATTACACAAAGTAATGCGCCTGGCTGGGTTTGAACCCGCGACCTACGACTCGTAAGTCGGGGCCGTTACCACTCGGCCACCACTGCTCCCAACGCCGTAACAATAATGCGTCGTAATTTTCTTAGATAGGAATTGTTAGTAAGTGTATTGAAAAACGTCGTTTGATACACGTGCCAATTTGTCATTGCAGCCCTCGGCTCCATAACACACTCGCCTACGGCTCGTGCGAATTCTGCCTCGGTCGCAATGACAAACTTCCTGCACTTGTATCAAAATGTACTATTTTTTATACACCGAAAAGTAACAGAACTTAGACAAAACATAAATCTATGGGTACAATGGCGGTCTTATCGCTAACATCGATATCTACCAGACAACCTTAGGAAAAAGAAAGAAAGAAAGAAGTCTGAAATTAGATCCATTGCTATTTTTGTGTACAATAAAGTTTATTCTTTTTTATTTTTTTTCCTGTACTAGCCTATTATAGTCCAGTGCAAATAGCACCGTTAACGATAAAAAGTGGACCTAAATAGTAGTAGAATGAAATCCATTGGAAAAGGAAGATAATATAGCAAAAATTTAAGGAAAAATAAATTACGGTCGATCTGAGGTCGGGAAGTGGATGGGTGTGCGCTTTTAAGGGGAAAAAATTGTTTATCTCTAATTCCGGCAAAACTACTGGTTCTAGGGGAAACATTCAAAAGGCAAACTTGTAGATCATAAAAAGATCTACAAGTTTGTATTTACACTTTTTTGACATAACTTCAAAATCTATGTGAAAAGTCCAAAAAACTGTGTTTCTAGTTTTTATTTTTTATCTTCTTTAAAAATCACTTTTTTTTTCACAAATCTTTGTGAAAGGTTACCTTTTAATGTCTCAAACTTACCCTAATTTTTTTGATTTAAAATATTCACTGTAGCTCTTAATTTTGACTGAACATCGAAAAAATAGACTATTTTTCAATCGAAAAATCTCACGTAAAAGTATGAGATTTTTTTAAAACGTTTGTTGGCTTCTTATTCGTCGAAATTTTTACTTTTCGATGGTGTAAAAAAATATACACATTACTATAGTAAATTTTCTCAGAAAATGCGAAAAACTAAAAAAACTCAAATTGGAAATTTCTTTTGTTTAATCATTATTAGCGACCCGCTCCAGCTTCGCAGGGGTGCAAAGGTGATATATTATACCTATAAACCTTCCTCTGGAATCACTCTATCTATTAAAAAAACCGCATCAAAATCCGTTGCGAACTTTTAAAGATCTAAGCATACACAGGGATGAGCAACTTTGTTTTTATACTATGTAATGATGTACTGAGGTGTTTATTACATTTTTTATAAGATTTAAAGGGGATTTCATGTTGTAAATGTGGCTGCTACAATTGCACATGCTTACACAATACTCCAATGTGGAAAAACAAACCTACGAGGAAGTTAATGATTCAGATGATGAATTTCATCATCTGAATCATAAGTAAGTTTATCGAATTTAACCATGAAGAAATGCTATCAAAGAGACAAAAACTAATGGATAAGTGATTAGAATGTAAGATAAAATATTATAAGGCTTGTGATTAACAAGATTATATTATTTAAACATATTGTCTGAATATGAATGAATATAAATAACGTTGACTTATTAAACGAGGCTAAAATTTAATAAGACAACGTTTTTACTGCAAAAAATGGCAGCAGTCGCATTTCCTACACGAAATCCCCTTTAAATCTTATACAAAATGTAATAAACACCTCAGTACATCAATACATAGTATTCATCAATACATAGTACTTTTTTGCAGTCAAAGTTGCTCATCCCTGTGTATGCTTAGATCTTTAAAAGTTCGCAACGGATTTGGATGCGGTTTTTTTTAATAGATAGAGTGATTCCAGAGGAAGGTTTATAGCTATAATTTATCACCTTTGCACCCGCGCGAAGCTGGAGCGGGTCGCTAATAATGATTAAACAAAAGTAATTTCTGATTGGAGATTTTTTAGTTTTTTGCATTTTCTGAAAAAAATTACTACAGTAATGTATATATTTTTTTACACCATCAAAAAATAAAGATACTAATGAATAAGAAGCAAATAAACTTTTTTAACAAATCACATATTTTTACGTGAGATTTTTCGATTAAAAAATAGTCTGTTTTTTCGATGTTAAGTCAAAATAAAGAGCAACTGTGAATATTTTTAATTTAAAAAATTATAGCAAGTTTGGGACATGAAAAGGAAACTTCTTACCAAAGTTTGTGAAAAAAAAGTAATTTTTAAAGGAGATAAAAATTAAATTCAAAAACTCGGTTTTTTGGACTTTTCACATAAATTTTGAGGCTATGTGAAAAAGTGTAAATACAAAAGTGGTAGATCTTTCTGTGACCTACAAGTTTGCTATTAGACATTTTTCCATAAAACCAGTAGTTTTGCCGGAATTAGAGATAAACCATTTTTTCCCCTTAAAAGCGCACACCCATCCACTTCCCGAACTCAGATCGACCGTAATTTATTTTTCCTTAAATTTTTGCTATATTATCTTCCTTTTCCAATGGGTTTCATTCTACTACTATTTAAGTCCCTTTCAAAAGCTATTTGCACTGGTCTATTAGTCTTGTTGTTGTGGCCAGTTGCTAATGACTTCAATTCCCACCCAAGACAATTTTTTGTGTGATGAGCGCGATCATTTGTTGTGTAATTTATCTATATTATTATGTAACTAAGTATTTACAAATGGATAAGTATGTTTATCAGTTGTCTAGTACTCATAGCACAAGCTCTGCTTAGTTTGAGACTAGGTGACGCTGTATGGAAGTTGTGGAATATTAATATTATTAATCCTCACGATCGAATTTCGATCACACTAGCCAATCTCAACAGAGATTAGCTAAGTACGCAAAGATGCATATGCAATGCATAAGGGTCGTATTTCTTTTCTTTAGTGCATCCGGTATGTTCGCGGAGGCAGAAATCGATGGTTTTCATGCCATTATGCGTAAGGCGGTACGCCTCCATTATGAGCAGGGTACGCGTCAGCCCCAACAGCATCCTGAAGATGATAGCGGACAGGTGGAACAGTCCCACTACACTATGGATTTTGTCCGAAATATAAGATTTTATTTTATTTTTTTATATTTATTTCTACTCTTATGATCTGAAAATAGATGTACGGGGAGCTTTACGTTGTTGAAAACTCTACGGTTTGGACTAAGCGTTAGTGGAAAAAAATATCGAATGACGAATCCCGCCCTCGGGCGGAGGGGGAAAACAGTATCAGACTTCAACTGACTAAACGACCCACCGTTCCTTCTTGCCTTAGTTCCAGGATCCCAGTGTTCCACTTTCGCATCAACCCTATATAACCTTATTTACCTCAGTTTACTTATAAAATCCCTGCCCCACCCCTACAACCTACCACCTAAGCACAAACACACAAACACAACTCTCTCATAAAACACTTAGCAAATACATCACGCGACTTCCTCCACCGACTTCCACCAACAAAGGCGGACCCTTGCAGCGCTTGACCGCTTTCTATCGCTTCCTGTCGCTGGCCGTAAATCAGCTTACGTTCACCATTCATCGCTTTTTGCTGGAAGGAATGTGTGTCACGATTCATTTGTTTTTGCTGTTAGGGTTGACTAGTTCTAGAAAGCTTCGTAAACGTTCTATTTTTTGTAGTTTGTACTGAAGTCGTAAAATGTCGAAACAATACTAATAGCCATAGTTTATACAGCCCTAGTCAAGTTACAATCGTATCGTTTAGAGTTAGCGCTTGTAGTTGGCCACGATCCCAATTCCCCTGTTCAGACGTAATCTCAACAAAGGAATGGGGCGTGGCTATCTACAAGAGTTAACTCTAAACGAAACGATTGTTACTGGGCAAAGTGGGCTGGTTCTGATTTCATCTATAATCAGTTATCTGCGTCTCGCAACCATCAGATTCCAGCGACCTTCACCATTGGGTGAAGGTCGCTGGAATCTGATGGACCAATGACTCGATAGTCATTGGTCCATCTTATGGGAGGCCTTCCAATACTGGTCTTAAATTAGGTACTTGGTTGCTACTCCAGAAACGGCCACCTAGCACCAAGACAATTTTTTTTTGACTCATTTTATTTGCGGAGTTTTTTCTAAGTAGTCTCACCCCGATGATATAATACAAATGTGTAATATACATATTTAGTATTCTTGAGCACCAAGATAGTGAAGTATATGTGAATATTTTTTTATGAGAGCAGTGGTGGCCGAGTGGTAACGGCCCCGACTTACGAGTCGTAGGTCGCGGGTTCAAACCCAGCCTGGCGCATTACTGTGTGTAATTTATTTCATCACCACTGCTCTCAAAACTGTGAAGGAAAACATCGTGAGGAAACCGGCATGTCCTAGAACCAAAAATTCGAAGACATGTGACATCCACCAATCCGCACTGGGCCCGCGTGGTGGATTATGGCCCATTCCCTCTCCTAGAGAGAGGAGGCCTGTGTCCCTGCAGTGGGAACATTAAAAGGCTGATGATGATGATGATGATGATGATGAGCACCAAGACTATAATTATGGCATAACAAAAACAAAGAGTACAATAAAGAGTATATTTATCTATTTAATGTGCTCTTCCACCGCCATTTCAATTCGATCAGGCAAGAAAACCTCTAACATTCTTCTTTCTCTTAGGTTTTTTTTTATGGTTAGTAAAAATCATCCAACGACAAATCCCGTCCTTGGGCGTAGCGGAGAAGTGTCAGATTCTTACTGACTAAACAGCTCACCTCGTTCCTTATTTGCCCTACGTACTGGGACCAAAACTTCCTTTTAGTAAAAAGTGACTTTATGGCATTTGATTTTGAGTGAGTGCGGCCTTCAGACGAGCCTCCCATAAATATGAGCGAGGTCTACTGAGGTGTCTTATTTACAAACATTTTTATATTATTAATAAAAAAAAACCCTATTTTAATAATAATTTAACCGGTTGATAAATACAGTATCATCCTTTTGAATACCGTAATTAGAGATACAATAGGTGTACGAACGCTGGCGTTCGCGCTCAAGAGTTTAAGTACTTACATGCTTCAATTTACCCCTAAAAAAACTCGAATCGGAGACAAAGAAAAAAGGTAATAATAAATACGATCTTACCAATGCCATCCCTTTAGTTTAAAACTCGTTAGTTTTTCTTCTCAATAACCTCTTAGAAAAAACTTATACGTTTTGCCTCCCTCGCATAAATCACACAGACCTCCATTCGCCGGTTTTTTTACTGAAAAGGAAAAATCTGAATGAGATTTCTTGCAGGTACTGGGACTGTGTCATGGCACAATCATTACATTATTTGAATAGTACTTTTAAGTATTTTTGGTATTAGTCCAACGACTACATCACTGCTTACCATTAGATAGGATAGCAGTCGAGCACTAGCATAGCATAACAATCTTTTGTTATATGTTTTCCTTCACCATTTTGAAAGCAGAGGTGATGAAATAAATGACACAAAGTAATGCATCTAGGGTTTGAACCCGCTACCTACAACTTGCTAGCCAGGACCGTTACCTCTTGGCCACCACTGTTTAGTCAAGCACTAATTTATTATTAATTTTAAAAAAATATCGCAAACGTTTGTTTCTAATAAACTATTTACAAAGCCTTTTAAACTATCAAAATATCGGTCAGTCAAAAAGTGATGCTAAATTGCACGTTTCAAAGCATAAATCACAATGAAGAAGGATGCATTTACAGATTATAAAACCACCGATAATGAAGTGAAGAAATAAAAGGAATGCATCGTGCGTGCCTTAACACAATGTTAACTCGCATACATGCATTAGACAATCAGACATGGAAAAACTATCTGGAGAAATGAAACCACGACATGCAGCGCAGCAGCCGATCTCTCCATCACTGCACTAACCATGCTGTCATTTAACCTTTCGACTACCGTAATTACAGACACAATTAAAAGACAATGGGTATGCAGACACCAGTGTCCTCTTGGGGTTTATTCAATTAATTAGATAGGACTCCATTGCCGTTCATTTACGCCTCCATTAAAAAGAAAATAAAGGAAAATAGGCTCTAAACCGAGCCATGAATTTCAGGATTTCGATTAAAAATTTCATTCGCGCTATATCTTGAAGGCGTCCGGTGTCCGGCACGGGGGACGCCGTAAAAGCGGCCGTTTTACGTTCACGGTTCGGCCGTGTCACTTCACTCGTAAATATATCGATGGGTGCTTAACCTTTTATTTGGTGAACTATTCTGAACTGTGAAAAATGTTATAAAAAGACTAATAAAAAGCCTTCTAAAGTTCCCACTGCTAAGACTCAGACCCACTGTCTAGGACAAAAATGCAACATATTCCGCCACGCAGGTATAGCGCGTACTGATGGATGACACATGTCTTTAAATTTTTGGTACTAGGACATATTGGTTTTACTTGATATTTTACTTCACCGTTTTGAGAGCAATGGTGATGAAATAAATTACACAAAATATACACCTCACTGGGTTTGAATCACGACACCAAACATTTAGCACAGTGCTAACACATTTACAAAAACCTGCCATGAGCATGTCGGGTCACGTTCAGTGTAGGGTTCCGTAGTTTCACTTCCGTCACAAATTTCTCACAATGCATAAGAACCCAGTAGACCATGTACAAATTAATAACCCAATTTCCCGAGAGATGGCGCTATGTCCGGTGGTAATTTTGGACTGTGTGAACCAATTTTATTCTTGTTGCATTTTTATTTGAAAGAGAATACGAAAGATGAATTAATACTACAAATACGAGTCACAAATAATATTTTTCCTTATATCTTTCTTTAAAAAGTCACTTCATAACACTCAAAAGAACATCATCTTCAAAAATCATTTTCAATACACTTACTCGAAAACTGCCTCTTATCGCACTCCTATTAGGTTAAATATAGCATGTATATCACCCAAGTGCTTTTTTTAGTTTATCACAACAAGGTCTTTTTTATTCCTTCCTTATCGTCACGGTCAACGGTGATTTTCTTTTTTTTACTTAGTTTATCGAATCAGGCTCGAGGCGTCCCCCACGGGCGCTGGACGACCCCCACAAAATTAGAAGCTGTACAGAGCAGATTTGAATTCTATTACTACTGTATATATTTCTACTGTATGTTTGATATACGATTAAACGTTTTTACGTGTATTGAAAAACGTCGTTTGACACTCGTGCAGATTTGTCTTTGCATCCCTCGGCTCCATAACACACTCGCCTACGGCTCGTGCGCATTTTGCCTCGGTCGCAATGACAAACTTCCTGCACTTGTATCAAAATGTACTATTAGGTATCCGGAATAAGTCCTCAAAACTGCATAGCTATAAAAGGTCATGCTTTTTACTACCACCGGAACGTAACTCGTACGACCCCGGTCCGGTCCCGGCGGGCTGCCGGACGTTTTACTGCAGGTACTTGAAGATCGAAACACGTATTTATTTGTCTTATTCAATTCTTTTGTGACCTGAAAGTCACTATTTCACTTCCGTTGTAAAATTACAGGTGAACAAAAGTTTTTAGTTTTCGTCCCTTGTCGCGGTCGTATAATGGATCTCTAGAATTGGAAACGGAGAGAAAAATAAATTACTTACTAATATCCACTGAAATCTATTTATTTAAGTAACATGGAGGACTTACAGCTAATAAATCAATTCTCAATTCTCAATTCTTTATTGCGTACCATAATGTATACATAGATGTTGTGGAAATAAATAAAGTCACAATTATGGACCCTGTCGGGCACAGCATAGATAGTTTAGGTAGAAGAGAGGATGAAGGCACTGCTTGTTTTTTTACTTATCACTTAGTTACTAAATATTATATAATTTGTTTTGATAGCAACTGTTGTTGCGTAAAAGTTAATTTACGAATTTTAATTATTGTTTCATTTTTTATATATACATTTTATTTATTAAGTAAAATTGTTAATACCATTTATTTATTTGTAATTATTATTTTTATTTTATTTTATATAGGAATATACATATAATGAACTGTAGACCAGGTATAGTTTTTTTTTTTATGTACCTATATAATATATATATCTCCATCAATTTATTGATGAAGATGTTTTCTTTGTCTAAATTCTTTATAGTTTCGGGTAACTTATTGTATATTTTTATGGACATGACAAGGGTACTATTGGAATGCATTTTTAGTCGTGACGGTGGTAGGTTTAGTCTGTTTTTATGTCTAAGCATAATTTTTGTTTGTATATCTTCTCTTTTTGTAAAGAAATCTGGATACTTACGCACGAACTTACATATTTCAAATATATAGAGACAGGGTAGGGGTAAGATCTTTAGATCCTGAAAGTGGGGTTTACAGCTGTCGGTGTCTTCAATATTTACCAAGATTCTAATTAATTTTTTTTGGAGAGTAAACAGTGAAGGTATGTCAGTACTATTGCCCCATAAAATAACTCCATATTTAAGCCATGCGTAGGCGTAAGCATAGTACATAACTAGTGCAGTTTTAAGGTCAGTCGTTTTTTTGATCTCACGAAGAGCATAAGAAAACTTGGATATTTTTGCTTTTATTTTCTGGATGTGTATTTTCCAATTTATGTGCGTATCTATGTTTAATCCTAATAGGGTGAATTTATCAACTACTTCTAATTAGTTATTTTTAAAGCTAAAGTTTATATTTATTGGTGTTTTTTGGCGAGGGTGGAATGGGATTATTTTAGTTTTGTTGAAGTTAATTTCTAAATTGTGCTCAGTCATCCATTTTACTGTGGAGTTAAGTATGAAGTTTAATTTTTCATTTAAATTTGAGTTATTATCGAGTAATTAATCGACTAGGAACAGTAAGTTGGACTGTGAGTCAATAACAAGTCCTCATTTATAAACTACAGAGTAATTACAGAGTCCACTGCTGGACATAGGCCACCAAATTTCGCCACAACGAAAGGCACTGTGCATCTCACATTCATCGGGATCCCGCAAACCTCACCAGGTAACTCACCGGTGGTCACGGTGGAGTACACGGTAGAAGTGTGCCTCGCGACGGGCCACACGGAAAAGCATCGCCATGTTCTCGTGTTCTTCGTGTTTGACACTGTCTCCCGCTCGCTCCACGGGCAGGATTCGGCATCCGATGATTTTTCTCACCATAAATAAAACCAGGTCAATCATAGGTTTACTCTGTGGGAGAATTTCTAAAGTTGCGTTATACGGTTGGCGGTCACCACTTCAGAACCTTTCCTTCTCATCGACCTTCTGTTCTGCAAGCAATGTGCCCTGCCCACTGCCACTTAGTTCAGCGATTCTTCGAAGAAAAAATACAAATATACAGGGTGTCATTGTCATGTTAACGCAAACGAATAGCATAGATCCAGTACATGATTCTGGACTGGTGGAATTTTTCGTCGGTTTTTTCTTAGTCTCCCTGTATTTGCACAGCAGGTTCCAATCACGTTCCAACACAATAGCATAAGAAGATTAAGATAACCGTATGGTTTATAACTAATATCTACTAATTAACGTCATCAGCACGTCCGTACTGTGCGTCCCCTGAATTAAACATGATGTACAGGCAACAAAGGAGATTAGTAACTGGGATCGTCAGATATCGTTGAAGTTTTCGTAGAAACTGATGGCTGGATATGAATGAGATAATTAATTTCATAGTAAATGATAGGCTCATTAATAAAATTAAAGTCAACATATATTTTTTATTTGTTAATTATATGTTAACTTTTATTTATTTGTTCAATTTATTTATTGTTTTATTAAATGTGTTTTTAATTTGTAAGTTTCCTTATGCAGCGCCTTGAATATTTTCTATAGTGTTGCACAAGTTATAAATAAATATCTTTAAATTTATAATTCTTTTGTAAGTGTACGTATGTGTTTGTCATGTAATGTTTCCTAAATAGTTAGATGGTTTGTATTAAATTTTGTGTTTATTTGTAAGTAGGTCCTTAGGTGATTTGAAAATACAATTGAACTCGGTATGTAATCTAATCTTTTAATTCTTCTTTTCTTTTGAAATTTTTCTTTTCTTTTTTTAATTTTTCTTTTCTTCTTCTTCTTTTAATTCTTTTCATTCTTTATACTCTTTTAATTTTAAGTTCCTATTGTTAATTTTATTTTTGGTGTGCAATAAAGAATATATCTATCTATCTATCTATCTTTAATCGGGTCTTCAATTTCTTTCCTTTTTGACCTAGTTGTCAAAATACGCCACATACTATGTACATTCATAACTGACTTATCAAAAGTACTGGAACTGCGAGTGTGAAACTCTACATCTCATAAAGGTATGAAACGGAGTTCTGTTTAATGAAGAAACCTACTTTCAGGCAAGTGAAGATGCTGGCAAGAGATAGTAATATGTAAAAAGAAAAAAAAAGGCAAAGAAAAACTGACATAACAACGCACTGTGAAATTTACTGGAAGTGTGATACTTTCCAGAAGGTTTGCTTTTATAACGTAACTGAACATTTTTCTTCTTCTTTTCGTGTCGATTTGACCCAAATTTTGAAAAAAAAATTGTCCGACCAATATGCCACCTGGACAGCTCTTTCGTTAGCCTCGTACAAGTCATTAAAAGTGCAAGTGGTAGTGCATGCTGAGCTGGAAAGGAGGTGACGCATATCCTGTGAAGGGACCTCACACTGGCACTGTACTTGCGATGGGTCAAGGAAACATGAATATATTTTAATAAATACGCCCCCCAAGGTGATGAAACGAGGTACCTAGCAAATTTTGTATAAAAAAACTATCTTTCACATGAATAAAACCACTGGCACGAGTTCGTTCATTCATATTCATCCGTCAGTTTCCATATTTGCTACTATATCAGATTCAACGACTCTGGCTACTTATCTCCTTTGTTAAGTGTACGTGTTCAGAGCAGAGGTGTACAATACCCACACCTAATACTGTACCACATGCTCTGACAGTTTATTATGGGTTTTCGTTTTATTAAAAAGTATGCCTTAACAGACCTATAGTATAATAAAACGGGCATATTGTAAAACGGAATTATTGTTTTTGGGGTATGACATCAAAACATTAGCTTGCGTTTCAGGACTACGGTACCCCATGACTCATGGCAGAGCTCTGCTCAAGCAGGACTCCTTTATAGGGTACTTCCGTTGACCGAGAATCCTAAAATTTGGCATGAAACAAGGTAATAAATTTGAAAACAGTAAATTTGTTGTTACGTCACAAAAAAAGACATTGTTAGCTTTCGCAAAAAAAAAAAACTTAATTTGTACGGAACTCTTAGTGTGTGAATCCGACTTTCACTTGCCCAATTTTGTATAGCAATTTGACAAAGTAATTTCGCAGAAATAACTGGCCTTTCAGTCTAGTAGTTAGTGAACCTGACTGCTATGCCGGAGGTCGTGGGTTCGATTCCCACCCAGGACAAATGTTTGTGTGATGAGCACGATCATTTGTTCCGTGTCTGGGTGTAACTTATCTATAATATGTATGTATTTAGAAATATATAAGTATGTTTATCAGTTGTCTAGTACCCATAACACAAGCTCTGCTTAGCTTGGGACTAGACGGCGTTGTGTGATAGGTGTGAACATATTATATTATTATTATCTTCTATATACATATTATTTTACATTTTTAAATATTTTCTTTTAAAAACACATTAAAAAAAAAACATTTAAAAATATCAAGAAATAGTAGTCCGCCGGTGTCGGGAGCAGGGTCCAAGCTACCGGTGGTTAGGGCTCCAGAGACAGGAACCTCCTCACAATACGAGCCGTGTCGAGGAGTACTGCCTTCTGTATCAGGCCCTTGATCCAACCGCGCAACGACAGCTTCGACAGATGGTCGTCGAAGCTTTTGGCTATAAGGCCATTGGCAGTCACGACAATCGGCACAATGACAGCCGAGTCCACATTCCACATGTCGACAATCTCGTGTGCTAAGTCAAGATACTTGATTTGTTTCTCTTTCTCAGCTTTCACGAGATTCTCGTCATGCGGGATGGTGACATCGACAATCATTGCGCGGCGCGCTGATCGGTCTATCACCACTATGTCCGGCTTATTGGCTACAATAGTCCGGTCGGTGATGATAGACCTATCCCAGTACAACTTATTATTATTATTATTAAATCCTACACTACGTGAATAGGCCCTTTTAGAGTCCCGTACTTAAAGAGTGCCAACAAGACTCAACAACCAAGACTTCACTTTTCGTCCGTCTTTCTATCTGTTAACGGGTTATATCTCGTAAATTATAAGCGGCAGATAGAAGTTTCTTGAGAATATGTATTTCTATTGCCACTATAATAAAAAACAATAAAATTAAAAAAAGAGTAAAAAATTGTAGATGAAGATATTACATACGGAACGCTTCGCCTGTGGGAACAACTCGCACTTAATAATGTTTTTGTAATAATTATCCCATTCCTACAATACCTAGTACAAGCAAATCTCATTTGTTTTCTAAATAAATTGTCATAAATCTACATAAACGAGTTTTTGCCATTATTTATTTAGACTTTTACGATACGTCGTTATCTTTACATTACTTATCGAACAAGAATCTTCACTTTTCATATTTTAACTAGAAAAAAACTTATGATGTACCTATCGTCATGAAAATATAGAGGCCTAAAATGAGTTTTACGTACCCGTCACAACTCACACCACAACAAATTAAATAATGTAAATCCTGAAAGCCAAAATGGAGTTTAATACCCGTCGAGCCAATACACTTTTTTTCTTTCTTTTTTTTAGGTGGATTTCGTCTAAAAATTTCTACACATAGTCAAATATTGACTCCACATTATTTAACTATGTGTAGACATTTTTAGCAGGAACGCTCCGTGTATCACATGTTTACTGACTAAAAGCGCCTGTGTTACTTCAAATGTGGTAACTCTTTCGCACATTCTTTCAACGCATTGCTACCTTGTTTTTGGTTCTAGGACATGCCGATGTTTGTTGTGCATGTTTCCTCACGATCTTGTCCTTCGCCGTTTTGAGAGCAGTGGTGATGAAATAATTTACACAAAGTAACGCGCCTGACTAGGTTTTAACCCGCGACCTACAACTCGTAAGTCGGGGCCGATACCACTCTGCCACCACTGCTCTCATAAAAAAAAATCACATATACATAGAATTATACGTTTTTGTATTTGAATACAAAATCTAGGTCACCATACGAAACATTAAACAGTATAACCCAGACAAATACATTTCCTCTGCAACAAAACCAATTTATTTCATCAGATAAAAGCGCCACTTGAATTTTAACGAATGGCCGACAAACTATAAATATTTGTGAGGCATTACTACTGTTGTTAGCGTTATTACAAGTAAGACACATGATCTATGTGTAACTGAAACATAGCAACGCGAAAATGCCGTCCAAATAGTTCAGCGCAAATTTAACAAATGGGATTGGCCGCGGGTTGCATTGCAATGCGGGGGCTGGTCTAAGTTAAATGAAAATAGTTTAAAAGTATGCAGTAAATAAAAACCATTTCAAAGTTACATTATGCTTCATCTCAACCAGATGTCGGCAACTGCAGGGGCCCCGCAGGGTCGAAGCCTTCCGAGGCTTCTGAGTAATATTTAAACTAATGTGCTGATCAAAACTCGACATATGAGGTTTCGATAGAAAAGTCATAATCGTCCGCTAAACTTAGGCTATGTGACGTACGTACATGACGTATACTCGTATATTTCAGCAGCCCGTAAATCTTGTTTCACAGCTTTTCAGCATAGTTTTTTTCTGTCATAGTCAGGTTTTAGTTTTTTTATTATTCGATTACTTTAAGTGAACTTACAAAAAACCCTCTAGCAAAACAAGGCATCCTTCAACCCGAATGCTATTGAATACCAAACATCTTAGATCCCATTAAAATTCTTCAGTCTACACGTGGGACCATACAACAAAAGTCCGCGGCTTTTCACGCACATTCAACAATTCAAGTGATTTATACAAGCAGTAAACTAAGCCGGGGTTCCGTTGCACCCCAATATAACTGCGGCGACGAGCGTTATTACACCACTTTTGAGCTCTAACCCCCTCGTGTTTTATTGTTTATTTTATTTAAGAGGTTACAGTATTACAGTATTACGTTCTTGGTCATATATACTTGGACATATATACCTACTGTATTTCCTGTGGCAGGGAACGCAAATGGGGTAATTACTACACCAATGGCACTTTTTGTGAGAAAACTAGATTAGGGATTTTATTATGATCTTATAATAGGTTTTTTTTAGTTAGAAAATCAATTATTAACTTATTCTGCTCTAAGTTGAAACAGGAGGAAATTAGAACCATACCTATGTCCTCTAGATGCCCTTTTTGAGATCTAATAATACGGCGAAAATAATTCCAAATACTTGAAACTAAATTATTTGCGTTTTGTTACATTCAAATTTTAGTAGTCACACAGTTTGCCAAATTTTTATATTATTTCTCGAAGCTGAAAAAATAAAAGGCCTTTCAGAAAATAGCTACTGTTGAAAGCAATCGTTGATTTCGAACTCTGTATTCGTCGGGGATGTAACTCAGTGGTAGAGTGTCTGCTTCGCATGCTGAAAGTCCTGGGTTCAAATCCCAGCATCTCCAAAGTTTATTTTTGGTTTTTACCAGTGAAGATTTAAAAATGTGTTTTTTCTAAATGGAGTTTAAAATAGCAGCAACTGTTTTTTTTTTACGTTTCTAATAATTTTTGTAAGTTTCTTTATATTGAAAAAGTGGTTATATAAGCGCATAGAAGATTATACCACGTAAGAGACATCTAAGAATCTGTTAAATCATAAAATAATCATAAATATTTATTACCTTCCTACCCTTGTTCCGTTTAATTTAACACGATGCTTTCTTCTAAATCTGTTCTCTCTAGTTCCAAGCTCTCAGTGGGACATAAGTATTGAAAAAAAATGAATTAGTACCTATTATAGTATTGTATTGCTAAAAATCTTTTCTTGCATTTTTAAATTACATATATAAAATAGTAATCATTGAAAACATTTCATTCCTAATTTTTAACTTGACAAAGTTGCTCAGGATCCACAGCTTCAAATAGTTTATTACTTGTTATTTATGTTTTACAAAAAAAAAAACATGTTACATAGAAAATAACGTGGTCTTAAAAGTTACAATAATGTTAATTTAAAAACATTGTAGATTTTTTTAAAATTTGGATTGCTGAACTATTTAGGGTACTGCATTTGCCGATTATTTTCGCATTTTCAGATTTGGTACCATAGTAAAATTTGTTTGTTATTAAGACTATGTGTATAACTATTGTCTACAAATTTACCAGTTACCCTATATATGTGACTTTTCTAATAGATAAAAAATAAAAGATTTTTTCTAGTATAAATATCTTCACGTATACTCAAAAACAAACGATTCTACTGTATTCCAAAAAGGTTTCACATCAATTTCTTTAACAAGTAAATGTTTAGCTCGAAGAGACAAACAAATACTTTGATCTAAATCTTTCACGTCGAAACTTCAACAACACTCTCAACATCTGTAGCTTGCTCTCAACAATACATCTACACTCCCATTAGAATTGTTCCCAAAATACATTCACGAACAAAATGAAAACTGAAGAAACTTTGCGCTTAAGAATTTTCAAGTTGGCTGTACCTAACTCGGCTGTTGTGTGCGTCTGGATAAATTATGACGAGATTTTCACTTTAGTGTGTTGGCAGCCATGTTTGATAAGTCTAGAGGCAGGTGGGAACATGATTGTTTTTATTATTATTATTGATTGTCTTTATTAAAAAAAGATAAGTAATTTATAAGCTAACCCCCACAAAACCTTTGCAAGGATTTGACTCTGGGATCAATGATAAATGATATTTATTTTTGTATATAGGTTTTTCACAACACTTTTACACGCCATTTTTTTTTTGTCAATTTAAACTAGATGAGTCCGGTGTGAGTCTAGTAAATGAGTCTCTAGACATACTTAAATGTAATTATAACTAAACATTATTTAAACTTAAAACTTATATAAAATTATAACAACTCTAAATAATATGACTTGAATTTACGCTTGAATCTATTTCTGTTTGTTTCACTCCTTAAGTCACATGTTTTAATCTATACAACCACGTTCAAAACATATGTATTATGTCATCATCATCATTACCCCCTTTAATGTTCCTAGTCGTCGACGGGCGCGCACTATTCCCGCGCGCCTCAAGGAGTTGTCAGCAAACCGTAGGAACCCTGCAGAAGGGTCGAAGCCTACTGGGGCCATGGGTTTGTGTCTAAAAAGAAAGCTCTAGCCTAATTATTATTTTTTTGCACTAATTGAAACACAGTTAATTTTTTGCATAAAAACAGTTAAATTCTTGATATTGGCAACATTAATACCAACATGTAGTGGTTTGTAATTTTTATATTGTGGTAACACCAATCATCACAACTACTCTCAAAACGGTAAAAGAAAACATCGTTAGGAATCCGGACTAGTCCTACAACCAAAAATTCGAAGACTTGTAACATCCACCAATTCGCACTGGGCCGGCGGCGTGGTGGATTAGGGCCCATTCCCTCTCCTATTGAGGAGGCCTAGGTGCAAATCGTATTTATTTTGATATTAAAATAGAGAGTTAAAAAAGTGATATTATCTTCTATTTCTACGACGACCCGGAAAAAGAGTCTACACTTGACATGTCTTCATTCATGGATTGAACTCTTGAGACACCCCCCCCCCCGCACACCCATTGTCTCTCTATTATGTAATTATTGTATTATTATATAAGCATGAATATTGTATTATTCTAATTTATTCTAATTATTGTATTATTATATTTTGAGATTTTGGATTTATACAGACAATACGTTCACAGTCACTAACATTTCTTTAAACAAAAAAAAAAACCGTCTGTGTTGTGTTATCCGAATAAATTATGACGAGGTTTTCACTTTAGTGTGTTGATAGCCATGTTTAATAAGTCTTGTGACAGATAGGGTGGAGTATGCGAACACATTGTTGATCTATGAGTTAACTTATATGTGTACGACTTCGTTTAAAAATATGTGTCTACATCTCCTTATATGAACTTACTATTCTGCATCGCGGTCTATAGCGGGTTTAGGGTTCGACATACGCGCATTAGTAGTGATGCTGTCGAGCGCTTACGAAACGCTGGACAGAGTCGCTACAAGAAGAATACATTTCTTTAGAAATAAGCATCACCTATGTACTTATTCTCCTGTTTCTGTATTATTTTCTTTTACTATATAGTGTGTGTGTGTGTGTGGATGGAGAGGAGAGAGGGAGACCAAAGAAAATATGGATGGATTGTGTGAGAAGTGATATGAAAGAAAGAGGAGTTAGTGATAGCGTGACGGGTGACAGGACAGAGTGGAAGAAAAAGACATATTCCGCCGACCCCAAATAAAACGGGACAAGGGCAGGAAGATGATGATATAGTGTGTACATAAATTGTTAAATAAATAAAAAGTCGCCGTGGGAGAGGGACCTTGGTCATTATCTACCAGTCGACCTTCATCGTCATTTCAGCCGATAGACTCCTGGACATAGGCCTTCCCCCGTTGTCGCCATAATGAACGCTCCTGTGCATCTCGCATCCATCAATACCTGCAACCTATGCCGGATCTTCAGTCCACCTTGTAGGAAGCCTTCCAACCCTGCATCTGCGGCATTCCAGTCGACCTCAGGGCACTGTTTAAGGCACATGCCTTACACATCTAAACAGTGTTTAGACATGCAAGTAATTTGTTTCGCTAACTTACATGCAAGGCGAGGAACTTGCATCATAGACCTTAGGTTTTTAAATAAAACATGAACTTAAACGCTTTAACAAAAAATACTGGACCTACAAAGCATTTCAAAATGCAGCACACATCTTTCGAGAATAAATTACCCAAAATAACAAGAGTAAAGTAATTTTCCTCCATTTTAAAATTCTGCAACACTACTTTTCGTTGCATATTCAATTGATATACGGTGGAAGGTGCAATTTTCCAGAATTACTCGCTTTTGTGAGATCTACAGAATGCCATCACTAGAAAACTGGGCGAGAGAGCAGCACTTTGAATATTTCAGAAATTTTAGGATGCAGTAAGTTTTCATTATAGAGTATAAAATGTAACTATAGAGCGCTAATGGAACCAACCATTGTATCAAACTACAGATGAAATCAAGTTTGATTATTTAAAAAATAGGAATAACATTTATTTTATATTTTGTGAACTTTTTCAATTTTTATAGTTAAATATTAACACACCTCTCAAATACAATAAGTAACTTGTCTCCTAAGATCAGTCAACGATCTTAGGAAACAAGTTTAAAATAATTCTGTTTTTTTTTGGGTCACTTGAAAGAATTTCCACTCTAATAGGCATCCTGAGCCGACTTACTTATTGTGGCAAAGTTGGTAAGATGATTGCAAGCATTGTTTAATATGAACTGCAAATAAGTTTGGGCACGCCATAATTACGGCGGTAAGTCCCCTCCTTGAGGCGTAGCTGGAAATGCCTCACGGCGTCCTCACCTTCCGCATGACACAGGTTCTCATCGGACATGGCAAGTTCGGGAGGTTCCTGCACCGGATTCGTCAAGAAGCAACGCCTGGGTGTCGCCACTGTGTGAACTGCTGTGGAGGACACGGTGAAGCACACGGTAAAGGTGTGCCCCGCTTAGGAAGAGCATCGCCGTGTTCTCGTGGAGGCGATCTGAGGCAGTGATCTCTAACGGTAGGCCATGGTGTAAAGGTGTTGCCCAGCTTGTCTAATTCATACTTCAATGCGCTGGTCGAACGAGCTCATATCATAAGAATCCAGTCTTCGAATAGCAATATTGTGCTTGCACACAATGAATGCGCGGTTCTAGGATTTGTTTACACTCATTTGAATGTTTACAGATTTTATTCTGGTTACCATTTTTGTCTGAACGGGTATGTGTTTGGCAGTTTGTTTTTGAATTGGTTGGTTCTTTTAGTATTTATTTATTGATTATTTAAGGCATTAATAAACCTATAATAACAATTATTAGGAGTAGCAGTTTTTTCATGAATTCTCAACTCAAAAAAAGGCTACAAACATAATAATAATCCAATATAAAAGTAATAATTAATTAAAGAAAATAAAATAAGGTTAGAAGGTGAAGATAGTCTCAAAACATTTCGTTCTCCACTAGATGATGCCTGTCCCGCAGGAAGCTTACATGATATCTTTGGAGTTACTTTGCAGTTACATAGAACCAATACATCAAATATATCCATCGTAAAGTGAATCCTATAAAAAGCTGGGCCAGACGAATCCGCCGACCATCGCGTTAATCTTGCAGCACAATCACTGACGGCTCTGTTATTCATGGCTTGACGGGAGCGACTGGCGATGTAGGAAGGTGTGGAGGCCCCTGGAACTGGTATTTAAAAAGTCAAGTTAAAGTTAAGTTAGTTAGTTTTAAGTCAAGAGTGAATAGGTTACTTCTAGGTAAGCGCGCTCCATCGTCGACCGCATCGTCGCTTTCCATCAGGTGAGATAGCGGTCAAGCGCGAACCTATAATCAATAAAAAAAAAATAAAAAAAAAGATTTTTTTAACCTTTTGACCTTGGTAAATGCAGATACAATTAAAGAACAATAGATTTTCGAGCGCCGGCGGTCGCTTGGAGCTTAATGAATTAGTGGGAAAACGTCTAATGATTTCTACCGGTCTAGGGTGGAGAGGAGCGTGTCAGACTTTTGCTGAGTAACAAACCCAATGTGTTCCGTAAGTTTTCGAGAGAAGAGTTTAATTAAAAATCTATTTACCCCCTCCTTCGCTAGCATTTGGTAATTACTTATTTTTTTTTTAAATACAGACTTAGTCTGCAAATAACAACTTGTAGTAATTAAATTATTCACTTTTACATCTTAATTAGTTATTTTAATAAACTTTTGGCAAACTAAAATACTTTGGATTCTAACTTTTTTAAGGTAAAACCCATTACTGATTTACAGAAAAAGAACTCGCCACGAGGGGTCGCCACCACCGATCAACACTACGAGAACATGGCGGTTCTGCATCTGGCTCGGCTCACCTATACTGAAAAAAAATATGTTCAAAATCGGTTACTGGTATGATTTCAGCATTTTTTAATTTTATCCATCGCAAAGTAATCTAAATTTAATTTAGGATTAAAATTAACAATCTTGTTGTGTCTTTTTTATAGTGGGAAAAATAAGAGTCGTGTCAAGTTCCGCTCTTGGGCGGAGCGGGAAACAGTGAAAGACTCTTAGTGACTAAACGACCTACCCCATTCTTTCTTAGCCCTCATACCGGGGTCGGAACTTCCTTTCAGAAACCGGACCGGGGCCCCAGGTAGGTTTCGGCCCTGCTGTTGGGCCTCTACATTTGCTGACAACTCGTAGAGGCGCGAGGGAACCAAGAGCTCCATCGACGACCTGGCTTGGTCTGGACCGTCACCAGACGACCAGACGGCGAGCTACCCATTGCTTGCCGTCCGCAAGCCCGCTTCTTGTTATGTCTTGAATTCTTAATACCACCACTAACATGTTGGTATGATCATAGATGAAAAAGAAATTTATTCCTCCAAAAACTCTTACTATCTTTTATGGAACTTTGAAAGGGACCCCCCTCCTTTCAAATTTCCAGTACCCCCTATATCTTCTCAACCATTTACGACAAAGCAGAAGAGGTGGGTCAGCCGTTTCTGGTCTATAATGTACCTAAATTTTCATATCAGTCATGAATACAATGTATTCGAGATTTTTGTAACACCCCTCACCTGAGGGGGTAAGTCGAATGGATTGAGTTAGAAAAAGCATTGCTTATTAATTTCTCTGTGAGCATTTTTCTTTTTGATGGGAGAACAGGGAGGCGTTAAGGTGAATTCGTGAGTAAATTAAGTTTTTACTCGTACAGCTTTGTTGGTCAAATTGTTTAAATCGTGAATGCAAAGAATGAAGTTCTCGTTTCGATTTCCAGGTCAGAAAAAGTATGTTTTTGAATTGGGAATTTGTTAACAGCAGTAACAAATTCTCAATTAAAAACAATTAGAGTCTTATGTTTTCAGACAGACGTTTTGAGTAGAGGCGGGAAACCTTTATTCAGGTTTTAAGCATAATTTGTGATTATACACAGTCTTCAAATTTTTGTGTTCTAGGACGTGCGAAGTTAAGATTACTATTGTTACTAAAATTTTATAATAAAATCATTTCTGATAAGTTAAAAATGGATTTAGAAAAGTCTTCTTAACTCAATTCAAGAATTGAACTATTTTCATAGCCAAGTAAGTTTGTAAGCAACCCTCAGCACAACCGACTCGCACTTGCCTATTTTTTTCTTCTTTATCTTGCTGTTAATGCAGGCCACACCTATATTACGTATTGTTACTGGATACTTGCCTGTGTTTACTGATTCGGAACAGACTCGAACATCTAAATCCACAAATTTCACTTGATACTGAGAAACCGTTACCTAAATCAATTTCGAACAATGGCTGGCCAGAACATATATTCAATCTTACATATCACATGGCCTGCTTGAGGTCTAGACATGTAATATTGATACGCTGTATATCACCCTTAGACGTTTGAAATGGGTGAGGTTGTTATGTAGTGGAGGAAACACAGTAGGCTTAGATTGTGATAACTACTACTACTATAACTCATGCTTTTACTAGTACTACTTCTACTAGTGTTGCATATCAATAGTCGACTATTGCTAAACTATCGATAGTCTATCGATAGATGACGTCATATCAATAGTATCGATAGCCTATCGATAGTATCGATTCTATCAGTAGTGTGATATGGGCAATAGTATTGATATACAAAAATAGTATCGATAGTATCGATACTATAGAAGGCCGGTATTACTCCTAAAGCAATACTATCGATAGTATCGATAGCTCACACTATCGATAATTTAATAAACCGCGATAGTATTGCCGTCCAATTATATTTTGGAAACGATACTATCGGCGGTTATTAAACTATCGATGAAGTAATACTATCGATAGTTTTACAAACTATCAATAGTATTAATAGTTTTTATTATTTAATACAACGATACTGTCGATAATATCGATAGTATTATTTAAAATATATGGATATTGTCGATACTATCAATAGTATTATTATGTAATAGAATAGATAGTATCGATATTATCGATAATATCGATAGCACTATCGATATTGTTACTAGTTTTCGAGGTCATCTATCGATAGGGAAGCTATCGATAGTTGGGCAACTCTAACTTCTACTATTACTACTTTTTTTAGGAAGAAAGTCAACCAATGACAGATAGTGTCAGAATTTAACTGACTAAAAATCCACTCCTGCTCTTTGCTTTCGTCCCATGACCCCGAGGTCTAATACTACTACCACCACTACCACTACTTTTACTACTACCACTTCTAGTAGTAGTACTAGAAGTGGTAGTAGTAAAGTAGCAGTAGTAGTAGGGGTAGTAGTAGTACTACTACTACTGCTACTACTGCTACTTTTACTACCACCAGAAGTGTTGGTAGTAAAAGTACATACTACTACTAATACTATGACTACTACTATTATTGTCTACTTTTATTGAATACTAGCTTTTGACCGCGGCGTCACCCGTGTACATAAAATATAGACAATGTCACTCAGGAGAAAAGCAGCTTTCTATTGTTGCTAAAATTTCAATCGCCAATCGGACCAGTAGTTCCAAAGATTACCTCCTACAAACAAAAAAACAAACTTTACCTCTTTATTATATTAGTGTAGACTAACATTATTGCTATTGCTTACTACTGTTAGTATTAAAAAACAATCTGACCTTATTTTGATCACAGTAGTCATGTAAGAGATATTTTAGTGTACAAGTATTTGCGTAAACACAGTGCACTCTCTGTTTCTTTACTCTCCTAGCCCGATGGGACGGCAATCAGACACGGTCGAAGAAAATCTGTTGCAGCTTTACGTACTGTTCGATGCACGAGGATGTACATATGTCACACCACCAAGTTCCAAACTCCGTTACAGAGTCTTCTTAGCGTTTCGATGGCAAAAGTAGTTAAATTCCTAACCTAATCCAATTTCCGACCACGGCAATGTTATCCACTGATGCTGTCATTAGGTTTCTACATAAACAAGTAATAGGGCACGTGATGCAGGATGGAAGCTGGGTCTACGAAAAAACGGTGCACAAACACTGAAGGCCGGGATCGTCCTAGAACCCCCATTTGTGGAGATTGTCTTTACTGCGCCCAACCTGGGTGCGGAGTCCGTTTAGAATTTTCCAGGTTTTTTTTTATGGTAGGTAAAAATAATCCAATGATGAATCCCGCCCTTGGGCGGAGCAGAAAACAGTGTCAGACTCTTAATGACTAAACCATGGCAACTAGTCTCCAGGAAATAGGCTCTCCGACGGTTCGATAGAAGAATAATTCATGACAACTCTAGAGAAGGACGTCGCTGAGATTTTTTCCCCAAAAAAAGGTATTAACTTAAACCAATAGTAATCGATACTTCTTATATTTTTTTTGCCTATATGATATTTTCCCAGAACTGTTCGTTGTGGCACATGCCAGCCACATTGATGATTATACTGTCTGAATTATGTGGGTCATCCCATTTCATCTGTGGACAGAAAAGGCAAAAATCACGGAATTTTGAAAGGTGAGGTCTGAAAATATTCATTTTGAAATATATTATTTGAAGATGAAAGTATAAATTGTAAATTTCACACCGTCTAATCTACACTCAGGACCAGAGGGTTTGCTCATTCTTTGTCCAAAGAATTAGCATTGCCATTCAACGTGGCAATGCTGCCCGTCTTCCAGGCAGATTTTCACATAAAAGCGATGTGAAGAAGTACTTCGACGCCTGAGTGTATTTTGTGTTTTTGTAATATATGTAGGTACATAGTACATACTTAGGTTTAGTATAAAAGTATTTATAGTTTATTTTAATCTTAATTTAGAGAATAATATGTTTAAATATAATTGTAATAATAAAACAATCATTTCAATTACATAACATAATTACACTGTAAATCTTTAGCGCAATTTAAAGCGAAACGACGAAGCCTGACAAAAACACACTGCGAACTCTAAAACAATAAATGGCAAAGTGCAGTCTGAAATGAAAAGCCTTAGAAATACTCCTTCATTACTTTCCACATAGCTCGAGAACTCGAGAATTTGAGAGCATTCTTAAGAGCGCAAAAACTGAACTCTTGCTTGAAGTTATAGCGGCTAAATAAACAGTGGCACGGAACTGGAAAATGTGCACTGAGCTGAAATACATTCCGAGTAACGCTTTGAAGTATTCAACACGTTTCTGAGATTGTTTATTCATTTATATATTACTAGCTAACTCCCGCGGTTTCACCCGCGTCTCTCATGATCATCTTGCCTTGCTCCCTTGCAGCGTAATGTTGTATAGCCTTAGAGGCGGCGTAGGGCATGGGCGAAGTGAGCCAGCGCCTACGGCCTCGCGGTCCAAGGGGCCTGGCACCTCAAAGGTCCGCAGACGCAAAAATTATGATTGTTCTCTTTACTGTTGTTTGAGTATACTTAATAATGTAAAATGTAACTTTTCAGTTAGTAATGTAACTTTTCAAAGTGCGGCACAGCGCTGGCCTGCGAATAACCATGGCAACGACGGCCATATCTACACTAATCTACACTAATATATAATAAAGAGGTAAAGTTTGTTTTTTTGTTTGTAGGAGGTAATCTCTGGAACTAATGGTTCGATTGGAAAAATTTTAGCAACAATAGAAAGCTGCTTTACTCCTGAGTGAATATAAATTATTTATATAACATGGATGTTAACCGAGCTATCACTACAAGAAATTTTCCGCGGACGAAGTCGCGGGCAGAAGCTAGTACAGTATATAGTTCAACTTATTTGCAGGATAGATATTTTTTTCTCCAAAACTAATTTTCTAAACATTCGAATCAAAAGCCAATTTTGAACATATTAATTTCAGTATATGCGTTCGTTATGTTTAAAAATAATTTAATTAATTTTTTTCAACACAAAAAAAAATATTTAATTAAAACTGAATCTAATGTTAAGGTTAAACTTAATCTAATGTTAAGGATAGTTAAAACCGTTACAAAATAAATTAAATAACAACAATTAACTAAACGCCTTCACATACATCGTCTAACAGTTACTAAGTACGTGCGTAAAATAAGATATGTTCCTAAACTTTGTACGAAAAGCGAAAATGTTCAGTGAAAATAGAATTAATTAGATTAATATCAGTCTTGTAAGCGCTTACTTAGTTACTCATACACGTAAGTTTTCACTTCAGTTAGGTACATGTTGAATTTGCTTACGGTATGTACGTGACGCGATAAACGTAGACGGTACGGTGTGCAGAGAAAGTGATTTAATATTTTTGTTACTTAGTAACTTATATTTTTGTTTAAGTAATAAGAAGAAAAATCGCTTAATAATAATAATGTTATGTGTGTTGTGTTGTTATGTTGTTTATGTATTGTGTTAAGCATTATAATCACACTAATATTGTAAGGGTGAAACTTTGTGAATGTGTGTGTGCATGTTTGTTACTTCTTTACGTGTGAATGGCAAAATGGATTCTGACGAAATTCGGCACATGGATAGACCATGCCTTGGAATAGCTCATAATTATACCTATAATACTTTTTATGCCGGGACTATTTTCGGGTATTTTTATATTATCTGTCTAGCAAAGCCGCTAGCAGCTAATTCTAAATAACTTATAGTATTTTTTTTTTAATCTTTTTTTCATTTTAAGGGATTTTTGTGCACTATTGTGACGATATCAATCCCATCGTACCTACTATCGCATTACCAACTATCAAAAACTAAAATTATTTTATAAATCGAAAAAGGAATAATAGTACATTGTTATACGAGGGATGAAAGTTAGTTATTTAGTCCCGAGAAATTTCTTGGCGACCGAGCGACAGCGAGGTCGCTAATAGTTCGAGGGACTAAATAACTCTTGAACCCGAGGTAAACACTGTGCTTTTCATTACGAATACGAGGAAAATAAAAATAATAATGAAAACCTGAGTCGTCGTCAAATGTCTTCGTATGTTTTTAGGTAGGTATATTTCTTTTGATTTAGGCGGTAAGCGGTTTTCTCCTCAAAGAATCTTGCGTTAAATTTATAACTGTAGCTGATGAACTTATCGTGTTAATACAAATTTCTTATAACAGAGATTTAGCAAAATGTAAACAAAACTCTACACCTCGAATAAAAAAATCAAGAAAGACCAAATCAGCCACAGATTATAGAGAGACTTTACCCGCCATTTTTTTTTTTAGTCGTCGTCTGGCTATTCAGTCAATATTTTTCATTTTATCATTGTAATAATGGGTCAGGTCAACATTTTTCTCAAATATAATATTAGTTTTAATGAAATAGTTGAATGTAAATTAAAATAAAGTCATTAAAAAAAAGTATTCGTAAATTATTTCTATCTCTATGTCATTTTAATTGTACTGGCAGTATAAAAATTCGGGTCATGGTTCAATAGAAATGTCAAAATAGAACTAGTTTTTTTTTTTAATATTTGCTGTCTAAATATTAAAAAAACAACTGTCAGTTGTAAAGTAAAACTCCCTAGGGAGTAAAAGTACTTCTTCCAACCCTGTCCGCAGGCAACTTTACACCTACTTTCAGAGTATGAGTAATGAAAAAAAGTTTTATTGCATTACAATGAGGCTTGGCTAAGATGCCATTAAAAAACTCCTACATCCATTGCAAACAACTTCAACGATTTTATTTAACAAAAAAAAATCTTTTGTCCTTGTATCGGACACATTCCACCAACACATGGTGTACATCTTCCTTGCTCCCACACACCTCACAGTTAGGGGAGTCAGTTTTACGTATGAGGTAAGCAAAGATAAGGCTAAAGTGAATGCTCTTAATAAACTAGTGCGCCTCACCATCAACGATTGCATCACTGCTTACCATCAGGTGGGATCGCAGTCAAGCACTAGTTTATTGCTATTAAAAAAAAAAAGTTGTTTAGTGGAATGTGTCCTAACCGTAATATTAATTTTAAAACTTGGTAAATGACTACACTAACATTTTTAATAATGGCTTCAACCTTTATCCCAGGATTAATAAACTAAGTTGGCCAAATAAATCTAAATGAGACTGTAACAATACATTTAGAAACGGTTTTCATTTAAAATAATCCACTACAATAAACAGGTGACAGTTTAATAACTTTAAATTAATATGAAACCTTCATAAACCTTTTTGTCTGTCGCTACCTGCGCGTGTTAAAGCCATTTATTTGGGTATTTGATGGCAGAACATATTTTCAATTTAAGCTGGGATCTAATTAAATCGCAAAAGGAGCCTGTTTTCAACTTGTATAACTTTGTCGTACGTGTGGCAACATATGATGAGACCAACGTAACCTGACCTCCCCCTAACCCCCCCTTACCTACCACACTTAGATACCAAAGGGGTAAATTCATCAACAACCAGAGGCCACCGCAGCTGGCCTTATTACGATTTGGTGGGAATACAAACGATCCCACTTAAAAGTTTTATGGGTTCCGTATAAATTCCATTAACGTTTTACGGTTTTACATTTTAAACAGATGTTTTTGAAGAAAATTCGCGATGTGATCACGTCTTGTACTTGTACAGATGTTACTTTCACATAAGATGGAACTTGCAAGTTTTTTGTCTTTTTGGAAAATCAAAAGAAAGCTCTTATGAAGAATCCGTTTTTTAAGACAGACAGAAGAAATATTTTTTCGGGTGGGGATTTTCAAAGATGGAGCGGTAGAGGTTATTAGGCTTCTACTGACAACAAAATCTGCATTCTTTAGTTAAAACAGAGAGTAAAGTCCCACATTCCTCCGTTGAAAAAGGAGGGTCCTCCGACCAGACAGGTGTTAGTCTGGTGGGCTACTGCCCGATAGTTGACTTCGGGCTCTGGTATATGTTCTAATCGCGCGGAGAACTTTCATTGCGCGATGCGGGATTCTTGTAGTTCTTATTTGACGCCATAGATGGCGCTACAGAACCATGGGTTTCCATTTCTAAAATTTGACGTCGGCCCGACTGGGCTCCTAAGCTTTTACTATTACCTCTCTGAGGTGCGCGTAGAACTGTACACTCCTCTCTAAGAAAGGGAATGGATCATAACCTACCACGCGGGCGCAGTGCGGATTGGTGGATATCACATGTCTTCCAATTTTGGAATTTTGGTTCTAGGACATGCGAGTTTCCTCACGATGTTTTCCTTCACCGTTTTGAGAGCAGTGGTGATGAAATAAATTATACAAAGTAATGTGCCTGGCTAGGCTCAATTCGTAAGTCGGGGCTGTTACCACTCGGCCACCACTGGTCTCACTGCTCCTATTTCCTATCCAAATCTATGTCTACGTTGCACAGTTCCGACGCCTTGATGTCGATACCAGCCAACGCCGAAAACCAGCACTGTGAGCTCATCACATTATACAGCTTTATGCTGAGGTTTAAACTATCTTAATAATGATCTTACCTTTCTTAATAATGATTATGTTTGTTACCTAGTTTTAAGAATGCGTAATTTTTCGTGAAACTTCTTTCTTCTTTCTTTGTAAAAAAAAGTAAGAAAAAGTAGTTCTTTTTCAGTTCAGTTCCGTATTTTGAGTGCATAGATAAACATTTATATAAACACAGTACACCTTGATGTGTATTGATATTTGATTTGTATATATTCTACAACTGTCGCACCTATAACCTATATGTATGGCCTACCTATCTTAATAAAAAAAAAATAAGTGACATTTTTCGTTGTCTCTTTATAACTCAAAAACGGGCTCACCTATCTAAACCAAATTTTCAGGGTTTGTTCGGACTATTTAGTAGATGGTTTATGTGAAGTTTGCACAAAATCGGTCGAGCCGTTCTTCATTTATCACATTTTTCTGTTTCCGGGAGCGAAGCTGCAGGCAAAAGCTATAGTAAGCTATAAATATGAAAATAAAAACTTAGATACAGGATTACACCAGTAAAAAAAGAGAAAGTAGACTAAAATAGAAAACTAATGTTTTTTAAACTTTATCAAGACACTCTAACAGTCTAAGACAATACGTACGGTTTTAGTCAGTTCAGACTAATTTAGGTCACGACACAAAACTTGCAAAACATTGGACTTAGCAGCCTATATGGTTTTTACTACTGACACACTGGTCTCCTCTTATACAGCGGGCCGTAATCCAACACTCAGCCCCAGTGTGAGTTCATGGATGTTATACTTCCCAGAATTTTTAGTTCTCATGATCTTAACACGATCAATACCACAAAATCAACACTACTTCGTTCCCAAGATTCAACTCTTACGCACTTGCTAACCAGGCGCGTAGCTACCGCAGTCTCATGGATACGGGGCCCCGAAACTACAGAGCCCCGACCGTGTGTAATATTTTTTTATTATATTATTAATAGGCGCATAAACAATAGGGAATTCCTCTTAATGCGTTACATTTCATCCGTAGGCCATATCCGTCTGTCGAAAAGAAAACTAGCACCAAAGATTAAAAAATTACTGTGAATTACATTTCATACGTAAGTAAGTACATTTCTAATAAATTATCACGCTGATACCTCGTTCCTTGATAAACACGTAAAGTTGACGTCATACGTATCTACGTATGACGTCAAAGATCTCTTTGACAGTCGTTACAAATAAACAAACACAGTCAAACCAAGTAGTATTGTGTTGCCCCAGTAACTGGATTATATTCTATTCTGGCTGAGGTTTGATAGGCTGTTGCTCCAAGTGAAACCCGGGTATTCAGCCGCATCCAGATAGACTGGTGGTCGACCCCAAGATAGATGGTAAAAGGTAAGAGATATGATGAATCTATTTTTTTTTTAGATAGCCTTGCGTTTGACCACTATCTCACCTTAATTGGTAACCGATGATGTGGCCGACAATTGAGCACGCTTTTTTTTTCGGTTAGTAAAAGTCGGAGCAGGAGATAGCGACAGACTCTTACTGACTAAAAAACCAACGCGTTGCCTTCAGAAATGCGAAGCGCAAAGCCGAGCCTACCTTTCAGGAGTGAACTCTTGAGCCCAGTACGCCTCAATCCTACAGGGTCCCTACAAGGGCCCCATAGAAGTTAGCTACGCCACTGTTCCTAACGCTGATTCTTCAGAAAAGAATTTTTGTAACAATAATGTTTACCTAAATGGATCTGTCATTGTCGTGTGTCACTGAAGAGAGTGTTATTTTGTAAACAACCAAAGTTGTTGTTCTCGTATCGTGGTCTTCAGTCGACAGTCAGAGATTTGTTACCGGTACAAATGGACGGGAAGATTTTAGCCACCTTGTTGTTTTTAGTGCTGTGTCCTGTTTTCATTGTGAGTGTTTAAAATTATGTTTTTTTTTTCATTTGTATTTTTGATGTCAGTTCTGTCGTATTTCATTTCTACTAGTCGTGTTCTGGTTTAGTTGTGTTTATAGAAGCTATGAAGTTCGATTTGCCTTGTTTTGTTGATATAACAAAATGTTAATCGAAATATTTAATTATATATAAAAAGCCTATCTTATGTGCTATTCTAGGAAATGGTCCACCCCTGTGCTAAGTTTCATCGAAATTCATTTAACCGTTCATGCGTGAAAAAGTATAAAAACAATTAAAAAAAAAATAATATTAGTGTGATTTTGTCTCAATAATAATAACACACGTTAATTCCGATATTTAAAAACAAGTATTTGCTATAAACTTATGCTCAACTGCAATCCCACCTGATGGTAAGCACAATCGTTGATGGTGAAGCGCATTAGTTGGTAATGGTGGTGCTTGGTGATGGTGATGGTGATTATGATGCCATCAAGCCGATTTCGGCCACAATGACCGCATTCTTTGGCTTTTCATGGTGACTCAGATATGCTTCTCTGTCATGAGCTTTCATGTGACTTGCATATCCACCCTTGCCCGAAAAACTCTGAGCACAGAGCGGACATGTCAGAATACGATGGTGGTATTTATAAGGTCCTTAAAGCAGAGTTGTAACTAGGGCGGGAAGAGCGGTGTCCAGACACAGGTATCTAGAGGGGTGCGAAAATTGTATATCTAGTTAGTTATTTTTTTTTAATGGCTTGGTTAGAGAGACAAACATCATCAGCCTTATTAGTGTTCCCACATCTGGGACACTGGCCTTCTCTCTAGGAGAGGGATTGAAGATAATGGGCAATTGAAGCACTCCAGCGGACCCCGGGCACCGAGGTGAAAGCCAAGGTGTGCAACCGGGACTGGCGCTGAGATGATGATGAGGCACTCCAGTATGTAAGACTTTTTTGGAGACCTATGACACAAAAAGAAAAAGATACACGTCTATTTTTACATGTCATATTTCACCCTTGCTTCCCAGAAGCCACGCCATCACCACCAAAAAAAGTATGTTACACACTAACCTAGCAGATAAAACTAAAAGCGTGTAAAAGTGTTATAGCGCAGTGCCACAGTGCGTTAAGCTTTTGAGTAAAGCCTGATAGATCCTGTCAGTTTGTTCATCCAGGCAACAGGTCAACGGCAGATAACTGAATATATATTTTTCAGATCACTATTCGTATATATTCCCAATGACCTGGTAGAGCCGACCTTGTAATTGTTTATTTTAAATAACTTTTTTAACAAATTTCTGTTTCCTTCTGGGGCCAAGAGTTGATGCGAAAGCGGAACACTGGGCCCTGGAACTAAGGCAAGAAGGAACGGTGGATATTTTAGTCAGGAGTCTGACACTATCTCCCGCTCCGCCTAAGTCTGGGATTCGTCATTCAATGATTTTTACCACCATAAAAAATCCTAATTTCTGTGTGTTGTCGGAGTTCCGCGGTAACTGTTTCAAACATTTGCACAGCCTATCTTTTATAAACTCATGAGTCTGTATTGGTATGACAATTTCACACCGGGTCCTGATACAGACCACGGGCCGAAGCGAGAAGGAATCGCAGGCGGTCGCTCCTACTGCAAAGCAGTAATGCTAGCGAAGGATGCCTCCTTCGCTTCGCGTGATGGAGCGAGAACCTTTACTCCATCGTAGGACGAGGAATGGTTAGCTCGCAATCTGTCTGGCCTTTTGGACCAAGGTCGAATAATCGACAACAAGTAGTTCTCAACACGCAGCTAAACAACATGACAGCAAAAGCAAGGCCCAATAGGACCGAAGCCTGCTGGAGTCGTGGGTTTACTTAAGTTTTCTTTAGTCAGTAAAAGTCTGTCTCGCTCCGCCTAAGAGTGAGACGAATCATTGAATATTTTCCCACAGGCATTTATATCGGGCTGTATTTAAAATACCATATTTTGTTCACAGTCAGCATGGTCAGACAGAGAAGAGAGGAGAGACACCCGTGCAATAGATCGGGTCCCTCGTAGATCGGTCCACTACCACACGAAGAGACATATGCTGCCGGAACCCGACGCCAAGAGAAGATCGATCACCACTCCACGGGCTAGAGAGACCAGGAAAAAGGTATGCTGATGTTTTTTTTTTAAAAAATTCCGTTTCATTTTTCGTTCTTATAAAAAAATCTATAACATATTTTTAATTCCTGTGATTTTTTTTACTTTTTTGTGTTAAAAACCTTTTTTGTTTTGTTTTATTTAGTTTTAAGTTAAGTTTGATGGTATGCCAGCGAGTTGACCGTTTAAATCATCAGTCATTACCGACCAAATAACTTTATAATTTAAATAAATAACAAGAGTCTTTCATCAATACAATCCAATATTTATTGATGAACAATGTTTCCATGATTACTAAATTTGTCGAACTTATTTACGTCACGCCTGTAACCACAAATCAGTATAGTTTCTTTGTTAAACTTTGTATGGCGTCATCAAGTACTGATATACTGATGAATACACTTGTTTAAACACGACTAACTTAACATTAATGTTTCAATAAATTTTAAATGTCTTTTTAGGAGTATCATCATTATAACTTTTCCCGTTCTGAATAGAGTGAGAGGGAGAATGTGCCCTGTCTCTTGCCACTTAAGTTTTGCGATTTATTGTGCTACTTTTCTCTGTTCTCCTACTTCAGTTACCATTTCTGTTCAATCCAGGGCCTCGGCAACTTTTTCTCACTACCCTGCAGCTTTGACTTTTGGAGCTGACCGTGATTTCCCACCGCAACTAGCAAAACTCAATCAAATCAACTTTTACCTTTCTTTCCAGCCATCAGGACACCTGACACCCTTAGAAGAAGACGACATTGACAACGATGAAGTTATCTCCGTAGCCATTGGCCCTCCTCCAATCCGACCTAAATACGACAAGGTACACTGGAAGCATCCTCCTAAAACAGTCACCCAGAACGTTTCCAACGCAACAGCAACTAACATAGTCAAAGATATCATTATACAACTCGGCAGAGAATTCTTGACAAGACAAGTAAGCGAAGATTTTATATTTGGACAATATATCGGCAATGCAATGAAAAATTTGACAGCAGAAAATAAACTTAGGATGCAACATGAAGTTCTAGAACTAGTACTTAAGTATCAGAAGCTTAATAAAGCAGCTGATGTGGTCAAAACAGAGGAGAAGACCAGTACCACAACATCGACTTTACTGAAAGATAATAAAATTGAGAGCAAAAAGCTTGCTTCCCCTACAAATGAGACAGAAGACACTTGGCCTGACTTCTCGAATCTGGCTAAAATAGTCGGTTAATACAAAACTATTTTTTTTTATTTGTTACTCTACTCTTTTTGTTATTTTATTACACTGTTTTTAATTTAACAAGTGTTTTATTTAATGTTTTATGTTCAATATTTTTCGCTCTTGTTCTTATAAAATTACTATCGCTTCCTACGCTTAGATACTTTCTAGAGTTTTCCAGATAAATCCTCACATTTTTGGGGTTCAGCACCAAAAAAGTTACCATCTAAACCCTATGACTATGCATCCGATATTCGTCCTTTTGACGAGACTGTAATATCTCACAATAAGTACTCGTAACTAAACAGTTATTTATTTTTACTATTACGGATAGGCTCGCGTTTGACCACTATCTGACCTGATGCTAAGCGAAAATATAGTTGACGATTTTTTTTATGGTTGGAAAAATCATCGAATGACGAATCCCGCCCTTGGGTGGAGCGGGGGACAGTGTCAGACTTCTACTGACTAAACGACCCAGCGTTCTTTCCTGCCTTAGTTCTAGGACCCTGGTATTCCGCTTTCGCATCAAACCTTGGTCCCAAAAGACTTTGACCCTGTTGGGCCCCTACTATTGCTGACCACTCCTTGAGGCGTGCAGGAACAGTGCGCGCCGATAGTTGGCAATGGAGCACGTTTGACTAGAAATAACTTGTAGCGAAATCTATGACGTCACATCAGTACATAGTCTAAAACAAAGTCGCTTCCCACTATCGGTCCCTATGTACGCTAAGAGCTTTAAAACTAGGCAACATATCAACAACAGATTTTGATGTGTTTTTTTTTTTAATAGAAAGAGCGACTCAAGAGGAAGGTTTATATGTATAATCGGAAAACACAGATACTAGTAGGGAATTCGACTCCTTACCTGGCAGGCAGGCACATGGATTTTCAGAGTGTATTTCTATAGACTCAATAAAAAATAATCGTACGGAACCCTTCATATATAAGGCAAAATAGTTACGTGAAGTCTCATTTATTATTATAATCCTTACTGGCTGACAAAGGTTGAGGGTCGAAAATTGTGTGTATTCGCAAACTGTCCTTATATCTGACCGCAGTGTTTGACTTGAACCCGGGAGCCCGGGGGACTCGACTCAAATCCCGGATTAAAGAAACAAGGTAGATAAATGCTAAGGGTACTTCGAACTGCTATTCTTTTAAATGGAAGGAAGAAAAAGTAACGGTAGGATAGCAAAATACAATCGTTAATCTAACAAAAAATTATTAACAACTGCATAACTTATATTTTGAAAATCGGTTTTTCTGGTTTTGTTTTTTTAAGTTATAGTTAGTTTTATTAAGTTATCTTGCACTATTGAGTGTTTTTTTTTTAATTGAAGACGGTTGTTATATATTTTATGCTTTTTAAGTTCAACTTTTTTCTCAGCTTAACCTAAAACATATGCAAGTTTTATGGTATTTTTTTTTATTTTTATGGTAGGTAAAAATCATCTAATGACGAATTCCGCCCGTGGGCGGAGCGGGAAACAGTGTCAGACTCTTACTGACTAAAAAACCTACCCCGTTCCTACATTGCCATCTATACCAGGGCTAGAGCCTTCCTTTCAGACGCGAACCCTCGGCCCCAGTTGGCTTCGACCCTTTTGCAGGGTCCCTACGCTTTGTTGACAACTCCTTGAGGCGCGCGGGAACAGTGAAGTTCTATGGTAATTGAGTCCTACTCCTTTTGCCGTCCAAGGATTTGAAGTTTAAATTCATGAGTGTTTAATCTTACTAATATTATAAATGCGAAAGTTACGATGTTTGGATGTTTGTTACTCAATCACGCCAAAACGGCTGGACGAATCTGTATGAAATTTGGCACAGGCATAGGCTACACTCTGGAATAGGACTTAGGCTACTATACTATTTTTATCCCGGAAACCCCAACACCAACCCCAATACCACGCGAGTGAAGCCGCGGGCAAAAGCTAGTGTTAAATAAAAAACTTGTCTTAAATGTCCACAAAATCGTCCTCTCACATTTGAAGTAACGTCCCTCCTCTTTCTAAAGCCCTCAAGCTCACCTTGCCTTGCTAGTGTGTACCAATGAAAATATATCTAACTAGTGTAATCGCATTACTCCTAATAGGATTATGGCTAGCGACTAGTGAACGAAACGTTCTACAGTCGCAATTTTGATACTAGGTATACTCGGATTCCATTATTTTGTTTCGTCTCGCTTTGTTTTGGGATTTGGCTGAAACCAGCTTGTGGTCCGTGGTCGTATTTCCAAGAGATTTTCACAAAGCTCGTTCAGTTTGCTATTCATTTTTAACATTGCTTGATTAGGTTTTGGTTCTCGTAATTTAGGACAGTGACAAAAGATTTTTAAAAAGTTTTTTAGGCGCTTAAAAGGTCTGATTTTATTCAGCGCCTCATATGAACGATAAAGCGAGCAACCGAGATGACTGGAGGGAATGAAGGGAGGCCTTTGCCCAGCAGTGGGACAGCACAGGCTAGCTATAATAATAATACGAATTTGGCTTCATTTTAATTGCTAAGTTAGCTTATTGAGGTCGGTGAGATACATAGCATTTAATTCCACATTTACACACTATGTTTAAATATGTATGTATATATCTAATGGGTATTTTATCTAGTTAAGTTTTTTTTTAGTTTTGGCTGATTTGTAATTGGCGTGGCAGTATTGCTAAGAGAGAATTTCCCAAAAATTAATTCCCTAAGGAGAGAGAAGAAAACTTGAGTCAAAAGTTTGTATCCCACAGCTGTGAAAAGGCCACCCTCCACTTCTTTCATTGTGTCCGACTCCACTTCTTGCTAATATCTAAGGAAAGACATATACATAAGTCGTCGCCTCATCTCCTACGTGGTCTGCCGGGGCCCCTTCGTGCAATTTCAGAGCACCAATTTTGTGCCTTACTGGCCCACCGCTCAATCAGCATGCGGCAGACAACTAGGCCAACGGGACACTATGAAAACATCATCCAGAGACCTAGAACGAAGGCAAAGAAGGAACAAGAGTATGTTATTTAGTCAGTAAAAGTCTGACACTATCGCCCGCTCCACTCAAAGGCGCGGAGCTGTCATTATATGATTTTTACCCACCTAAACATGTCCAGTCCATTCTCACTTAAAGTGACCAGCCTTCAGCATTACGTAATTGAAGAAAATATTCCAAAATAAATTTTCTTTATATTCTTTATTGGACAGCATACTACCCCGCTAGCCTTGACAACGCCTAATGGGCACAAAGCCAAAAGGATATCCAACTGCCCGTGCTACGGAAGACAGCAAATCTAGTGGGTGTATTTGGTAAAATATTCTATTATGTATTTGTATTCCTGGAACCATTATCCTCATAACTTGTGAGAATTAATCTGATAAGTGTGTAGGGGTTAAGGGGGCAATCATCCAATAACTATTTTTTTTTTACTGTTATAAACAAGTGCTTGACAGCGAACCATTGTGATGGTAGACAGTGATGCAATCGTTGACGGTAAAGAAAGAAAAGAAAAGAAAGAAAAGAAAGAAAAGAAAAAAGAAAGAAAAAACGTTTATTTGTGCGAGAGTATAGCATACAATAAAAAACAAAAACAACTAAATAGGTAATAATACAAAAAAAAAAAATAATAATAATAATGCAACACACCCGCACAAAACGGCTGGTGCTCAGCAAAAGCTGGGGCTCATGTGTGAAACAGAGCCACAGCGCTGATTTTCAGCACCAGCCGAATTCGACGGCAGACGCTGCCCGATTACGCTGCACTTATTTAAATAAACTAACAAACAAAATAAAAACAAATAAATTATTTAACATACATAAAATCAAAAAAGAAAAATACAAAATTACAAAAAAAAAAACAAACTTAAAAACTTAAAACATAAAATAGTCGATTCGATCGATATACGATCGATTTAAAGACATTTAGTCTGTGGCACAACACATTACATTATGGTAACAAAATGGTGACCGTGCTAAGAAAGAACTTCGGATATGACGATTTAGAGTGCCAAGAGTATTATATAATGGTAAACAAAACTCACTCAACCCGCTCAATCTATTTGTGTACAAAAGTGTTGATGAGTGAAATTGTGTGATGAAATTCTTGTAAGTAGCAGTGTAAAATGTGCCCAGATGACAAACACGTGGTGACAAAGCTAGCAAACCAGCAAAATGCTTCAAAAACAAGTATCATTTAAAAAGACAAGAGAAGGAAAGTCCACCAGTTTATTAGTTTATTCATTCGAGCGATAGTGTTAAATTTGAATAGAGAAAATTATTTTCAAGCGCGAAGTCGCTTATAGAAAGAAGCCTGCACAATATTTTTCCATTTCTCTGTATTGCACATAAATATACTTATATTTTTTATTTTCATGCAGACTTTTGTCCGCTAACCGAAGTTAATAGTTAGACATAACACTCCAACTTTTAGCATAGCATAATCAGCCTAGTAATGTTCCCACTGTTGAGTTTCAGGACTCCTCTAGGAGACCAAAAAGTTATAATATTATCCACCAAGCGGCCCCATGCCGGATGTTTTGATTCACCGTTTTACAACAGTGGTGGTGAAATAAATTACAAAAAATAAAAAATCCTGCCTGGGTTTGACCTACAACTTGTAAGTCTATATTTATTATTGTAAGTCATAGCGCTACGGCATCTATTGATCAACAAAAAATATTATAATGTGTATAAATAAACGTAAATAAGCCGACTAACGAAAGAAGAGTGCGTTCACAATTTGCTTCTACGTGAAATAAAAAATAAAACAAAAGAACAATAACTAAACAATCATTCTTAATTTAATTATTAGGTAAATTAAGAAAAACTGGTAAAGCCAAGGCATCCTAGAATACAGCTGACAAAGTACATTTCACCAGAAATTACGTGGAGGCATTTCAGAAGCTACGAATATCTCTTGTGACAACAGTTACACAGCAAAAAGTAATTAGAGACACAATCAAAAAAGCAATCCTCACGTCTTAACAATTACATCTAAACGAACACAGCTACACACTAAATCCAGTAGATCTCGACAGATGTTTACATAATTACTGCTGCTAACATTTATGCAGGTAGACCCGAGTGAAGTGCTCTAACTAATGGCCCGACGTACTGCCCTGTTATTTTAAATTGCTCAACTCCCCGAGACAGTCGCGAAAATTGCTCCAAAAGCGAAAATTCTATCTGCTACCCTCGAAACTGAAATTGCGGTAACTCAAAAAATTTTAAATTTAGTTTAGTTTTATATCGTTTTTCTACATCAAATGGGTTAGTCTAAATACATAGGTAATTTTGTTGAAATATTATAAGAAAAATACTATTGTTTGTGATTTCGCTCTTGTAGCTCAATTTTGCTCTTTTTTTGAATGGAAAATCATCAAATACCTTCTACTCATTACAAAACAATTCTAATTCATTCATTTTATTTACACATTTTTTTTCTAAGATGGGAAATATCACGGCAGGTTAGGGCGTGTCAGATTTTTATTAACTAAAACCACAACTATGTATGGTATGTACCTTTTTTGCCTTTAGTGTTCCTGAATCACGGGTTTGACTTTCCGAAGCAGCCCGATGGCCCATTGACACTGACAAACCTCTACGACTGTGCACACATTTCTTTGAGGTACGCGTGGAAAACTATGCGCCGTCAACATAAAAAATTTTAATTAATTAACTCGAAAAAGAACCCGTGGGCAGATATTTATTTCAAGAAATATATTTTGTCAAAATCCTTTTTTTTCGAAACTTAATTTAATTGGGTTACGGTAGTTTTGGCTTTCAAATGGAAGTTTAGTTCCTTGTTTAAAAATGTGCTGCTTAATTTTCGGGGCTGATGAATTTTTCACGCCAACGGACACCCGAGTCGCTTTGTGTGGTAAAGATATGAGCATTGGAATTAAAATAATTCAGGTGCTTTCCTTTTGGCTGCTTTTCTCGTATTGCAGCTGAATTTTATGGTGCAATATTATATTCCGTAGTTTGCATCTTTGGGTGAATGGTTTATGGTATATTTAAGTATAATAATAATATATAATAAGTCCGGAGGTTCCTCTCTCAGGAGCCCTGACCACTGGTAGTTTGGACCCTGTTCCCGATGCCGATGGGCTACTATTTTTTATATTTCGAAATGTTTCTTTTTTTAAATAAAATTTATTTAACATGTTTGAAATGAAATAAATAATAATATAATATATTCCACAACTGTCACACAAAATCTTCTAGTCCCAACCTAAGCAGAGCTTGTGTTATGGGCACTAGACAACTGATAAACAAACATATATTTGTAAATGCGTACATACGAGTATTATAGGTAGAAAGAAATAAATAAACGTGCATTTTGTTCTTTATATCGACTGTAAAATTTATGATTGAAGTATTATGATTTCAAGCTTGCAAGACTTTAATTATTACACACACTCCTGATTTTTGTACATAGAAGTCTTGGAAATGGAAGAAAATCTGCTCATTGGAATAGCTTAAATTTTTTGTTTAAAAAAGATATTACATATAAAGACAATAATTTATTTTATTATAATTTGGTAACTAACGTTACTAAACAATTTCTAACATGAAAAGATTTTTTATATTCGCGATTAAATGTTTGCTAGCAAATGTTTACTAACGTTACTAAACATTTTCTAACGGCAATGTGGGAGCACCATGACGTTTCTTCATCTTTAAAAATCCACGCGTTTTGATAAAAATACTATAAAAATACTATAATAATTCCGTATATCAAAATATTCTCAGAAAAATGTAATTTTCAGTGAATAAATGAATTAATAATTTTCAAGACCCGAACTGTAGGCGTACGCAAGCCCACGCCCACGGTTCCGGACGCTCAAGCGTCTCTTATATTAGCAGCTGAGGCACGAGGATAAGACGTACTATGTGGATATGATTTGATTACCTCATTTCATTCATTGGTCTTGTGGTCGCGGCTATTGAGCATGGCGGTTCGATTCCCAGATCGGCCAAAAAATGCTATTGGGTTTTTCCATTAGGAATTACTCTATAGTTGCTCGAAGTTCAGAAGATGGTGTTATCCAAAAGTTGCCTCGAAAATTACTTGTTTTTTAATAGATATAAACTAGTGCTTGCAACCCCACCTGATGATAAGCAGGGATGCAATGAACCTATTCACTGAAGCCTTAAAGACACCTAAATTATAATCGAACGAAAATACCGCAGTTAGCAAACTGTTCCAGTCCCTTGATGTACGCGGTATAAACGACGAGGCAAACGCTTAGTCTGGACCGTAGATGTCTCATCTGCATAAGTAAACACGTTGGTCCTGCGCGTAAACTCTCTTTGGATGAGTCGCTCTTTTTATCCCATTGGACTAAGAGAATGAAGCAACAGAAAGTTCAACTGTATTGGCGCACATACTAGTGCACTATAATATCTACTACATCATCATCAGCCTTTTTGATGTTCCCACTGCAGGGACACAGGCCTCCTCTCTCTAGGAGAGGGAATGGGCCATAATACACCACGCGGACCTTGTGCGGATTGGTGGATATCACATGTCTTCGAATTTTTGGTTCTAGGACATGCCGGTTTCCTCACGATGTTTTCCTTCACCGTTTTGAGAGCAGTGGTGATGAAATAAATTACACAAAGTAATGTGCCTGGCTGGGTTTGAACCCGCGACCTACGACTCGTAAGTCGGGGCCGTTACCACTCGGCTACCACTGCTCCCTAAATCTATCTATATCTACTACAATACTAATCTATATCTACTACATACTTAGCTAATATATCTGTTGCGATGGACCACCGTGATCTAAATACGGTCAGGAGGATTATTATGCAGGTACGATGAACCAAAACATCGCCTCCTCGGAAAGCTTGACAAATCACCGACCCTTGCAGTTCAAGAATCACCTTTTTTAATTAATGAATTGATGAAGGATCAACCCAAAGGTGCTAATCTTCAAGTCCCATACGAGTATCATTCAAACAATGGAATCCAACTAATCCATTAAACTCGCTAGTTTCGAACTTCCTCCGAAATACAAATATAAGGATATAATTATGTCTACAAAGTTTTGGAAGCGTAACCCAAAAGTCTGATAAATAAATAATGAAGAGAAAGTAGGGAAGTTTAAGGGTGAAGACAAACAGATAGTGCGGGGATAAAACACAAACTCGGACTCAAACAGGACAATATTGGACCTTCTCATTGATTTGGACCTGTGCGAAAGTTTGGAGGGTACCTTCAAGCCGGATTACTATTTTTAGAACTAGGGATAAGCTTGGGTAGGTGATATACGCCCCAGATGCCGCAGGGGCTCGAGTTTGTGGGACCTAGAGCAATAGGTAGCTCGCTGTCTGATCGTCTGGTAACGGTCAAGACCAAGCCAGGTCGTCGACGGCGCGCTCTGTTCCCACACGCCTCAAGGAGTTGTCAGCAAATGTAGAGGCCCAACTCTAGGGCCGAAGACTATTGGGGCCCCGGTATGAGGGCTAAGAAGGAATGGGGTGGATGGTTTAGTCAATAAGAGTCTGACAACTGTTTTCCGCCCCGCCCATGAGCGGGATTTGTCATTAGATAATTTTTACCACCATAAAAAAGCTTAGGTAGGTGATGCTTATAATGTGAATATAACTCATTATTTTTTTTCAATTTATACATTATTTAATAGCTCATATTAAACAATGATGATGATGATGGGGGCTTTTCATTGCCCTACTCAAGTGTTTGCAGGCCAACTCCCGACCACCTTGGGCACCTTGAGCGCAGGCTCACATACGAAGAGTCATGAATAACGTGTCGTCCGATAAGAACAGAGTCATGTCGACGACGTCTCGTAATCCAAGCGCAAACAAATGACAAGAAAATAGACATGTAGCGACATCTATGGCGTCGTATAAGAACTGTTAGAAAAGTATAAAATCATGCATCGTCCAATTAAAGTTTTCCGCGCGATTTGAACATATACGACAGCCTAAAATCAGCTATATATGTATATCCAGCGACGGTTTTGCTGACAACTTTTAAATGCGCGTGGAACAAAATGTGTCAGCAAAACAGTAGGGGCTCAATAGAGCCAAAGCCTACTGAGGGCATGAGTAGAATTCAGAAAGGAAAACCAAAGTGTGGATTAGAGGAGAAATTGAATTGAATTGTGTAAAATCAAAATATGGTACACAAAGGCAAACGGTCTGACATAGACTCTCGATCCACCTTAGAGTGCATTCTTGGGACCAAGGGTAAATGCGAAAGCGTATTACCAGTGCTCCAGAATCAAGGCGAGAAAGGAACGGGATAGGTGGTTTAGTCAGTAAGCGTCTGACACTGTTTCCCACTCCGCTCAAGTGCGTCATTCGATGATTTTTACCTACCATAATAAAACCTTAGAATGCAAGAACCCATTACATTCTTACCACTTAAAAAGAAACAAATATGTAAAATTCTTTCTTTTTTTTTACTTAAAGAGGACACAAAATATAGAGCGATAAAATTTTTCACAAGAACTTCAAAAAACCAGCTAAATAAAATATGACATACACGCTATTATTTCGACAAAGCCTTTCACAAAACCGGACACTCAGCGAACAATAAAAAAAAGCAAAAGAACAGACTGAATCGCAAGAAAAACTAGTTATTCGTTTGCTGTACACAAAGCTACAATATGGCGCTGCGTCCATTACACGATTAGGGTTCCGTCGGCCGCGAGCTTTTAACACTTTGAATGCAACAAAGGAACCCTAATTTCGTTATTGTCAGTATTGTGTCTGTTGAATTTATTTCGTACTAGTTTTGGTCAGCGGCTTCGCCCGCGTACATAAAATATAGCCTATGTCACTCAGGAGTGCTTGCTTAAAGCTTTTTTAAAAAAGAAAGATCTGGGAACCTAGATAAATATTATCTAAATCCAAATATCACCATAATATGGTTGAAATATGCTCGACTTGCAAATGATTTTGGTATTACGTTTGTATGGATAAATCGTCCCGAACCGGTCTCTTAAACTCTTGAGTCCCAAAGGAACTCGGGCGTTCACACACCTATTGTGTTTCTATTGTGTTTATAATTATGTTATTCAAAAGATTAAATCAAACGCCGTAAAGAAAAACCAGTCATCTTAAAAAAAGTAAAGATTTTTTTAGTTTTCAATAATTTTAATTAAGTAAGTAAAGAGAAAGGCAAATAAGTTCGCTAAAAAATTTCGAAAAAACTGCAGTGGCAGTGTTCATTAAAAAGCAACCGAATACAGTCCATTAAAACATTTTAAAGTTTAATTCTCGTTAAAATACATGACTTTTCAATTAATTAATTAACTGAAATCATTGAAAGCAGACTCGAGCCATTAATGTTTTATTTTGGAAATATTAAATTAACTTTACTTTATAAAGCTACTTTTCCTTATTGATGTTATTATTTTGAAGGAGAATATTAATAACCCTACTATTTATTTTAATGTTGTTTTGATGCTTACATTTTAAATACATAATCAATTTACATCATCGGTCAACTTAAATGTACTAATGAAATTGATAAAGCATCATATCATCGCTGCTTCTAATGCCCAAAGGATTTCTTTATAGTGGGCAAAAATCATCCAATCTGCTCTTGGGCGGAGCAGGAAACAGTGTGAGACAAGAGTCTATAAAAGTAAGAACTGACTAAACAACCTACCCCATTCCTACGTTGCCATATACCAGGGTCAGAGCCTTCCTTTCAGACGCGAACCCTTGGCCCCAGTTGACTTCGACCCTCTTGCAGGGTCCCTACGATTTGCTGACAACTCCTTGAGGCGCGCGGGAACAGTGCACGCACTTCCTGACTGTATAGTATACAATCATGAAGTAAAAATCTAATTTTTACTTCATGTATATAGTATAAACTGATGGACTACCTAATGGTGCTATTCAATCCTCAGCTGCTGGTTTAGGACGCACACAGCACATGCGGCGGCTGCACGACTGTTTTTCTTTAGCAACATAAATTTCACGAACAGCCGCAGCCGACTTCAGAATGTTTTCACAGAAATCCATACTATTACGTAGAAGTTTAGTCGTGCTGCTGCAGCCGGCTTCGTGCTGCCCGCATCCGCAGCCTGCAGACGAGGTTCGAAAAGCACCTTTACAGCCGCATCCACCCTTCTTGGGATTTGCGAGTCATACGGAAAATATTTTTGAATAAGTTACTTCTGGCGTGCTCCATTATCGACAGCGTCCTCGGTTTCCATCAGGTGGGACAGTAATTAAACGCGATCCTATGTATAATAAATTTAAAAATATATATATATTGGTTTATTTTATTTTATTTGGGAAAACAAACGTATGAATAAATGTACGTTCCACTACGTTTCCACATATTACTGAGTTAGATACAGGGTAAAATGAACATCAACATAAATAACAATTAGAGTAATACAATTTTTTCGCTATCTTAAAATCTAATGATTAAGAAACTACTTATATAATATAATTTAGAAATTATAAACGTTTCGAGCTAGGCGTTTGATAATTTGTTTTTTATATTTATGTTTGGATAGGGCGAATACATCGATATCATTAAAATGGTTATTGTAGGCTTTAACTAACCTGTGCAGCGGCGCTCTTTCTCCCGCATTTGTTCGACAGGGAGTTGTAGCAAACAGTGGATAGGAGCGCGCCTCTCGTCTTATTACCGTTCTAGGTACGATGTAGCTTATTTTGCTAATTAGTTCAGGGCAATCAAATCTATTATGTACAAGTCCATGGAGCATCATTCCTTGGAGCAACAAGCGTCTAGAGCGCAATGTCAATAATTTAAACTCATTCAAGGCGTTATTATAACGTAACGTTTAACTTATGTACCACGTGATACTTTCAATACATTTTGTAGTGCCCCAATTCCAAGTGTGTCCTCAGTGAGATAGAGGAGATAGTGGTCAAGTGAGAACCTTTCAACAATAAATTTAAAAAATACCAATACTGCGCGCACTCAGCTCAATGCGGACTTTTTCAAAAGTGCGGATTGTAATAGGTGGTATATTTTTCTTTTTTTATAGTGTTTGTTAGTGATCCTAAGTTTTCTACTACTTTTCCAATGTCTACCCGTGAGAACCTATAACTGGCTTAATGTTTCCTATAAAATTGTTATCCTTTTGTTATAGCTGTTGGTTCTTTAATTCTTTATTGTTCACCAAACAGTATATAAAAAATAGGATTACAATATTTATGTACAAAGGCGAGCTTAAGTCAAAGTTGAGTTTTCTTCCAGCAAACCTGACCTGTGTGATGGCAAGAGATCAAAAATTTTTAGGTAAGAACCAGTGTACAATTTAAAACAAAAAAAAAATGGCTAATGGATAGCTGTTGGTTCTCCTTCGAATAAATAAATACTCGTTTATAAAAAAAGAATATTCTCATTTATCTATTTGACTACCAAAAACAATAATTGATCTATACAGGAGCGGTGTCTAAGCTCACCGTAATTAGGGGTCTAAGTGTACGTGAGACCGGTTTTAGGGAAAGAGGCTCTAATTAGGGTCGTTCTAAAACTTTATAATTGGACTCTTAGCCTGACCTTTCCGCCGTTAAGTTGAGGGCACACTGTCTAAAATTCATGGGGATTAACTACTTGAGATTTTGAATGAGGACTTTTGAAGACGTGTCACATCAAAAAGTGATAGGACACGTCTTCATGGCGTAAATGGGGTGAACATGGACTTTTCCTCTACTTGGCTATTATCGATCCAGCATTCTTCAACCGAATTGACAATTATTTAAACTAGGTATTTATTTAAAATAATATTGTCGACTTGATTTATTTATTTTTATCTTACATCTTATCTTTACAGGTTTTACAAATAATGCAATTAATATATTATATTTACGTTTTTTGTACACTGACCGCCCCAAATCTATCTCCTTTCATTTTAGTCCATCCTAAGGTTGTCTGTCAGAAATTGCCCTGTGCGATAAGACCGCCCATTGTACACTTAGTTTTTATATTTGTATATCCTGTCCACATTGTGGTGTACAATAATGATTATAATAAATAAATAATGCATTCCTTGTGAATTCACCCAGAGTACACCAAAACTTGATAATTTTTCGTAATGATGGCTAATTTTATTCGAGTTGGATTTAAATATGGGAAGATTTTTTTATATTATTTCGTTTCCCCACGCTAGGATTATCCAGTATAGTGAAACGCGACGCGGCAATGCCCCGTCTCCGCCCAGGACGTGCCCGACGCCAGGTGTACTGGTGGTCGCCAGAGCTTGCGACGCTGCGCGCCGCATGCAATGCTGCGCGTCACCGGTATACCAGACACCGCAGGCGCCGCTTCCGCCCGCCGGATGCGGAGGCCGTAGAGGCGGAGCTGTATGAGGGATTCAGGGTGGCAAAGCGCACCCTCCGATCGGAGATAAAGCGGGCCAAAGACGAGGCCTGCAAAGCGTGGCTGGGGACGCTCAACGCTAATCCGTGGGGACGCCCATACAAGTTGGTGCGAGAGAAACTCCGCCCATGGGCTCCCCCGTTGACGCAGAGTCTCCGGCCACCGATCGTGGAGGGTGTGGTGAGCGCTCTGTTCCCTGCGCGGGGGGACCACTCCCCCCCGCCCATGGCTCCGCCACCAGCGGTGTCTGACGTGGACCACGTCAGCGACGACGGTACCAATGCTCCGGAAGTGACCGAGGTAGAGATGAGAGTGGCGGTACGCAGGATGGGTGCGAAGAATACCGCCCCAGGACCAGACGGCTTGCCTGGAAAGGCTTGGGTCCTGGCCATGGAGGCTCTCGGGTCTCGATTGGGGGGGCTCTTTAGCGCATGTTTGGAGAGGGGCCAGTTCCCACTTCCCTGGAAGACGGGAAAACTGGTCCTCGTTGCGAAGCCGGGGCGCCCTGCGGACTCTCCGTCCGCGTATCGGCCCATTGTGCTGCTTGACGAGGTGGGCAAGCTCTTTGAAAGAGTCATTGCAGACCGCCTCGTCAAGCACCTAACACTGAAGGGGCCTGATCTCGCGGACGACCAGTTCGGGTTTCGCAGGAGGCGCTCCACGGTGGACGCCATCATGCGCGTGCGAGCCCTCACGACGGGGGATGCGGTGTCCCGGGGCAGGTGTGTCTTGGCGGTGTCGTTGGACATTGCCAACGCCTTTAATTCCCTGCCCTGGAGTTGCATTAGGACGGCACTCCGGTATCACCGGGTGCCCGACTACCTCTGTCGTACAATCGAGGCCTACCTGTCCGACAGGTACATAGTCTACCCCGGTCACCAAGGAGATTGGAAACGGCGAGAGATATCGTGCGGTGTCCCACAGGGATCGGTACTAGGACCGCCCTTGTGGAACATCGGGTACGACTACGTGCTGCGCGCCGACCTCCCCGTAGGGGTCAGCGTGGTCTGCTACGCAGACGACACGCTGGTCCTAGCGCAGGGAAGGTCGTACCAGGCGGCGGTCGAACTAGCGACACGTGGGGTTGCGACAGTCGTTGAGAGGATCCAGCAGTTGGGACTCAAGGTGGCACTGCACAAGTCCGAGGCCATGTGCTTTCACGGCCCTCGGAACGCGCCACCAACGGGTTCCCAACTAACGGTAGAAGGAGTTCACATCGGCGTCGGGTCGACGATGAAGTACTTGGGACTTGTCCTCGACAGCCGATGGAATTTCGAGGAGCACTTCCGACGTCTGGCCCCCAAACTCAATCGGACGGGGGCTGCTCTCAAGCGGCTCCTGCCGAACCTTGGGGGTCCAGACGCCTTCTGCCGGAGGCTCTACGCCGGCATCGTCCGGTCCATGGCCCTTTATGGGGCACCAGTGTGGGCGCCGACGCTGCGTAAACGCCCGGCGGCCCAGCTGAACGCCTGCCAGAGGGTCATGGCCATCCGGATGGTGCGGGGATACCGCACGGTGTCCCGCGAGGCGGCGAGCCTCCTTGCTGGCATACCACCATGGGATTTGGAGGCAACAATCCTTGCACGCATGCACGACCAGCGCGTGGAGATGCAACGCCGGGGCGAAGATCCGCTGCCCGAACATGTCGAGGCGTGGCGGAAGGAGCTCCGGCGAGATCTCATGATGAAGTGGAAACAGCGACTGTCGCAACCCAGCGCTGGGCACACCGTAATCTCAGCGGTAGTGCCCCTCTTTTAGGCGTGGCTGGATAGACCTCACGGCGTCCTCACTTTCCGCATGACGCAGGTTCTCACCGGACATGGGAAGTTCGGGAGATTCCTGCACCGGATTCGTGCGGAAGAGACGTCCGGGTGTCGCCACTGTGAGGCGAGCCCGGAGGACACGGTGGAGCACACGGTGGAGGTGGTGGAGGTGGGAGGTCCTGCTTGGGAAGAGCATCGCCGTGTCCTCGTGGGGGTGATCGGCGGCGGCGACCTCTCGCGCCAGGCCCTGGTTCAGGCCATGGTCCGCAGCGAAGAGGAATGGCAGGCGGTCGCCTCCTTCTGCGAAGCAGTAATGCTCGTAAAGGAGGAGGCCGACCGCATAAGGCAAAGGCAACGGCGTACTCGCCGTAGCCGTCTGGCTCGCGGACGGTGAGCAATGGGTAGCTCGCCGTCCGGTCGTCTGGTAAGACCGAGTCTAAGTCGTCAACGGCGCGCACCGTTCCCGCGCGCCTCAAGGAGTTGTCAGCAAACTGCAGGGGCCCTTCAGGGTCGAAGCCTCCTGGAGTCTAGAGGGTGGTGGAAAACTGTTACCTCGACTCCAGGAATAAGGCAAGGAAGGTACGGGGTAGGTTTTTTAGTCAGTAAGAGTCTGACACTGGTCTCCGGTGGTTTCGTCATTGGATGATTTTCACCTACCATAAAAAAAAAAAAAAAAAAAAAAAAAAAAAAGTATAGTGAGAACCATCTTTGCGGACTATGTGGATAATCTTGGCTCTCCAATGGTTATCTTCGACCCTGAAAGTGTATTTAAAGGGGAGACGCATTGTTTTTTACTTTTGGAGCGATTATTTCCGAAAATGTTTACATTATCAAAAAAAAATATTACAGGACCCTTAACCATTTTTAAATACCTATCCAACATTATATCACACTTTATGGTAGAAATGAAAAAAAATATTCCACTTTGTCGGCGTGGTTGTTATACATATACATACCAAATTGCTAACTGTCTCTGAGATTATCCGCGGACAGGCAGACAGAAAGACTTAGCGAAACTATAAGGGTTCCTTATTCACTACGAACCCTAAAAAGGGCCACCGTTACTATGGTTACACGCAGCCTCCGCCGTACCGCACGTGGAGATCCAAAAATCTGCTACTATTTTAGTTCAACTTAAATACCGTATATTGTATAGATATTTTAATTTAAATACATTTTGAAGCGCCCCAATTCCAAGTGTATCCTCAGCTTACTTACGAAATCCATTCTAATTAATCATGATTTATTAAAATTAATTCGCTCAATAAAGGTAATTAAGTCAAAGGAAATTAGAAGACGGAGGGTAGTCATCACGATAATCCTGCTCGACGGTAATCACTGCCAGAGATAATGACGGATGATTGATCCGTTGCTATTTTTAAATTAATTATTCTCTATCTCTACTTCCCGTCCGATTATAATTTAGATGTCTTCAAGGCTACAGTGAATAGGCTCTTAATAAACTAGTTCATCAGGTGGGATCGCAGTCAAGCACTAGTTATTATTGCAATTAAACAAAAAAAAACTTTGAACAAAATGGTAAATAGGCTACTTCTAAGTAAGCGTGTTCTATTGTCGACCGCATCGTCGCATTCCATCAGTTGAGATAGCGGTCAAGCGCGAACCTATCTATCTATCTGTTATGGAGACACCTGACACAAATTTACAATATTTACTCAAGCCCCAACGAACGCCAGCGTTCGCAAACCTATCATATTGTGTTTATATTGTCTTTCTATTGGTTGTCTAATGACGGTATTCAATAGATAATTCCTAACTATCTATATGAATGTCAAACAAAAACTAACTCACATCTAATAAAGACACACTTTCTTACTATTTGCTTACCCTTTACCCTAAATCACTCTAAGCAACAACAATACAGCAAAAAGCATTACCACATCAAATCCAATGTTCCTACAGAAGCGAATTTGATTTTACTACATAAAGAGATGCTTGCCATAAGGCTTGGAACATAATTGTGCTCCCAGCGGACTATAAAATTGTGCCTAAAAGCAAAGAGTAATAAAAAGAATGAAAATTATCGTTTACACAGAAAGGTTCGCGAAGCATGAGCGTGGGGTGGGGTCTCACTGTTAGCGATTTGTGAAAATATAGTCTTTTGATCGAATTTCGACTAAGGCAAGGTCAATTTTAGTGAATACTACTCACCGTTTTGATGTGAAATATATCTACAATATAACAAGTAACTTAAAAAATGCGTGCATTAAAAAAATAATGCACACACTGATTGTAGGTAATAAAAAGAATGAAAATTATCGTTTACACAGAAAGGTTCGCGAAGCATGAGAGTGGGGTGGGGTCTCACTGTTAGCGATTTGTGGAAATGTAGTCCCTTGATCGAATTTCGACTAAGGCAAAGTCAATTTTAGTGAATACTAGTCATCGTTTTGATACGAAATATATCAACTATATAACAAGTAACTTAAATAATGCACACCGTTGCCGCGTTGTATGCCCCAATTTGAAAATTAAATTATAATCATAATTCAAATTGTGCTGATTGTAGGCAAATGATATAATTGTGGGAATCGACGGACCAAACTGGTTGCGCATTGTTATTGTGATATCCACGTACGGACACACAAACCCTCTAGCGAAAATATATTTATTAATTATAATAAAAATAAATTAAAATTTTATTAATAAATTAAGGTTTTTTTTCATTATTTATTTTTATTTAATTTTTATTTATCTTAATGTAATTAAGTCTTATTTTGGGATAAAAAAAAACATTTTTAAACGCAAAAACATTTGATTGTTTAGAACTTTAGTTCACGAGTAATTTCCATTCCCAATCCTGATTTCCAACCACGGTAGGTATAACCTTGCGAATTGCAAGCAATGGGTTGTTCGCCATCCGGTCATCCGACAGCCATCTGTACCGAGCTCGAGACGTCAACGGTGCGTAGTGTTCAACGCCCGCTCCGAAGAGAGTCAGCAAAATCTTAGGGGCTCAGCAGGCTGTGCGAAAATGTACACCGAGGCTCTAAACCGAAGGCGAAGTAAGAACAGGAGTGGGTTTCAGTTAGTATTTCAGTTACTATCTAAAAAAATCATCATCAGCCCCATGTAGTTTTTTTTATCGTGGGACAAATCATCTAGTGATGAATCCCGCCCTTGGGCGGTGCGGGAAACAGTGTCAGACTCTTACTGACGAAACGACCCACCCCATTCCTTCCTCCCATTCCACCGATTTTCGGCCACCATAATAGTTCGGATCATGCGAAATCATTGACGGCGGGCTCTGTTTCCGCGCGCCTCAAGGAATTTTCAGCAAATGTAGAGGCCCAACTGCAAGGCCGAAGCCCGAAGTAGTTCAACACCAAATCACTCGATTTTTGGAAACTCTCAGTTAGATTCTTTTAGCCACGATACCCACATATAGATAGCCGTCACTCTACTACAGTCAAACATTCTAAGCTTAAAGGCAAATCTGTCGCAATAAACCAAATTTCACCAACATTAATTACTCTCGTACACATCCAACACAATGGATCACAATCAAATACGTTGCCATTATTAAAGATTCGCTAAAATCGAACTAAAATCTCTCTCCGATTCCCGCTATCAAATTGCAATTGAACAGCGAAAAGCCTACAATACGTCACCATCGACAGCTCATTCTCAATAGTCACGAAATAATAGCTCTACAAACTTAAATATTTACAGCTAAATCAAAAACAACCCTGTGAATCTACAAATAGAGTTCCAAACGGTAGCACTGAAAAAGTTGTTCTGTGACATGAAACGTCCAGTTTAAAAGGAACTGTGAAAACAAGTGATTAAAGTTTGAGTGGAGGTCAAGTAGGAATGGATGTTGGTAGCAACACATCACACGTCAGCGGAATCGCAACGCCAGACGAGAACAAAGTGCATGTAGTTAAAGCGGGTGCACAATAGCGCCATCTATATTGGCCGGTGCGAGCCCTCGTCCCCGATCCAAAATGGCGACCATGACGAGTTGTCGAAGCCTCGACACATTGTGACAGTGAGAATTACACAGAGTAGTTAAAGGCAGATGAATGTAAATACTAATTGAAATTTTATTTATAATAGCATAAAATATATAGAAAGCCACATTCACAATAATTTTATTCACCGCCAAAAGGAGTCCGTTCACCTTGGCTCCTGCTTTTCGGGATGTATCCCTGGAGTGCACCGACCGCCTTCAGCTCTTGTGAATGGACATTTCTTCAGACCTCAACTTTGGGCGGTTCATTGAGTCCAAAGCCAAGGTAGCCGCTAGGAAACTCGGCGTTCTTACAAAAGTCCGACGGTACTTCACACCGAGTCAGCTTCTAATGTTGTACAAAGCACAGGTCCGATCGTGTGTGGAGTACTGCAGCCACATATGGGCTGGTGCTGCAAAATGTCACCTAGCGGCTTTGGATTCGGTGGAAAGGCGTGCAAAGAGGCTGATTGGTGATCCAGATTTGGTTGAGTCCAATCTTTAAAGCCTCGAGCACAGGCGCAGAGTAGCCAGCCTTGCGGTTTTCTATAGAATGCATTTTGGAGAGTGTGCGCAGGAATTGCACGATTTGATTCCGCCATCCCAATATTACCTTCGGACATCCCGGCGTACGGCAAATATCCACCCTTACGTTGTTGAGACACCTGCGCCCCGGACTAAGCGTTTTGCCTCGTCGTTTATACCGCGTACATCGAGGGACTGCAACAGTTTGCCGGCTGCAGTATTTCCGTCCTATTATGATTTAGGTGTCTTCAAGGCTAGAGTGAATAGGCTCTTAATAAACTAGTGCGCCTTACCATCTACGATTGCATCACTGCTCACCATCAGGTGAGATCGCAGTTAAGCACTAGTTTATAGCAACTAAAAAAAAACTTGATAAAGTCTACAATAAAAGTCTTAAAGATGCAAAATGGACAGGGGGTTTCGAACAATTGGAGAAGCCTGATAGACCTGGCCTTTGTCCAACAGTGGACGACCTTTGGATAAAATGATGATGATGCTTTCATAAAGTCGGAATTTATAGCAGATTCTAAATTCAAATTCTTTATAGAAAACTCGAATGGGTAATTTTAGTTCCTTTGCTCAATAAAACCGTTTTTTTTCTAATTACAGTCCCTTAGTAGCTAATATGTTGTGCCTAATCTTTGTATCAACACCACCAACGGCCTACGCTGGAAACCTGCGCAGTGGTATCGAAGATACTATTAATGCGACCCATAACTTAATGCTGAGCGTTTGGCCGCTTTGCACGGAAGTGACGTAAATTTTCCTATAATGAATGCAATTGATTACGTCATTAAAAATGATAAATGATAAATGCGTGTCTGAAGTTAGGCTCTGCGAATTTAAGCGCTTGAAAACTCAATCTGCAGTTATTGCTGTTAAAAACCTTGGCATTAGCATTTATTTTATAAAACCCTTATTTTTGTACGAATTTCACGGCCAGTTATTCAGACACGCCAAGATCCGACGGTCGTATTGCACTTCTGTATTGATTGATTTGATTTCGAAAGGTCTTTTTTAACAGAATATACAGGGTGTTTGGTGCATCGTTTGCCAAATTGATTTGGTCGATAGTATAGATCATTTGCTATATCTTCAGCCCCAATAAATCATTCCTTGCCACACCGGTTTTTTTTAAACATGTTTTTAACTTTTATTCTGAAAAACACCGGATTTCAGCATTTAAGCTTACATAAATAAAAAAGTTATTAGTCTATCCAACAAAATTTATTTTTATATTTAAGTGTACTGTTGTATGGTTCCATGAAATCCAAAATTACTTGCTAGTAACGTGTAGTTTTTCTATAAAAAACCTACAAAAAAAAGCCGCCTCAATACGTTACACTTAATCATCTCTCGTGTCAACTTCCGTCGCATAAACCAGTTCTTTGGCCCGACTCCCGACGTAAAAGTCCAGCGGAGTTAGGTCTGGTGAACGTGGAGGTCATGGAATAGGGCCATCTCTCCCAATCCACGAGTCTGGAAATGCGTCATTTAAGAATTGCCTTACAGTTCATCGCCAGTGAGTGGGACAACCGTCATGTTGAAAGACAAAAGACCTGTCTTCATTGAAAATTGGCAGCTCAGATAACAATAAGGGGAGCTCTGTTTGAAAAAATTCAAGATAATTATCCCCGTTGAGGTTATCAGGTAAATAGTGCGGTCCAACCACATGATTTGCAATTACTCCTGCCCAAATGTTCACATTGAATCGTCTCTGAAATTACCTCTGTCTTTTTACATTTAGCCAATTAGTGAAGTCGATAAAAGGTTTTTTTTAGCATATTGCACACCATTGGAAAGGGCATTAACTAGAGAACTTTTTGAGAAATTCGAAGATCTCCAACGCTTTTAGTTTTTTTTTTATAGAAATTTAAAGTTGAGTTTTAAAATTATTTTGTCATGTCCCATACACTTTGTAGGTTTTTTATAGAAAAACTACACGTTACTAGCAAGTAATTTTGGATTGACATAGAACCATACAACAGTACACTTAAATATAAAAATAAATTTTGTTGGATAGACTAATAACTTTTTTATTTATGTAAGCTTAAATGTTGAAATCCGGTGTTTTTAAGAATAAAAGTTAAAAACATGTTTAAAAAAAACCGGTGTGGCAAGGAATGATTTATTGGGGCTGAAGATATAGCAAATGATCTATCCTGTCGGCCAAATCAATTTGGCAAACGATGCACCAAACACCCTGTATAACAAAATAGTAAATAAAAAAATAGATTTTATTCTAAAAAGTAAAAAAATAAAACAGAACAGAAATGTAGGCTCTAAAAAAGTAGGCTCGCCTCTTTTAACACAAAAGTTTTGACTTAACTTTGAATTTATAGAACGAGAAGCTGATTGTATTGTATAGGTTTTGCAAAATCACATCGTTATGTTGCTTCTGTATCACATTACTCTGTACACAACTCACCTGCACTAAATAAAACATCGGAATCGGAACCGTGTCAATATTGGTGATAAAGATCGATATACACTGATATAAACTATTCTATATTGTAGTGCACAGTCCCGTGGAGCGTCGATTCTGTACAAAAAACACTATCGATTTGTAAAAAAAAATACTTTTTAATTTGCGTATCAAAAAAATAAATTCTTTAAATTTACGAGTTCAATGACCTGTAGGTAGTTAGTACGCAACGACCAACAACTACCTACAAGGTCATTGACTCGTTTACTTAAAAAAATGAATTTCTTACAAACGTATATTAATACGAGTTTTAGAAAAAATAGTACTTTATTTTTTTATTTTATCTTAACAAATCGATAATGTTTCATGTACCAAATGAACCCTCCACGGGATTAAAATAATCAAAATTGAACGGTGCATACGTATCAATATCATCTCAGGACGTATTATATGTAGTCAGTCTCGTACATATATGTCGTGGCCAGATCTATATAAACGGCTAAACGCATGATTATTTCATGATGTGGCCAAACATGGCTGATCACACAATTATACATCACATAAACACATATTTTTTAGATATTTTGTATACACAGATATCTTGTGGATATTCTCTAGGTTTCTATGGATAACAAAGTACAAGTGTGTTGTGTAAGCGTAATCCAGTGTGACTGCTTCTAGTCGACCCTAGGCTGATAAAATTTTCACTTTTCCCTAATTTCCCTACATGAAGGTATGAAGGTCGGTTTCCCCTTAAGGAGAAAAGGTAGGGCCCCGCCATCCGCCCTACCCTGTGGTCCTCAACCTAAGTGACTGGACAGACCCCCACCGTCAATAATGGATTCCCTTTGAATATATCACCTAGTCCCGACTTATTGAAAGCTAGGGGACTAGGAGGGGATGGGAAAACAATATTAAAAATCAAAATAGGGCTGAGAATCCATTGTAAGGAGGTAAGGAAGGAGAATCTACTTTTCTTTTGAGTTACGTAAACTATGGGACAGAGAGGGCTGCAAAAGGGATGACACGTGACGCTTGTATTGCAAGTTATAATATTTTGGAATTACATTAATCCCCTTCGCTCGTGCATGTCCTGACCAATCCTACGGCAAAGGGTTGTGAGGCCTCTGCAATTGGATAAGACATACTTTCTATAACAAATAGCTCCTCATACGGCCTACTCACCCTTAACTAAACCAATACGAATCTTTAACAAGCGTGACGCATCGTCAGTCGCCGCAGAACTCTCCATAGTGCCTCGTTAGATGCTGGAATGGTTTTGATAAATCGTCACTCCTCACTTCCCTTAATCTACCCAAAGCGAGGATATCACAACTTGCCCCGAGCTACGTCTAGCTGCGGAGGTTTGTATATGAATCCAAATTACGTGTCTCGTTAAATATTATTTTTTTATCAGTAAGAGGTCTACGGGGACCGGGTGTGTTTTAACGAGATACGTTCCTTAGCGTTCCTTGGAACGACTATCAATTCGTTTGGGGAAGTGTGTGAAGCCTGCCCCCTCTCCCGGGAAGCTTGCATCTATCCGAGTTCCATGTAAGAATTCTACTGTCTGTCAGTCCTAAGGAGAGGCAGCCATCGCTAACGTTTGGTGGTTCTAGACTTAATAATTGCCCAACCTGGCTCTAACGATGAATATTTCATCGGTTCAGCCTTTAATTGACAGTGATTTATTTATTAGAACTTCATGCAATACAAAGGTAACCAAGCGGACTTAATACCTTAAAGTTTTGATTCAATCATGATACTGTCGAGCATGCAAGTAAGTGTCAAAGTTACCCCAAAGGTCTGCAGGTTCACTTCAAAGAAAGGCTTTCTAACACCAACCGTAAGCTTAGGCTACCTTGTCATAGGATAGAATAGGAAACGGTAAAACACTCACCCACTCACTCTTCGACTCAGCCGCTGAGATTCACTCACGTACTCACACTCTCTTCCATGCGTATTCAGCTACCACACACTATCTCTACTATAGATAATAAGTAGGCCTAAACTCAACTAATGCTGTATCACAGTACTAACACTCCTAAGAATTACAACGTTACATGGCCCTGTGGTAACTATCAAGCCAGCTAGCCTGACTCGCTGCTAAACGCCCGCGCTCTATCGGGTCCTAAAGCCAAGTGTCCTGTTTTCGTCGCCGAGTCAACCCATGGCTTGCCTGGCGTGCATATATCCTGGCTGTTTTTTGTATTGCTATTAGAAATTGTATAAGTGTTACTTGTTTCTTTAGAATTCTGTCAGCCCTTTCGTAAAAAGGAACAATTTATGAGGGTCCAAGTGGGAACTGGCGCCGAGTTATTTTTAAAAATAAATATAATATTTTATTATTAATTTGAAATAAGTGACAGACAGTTACACCAGGAATGACCTCCAAAATTTTATATAATAGCAAAACTCTACGTAATATACTCCTATATTAAAAATATTAAAAAAATACTACTGCAGAAGCCTTGTGCATTTAATCGAGATCCTAAATGATTTCAGTGTTTTTTTTTTCAAAAATGCTTATGAATTTAATAAAAACACGTCTTCCCTGGAACAAGTTTTGTGAAACATTCGAGTAAGTCTTAAAATTATCGGATACCAACAGAATTTTCAGGTGTTATCTTTCTTTTTTCGCAGTAATTTTGCATCAAACATCACTTTGGATTACGTTAAAGGAAGCAACAAGCTTTTAAGTAAGGAAGGTCTACCTTAAGGTGAGCTTCCCAACTCGCCTATCGTCAACGTTGAGTATGGTTTAAAAGCTTGTTGCTTCATCTAATGCAGTCCAACGCAATGTGTGATAGAAAAGCAACAAACAAAGAGAGATAACGCCTAAAATCTTTGTTGACTTTCGGTAATTATTCCGTGATTTACTCGAATACGTGATTTTTAAAACCCTAAAAGGTGGCACGCCACAATTATGGTGGTAAAAACACTCATTGAGGTGTGGCTGCCTCACAGTGTCCTCAGCTTCGTAGCTAAAATTCGCAGAACTTAACTTCAGATACGCCAAGACCTTTTTTTTTATTTTATGTGAAAATCATTGAAGTACGAAACCCGCTCTTGGGGGAGCGGGAGACCAGTGTCAGACTCTTACTGACTAAAAAACCTACCCCGTACCTTACTTGCCTTATTCCTAGAGTCGCGGTAACAGTTTCTCACCACCCGAGGCTCCAGGAGGCTTCGACCCTGAAGGGCCCCTACAGGATACGCCAAGATCCAACGGCCGTACTGTAAAAAAGGGGGAACATTTGTGAACATAAGATGTACTTCAGGTTGGTCGCTCTTTTTTTAAGGGATTTTTGCACGCATACCCCAACAACCAACCCACAACACCCCAATCTGTCACACTTCAATATAAAAAAAAATCTATGCAAGAATATAAAACTTTTACTGCACAACAATTAACTTTGGTTAAGATACCATAAAAAACTCATACATTGATCTAAACAATAAATTATAAATGTGATCTGGATAATATATACGATATTATTTTCTGTGAAGATAATAATTATTCTTTATGACGCGACACTAAACGATCTTACGCACTTAGGGGAAAAAATATGACGCTGCCACTCCAATAAAGACAACCTGCAGCATAATTACGTAATGTATAAATGAATGTACTCGATCGATTAATAGGTAATCTTTTATTTAACCTACACTATATAATATAATAAAAAGGTAAAGTTTGTTTTTTTTTGTTTGTAGGGGTAATCTCTGGGACTACTGGTCCGATTGGAAAAATTTTAGCAACAATAGAAAGCTGCTTTAATCCTGAGTGACATAGGCTATATTTTATGTACGCGGGCGAAGCCGCTGACAAAAGCTAGTAAGTTATAAATGTGATCTAGATAATATATACGATACTAGCTTTTGTCAGCGGCTTCGCCCGCGTACATAAAATATAGCCTATGTCACTCAGAAGTAAAGCAGCTTTCTATCGTTGCTAAATTTTTTCCAATCGGACCAGTAGTTCCAGAGATTACCTCCTACAAACAAAAAAACAAACTTTACCTCTTTATTATATTAGTGTAGATAATTTTCTGTAAAGATAATAATTATTCTTTATGACGCGACACTTAACGATCTTACGCACTTAGGGGAAAAAATATGATGCTGATGTACTCGATCGATTAATAGGTAATCTTTTATTTAATCATTTCATCAATATTCATTGCGTGCTTTACGCTGTCGAACAGATTTTTAGGGTTCCGTACCTAAAAAAAAACGGAACCCTTATAGGATCAATTTACTGTCCGTCCGCCTGTCTGTCTGTCAAGACCCCTTATCTCAAGAACGCGTGGAGGTATCGAGTTGAAATTTAAACTGTATCTTCAAGTCTGCGGTTCCTTGTACCTAAAAAATCATACTTCTAAGTTAACGGAAAAAGGATATGGCCGTTTATGTTGTCAAAAAATACGTTTCCGACACTCTCAAGGGAAGCAAAATTCATATTGTACTTCCCGTAACCCACAATCCTGAAATTGAACACAAAGCAAGGTCATATAGTATAGATATAGGGAAAAAATGTAAATTTGTTGTTACGTTACAAAAAAAACCTTTTTTGAAGGGAAGTTGTCTGTCTGTCAAGACGCTTTATCTCGAGAACATGTAGAGATATCGAGTTGAAATTTAAACCATATACTCAAATCTACAGTTCCTAAAATCAAGTGAAAAACATCAAATTTCTATGTTAACTGAATAAAAAGATACGGCCGTTTGTGTCGCAAAAACGCATATTTCGACACTCCCAAGGGAATCAAAATTCATAGGGTTCTTCCCGTTGACCTAGAATCCTGAAATTTGACATAAGCAAGGTCTCACAGCACAAATATTAAAAAAAAAAACTGAAAACTGTAAATCTGTAATTACATTACAAAAAAAAACTACGATTCAGAAAAATCTACGTTACTCAATTTGAGAATTGAACTGTTTTCATACGTAGGAAGTTTCCTTCCCTAGAGAGGAGGCCTGAGTCCGAGCAGAGGACTCATATGTATATAGATTTTCATAAGCTGATGACGCTATGCTATGCATAGGTAAGTACGGAACCTTCAGTGCGCGAGTCCACCTCGCACTTGCCTAGTTTTTTTGTAACATATGAAGCAATGAAACTGGAATTTCTATCGATGATGAATTAATCTAAAGACAATAGTTAGATATATTTAGATACATAATAGAAAAACAATAGGCGTTCACTCGGAGCTCACCAGTTTAATAAGCAGTATTGTTAGTAACGTAGGTAATTGCAATATGTGTCAAATAAACATGATATCTTTCGTCTTTCAAGCTAAGAAGAAGCGAGCCAAGAGGATCATCGGCAATGGTGCATTTGTCGAGTCAAAACCCCAAAGTCTTAAGCATCGACGCCAAGCTAGCAACTCGCTAGCCTGTTGGTTTTCTATCGTTTGCAATTCGGGGAGTGTGCATTAGAACTGCCACACAATTAAATTCCGCCTAGTCTCCTCCATCATCGGACCACTAGGCGTACGGCGTTGCGCCACCGGCACATGGTGGAGTTCCCACCCAAACGTACTAAGCGTTTTGGGAGCACATTCATAATACGTACAGCTAAGGAGTAGAACTCCCTGCTGGAGTCTGTATTTCCTGATATCTAAAACCTTTGGGTCTTTAAGTCAAGAGTGAATAGTTACTTCTAGGCTAGCGTGCTCTATCGTCGACCACATCATCGCTTACCATCAGGGGAGATAGTTGTCAAAAGAACCACAATAAATAAATACATTTAAGAAAGTAAAAAAAGGGGAGTTTCGCAGAAAGACCGCATTAAAAACTCCCGCATCCGGGGCAGCCTTCGGGTCCGTGACATAGCGGATAAACTGCAGGAGGGCCGCTTACGCTGGTATGGCCACGTTTTACGAAAACCGGCAGACTACGTGAGTAACAGATGCCTCGCCATGCCGCCTCCGCCGGGACCCGGAAAACGAGGAAGGCCTAAGAGGCGTTGGATCGACGTCGTAAGGGACGACATACGTGCCAATGGGCTTAAGGCAGAGGACGCGAAAGACCGAGCGAAGTGGAGGCGACTGTGTAGGAAAGCGGACCCCGGGCACCGAGGTGACAGCCAAGGTGAGCAACCGGGACGGTCGCTAAGATGATGATGATGATAGCAAGCGGAAATATCATAAAAGTACGTCACGTGATTAAGTAACTCAAAATAAATAGAATTATACTGTTTATACAATCTTTCGCCATAGGGAATATACAGATAATAAAATTCTAGTAAAAGAAAATTAACGAAAAAACAGAAAAAGTATGTTATTACAAAATACACTCCTGGGTCTACAAACTTTCACCATATTTTTTTACTACTCCAGTAGCTACAGTACTTTTTCTTGAAACTTTTAGAAACACTTTCTACTTAGCCTTAGAGACAACTTAATAATTATGACCGCGATCTTAATATATATAAAGCGGTGAATTCCAACAAGTTAAGACATTTCTGTAACTTTCAAAACAAGCCTATTTCTAAAGAAAAACCAGTTTTGATGAAAAACAAGCTTTTATAGCTCGTTATATATCTTTTTAATTAAAAATTAAATAAAAAAAACATTTATTTTGTAAAAAAATATGGTACATAAGTTTTAGCATATTCTGCCATAACATGGCGTGCAAATCATATTTTCTATTCACTTATCTTCTAAATATGGTATGGTATGGTATATCGGGATGATGTCCGCAACTCCACGACTAAAGCAGGTATTTTGCGTACGGAATCTTCTAAATATTTCTTAACCTTATCAATATCCTTTTTAATAAAAACTTATTAAATGGTACTTTTTTAAACCTTGCCAGTGATAAATCTTGTAAACAATTTGGTGTTTTTTTGCAAATAATTATCCACATGCAGTATGCAATTTTCTCTAAATAATTTTAGTTTTATTGGAGGCAGCCGAAGTCTTGAAGTTAAATGCTATAACGTAAAACGGGGTGAAGGGAAACAAAACTTTGGTTTGGTTTTTCACTTTGATAACATATTATTATATTCTGACAAAGCATCGACTTGTTAGATTAACAGTTCATTAATAAATTGATATAGGTAGTTAAATCATCATCTTGCTGCCCTTGTCCCGTTTTATTTGGGGTCGGCGCAATATGTTTTTTTCTTCCATTCTGTCCTGTCACCCGTCACGCTATCACTAACTCCTCTGTCTTCCATATCACTTCTCACACAATCCATCCATATCTTCTTTGGTCTCCCTCTCCCTTTCCATCCATCCACATTTATACTCATGGCTTTTTTTGTAACATGCGTTTCATCCCTCCTTTTTACATGGCCATACCAAGACAAACGGTAACAAGACAAACGGTGACCCTCGGTAACAAGACAAACGGTATCCCTCCTTTTTACATGGCCATACCAAGACAAACGGTGATATAGGTAGTTAAAATAAAAAATAAAAAATTAAATATTGTGAAAATATCCTTTTGAGTTTTGTTTCTATTAACCCCTGAGTTTCTATTCACCCCGTTTGACTGTAGTGAAGATTTAATTCACTATAGCATTGACTGACATTTCCAACATCAAAATAATTAAATCCTTCGAAGTCAGGCTGGCCTATATTACCGCCTATACAGCCGATATAAGCTCGCTATGGCAATAGTAAGGACTACAAACGCTGTTATATTGCCAACGAACAAACAGACCAAGACAAAGGCAGACAATATCCTGATACTTTCAACCCTCTCCGTACTTATTGGGGTTTTCAAGAGTGTAGTGGGTATGCTGCAGGGGACTTGTTCTTTTTGCTTTGAAAAGCAATCATGTTTAGTACATTTTTTTCACACAACGCATCCTTATGGTGCTCCCGCATTGCCGGTAGAAAATGTTTATAAACATTTACTAACAAATGTTGTCAATTGTTACATTTTAGGAACTGTGAACTGTTACATGTTATACACTAATAGAAAATGTTAAATAACATTTTATAACATTTAAATCTGGTATTGGCTCGCAGTTTAGTATGCGTTCTGAGGGCGTCTACACGAAAATGGAAGAGGATTTGCTCATTGGAATAGCTTTAATTTTTGTTTAAAAAAGATATTAACAATATAAAGACAATAATTTATTTTGTTATAATTTGTTAACTAACGTTACTAAACAATTTCTAACATGAAAAGATTTTTTATATTCGTGATTAAATGTTTGCTAAACATTTTCTAACGGCAATGTTAGAGCACCGTAGGGTATAAGGGATTGCCCTGTGCAATAAGACCGTTCATTGCACCCTTAGTTTTACAATCACTATCACTACCACTACATACCTAGTATAAAACAAAGTCGCTTTCCACTGTGTCAATTAGTATGCTTAGATCTTTAAACCCAACGGAATTTGATGCGATTTTTTTTAATAATTAATGTACTCGTACTTCAAAAGGAAGGTTTATGACATGTATCATATATCACCATTGCACTCATGTAACGCTGTTGCGGGTCGCTACACTACCACTCCACCACCACCATCAGCCTTATTAATGTCCCCACTGCTGGGACATAGGCCTAATCTCAAGGAGAGGGAATGGGCCATAATATAAAAATACATAATATTTACACCACTTTTTTTAAATTCAACCTTCCTCCTATATCACACAATCCTTTCATCTTAGCTCGTTAAAACATTTCAATATTACAAAAGGCAGGTAACAAGAAGTATGATATCCAAGTTTCACAACAAAATTTGAGCTATCCACAAGAATGATAAGGTAACGTGATAGTCATTAAAACTTGCTGGAGATTCGCGCTCACGAATTACTCTTTCATTGCTTGTTTAGCTCGAAGGTTTTGGAAGCAAGCCAACGGGACGTAGATCCTGGCTATGTGATGCTCATCATTTTACGAAAAGGGATGAGGCGGTTTTTTTTTCTACAACTAGCACTCAACGACGTCTGGTCTCAAGCTAGAGCTTGTGTTATGAGTAGTAGATGACTGATAAATCTATCTATCTATCTATCACTACATAGAGTAAAACAAAGTTGCTTACAGCTGTCCCTATGTATGCTTAGATCTTTAAAACTGCGCAACGGATTTTGATGCGATTTTTTTAAATAGATTGAGTGATTCAAAGGAAAGGTTTATGTGCATAATACATGCATAATATTTATATGCAATATCAGTGCCCACAGTGCGAAGCTGGGGCAGGTCGCTAGTTTTATATATAAAAATCAATGCCACATTTATTACTCAAGTACGGGCTCACCTTTCCAAACCAAATGTTTAGTCTTTATTCGGACTATTTAGTAGATGATTTATGTGAAGTTTGCACAAAATCGGTCGAGGGGTTCTTCATTTATAACATTTTTCTGTTGCCGGGAGCGAGGCCGCGGGCTAAAGCTTAGTATACTTAGTATATTTCTAAATATGTACATACCTACATCATCATCATGATCCCACTCTTATCCCATATTACTTGGGTCGCAGCCACATGTTTTTTTCTTCCACTCTGACCTGTCAACCCTCACACTATCACTAACTAATGTTTCTATACTTATTTCTCAGAAAAGGTTTTCTAATTTTATTTAAAACTAGCTTTTGTCAGCGGCTTCGCCCGCATACATAAAATATAGCCTATGTCACTCAGGAGTAAAGTAGCTTTCTATTGTTGCTAAATTTTTTCCAATCGGACCAGTAGTTCCAGAGATTACCCCCTACAAACAAAAAAACATAAAAACAAAAAAACAAACTTTACCTCTTTATTATATTAGTGTAGATGTAGATTAATAAACTCAAAAACGAACACGTGGGCAGATACTTAATTCAAGAAATATTTTTGTTACAATCCTTTTTTTTTCGAAACTTACTTTACTTGGGTTACGGCAGTTTTGGCTTTCAAACGAAAGTTTAGTTCCTTGTTTAAAAAGCTTCGTCTCGTGAAGAGCTCTAATCCGGCTCGAATGCAATGTTGTTATGTTAAATCCACCTACACACAGCACATCGAAGATCCATCATCATCATCATCATCAGCCTTTTAATGTTCCCACTGCAGGGACACAGGCCTCCTCCTCGAAGATCCATGATTAATAAAATTACCTGGTAGTACTTACTCATATCATGTACTAATATTATAAAGACGAAAGCTTGCGAATGCGTGTGTGTGAATGTTTGTCACTTCTTTACGTTCGAACGACTGAACGGATTTCAATAAATTTTTCGCACGCACGTAGACTATGTTTTAGAATAGCACATTGGATATGTATGTATGTTCGCTTAGGACCATGATGGTTCTTGCATGACGAGGATTATAGCTAATTTTCGGGTATTAGTCGAAGTGGAGTGCTGCGCGTAGCTGTGGCGGATGGCGAAATAAAATATTTGGTGTTGTTATCTTGAGAAGTCTTTTCAATATCAAGAAGTACCTATAGTAAATCAGCAGTATAAAATAATGTACACACAACACTGGCCCTAATATGATCCCTTGTAAAACGCCTGATGTTATTTTTTTCTCATATGGTTGTTCATTTTTATGTCAAACTTAAAAGGAGGATATAAGAATTATTTCAATGCTGAACTTTACAAAATAGCTAATTCATTAGAGCTTTACAATTTCTTGAAGTAAACCGTCATGTTATATTTTGTCGAAGGCTTGGCATACGTCTATATATACTACAGAACAATTTTTCTACAGTGCCCCATTTCACATATATTAATCGACGCCTAGGAGTTGCATCGGCTTTATAGTAGCGTATAGGATTGTTGTACTCCGTCAACCTATCAAGAACGAATTCTGACATTCGCATCAGCGATTTGAGGCCTACGTTGGCAACAAAGCTCGTCTAGATACCCACTGAGTGGATATATTTATTAATTTTTCCCATGAATTCTGTAGATATGACCCGCTTAGGGTCGATGGAGTGTAACATGTTATAATGCAAAGATTTGATACATTACATTTTTCTTTGAACATTTTTTTAAATCATCATCATCATTTCAGCCGAAAGACGTCCACTGCTGGATATAGGCCTCCCCCAAGCGCCGCCACAAAGACCGGTCCTGTGCTTCTTGCATCCATCAGCTTCCAGCTACCCTGACCAGGTCATCCAGTATAAAGGTATTTTTTTTTAATATAAATGAATAATAAAAACTCATTATTAACATATTTAAAACTACTCTCAAAAGACGGTTTAGGGGTTGTTATTTTTTTTAAGAAAACACTGGCACATACAAAGTTGCATGCAAAGTACTAATTGTTTTATAATGCATTGAATATTATTAATTTGTTAAGGTCGTCACTTGCAAGTCCGGTTAAACAGACGACAACGTCATATGTTGATCTATAAGAAGGCACTCGTTAAAAACACAAACTTGTTACCGCAGTGTCCGTTACACTTTAGAAGAGGCCGCATGGTGCTCCGTTATCAGTGGTACCCGTACCTCCTGAGGCCTCTTCATTCCTCTCTAATTAAATCGTAAAGTACCTCAAAGACAATAAATATGAATATGTTTACTTTGTTAATGTTCTTATCAATCTGTTACATAAATGTGTGTGGAAATCCATTATTGGAATTAGGAGCGGCCATTGCTTCTAAGACGCTTAGATGTGAGTAGCTTTTTTATTTTGTTTCTATTTTTATTACGAAACTTTCGAGGTTATCAATGAGCTCGCTAAAACCAGTAATACAACATAACAAGTAAATCTGCTTCCTCTATATTCAAGCTAGTACTTGATTTCCTGATTTAAATAAAAGTTCAAGAGCTTTTATTTATTCGAATTTCTTGACGGAATTAAAATTGTAGCCACTGACTAAAAATCAACAATAATAATATCTATAAATATTTAATTGTAAATTATAATAAGTACTTTTTGTGTTTATTCAGAAACAGTACACGTATACACAAAAGATTTAGCGGCTAGAGCCGAACTAGGAGGAACCTTATTTAGGCTTAGAGCGCCAACCCATAAAAATATGTCTTAAATGCTTGAATTATACAATATCCAAGCAAAAATGTGATGAATGAAGGTGAATGAGTGAGTTTATATTTGAGTATGAGTGTGCTATGGGGCAGTTTATAAAAGAATATGTAATTGACTAAGATACAAAATTTAAATATAGTTTCTTTCCACTTATAAACTGTTTACATTTTTTCTAAAGAATAAAAAAATGAACTACTTACTTCGGTCATTTAAATTCAATTCGGCCTTTTAAACTGGCTGACTTTAAGAAACTGACTATCACAAAGTAAATTAAGACGACTTAATTTATCGTTTCAGGTCAAATCTCAAGAAACTTGAACCTAGATGTCAGTAAGATCGATGTGTACTTCTACGACTTCCAAAATCACGTCTTTAGATCCTTCCATGTTGACAAGGCTGCCGAAGGAATATTAGCGTTAGATAATCTCAATAAAGCGAACAAATTCTTCATGTACGTCGGCGGATTTAAATCAAACATTACGAAAACGTCAACAGAACTTATTAGAAATGCTTTCAGAAACATTGGTAACAGTTATCTCATCATCCCGGATCATAAAGCATATACACACGCCAATGATGGATACAGGGCGAGCTACGAACGATCCGTCAAACACGTACCAAGTATTGGAAAAAAGTTGGCTGTAATGTTGGCTGGCCTCAAAGCAGGAGGGATCTCACCCAAAACTATCCATTGCATCGGCCACAGTTTGGGAAGCCAAATATTGGGGCATGTTGGCGAAAACTTTATCAAATTAACTGGCCAAAAAATTTCAAGGATAACAGCTTTGGATCCAGCTGGACCGTGTTTTGATAAACAATCGGAGCATGTCAGGTCCGGTTTAGCAGACTATGTAGAAGTATTTCACTGTAATGGCCGTGTGCTTGGCTCTGAGAAGGCATTTGGTGACGTTGACTTCTTTGCAAACAATGGGAAGGTGCAGCCGGAATGTGGGGATCCCTCTTCGTTGTCACCTTTGAAAGCTTTTGAAAAATCTAAATGTAGCCACAAGAAGTGTGTGAAGATGTGGACAGAGACTGTTCTCCACCGAGACTGGTACCCGGCATACAATTGTGAACAATACAAAGAATTCAAAATCGGCAGGTGTGCTCAAAACAAAATGACCACTGCCGGTTTCTGGAATCCTGGTACTGCGACAGGAAAATATTATTTTTCAACCAATATTACCAAATTTATTTGATAACTCTCCTTTTTTAGTTATTGCCTCTGCTTACGAGTACCATGGGTGTTTCGTAAACATTTTTAGTTCATTAGTAAGTTTTTATTTGTCTTTGTATGTTAAATGTATGCATGTTTACTGCAGTGCATTTACGATTATTTTAACAATTAGTTTATCTACCTTTTAAGCGTTATCTGTTCTTTAACAACGTTTCCTCCTTCTATTTAAGCAAAGCTACTTCATAAAATGTTGTATGGAATTTTTTTGCATGTATTATGTGATCTTAATTACAATTCAATAAATAAATCGTATTATAAGACATGATATGCATCGTATTATAGATTTACATCAAATATTTTAATTTATTAAAATAAAGAAACTGACGTGGCAGAGGTAGCCGAGAGGTAACGGCCCCGACTTACGAGTAGTAGGTCGCAGGTTCAAACCTAGCCAGGCGCATTATTTTCTATAATTTGTTTCATCACCATCACATCAAAACATCATGAGGAAACCGGCATGTCCTAGAACCAAAAATACGAAGACATGTGACATCTACCAACCTGCACTGGGCCCGCGTGTTAGATTACGGCTCATTCCCTCTCCTAGAAAGGAGGCCTGAGTCCCAGCTGTGAATGTGTGCTATGTGTGCTATGGATAGTTTTGGTTTGCGATTCCCTACTATCGATATATCGCATAGCTCGAGCTACGCATCTACATATACGCATATATTATCTAGCTATTACGTCTTCGCAGCATAGCTGCATAGTACATCGCTGGTGGAAGACTTGGAAGAGTACCCTTACGACAGTGAATACCGAAGCAGTTTTAACGAGGTGAAATTCCACACCCCCCTAATCTTTTCCTCCAAAAGTTTGGATGCCTTTTGTAAGTTGCTGCCGAAAATAAATAAAATTTATGTAGGTATGATTGTATCACCTATAAAATGTTTTCCATAATGCAAACAAAATAATTGCGTAGGTAGCATAAGTAAAGAATCTGGTTTTGCCTTTCTGCATAATTTAGTTATTACGTAATAATCTCTTGCCGTTGTGATCCATTAACCAGCCATCTTTTATATACCACAGACTCAATGTGACTTCTGTTTTGTTATTTTGTACCACAGACTCAATGTGACTTCTGTTTTGTTATTTTGTACCACAGACTCAATGTGACTTCTGTTTTGTTATTTTGTACCACAGACTCAATGTGACTTCTGTTTTGTTATTTTGTACCACAGACTCAATGTGACTTCTGTTTTGTTATTTTGTACCACAGACTCAATGTGACTTCTGTTTTGTTATTTTGTACCACAGACTCAATGTGACTTCTGTTTTGTTATTTTAAGATTCCGTACCTCAAAAGGAATAAATGGAACCCTTATAGGATCAGTTTGTTGTCGATCTGTCTGATTTTAATTTTGGTAATTTTTTTTATCACACAACAGTTGCAGTGCAGAGATTATGTGATTAAGTCTGAATTTTTTTTTTTTTTACATTTTTTTATTAACAAGATAATCTGCAGATATTCTAAATACTCTGCCAAGCGTGCAATAAAGTTATAAGGTTTTTGGTGAAATACATTCATTGTAATTATTTAATTTCTGACAATAATCTAAAGATTGGTGACGTTTTACGCATATATAATTAAGATACTTTAGGATACGTTAGATTTAGAAGACTTAGCTTTCGATTTAGTTTTCATGGTTATTATTTATAACCATGCGTTATGCCTCGTCGTTTATACCGCGCACATCGAGGCACTGGAACAGTTTTCTGGCTGCAGTCTTTCCGTCCGATTATAATTTAGGTGTCTTCAAGACTAGAGTGAATAGGCTCTCAATAATCTAGTGCGCCTCACCATCAACGATTGCATCACTGCTTACAGGTGTGATCGCAGTCAAGCATTAGTTTATAGTAATAAAAAAGAAAATAACCACCTTAAGTGCAAGTCCTGCAAGGTGCTGAGAGTGAAATTTCGCTCAATGGAGACTCCATTGAGCGAAATTTTCTTCCGAGATTCAACGATGTATCACCCGTTAATTTCCAAATTAACCAAGTAAAGCGAACGTATCTGACTTAAACGAATTGAGCACATTAACGTATTCCGTACTCTCAAGGTAACATATGTATAATTATTATGTGTATTTGAGTGAGTGCGTGAAATTAACCATAAGACCTGTTGTATAACACCTTTTTGATGTTAATACAGTAAACAAATATGTACTTCCATTAATATAAGTAAACAAAACAGCGGAAGACGGTTAAGAAGTGACTTACTTCCTCTGAAATCACGATAATTTGTCCTAATCAGCTATTTCGTTCAAACTACAGTGCCGGCTTCTTTTTTATCTCTGTCCTTGTCTATCACTGACTATAGGTAGTGTAGATGTGTGAGTTTCGATTCCAGGTTTCCTCATTGCAATGTTAGCGAGTAACGTAAATCAATGATCAATGGCCACTACTGATGTGACATTAAAATCACATACAAATCCAAAGTACCTATTCTAATAGCGAAGAGGAGTGACAGGCGGTCGCCTCCTTTTGTGAAGCATTAATACTAGCAAAGGAGGAGGCCGACCGCATAAGGCAACGGCACTCACGCCCCAGACGCCGCCGCAATTCCGATCTGGCCACCGTAGTCGCGATCTTGTTTATGGCGAGCAATAGGTAGCTCGCCGTCCAATCTTCTGGTAACCGTCCGTTCCAAGCCTAGTTTCCGCGTGCCTCAAGGAGTCGTCAGCAAACCGCAGGGACCCTGCAGAAGGATCAAAGCCAATTGGGGCCAAGGGTTCGCACCTAAAAGGAAGGCTCTGGCCCTGGTATATATGGCAACGCAGGATTAGGGTAGGTTGTTTAGTCAGTTAAGAGTCTGACACTGTTATCTGCTTCGCCCTAGGCTGGGATTCGTAATTGGAAGATTTTTACCTACCATAAAAAAGTACCTATGTAAATTTAGTTGCTAGGCTAGCGCTGCGTTCAAGGCCTCTTTTTCTAGAGAATAGGAGAGCAGAGATCCTCCATGGACAATTCCGTATAAAGGCGAGAATTTCCTTTTACTAGTTGTAAGTAGTTCAGTGGCTAGGTCATTTGTCTCAGTCGCAATTTATATAGACATTACAGCTTGTTAGCTCTGATAAGGACTTATCAGCGATTGGTCGACGCTTCGGCGTAAATTACTCTGATTCTTTTGTGAATGAGACGAACATTGCAGTTACAAGTTCAATCAAGCTGGTGTTAGTTTTTAACATTTTGTCGTCTTTTTAGTTATTTCGTAACCCTTATTATTAGGCCTTTTTTTTATTTAGGTAAAAATCATCCAATGACGAGTCCCGCCCTTGGATGGAGCGGGAAACAAGTGTCAGACTCTTACTGACTAAACAACCTACCCCATTCCAACGTTGCCATATACACCAGGGCCAGAGCCTTCCTTTCAGACGCGAACCCATGACCCCAGTTGGCTTCGACCCTTCTGCAGGGTCCCTACGGTTTGCTGACAACTCCTTGAGGCGCGCGGGAACAGTGCGCGCCGTCGACGACTGGGCTTGGTCCGGACGGTTACCAGACGATTGGACGGTGAGCTACCCATTGCTCGCCATCCACATTATTAGCCCTTACCATTGTCCTTTAAGTGACTTGAAATGTTTTGGAGCAATAATTCCCTAAAATCTTTAGACCTAATTTCGATCAATGTGGCCAATCTCAAGGGAGTTCAGACCAGTATTTTTTTTTATGGTAGGTAAAAATCATCCAATGACGAGTTCCGCTCTTGGGCGGAGCGGAAAACAAGTGTCAGACTCTTACTGACTAAACAACCTACCCCGTTCCTACATCGCCATACATACCAGGGCCAGAGCCTTCCTTTTCAGACACAAACCCGTGGCCCTGATTGGCTTCGACCCTTCTGCAGGGTCCCTACGAGTTCAGACCAGTATTAAGGATACTATTACAGTCTGTGGATTGTATAGGTATTATGGCCGTTCACCCGATATAAACGTCCACATTCAGGATCTGGCTCGAAGGACCAACTAATGTTCCCCTACATCAGTAAATGAGACAAATATTGCAGAAACAAGTTTAATCAAGATGAAGTTAGTTTTTATCATCTTATGGTCTTTTTAGTTCATAATCATGATTTCAGCCGAAAGACGTCCACTGCTGGACATAGGCCTCCCCCAATTGTCGCTATAATTAACGGTCCTAAGCATCTCGCATCCTTCGGATACCCGCAATCCTTGCCACCTACCAGTGTTGGAGGAGTTTTTCACATAACCTCAAAATCTATGTGAAAAATTCAAATAACCGAAAGGTTGGGGAAGGTTGTCTGTAAGAGATCGCCTTGTGCGATAAGACCGCCCATTGTACCCTTATTTTTATAACAATGTTTGTCCTATATTTTTTTAATGCGGTGTACAATTTAGTATAAATAAATAACCGAGATTTCTTTGGAAGTGGGGAGTTAAAAAGGGACGAAAAGTAGCCTATGTCACTCTCCTTTCCTTAAACTATCTCAATTTAAAAAATCTCGTCAATTCGTCGCTCCGTTTGGCTGTGAAAGACGGACCAACAAACAGACATGTAGTTACATTCCCATTTATAATATTAGTATGGATTTTATAGTACGTGGCAAATAAATTAAACCATTTGCTATGTTTAAAACGCAGCTACCCACTTCATTACAATCCGGTTTTAAACTCGTTTTCTATATTTAGTCTAATAGTGTGTTTAAAACATTATATACATACATAGGTATATATCTACACTAATATAATAAAGAAGTAAAGTTTGTTTTTTTGTTTCTTTGTTTTTTTGTTTGTAGGAGGTAATCTCTGGAACCACTGGTCCGATTGGAAAAATTTTAGCAACAATAGAAAGCTGCTTTACTCCTGAGTGACATAGGCTATATTTTATGTACGCGGGCGAAGCCGCTGACAAAAGCTAGTATATTATATATATTTTAAACACTATCTTTCATTTAACCTGAAAAATAACGAACATTTAGCACATTATAAAAGTCGCGATTAATTCTTGTACAATGCGTTCCAAATGAGAATAGAATTGATTGCCATGTTGTGACATCACGATTTACTGTCAAATCGAGGCAGGATATTTTTAAAATTCAGTTTATTTACGAAAATTTTAATATATTTACGAAGACAAAAACGAAACAAGAACGAAACCAGTTTTTCAATTTTACTCACCTCCGAGTTCTTCAATTGTGCAAAATTATCTTTGATTTATAGTACGGCGTGACGTCACATCCTGGTTTTTTTTTTACAACTATCACACAACGCCATCTAGTCCCAAGCTAAGCAGAGCTTGTGTTATGGATACTAGACAACTGATAAACATACTTATATATTTCTAAATACATACATATTATAGACTAGCTTTTGTCCGCGGCTTCGCCCGCGTATATAAAATATAGCCTATGTCACTCAGGAGTAAAGCAGCTTTCTATTGTTGCTAAATTTTTTCCAATCGGACCAGTAGTTCCAGAGATTACCTCCTACAAACAAAAAAATAAAAAAAAACAAACTTTACCTCTTTATTATATTAGTGTAGATAAATTACACCCAGACACAGAACAAATGATCGTGCTCATCACACAAACATTTGTCCTGGGTGGGAATCGAACCCACGACCTCCGGTATAACAGTCAGGTTCACTAACTACTAGACCAACAGGCCAGTCAAATGTGTTATCGATCCTATTCTTATTTGGAACGCATAGTATGCCTCTGAAGAAAAACACTATCATACCTACTTTTATCATCATCATCATCATCAATTCAGCCGAAAGACGTCCACTGGTGGAGGCCACTCCAGAACCTTTACCCCCCACCCCACCTACCTACCTACTTTTATATTATGAGGATAAAGACATGAAACCAGACATTAAAAAATAAATATTGGAAAGATAAAATAGTTTTATTATCTTCGTGTGGCATTGGTAAATGTAGGTACCTAATATAGTTATTTATTATGATAGTTCGTGTTATAAAACATGGCATCAGCTACCTGCTTCACACGCGTGAAAGTCGAGAATAAATCACTCAGTACTAAAGTAGCATTGTGTTGGTGAACGAACTATTAAAGTCAGTTAAGTAGTTTTTGAGTTTGTTTATTAACAAAGTACAATAAAAAACGTTCTCTTTAAAATATTAGTAAAGAAGTAAAGGTGATATATATGTAAATAAAAAACTGTTTATTAAAAAAATGGCTAAAGACGTTGAAGTAATAAGACTTCGCTGTCCGTCTGTCTGTTTGTCACCAAGATGTATCTCAAGGACTACGATAGCTGGACTGTTGAAACTGTCTCTCGTCCACAAATTATCTATTTCTTTTGCTACTATAACAACAAATTCTAAAAACAAAACCATTATTAAGGGGGCTCCCATACAACAAACGTGATTTTCTGTATTTTTTTGCTATTGCAATTTTCTTAAGCTCAACATATTATATACTAGCGACCCGCCCCAGCTTCGCACGGGTACTGATATTGAATATATTATGCACTAGTTTTTGTCAGCGGCTTCGCCCGCGTACAGAAAATATAGCCTATGTCACTTGGGAGTAAAGCAGCTTTCTATTGTTGCTAAAAAATTTCCAATCGGACCAGTAGTTCCAGAGATTACCTCCTACAAGCAAAAAACAAAAAAAACAAACATTATTATAACCTCTTTATTATAAGATAGAAGAAGAAGATGTATTATACACATAAACCTTCCTCTTGAATCACTCTATTTATTAAAAAACCGCATCAAAATCCGTTGCGTACTTTTAAAGATCTCAGCATACATAGGGACAGCGGTAAGGAACTTTGTTTTATACTATGTAATGATGATGATTAGGTATAAATACAGTTTTTAATTAAAATATTACTAACATATTAGTTCAAATATAATTATTATTTACAACCTGCAGAAAAGAAAAGGAGAATTCGCAATCTGTTTTTACAGCAAAACTAGCGATCCTTCCCAGCTTCGCACGGGCGTAATGATGACATTCAGTATATGTATTATACATATAAACCTTCCTCTTGAATCACTCTATCTATTAAAAAAACCGCACCAAAATTCGTTGCGTACTTTTAAAGATTTAAGCATACATAGGGACAGCGCAACTTAGTTTTATACTATGTAATGATGCTCCATATGTCTAATGAGTCATCCGCCACGCATCCACTTTATCCGCATTTGAAAACCCATTCCAACTAAACACGTCGCTATAAAAGCCTTTTCCTTACACTACGTAACAATTAAAACGTCATAAACGTTAATAAACTTACCCAACAAACGAGAGACGAGGAAACAACAGTTAAATTAAATCAGTGTTTTTTCGTCACCAGTGCAGATAAGACGGAGTGACGAACTAATTTTACACTAACAATATAAGCAGTACACTCCTTACTGTACCTCATACATTATTAACTCGCGCCTCATATAGTTACGTCGTTGATATCACTGTATTTATCCCACGTGTGTTACAATATTCCGTTTTTATGTGTAGTGTCTTAAAATACCAAAAAAATAAAAATGTTAATTTTCTATTTGATGTTTATGTATCTTGGTTTCACAAGTGCGTCTTTGGAGAGATATGGACCGTTAAACATTGCTTTAAAGATGGTTAAATGTGAGTATTTTAAACTTGTTTTTAATTTTTATAGACGTTTATTATGTCTCGTGACAGCTCAGTTATAAAACAAACAAAGAATGAACGCAATAACCCAACCGTGAGATTCCAATATTATGATAACAAAATAATTACTTTATTTATAGTTACGCACATGTAATAAGAACAAAGTAGTTATTGCTATGCTATCGTTAATTAAACAACTGATTTAAACTGTGTATTTACTAGTAACATTATATAGATGGTAATATTAATTCAAATTTTGTTTTGTATACTTTCACTAAGTACTAACATCTGCGAGTCATTCTTGTAACGGCCTTGACTTACCTTCAAATTAGTAATGGAACTAGTAATCAAAAATATACGTAACAACAGAAGGAATTAAATTAATCCATTCAAAACAGTTTTTTTTTACTAAGGTAGATGCCTGTTCAATTGAGAATAGCGGTCATTCACCTTCTCATCATTGAACCGGACTATTCATACCGTATCGCTATATTTATGTCGCAATTTCAAAAATGGAAAAAGACATAAAGCGGTTTTGAATCTACATAAATTACGATCCTATAAGTTTTCTAGTAATGGCTCGCTACTCACAGCTATCTTTATTAATATCTGTGAGTAGCGTATCAATGGATTTTTTATCATAATATCTGGCACCTCTGGTTACAGTTCATAGAGCAAAACGTGCCCTGAGAACTGTTATTATACCATCTTCCACAGACCTAAAACTTCGTTTACCCATTCAGAAAATAAAGACGAGTTCATTAATATGTTTTGTATCTACTAAAAACAATACACGAAATCAAAATCCAGTTTGTCTAACCCTATTTCCAAAGCCTGCAAACTGTCACAGTTTGTATATCTTATATTCAGTTTAAATAAATACGAAAGTCGCCCTTGTTTTTTTTGTTTTCTTACTGTGATTCATACAAACAGTACATAAATCAAACAAGCAAAGACACATGATGGTAAACTTTAATAAAAACTGAAAAACATAGTTATTGTCATCATTCTCATTAATCTCTAGCACTTATCTCAATTTATTTGGGTCAACATAAGATGTTTTTCTTACTTTTCTATTAATCACCATCTCAGTAAATACCTAGAAACAACAGGGGGAAATCTTTCTAAATATTGTTATTTTGAAACATATTTGAAATTTGCTACTATCATTACAGGTGAACACAGAAGAGACCTGGACCTTGACGTCAGCGGAATCGACGTGTACTTTTACGACTTCCAAAATGGCATTATGGAATCCTTCCCCATCAACGAGGCTGCCCAAGGAATACTGGCCATTCAGAACCTCGACAAAGTCAAGAAATTCTTCATGTTTGTCGGCGGCTTCAAGTCACACATCAACAAGAACACAGAAGAACGAGTGAGACAAGCTTTTTCAAACTTCCCCAACAGTTACCTCATCATCATCGATCATTCTGCCTACACCAACGACAGACAAGGCAAGAAAAAGAGCTACGAACGGTCCGTCAAATATGTCTACTATATCGGAAAGCAGTTGGCCCAAATGTTGGTTGGTCTTCGCGAAGGCGGAATCTCACCCAAAAACATTCACTGCATTGGCCATAGCTTGGGCAGCCAGATGTTGGGACATGTTGGAGAGAAATTCTTTGAAGTGACGGGTGAGAAGATTTCTAGAATAACAGCTTTGGACCCAGCAGGACCTTGCTTCCAAAACAGTTTGATCCACGAGCAAATCCGATCAGGTGTGGCAGAATACGTGGAGGTATACCATTGTAACGCTGGTGGCTTGGGCACAACAAGCGTGTTGGGAGACATCGATTTCTTCGTTAACAAAGGCGAATCACAGCCAAAATGTGGGACTTCCCTGATTCCAGGAATCATAGACTCCTCGTTTTCTGCAAAGTGCAACCACAAGACTTGTGTGACGATGTGGACAGACTCTGTGGCGCATCCAGAGGGGTACAAAGCGTATAAATGTGATAAGTACAAGCACTTTAAAGGTGGGATGTGTTCTTTAAACGACAGAACCATTGCTGGGTTCTGGAATCCTGGTAACGCGACCGGAGTGTATTACTTTTCTACCGAAGGTCATACGTTTAGCTAATTCTGTTTGTTTTTTAATTCATTTGTAAGATATTTGCTGGTGCTATTAGTTATTATGGTCACCCTAGACAGCTTCTATTTTTTTTTAAAGCATAACTCTGAGTTACGGCCAGCTGCAAGGAATGTACATGAAATTGCAACTATGCTCATTAGATGCTGTTTGTGTATTAGAAGCGATCTCAATGTCATTATAACTTTAAAGAATTTCTACTGATTTATTCTTTAACTTGTTAAGTAGGTAGTATACTAGTAATTGTTAAGGAAAAAATACATAGTTACTATACGCTTGATAACACAGATATTTCTGGTATCCTTTTATAGCTTTATTTAAAAAAAAAAACATAATGATTGCTATTTCAACCAAGACAGGTTTTGTCACCTCTAAATTAATAATATTAATATATTGATATACAATATATATATATAGCATAGCATTAGTCTAGTTTTAGTAGTCAGTCTCATTATGTTCTTTGTACCTTTATGAAGGAATGGGCCATAATCTTCAACGTGGGGTTTGGTGGATGTCACATGATTGTCTTCGAATGTTTGGTTCTAGAACATACCGATTTCCTCACGATGTATAATAAAATAATAGTAGAATTTTTTATTGTTGGATGTTTTGGGAATACTTATTTAAAAATACAAATAATATGTACATATAATTGTATAGAAATAAAAATAAATGAAATATAATTATGTATTTAATAAATGCGCTTTTTAGTTAGTCATTAAGTCGTCAGTGACTTTTGGGCAATCGGTCTTCATAGTAGAACGAGGAAGGCCTAAGAGGCGTTGGATCGACGTCGTAAGGGACGATATGCGTGCCAATGGGCTTACGGCAAAGGACGCGAAAGACCGAGCGAAGTGGAGGCGTTTGAGTTGGAAAGCGGGCCCCGGACTAGCGCTGAGATGATGATGATGATGATGGTCTTCATAGTAGACCACTTCACCACTTTTTTGTTATTATTATTTTAGACAGGCTCGCGTTTGACCACAATCTCACCTGATGATAAGCGATGATGTGGTCGACGATGAAGCACGCTTGCCTAGAATCACTTGCACTTTTATCGCGGTTTTAGGTTTGGTCCCATAGCAAAAGTTATTTGTTATCATGACTATAATCATATGATCTCCTTCTCTTGCCCAGGATGAAATATGCCATTGGAAGACTTTTACCCACCAAAAAAAACCATGTAGCTACTACGTCATCTTAGAATCCTCCCAACAGTAGTAAAATCGGATTTTATAATGTTCCCACTGCTGGGACACAGGCCTCCTCTCTAGGAGAGGGAAGAAATACAAATAAAACAATACAAATCTGTTTCGCGACGTAACATCTGTTTCTCAAAGACGTTGCACTAGTCACGGGAGACCGCAGCGACGGCGACGGCAAAGCCCTTTCACACCGAACGTTGTAAAACGCTGCGTTTATTTTTTAATAATAGGTTATTCTAATTAACTTGTTTTAATGACACTATTTTAGGGTCTCTTATTGAATAAGTCACAACAATGTCCTAATTCACCAAATAATGTGCACTACTGAAGGTTGGGGAGATTTGGAAAATAAAACATTAAACGACCGATTGGATTGCAAGTTTATTTGCGACTCTCTCTAGTGACATGGTCGCAGCCACGTAGTCATTACATACTCACACATTTACAAAATGCTGAGTAGCCACTTTCTGTCCCTACACTATATTATATTTTAAATATTATCTGATATTTATTTATTGTGAACATAGTGTTGTCTTTTTAACCCAATAATTGACTGGTAGAGAATACCTTGTTGCATTAAGTCCGCCTACGTACCACTAATGTGCATGAAGATTAAATAAATAAACTAGTAGCCGAGCACTAGTTTAGGATTACAGCAATTGTGATAATGATTTTGATATTTCTTCTTTCTGCCCGCAGCTTTGTCCGCTTGAAAGTAAGTTTCTCCATATGATACAATCTTTTCACACACGTTTCCTTCTTTACGTTCCTAGTATCAGTCAGTAGTTTTGGCTGTGCGTTTGTATGTTTATCAGTCAATTTCCTAAATATGCCCAATTCTTTACCGATCTAAAAAATCAATTTGCTGAGCCATTTCTCAAATATGTTGTATGCAGCTTCCAGTGCAACCAGATCAAACATTTTTTTTTTACGATTTAAACTAATACATAACTGCGATCCCACCTGTTGGTAAGCAGTGATACAATCGTTGATGGAGACGCACTAGTTTAAGAGCCTATACACTTTAGCCTTTAAGAGACCTTTGCAATCAGGCGGGAAATCTGAAGCATTCAAATTGTTCCAATCCTTCGATCTACGTGGTATAAAATGTCGATTTTTTTATGATGTAATTTTTCTTTTAACGTAATCGATGATCTGAAAGTGACTAATCAAACACGTTACTAAAATAGATTATTTTGATCTTTGATAAGAAACCTGCCTTATCACATCCGATATTTATCTTCTGAGCGTGTCGATTTCAAAGCTAGTTTTTTCCCAGTTAGCGTGACTCAGTAGTCACACTAAGAATAAGCGGGCTATCATTGCTCTCAATCGCCCGCTTATATAATCATTAGATCTTTACGAAAACTGATAACAAGGATAAGTGACACAGGATGGAAGATAGGACTTGGCTTGCGAAGAAACTCCGCACAAACACTGAAGATTGGAACCGTCTGACAGTGCCCACATGTGAAGATGATCTAATTCGATATTTATCGCGTGAGACGTCATCAACATCATCCTGCCCTTTTCCCATGTTATTTGTTATTATTGTACTGTCGCCTGTCATGCTACCACTAACTTCTGTTTCCTACACATCACTCCTCTCACAATCCGTCCATCTTTTCTTTGGCCTTACTCTCCCTCTCCGTATGCCCATAACCCTTTTAGTAACATCTGTTTCATCCCTCCTCATCATCATCATGATTCATGACCTTACAAAGACAAATGATACCATCTCAGACAAATCTGTATGGTCCTTATGTGATTTGACCATTACATATTTACTGTATAGACTTAGACTCCTGATTTTGTTTCGGTGTTTCTCTAAAGGTGGTCAGCTCGGAAACACTGGACTCATCTAGCATCGAAAAAAAAGACGTGTAAAAATGTTTTTTTTAAATCTATTTGCGAAATAAAGATCATTTCTGAATTTCAGTCATTCAGTCACTAGCGCCACTTTAAAACTTCCTCTAATATACTTACTTTATCCTTTTTTGTCACACCACACATCTATCTTAACATTCTCACCTCTGCTACGTGCAGTCTTTTTTCATCCGTCTTTATCATCATGAGACGTATTGAGACTAATTCATATAAGGAAAACATACAATTAGGTAAATAGATACATATATCTGTTCCTCTATATAACAAGCAGACAGCAGACAGTCACAATGAAAACATATATTAAAATATCAATGGTTTGATTTAAATACAAATGAAAACAAACCAATTGTACTTATCGTTCACAAAAGCGCTACATTACAATAGAATGTGTCAGAACACGATTAGATAATGTGCCTTCACACTTCAACGAGCAATATTTATCTGTGCGATTGTATTTATTTTTCATACAAAGTAGCTTTGCAGTCTCTATTAAGCGAAGTTGTTTTGTTAGGAGTTATAATCAAGAAAGCATCTACGTACAGTACGATTGTCGGATCTTAGCTTTTTTTTTTTATGGTAGGTGAAAATCATCCAATGACGAAACCCGCTCTTGGGCGGAGCGGGAGACCAGTGTCAGACTCTTACTGACTAAAAAACCTACCCCGTACCTTCCTTGCCTTATTCCTGGAGTCGAGGTAACAGTTTTCACCACCCTCTAGGCTCCAGGAGGCTTCGACCCTGAAGGGCCCCTGCAGTTTGCTGACAACTCCTTGAGGCGCGCGGGAACGGTGCGCGCCGTTGACGACTTGGACTCGGTCTTACCAGACGACCGGACGGCGAGCTACCATTGCTCACCGTAGTTTCTGTTTCTTTTTAATCTTTAATTTTGTACGAGTTTCCAAGCGTTAAAATTCGCAGAGTCTAACTGCAGACTCGCCAAAATCCGACGTCCGTACTGTAACCATCGCCATTTCCAACCTAACCTTTTTGGTTGACTGAGAAGTATCGTCGTTAACTGTTGCCATAAATGTCTTCTTCTTTCCGATGGTAAACTCAGTAGATGGCTACGTTAACTGCAACTTTGGTGGCACTTAGTGGCGTGCTTGATGCCCTTATAGAGGGCAAGCCAAAGATCTGGACCTATCTAATATCTACTACTTTCTTACCGTACAATATTTCTGCTATTTTTAGCCCTAGCTCCAATCACCAAACTAACATTACCGCCGCAAGATAAAAACGCAGCGTAGTGACCGTGTGAACAGCTCTTATATGCACTTAGCGCCTACACACGACAGCTACACACTACACTTTTCTTAAAGGAAAAGCTTTTGTTTTAAAAAATGACATTATTTCTCTTTCGTGCTATGGAATGGACAGATTGCACTCAGTGTGACGGTGACAAGAATATTCAAGTTGTTATAAAAATGGATGCAGTATTTTTCTACATTATCGTACGAAAATTCGTTGGGGTAGTGGAGGAAACTCTATGCGCCATATTTGCGTGCACAGCCGGTAGCCTACGTCACCTCGTCGGAGCAGTCATCATCGTCATCATCATCAGCCTTTTTAATATTCCCCACTGCTGGGACACAGGCCTCCTCTCTAGGAAAGGAAATGGGCCATAATCCACCACGCGGGCCCAGTGCGGATTGCTTGATGTCAGATGTCTTCGAATTTTTGGTTCTAGGACATGCCGTTTTCCACACAATGTTTTTCTTCACCGTTTTGAGAGCAGTGGTGATTAAATAAATTACACAAAGTAATGAGCCTGGCTGGGTTTGAACAAGCGACCTACAAATCGTAAGTCGGGGCCTTTACCACTCGGCCACCTCTGCACTCGACGGAGCAGTAAGACAAAATATTTTAACCTTAGATTATAAAACAAAATGCAGATAGACCGCGCGGAACACGAAAGTGAAGCCACGTTTGCAGACATGTGTGCGTTTCCTCGGTGTGCGTTACGGTTGCCAGGATAATAACAAAATTACCCATATTATTTCATTACCTATCTATTAGGTGTTAAAAAATTAACTGCAAGAAAGGTAAGTACTTACTTAGAAAATTAAATAAAAAAATAATATAAAAGTGCTTAAATTTTTTTTAACGTGTTTGTTTTACGATAGTGGGTAAGTGGACGAAGTTCTTGCAGTTAATTTTTAACACATTGTATATTAATAAAAATCAATTTCCGAAATGTATGTACGCTCATAACTTAAGAACGCTGCACCTATTTAAGTGAATGTTTATTGTTGTGTTTGTAATATTTTCAGGACAAAATTTGTATGAAAGTGTTTGAAAAAAAAATTACAAATAAAATGAAAATGGTGTTATTTATTCAGTTGGTAATTTTTTTTAGGTAGGTAGATATCGAATCATTGCAGTTAGACCAATTGTTGGACTTTTGAGAGCTCCAACAAGCCGTAACGACTGCCATTAGATGTTCGTATGGCAACCGGGATCGACGACTTAACGTGCTCTCCGGAGCACGACCAGACCAAAGAAAATACTCAAAATCATCGTTATCATTTCAACCGATAGAAGTCCACGGCTGGACATAGGCCTCCCCCAAGTGTCGCCGAAATGACCTATTCCGTGCATCTGGCATCCATCGGATTCCTGCAACCTTCACCAGGTCATTGGTACACCTCGTAGGAGGCCTTCCAACGCTGTGTCTTCCAGTACGCGGTCGCTAATCCAGAACCTTTCGGCCGTCTGTTATGAGAGCAGTGTACCCTGCCCACTGCCACTTAAGTTTGAGGATTCTTCGAGCTATGTCAGCTGTCAGCTGTCATGTAAACAAAGTGCACCCGTATTAAAATTATTTAAAATTACTTAATTTACGATATATAACATGATTATATCATAAAAGTGGATAAAATTGTGCAACGCATGTGTAAAAGTGTTATCTTTACGAAGTAATCACTGAATGATGACTAATTATGACTTCTAAATGTGGACAAAATATTGTGACAGAACAAGTTTCGTGAGTAAAAACAAACATTTATTGACAACAAACATTACTAATTATTATATATACAACCCTGTGACATACGTAATTATAAAAAATACGAAGAAAAAACGTAAAATTGCAAAAGTGACACTCAGTGAAAAATATTTTGAATCATTTTAAACAAACCGGCTTTCTAACGAACTTTTTGTTTAGACGAGCCTAATGATCAAAAATTTCAACACCTTAATTAGTGGTGTCGTGGCTGAATGTGTAAGCTTCATACCTTCTGAGATTCGACGTGTGATCCCGAGTTCGAATCCCACATAGACTAATTTGTCTTTTTGGAATGTTTCTTGAATTTATATTAGAAAAATAAGACATTCCGAGTCAATTGACGTAAACTCAAGTAATAACAACAATCATCGAAGTTCGACTAGTATTCCAAAAAATAAAAATTAAGCGGGTTGGTCAGTAATATGAGTTTCTTTGAAAATATAACATATCGAATAAACCGCACTCGCACAGTGTCAGAGACAATAACAGAGGCCGAATCTAGCCATTCAACAATAGATGGCAGCACCAACAGTCTGCCTAACATATCAATCGAAGATAACGACGAAATACGAAAGTTGAGGCAACAAATAGAGGAATTACAGACCGAATTATGTTCAGCACATGAAGAAATAAATAATTTATCTATAGAGAACACGGAACTCAAAAAAACTATTAATGATATGACAAGTAAGCATCAAATTGTCAACAAAGCGACGAAAAAGCTAATAAGCGAATTGAGTACACCTAAGAAAAGTAAAAAAAATATAACGCCTCGCCGCACTTCTCATGATCAACACAAACAAAAATTATTGTTAGACAGCGTGAAACAGAGTTTTGAGATATTGGACTCGCCATTAAAATTTTATCCTGCTCAAGATGCTCCAGTTGATACTACTCCGAAGAGTGAACCTATTCACCATCAAATAAAACCAGAAAAGCATAAAATATGCATTATGAGTAGTAATAAAACTAATAAAATTCTAACAACCGCAGAGAGAACGTTCCCAACATATCAAATATGCCATTACTTAACTCCCAATTGTGGACTTATGCAGCTTATTACTGATATCGAGCTGAAAATTAAAGACTATACGATGTTTGACTACTGTCTGATTTTCATCGGTGAAGAAGATTTTAGGCGCACAAACAACTACTATGATCTTGTTATTAATATTCGGGAAACTTTATCGAAGATACAACATACAAATATCATACTTTGTCTACCTACCTTTAAATTTAAGGATTCTGTTATGTTCAACTGTAGAATAGAAACATTTAGTAATATGCTTTATTTGGATATATGTACTCATGAACACGCTTACTTATTCGATTCAAACCTAGATTTAACATATGATTATAATATGTTTTCGAGGAGAAGTGGTTCCCTTAATAATTTTGGTTTGAGCAACATCTTTGCAAATTTAAGTCAATTTATTCACTTAGACATTAGCTGTTCGAGCAGAATAAGCACGTATAATAACCCTAAAACAAGTCCTAGCACTAACACCTCTAAGTCAAATGAATTGTTTTTTCTCGAATAAGTATGTTAATATATTGCATCAGAATATAGCTGGTTTATTAAACAAATCAGATGATCTTTCTGTATGTTTAGACCAATTAGTTGATAAACAAATCAATATTGATGTAGTATGCATTACCGAGCACTTCATTATGGAGGGCTTCGAGAACCAGTTGTATGTACCGAATTATTGTTTGGCAGCGTATTATTGCAGAAAAGGGAAAAAACGGGGGGGATCTTGTATTCTCATTAAAAACGGACTCAAATGGAAAGAACTGCCTAAAATAGCGAAACTATCATCTCCAGGTGTATTTGAGTGTTGTGCTATTGAGCTTATCAGTTATAAGATAATTGTCGTCTGTATTTATAGAGTGCCAAATGTAAACAATTTAAATGAATGTCTAAATAAACTTGAGATACTACTACAAGAGATATCAAAATCTAGCTGTAAGAATATTGTAATCGCTGGAGATTTCAACATTGATGTTCTTAAGTCGAATAGGATTTCTGCTACGCTTGAATGTCTACTTCTAAGTTTCAATTTAAAACTACAATTTAAACAACCAACACGAATGGCCAGTCAGACATGTATAGACAATTTTGCGCATAATTATAATAAGTCATGTAAGGGCGAGGTAATAGAGTTTGCTTTATCAGACCATACAGCGCAGTTGCTTCAATGCCCCATAAAAAAAGTTTGTTCTATTAACCATTGGTACATGACCAGAAGAGAATATAGTACAGAGAATTTAGCTAAATTCCAAGACTGTCTAAAAAATATTTCTTTTGCGGAGATCTATGACACAAATGATCCCAATATTGCCTATAATACATTTATCGACACTTTTAAGTTATTTTATGACTTGTGTTTCCCGCTTACTCGAGTCAAAGTTAACATTATAAAGAAACCACAATGGTTGTCTAAAGGTGTTAAATTATGCAGCAAAAGGAAGAGACAACTTTTGTGGCAACTGAGGCTAAATCCTACTCAGGACAATAAAATCAAGTTTAAAAACTATTGTAAATTGTATAAAAAAATCATAAACCTGACTCAAAAGGCACAAAATAATTATAAAATAACGAAAGCCAAAAGCATGGCAAAAACTACCTGGCAAATCATAAACAAAAAAAAATACAATATTCCTAGCCAACGTATTGATAAAATTAAATCTAAATGTAATGATAAAGTTATAACAAATCCGAAGACTATTTGTAATGAATTTAATAATTATTTTGTCGATAAAATAAAACCTAAATTAATGGACGGAAGCCAGTCTAAAGTAAGTAGGAAAATAGACATAAGAATGAACTCAATGTTCATGGCACCTAGCGTACCAGATGATATATATAAAATAATAATGTCATTAAAAAATACAAATAGCGTAGGATACGATGGCGTCTCTACAAATATTTTAAAAGCAGTAGCTAATGAGATATGTGCTCATCTAAGCTACATACTTAATCTCAGTATAAGCGCTGGCATATACCCAGAAGCTTTGAAAACTTCCATTGTAAAACCAATTTTTAAGAAGGAAAATAGAGAGTTAATGGAAAATTATAGGCCAATCTCACTGATTCCGATTATTTCAAAAATTTTTGAGAAGTTCATTTACAAGGAGTTATACAAATATTTGGAAAAGAACAATATTTTGTGTGAACAACAGAAAGGATTTAGACCAAGTAGAACAATTAATATGGCGATTTTCGATTTTGTGCAGAATATTATTAATAATGTAGATAAACGTAACCCAGTCTGCGCAATTTTCTGTGACATGACGCAGGCGTTTGATTATGTCCACCATCCCACACTTTTAAAAAAGCTCGAAGCATATGGCATCAGGGGTAATGTTCTACATTTGTTTCAGTCTTATCTACATAATAGAAAACAAGTAACTGAAATTAATAGAATTAATTTAGCTAATAAACAAGACGAAACATACAGATCAACCGAGCGAATAGTTAGCTACGGGGTGCCACAAGGTAGTGTTTTGGGCCCTTTGCTTTTTATTTTATATATAAATGACTTACCGAAATACATTGAACAACCATTGACTCTATTTGCTGACGACAGTACTGTGACAATACCTTGTAAAAGTGTAGCTTCTTACGAAAATGACATTAATATTGCTTTAAAATCTATCATAGAATGGTTGGACGAAAATAACTTAAAAATAAATATAAGTAAAACAAAGGTAATGCATTTTAATCAACGCATGCCAGATAAAAGTAATTTACATGTGCAATATAATAATGCTGATATTGACGAGGTCGTAAGTACTAAATTTCTAGGTCTGGAAATAGACAAAAAGCTTAGTTGGAAGCAACATATAGAAACACTCTGCAAAAGACTAAGTACATCTGCTTATGCTTTGCATACTTTGTCATCGGCTATAAATCTAAACTCACTTTTGACAGCATACTATGGTTTAGTCGAATGCCACCTGCGATATGGTGTTATCTTTTGGGGCAACTCCACAGAAAAAGAATCGGCATTTAAAGCTCAGAAAAGATGCATACGGTCCTTTTTAAAACTGCAAAGTACAGATAGCTGCGTGCCATATTTTAAACAGCATAAGATTTTAACTTTGCCATGCATATATATATTTGAAATGGCAGTGTTTGTAAAATTGAACATGGATCGTTTTCAGCGCATAGCAGACGTATTTCCACGAAATAGGCGTGATAATAGTGGGCTATGTCTTCCTAATGCGAGAACGACTTTAATGCGCAAAAGTGTCTGCTACATGGCGCCAGTCATTTATAATAAACTACCGAAGAGTTGGAAACAATTAAACCTAAACTTATTTAAAAAAAAACTCCGAAACTTTTTAGTAGACAAAGCGTATTACAGTGTGACGGAATTTTTATTGGAGAAACGAATTTCTTGATTATATTTTAAAGTCACAAGAATTTAGAATTAGGGACATGATGATATTTGATTTTGTGAAGTTTATTTAAAAATGATGACATTATTTAGTAGTTTGCTTTTATTAATTTTATTTTTGTGACATTTTATAATATTTAACTTCACTATGACATTTTTTTTAAATTTTTGTGACACTGAATTTTATTTTATTATGATTTTTATGACATGTTTTATTTATTTTAATTCTTTTGATATTTTAATTATTTGTTGTTCTTTTTTTTTTTTTCAAATGATCTGACATGTTTAATTTTTGTTTTAGTATTTTTTATGTAATTTTTAATATTTTGCTTTATTTAATTTTATAATTTTAATTTCCATAATGTGCCTACTCACAATCTCTAGTGAAGTTTGTACTTTTGCATGCCTTGTGGTTAAATATGGCTGATGCTTATTATATTTTTTATGTCACCGTTCTTTGTACCCATATTTGCAAAATAAATATCTTATCTTATCTTATCTTATCTTATCTTATGTCGCACTTTAGTTCTCTTGCGGATATCTTCATTTTTGATTCGATCACGCAAAGAAACTCCGAGCAAAGCCCTTTCCATTGACCTTTGGCCTTTCCTCGGATTCATGCATACAAATATTTGCATTGAGTGGGGATCGAACCCCCCCCCCCTCCTGCGCAGCGGTCGCGTTCACTACCGCTACGCCACGGAGGCTGTCATAATTACTATGTTTCAATATTATTACATAATTATTTATTATTAGAGACAAAAAATTCAATAGTTTTAGTAATTAAGGCACATACAAACAAACACACATACGTCAAACATACCAACCAAAAGGCGAAACAAACAAAACACTTTTATCGAAATAAATATTTTTAAAATTGATAATCTTGTTTCCAATACAAATTTCCCAACTTAAGGGTAAATGTTTTAAAATAAACTAACAACACTGACAGATTTTGTTAAGGTTTTGTGTTCCAAGATTTCACTAAAAGTAATCACGTAAAATAATGTCTAAATAAACAAATAATTAATATTTACATATGAAAAGATATTCTATCTTGTTTTTTTTGTTTTTGGGAACAATTTTTGTAATGTTTGAATACGCAAGGCGGCAATATTCTCGAAAATATGAATATTGTCCTTGACCTTCAGTGACGTACTTGCGATGCGACGCTTCGTGCCGTACTGACGCGAGAGTGTATTCGTTTTTCTATTTGTATTTATTTTGTTGGCTTCACTTTCGTGTTCCGCGCGGTCTATCTGCATTTTGTTTTATAATCTAAGATTTTAACCTTTTGAATACCGTCATTAGAGGCATAATAGAAAGACAATAGATGTGCCAACACCGGAGTTTAATTCATGATACGTTATTCGCTGCCATAGATATGTCAAACAGTAGAGATATAATTTCAACACAAATTTATTCGAGTTCAGATTTTTTCACTAACACAAAATAGTACATTGTTATCCTAGGTGTGAAAATCAGTTATTTATGTCCCGAGAAACAGTTTGGCGACCGAGCAGAGCGAAGACGCTAATAAATAGTTTGAGGGACTAAATAACTCTTTAACTCCGAGATAAACACTGTGCTTTTCATTACGACCATGAGGTCAACATATAAATGTCTCACGGGCACAAAGATTTTGATAGCAAAACATTTATGAACTTTTTACTTCTACTGTTTGACATATCTATCTTCGCAATAGACCATGCAAGTTCTTTATTATTGCTGGTAAATTCATTACAATTATTTAAAGATTTTTTTTTGGCTCTTGGACTAGTTATATAGGGTAGAACAAATGCTAGGGTATTTTTACTATTGATTCAGATTTTTTTTTTACATATAAACTAATGCTTGAGTGAAATCCCACCTTATGGGAGGATTGAGAGGATGAGCCTCACTGTAAATGTGGAAAATCTCATTATTTGACACTATTAAAAAATACAGAAGAATTAAATTGGCGGTCATATCGCTGAAAACAATTTTACGCAAATTCTTTCGAAATAGAAAAAAAAAAAAAGTTCGGTCGGTTATGGAGTACCGCTCTCATCTTGCCCGATACCAACTTGATGCGCTTGAGTCTATCGAGCCAGGAGGATCATTGGCGATGATGCACTTGTCGAGTCGAGACTTCAAAGTCTTGAGCATTGACGCCGAGTTGCTAGCCTGTCAGTTTTCTACCGGTTGCATTTCGGGGAGTGTGCGTCGGAATTACATAATTAAATTCCGCCTAGCCCGTTTCATCATCAGACCACCAGACGTACGGCATTGCGCCACCGGTACATGGTGGATATCCCACATATACGTACAAAACGTTTTGGGAACACATTCATTATTCGTACAGCCAAGGAATGGAATTCCTTGCCGGAGTCAGTGTTTCCTGATAGCTACAACCCGGGAATCTTTAAGTCAAGAGTGAGTAGGTTACTTGTAGGTAAGCGCGCTCCATTGTCGACCGCATTGTCGCTTTCCATCAGGTGAGATAGCGGTCAAGCGCAAACCTATAATCAATAATAACAAAAAAAAAAGTCATTAATAAAACAAAAATCATAAAGACCACGGATGACCTAAAAATAATACATATAGAATACAGTTACTTAGGTAAGTCATATGCATACGAGTACCTTTGCCTAAATGTGGGATAATACAGAATCTCAATAACATCCCCTTTCTAGTCATAATATCTTTGAAACTTGTTTTTGTACTTCCCATTCACCTAGTTTTACCCATCTTTGTCCCTTCTAAAAACTGTCAACAAGACGTTTTCCTCATCTACATTTTAATAGAGGAAATACCGGAACAATTAATCACAAATTCGTTGACTAATTCAATGCAAAAAGTGTCTATATTGTTCAGATTTTTCCTCATTTTAAAATAAATTTTGTTTCAACTTGATTCATTCGTTGAACTCGTATGGTTGTCATGGACATTTATTAACACTACAATAATAATAATAGTTGACTAACCATAACCCTATATCATAGTTTTCCTTATGTCGCATTATTTTCCATCTATCGGGGGTTGTCCTTGGATGCACTAGCATAGCGCGTACAGAGTTAATCACCGGTTAGCTGCGAGTTGTTGAGTTTCGACTCCTGGGCTCTTCTTCTCTTAGGACCCTGAAGACCTAGGCCTGTACATCCAAAGGCCCAGGACCTCAGGGTCCTGAGATAAATAAGTAACTAGTTGACTTTTATTCTCTCTTCACAAACCTGACTAAAATTTAATGTTTACAAAAATATATTTCAGCTGTATTTCACCTTTTTTTGCGAGAGATTTTTTTATTGAGATAAACTAGTGCATGACTTCAATCCCGCCTGATGGTAAGCAGTGATGCAATTATTGATGTTTAAGCGCACTTGTTTATTAAGAGCCTATTCACTATAGCCTTGAAGACAGCCAAAATTTTTGTTATGGTTGGTTTACAAAAATCATCCAATGACGAGTCCCGATCTTGGAGGAAGCGGGAAACACTCTTATCGACTAAGTACCCTACCCCATTCTTTCCTTTAAAAATAAATTCTTTCCAGAAAGAGACCCTGGGCCCCAGTAGGCTTCGACCCTTTTGCAGTCTCTACGGTTTTGCTGACAACTCCTTGAGGCGTGCAAGAATAGAGCGCGTCGTCGACGACTTGGGCTTGGTCCAGACTGTTACCAGACGACCGGACGGCGAGCTGGGGGTTTCACAGTTAGAATTACCTTAGACTACGACTGATGTTCATTCTTTATCAGTCGCGGGGGATTCCTCAGTCCCCATGACAAGACAAGACAAACAGTGAATAGTATTGTTTGCATTACAAAGATAGCAATATCTGCTTATTTATTCAGAAACTGTTTTTCCCCTATCAGGTCAGTAAGTCAAGGAGTTAAGAGGTCATGAGAACAGAATTTACTAGAACGAGTGATATCACTACCCGAGATATTCTGCATACTTTGTGTTTTCGGGTCGGCATCATTAATACGAGGGCTATAATAATTATATAAAATAATTTTCCTGGAAAGTCTTTAAATAAATTATTATATTATAGCTAGCCTGTGCTGTCCCACTGCTGGGCAAAGGCCTCCCTCCATTCCTTCCAGTTTTCTCGGTTGCTCGCATGATCGTTGTCAAATAAATAAATAAAATAAAAATAAAAATCTTTTATTTCAAACAAAACTGTCCATAAAAGTTTATAAAGTTCTATTTCTTAATTTTTCTCGTATTTTCTAAAGGTATAGTTCTAAAGTTAAAGGGGCGATGCATTTCTTACTTTTGGAGCGTTTATTTCCGAAAACATTAACTTTATCAAAAAATGATTTTAGTAAACTCCTGTTCATTTGGGTTGAAATGAGTTCCCACTTCAAAAAAGTCCCACTTTACGTCAAGGGGGTTTGGACCATGATAAAAGATTTTTTTTTCCACTTTTTGTCTTTGCACTTTGACGGCGTGATTATTAACGAGTACATATTGGTACCCTAATGCTAACGGTAACTGATATCGCGGACATACAGACAGACAGACATGGCGAAACTATAAGCGTTAACTAGTTGACTACGGAACCCTAAAGAGCGTCCATGGAGCTTCTTGCACGGTCTTCTTTATGAGAATTTACGTCTTGGAACGTGCAACTAGCATATTTTTTTAGACAATTAAATAGATAGAGTAATAAATATATCATTTTAGATTGAAATAAATGGTTTTTATAATAGACTTTCAAAACAAAGCTAGTTTTTGTTAAGACATAAGTACCAAAATACGAACTACGTTCCCAACTTCGAGCTATTCCAATTGAGTGAACTGTATACATAAAGCGGACCACAGACATCTAAACCGATCCAATATCAGAGGATGCGTAGAGATGAACTATCTGCAGTATTTCATGGAATTACTAGAAATCGTAGCAGTTTAGGACTTAAGTTTATGGTAGAAGCGGATGAGAAGGGGTCCAAATGTAGAAGTGGAGCGAGTAACTTAGTAAATAAATTATACAAGGTGTTATTGACACATTTCGCACAAACGAATACCACTGATCCGGTAGATGACTCTGGACGTGGTGAAATTTTTTGTCGGTTTTTTTCAAATTTTAGAAATAGAATATAATTATATATATAATAATAATTTCAGATATTAATTTGAAAAATATAAAATCGTTACCTATTCTAACCAACCCTCAATAATATAATAATATAGATACAAGATTTTTTTTTTCATATCAGCGAGGCAAATAAAGTCGTTATTCTTATCAACTAAAGACATTTTTAATTTGAAATGTAATTCATTCATTTTTTTCGCAAAAAGTGATAAAATAACGTTTTTATATAGTTCAATTTGTGTGATCATGATGATGATAAAAATATACCATAAAAAATTTTCGAATCATCAAAATACTTGAACAATTTGCCTGCTGCTATCTTCCCATTCAATTATAATTTAGGTATCTTCGAGGCTAGAGTGAATAGGCTCTTAATATACTAGTGCTCTTCACCAGCAACGATTAAACTGCTTATCATCAAGTGGAATCGCAGTCAAGCACTAGTTTATACGATAAAAAAATCTTTGAGCTCCATATTCTGAGCAAATATTTAATAACAAATCCGCAATTTATTATAGAACCTTCTTCATTTTTCTTCCAAGGCATCGCAGCGTCCACAAAACGTTTAATGGTTCAGGCATAATATAAAAGGTTGTTTAATTACTTTTTTTCGTAAGAGCACTCTATTTGTTGTTTTAATAGGCATTTCTTTCATTAGCGGAGATGAAAATATATTTTTATGGCAAACCTGCTTACACCCTGTTGTTTTGCTTGTTATTAAAATACGGACTTTTTTCTTTGTTAATTTTGGTTTCTTTTTAATTTTAGAAATTCATTTAGCTACACATTTAAACTGTGACTTGGAGGCCTAGTCTGTTTTTGTTATAAATTCGTTTAGCCAACATGATCTCATTGTCACTTTGTCAAAAATTCGTAATCTGTTAATTCCTAATGGCTGATCATTGGTCGGTCAGTGGTCTCATCATAGAATTGTGGTACGAGTTGTCTTGTAACGAATACTGCACAATGGCATTCTAATGGTAGCCACTGCTCAAAAGAACTGTCAAAATTTAGACGTTCATTTGTCATTATGTACGAGATTACCATTCTATTGCGTTCAATGGAGTGTCATTGGAAAGTCATAATGACTGCATCATATTAGTAGATTACTAAACTTGTGAAAATCAGCTATCATAAAATCAATGATAGACCATTCTGACACTATTGTAACAGAAGACTTGTGTCCCTGGCGAGGTCTATGGGAGACCATGGCCCAAGTGACAGGTTGGTGTGAGCACCTACAGATAACTTTCGGTTGATGTGATGATGATATCCTCATAAAAATAATTTTAGGTTGACTAGAAAACATCGCGGAATATGATAAGGCAGCCTATTTTATGTGTTTTAGTTTCCAATTCCCTTTTTCATGTATCATACTGTACAATTAAGTATTGAAGAAATAACTAAATAGATGATAATGACATATTTTAAAGTCCCAACTGACTGAAAGTGCCCTATAGATGATATGCCTTCAAAACTGGTCATAGCAATGCTGCTTGATTGTATAATGATAGTATTTATTTAGGAGTTCTGCTCTATCATCATAGATCGTTTACTATTGTTAATTACTGCTTATGGCATCCTAGTAGCTTCAGCCTTATAATGTTCTCACTGTTGAGTCTCAGGCCTCCTCTCTAGGAGAGCGAATGGGCCGTAATCGAGCCCGATGCGGGTTGATGGATGTCTCAATGTCTTCGAATTTTTGGTTCTAGGACATGCCAGTTTCCTCACGATGTTTTCCTTCGCCGTTTTGAGAGCCGTAAATTAAACAAAGTAATGCGCCTGACTGTGTTGTTACCCGCGACTTAAAATTCGTAAGTCGGGCCAGTTACCACACAGCCACCACTGCGTCATCCAACACTAGCATCGCACATTAAAATATTTTAAATTCCAACAAACAAAAATACAGTTTTCAAATAGAGAAAATTATCAATTTTAATAATGCAGCACGGTCTTAATTACAGAAACGTTGTTATGAAAACAATATTTCTGCTTAATAGTCTGTTAAATTTGAGTTATATCCGACATTTTAAGGGTGTTTTGTAATAAATATTGCTTAATGTCTTTACTCGGAGGTGTTCTGCTGTTAATGTAAGGTTTTACTTGGCAAATTGACCCATTCCAGGTTTACAGTGTATGAGAAAATATAGGTATTCGGTGCTTCGGTATTGAAACAATAGTAGGACTAATGAAAGTAACGGTTATTACACTCATAAATTTAAAGTAGTGAGTAAATTGTATGTAGAACAAGAATTTAAAATATTTACTGAACAATATGTCAACAGTAAAATGGCCTGTTGGTGCAATGATAGAGTGGGTAATGATAGGGTGGGTGATATAGCCAGCAGTGGATGGAATTCGGCTGAAACGATGAGTACCTTGCTTTCTAATAAGGTCAGAAGCAGGGAAATCCAGGTAGCGTCGGAAAGAAATTTCATCAACCGTAGTAGCTATTTAGTAATTACTAGCTTTTGACAGCGGCTTCGCCCGCGTACATAAAATATAGCCTATGTCACTCAGGAGTAAAGCAGCTTTCTATTGTTGCTAAAATTTTTCCAATCGGACCAGTAGTTCCAGAGATTACCTCCTACAAACAAAAAAACAAACTTTACCTCTTTATTATATTAGTTTAGATTTAGATAATATTCCACAACTATCACACAACTCTATTTATTCCCAAACTATGCAGAGCATGTTGCTATAAGTACTCGTAGTAGACAACTGATAAATATACTTATTTTTCTGAATAAATATATAATTTAGATAAATTACACACAGACTCAAAACAAATGATCGTGCTCATCACTTTTGGGTTGGAATCGAACCCAACACTGTCGGCACACCTATCAGGGTCACTAACCATTAGACTACTACAAGCCAGTAAAAATAATTATGTAGGTCACGTTAAGAACAAGGCCATCGTCATTCATCATGTCAGCCTCATTACGAAGCCAGGCTTTCCTCATAAACGAACACCACTTACATTCTAAATCTTTCTCTAATATTTTATGAAACAAGTTGAATAATAAACCGCTGGTAAACCCGCCCGTACGTGTGCTTGGCTACCAGCCAGTAACCATAATGGCGACTGGTAAGGGGTTATGACGACGTTGCATCGTTTTTCAAAGGCTTCTGCTGCACCGGTAAATGTCTTTTAAATATACCTGTAGGAATTGTGCCGTATCTTGCGAGCTGTGAGCTCGGTTTACTTTATTCACGGTTTGTTCCGGGGTTCTCTTATGTAAGACGCTCACATTTTTTATGTTACAAATGTATTTTTTGTTACTTCTGTTGATACTCGTATTAATAATACTTATGCTCTATTTTCTATAGCATAAGTCAGATTTATAAAATGTCAGTAACCATAATGGCAACTGGTAAGGGGTTATGACGACGTTGCATCGTTTTTCAAAGGCTTCTGCTGCACCGGTAAATGTCTTTTAAATATACCTGTAGGAATTGTGCCGTATCTTGCGAGCTGTGAGCTCGGTTTACTTTATTCAAGAGAGGTTGTTCTGAGGTTTACTTGTGTAAGATGCTCACATTTTCTATGTTAAAAATTTATTTTTTGGTACTTCTTTTGATATTAACCTTTTGAATACAGTAATTACAGACACAATGAATTGTAATTGTGTCTGTAATTACGAACGCCGAACGTCGTCGTACGCTCGGGGCTTCAGAGTTTATCATACTTATACTCTATTTTCTATTGCATTAGAAGGATTTAAAAAATGTCAGTAACCATAATGGCGACTGGTAAGGGGTTATGACGACGTTGCATCGTTTTTCAAAGGCTTCTGCTGTACCGGTAAATGTCTTTTAAATATACCTGTAGGAATTGTGCCGTATCTTGCGAGCTGTGAGGTCGGTTTACTTTATTCAGGGTTTGTTCCGAGGTTCTCTTATGTAAGATGATAACATTTTTTATGTTACAAATGTATTTTTTTGTTACTTCTCTCGATATTAATCTTTTGAATACCGTAATTACAGACACAATTAATTGTAATTGTGTCTGTAAATACGAACGCCAAACGTCGTCGTTCGCTCGGGGCTTCAGAGTTTAGTATACTTATACTCTAGTTTCTATAGCATTAGAAGGATTTAAAAAATGTCAGTAACCATAATGGCGACTGGTAAGGGGTTATGACGACGTTGCATCATTTTTCAAAGGCTTCTGCTGTACCGGTAAATGTCTTTTAAATATACCTGTAGGAATTATGCCGTATCTTGCGAGCTGTGAGCTCGGTTTACTTTATTCAAGAGAGGTTGTTCTGAGGTTTATTTATGTAAGATGCTCACATTTTCTATGTTAAAAATTTATTTTTTGATATTAACCTTTTGAATACCGTAATTACAGACACAATGAATTGTAATTGTGTCTGTAATTACGAACGCCGAACGCCGTCGTACGCTCGGGGCTTCAGAGTTTAGTATACTTATACTCTATTTTCTATAGCATTAGAAGGATTTAAAAAATGTCAGTAACCATAATGGCGACTGGTAAGGGGTTATGACGACGTTGCATCGTTTTTCAAAGGCTTCTGCTGTACCGGTAAATGTCTTTTAAATATACCTGTAGGAATCGTGCCGTATCTTGCGAGCTGTGAGGTCGGTTTACTTTATTCAGGGTTTGTTCCGAGGTTCTCTTATGTAAGATGATAACATTTTTTATGTTACAAATGTATTTTTTTGTTACTTCTGTTGATACTCGTATTAATAATACTTATGCTCTATTTTCTATAGCATAAGACAGATTTATAAAATGCCAGTAACCATAATGGCGACTGGTAAGGGGTTATGACGACGTTGCATCGTTTTTCAAAGGCTTCTGCTGCACCGGTAAATGTCTTTTAAATATACCTGCAGGAATTGTGCCGTATCTTGTGAGCTCGGTTTACTTTATTCAAGAGAGGTTGTTCTGAGGTTTACTTATGTAAGATGCTCACATTTTTTATGTTACAAATGTGTTTTTGGTACTTCTTTTGATAATATAATATCATACTTATATAAAAATGTCAAGAACCATAATGGCTACGGGTATGGGATAAAAAAAAATCACAATAACTTGTTTTTCTTTTTGTCTGCTGGGATGGATTTTGGAGCGCTTCAATTTACTAATTGGTGTTTGCCTGAGGAACAAAATGCACTATGTGTACATTCTGGGCAGCACTCAGTCCAGCTCGCATACAAACAGAAGCGAAACATGGGAGCCCTGGAACTAAGGCAAGAAGGAACGGTGGGTTGTTTCATCAGTCGTTAGAAGTCTGACTCTGTCCCTGCTCCGCTCAAGGGCGGGATTCGTTATTCAATGATTTTTCCCACCATAAAAAAAGCTTTTAGTTCAGACGTACATTCATCTACACTTAATATAATAAAGAGGTAAAGTTTGTTTTTTTTATTTTTTTGTTTTTTTGTTTGTAGGAGGTAATCTCTGGAACGAATGGTTCGATTGGAAAAAAATTAGCAACAATAGAAAGCTGCTTTACTCCTGAGTGACATAGGCTATAAATTATTTATGTAACATGGATGTTAATCGAGCTATCACTACAAGAAATTTTCCGCGGACGAAGTCGCGGGCAGAAGCTAGTTTAACATAAACCACTTTTATAATATCTCTGTGAAATGGCAACTCCAAAAACTGGGAAAATGCCAGACTAAACACATTTCACTAGCTAAAACAGCTCCAATCATTATTTCCCCCAGCCAATGCAGACAGACGATGCCGGAGCACACTTGGGAGCCTAGAGTCAAGACGGGTAAGCTAAACTACGAGCGCAGGTTCGAATCAGGCCACGTTCAGTTTTAAGCTGCATTACGTGATCACGCCAGTCTGTTGCTCGAACTGATATTATGTGTTTGCTGTCAGGGGCGGGGTCTGAGGAGGAAGATGATAGCGATTTAGAATATTTGGAGAATTAAATTAGAATAGAAAAATTTCCTTGAGGTGTGTGGGTGCAAGGAAAACGTACAGCATGTGTTGGTGGAATGTATCTGATAAAAGGACAAAATAAACTTTCATTTAAAATCGTTAAAGTTGTTTGCAATGGATGTAGGAGTTTTTAATGGCATCTTAGCCAAGTCTCATTGTAATACAGCAAAACTTTTATATTCCTTTCTAGATTTTAGAAAATATTTTTTGATTGTTGGTAATGTGATAGATGCGATGGGATTAACATCATCAATGCAATATTGTACAAAATCCCTTTAGATATAAAAAAGATTTTAAAAAATACCCAGATAGATATTTTTTTAAATAAGATAATCGGCGTACTAGAGGTACAGCAGATTGCGAACTAATTATACGTCTCACTCACATCGCTCTCCGCGCAACTTTCCTGTTGGGGTAACGTACACTTAGGAAAGTCCTCAAATAAATTTTGGTGGATATAGCAATCTTTGTGCAATATTCGCTTACTTCTTACACCATCTTAAAGAAATATGAGCTAGGTATAACGCCGTCAGAAAGCTCTTTAGACACTGACTCTGAGATTTCAGAGAAAACGTGATGCTAATTCTTATAAAGTGCGACAACGTGACAGCCTTCAGGTTTAGCTGATGATACATTAACTGATATGGACGATTCTTATTTTAATTTAGACGTATTTACATGTATAGTACGTTTTTTAATTCTAGACACGATTTGACTACTCAGAATGTCACACTAGAAATATGTTCCCAATTATCTGGAGTTTGACATTTGAAGTTGTCAAATCTAGTCTAGGATTAAAAAACGAACTATAGAATTTCAGGATTCATCATTTTGTTGATTGAAACATGTAGACACCTTGTCTTGTTTTTATGGAAAATGTATTATGAAGTTAAAGTAAAAAGTGGCGCTACTGACTGAAAAGTTGAAAGGGAATCGTTTGTCTTAGTATGATCATGTGAAAAGGAGGGATGAATAGCGTGTTACAAAAAGAGTTACGAGTTTATATCTGGATGGATGGAGAGGGAAAGAGAGGCCAAAGAAAAGATGGGTAGATTATGTGAGAGGTGATATGAAAGAAAAGGGAGTTAGTGATAGCGTGACAAGTGACAGGACAGAATGGAAGAAAAAAAATGTTGCGCCGACTCCAATTAAAACGGGGCGAGTGTAGGAACATGATGATGTTTTGTATATTTAAAGTTGCTATGCACTGGCTTTTGACCGAGACTTCGTCTGTATGAATGTCGTATTTCGGACGCAAAGTCGAAGTCAATACCAGCCAAAAAGTATCCTGCCCTTTCTTGGGATTAAAAGTAACTAACTCAGTACCAACGAATGATGCCAATGTTTTTATGGTAATAAATTTAAAATGTACAGACATTTTTAATTCCGCCAGGTCCATATACAATATTGTAAATGTAATTAATATCACTACTAAACTATTATAATAATTAAAATAATGTGGCGAATGGTGGTTACATCGATGTAAAATCCATTTAACATAGATATTAATTTATTAGTATTATTATATTCGGTATAATGTACAGAGCTTATTATTACTGTTATTATGATAGCCATTAACGGTACCTAATAATTTCCAATAAGTATAATAATTTGGGATAATACTAGCTTTATTTTATAGTCTAAAATTTCTAAATTTTATTGAAGTTAGCTTCCAGTCTAATGGGGTGCACTATTTAGTGGCATCTAGTAATAATACTAGCAAAGGAGGAGGCCGACCGCATAAGGCAACGGCTCTCACGCCCCAGAAGCCGTCGGAATTCCGATCCCGATTTCCGGCAACTGTAGACGCGGGCTTGCGGACGGCGAGCTACCCATTAGTAACCAAGCCTAGTTGTCGACGGTGCGCAATGTTCCCGCGCACCTCAAGGAGTTGTCAGCAAACCGTAGGGACAATGCAGAAGTGAATAAATAATAAAATAGGTTGTGCGTAAAAGCAACCCTCAAGAGAAGGCTCTAGAATGAATTCAAATCAGGAACAGGATTGAGTTTTTGTAAAGTCTAAAACGGCTTCACAGGCACGCCACAATTTTGGCGGCAACGCCAAGATTGTGAACCCTTGGAACCACGAACCCTTGGCCCCAGTTGGCTTCGACCCTGCAGTTGGGCAGAGGCCCAACTTCAGGGCGCGGGACAGAGTGCGCGCTATAGATAATAGATAAGATATACGAGTCCTCATCATCATCATCATCAGCCTTATTAATATGTTGAGAGAATGAGCCATATACAAGCCACCACGCGGGTTCAGTGCGAATTGGTGGATATCACATGTCTTCCAATTTTTGTTTCTAGGACATGCGACGTTTTCCTTCACCGTTTACCCAAAGTAATGCGCTTGGCTGTGTTTGAACCCGCGACTTAAAACTCGTAGATAAGCTATACGAGTAGATAGAAATAAATTAATTAAATTATTGCTTAGCCACGAGCCCCATCGCAAACAGAAAACAGGGAAACACATTAGTTAATGAGCATATTAACAGTTTGCAACGAAACTAAATACAGTTCAGTTGAGTACAGTTTCATTATCACCATTAGGACAAACGGCGAGAGAACCCGGTAATGATCGCTAATTTACTTAATTTGATCATTACGTTACGTTTTTGGGGATTTTCGAACGAGTCGGGGAATGAGTGTGTTGTTGCGAGCAGTTGGTGGGGATGTTTTTTTTTTTTTTTTTATGGTAGGTGAAAATCATCCAATGACGAAACCCGCTCTTGGGCGGAGCGGGAGACCAGTGACAAACTCTTACTGACTAAAAAACCTACCCCGTACCTTCCTTGCCTTATTCCTGGAGTCGAGGTAACAGTTTTCCACCACCCTCTAGGCTCCAGGAGGCTTCGACCCTGAAGGACCCCTGCAGTTTGCTGACAACTCCTTGAGGCGCGCGGGAACGGTGCGCGCCGTTGACGACTTGGACTCGGTCTTACCAGACGACCGGACGGCGAGCTACCCATTGCTCACCGTCCGCGAGCCAGTGTCTACGGTGGCCGGATATCAGCAGGATCGCGGCGGCGACGGCTACGGCGAGTACGCCGTTGCCTTTGCCTTACGCGGTCGGCCTCCTCCTTTACGAGCATTACTGCTTCGCAGAAGGAGGCGACCGCCTGCCATTCCTCTTCGCTCGCGGCCCGGCGCGAGAGGTCGCCGCCGCCGATCACCCCCACGAGGACACGGCGATGCTCTTTCCATGGTGGGGATGGTCGAGTAGCCAACCGACATTTTATTTTTTTTAGTTCTGTACTTCAGTGGGCGGAAACGGTGTCCTTATGGGATATGAAACAGAATGGAATATAATGACTTCTTTTCAATCAAATTATTTATTATGAAAATACTAATTTTGACAGATTCGAGTTTCGTCCTATCTTGGCGTATGATACAGAATGGATGCAAAAATGAGCTCCCGGACTATTTAAAGGCGTCTCCCTCCCGTGATTGGTGAGGAGCATTCCCGCCACCGATAGTGGCGCACGACACGATGGTGGCGCCGCCGTTGAGTCAATAAAGCTTCCATTTTGGCTGTTTGGCTACTTCCGCTGGCGTGGCTACTTCTGCTGGCTTGGCTTTGGCATGGCTTGGCTACTTCTACTGGCTTGGCTTGGCTTTGGCATGGCGTGGCTGGACAATTAGGAGGCTGGCATGTGGCGTGGCGTTACAGATAATTGTTTTGGAAATGATCGCTAAAAAGTAAAAAACAATAGGTCCCCCCTCCCCAAAGAATCTCAAAAATAGAACTTTATAAAACCTTTCTAGACTGGCGCTTTCGGGACTGGCGCTAAGATGATGATGATGATGATGAAAGCCTTTATAGGAAAATTATTTGGAACTTAATAGAGCGAACAATTTTTGAAAAATTGTAAAAAAGCAAGCATTTTTTAACTTAGTTTATACATATTTTATTATTTGACCGACATTTTGATAATTCAATAGTGCCTGTAAATGGTCTATTTGAAATAAATTATCTTAGTTTGAGTTTTAATCAGTAAAAGTCTGACACTCTCTCTCATCTGTGTGGTGCATAAAATGTTTATTTTTTGTTAATTTAACAATGCTGTTGTTTTACCCACCTGTACGATATAAATAAACTCTATATTAATTATGTCCCAAAAACCATCAGCCAACACCGTCTAGTTTGCCTCCTTGCTGGCCTACCACCATGGGATCTGGAGGCAACAGTCCTTGCACACATGCACGACCAGCGCGTGGAGGTGCAACGCCGGGGCGAAGATCCGCTGCCCGAACATGTCGAGGCGTGGCGGAAGGAGCTCCGGCGAGATCTCATGGTGAAGTGGAAACAGCGACTGTCGCAACCCAGCGCTGGGCACACCGTAATCTCAGCGGTAGTGCCCCTCTTTGAGGCGTGGCTGGATAGACCTCACGGCGTCCTCACCTTCCGCATGACGCAGGTTCTCACCGGACATGGGAAGTTCGGGAGATTCCTGCACCGGATTCGTGCGGAGGAGACGTCCGGGTGTCGCCACTGTGAGGCGAGCCCGGAGGACACGGTGGAGCACACGGTGGAGGTGTGCCCTGCTTGGGAAGAGCATCGCCGTGTCCTCGTGGGGGTGATCGGCGGCGGCGACCTCTCGCGCCGGGCCCTGGTTCAGGCCATGGTCCGCAGCGAAGAGGAATGGCAGGCGGTCGCCTCCTTCTGCGAAGCAGTAATGCTCGTAAAGGAGGAGGCCGACCGCATAAGGCAAAGGCAACGGCGTACTCGCCGTAGCCGTCGCCGCCGCGATCCTGCCGATATCCGGCCACCGTAGACACTGGCTCGCGGACGGTGAGCAATGGGTAGCTCGCCGTCCGGTCGTCTGTAAGACCGAGTCCTAGTCGTCAACGGCGCGCACCGTTCCCGCGCGCCTCAAGGAGTTGTCAGCAAACTGCAGGGGCCCTTCAGGGTCGAAGCCTCCCGGAGTCTAGAGGGAAGTGGGAAACTGTTACCTCGACTCCAGGAATAGGGCAAGGAAGGTACGGGGTAGGTTTTTTAGTCAGTAAGAGTCTGACACTAGTCTCCCGCTCCACCCAAGAGCGGGTTTCGTCATTGGATGATTTTCACCTACCATAAAAAAAAAAAAAAAAAAAAAAAAAAAAAACACCGTCTAGTTTAAAAGCTAAGCAGAGCGTATGATATGAATATTAGACAATTGTTATACACACTTATACTATATTTCTAAATACATACGTACATATTATAAATACAGAACAAATAATCGTGCTCACACAAACATTCATCCTGGGTGGGAATCGAACCCCTCCTGTATTCTTCAGTTACGATTTACTTTCCAAGACCACAGTACTATCTTTTTGTAAAATTGTCGTGGCAATAATTTTGCTTTTAGTTTGTAAAATTTATACTAGTTAACTGCAACAAAGATAACTAAATACGTTCATAATAACAATGGCAGCCACATTGTCTGTCCTAATTAACATTAATAACTCATTAGTTACCCCTAAGAGAACATAATTAAACTACCCACAACACACACATACACCTGCCCACTGCTTACCTACACAAGCTGTAATTACCCGCAAAATAAATACCCGAAGCCGGTTTAAAATCAAACACAAAGATAAACTACATACGGCCAGTCATTACCGGTTCTCATTACCCGAACGGCCGGGTAATGATACCCACCCGGACCGCAGAACGATTAGTGGGTTCGACCCTTGTTTATCGCTAAACATTCTACCTGGATAATTAGATTTTTATTTCTTCGGTTTTAATTTTAATTAAGTTGGTTCAAATGACGCTGTTGTGTGGTCAAGTGTTCTGTTGTTGTTTACGAAAATGTTTGAGAAGGTTTTGAACACATTTGAAACTTTCGGTGTGTGAACAATTTTTCTCTCTTTATTTTATTGCAATGTTAAGATATTAAATATATTATGCATGTATATGAACCTACGATATTGTCTCTTCACCACCCTAGGTTGACTGGTAGAGAATGCCTAAGGCATTAAGTCCGCCTTTGTACCTTGTGTTGAAAGAAGATTAAATAAATAAACCGCATCAAAATCCGTTGAGTAGTTTTAAAGATCTAAAAATACATAGGGACAGACAGCGGGAAGGGACTTTGTTTTGTTATGATTATGATGATATACACATTCGATACATGTTTGAATAAAAATTATAAAAACCCTTTCTCATCAGTATGCGGTATAACGAACAGGGTCTAAGCTACCGACGGTCAAGGCTGCAGAGAAAAGCTCCTCCTATCTATACGAGCCTTGTCCAAAAGTACCACTTTCTGATTCAAACCCTTTAAGCAGCCGCCTAACGCTAGCCTCCTAACAACTCGTTCACGACTTTGGTCTCAGCGACGAGCGGAGCGGCATCCGTAGGCGGGCGCACGCAACTGTGAGTAGAGACACGTTGCTTGCCTCAAAAATTTCATAGGTACTTTTGATTTTACCTTGTATCGTGATCGGGGTATGAGTGTTGGTCTATAAATATTATTACTATTTATTATTATTTGATAAGACACATCTACCAGATATTAGCTGAAGCCGGTGTTTCAAGTGGTTTGAAAATGTTTAGTTTGTCCAACCGATTTTAAAAGCAGTCCAATGGTAGTTTCTCTTACAACACTTTTCGGAAGCCGGATTCTTTTTTTTGGAACAGGCAGGAAGAGTTTAACTACTGTTTGATATATCTATGAGTTTAAGAAAGATTTTGGAGAATTTTATAATCAATTCAGTAGACCTAATTTTAAAAAATATATTACCAAGAGAATGCTACTTTATAACCGAATGACATATGATGTTTATTTTCTACTTTCAATATTACTACTTTATCACCGAATGGCATATTTTCGACTTTCACACGGGCGAACCCACTGACAGAAGTTGAAGTGAATTATACAGCAAATTCGTATCTATCAATAATAGCACCTAACATGATACTCCTGCCAGACAGCAAACCTACCCTTTCACATTCTCGTTAGCAAGTGACGCCGAATCAGTCAACCTGGGGCTCGGGACTGAATTACATTAACTTGTTTGCTTGCTCTGGCCTAAAGAGCAAACTGATTCGCTCAGGTGCCTGACAATTGGATCGGCTGATGAACGTTGGCCTGATAAGGGAACAGACAAGCTTTTATTGTCAGAGAGAGAACCGTGAGATATATCAATTTCGTTCCTTGTATTTATTTTTTTAGGTTTGAAAGAAAAAAAGAAAAACGATGAAGGAAACTATACAGTCTTAACACTTTCCCGCCTTTGGGCGGAATGAGAGATAGTGTCAGACTTCTACTGACTAAATATCCACCCTGTTAATTGTTTGCTTTTGTTTTCAGGGTGTTAATTTTCACATTAACCAAGGCCCTAACAGTCTAAAGACTAGGTTACAATTAAATTATGATTCTATATGCTACGGTAGATTACCATTAAATATCTCTCTCTCCACCCAAAACAAAAGATATTTTGGGTGGAGAGAGAAATGAGTCACACTTTCACACACACGTTCATTCAGTTGCTCTTGGTATTCTAGGGCCACGGAACATTTTTTAGAAATCCTGCAGGGCCGCAGTGAGCCCTGTACGACCCAGTGGGTCGTGGTTGATCATGTTGCATTTTCCTTGGCTAGTGAGGCTCCAGCGATGCGTCTCCTCTCGACACGGTTTACGGCGTCTTGGGAACTCTGGACCATGAAGGTCAGGAAGGGACCCACAGCAGTCGCCGCCAGCACCACATCACCGCATCGATTTTGCGTCGGTCTTTGAGGGGAACCGTTCACTTTTCTGCGCCATAGAGAAATATTGGGAAGACTAAGCTACGCGTGAGGCGAACTTTCGAAATAGTAACAAATCTCCCTTTTTTGAACACAATAACCACACTATTTGAACAATAACACCCTAGTTTCCAAACACCAATAAAATACGGGTCACGCGGCTAAAAAAACCTACAATCTACGGTGGATTTAATTCAGTAAGCGTTGTGTGAAATGCTCGCACCGTTCGTGGACGCGGAAAATATCCGAGCGGTGTGCGCAGAAGATATTAAGTGCAGAAGGCCTATTTATTTTTACCCGAGGCCTTTCCCAAAAGCCTTGACACCGGTATTCTGATCCCGATTTTCAGCCACTGTAGGCGCGGGCTTGCGGACGACGAGCAACGGCTAACTCGCAGGCAATCGTCTGGTAACCGTCGGAACCAAACCCAGTCGCAGACGGCGCGCACTGTTCCCGCGTCTCAAGGAGTTGTCAGCAGCTGTAGGGGCCCAGCAGATTTCCCTTCTGGAGCCAAGGGGATACGAAAGCGGAACCCCGGGACCCTTGAACTAAGGCAAAAAGGCACGGTGGGTCGTTTAGTCAGTAAAAGTCTGACACTGTCATCCGCTCTGCCCAAGGGCGGGATTCGTCATTGGATGATATTTTCTACCAAAGAAAAAACTCTCAGGAGTTTCAGTGAGAGCTTGTCCCAATTACAAATGTTTGGCTTTTTGGAGGAAAATGGACCTTCTGCTACGTTTTTAAAGGGTTAGAATGAAAAAACAGCGGAGCGGTAAATTGAGCGCGCCAGCTCAGTGGCTGAGCAGCGTATGAGGAGGTACGCGCCTCAGTGAGTGAGGCACCACGCACTAATAATATTGTTCTGTGATCTACCGAGGATAACAAAACTATGTTGTCTGGTGCATCAAGTTTTACCTTTTTTATTTAAAAAAAAAAATATCTCACACATTTCATTTGTCTGAAGAGAGGGTAATTTAGGATTCGTGTCCACTATAATAACCTATAACACCAGGGCTCTGGGAATACCTAGGGCTATGGGATTAAGGCAAGGAACTTTGTAAGTAGTTTAGTCAGTAAAAGTCTGACACTGTTTCTGCTCCGCCCAATGGCGGGATTCGTCTTTGGATGATTTTTCCTACCATAAAAAAAAACTCTATCGTTAACTTCAAAAACGTTTATGAAAAAATAATGTATACAAGATATTATATTTCTTACAACTTTTTTTGGGCCTTTTTCAAAAACTTTTCATAATAAATAGTACAAAAGAAAAAAAACATTTTTCCCAATACAGTTAACAAAAGCGAAAAACCATGAAAGAACAAAGCGCTTATAAACGAAAAAGAAACCTTATTCGCTTTAACACCCAATATGTTAACTACTGACACAAAAGGTATATCAAAATTTATTACTTTACCCATAATAATTCACACAATGTGTATCAATTTATGTGTTCATTATTAGTTAAACAATAGCCTCGAACGGTGTCTATTATACTCGAAAATAATGTGAGCTTCCATCATATCATAATGGCGATGAAAATAAAAACTGCTGTGAGAGAATCACGGTAATGAAAACGAATGAAATTTCATCGCTCATTATTATTAAATTTCATGGTTATTTTTATATCATGGAACCTGGCTGAAATGATGAGTCAGTTCACTACTGACTCATCATTTCAGCCAGGTTTTCCCTCTCGCCATAAAAATCGATTTCCGTGGGCCTCACCAAATCAACAGTCCATGTTGTCGGAGGCTTTCCAACTCTGTGTCTTCCGGTATGTGGGTACCACTCTAGAACCTTTCGTCCTCAACGACTATCTGTTCTGAGAGCAATGTTGGTCATTGCCAGTTAAGTTTAGCGATTTTTCGAGCTTGGTTCTCCGCAAGGAAACTTCGAGCACAGGCCTTTAAAATATATATCTAGAATTATCTAGTACAAAATATGTATAAGATAACTCACTAACACTGCATCCATTTTGTTTTTTTAAGTAGATAGATATATTCTTTACTGCACACCAAAAATCGAATAATAATAGGAACTTAAAATTAATAGGGTGAATTTTAGGTTTATCTTTAATTGTATTTTCCGTATTTGGGAGGCACGAGGACTTGTTACACTTTTACTGATTAAAACCTCATTCATGTTCTATAATTTGCCTTTTAACTTCCAGCTCCGAATTTCTTTCGAACAGTCAACGCTTCACTTCTTCTTCTTCCTTATACATCTAAAGAGAAAAGCAAGATATTAACTTATGATAGTAATATAAATCATAACACGTTCATTAATAACACAAGTAAGCATACAAGGAGGTAGAACGTCATTTGACAAAAGCTCATTACCCGAAGCCATCATTAGTACAGACTCATTATGTAAGTTTGCTGCACAAAACTATATATTCGAGTATACGAAAGCATTTGTATAAGGGTGTGAACATGTAGGGTTACACATGATTTTTAAGAATTTTATTCTTAGGAGATAGAGGAACAGAGAGTAAAGTCCCACATATCTCCGTTGAAAAGGGAGGATCCTTTGACCAGACAGGTGTTATCGTCTGGTCGGCTACTGCCCAATAGTTGACTTCGATTTATTTGTTAAATCGCGCGGAGAACTTTGATTGCGCGATGCAGGACTCTTGTAGTTCTTATGTGACGCCATAGATGGCGGAAGCTCTACACTCCGTGCTAGATAGGCGCTACACTCCGTGCTTCGGAAACCATGTTAAGAGTGCATATACCAAAGTTGGCAACGTCGCAAATAGCTGTCAAATATTTATAAGTTTTACCGTTCTTCTTCTACTTTTCGCGTTGATGTACACAATTTTTTCTGATCAGTATTTTTTCCAAAGTTTCTTTTTTAAGTTTAAAGAAATATAACGCCTCTATAGTTCGTTTTTTAATCCTAGACTACGATTTGGCAACTTAAAATGTCAAACTCCAGAAAATTGGGAACATATTTCCAGAGTGTGACATTCTGAGTTGTCAAATCGTAGTCTAGACTACGATTCGAATTCTAGAATTAAAAAACGAGCTATACGTATTTATTTTGCAAAATTAACAATGGTTGTATACACAGCCTAACTTGCAACCTCGCCCGTTAAGAAAGACAGCACATAAATTGTAGCGCACATGCATTACTGCTAATGTGTTCTAGAAAATAATTGAGTGCCAAGCATCGACTTTGTGCTGTGTCGGAGGAGGAAATGTTGGGAAGTCTATTGTGTTTCTGTAATAGCTTTGGTATCTTTAGACTGGAAAACATATGACTGTTTCTATCATCATCATCAGCCTTATTAATGTTTCCACTGCTAGGACACACGTCTCCCCTCTAGACGGAATGGGCCATAATCCATCACGCGGGCTCAGTGCGAATTGGTGAATGTCACATGTTTTCGAATCTTTGGTTCCAGGACATGCCCGGTTTCCTCACGATGTTTTCTTCACCGTTTTGAGAGCAGTGGTGATGAAATAATTTACACAAAGTAATGCGCCTATAAGGCAACGTAGGAACGGGGTGCGTTGTTTAGTCAGTTAGAGTCTAACACTGTTTTTCGTACTTCCCAAGGACGGGATTCGACATTCCATGATTTTCGCCCACCATAATAACAAAAAAAAATTAAAGGAATTACGCTGTATAGGGTGTCTGAGTATTAGTGACCAATACTTAAACACATGATTGTATTCATGATAACAAATTAACTATTACTGTGGGACCAAACCTGAAATCACGAAAAAAAATCTGCTAGTACGTTTATCTTCGCCTGATTGCTCAAAATATGCTGTACTTGTTGATTTTTTCGCGATTTCAGCATTGGCCCTATAATAAAAATTATTTGTTATCATAACTACAAGCAACGGTCACTAATTACAGTCACCCTATATTTCGACACCCCTAAAACAAAATGACCCTATACTGAACTTACTTTTTAATTGCCATTTTAGGTAAAAATTAAACTTTTCAATCTAATCAACAATTTTTAATCTGATAATCAAAGTAATTGTTACATTGTTCCAATTGTTGATGTTTTTCAGTAACTTAATTCGCAACTTTTTATCGTGTAAATAAGTAGGCACATTGAAAACTATAGGACTACTGAAAAATCACCTTTTTGCCACTTTTATTTTAAAGATGCGATACGTATTGGCGTATTTTTTCCATCCCCCTTTTCGCTTTACCAAGTCATTCTCTTTGAATTCATTGCGGGTTCTTCCTGTACAGCCGAAACAAACAGTTTGAAACAGAAAATAAAAAAGCCATATGAAAAAAAAAGAAAAACAAAATGGCCGAAGTGAAAAACCGCAGATATTTAAAAAAAAATACGTTCTATTCTTTTTTCAATTCAAAAAATAAACGGACAAAGCGTTCCTACAACTTTTATAACGAAAAAAAAAAACACCAGAATCGCAGCTAAATCGAAACTTTCGTCCCAGTTTAAATGGGAAATAGTATTTTTACGAAGTTTCGGCACTGGTAACCGAGCAGTGGAATTGTATCAACTCGCACGAGCTCACTCCGTGGTTTGCGGTCGACGGGCCCCCTACTGCGTGTTTTAGTTAGGGCAATATTATTGCCCCGGTTCTAAAGACCAAAGGGTTGCAATCCGGTATGTTGACCGTAGCCTGTGTAGATATTGGCTTTCTGTGTTCTAGCATTAAATTGGTTTTCTAAACAAAAAGGTTTGCGATGATACGGCGTTTGAAAACCACAAGTATGGCTGCTTTTTCTTAGGGTGGAAATTCATCAATGTGTCTTTTAGTTGCCTTTTGCATGTTACGGCCACGGTACCTATTTCAAAAGTATTTTATGTAATAGCAACCAAAATGGTTTTTAACTACATTTTTTTTTTTTTAAGTAGCCCTAACTGTCCCACTGCTGGGCAAAGGCCTCCCCCAAATCCTTCCAAACTTTCTTCTCACGCGCCGTCTCGAACCAATCGTCTCGGTACGCGTCTATCGTCTTTTTAACTACATAGTATTTATTTATTTATTTATTAGAACTTCATGCAACACAAAGGTACATAGGCGCACTTATCAAAAGATTCCATTCCCATCTATCATAGATTTTTGAATTGGTGTCAACATTCTGGGGTGGACGCTAGACAATCAACAATGCTACTACGAGCTCTTCACGGAATCCATTTTAGGATAAAAAAAGCTAAATATTTAGATATATTACGAAGCTCCATGCATTCAACCGTTCAAGTGCTATAATTATAGGTCCATCTCTCTTTTGCGCTCGCACGACTAACAATGCAACATGTCCTGGTAAGGCCCCTAAACTAGGTCCATTTGCTCAAAGATTTACCTTACTCCTTTTCGTTTCGTTGAGAAAATTCTCCGGTAATCGCAGTGGAAGGTGACCCGAGTTAGGGCTGTGAATCTTCCTCCACCGAGAGTAGGAAAAGTTATTTTTACTGGTTTTCAAACTCAAAAATAAGGTAAACAGTTCAATAATGAACAAAAACTACGTACTAAGATAATGATCTCCATCTAAATTGGTGCATAAACTAAGGAAGCGATTACCCAATGAGTCTCTACAGTACGATTACTTCACGTCGCAGGTCAAGAGAGCGCAACTCACGTAATTGAAGAGGCACATGTTGTTTTTACAGAAATTCAAAATTGTTTTCAGCTGTTCTTTGAGTGGAAAAAATTGTAACTAGTTTTGTGGTTTTGTTGAATGTCGCGTGCCAAGAAATGAGGTGCCTGTAAGAGTTTTTGCAGCACTAAAACCTTTTTACAATTAGCAACAAGAACATTTTCGGCAGTTCGTGTGTCCAATTCAAGAAAGGCCATAATCAGTGTTTTAATGTTCGTACTGCTGGGACTCAGGGCTCTAGAAGAAATGAGAAGGAATGGGTCGTGATGCACAACGAAGGCCCACTGCTGGTTGGCGAATGTCAGATATTTGATTTGATTTGATTTGATTTTCTTGTTTTTATATATTATATATGTATTTATTTTTAGTTTAAGGTATATATAGTTATATAAGTATATATTATTTTAATTTTAAGTTTTCACCACCTCTTCTTTTCTTATTTCTGCACACTATTGTCTACATTTCTACCAATTTCTCCTTTCGCAGGTCTGCTGGAAGAAATTTCTTTATGAAATAAGCAGTACCTTTGTACATTGTTTTCTTTTGTGATGTTCATTATCTATTAATTATATGTGTGTACATAAATAGTTAAATAAATAAATATTTTTTCATCCATAGATAGAGTGATTCACGAAGAAGGTTTACATGCAGGTTATGGTAGTAAAATCTAACACCCGTGCAAAGCTATGACGGGGGCTATTTTATTAGATACAATAAATGATACTTCTATTATATAAACAGAATTACTACACTACTTACTTAATCATTAACGATTGCAACACGACTTACCATCAGGTGAGATAAAAAAAAAACATCATAATAAGGGTTATGTAATTTCAAATGATTTATTAAAATATATCTCCAAAACAACATGACACATTGGCCACCCCTGAAGCTTCTACATTTTTCAACAAGACACGACCAAGAATTCTTGAGCCCTAACAATACCCCCAACATGTATTGTCTTTCTATTATGTCTCTCATTACGGCATTCGAAGGATAAACAAAATCAACCACAAAAATGGTCCTCTTCAAGACCAAAGGACCAGTTTCAAGATTTACTGCCATCAAGAGGACAGACACACCACCACTACCAGCTCATAATTCTTCTGAAACAATCCAATTCCTTCGCAAATGTCTCCAAAAAAACAAATAAGGGTCTCTTGGACATTTTTCACCGGAGACATTACGCACCCCATACAAATACATCTCGCTCACACCATGAGGACCCCCGTGAGTTATGGAGCCCATCATTTCTTCTTATTCCAAATGTCTTTATGGATGTGTATAAATTGAATGTAATATGTCAAACTTGTCTGTGAAGATTGCTAGGATTTTTTTAGTAATTTATGCTGTTTTTTTTTTTGTATCGATCGTTTTGCAGGGTTCATTGCTCGCAGAACAGATAGTAGATGGGCCCGATAAGTTTTGGAGTGACGTCCGTGAACTGGAAGACGCAGTGTTGGAAGACCAGTGGACTGATGATGTCCCCCTACCCGCATTACCATCGTTTCACCTTCAATTCCTTTATTCTGACCACGTGATTGGGCATTGAGATGACGTCACATGAAGGAATTGGGGTTGTTGCCCATTCCAAGCGTTTGATGTTCACGAAACGATCGTAACTTGGCTACGTACCTAATTAACCTGCGGGGCTGCTGGCGGTAGCAGGAATTCGATGGATGGGGTGTTCAGCAGTGTCAGTTATAAATATTATATTTAATTAACATTGAATCTCAAGGAAGTCACGTAGTCAATAAACAGCTCACTTATTTTATTTTATACTTTTTTATATCTTTATTGTTTCATTCAATTTAATTTAAAAAAAAACTGACTTATGAAATCAATGCAGTGGTTAAACGGTTGGTTGCACGCCGTGTGTTGCGGGTTCGATTCCCGTGCGGAGCAAACATTTGTACGTACGGCCTAAAAATTTCTGTTTCGGGTCTGTATTTGTACATGTTTGTGAACATATCCCCATGCAGAAATAATTCTTGTTATAAAAAAAAAAAATAACAATACCGCAGCCTTGACTAATACCTATATCTTATTTACTCAACAAATGGAGTAGTGGCCGAGTGGTAACGGCCTCGACTTACGAGTGGTAGGTCGCAGGTTCAAACCCAGCCAGGAACATTACTTTGTGTAATTTAATTCATCACCACTGCTCTCACAACGGTAAAGGAAAATATCGTGAGGAAACCGACCTGTCCTAGAACCAAAAATTCGAAGACATGCGACATCTATAAACCTGCACTGGGCCCGCGTGGTGGATTACGGTCCATGAATCCTAGCAGTAGGAACATTAAAAAGGCTGATGACGATGATGAGGAAAAATATTAATCAAATATTATTTCCATTGATATTGATGTGGAGGCAATTTTTGATGCCCGATAAGTGATTTGTTCTCATAATTTCATCCTTCGAGCTTCAAAAAACCAACTTCTTCAAATTCCTTCTCACCGTACTGGGTTTATGGCTAACTCTTACGCTGTTTCTACCATAAAACTCTGGAATGTGCTTCCCCTTAACATCAAAAAAGCTGAAAGTAAACTTTCCTTCAAGCGCAAAACTCGGAACTACTACTTAAAGTCCTCTCAACCTTAATTTAAGTCTTCGTCATAATAGTTGTCATATTTTAATTTCTGTTAATTATATTTATTTGATATTTATCATAGTATTTATTAGTTTATATTATTAGCATATATTCGTATTTTATTATTATTAGTCACTTAATTTATAATATAATCTATTTAAAATATCTGTTATTTATTTATTCTGCACACCTACCACAGTGTTGTCTTTTTTAACCCAAAGGTTGACTGGTAGAGAATGCCTTGTAGCATTAAGTCCGCCTATGTACCACTACTGTACATGAAGTTTAAATAAATAAATTTGTAAATATTAATTTATTTATAGTTTATTAACTTTAGTTAGTTCTTATAAGCATAATAGTTATAAATACAATAATATTTCATATGAGAAAAAAAAACAGATAGATATTTCTATATATGATAACTAAAGCCATACATGTTATGTTGAAGTACCACCCAACATACGCAATTGTAAATATTTTCATGGGAAATAGAACAATACCAAACCTCTAACGGATATGTTTTTTTGAATAAAAATCACAATGCGGCTTTTGTCCTTGCCAATATAAATAGAATAGTTTATTCAACGCAGGCAGTACAATACAACGGCAACAACACAAAATAATAAAAATGAGAGAACAGTAATACTTTATAAATCTTTGACGTATTAGGGACAAAATGTCCCCTAATATGACGTGCAACGCTCCATCTACGTAACGCTACAACGTTGTCCCACAACTTGCCTTCCATTATTTTGCGTTATATAAGGTGCTTTTAAAATATCTGCCAGGGTTTTAATCTAGGATACTATTGTGTATATAGATTACAATAGTGAAGATAAAATATTGATAATTTGTTTTTTATTTTTTCATACAAAAAATGTTACACGTATAAATTTTGGCTCACTTATTGCATAAAACCATACCGTACACTTGATAAGCTGTTGCCGTACCGCGCCGTAAAACACCGCGCCGTAAAACACCGCGCCGTAAAACACCGCGCCATTCATAAACTGTTTCCATTCATTTCAAACGCATGCCGCCTGCGCACCGGCCATTCGGTAGTCACTGCGCAGCCCCGGCCGCCCCCCCTCCCCCGCGCGCACTACCCCGTTCGCCGCACGCGCCAGCCGAGCCGACCACCCGCTCGCCAGTCGGCCTCCGCCCGCTCGGAAGTTAGTATCGGCGGATAGTGACGGGAATTTCGCGCGCGTTCTTATTAAAAATGCCTCGTAGACGTCGTAGGTATTCCAATCAACAATATCTTGAAATGGTTTTGTGCTACCGCGAGTGAACCTCCATGACATGTACGTAAGCGTGCTTACATGTGTGTGTAACGCAAAGGGGAACTTGTACAACAGTTTTGTAGATAAGTACCTAGGTAGGGAATGTGAAAAAACGGTGAAATTATTGTAAATAAGATGATTAACTTTTAAACACGCCAAGTTACTGTAATTTATCGTTATTTGATATTAATCTAAGTAAGTACCAATTGATTACGATTCTTACACTAACTTGACAGTCCAAAGCCTGTTTTAACGTGTGATGGGAAGTTTATCATCTTATTTGCGTCGGTTTTTTAGAAGAATACAGTAACTGGTAAGTAATTACACTTTTAAAACACTTCTTTGCCTGCGTATTATTGCGTACCTAGTGTATTAGATAGTGACAAGCTAGTCAGCTGATTTTATTTTCATTCATAGAACAGATAGAAAGAGATAGCAGTTGTTTCATTGAAGAAGCTACACTTTGTGAACCACGTTGTGCAGAATAGAGTCAATATTTATTTAACTACTTTATTTTTTCAAATTGGATTAACGGTTCCGGGGTACGAAATCTCTTCACTATTGTAATCTATATACACAATAGTATCCCAGATTAAAACCCTGGCAGATATTTTAAAAGCACCTTATATTCTCATGACGCCGAACATATTAATGAACAATTTAACAGCGTTGTATTTGGTGTGTGTGTGGAGAAATTTTGTCCCCTAGTACATATGGTAACTGGTATTTAGTGACTGAAGCGCTTTTTTTATGGTGGGAAAAATCATCTAGTGATGAATCCCGCCCTTGGGCGGAGCAGGAAACAGAGTCAGACTCTTACTGATTAACGACCCAACCCATTTCTTCTTAGTCTTAATTCAGTTGGGCCTCTCCATTTGCTGACAACTCCTTGAGGCGCGCAGGAACAAAGCGTGCCGTTAACGACCGGCTTGGGCCGGTTCAGTTACCTTTCACGTCCCGAGACCACAAGTAACCCTTTAAAAAGTCAACTTATAGCTGCAGTTGGCTTAGGCCCTATAATTCAGCCTCTACAGAAAAACCTCTCTCTCTTTCTCTCTGGACAAATTTGCCCCGTGATGTTCTGATTGTAGTACCTAATGTATTAATGTATATTTTGATCAAGGCTCTGGAACACAAACTGCTAGAACACAGATATGGTTTAGTCAGCCCACAGCAGAGAAGATACATATTTGACAACTCCCTTGAAACTTTAACACACATCATATCGCTTACAATCAAATAGGAATGCCGTTAAGCACTGGTTTATATCATTTGAGAACTCTTTCACCTCAAAGAAAGATAAAATTAGTAGTTAGGAAGATGTCAAGGTGTCCTTACCTTCCGCATGACGTAGGTTCTCTACGTAGTCTTCCTTGCGCGCTTCAAAGAGATGTCAGTACCTAAACTGTAAGGGCCCAGCAGGGTCGAAGCCTACTGGGGCCAAGGGCTCGCTTCTGAAAGGAAAACCCAGCCCTGGAATGAAAGGCAATGAAATAACTATAACCCACTCGTAGTTCCATCGTCTGAAACGCCCCCTTGCTCCACCCAAGGGCGACAGTTATCATTGGATGATTTCCCACCAAAAAAAAACTGTCAACTCTGAAATTAGTCATAACCGTTAGTCAGTTATAGCACCTAAGGGCATGTGAATATCTCAATTCTCATTACTACAGGAGAAGAAAAAAAGGTGGGAAAAATCATCTAATGACGAATCCCGCCCTTGGGCAGAGTGGGAAACAGTGTCAGACTCTTACTGACTAAACGACCCACCCCTTTCCTTCTTAGCCTGCATACCAAGGTTGGACCTTCCTTTCAGAAGCCGGACCAGGGCCCCAGTAGGCTTGGGCCCGGGTTTTGTTTTTTATTGTATGCTATACTCTCGCATAAATAAACGTTTTTTCTTTCTTTTTCTTTCTTTCAGTCGGGCAGAGGCCCAACCTAAAAGAGCAAATGTAGAGACATTTGCTGACAACTTCTTGAGGGGCGCGGGAACAGAGTGCGCCGTATAAATAATAGATTAAAAGAAAGAAAGAAAAAAATTAATAAAGGAAGAAATTAAAGATAATATCTGTGAAACAGTAATCCTCATTGTTCTGCTGTACTTCCCCGATATCTATAGAAACAGTTCAACTCTTTATGGTAAACCACATTTTCCTATATTGTCTTAAATATTTGCATAACGTAGATATGTTACCAACTTATTATGCAAAACTTTAAGGAAAATCTTGGAGGAAAATGGTCAACAAGATATGAAATTGTGCCACGCTGTCTGCAGCTCGCTAGAAACGGATAAGTATATGAACTGACTGCAATATTAATATTATTGTCACATACTGACAATAATACTGGACTGGCCTGTCAGTCTAGTAGTTAGTGACCCTGACTGCTATGCGGGAGGTCGTGGGTTCGTTTCCCACCCAGGACAAATGTTTCTGTTATGAGCACGATCATTTGTTCTGTGTCTGGGTGTAATTTATCTATAATATGTATGTATTTAGAAACATCTATGTATGTTTATCAGTTGTCTAGTACCCATATCACAAGATCCGCTTAGCTTGGGACTAGACGGCGTTGTGTGATAGTTGTGGACATATTGTATTATCATATTATACATATCTTGCAATGCCCGGTAACCTAAATAGAGCTTCTGAAAGAGTGGAACTTAAAATGAACATTGACAAAACCAAAGTCATGGTTAACATCCATGTAGCACCCACTCCTATCAAGTTCGGAGACTACAAAAACACCCGAAGTTGTACACGACTATGTTTACCTTGGACAGACGGTCCAATTGGGTAGGTCTAACTTTGAGAAAGAGGTCAATCGTCGAATCCGACTCGGCTTAGAGCGTTCGGGAAGCTGCGCGCTGTGTTCTCATCCAAAATACTACTTTGAGCGAGGCCTATGTCCAACAGTGGAAGTCTTTCGGCTGAAATGATGATGATGATATACAAATTATGACCCTACGTCTGGCTGCACATGGGCCACAAAACGCCTCTGGAGGACACGACCTGCATATGGTGGAAGTTATTGGGTGGACGTATGCGGCTTGGGCGAAACACCGCTATTTCCTTGTGAAGACGATCGGCCTCTACGCCATCCTTCACCGGGCTCTGGTTCAGGCCACTGTCCGGAGTGAGAGGGAATGACAGGCGGAAAACATAGAGTTTCTTGCCGGTTCTTTTCCGGAAACGGCCAATTTCGAACCGTGAACTAGCTTCTAACGGTTTATAGGTGCCCATGTGAAACGATACCCACATTTGAACACAAACGGGGAATACCAAAGATAAACTGTATCTATCGGATACAAAATAACTAAGTAAAGTCGTTGATCAAACTAGTTTATTTATTTTTGCGGTTTTATTCAACAACGACATACACAATTTCCTTGTCAATTAATCTTATCATTAAACATTAAAAAATACTTAAAGAAATATTAGTTGTTCATGTTTTAGTTGCATGTGTTAGTAGCGTATTTGAGAGCAGTGGCCGAGTGGTAACGGCACCGACTTACGAGTTGTAGGTCGCGGGTTCAAACCCAGCCAGGCGCATTACTTTGTGTAGTTTATTTCATCACCACTGCTCTCAAAACGATGAAGGAAAACATCGTGAAGAAACCGGCATGTCCTAGAACCAAAACTTCGAAGACATGTGATATCCACCAATCCGCATTGGGCCCGCGTGGTGGAATATGGCTCATTGCCTCTCTTAGAGAGGAGGCCTGTGTCCCAGCAGTTGCAACAAAAAGGCTATGATGATGTTTTTCTTACGGTTTTTTTTAACTTAATTGTATTATAAATAGGTAGAAATCAAACAAAAGAAATAGTAACATGCACACGGTAATCAAACGATTAGGCATAGCTTCTAACAATACACAAAATATTCGATACACCAATGCAATACCAATGGTTTTGTATCGTTCAACGTTACTATTTGATTTTGATGATATGTTAATCCTCATTTAATTCATTTATATCCAGAATTGATATAGGATTTTAATGATTCTTCTTCTTTTCGAGTCGATGATAAACTCTTTAAACCGTTGGGACCCAGCAGGTGGCTACGTTAACAGCAGTATCGGTGGCACTCAATAAATCCTCCATAGTGCAGGTGTATGGGCACTTAGGGCACTCCAGCAAGTGGCTCATGTTTTGAACTGGGGCACACATTTTAATGATAATAAAAAGTCTAAAGAAAGTAGGTTTAGCCTACTTTCTTCGGACTTTTTCATCATCAAACATTTACGTAAAAAAGATCTGGCCCGCTTTACTTAGCCATATCATGAAAATAATTTATAAGGTATGGCCATTACATATTTATTTATTTTATAATTTTTGGACACGTATACGAAGGAGATATAGAATTATAGAAAAATGATACAAAGGTACTGCTTATTTCTAAAATAAATTTCTTCCAGTGAAAGAAGAGATAAGAAGAAATGTAGACAATAATGTGTAGAAAAAACAGAGGCGTTTATGAAATCTTAAATTAAAGTAATAAATACACATGTAACTTTATATACCTTATACTAAAACGTATGCATTCAATTCCAACCAATACAATACAATTGAGATACTCTATTGATTACTCTATTCCATACATTTCAGTCGACACATAAAACACGCCAGTAGCATTACCAGGATTGTTATATCCAGCTATTGTCACCTCATTGGCAGCACATTTACCATCATGGTAATGATCATAAGTATCACAAGCCCAAGCCAAGAACCCATTCTGAAGATGTACAGACATGGAGTAATATCTCACGCAAGCTTTGTGACTACACTTGGCTGCATCACTCTCTCCTTTAGCAGGTATCAGACCTTCATGGCAAGAAGGCTGTTTATGTCCTTCCTTGTTAAAGAAGAAGTCAATATCAGCCAGTACTGAAGTAGATCCCAAGCCTCCAGCATTACAATGGTACACTTCAACGTACTCCGCAACTCCAGACCTGATCTGGTTTTCGATTAAACTGTTCGAGAAGCAAGGCCCAGCTGGATCTAAGCCTGTGATTCTCCAAATCTTTTCGTTGGTAGCCTCAATGTATCTGGATCCGGTATAGCCAAGCATTTGGCTGCCTAAGCTGTGGCCTATGCAGTGAATTTTGTTTGAGGGGAAGCCTTTTGAATGTAGACCAGCCAAGAAGTTTCCTAGTGCTCTGCCGATGTAGTAGGTATATTTGACTGAACGTTCGTAGCTGGCAATTTTTCCTCCTTTGCTCGACGTGTAGATAGAATGGTCTACAATGATGAGGTAGATGTTTGGTACCGTGGCGAAGGCCTGCCGGAAAATGTCCTCAGTATTCTTGTTGATATGTGACTTGTATCCTGGGACAAAGAACACCAGTTTCCTGGTGATGTCCAAGTTGTAGGCGGTGGTGATGCCTTCGACGGCGTTGTCGACGGGGAATGTTAAATTGAAGTTGTTCTGGAAGTCGTAGAAGAAGATCTGCGTCTCGCTCACGCCCATGTCCAAGTTTTTGTCGTGGTCACCTGAAAATTAAAAACATTGGGTTTTAACATTGATTTGAGATTTTTTAAACTAAATACTGTAGAAGGAAAGAAGCTGATTGTCAAAGGATTAAGAGTCAATCACGGATATTTTCCGTATGTTTGTTGTAGGAGATATACTTGACTGTGCTTCTTTATATAATATATTTAAATAATAAATGTTAGCTTATATTAATTTGTTACTAGCGGCTCCAGCCAACTCCGTACCGCCAATTAATTTTTTCTTTAAAAGCTTCCCTGAACTATAACGAATATTTCAAAACCAAAATTAGTCAAATTGGTCCAACTATTCTCAAGTTTTAACGGGACTAACAAACAGCTTTTCATTTCTATACAATAAGAAGATAAGAAGATTGTCTTCTAAGTCAAAGTCAAAGTTGAAATATTTCTATCACATACACACACAAAATGACCCACCAATACTTATTGTTTACACACGAAACATGTGATTGTGAAACTATGGCTGCCATAGACCATTCATCACGTGCCACAGAGCACAATGCATGGTATGTACTTATTGAACAATAGTGATTAGAATAATTCCCATCCAATTTTCTTTAATTGTTTAAATAAGTTATGTTGATTGTTGGTACTAGAGGGATTGGACAAAATAAAAAAAAACTTCAACGGATTTTTTAAGACAATAAATTATTCAATCACCTACTCTTCGCCCCTTTTACTACCAACGAACTGACTAAACCGCACTCCTATATTCCTTCATTGCCTTGCACTCTAGGATCCCGGATTCTTCTTTCAGAAGCGAACCCATGGCTCCCTGCTAGGTACCTACGATTTTGCTAAACAATAGCTAGCATGAAGTAGTGACCACAAAGGGGTAATATATCCTGAAGTGCTTAGGGACTGTAGCTAAACACCACGGCTATGAGAGGTCATACTACGAGCTCTTAATGCGATCCATTTTGCGATCTGAACTGAACTGTTAAAAGAATGGAGCTATTTATGATGACTATACATCCGAGAAAGAGGGATGGAGCTATCTCTCTACAACGGACATTTTAACACATGATGATATGTAGAGGCCCACCTGCTAGGGTCCCGGTCCGGTTTCTGAAAGGAAGGTCCGACCCCAGTATGAAGGCTAGGAATGGGGTAAGTTGTTTAGTCAGTAAGAGTCTAGACACTGTTTCCCACTCCGCCCAAAGGCGGGATTCGTCATTGGATGATTTTTACCTACCTACCTTAAAAAAACATTCCTTTTTCTCGCTCACACAACGGAGATTTTAACACGTCATGGTAAAGCCCGTGGACAATCCCCGAAGCACGATCAAGATACGTAACAGCATCATTCTAATTATACATACCTACATCCTTCCCATAGATTTAAATTTGTTAAAAAAAAAGTCTTACTACTTTAGTGTGCCATAAAGTTTATTCTAATCTATTTTATCCTTTTCCTGAGCATGATGTCATTTCGTCCAAGAAGATGGTCACAACAATGATTGTTTGTGACCAGAAACGGCGTAAGGCGTGGGCGACGTGGACCACCGCCTACGTCCTCGCAGTCCAAGGGGCCTCGCCCCTCGAAGGTCCGGAAGAAGAAGAAAAGTGGTAGGCGGTCGTCTCCTTCAGCGAAGCAATAATGCTTGCAAAAGAGGAGGCCGATCGCATAAGGCAACGGCGTTCACGTCACAGACGCAGCCGAAATTTCGACGTCGATTTCCGGCCACCGTAGGCAAGTAAAAATTAGAGTATCAAAAAAAAAAATCTCTCAATAAAATCCGTCCTCATGCTTCATCCATCACATTGCCTCGCAAAATATATCTTGCCCACATCAAATTGAGGTCTTTCTTCGCCACTGTTTGTGACTTTGTCTACTGTGTACTTACTCATATTTGTGTAGTTTATTGTTTTTAATTATAATACGATTTATGTTTAGAGTAGTTTAAGTTCTGTTGTGCATTTGAGTTATCCTCATAATGATCATATAGATTTGCTGTAAGAAAACCCAATTATGGGTTAAACTCGCCTACGTACTTCGTCTGTTCGATTTTTCATTGACGTAATGTATGTATAATAAAAAATATAACAAAGATACAATTAGGTACAAACATATAATTAGGCATCCCAGATAAAGTATGCTACATTTGTTATCACAGTAAGACTTAATTATAGCTTGTTAAGTAAACATTGTGTTTTAATGAAATAATGTAGAAATAAAACTTTATCTGAGTAAATATACAAGCTTCTACCGGTTGTATATTTATATATTTATGTCGGTTTACCCCCTTAGTATAGGGTAAATCCGGGATAGTTGCCCCACTTTTTGAAAATACTCCATATCTCTGAGCGAAAAAAGTGAAATGCGTTATTTGTAAGACCAGCAGGTACTTTGATTTTTCATTGACCAATCTATACTAATATTATAAAGCTGAAGAGTTTGTTTGTTTGTTTGTTTGTTTGTTTGTTTGTTTGTTTGTTTGTTTGTTTGTTTGAACGCGCTAATCTCAGGAACGACTGGTTCGAATTGAAAAATTCTTTTTGCGTTGAATAGATCATTTATTGAGGAAGGCTTTAGGCTATATAACATCACGCAGCGACTAATAGAAGCGAAGAAACAACGGAAAATGTGGAAGAAACGGGGAAAATTATTCATCTTTGAGAGCTTCCGTTGCGTGCGCTGCAAAAACGGTTTAAGATACCAAAAAAATATGTATGAAAGAATTATTCCTCTTAAAATGATCTAAAAAAATGTCCGCGACAGTATATGTCTATCTTTTAACATTAACTTACTAGAACTGTTTTTATGCGAATCAATTTTAGCCAATTTTTACCGATTATTTGTTAGAGTTGTATCAACATAATAATATAATCTTTATCCAAATAAATGTGTTGCTGATTAAGAGTATGTAATTGTAAACAAAATTGTCTTTGACATCATTTAATTTCAAGGAACATCTTAGAAGATATTACAATTTTAAAATAACTCCGATATAAAATTCACACGCGATGCATGATGTGCAAAACTTGCGGATGGGTTTTTTTTTATGGTAGGTAAAAATCATCCAATGACGAATCCCGCTCTTGGGCGGAGCGGGAAACAGTGTCAGATTCTTACTGACTAAACAACCTACCCCGTTCCTCCCTTGCATTATTCCCAGAGCCCCGGTATAACGCTTTCGCACCAACCCTCAGTTGCAGGAGGCTTCGCCCCTGGCCCCACAGTTTGCTGACAAGACCTTGAGGCGCGCGGGAGCAGTGCACGCCGTCGACGACTTGGTCTCGGTCTGGACTGTTACCAGACAACCGGACGGCGAGCTACCCATTGCTCACCGTCCACAAGCCAGCGTCTACGGAGACCGGATATCGGCGGGATCGAGGCGGTGACGGCTACGGCGAGGGCGCTGTTGCCTTTGCCTTATGCGGTCGGCCTCCTCCTTTACGAGCATTACTGCTTTGCAGAAGGAGGCGACCGCTTGCCATTCTTCTTCGCTGCGAACTATGGCCTGAACCAAGGCCCAGCGCGAGAGGTCGCCGCCGCTGATCACCCCCACGAAGACACGGCAATGCTCTTCTCAAGCGGGGCACACCTCCACCGTGTGCTCCACCGTATCTTCCGGGCTGACCATACAGTGGCGACACCCGGGCGTCTCTTCCGCACGAATCCGGCGCGCAGGAATCTCCTGAACTTCCCATGTCCGGTGAGAACCTGCGTCATGCGGAAGGTGAGGAAGCCGTGATAGACATCACGCCTCAAAGAGGGGACTTACCGCCGAGATTATGGCGTGCCTAAGTTGGGGTGTAGCTTTTAAAAACTAAATTGTCTACAATAATAACAACAGTTGAAACGGGCAAAGTCGTGGGTAACAGCTATAATTTATGAAGCTGAGGAGGTTGTTTGCAAAAATAAATATGATGCCCTAAATAACTTTTCCACGCGGACGAAGTCGCGGGCACAGCTAGTTTATAATAATTTTAAAACATTTTCTTTTATATTTTTAGAGTATTAGCGATTTTAGCGGACCTCTATATTTTGTGACATCTATCCCACGTGTGGGATAGTTGCCTGATCCATATAAGTACCTTACAGGATAGATGCCCTCCCCACAAAACGGGCAACTATCCCCTAAAAACTTTGATCGCATTTTGCCTTCTCATGCAATCACATAGAGACGTAAGACACGGTCGTAGGAGCTACGGAGTAGTAGCTGGAAAGTCTTTTGATTAATAATCGAAATAATATACGATTCATTCTCAAAACTACACTAATTGAAATCAGGGCACCTATCCCGCTGGGGCAATTTTGTGTTTTCTTGTATTCTTTTATATATATATATATATTGATCTTTCGATAGAATGAATAAGTGATGCGTTGAACGCTCGATCAAACAAACATTCGATATTTTGAACACTCGATGTATTAAGTGTGCGATGTATTGCATGTTCGAATTAATAACCATTCGATATTATGAACGTTCGAGTATTTAGACGTTCGATTTATAGTGGTCGATCAATTGATATTCGATTATTTGATATTCGATTTGGCGTAGTACACCCGTTTTTTAGTCAGTAATGACACTGTTTCAGGCTCCGACCAAAGGCAGGATTTGTCATTGGATGATTTTTACCTACCATAAAAAAAACCCCTTTAGGATCGGAGTTTCGTAAGTCCGTTCTTAGGGGATGCCCTATAAGGAACTTGCCAAATTTTAAGTTTGTTCGAATCTTTACAGAACTGGTGGGATTTTACAATAGCCCTCTAAGACATCTGCTTAGTTGTAGCATGATTTAAAAGAAGAACTGGAAAAATTTGCTAGCTGCGGTCTTCCTCACTGGCTCGCGGACGGTGAGCAATGGGTAGCTCGCCGTCCGATCGTCTGGTAAGACCGAGTCCAAGTCCTCAACGGCGCGCACCGTTCCCGCGCGCCTCAAGGAGTTGTCAGCAAACTGCAGGGGCCCCTCAGGGTCGAAGCCTCCTGGAGCCTAGGGTGGTGCAAACTGTTACCTGGACTCCAGGAATAAGGCAAGGAAGGTACGGGGTAGGTTTTTTAGTCAGTAAAAGTCTGACACTGGTCTCCCGCTCCGCCCAAGAGCGGGTTTCGTCATTGGATGATTTTCACATACCTACCATAAAAAAAAAGCTGCGGTCTTCCTGACTGATATTATAATTTAGACATCTTCAAGGCGGAAGTAAATAGGCTCACAATAAATAGTGCACCTCACCATCACTGCTTACCGTCTGGTTTTTTTTTATGGAAGGTAAAAATCATCGAAAGACGAATCCCGTCCTCGGGCGGAGCAGGAAACAGTGTCAGACTTTTGCTGACTAGAAAACCTACCCCATTCCTTCCTTGCCTTAGTCCCTGAGCCCCGATGTTACGCTTGCGCATCAATCTTTGGCCCCAGGAGGCTTCGACCCTGTAGGGCCCCTACAAGCTTACCGTCTGATGGGATCTCAACTGAACACTAGTTTATATAATTTTAAAAAGCCGCTGTATTAATGTTGTAAGTATTCTATTCAAGGTTAAACAATCAATGTCAACTAGAAACTGTATCATGCACGTCTACCTAGGCTTTCCTGGGCTAACCGAAACGTAACTTGCAAGACACCATTCTCTTCTCATAAGGAAAAATGTTCCCTTGAACTGCAAAGTCAGGTAATTCACATTATAACTAAACTAGCCTCCTACCAGCGGCTTCGCCCGTGAATGTAGGGTTCTGCATACAAACTCTAAACCCCATTACATCCCTTTGGGAGCTGAATTTTGAATAACCCTTTCTTAGTGTTCGCCTACGTCATAAAAGGAAGCCTTGTGCAAAATTTCACGCTCCCATTAGTTTTAGCTGTGCGTTATTATGTCAGTTAGTCAGTTTCTCCTTTTATATATTATATAGGTTATTAAGAAAATAATGAAACTGTTAGCCTTTAGACAAAAGCTACCGAAGGTAACCGACCTCTAATCGGCAGTATTGACAAACACGACCTTAAACTAATATCTAAATCTAATACTAAAAAATGACGTCACTCACATGTTATCCAATCAGAGTACAGTAGCGCTCGAAACGGCCCAGCACACCCACATGCTAACACGGCACTTAAAACCAAACAAAATAAGTAATTCATCGTTGATGACCTGTGACACGTCCGCCGCTCTTGACGAACGAGCGACAAATGACACACGTGGACTGGGTCGTACACAGATCATGCGCGCGCGCCGTAGCGGAAAACAAAAACAAATTGATCATTGGTACTTTATTGATCTTGTTCATCAGTTAATTCTTCATGTTGGGGCTTGGGAAGAACATGTTGTCAATGTCTATTAGTAATGTCTATTAGTGTTTCTATTAGTTCTTATTGTTACAATTGTTTATTATCCCAAAATCATCATTGTTATTGCATTAAGTAATTATTCATGTAAAATTGGATTATAGAGTTCCTGAAGATAAAGCCTCTCCTCTGGTTATTATAATTATCCTTCTTTTGGTATGCCCGACAGGGTCCATGATTGTTTCTCTTTGCTAATATATAGGTAGCACCTAAGCCTACATTGTGGATTGCCATATTTGCCATAAAATTGAGTATGAGTATATAATATTGTATCTACGAGTTATCATGCACCTGATAAGAACTAGATCATTTATCGCTATGGGATGAGTCATTATGTAGCTGTATGAGTAATATTCGTACGTATGATGTTACCTATGTAAATCACCGGTTTGGGTGTGGGAAGGTAAGCAAAAATAAACGTGTAGTAATATTTTTATTTGGTCATGGGCCTCATAAATAAAATATACAGTCCGCTGTCAGACCTTGGCGCGTCTGAAGTAAGGCTCGCCGAATTTTAGCGCTTGATTGCTCGTGAAATAATAAATGGTTTCAACAAATAAATGTACTTAATTTGCAGTTATTATTCATCATCATCATCATCAGCCTTTTTAATGTTCCCACTGCAGGGACACAGGCCTCCTCTCTAAGAGAGGGCATGGGCCGTAATCCACCACGCGGGCCCAGTGCGGGTTGGTGGATGTCACTTGTCTTCAAATTTTTGGTTCTAGGACATGCCGGTTTCCTCACGATGTTTTCCTTCACCGTTTTGAGAGCAGTGGTGCTGAAATAAATTACACAAAGTAATGGGCCTGGCTGGGTTTGAACCCGCGACCTACGACTCGTAAGTCGGGGCCGATACCACTCGGCCACCACTGCTCATATAAAGCTCTGGCACGGTTTAAATCCCTGTCATACGTCCCAAAAAATGTCTTAATCCAAGTTAATGTTCCACAGATCCACTGTACCTAATGTTTTATCAACAACTGGCGATCGCATAATGCTAGCCTTTAAACAAAAGCAACTGAAGGTAACCGACCTCTAATCGGCAGTATCTTATATATAAAAATGAATCGCAAAATGTGTTGGTAAGCGCATAACTCGAGAACAGCTGAACCGATTTCGCTAATTCTTTTTTTGTTGTGTTTGTTATTGTCAGGATAAGGTTCTAATGAAAAAAATAGGGTAGAGTTGGGCAGAGTAAGATAAAATGGAGTAGAGTAGAATGATCTGTTGCCGGGAGCGAAGCCGCGGGACAAAGCTAGTTAGTATATAATATTTTATCTTTATGCGGCTTCGAACGCGATAATGTTTAAAATTACTCCAAGGTACCATAGGTACTCCCGGAATAAAAACCGTGGACTACCCGAGTGCCATTTGCCAAAACTTGGCCTCAATGGGCGTCATAGTCTAGTCTTATGAAGCTTTCTTAGGAAGGCTTAAAGTTACCCAAAGGGCGACGGAAAGGGCTACGCTTAGAGTTGCAAAATTGCATCAGAGAGGAAAACAAAGGTTACCTTGAAAGGTTACTTTGATTTTTTTTTAATGAACTAAGTAGGTAATTCATATTATGTTTTAATTTTTACCTGGCGCTTGGTCATATAATAAATTTTAATAAAATAAAATAATTTTTAATGATGTTCCCCTTAATATTTTGGATTTCCAGTGGTTTAAAATGAGTAGAATCTGGCCATAAGAAAGTTAAAATTTCGCTGTTCGCGGGTTACCTTGTTTCGTTTCTCATGCAATTATTCTTCTTAAACTTTTTACAACGCGGGCTACCTTGAAGTATCCCTTTTAAGTCGTTAGAAGAAAGTTTCCAAGCGAGAGTGAAAATTGTATTATTCCTATTAACCGTGATCTTGGGGGCACAGAGAAGCGGAACAATCTCTCGCAAGTTGTAAATTAACTCACCTTGGTTTGACAGCAAAGTTTTTAATTGAGTCTTGTCGATCCTCAAAGAGTAAAGGCTTCCTCTAAACGTGGGACGAGACAACGGCAAAGATATGAACCTCATTTACATAAATCTTAAGTAGAACAATTTTCAACCGACTTCAAAATTCAATTCAATTCAAGATACTTATAGTCCGCGGCAAATAAGTTGAATCACCGTTTGCTATGGTTTTTTTTACTGTGGGAAAAATTATCTAATGTCGAGTTTTGTCCTTGAGCGGGAAGGGAAACAGTGTTAGACTCTTACTAACTAAACAACCCACCCCATTCCTTCTTAGCCCTTATATTGAGGTCGGAACTTTCTTTCAGAAACTGGTTCTAGGCCCCAGTAGGCTTCGGCCCTGCAGTTGGACATTTGCTGACAACTCCTTAAGGCGAGCGGGAACTAAAATAAACGGCCGTATCTTTTTTTTCCGCCAATTAGACGTTTGATTTTTTCACAATTTCTAGGATCCTCAGACCTGATATTAAATTAAAGTAGCTTTTGCCTGTGTCTTCGCTCACGGCAACAGAAGAATGTTATACATGAAGAACCACTCGAACCCTCTCTTTAATAACAATAAGTGCATCAACATTGTCCACATTTCAATTGCATAAATATGACAAGTGGAAGCGCGGAGCCGCCTAATACAAACAATTCCTTGCTTAAAAGATGATCTCCAATAAGATGTATCATATTGCCTATTGTAATTGAAATAAACATTTTGATTTTTTTATTTTCATTTGACTCGAGCGATTTAGGGATGATTCTCATTAGAGCGGGCCGTGCCAGGGCCGGGGCCCATCCGTGCTACGCAATTTATTTTCGGAAGCAGCACGAAAAATGTTCGGATTACGATGGGACGTGGAGGGAACGGCGCGGGACCGTGCAACAAACGTGGTATTGAAGTGCATCGAGCGGGCCCTGACGGGACACGGATAATGCACTGTGTAATATAAATCGATTCATACAAAATATATGTAACAGATTAAAACCGTGCCCCGTCCGGGCCCCGCCCCGGGTACGGCCCGCTCTAATGAGAATCATCCCTTAGTCCGAAAAAGTCTTAATATTTGGTTTAAATGATAAATGATTTTATTTTGTAAGTAGGTTTTTACGAACTCTTTTACACGTCAATTTTGTTTTTTCGTCTTTTGATACTAGATGAGGCCGGTGTTTCCTAGCTGACTACCCTGAGAAGAAACACCGAAACAAACTCAGGGGTCAAATAATCCAAACCACCCGTTTGGATAGGTGAGCCCGTTCTTGAGTTATAAAATAACAACGAAAAGTTGCATTGATTTTTATATACTTATACAGATTTAGTCGTTCAAATTTCAACTCGATTCCTTCAAGCGTTCCTGGGATAATCGTCTTAACAGACAGACAGAAAGACGGACAACAGTGACCCTATCAGGATTCCATTTTTTCCTTTTTTACCTCAAAACAGAACCTTAAAAAGATTAGAGTTTAGTTATTACAGGTCTTCAAATAAAGCTCTGGCACGGTTTAAATCCCTGTCATACGTCCCAAAAAATGTCTTAATCCAAGTTAATGTTCCACAGATCCCATCTACCGTCCTTATGACAGCGCAGTATCTGATGGACAAGCTAATTGCCCATGAGATCCGTCGTAATACCGCGCGAAGATAATGTACTACACTTTATTTCCTTCAGTTGACATGATGGGTAATGAGCCTCGCTTTCCTGCAAGCTTTTTTGACATTCCTTTTTTGCGTTATAAATGTAAGCGTATTCTACATTCATTTTTTATTAGACACGATTTAGTTTTTCATACTTACACTCCCAATTTGATTTAAGGATTTGAAGTTTTTATGGAAAATCATCCAGTGACATCTCCCGCCGTTAAACGGAGGATGAGGACGTGACTTTTACAGACCTAAACATACTCCTGTTCCTTCTTTGCCTTCGTTCTAGGCCTGTTCTCTTTCACACAACGTATGTAACCAGAAGACTTGGACCCTGTTGGGCCCCTAAGATTTTGCTGGCAATCAACGATCGCATCACTGGTTCCTATCCGGTGGGATCGAAGGCACCCACTAGTTTATACAAATAAAAAAAAAACTCCTTGAGGCGCGTGGAACACTATGCGCTATCAACGACTTGCCGAACATGCTCGGTGGGTCGGTCCGGACGGTTAGCGGACGGTCAGACGCCAAGCTACCCACTGCTCAGGATCGAGATCGGGATTTCGCCGACTGGGGTGTGACGACTCATCGTCTTCCTAGTAACTCCTCTGTCTTTCATATCACTTCTCACACAATCCATCCATATTTTCTTTGGTCTCCCTCTCCATCCATCCACATTTATACTCGTGGCTTTTTTTAGTAACATGCGTTTCATCCCTCCTCTCTATAGCCATACCGAGACAAACGGTTCCCTTTCAACTTTTCAGTCACTAGCGCCACTTTCAAACTTCCTCTAATATAGGTACTCACTTTATCCATTCTCATCGCACCAGACATCCATCTCAACATTCTCATCTCTGCTACATGCTATCTCTTTTCATCCGTCTTTTTCATAGCCTAACATTCTGACCAGTACAGTAAGTGTGCAGTAAGTGTATACAGTAAGTGTGCAGCAAGAGAGCTGATTAAAATAATAATAAAAGAAAAACCAAAGAAAACAAATAAATAAAGATGAAAGTGTTCGCCGCGTCGCTATCGGCTTCGGCTGCCATTCCGGGGTGACTTGGCCCTTGTGCTAAGAAGCGCTAATCTACACTTATACACTTCTACACTAATATAATAGAGGTAAAGTTTTTTGTTTCTTTGTTTGTAGGAAGTAAACTACGGAACTACTGGTCCAATTGGAAAAATGTTAGCAACAATAGAAAGCTGCTTTACTCCTGAGTGACATAGGCTATATTTTATGTACGCGGGCGGTGCCGCTGACAAAAGCTAGTATTAAAATAATAGTAGAGCTCTAACCACTAGATCTAAATAAATATATTTGTAGGAAGGATTATAAAATTAAACACTTCATATATTTCGGAACATATTTATTTGATTTTATTTTCATTTGGATACTATTGATTATATTGTTATTGAATTGTAAGATCCACTAAACTAATTACAATTGCTACACAGTACACCATATTCAATTTTTTATTTATAAAATTTTCAGTATACACTTTTTTTGGATTGAAAATTAAATTACTTCAGTCGCTCTGGGTGGAACGAGAGAAGCGACTGGCTTTTACTGTCTAACTTACTACCGTGTTCCTTCAGTTGCCCTTTGCATTCCAGGGCCACGATAACTCTTTCAAACTATTATAATATTAATTTTTAAGATTCTATTATGTATTTTATGTACAAGCTTTAGTTGCCTGACAATAAAGAAATAATAAAATAGGATACACATTGTTATGAGCACAATAATTGTTTTACAATTACTCTTTATTTTTACATACATCTTAAAATTTACAGTTTCATATATGTATAAAACATTTAAAAACTTACACTATATAAAACTCGTACTATAAATGCAAGTTTGTCTTATACGACATCCCATCTTAAACATAAAGGTTGATCGGAGGCCCTACCATGAGTTCTTACAGCGGCAGCGACCCATTTGCCGCCCTAAATCGAATTGCTAACTAAAGATAGAGTTATATAGGAATTTAACTCCATCTCTAACAGATCTGCCTCCCTAGCCAAGTTATAATCGTTTCGTTTAGAGTTAGTGCTTGCAGATAGCCACGCCCCCAATTCCATCCGTCCGAAGTGGGGAAATGGGGGCGTGGCCAACTACAAGCCCTAACTCTAAACGATGCGATTGTAACTTGGCTAGGGGGGCATTTGTATAGCTATATCCCTCTTTCTCGCTCGCACACATTTAAAAACGTCATGGTAAGACCCCAGGTTTGATAGAAAATTATTAATTTTTAAAATATTTTGTAATTTTTTTAAAAGATTAAATTCTAAAGATTGATAATATTTAAATGCAAAGATTCAGTATTTAGAGTACATTATTATTTACATTTTCAGATAGTTTGCCTAAACCTGTATATTTGAACACAATTTCTCTTTGGTTTTCATAATAATTTTTGACACAATTAAAAGACAATAGGTGTGCAGACAGGGGTATCCTCTTGGGGTAATTAATTAATTGAAAATAAACATCCTCTATCCGGGTATCCTCTCGGGGGTAATTAATTAATTGAAAATAATGGTTATTATAACGTTAAAAGTAATATGAATGTATTTTTTTAAATAATAACTTAAAACGAATTTATAAAGTTTCAAAGCTGCTAATAAAAAAGAGATCTTCGACATAGTCTTTGACTTCAAAATTCATCACAGGTTCATCACTCATGCCCAATATTTTTACTCTACCACAATCGAGAAATACAATTTTATTGTATAGTTCTGTACGTACTAGAAAAAGTGTACATAGCAATTGATCACTTCATATATTCTATTCTGTTTCCTACCTCAATATGACCAAACGAGGATTGACATATCATCAAATTTTACATAATAAATTGCGAGTATTCTCTAATATTCTCGATGTCAAAAGACTGAAAATCGACGTCAATTAGTATAAATGTTAACGGCCCTTTGTAAATGTCGACTCAATTTATTACTAGCGGCCCGCCCCAGCTTCGCACGGGTTATACACATAAACATTCCTCTTGAAACCGCATCAAAATCCGTTGCGTAATTTTAAAGATCTAAGCATACATAGGGAGAGCGGTAAGCGACTTTGTTTTATATTATGTAATGATAAGTGTCTACATCAATGCATTGCAAGCCACTCTTTGCTAATTATAAGACTCATTCTGGCAACATAATATAAAATCACCCATTATAGTATAAATGTAAACGATACATTATTTTAAACAACTCTTCAATAAATAATTGTAAGTTTTACACTGGCATCAGAACATAAGTATCAACTTGGTATAAATATTGACGTCATTTAACATAACTGTCAAAGTGATTTGCGTAATAAATTATTTGCCTTTAACTTATAAGTAGCAACATGACTTGGTATGAAAGTCGCAACCATCTGGTAAATTACCCATCCAATAGAACGCCTAGGGCGTCCGTTAAACAACACAACACAGTAATACCTGGTTCACACTTGACTGACATATTGCTGTATTTTGTGCGTCTATTTTGGGCAAAATAAACATTATTTTCTTTCTTTCTTAGTATAATATAATCGACTCTTCATTCAGGAGCCACAGGTCTGACACCGGGCTCACAAAGCGATCTAGCTCTTGCTCTTTCTCCAAGCTTTGTGATTTTATTTATCAATGGATCAATGTAACTCTTCACCCATTCCTCCGTACTCCTCTCTCCGGTTATTTCTAGGAGGTATGTAGTCATATCTGCTTTGATCACTTGCAGTTCTGACCAAGAGCTGGAAAGAAGCAAAGTAGAATTAGATTAAAATCATAAGTGGCATGGGTTGCGCTAGTAGATATTGTTAAAAAAAGTACCATCGAAGGACTGGAACAATTTGCCTGAATGCAAAGGCCCATATCAATGCACAGCCAAAACTACTGGGACGAGAAGCGTGAAGTTTTGCACAAGGCTTCCTTTTATGACGTAGGCAAACACTAAGAAAGGGTTTTTCAAAATTCTGCTCCAAAAGGAATGTAATGGGGGTCTAAAGTTTGTAGGAAGAACCTTACTTTCAAGCGGGCAAAGCCGCTAGCTAGCTAGGCTAGTCCAATTATAATTTAGGTGTCTTCAATGCTTGAGTAAATAGGCTCTTAATAAACTAGTGCATCACCATCAACTTTTTCATTACTGCTTACCGTGGGGATCGCAGTCAAGCACTAGTTTATATAATAAAAAAAAGATAGATTTCGCGTTAGAAAACTTACTCCATTACTCTATTTCTTTGGTCTCGAATTACTTCAAAAATAATAAAGTTAAGCAAAAACAAGAATAAATAAAGACTTACTGTTCTGCAGCAACCGCGATGCCCTCGACGTGCCCTGGTACTGTGTAGTTGCGAGATAACTGCCACGGATTCATCCAGGTATTCACCCTGAAAGGATACAATAGTGATTAGTTCACAAGGAACATAAGTTGAACTTTTAGAGGTATGACAATCAGAATGGAAAGTTCCTCATCCTCCTTTGACAAAGGGCCAGATTGGAATTGTCTGGTAATACCTAGAGTATTTTAATTTTATTTAATTGTTGACAGGTTTGCGCTGCGACATTTTTATTGGTAAACTGGAACAATTTTCCTGCTTCCCATCCAAAACTTTATCATCAAAGATGGCACCACAACTTACAACTTACCATCAAGTTTGTACTCTTACTGACTAAATACCCGTTCTTTCCTTACATTGATCGCAGGACCCCTGGTATTACGCTTTTGCCCTAGGCCCTAGGGGGCTTCGACTCTGCTAGGCCCCTTCAGTGCTTGGGGGATTCCTCCACTAGCACTAGCTCAGCTCTATGTATAATTCGGGGATCCTCGCCAAAGAGCCTGACGCTATCCTTATCATAAAATTTATTGCTTTTTACTTTCGAGACCCACCCCGTTCTTTCCTTATCAGGGCCTTAGTATTACGCGTTCGCATCAACCCTTTGGCCCAGGTGGCTTCGACTCTGCTGGGCCCCTTCAGTGCTTACCATCAGGTGGAAACGTAGATAAGTACTTAAGAAAAAAGTTACTCACAAGTCACTACTCAAGAGTGCCAGGCATCGTTCTCTCGCGATAAAGTAGGTATGAACACATCGTCCTAGCTGCTCGCCTGGCCACTCTGCTGACGGAAGGACTTCGTTCAACGCGTGGTCGGTTTCTAAAATATAAGCATACGCAATGTCAAGCGTTTGATACAAGAGACAAGTTAAAAATGGCTTCAGAACGCTGATATCATACTTTGAAAAATATAAAAGTGTGAACTTGGTACGATAGATTTGGTCCGTCCATACCAAGGTCGAGTTCGATTCAATTAGTATTAAAACCCGCTCGAACAGACTATAATAATCACACCAATATTATAAAGGTGGAATGAGAATTTGTGATATTGTGCAGAGGGATAGAATATGTACCACACATGGAACAAATTTTATCCCGGTAGTACCCTTAGGATAATTTCCAACATTTCCGCACTGGGGCCAAGCCTTCCTTTCAGCAAGGGACCCCAGTAAGCTTCGACCCTTTTGCAGAGTCCCTACGGTTTTGCTGACCACTCCTTGAATACTAAAACTGCAACTTGAAATTAAGGGAGCAACACACAAAACTTTTTTTTTATATATATATAAAAAAAAAACAAAACTTACGAATTGATTATCGCACATTACACATAACCAATACATGGCAGGTCACTGTAATGCGTTGCCCTACTATCTATGTGTAAAATAAGAATATGTGTATTCTATTCGATTGAAACTACTGCCACTCATTAACTACTCATTAACTCAATCTCATAATTTAAAAGCAACAACATTAAACTTCGACAATATCACTAACACATCTACAATACAATCAGCCATGCGTTATCTAATTCATAGTGCAGGCAAATACATACAACATACTAGTGTTTACAATTACTTTGGTATACCAAACCAAGCGCAAGAACCAAGGAGTATACGACCATTAATATTAATAAAATAAATATAATAGATTTCATAAAACCCCAGGAGCACCTGCCACCATCTAAACGTAAATTGCAGTGGCCTGTGTGACCTCCTCCCCTCCCCGCAGCCATGTCACGATCGTTTCGCTAACGTCGAACGCCTTGAGTTGGCCACACCCCCAATTCCTTTGTTCTGACGTTATCTTAACGCTCAGTCACGTGGTCAGAACATAGGAATTGACAGTTTTCCTTCACCATTTTAATAGCAGTGGTGATGAAATAAATTACACAAAGTGATGCGCCCAGGCTTGCGTTCTTTGAGGTTGGAGTTAAATCTAATGACGTCACGGGGTAGATACCCTACACTCGCATTTTTTGAACGCAAGACATCAAGTTCTATTGTCAAAAAACTTACTCCAACTGACCCTGCTGGAAGTTGGAGTCACTTGGGTTAACTCTAGGGTAGCTACTCGATTCGTTTATGAACGACTCTGGGGTATAACTCTATGTTACTCTGGTCATTTTTGAACACAGCCCAGATGGGTTTGAACCTGCGACCAACAACTTAAGTCAGGGCCTTTTTTATGGTAGGTAAAAATCATCCAATGACGAATTAAGTAGAGTGTAACACAATCTGCCGCTCCGCCCAAGGACGGGATTCGTCATTCGATGATTTATTCCAAACAAAGTGCCTTCCTTTAAATGATAATGATAAATGATATTTATTTTTGTAAATAGGTTTTTCACAACACTTTTACCCGTCATTTTTGTTTTTTTTTTTTTTTGTCAGTTTAAACTAGACGAGTCCGGTGTTTCCTAGCTGTTTCCTGCTGCTTTTAAACGCAAATCCTTGGCCCCAGTTGGCTTGGCCTTCTGTAGGGTCCCTGCATTAACTCAGGGCCTATACAATTCGGCCAGCACCACTCCGCAAAGGTTTGATAATACCATCTCTAAAATACCAGAAAAATCTAAAAAGTTTAACATTGACTTGAAAAGACATCACAAAAGCGAATTTACAATACATATGGCTCAACAACACTAACTATAATTGCATTTCTAACAACACAACAGAAAAGAAAGCAGTATAGCACCTGGGGTTCTGTTGGTCAACTGAATGTACATGAGTCTCCTGAAGGATTGCGGATGGTATGGACCCAGCGTGCGGTGCTCAATTCCTGCCACACCAAACAAAATACCTTTAGCACACTTATACCACACTCATCTATAATACATCATCATCAGCCTTTTTTTAATGTTTCCACTGCAGGGACACAGGCCTCCTCTCTAAGGGAGGGAATGGGCCGTAATCCAGCACGTGGGCCCAGTGTGGGTAGGTGGATGTCACATGTCTTCGAATTTTTGGTCCTAGGACATGCCGGTTTCCTCACGATGTTTTCCTTCACCGTTTTGAGAGCAGTGGTGATGAAATAAATTACACAAAGTTATGCGCCTGGCTGGGTTTGAACCCGCGACCTACAACACGTAAGTCGGGGCTGTTACCACTCGGCCACCACTGCTCTCAACACATATGTCTCTATACATATAGTTTGTTATTTAATCCTAGACTACGATTTGACAAACTTAAAATGTCAAACTCCATAAAATTGGGAACATATTTCTAGAGTGTGACATTCTGAGTTGTCAAATCGTAGTCTAGGATTAAATAACGAACTATATAATAAAACAGTAACGAAAGAAAAACTATACATTCGAGAATTTTCGAGAAACAAAGTGACTGTTGTTAGAAAAACGTAACTGATGACAAAAAGTGACTTTTTAGAATTTTTGTAAACACTAACAGCAGAACAGATTGTCGATGGAGCTGAAAAGTTCTGGAGTAGCGACCGAGCATTGAAGTCGAAAAACGCAATGTTGGTAGGCCTCCGACAAGGTGGTCGCGGTAATTCAATGGGTGCGAGACGCACAGAACGTTCGTTATGGCGAACTTTTTTTATTGCAAGCAGTTTCAATATATTTACCAAAACAATTTTTGCCCCCTTTGAAAATATACGATTTTCATCCTTTGTCATGTATTTGTGACCGTGGCGTGTTAAACACAGTTTACTTTATCGCGTATAAATACTGACGCGACCAAAATTTTAAATGAAGTTGACAAAACTCTGTTCTATTTTTAAGAAACTTTAAAAAACTAAACTTACCAATGTTAAGGCCCTCCGCCTTGGTTAAAACCCTAAGGCATTGGGCAAGGCTTGGCAGGGACACGGGCATCAGTTCGCAAAGAGTGGCGTAGTGGTCATATCTGCGAACAAAACACAACAAAATATAATTAACTAGTTTTTCCCATGACTGAGCTCCCATAGTATTTCACACAGGTTATATGCTATCTTAATTAATACAGCAGCAATGTAGCTTGGGCTTGCGGACGGCGAGCAAAGGGTAGCTCGCTGTCCGACCGTCCGGTAACCGTCCTGACCAGGCCCAAGTCCTTGACGACGCATATCGTTCCACGCACGCCTCAGCAAATTGTCAGCAAACAAGGGGCCCAGCAGGGTCGAAACCTACTGGGGCTGGGTCGAAACCTGCCGCACCGTAGAATTCAAGCGATTTTTTTTTAACCTTCAAGCGGGCGCGCGACTATTTGTAACGGCAGCGGTCGCGCGTAACCTAAAGGACCGCCGGTGTATTTCATGAATTTAGAAAATTGTTTTATTAATAATAAATAATCACATACATCAGACATAATCTATTTTTCAAATGAAAAATAATTTGTTTAAAATTGAAAACATAATTTTAAAGTTACACCACTTTTTTGGATTAGGTATCAATTTTGCTCGGTATAACAAGAGTTTTATAGTGAGTCTTACTTATATGTCCAATCAGTTTTTTTTTACACATATTATATTACAAGAGACCAAATAATAAACTTCATAGAGACTTTCAGCTATTTTGGTTAAATTTTCTTCAGAATCAGCCTTCTCTGCCATGTAAAAATATGAGGCAGGCGCGTGTAGTCTTTTCGACGTCTGCGCCGCGACCTGAACATACACATTCTGCGTCTCTCAGGAGGAGTGGACAAAGAAGAAATGGAGTTATTTTGGTCCGTAGTGAACTAATGACAAGCTACTAGAAATGATACGTACTTCCGACAAGCAATTTTGAAAATACGATCGTAAATATAACGAGTGCGGTCGATTCGACGCCGCGCGCCCGCTTGAAGGTTAAGCGATCATGTAGAAATTATCGCGATAGTACATATTTAAATTTGCTTTGTTTGATGTGAAGTAATTAAATATGTATGTATATTATAATGTCCCAGCTTTTGTCCGCGGCTTCGCTCCCGGCAACAGAAAAATGTGATAAATGAAGAACTGCTCGACCGATTTTCTGCAGACTTCACATAAACCATCTACTAAATAGTCCGAACAATGCCTAAACATTTGGTTTGGATAGGTGAGCCCGTTTTTGAGTTATAAAATAACAACGAAAAGGCATTGATGTTTATACACCGTTAAATTTTAGTCGTTTTAATCCCGAAGAGGGTCGACCCAGTACATGAAACACTATCGATTTGTGTAGATAAAATAAAAAAATAACATACTTTTTTTCTTAATCTCTTATTGATATACGCATTTACGAAATTAATTTCTTTAAGTAAACGAGTCATTGACCTTGTAGGTAGTTGTTGGTCGTTGCGTACTAACTACCTACAGGTCATTGAACTCGCCCAGCTGACGTTTACTTAAAGAATTCTAGAACATGCCTAAATTAATTCGAGTTTTTAAAAAGTACTTTGTTTTTTTATTCTAACTTTACCAATCGATAGTGTTTCATGTACTGAATCGATCCTCCAAGGGATTCAAACGATCAAGATTTAACGGTGTATACAAAGTTAATACGACAGAGGGGCTTTCCTTAAAAAGGGTCATTGTACACACCAATATGGACAACTTTTACTATGAGACCAACACAAAAATCACGAAAAAAAAGCCCGCTGCTCCAAAGATTTATGTTCACATAACTCGACAAAATGCCCCTCAGCTGTCGTATCAACTTTGCATATAGATCAGTGGTTCTTAACCAGTGGTCCGCGGACCACTGATGGTCCCTGGAGTCAGTCCAAGTGGTCCGCGAAGCGATCGTAAATCAGTGACGTGGTGTAACGCGATGAGTCGATTCGACACAATGCAAAAATCTGTAGGTAACTTTATTATAGATTTTCGCGAATTAATAAATAAAAGAGTAGTAGTCATAAAATTATTTGTGTTTTATGATTTATTTACAATTAGGTACCATATACATTACCAATAAACCAACTGAGTGGTCCCTGGCAAAACAGGAATTTAATGAAATGGTCCCTCATGCCTAAGAGGTTAAGAACCACTGATATAGATAGATCAGCTTTGTTTGATATGAAGTAATTAAACATGGATGCATATTATAATGATGACTAACCTGGACCAGCCGGTCAGTATACAACCGCAAAAGTTAATCCTATCGGCGTTGGCGTGGATCAGCGCCACCCACGCCTGGTGGTTGCTCACATATCGACTAGTGGGAGACAACACCTGGAAATTATCACAAGTTGTGATTCATTGGGTATTACGACGTGCTTATTTTTGTACAATATTTTATACTATACTCAGTTCAAAATAAGATTAGACATTTGAGAAAACCTTTTTACTGTCCATCCAACCGATTTTGAGCTTTATTACGTTGGTGGAATGTCAAATGGCGGCTGCAGTAAATAGTTCGTTTTTTAACGACTTTTTGCTTTTTATGATGGCATGGCAAGTACAAGGATGGCCTTGTCGGAATAGAAGTTAAAATCGGTTGAACTCGGTTGAAGGGTTTCTTTAAATGTGAAAAGAGTATAGTCTTTAAATGAAAACAGCATTAAAAATGGTGTTTAAATAAAGAGTGGGAGCATGGTAGGAATATCTCGCAACTACTTTTGAGCATACGTAACCTAATGGCAGGGATGTCACATTTCAGTATGTGGATTTTTATACTGTTATTTGTCTGTTTCCCCTTCCACCACATTTAAAAGCTTTCTAACCTTATTTGAAGATTTCTTTCATTTGCGATTTTGAATAAAGTTACTTCTTTACGCATTTTTTTTTTAAAGTAGCATCAAAAACCCAATTAAAAATATTTTTTTATCACATAGGTACGCTGTTTGTTATCTGTCTTGAGGCACGAAAAAAAAAATACTGTCATCAAAATCTTGAAATATACTGTTATGCGATATAGAGACCTCAAAAAACAGTACCCTTTTTTTTGATGTGGTAAGTCATGTGTGATTAAAACATTTATTCTAAAGCTACTGAAACTGTATAATAATAACCTGACAACTTCCATTGGCTCCTTTGAAAGCTGTTCCAAACCACACTTGAGGAAACAGCTGGCCATAGAGTTCCATTAATCTATGATGTATGGAAAAGCTAGTGTCAGGGTTGTAGTTCCATAAGACTGGTATTACTGACTCTCCCAGATTGTATTCTGAAATCACAAATACATTATACACCGTGAAATTTAAATGGTTGTTTTCCCTCAGCGAAATGGTTGTGTCTTGGTAATACAAACGTTTGATAAAAAAATAAAATATTAAAAACAAAAAATGGACCTGTAGAGTGCAAGCTAATTATGACGTATCACAACGTGCGAGAGCTTATTTTGGTTTAAATATTTAATGAATCGGTTTCCTTTGACGGCGGGCTGCTCATGCGACTCTAGTAGTATCTACAAATTACGTCTAATGTTACTATTGTTTTCGGTTTTTTGAGTTGATGAATATTTTTATTTTTTATTTATAAAAAAAAAACTTTTTATTTTTTTATTTTTACTGTATGCTTCAAAAGTAGGTACTCCTTATGGCAACTCATTCTGCCGCGGGAAAACAACCATTTAAATTTCACGGTGTATACTTAAAAATATAATAAATAAATAAGTAAATAAATAAATAAATGTATTACAGTACGGCTGTCGGATCTTGACGAATCTGAGGTTAGCGTTCGAAAACTCGTACAAAAATAAAGACTAAAAAACAATGCTAATAACAGTTTTTAACAGCAATAACAACTGCAAACTGCATTTAGTTGTTTAAACCTTTTATTCTTGTACGAGTTTTCAAGCGCTAAAATTCGCAGAGCTAGCTTCAGGCTCGCCAAAATCCGACGGCCGTACTGTATATAATAATTTTCTTTTTAATATTATATTAATTAAGAAGAGCATGATTGCTTTTTTTTGCTTTGGAATTATCCAGTACTAGCTTTTGTCCCCGGCTTCGCCCGCGTACATAAAATATAGCCTATGTCACTCAGGAGTAAAGCAGCTTTCTATTGTTGCTAAAATCTTTCCAATCGGACCAGTAGTTCCAGAGATTACCTCCTACAAACAAAAAAATAAAAAAACAAAAAAACAAACTTTACCTCTTTATTATATTAGTGTAGATGTATAATGGGTTTCTTTTTAAGTTGGAAATCATCCAGAGACATCTCACGTTCTAAGGCGGAGCGAGAGGGCGTGTCAGACTTTTTCTGATTTAAACCCACTCCTAAATTCGTTTCTTCAAATCACTCAAACCATTTAGGAAGTGACAAGCAGACACACAGAAGAATTATATGTAACATACCTTCTATAATATAAAATTGAATCACAAAAATGTGTTGATAGCGCATAACTCAACAACTCCTGGACCAGTTATACCAATTCTTTTGTTGTTGTGTTAGTTATTGTCAGGAGATGCTTTTTATGAAAAAATAAAGCGTAGAGTAGGGTAAAATAAGGAAGAGTAGGTTAGAGTAGGGTAGAGTGGGGAAGAGTGGGGTAGAATGGGGAAGAGTAGAGTAGATTAGAATAATCAGTTGACGTGAGCGAAGATGCCTTAGGCATTAAGTCCGCATATGTGAATGAAGTGTTAAATAAATATATAAGTCGCGGGCAAAAGCTAATTATGTATAAACATTAAGATTACCTTGAAGAGTTTCCAAGTCCAGGTTCCGAAGCATATCATCCCACATCAGCAATGTTATGTCTGGTCTCTTCCCCTTTATGTATAACACTAGGTCTCTTATGTGCTCTAGGTATAGAGAAGAGGCTTTGTGCTTGTGATTGAGGGCTTTTTCTTGACATTGTGCGCAAATACCAGTGTGCCAGACCTGAAATAGAGTAGTACATAATCAGCCTTAATGTGCCCACTGCTGGGACAGACTACAGACAGGGATGTTTAGGAGAAGGAACGGACCTTCATTACAAAGGGAAAAAAAAAACAGTTTATTTGACGTAAAATGTTGCGTACCTAAGCTATTAAGACAATCATTGTTATCTTACTAATATTATAAATGCGAAAGTTACGATGTTTGGATGTTTATTACTCAATCACGCCAAAACGGCTGGACGGATCTGGATGAAATTTGGCACAGGCATAGGATACACTCCGGAATAGGACATAGGCTACTTTTTATCCCGGAAACCCCAACCCCAATACCACGCGGGCGAAGCCGCGGGCAAAAGCTAGTTTTATAGAAAAGCATGTGTCACATATTAAGTCACATTTCGTGCAAAAACGGCCAAACGCTCAGCATAATGCTGTGGTCCCATGCATAACGCAATGAGCTCATAGCACTGGTTTTCGGCATTGGCCGGTGTCGACATTAGGACGACGTCATTCATCATGCGGGCCTAGAGCAGATTTATAAATGCACAAAGGCCATTCATTAAGAGTTGAAGTTCATTTATTAATGTCACATGTCTTCGATGTTTTATTTCTTCAGAATGTTTTCCTTCAGTGGTGATGAAATCAATTACACAAAGCAATATGTCTAGCTGGGTTTGAATCTGTAAGTCTGGAATGTGAGTCGACACCAATGGGCCACCACAGCTTGTGACAAAATACCTTTCCATTAAATCTCTTATTTATTTTATTATATCACTAACGACCCGCCCCAGCTTCGCATGGGTACTAAAATTGAATATATTATGCGTGTATTATACATATAAACTTTCCTCTTGAATCACTCTATTTATTAAAGAAAACCGCATCAAAATCCATTGCGTACTTCTAAAGATCTAAGCATACATAGGGATAAGCAACTTTGTTTTATACTATGTAATGATATCATTAAGTAATCAATCATCATCCTCACCTCATCAGCTCCAATATGAAAGAACTTGGCATCAGGCTGAACCTCCAAGGTTTGGTCTATCATCTGTCTCACCAGCTCTTGAGACCTGGGCTTAGAAGGGCACAGCACAGCGGGTGATCGTGGGAGCTCTTGAAGTTCAGTGAATGATGGGTGCTTGAGGACAAACTCCATGTGTCCAATCGTTTGGACAAGCTGGATCTGTAGGTTAAATGATAAAAAGGTGAGTTAAATGAAGACTATTTGGTAAAGATGCTCATCAACATGACACTTTCAGATAGAACAGATTAGAATAAAAATTTATTGTACATCAAAAAGTTACACAATCTAAAGTTACATAAATCTTAATCTATGGGTACAATGGCGGTCTTCAGATGCTAAGTTCACAGTTAGACAAAGGCCTCCCCTAAGTGTTGTTTTCATTTGGATTTAACTGATGACTAAGATAAGGAGACAATATTTTAAACACTAATTAACAGTTGAGATCTATTAAGCGTTAAAACATCTATTTTCCAAAAGTAATGTAAAAACTGTTTCCGAATGGTAAGTAAAAACAATCTTACAATTAAAAGCATCCAATTTATGGACACTATGATAAATAAACATTCAGGGCTGGGTTTGTACTTTTATGACATGAGTGCTACCCTAGAGTTAACCCAAGTAACACCAACTTCAAGCAGGGCATGATGGAGTAAGCCATTAACAATAGAACTTGACGTTTGTGTTCAAAAATGCGAAAGTTAACTCCAACTTCAAATTTGAATTCAGGGCTGGTGTCATCACTTTTTACATATTGCCTCTTTATTAAACATTGGACTGTGTTGGATGAAACAAAGAGGTTTTACACCATGCTTTCATTGATGATAAAAAGACTGTCTATGTTATAAAACAAAAAAAATATATTTAAAAAATGTCTCACTGGATCCATTCCTTGATCTGTAATAAACTGAATAATATGCTGCACTTCTGCCAAACTGTACATATTATCGCCACCGGCATTGCTCAAGCTACCAATTTCCACCAGGTCTCCAGCGTAAGGGAAAGTGTCTTCCCATTCTATGAGTATTCCGGTTACACCCCATACTTTGATTGTAGTGATAAGCTGAAATGTAGAAGGAAAAGGGAATGATCATATAGTGAAGTTTCGTTTTAAAAGTGAAATTTTGTTTTTTATTTGTGTTAGTTTATTTTAATTAGTAAGTAATGATATTACTTTAGTTTTGATATTTGTATGCCTCCACTGCAAAACATAGCACCCATATTTAATAAGTTAAGATCTTCATGTAAATACCTAAGTTTTACAATTTTAATTCTGATGACTTGTACAAGACTTGTAAGATTTGTAGCTTCACATATTGCATAAGTGAATGCATCTTACATTAAGTATGATGTATATCAAGTCAATATTTTTAAGTTAATTGAGTTGTGTGTGAATCTGACAATTTTTTTTTTAATTTATATAAACTAGTGTTTGACTATGATCACACCTGATGGTAAGCAGTGATGCAATTAATGATGGTGATGCATACTAGTTTATTAAGAGTCTATTCACTCTAACCATGAAGACAACCAAATTATAATTGGATGGGACCATTGCTAAACACAGACACTACAACATTTTTAAGGTTTAATTTATTTATTTACCCAGGTTCAACTACTAAATGAGACATGGAACTCATTAGTTTTTGAGTATCTTTTCACAGTGGTCAGGTAGCAAAAGCGGTAAAAATGGTCCTATTTACTATTTAAATCTTGCGATATCTTGATACCTACACCTTGTTCTAAAAACCGATATCTTACCTTTTCCAAATATGACACTTTCAATGGAGCACCTTTCAAATCCAGGTGCACAATTCTAAAACATAAAATACAATATTGTCACAATTATTTTGACAAGAAGACACAAATATTTACATACATTAATAGAAAATAATACTCCAGTAATAGATATATAACATTTTCTTCATTATTTCTTGATGGTTCAATAATTAATTTTGGTAAAACTGTACAATACTGGACGCGGAAATTTTGAATTTAAGGGGGAGGGGGGGGGAGGGGGGGAAGGTCCCTCCTCCCCCAAACCCCCTCCCAAATAAAGAAAACGCATAGTTTTGGAGATATTTAAAATTAAAAATTTTGAGGTTAGGTATCAGAAAATCATACATTTTATGCATTTTTTGAGGAAAATTTGTGGGTTTTTGGAGAGAGGGTCACTCTCAACCCCTAGATCTATCCCCCTGTAGTAGCAAATGTATATTATATATACCTATAGTTATTTAAAAGTAAAAAGAAAAAATTCTCCGGGAGCGTTCTACATTGTATTTAAATATTTGTGCATTGAAAGTTTTCTGGGTGGTTTAAAAAAAAATAACCATAACCTAAATCTATCCGAGTCGAGGTGCGCTAAATTTAGTGTGGGTGGTTTAAAAAAAAAATAACCCTAACCTAAATCTATCCGAGTCGGGGTGCCCTAAATTTAGTGTGGGTGGTTTAAAAAAAAAATAACCCTAACCTAAATCTATCCGAGTCGGGGTGCCCTAAATATAGTGTGGGTGGTTTAAAAAAAAAATAACCCTAACCTAAATCTATCCAAGTCGGGGTGCCCAAAATTTAGTGTGGGTGGTTTAAAAAAAAATAACCCTAACCTAAATCTGAGTCGGAGTGCCCAAAATTTAGTGTGGGTGGTTTAAAAAAAAAAAATAACCCTAACCTAAATCTGAGTCGGGGTGCCCTAAATTTTGTGTGGGTGGTTTAAAAAAAAAATAACCCTAACCTAAATCTGAGTCGGGGTGCCCTAAATTTAGTGTGGGTGGTTTAAAAAAAAAATAACCCTAACCTAAATCTATCCTAATCGGGGTGCCCTAAATTTAGTGTGTGTGGTTTAAAAAAAAAAATAACCTTAACCTAAATCATCATTTAGCTACTTTGTCTGTGCACAAATATTTATATACAATGTAGAACGCTCCCGGACAATTATTTTTTTTACTTTTAAATGCCTATAGGTATACATTTGCTACTACAGGGGGATGGATCTAGGGGTTGAGAGTGACCCTCCCTCCAAAAACCCATAAATTTTCCTCAAAAAATGCATAAAATGTACGATTTTCTGATACCTAACCTCAAAATTTTTAATTTGAAATATCTCCAAAACTATGCGTTTTCTTTATTTGGGAGGGGGTTTGGAGGAGGAGGGGCCTTCCCCCCCTCCTCCCCCTCCCCCTTAAATTCAAAATTTCCGCGTCCAGTATTGTACAGTTTAGCCTTAATTTTAACAAAATTTCTTCTTTTATATATTTTAGAGGCTTAATTTGTAATTCTACTATGACAGTTTCATTTAGGTTCACTTGAGTCTTACACTAGATATTAAACTAAGGCTCATAAGGATCTATTGCATATAAAATTAATAAAGCTCATTGACTACTTCTGAAGTAGGACTAGATAGAATACTCTGAAATACTCCAATGTTACTTCTGTTTAATTTATACTTCCTAATGAACTCTCAACTCTCTTGTCGCTTTATTTTTTAAACATATTTACAGCAAGTGGTAGGTAAATAAACTGTCTAATAACCATCACTAATTAGAAGATATTAAATATTTAATCAAGCGTAATTATTGACACCATAAAACTAAACTAAATAAATCATAAATAATTAGCACGCACTTACCTTTGCGATAAAATAATTCGCAGCATTTTGGAAATGTGACGACTCTCAGACTATGTGATTAAAATTCATTTGTTTAAAAAAAATATTTACGTTCTTATCATTAATTTCTTTTACTATATCCGCTGAGTAACAAAACAGTACACAAAAAAATTATAGATTAACATTTTTTACATATTCATTGGTCGTATGCGATGTGACACACCTATTTATTGAGATGTACTTAGCTCTTCCACACCCTAGCTAGAAGCTAGTCTTCATCCTATCGATTTTTACTTAAAATAGAATTCCGATTTTAGCGAATCACCTATTGAAACCATTAGAGTGAAAAATGGAATTGCCGCGCCTGCGCAATTGCGATCAGTCCATTTCGACGAAATGGATTTGACAATCTAAAATTTGACATAACTGACATAAAAGGAAGTTGATATGAGATCGATTAATCAGACAATCGATTTAAATCGATATTAATTGATCAGAGTTTTGAGGGGTATTCTTCGAGTGAAGTTCAGTGGCTGTTTTAACTATAAAAACATTAGAATGTGTTGAACCCGCAATCTAATGGTAAACTATTTATACAAAGACATGTCTTACAGGACTTAGTATCCAAGCCAAAACATTAGGTAACAAAAAAAATAAACACTTTATAGTAGGTATTTGGCAAATAAGTTGAACCATATTCTGTGGTTACTTGCTACTTTTTTTAGGTGGGAAAACCATCCAATGATGTCAGAATCAAGACCATGCAAAAATGTCAGTGTTTTAGTGACCAAAAATACTCACACTTCTGTTTCTTAATTGCTTCTGTTCCACAGCTCCGGAGTTGTCTTTCACATAACCCAGTTACTCACCACTACAGACCATTAATGAAACATTAAAATCATCAGTGCGCTAATACCGCGTTTAGGTCTCTCATTGATTAAGAGCTTAGAGCGGACCAATTGGAGTGCCATGTACTTTAGAGCATTTAACCTATGCTACGTGCATGAGTATGTGTTAACGTAAAAAAACGAATGCAAGATGACCAACAAATCGAACTTTAATAACTTGATTTTTTTCCTTAATCGATTCTTAAGACTTTAATTCGATTTGATATACAAATCGATCCTGTTTAGAACCATCATCCCTATTTCTCATACATTTCTTAATAAGTGTTGCCTACAAATAGAATTCTCCCAAATGTCTGGGGTAAAAATGATAACATTTTCGATTTCCATTCAAAATAAATAGTAGATCTGCCTAAAAAATAATCAGTTAATTACTGATCCTATTCCTTTGGCTGTATTACCTTGCCTCTGATTTGTTGTTCGCCTTCATATCATAATATGGTAGGTAGGTATATCAAATTAATGAAAGTTTGGAAAGAGAATGCTTATACCCCGTACCATATTGTGTCACAAGTATAATAAAAAAATAGAAATAAATGCAAAAAATAATAATTACCGTTTTTTTTTCAACCACATTATAAAAGAACAAACCTGGGTTGCAACTCTTCTACCCTACTCAATATACCGTTTTTTGATCCTTTTAATCCCATGGAGGGTCGATCCGATCGATTTGTGAAGATAAATTAATAAAAAAAGAACTTTTTTCTGATTCTCGCATCTATTGACATAACTACGCATTTATGAAATTCATTTCTTTAAGTAAACGAGCCAATGACCTTGGTAGTTGTCGGTCACTGCGTACTAACTACGCACAGGTCATTGAACTCGCCCAGCTGACGCTTATTAATTTCGTTAGGTACTTATGGAAAAATTATAAGTTCACATAATTATAGTGATTTACATATTTTCAACAATAAGACAAGCATTTAGTTTTGCATTAAAATGTATTAGAACTGATAGAGAAGGCAACCAGGCGACTATAAAATAGACGAAACCAATTTAAATAAAGGTTCTAATGAAAATAATACCCCATCGAATTGTACCTATACCTACTAAGCACTACTGAACTTGTTTGTAAGTAGGTAAGTAGGTACATTGGTACTTAGACTATTTGGGTTTAGCTTTTTTATGGTGGGAAAAATCATCGAATGACGAATACCGCCCTTCGGCTGAGCGAGAGACAGTATCAGACTTCTACTGACTAAATGACCCACCGTTCCTTCTTGCCTTAGTTCGCCAGTGGAGCGGAGAGACAGCGTCAGACTTCTACTGACAAAACGACCCACCGTTCCTCCGTGCCTTAGTTCCAGGGCCCCGGTGTTCCGCTCTCGCATCAATCCCTGGCCCCAGATTTAGGTTCAGCTAAGTTGCGATTCACACTACCCTGCGTAAAGGGCTGTGGTACTGGTACCCTAGTTGGTGAGTATTGGTATTTACTGGAAAATTCACAGAGTGTGTTTAAATTTTAATTAGCGTTTTAATCTGAGGACTAAGAGAACTAAATGGATAAGTAAAAAAATAAGGAATTCGAAAATGATTAAAAACGACGTATAAAATAGCAGAGTTTAATTTTAATAGCTCATACATAATACAAAGTATACGTAAGGAGTTTATTCTAAGTAAGTAGACAAACTTATCACCTAAAATACTTTCAAAATTTCATGTAAAAAATAAATTCATAATTACCTTGATTGGTGTTTCGAATGGCAAGCATATTCAGACAAAAGTGTCAGGCACGCAGTTATAATAATAATAATAAAAATGTACTATAAAAAGTAAAATAAACCAAAAACGAATCAATAAAAAAAAATTACAAAGGTCTTTTACAAATTGTATAATAAATTTGTGTTCGGGGATACACAAAGTTTCTGGCATTTCATAATTTGCTTACAGAGATTATACCTAAGCTTTGTTGTAAACTACATAAAGGCATACAGTATTAACTTCTAAAGGGCCTATAAAAGAATACTATATCTCCTCAAGAGACTTTTTAAAGCAAACAAATAAATAATATACGAGTTTATGTTACTATGATTACATTTTCAAATCAAACTCGCCACAAACACACTTGCTATCTAGTCAAGGTACAATTTGTTTGAGAAACCACTAATTTTGCTACAGTCAAAAATGTAAAATTTTAAGGTAGGTACACTCTATATAAATATCTAATAGTTAGACACATTGTATAAATAAACACATCATAATGAAAATCAGAAGATGATGTGTAGAACTAAAATATTATTTAAAAAACTACTTAAAGTGTAGGTACATCGATTTCAATCCAAAATAGAATAGTCGTAAAATTATTTAAAATACGTCAAGTACATCGAGAATAGGTATTATAACTCGTCAAAAATCAACTATAGGATACATGAAAACATATTATTAATATAATAGCAGCAGTTTAAGATAAGCTTTCTAATCATGGCGGAAAAAAAAAGCAAATACAGGAAAAAAATTTAACCAGTGCGCAAATTGAGACATAATAAACTTGAATACATTTTAATAAACACGTATTTTTTATTTAGATATGTGTCAATAGTAAAAAAATAAGTTAACGCTTACGAGACTTGTTTACTCAGAAATTATTCTATGGACGTCGCTTGGGACAAAGGGACCAAGTGGAAAAATGAGAAAAAAAAAAGTTATAAACTAAAAATGGAAATGTGTTCTATTGCTTACACTGAGCCACCAAAAAAAAATTGCGCAGTGGTTAAAAAAATTACCCGGTATAATTTTTACTATGAATACACTTCAAAAAGTTGACATTTTAATGGCCAATGATAATCTTGACCCCGGGATCAGGTTCGCCAGCCACATCTTTAGCGAGGGGTGCGTTGCCACAAATGCGGAAGTTTTCAGTGTAAGGTATAACGCCCACCAATAAGCCAGAAATGATGACCCACAGCCCAGCAACGTAGAATGCAGCATCCCAGTGACCAGTGACGTCTTTCAGCGCACCTGAAAGAGAAAACAAAACATTTGAAATACAAAAAAAAAGAAACTAAAACTAGCAGAGATTTTAGACTTCTTTATAAAGACTATTCGCCACAAAACTCTAAGCGGTAACTTCATCATCCACCAAAAAAAAATGGTTGCCTGTAAAGTCGGTTTTACGGGCGAAGATTTTACGTGACAACGTCTTTTTCTCGGTAGAATATTTATTGATATGAATATAATTAAATTGCACAATAGGAACAAGGAATTGAATGAAAATAAGAATTGCACAAATTTTAACTATAGAAATATATTTTGTTTTTATTCGGCGGGCCTCTCTCTCGTTCGGTGACTCATCGTAACGTTACCGAGCGTTACACTTTTTCATAAGTGACTCCCAGCCGCAACCTAATTTAAGACGTTGTCACGTCAAAAACTTAGCTTAACTAAACTCAGCTAGCTCAGTGTAATCTAATTTAAAGACCCGTGTTAAAAACATGGGCGTTTAGAATTTAAAACTGAGTTTAGCTTAAACTAGATTCAATTCATAGCGGTGAAACTCAAAATAATGCTATATCTCAATTAGATTATTAGACGCACAAACTGCATTTTTTAATAATCGCGATATTGGTGAATTAGGCCCTAAATTAGGTATTCCATAACTTAGTTTTATTGAGGTATTTTTTACACCCATGTTATGTAAAAAAGACAGCAGGACCAAAATATTTATCTTTATGATGAAAGGAAGGACCTGCACCGCTCTTTAACAATTGTACCTAGACCTGTGTACCTACGAGGAAATAATTGAAATAGACACTATAGGAAAACAAATCAGGATCAAACGTAAGATCTATCTTACTAATATTATAAATGCGAAGGTTACGACGTTTGGATGTTTGGATGTTTGTTACTCAATCACGCCAAAACGGCTGAACGGATCTGGATGAAATTTGGCACAGACATAGGATAGGTACACTCCGGAATAGGACATAGGCTACTTTTTATCCCGAAAACATTATATTATGTACATAAGTGAGCCAATGATTGGTATTCGTATAGGCTAAAAGAAAATCTTGTGTTAAATTGACAAGCAGAGCTAAAATTATACAAACACCTTTGTATTTGTAAACAATGCAGATTATTGCTAGGTTAACGACTCACACTTCATTTTACGATTGCAGTTACCGCTACTGATGCGATAAGAACCGCAAATTTCTTCCTCAGGTTTGTTACTTATTGAAAACTAACTCTTTACAGTACAGCCGTTCTAACTGGCCTGCTTGGGCCTGGAATTAGGCTCTGCGAAAACTTTATCGCTTGTATACCTACTCGTACTAAAATTATTATTTTTTGTTTTTCCTTTTCTAAACTGCTAATTGGCAATCTGCTTCGGAAGCAATAATCCAATCTGCTGGCTGAAGTCTGTCTTTGAGGAGGTGAGTAGATTAGTCCAGCGACCTATCTCTCATTTTTTTGTTGCGAATCTCTTCGCTAGCTCCTGGACACCATGTCTTTTTAATCAGGAGAAAGTGAAACTCCCGTGGCCCTAGCAATTTTGAGGCTAGTTCGTTTCTGTGTTTTGCTATATGGCTTTATTTCTTCTTTGACTGTTTTCAGTTTGATGTCCATGTATATGAACTGATTGCTAATATACTGTGGAATATTTAGCGTACGCAAAATTAAAAGTAAAAAAAAATGCCCGTAACACTTGTCAAATCAATGACGCTAATTTCAGATTCGTCAAGTGAGAAGGGCCGTTTTGTACCTACATGGTACCTAAGTAAGCTAAAGTTAATAGTAAGAACAGAAAGAAAACTTTTTATTTGCGGGACGCACACTAATTTACAAGTAATCATTATCATTACATAGTATAAAACAAAGTTGCTTCGTCCCTATGTATGCTTAGATCTTTAAAAGTATGCAACGGATTTCGATGCGGTTTTTTAATAGATAGAGTGATTCAAGAGGAAGGTTTATGTCTATAATACATGCATAATATAGGTATTCAATATCACAGTACCCGTGCGAAGCTGGGGCGGGTCGCTAGTAAATAATAATTTACATAAACGCGCAAAACGGCCCACCATACAGCATAAAGCCGAGGACACACACATAGTGTTACGAATCCACGGCGCTGGCGCAATACTCGTAGTAAGATATGTGACGAATTTTTAATACAAAAACAAATGACTTCATCAGCATCGATTGTTGATCTTTTCGCTCCAATTGTGAGAGTCAACTTGGTAGCTCGATATTAATGTTTATAAACTATGGACCAAGTGACGGTTTGATACTATAAATACTTGTTCGTGCTTATTGCGGTTTGTGAATCTCTATGAGCAGATTTGAGTTATTTAATTTTTTGTTTTTGACAATACTTCAGCTGAAACTCTAGTTGTACTACGTTGGCCGTCCCTACGTGTCATATCGACTATTCCTGTACGTTTCGCACCAAGTGAATTACAAGTAAAATCTAGCTTTAATCGACTAATCGACCGTTACATGGTGGAGGTCTCAACCATACGTACAAAGCGTTTTGGGAACACATTCATTACGCGTACAGCTATGGAGTGGAATTTCCTACCAGCATCTGTGTTTCCTGATAGCTACAACCTAGGGGTCTTTAAGTCAAGAGTGAATAGGTTACTTCTAGGAAAGCGTGCTCTATCGTCGACCACATCATCGCTTACCATCGATGAGGGGAGATTGTAGTCAAACGCGAGCCTATCTAGAATAAAAAAAAAGAAATACTCACCAGCCATGGGCGGTCCCACAAGATGTCCAAGACCCTGACTCAGCAACACCAATCCATAAGCCATTGTAAATCTTTCCAAAGCGATCAATTCCACCAAAATACTTGGAGTATACGAATATGAGCTTGAGAACATAAGCCCGAACATGACAGCATTTAAAGCTATTATGTAGAAACTGTACGGAGCTTCAGGGTCCATCACTCGAATCAGGACAGGGAACAAGATGATGGTTATGCCGCAAAATATAAGGCATAATGCGTAGGTTTTCGTGACATTCACCCATGGTAGATCGCCCATCCAACCCAGACCAACCTGAAACACGAGAATAGTATTTCATTAGTTCTTTGATACATTTTCGTAATGTGAGCAGATTACCTATTTCAATTTTTTTGGTAAACGAACCCGATTTTTTTTTCAAACTAACAAAATTTTAATTATATTCAAGAACATTGAATAAGTTCAATGTCTATATTTTTAAAAATCAACGCTACTTTTCTTTGTAATTTTATAACTCAAGAACGGGCTCACCTATCCAAACCGAATGTTTAGGCTTTGTTCGGTCTATTTAGTACATGGTTTAAGTACCTATGTGAAATTTGCACAAAATCGATCGAGCAGTTCTTAATTTATGTCATTTTTCTGTTGCCGGAAGCTAAGCCGCGAGCAAAAGCTAGTGGTATTATAATAAACACTTGATGAACAACTTTTTCTCTTCTTCAAACAAACACCACCGGTACTTTAGGGCAATATCACACTAGCGGTTTGCGAACGGGTGCCGGGCAGGGCGGGCACGCAGCGAATGCGTTGCGAACACGCCGCGGCTGCACAGCAAAAACGTCGCGAATGCGTGGTGAATTCGCAACGTTTTCGTCGTTTGTTTGTGGCAAGTTAACGCCGTACAATACGCTTAGTAACAAAATCTACCTTTAACATTAAAAATTTCTTTTTTGTCCACCTTCAGTAAAACTGTGTGGCGTTTGTACGAAACAGAACTAAATGGCGTTCACGGCGGCGATCTCGTTGCGAGTCCGCAACGTATTCGCTACACATGCGCGGCGTGTTTTTTGCGCACCCGCTCCGCTTTGAGGACGCTCGCAAATCGATAGTGTGATATCGCCCTTAGAGTCTAATGCATTAATACTTACAATGCCAATAATAGTAGCTATTCCAAACGCACTCAACATCCAAGTGCCGTCATCCTCGGTGTACCCACTCATAAGCATGAAGTTAGATATATAGAAGTAAGGCACGATGAACCAAATGAACAGCACCAAGGTGGATAAGTTCATCATCAGGAAGTGGAACTCGGTGAACATGTTGAAGTCGAAGGTTTTGTTGAGTGTGTCCAGTGCACGTCTCCCCCAAGTTGCCTGAAAACGAAAGATTTACAAACTGTTTACTACCGTAATTTGTCTTTTTCTATAATTTCTTTGAGAATCGTTAATCTTTTAGATTTTTATCGTATAGAAAGGAATACCAACGGTCAGTCCCGAAGAAGAATCCATGTATACGACTGAGAGAAAGCTGTATCTGTATCTCATGAAACGGAAAACAGTGAAAACATTTCTATGGCTGTTACAACAAACAAAAATGTACGGAACAGTTCCGTACCTATTTTTTTTTTTTCGTAAAACTTGAACTTGACTGATCTTTTGATACGATACTAGTTACTATAAAACTAAACTACAGAGTAAAATGAGACATAGAGAACAAAAACTTACATTTTGTTCCTCCTCCACGGACCACATCGAATTCCTGTAAATATCGGGGCACGAAGACGCACGCAGTTTGTACTTAGCAATGTTCATCATGGCTCCACGGTGCATAATCGAGTTACGATGTACTCGGATACCCCTCAGGTAATGATGATCAGTAACGAACTGCTTGGTCCACCAGTCCTGGCGCGGTTGAATCACTGCAGGCTTATTCTCCGGTATCGGCTGCAACAACTTCTCCCTGACCTGATCCAGTTTCACCTCAAACTCTTTTTTCTTCTCTTTCTCTTTCTTATTCAATTTTAACTTCATCGACATCTTTATTGGCTTTGATTTTGATCCCTCTGTAGGTTCCACGTTCAACTTCTGTTCTGATGTAGCTCTTAGCGCTATCAATGATGGGTAGTTTTGTAAAATGATGTTGTAGAGTTTCTTGTTGGATTGCAGTTGGTCTAATACTTCAGCGGGCACCTGAAAAACCATAAAAATATTTATTGAATATTTGGATAAGAAACAATAGATATGTAATTTGATTGAAGTAAACCATAATTAATGTTACCTTTTCACTTTGTCTCAAAAACGTAGGCAGGTTTATGACTGAACTAACTTTATGGTATTGTGCCATGTCAGCATTTCTCTTAGTTGCTGCCTCTAAATCCTCAGCTTGAGCAATAGACGCTACTAATGTTGTGAGTATATATTCAGGTGTTTCACCGCTTTTCATCAACGTCTTTAACTCCTCTGCCCCCGGATAGACAGATTCTCCCCCACCAGATTTTGCTGATATAGAATAAGTACTAGATGCTCTCTTTGACTTGTTTAATTTTCTTGCTTTTTTCTGCTCAATTATTAACCATTCAGGATCTCTCATTACAGCTCCACACACGCATACGTTAAGTACAGTACCAGCTAACAGTAATAATGTACCTCTCCAACCAAATTCTTCCAATAAATATCTTGTTAACGGAGAATATATGAAAGTTCCGAACCCTACTCCACAAGAACCTAATCCAACAGCTAAATTGCGTCGTTTTTCAAACCAGTAAGCAATAGATACCACAGCAGTGACGTACAACAACCCAGTACCAAGGCCAGCCATAATACCATAAGTTACATACAATACTTCTACAGAATTGCTGTACGAAGCAGCAACAAATCCTATTGTTGAAGCTACTCCGCCAACTATTGTCATACTTCTGCATCCATAACGATCTACCAAAGCACTCATTATAGGTCCTGCTATTAACGGTACAGATATAAACAGACTTCCAATCAAAGAAGTTTTGGCTTCACTGGATTCGAAATAGATGACGAATTTGTCATGCATCAAGCCATAGGAAAAGGCTAGTCCATCGGCTACGGTAGCGATGAGGAATGATGCGGCTACGACCACCCATCCCCACCCTCCGTCAGGGATCTGAGGCGATGAATCTTGTGGTGGTTTACTGGAACAAATACTGTCAGAGTCCCCAAGACCGAAGAACTTAACACCCTCATTTGTTGAAACGGCATCATCATCATCTTCACTTTTTGAATCTTTACGATAACCTACCGAAAGATGGTTATCCTTAGTATTATTCAGTTCCGTTTTCATAGAATTCACAGTATCTAAATCATCTTTCGGCTTTCCCACATCTCTCATTTCATTTTTATCATCATTCACTCCATCAATAAATTTGATATCATTGGTCTTATTAAGGAGTGGAGACGTAGTCTTCTCCTCTTCAGACGGTACTTTAAATTCATACTTGTTAGAAGGATCTTTGCCTGGAATTCCATTTGCATACGCTCGTTGTGATTCCATTAGTCTTTTAGACGATCTCTTCTTAAGTACGGTGCTAAGTACGTACTTTTTTGTCTCTAATTCAGTCCTCTAACGGACGTCGTGAAAACTACCAATATTGGATTGAAAATCCAATAAGAGAAAAATCTTCTACGTTGAAGAAATCGTTAGTTCTCTGGACCAGTGTCTTAATCTTGGGTCTCTAGCCGAATAACGGCAAAGTCTCTTCGAAATACAAAGTGTTAGGGCGCAAGGGTTGTAGGTTGTCGAGTACATCAAGGACCGGCTAGTCCTCGATCTCACACTTTTGAAAATTTCACTTTCTATATTGTCACACGTTCGTCCCGTGAACGTCGTGTACCTTCTTGACATTAATTAAAGTTTTAAAACTTTAAATCTTTGCAACATTTCAATTTCGTCGAAGACAGGGTTGAATCTGTAACAAAGAAAAAAATATGAATTATTTATTAGGTATTTGAATATTTATAAATTAATTTTAATAATGATACCTACGATTTATTATCAGACTAGAGTCCATATACAATACAAAAAACACTAAATTGAATTAACCAAATCAAATTAATTTTAAGATGGTATCTAAATGTAAAATGATAAAATTATTTTCCCATCAAAAAACATAGATAATAGTCGTTTAATGATGGTAACATAGCATTGTTAGCAGGTAATTTATTTAGGGTTTGTCGCCGGTATTTTTTCTCGTGAAGTTCAATAGCTGCTTTAATTATTCGGAAATCGATTCCTAGTTGCCATACTGCTGCATATCTGCTGAAAAATACAGTTGTCTGACTGTTCACTATGCTAAAACTGTATAAGTTAGTGCTACTGAATATTTTGTAAACTTAAAACCTCCACCTAATGTAAACCATAATTTGTTTATTTATTTATAAAAACTTTATGCACATAATAAGTACAGAGGCGGACTTAATGCCATAGGCATTTTTTTTTTGTTTAATGAATCTATTGCTAGAATCAAGGTTGACAATCAATTGTCACATGAATTTAACACATAATGGCACCGCACCTAGGCACTTAATGTTTAATTACACATTAACCTTAAAAGAAGATTTATTATCTATGTGAATTAAGTGTCTGGCTTCACGTGAGTAGGTAAATTAATACTGAAATGGAGGTCACGTGAATAAAATACTGTACACACACAAATTTTATAACATACTGGTACTTCATATACCTACATTGTAATGGCATAGCATCAGCCTTACAATGTTCCCACTGCTGGGACTTAGGCCTCCTCTTTGGGAGAAAGAATGGGCCGTAATCCACCACGCGGGCCCTGTGCGGCTTGGTGGATGTCACATGTCTTCAAATTTTTGGTTCTAGAACATGTCGGCTTCTTTGCAATGTTTCCCTTCACCGTAGTGATATATAGTTATGGTTTTTAGGTCTCTAGGTTTTTCCTGTAAGCAATCCCACAGGAACCGGGTTATGTCTAGCATAAAAGGTGTCCTATGAGTTATGAAACTCAGCGATATCATATATTTTTTTTAATTATTTGTAAAAGCCGCCAGATCAATCATCAATCAGTTTAAGAAAGCTGTCCTTAAAGACAGTTTTTTTTTATGCTAGGTAAAAATCATCCAATGACGAATCCCGCCCTTGGGTGGGGCGGGAACAGTGTCAGACTCTTACTGACTACACAACCTACCCCGTTCCTACATTGCCATACGTACCAGAGCCAGAGCCTTCCTTTCAGACACAAACCCTTGGCCCTAATTGGCTTCGACCCTTCTGCAGAGTCCCTACGCTTTTAAGAAAGTTGACAATTTAACACGAAACAGATTATGATTAACTGTTTCACTTCAATAGATTATACCATATTCAGTAAAAAAAATTGTTTGAAAAGAAATTCGGAGCTTATTTCCCCAAGTCATTTCCACCTGCCATTAACACACCTGGGTAAATACGGTGTCATTAGACGAAAGTAATCTTCAAATTTGAGTAAACGCAGGCTCGGCGAAACGAGTCTAATTTCAAGCCATAAGAGTAATTGACACTTCCAAAGAAAGTAAAGAAAGAAATTGGGGGTATGCAGAACAGCAGCGCTGTCCGCAGCGATGAAATCCAAATAGATACATTGGATTGTTAATCCTATGCGACTATACATCAGGTTGTTAATCCAATGTAGGTACCTATTTGGAGTTCGTGGCTACGGCCAGCGCTGCGTTCAAGGCTGTTTTCTCAGAGTAGCACGCCAGAGTGTAAAGTCCCACATATTATTTCCGTTGAAAAGAGAGGATCCTCCGACCAGACAGGTATCGTTGTCTGGTGGGCTACTACCCGATAGTAGAGTTCGGGATGTCGTATATGTTCAATTTGCGCGGAGATCTTTTATTACACGATGCAGGATTCTTGTAGTTCTTATGAGGGCCCATAGATAGCGCTACAGTGGTGAACAGAGGTGGGTACTATTTGTGTCGATATTTACACCTTTTTTATTGCTTGCTTCCACTTTCCCACACCTGACAAAGGCACTATCAATTTCAATTCTGCGCATTTGCTTTGCAACTTAAACGAAGTTGTATTAATCCAGTTCGACATATTTTATTTCTCCTCTGTGACATACACCAACCTCCGCTTTAAGCTTCTCTTAGCCCCAGAAATATCTCGATTAGTGGTTGAATAGACTCAAGAAACGCCGCCTAGTTAACAGCTAATAGAAAAATGTATTCGACATTCAAATGCAGTCCCATAGAAAGTTCTCGTTTATAGTCAATGAATGGTAATTGCCATTATTGACCCGTATACTTTCAACGGTCTGCTGATCACAGAGCTATGCAGTCATTGGACGATTGATTGCTGCCAACGAGCCATTACCAATCAGTCTTCATTTTTCATGTCTGTCATCTTTGAATCGATTTTGCCTTTTAGCCCGTACTTCAACTCTTGAGCCCCAGCAAATGCCGGCCGCATGCCTATTGTTCTTTAATTGTGTCTGTAATTACGGTAGGCGAAAGGGTAAAGCTCGTGTTGTCTGCGGATGGACATCAAATTCCAGAAATAAAAGTAGAGGTATTGCAGATGTCTTCCAAATCACAGAATCGCCTCTCAAGCCCATGCGTATGTCGTGGCTAGATCATAGGAATTGATTACTTCATATAATGGCTAACTAAAATTAGCCACTTTGTTTAAACACTAATTTTAATGATATGTCGAACCTCGTTTGGCGATATATATAGTTATATAGGTAATAAAAGGTCTATAGAAAGTAGGCCAAACGAAAATTGAAACATCATCAAACTTTAACGTTAAAAACGATTTGGCCAGTTTTACTTAGCCATAATTATCATGAAATTATCTGACATATCTATTTCATAACCTCCAAAAAAGACACACAGCAACACTGCTGGCAGAATCATCCCAGACAGAGTTCATCTGAAAAGTGTGTAATAATACCGGTTTTTTTTATGGTAGGTAAAAATCATCCAATGACAAATCCCGCCCTTGTTCGAAGCGGGAAACAGTGTCAGACTCTTACTGAGTAAACAAACTACCCTGTTCCTACAGTGCCATACATACTAGGGCTAGAGCCTTCTTTTCAGTCACGAAGCCTTGGCCCTAGTTGGCTCCGATCCTTCTGCAGGGACCCTATGTAATTACACCGGATTACATTATCCCTGTTTGGCAGTACTAGTAGTCATGGTGATAGTAATACTACTACCATAGCCTGCTACCTATTTCATTTGGTAGAAAGACGAGCTCTGCTTTTTAGACACGGGGAGATACAATTATTAATCCTAGCCGTCAACCTTGATGAGATCTCACAATGACAATTCATTCGTTTCAATTCTATCAACACAAATGATGATAGAAGGCAAACAGAAATAAAGTACGAAGTATACTAAGTACACAAAAGCGTAGGTAGGTACTCAACGGGTCCTAACGTTATCAGTAGTGATAATGGTAGTTGTATGAAGTGCACACATCAGTGACGATTGACGCATGATTCAGAGATAACGGATGGAAGAGCGTCTGGTTGTAGCGACGCTGGAATTCTCATCAATTGCAAGTATAAGTTCGTAATCATGTGTTTGAACTTTATATGAGTGTTGGACATAATTAGGGCGATTTCACCAATGAAAAGGAATCAGATATGCACATCTGAGCTGAATATCAGATCTGCTAATATTATCATTAAGTCACTTTGCCCTATGTACCTATGTTCAATTGTTTTTGAGTTTACCACGTTCATATGGTGGATATTGGAAACCGAGAGAGATTCTCATTTGTCTGTCCAAGTTTTTTTTCGATATTTTTATTTGCGTAGTAGTTTTCCCCAATCACTAACTGTAGTGGCTTACAACACAATATAGATAGGTAGGAAAGCTAAGCCAGATGAATGAGACATTTTCTCGGTTTCAAAGAAACGTAGTGTCTGTATGGTGCAGAGGTTTATTACACCATACTCTTTATTTCAATTAAGTTTATTGTAAGGATAACAAACGAATATAAAATTCACTCTATTATTTATCAGTGGACAGGCACAGGCAGTTTGACAACATTTTTTTTGTAACAATTTGAAGCACCGCTCGCGAGTGGCCAGAGAACTAATTTGATGCGGCGACATTACCAGTTTTAGTACCGTAGATACTCGCTACACTCACCGCGACCAACAGCGCCAATATGGCGAATATCAAACAGGCACGAACGCACTTTGACTGCAGCCAGTTCAGTGTAATAACTAAAAGAGGTCAATGAAACAATTGTAATTTATTTTCTATCTTCCTTCTAGGCTTCAAAGAATAAATTCATTAGGTATGAAACTAGCATATTTAACTAATGAAGTCATGGGACACGACAGGCGTCATCATTAACAATAGCACAGTATCTGTCGTCACTATACATACAATATGTCGACAGTTTCCGTAAAGGGCTTCAGAGGCACTTGACCTAGTAACGAGTATATAGTGTAGTCACATAGGCACTTATAAATACGTACATAGGAGTAGATAAGGCAAATGGCAATGAGTTACCAGTTTAGGTAAACAGTCGCAGACTGCTGTAAAAGTGTAGTCTAGGTATTTCATTTTTTCATTCACATTGTATTTTGTGGGTACAATACGGCCGTTCTCGTACAAAAATAAAGGTTTAAAAAGAAATGCCAGTAACAGTTGTAAACAGCAATAAAAAAAAATGTTAAAGGTATTCTTATAAACCATTAATTTTTTACGAGTGCACAAGCGCTAAAGTTCACAGAGCTTAACCTCACACTTTCAAGTTAGAACGGGCAGTAATACATCGTTTTTCTGAACGACGACATAAAATTGATATGAAAACTTTATTTTGATTAAATCAAATCAGCAGATGATAGGTGACTCGCCTCAGCGCGTGAACCGAAATTGTGACAAAGTCACGATTTCATATTGGTCGGCGACGCCGGCTCTTGTCTCTGTCCTAGTGTATCAGTGACTACAGATAGGTGGTGTAGATGAGTTAGTTTCTTGTCCAATTTAAGTTTTCTAATTGCGATTTTAGCGAGTAACGCGTATCTTCCCTTATAACTAGCGACCCGCCCCAGCTTCGCATGGGCGCAATGGCTTTATTAATTATATCACATACATATAATCCCTCTTCTTAAATCACTCTATCTATTAAAAAAATACCGCATCAAAATCCGTTGCGTAGTTTTAACGATCTAAGCATACATAGGGATAGACAGCGGGAAGCGACTTGGTTTTTATACTACGTAGTGATTAATCGCTCATACATTTTGTACATTTTGGCGGGATCGCTAACAGCAAAATCATTCGTCAAGTCCTGCTGTTTCATGTAGCTTCATTTTTCTCATATTTATTTATTATTTATAACTTTATTGCATACCTTTGTTTATCACAGGTCAAACATTAAAAAAATAAGTATACAATAGGCGGTTATTTTATGTTATTGCTCAAGACAACCTTTAGATGGACTGATCATATTACCTTCCATGAAAAAAAACAACAACAAAATATATAAATAAAATGGTTATTTCAGTTATTTGTAGCTGATGGTGGCGACCTCCCTCGAGGACGTATGCTAATGAGGCCAGTCGAGCAGTTGGGACCAGATTGATGAGACTCCCCGAGGCGACACATTATGAGGTGAAGTCACGGAAACTGTTCGCAACAACCCTGACCACGTGATGAACAGCTGTTCTCTACATTTAGTAGAGTTAAAAGAGAAAAAAAATTCACTACATAGTATAAAACAAAGTCGCTTCCCGTTGTCTATCCCTATGTATACGTCCATCTTTAAAACTGTGCAACGGATTTTGATGCGGTTTTTTATAGGAGTGATTCTAAAGGAAGTTTTAGTATGTATAATACAAGCATAACATAATAAACCTCGAGAATAATTTGACAATACTTTGATCAAAAGACGCAGCGCTGGAAGGCCTCCTACAAGGTGGACCAATAACCTGGTGAAGGTTGCGAGAATTCGATAGATGCGACACGCATAAGACCGATCGTTGTGGCGACATTTGGGGGAGGTCTATGTCCAACCATGGACGTCTGGACTCAAATGATAATGATGACTTCGATTTGGCCATCCCGATTCCCACTTTACATTGAGTTGAGTAGCTAAGCACACACTTATATACATATATCATGTATGTAATAAATAACGTATGTACATAAATTATTGCAGGTCATAGTTGATGTTGCACAATATGTTTAACAAGTACCCACTTAATAACGAGAAATTATTATTGCACATAATATATAGACACATATATTGGCAGTGTTTTTCCACTACAATCATTTGTTGCATGAACATAAAGGTAATGATACATTATGGCGTAACGTCCGAATTATTTGGTGTATTTATTTAAGCATCAGACATTTTGATCCTTACGATATTATAGAATTATTTAATTTAATGATGCAGCTGTTCTGAAATTTAATATTGTTACTCACAGCCAAATTCCCCCTGCTCCAAATCGTTTTGTGAATAAACTAGTATACAGTCAAATAGAGTGAATAGAAACAAAAGTTTAAAGGATAATTTCACAATATTCGAAAGTTTTTTGCCGTATTCAACTATATCAATTTATTAATGAATTGTTATTCTAACAAGTCGATGCTTTGGTAGAAGACAATAATATGGTATCAAACTGTAAAACCAAAACAAAAGTTGTCTCACTCATTTCTATTCATCCAATTTTACGGTAAGAAAATAAATCTTCACTTATTAGATAGATACACCATGCAAAATCACAGTAGGAGTGTAAAATCATTAAAAAAAAATAATGAAAAAGAAAGAATTGGAGATGAGAAAGATGCTTGTCTTTTGTAAACAGCTTCATTTGCGATTTATCCCAAAACTCTCACGGTAAAAAAATAAAGAACAGCGCAGAACAGAATAAAGAAGGTAAAAAGGTTCGTTCGACCTATCTCTACATATAAAAATGACAGAATTCTTCCAACGGTTTAGCCGACAAAATGTGACGAATAAACACACAAAATTGTTTTCGCATTTATAATATCACCAGTATTCAAAGACGAATGTAGGTCTATAGAACGTCATTCATATCATAATACGCAATGGGTAAATGTCCGTATAATTGTTTCAACAGCTGATTTTTCGGCATCGGGAGGTCAAGGCCAATCGATTCATTAATGCCGCCCACGGGCCGTACCGTGAATCGCAATTCTAAAAATAAACTTAGAGGGGATCTAGGCATATACATATAAAATCAGATTGCAAACTTAAAAATAATTATGTACCTACATACTACATCTACAGGTATGGGTTATATATTATTATTATTTTGAATGTGGCTAACCTTACAGGTCAATTAGGCAAGTCTGCTTAATTAACTTAAAAATTGTTTAAAAAAATACCGTATTCTTATAATGTAAATGGCTCAAATAAAAAATTGACAGGACGTAATTGAAGAAATGGGAATAAGTATAATTATCTCTGTTCCATACACAGCTCAGTGTGTAGAGACCTTAACTGTATGATGTCACACATTTGTAAATGATCTGGTGGTGCATTTTATGGTGTAGTCACCTCAACTGTTTGTGTGCTCAAACGCATAATTAAAATGTTCGAATACCGTAATTAGAAACATACTAGAAATACAATAGGTGCGCGAACGCCGGCATTCGCCCGGGGCTCAAGAATTTAAAACAAGTTTTCTATTCCAACGGATTTTTATTAATAAAAATTACATCGGTACCTGTCAACACTTGTGTTACATAAGGAGAAAAACTGATAAACTCGTACTAATTAAAAAAAATGTGAACGTCTGCACATGGCACAGCAGTTTGACGTTCCTTTGGGATAGTTTTCAAAGCTTATTGTGCCTATCTATATATTTTATATTATATATTGAATATATTATGCATCTATTATACACATAAACCTTCCTCTTGAATCACTCTATCTATTAAAAAAAACCGCATCAAAATCCGTTGCGTACTTTTAAAGATCTAAGCATATTATAGGATCTAAGCAACAGTATACTATGTAATGATATACAAAAGGAGAAAATGACTTACTGACATATCAACGCACAGCGGATACTACTGAGACTAGGAGCGTGAAATTTTGCACAAGTCTTCCTTTTATGACTTAAGCGAGCACTAAGAAAAGGTTTTTCAAAATACAGTTCCTAACGGGATGTAATGGGGGTCTAAAGTTTGTACGGAGAACCCTACTTTCACGCGGGCGAAGCCGCTGGCAGAAGGCTAGTCTTTAATAAAAACGTAGTAAGTACTTATTGCAATCAATAGGTACTTTATTTATCTTCAATTGTTTTTCATTACACGGTTTCTCGAGAAATCGAATCGGCAATAGTCGATTCAATTCATCGTACTGCGCGTCATCGGATGCGAGTATTGCAAAAACTCGCCAATTGAATTCGATTCAATGGTACGTATCGAATAATCAAGTGTATATTTGGATTGTGTAATGACATGTGTGGAAATGGGATCCTTGAGCTGCACATTTCTGAATGCATGTTAGCGCATTGTGGGTATGAAGGTACTGTAATGCAAAAGGTCTCATGGAATACAGAACCTTTATTGTTGCGTCAGTCGCAAAAAAAGAGTAAAAGCTGGTCGCTTCTTGCCAGAGGTGCGAAATTGTTCGAAAGGCCGCATTTGGTTGGCCAACTGAACCATCAGTTAGAACCAAGAGTTGGGGTTAGTCTGTAAATTTCACACTTACTCCACCCATAGCTGACGAGAGTCCTTTGATGGTTTCTGAATCCAAACAAAACAAAAAAAAAACAACTTTGGATATATCTAATAGGGGGCTGGTATTTGTTTGTGGGGGACTTCCTACACTGCATCGTCAGATGGCCTATTACTGTCTAGTATTATATTTTATTCACTTCTCTTCAGACTTCGTCGGCGCTTGTGCCGGGGTAGTTTTGACAGTACGTCACAAGTTATAGGAAAATACATGAGATATAAATAATTCTTCTTCGAGAATATATAAACTTATTGCTCTCAAATTCTAAAGTGTAAACCGTTACACCATGTACAGTGGGATATACAATTATACAAAATCCTTCCAAAATAGTCGATTCAGAAATCCGCTCTTAGTTTGTATAACATAATTAATATTATTTTCAAAGATTTACAAAAAGACTAAAATAAAACTGATTGCTGTCACCTGACTTTGCGGATATTTCAAAGTTTTTTTCAGGGTAATTTACTCGAGTTTTCATCAATTATGAAAACAACAAGAGATTTTAAAAGCGACGTACATCCGTTCCAACACAATATAAAATTGTTTACTCGACAATGAAATATAGCTGAAAAGTAAAAATAAAAAAATTGGGAGTTATTGGCGGATATCCAGAATGAAAAAAAAATTAGAACTATAATAGAAACTCGTGACTTGTCATAAAGTCAATATATAAAAGCTGTTTACTGCTCTATTTATTTTATGTACTTTAAAATAGATGAGAGAACTTAAAATGTAACAATTACTGGCTTCTGCCAACGGCTTCGCCTGCACTAAACTTCTCAATACAAACTTTGAATGGGCGTTTCAACTCTTTAGGGGGCAAATTTTGCAACATCCTCTCTTAGTGCTCGCTTACGGAAACTTTTTCGCTCCCAGTCCCAGTACGATATGTAAGTATGGTTGTGCGTTAATAATGTCAGTCGAATATTCCTTATATACCTACAGACCAGTCACTAATTACCAGTCACCCCATATAGATGATGAAGACTAAGTTAAGGTTGAGAGGACCTCAAGTAATATTTCCAAAATTGACGTTTGAAGGAAAATTTACTTTCAGCCTTTTTTTAAAATTCTTTATTACAAAGAAGTTTTAAATGCATGCGGATGATACGTCAAATTATATAGGTATCTGATAATTTACTAGCGACCCACCCCAGCTTCGCACGGGTGAAATGATGATATTATGCATGTATTATACATATAAACCTTCCTCTCGAATCACTCTATCTATCAAAAAAAAAACCGCATCAAAATCCATTGCGTAGTTTTAAAGATTTAAACATACATAAGGACAGGCGGCTTTGTTTTATACTATGTAATAAGTATGTAGTTATTTTATTTTATTGTAATAGGTTCACCAACAATTGTTTACACAATTTCAATTATAAAACACGTGCTTAGCGATAACATTGCAGTGTAACAATCACTTATAGGTGAACACCACATGCTTAAATTATAACAGACCAAAATTAAAAAAAATTAAACAACAACTAGCAGTCCCTTGGTAAACGACTGAGTGTAGATTCCAGTTAGTAAGAGAGTCAAGATGTAAATCAACAACATCACTATAGTTATACTATGTAAAGATAAGTTTAGGGATGCATGATGCACACGGATGATGCACCAATTATGCGGCCTGCGTCCAGAGCGTCGCGTCTCTCCGGCGCTAGCGATGTTTCCCATGGGAAGTTCTCAATGGGTTTCTCCCTGATCATAGATTCCTCGCTCATCTCCTTCAGAACATTTGTATGGACATGACACTTATTCTTAGAGTTATCAGGTTGATAGATATTCGTGACTATCTTAGTAAGTAGATCTACATTAATTACTCGATTGGCTGTCTTGTTGGTGCAGTGGTTGCGAGAATAACTGCAGATCCTGTTTGATTTCCAAGACTTAGTGCGCGGTTGGTGTTAGGTCGAGGTTTAAAACCAACCACGACTTTCATTTAGGTCTATATACCTATTGTACTAGCTTTTCGCCAGCGGCTTCACCCGCTTGTAAGTAGGTTTCGTTATACAAACTTTTGACCTCCGTTTCCTTAGGGGATCAATTTTGGGAAATCCTTTCTTACTGGTCGTTTACACCATAAAAGAAAGCCTTGTGCAAAATTTCACGCTCCTAGTCCCAGTAGTTTTGGTTGTGCGTTGATATGTCAGTCAGTTTCTCCTGTTATACATATACATAGATTAAATATATATGAAGGCATGTTTATTTTATGCATTTGTGCTATTGTTTCTTTTTTATTTACCTGTTATGTTTCCTCTTTATCACCCTAGGTTAACTGGTAGAGAATGCCTAATGCATTAAGTTAATAAATAAATTAAACTGAAGCAGATTTCCTTGTGCTAAGAATTTTTCCGTCAACAATGCAACCGTTCTTATTTCCGCAATGTAAGCAATAATTGCAGTTTATGTGTGTCTATAATAAGTAAGGGTGTATAAATTACTATTATTAATAGCCAGCCAAGCGCAATACTTTGTGTATTTTATTTCATCACTAGGTACTGCTCTCAAAACGGTGAAGGAAAACATCGTGAGGAAACCGGCATGTCCTAGAACCTAAAATTCGAAGATATGCGACATCCACCCACACTGGGCCCGCGTGGTGGATTACGGCCTATTCCCCCACCTAGAGAGGAGTCCTATGTCCCAGCAGTGGGAATATTAAAAAAAGGCTGATGATGTTGTATAAATTATACGCCGTTCACAATATTTTTTTTTTTTATTGCCATAAACTTGTGCTTGACTGCGATCCTACCTGATGGTACGCAGTGATGCAATCGTTGATGGTGAGGTGCACTAATTTATTAGACATTTAAGAAAACTTTTTTACGTCCGTTCAAAAGATTTTGACTTGTATTGCGTTGGTGGAATGATAAATGATGGCTGCAGTACTACTTCTAGTCCCAGTAGTTACGACTGTGCGTCGATATGTCAGTCAGTTTCTCCTTTACAAATGTAAGGATGATCTGTCGCCTATATTATGGTAATCAAAGGCATTGTAAAATTAACTACAGTTGACACTGACGCAAGTCAACATAAAGGACAATAGGGTGATGCATCACTCGATATAGGTATGTGCAATCTTCTCTACTTAGGTAGTTAGTCTTATGGGCGAAACGTGATAACGGCACTAAACTAAGTTGCACTTACTGGTACTTCAATAAAATAATTTCCCCAACTGTCATACAACGCAATCTAGTCCCAAACTAAGCAGAGCTTGTGCTTGTATATTTCAAGAACAACAAACTTATATTTATATTTCTAAATACATAAATATTAGTTTATTAAGTCCAAGAGGACTTGTGTGTCTGCATACCTATAGTCTTTTAATTGTGTCTGTAATTACGATAGTCGAAAGGTTAAGGTCACAGCTCATTAGAGCCACCCGGCACCCACTCCGCACCGCCTCGCCTCGTGCGGTTAGTATTCTTTATATGAATTTGTATGGGTATGCGCTCACTACATCAACTCCGCAGCGTCACCAGACCGCCTCAATCGTAAGCCATCCACGCGCGGACGGCGGGTGGACCACTAGGTGACAACTCGTTGCTCGCATGCTTGCCTTGCGTTGACTGCGCATTGCCAACGCGCGGGTCCCGAGTGGACCGCGCGCTACCCGCGAATGATTCACGCGAGGACGATACGTTGGCGTCTGGCGATGGGCCGCTCCCCACCATCCCGTGTAGACCTAGTGCCAATTGTTAACAGACTACTCGGAAATTCGTGGACCAAGTGTCGTCCACTCATTGACCACGCCGGGTCCACTGGTTGACGACGCGAGGTCCACTGGTTGACCGCGCGACGTTTATTGGTGATAACGCGGTGTTCACCCGTCGACCACCTGTCGACAACGAGTGGACGCCGGGCGACGAGGCGGTGCGGGGTGGGTGCCGGGTGGCTCTAATGAGCTGTGACCTTTAAAGATAAATTACACCCAGACACGCATCATACTCATCACAAAAACATTTTTTTTAATGGGAATCGAACTCACACTCTCCAGCCAGGGTCACTAATCACTAGACCAAGAGGCCTTTTAAGGGCAAACTGAGTTCCAAGTTTTCGAAATTGCTAGAAAAAATCAAATGGTGGTGAAAGAATAACCTGTGAGAGGAGAAAATCTTTTTCTTTTTCTTAGTAAACTTTCTTAAAACTGTTTCGTGTAATTATTGTGCACACACACACAGGTACAGTGCTCTGTGTACCTGTGTGTGTGAGCACTCGCCTGTGAACTCTCTTTTGAGATTTGCCATCGTAAATTCATAACGTTTGACGGTATGGCTGTTCGATTCCTGTACGCAACAAATATCCGCGTCTGTTGGAAGAAATTTAATTTGAAATAAACAGTATCTTTGTACTCTTGTATATGTATTTGTTTCATTTTCAGGTATTTGTGTATACAACATTATCATTACATAGTATAAAACAAAGTCGCTGTCTGTCCTTATGTAGGTATGCTTTGATCTTTAAAACTTCGCAACGGATTTTGATGCGGTTTTTTTAATAGATAGAGTGATTCAAGAGGAAGTTTTATGTATAATACATGCATGATATATTTAATATCACCATTGCACCCGTGCGATGATAGGGCGGGTCGCTAGTAAATTTGTAATTAAAAATATTCGAACGAACGAATATTTCTGGGTCTGGGTATCTTGTGCAAGTGAGTTTACATTTTTGTGAACTCAACACGAAAAATTTGAATCGTGGCCCCAGTGTTAAAAAACCAAAAGTGTTAAAAAAAAAAGGATGGAAGGATTAAAACTAGTGAGGGGAAAACCAGCGGATAAATATCCGAAACCCAAAAACCAAAAAAAAGAACAAAAGCATGTCTCGATTTAAAAATAAAGAACAAAAAGATATTAAATCAGCAGATCTTATTAACATTTCGAGTTCGTTCGTCGTTTTTTATACGCATTCAAGTTACACGTTTCGTCCAATGGGCTGTGGAAAATTCCACTCGATTCCAGTCGTTTCACTCGTCGTTTATTGGACTTTTACTTAATAACTTTATATATAGACTGGTGTCTCAACGTAACAGCGGCTGTATACCGGCCATATTGGCTACCATAACCTAACACAACATGACATACCGGTGTGGGGAGTAGGTTAGGTTTGTTTATGGATAGAGCAAGGTGTAGCCAGAATAAAAAAAAAAATAATATGCCATACAGCATGTAGGGAAGCTTCTGGGAATATTTTTTTAAGTCCTATTGTGAATGTGCAATGCACTAATATTAAGGTACTTTTTTACATAACATGGTTAAAATGACAGCAGGATGAGAAAAAGATGAGAAAAAAAGATGGGTAGCTACAATGTTAGCATCACAGAAGATTCACACCGATATGCCACAAAACTCTAGCTTGCAAGATATTTGCAATCAACAGTTACAGCTCCTCATGCTGTCGTAAATTATCTAAAACTTCACACAAGTAAATGTTAGTGACAATCACTTTTTCGTGTCCTTTTTGAAATATCACGGTGGATCATTGGGTTAGTCTTTCATTCCGGATCATAGAGGACTTCCTTCCTCTAAGGTGTTGCTACAAATTACATACTAAAAGCACAGATAAATAAAGAAAGAATCCGTAATACATGTTACTATGAGAAAGTGCGATACACGTACAAAACGGTGCGTAAAAACAACGAACTGCGGTGAACCTATCCAGTTTCTGCCGTCACCGACCAGTAGCCACTTGGCTAGTAATACGTTAGCGGAACCCATCATTGACTATTGACACGAATTGCTAACTAGACAGCATTTCCTGCTAAGCTATGAGATACTTACCCTTAAAGACGAGTATTTTCTGTGAAGATTTAGAATTGAGAATTTAATTGTAAAAATTTTACGATTTTCTCTATGAAAAGTTCCTGCTTTGACTTGCCTACTCTCTAAGAGAGAGATAGGATCGTAATCCATGAACACGAGAGTTGCAGTTGCAGTGGCGAGATTTAATGAGTGCCACCGATGTTGCATTCAACGTAGCCACCTGGGCCCAAACAATTTGTCGAGTTTACCTACCATCATTTCGAAAAAAAGAAGAAGAAACAGTTGCGCTTTGCTTTCCAGGGGCTAAAGTGACTCTTACATCCAATCCTACAGCCCTGAAGCCGTAGCCTGCGCTCTGAATGCGGTCTAATTGACATCCTAAACTGAACTGTTAAAAAGAGATAGAGCTTTAGTTCTATCTCTTTTTAACCGGCTTCAAAAAAAGGAGGAGGTTCTCAATTCGATTGTATTTTTTTTTTTTTATTTTTATTTTTTTTTTTTTTTATGTTTGTTACCTCAGAACTCCGTTGTTTATGGATGGATTTGCAAAATTTTTTTTGTACTTGAAAGGATATGCTTCCAGATTGGTCCCATTTTTTTCAAAATTGAGTTTTGATGATGGGATCCATGAGAAAACGAGGGAACTCCTCAAATATTATAGGCAACTATATAGTTTTTTTTATATTTTCATCGAGAACTCAAGCATTTACAGTCAAAAAGTAACATTTGATGAGGTGGAACTGGTGAAGAAGATCAGAAAATGGCTAACGAAACTTGACACTCGCATAGATATCACAATTAAGGTAGTTAAGCAACTATGAAAATGTACTATAAACCAATGATCTTAAATAATTATGTTGAAAATGTTATCATCGAACTGATCTGATGATGATGATGATGGAGCTGGAAGGTAGGCACTGGAACTGCGTAACTAATTATTATATCCTAGCCGTGTTTGGGCTTGTTAGAATTGTCATAAGATGCACTTTGGCTGTAAGATACTATTGAACTGATGTGATGATGAATCTGGAAGGTGGAAGGTCGGCATGGGAACTTAAAAATAAAATAATGTATCCTAGCATGGTTTGAGCTTATTAGAGCTGTCATGGGCAATACTGTCAAGGGCAATGGAAAGGGCTATGCTCGGAATTTCCTTGCGTGTTCGAATCAGAAATGAAGAAATGCGCAGGAGAACCAAGGTCACCGACATAGCCCGAAGAATTGCCAAACTTAAGTGGCAGTGGGCAGGGCACATTGCTCGTAGAACAGATGGCTGATCGCTGGCGATCGCGCACCAACAGACGCAGCTTTGGAAGGCCTCCCACAAGGTGGACCGATGACCTGGTGAGAATCACGGGAACGCGATGGATGCGAGTCGCACAGAAACGGTCGTTGTAGCGACGCTTGGGGGAGGTCTATGTCCAACAGTGGACGTTTTCTGGCTGAAATGATGATGATTATGAGAGCTGTCATAAGATGTACTCATGAGATGAATCATAAGTATTTCATGCATCATACCATCTCTCCACGAGATCAAAACGATTACACTGTAACAATGTACCTATAATATGTATTCCTACTTATATGATATTGGTAACTTTTCCAAAAGAAATGTAGGAACGATATTGACTTCGTTGCCATAACACATTATAATAAAAAACACTAAACGGCTACAAATAAAAAAAACTTTTTACAAAAAAAAAACCGCCTTCAAAAAAAGCCAAACGACAAAAGTTCCTACACTAAAAAGTTAAAAATAAAAATTTGAATTGCTGTAAAGAAACTTAATTTATAGGTAAACTTATTTGACATTAATATTTTGCAAATATTCAAAATTTATTACTTCTTTTTGGAGTCGGTGCCAGCCAAGGCAAGGAATTACGAATGGGCAACAATCCCTTGAAAAACTACCTCTAACTTAACTATAAAACTACATAGTACCTATTTGCATACTCTAATATATAATACTTAACTAAGACATAAATACATATTAGACTTCTCTCAAAAAGTCATCCGATTTGCACATTTTTTTTTAAATAAAAAATATATACTTACAAAAACCTTCTGCCACATTTTAAGTACATTGAAAATGTTTAAGCATTGCAAGCACAAGCAAAGCTACCTAACATTAAGTTTCAACAATAAAAATGCTGGCACCGACTCCAAAAAGAAGTAATAAATTTTGAATATTTGCAAAATATTAATGTCAAATAAGTTTACCTATAAATTAAGTTTCTTTACAGCAATTCAAATTTTTATTTTTAACTTTTTAGTGTAGGAACTTTTGTCGTTTGGCTTTTTTTGAAGGCGGTTTTTTTTTTTTGTAAAAAGTTTTTTTTTACTCTATATATAGAGTACTAAACTACTTTTTTTTAGAGTGTATGGAGCCGTTTCTCTTTCTCGCTCCCACGAGTTTTAGCTACCTATTTGGAATGACAGCGACGACCAATAAATAAAGATAAACCCAATATACTTGCATTTAGGATTTATATGGCTTTACAAGATGCAAGTAATATACCGATAATTCGATGACAATAACATCAATGGACGGATATCAATAAAGGTTTGACTGATTACCGATCGACAATAGATATGTATTGTTTACTTACATCATGACCCGATTAGATAAGAACGTTCGAGACTCGGGACTACTTGAGATAGTTGTCAAACAAAAGACTAGTATCTTCAGGTAACACGGTTCAAGTAAAGAAAGCCTTTGGTAAAAAATGGGAACTTGAAAAGAGAAATCATTGATTAAGACAAAATAAGAATAAATAATAATAATTTTTATTTATTTAAATATCAGTATCTACTTCAAATAAAACGCAATGTGCAGCGCGGCTGTCGTGCTACTTAGTTTTTACATGTAAATGCGGCTTTCGCGCGACATTTATTTATGTAAAAAACGAAACAGCGGGACAAATTTGAAACTTAAACTTGGACACCAAAATAATAAATTATCTCTCGGTGGTTACAATCCGAAAATTGAAGGGGCTCCTGTGACCTTTTAAAAGACCATACCGGTACCCCCTTAGTTCCACGGCATCTTTGGAATTCTGTAAAAGTGTAAAGGAGAATAAACCGTAGGGGCCCACGATTGAAGCCATGGGGCCAAGAACTGATTTTTCTACCTAAAAAAGGAAGTGTAAAGGAAAATAAATATAATGTGGTATGTATAATAGTTAGAGTAATATTTTAAAAACCAGTTTTTGAATAAATAATACACGTGGATTCTAAACTGTTTCTTTAACACGTAAATTGTTTGATCAAACATGAAGTGTAATAATCGTCTGTACCTACCTATTCCGAAATTAGCGATTCTTGTAATTTTACACATTATCGATCTTGCCTATGTAGAGATGTTAGTAGTTAGTATCCGCTTTGTGTTTACAAATACCTCAGATATAAGTTACGAGTAAATATTATGTAGGGTGAGATGGTCGACAATGAACCACCTAAATTTTCAAGAGCTGTAAATGTACCCCTATGGGCCTTAACTACATACTTTTTACTTATATTTGTAGATAATTTAACTGGCTACATTATGTAGTACTTTATTTTTGTTATAGTTCAATAGCCACTAACATTTTTTATTTTTTTTAATTATTGAGAAATGATTCACTGTGTACACTCAGTGGTACTCGATGACCCGGGGGTTAGTACACAGTGAACCGTGGGTGCATACAATGAACCATGTCAATAATCAAAGCATTAAAATGATTGGATAATAATAATGTTGTTAAATAAAACTCTCAAATTTATTTAAAGTACCTATTTATTTGTAGTAGGTAACAATCAAAAAGTTTTTTTTTTCTAAAAGAGGTACTTAAAATCGTAAATATTGATTAAATCAGCATTAGTTTCTTAGGATTCAACAATTAGGGTTTTACGTCGGTATAATATATTGACTACAAGTTCGTAAGTAAATAGAAATAACATTTAAAATATAATATTCTTAATAATTAATTATATTATTTTGATTTTTGTGTAAATCGAGAGCAGCCTTCATTGCTTCAGGTAGATGGGATCCTTTTTTCCTAACCAGATCTAATTTGTTCGGCCCATCCTGAAATTTAGATTTTTAATTTTGTGAAATAACTAAGTAGGTACTTTCAAAAAAGTAAATTTTCTGAGTTAATACTCAATGTACTAAGGGTAGTACCTAATTAATCACTGGTTCATTGTGTACTCTCTCAAAGTGGTTCATTTTGTACCACCCCATACTTATAAACTTTGAGGTCAAATAACCACATGCAGAAACATGAGGTTTTTAACGAAACTATCTTATGTTAAAGCACAAAAAACAACGAAATCATCTATACAACTGACATTTAGCTACTGTTTACAAAAATAAAATGAGACGAAATTTTACTTACGTTATTTTCATGACATTTTCGGTACAAAAACACAAAACACGGGCACGCACGGTTACCTGCGCCGCTAGCTCCCTGACGTTTGGATAAGGCGAAAGGGGGCCTCAAAGGCACTTACTTAATGCAGTTTGCACAAAACGGCAACGTCACATTTCTGAATTATTTACATGATTCACTCTGTACCGCTGGTTCATTGTTGACCACTCGACCCTACATAATTTGCTGTAGTTACAGTTTCTTCCGCATGGAAGTTGGAAAATATCATTGAAATCGTTATTATTAGTTTTTCTATACATTTATTAGTAGGTTATCTACACTAATATAATAAAGAGGTAAAGTTTGTTTTTTTTGTTTGTAGGGGGTAATATCTGGAACTAATGGTTCGATTGGAAAAATTGAAGCTATAATAGAAAGCTGCTTTACTCCTGAGTGACATAGGCTATAAATTATTTATAATACATGGATATTAACCGAGCTATCACAACTTTTGTCTCACAAAATTTCCGCGGACGAAGTCGCGGGCAGAAGCTAGTTTAATATAAAAAAAGCACTAAACTTCACATATCACAATAGCATCTTCTACCTTTACATTTTTTTCCTTTTCTCTTTTTTCAGGTGGGAAAATAATCCAACGACATCTCCTGCACTTGGGCGGAGTAAAACATAGTATCAATCATTTACTAACTATAAACCAATTCCTGCCCCTTTATTGCCTTTCACACCGTCGCTGAATCTTCTTTTCAGAAGCAGGCCCTTGGTTCCACAAAAAAAGGTTTGTTCTTTATTTTTAGATTTCAAAGATATAAATTGTCATACGGATATACCAAAGTAAAACAGATACAAGACTTGTTGTGACTTGCGAACAACAGTAATGATAAATAGTTATATTTGTACCGTTTTCTGCTGACCTTCCAAAGGACACGTTTCCAATAAAATACCTAACTAGGAAAAACTGTACCTGACCTCGATTCTTGTACCTACAGTAGGTAACTAAGCGTTTTCTTGCTAATGGATTTAAGCAAATGAATTATTGATATTCTAAAAATAAACACTTACCTACAAGTATTCGTAACAATTGAATTTTAAGTAGAAAATAATGAATAGATTAACATGTGTAACAGCGAGCTTGGTTCAAGAATTTCTTAGATTTTTCAAAAAAAAAAAATATTAAAAAGAAACACGTACGTTTTTTACGGGTAATAGCAATAAGGCCCCTGCCTTTACCACAACTAACGCAAAAGACTGGACAAAACCAATAAACCTGGTTGATAGATAACCATCTACCAATAGATTGAATTGCATCTTTGCTTACCATCAGGTGGGATCGCAGTCAAGCACTAGTTTATGTATTAAAAAAAAAATTGTCTTAAATAAATTAAACCCTATAAACGATTTTATAATTTTTACCAGTTATCCTTTCCTCTCAGTTAAGATTTTTTTTTTATGGTAGGTGAAAATCATCGAATGACGAAACCCGCTCTTGGGCGGAGCGGGAGACCAGTGTCAGACTCTTACTGACTAAAAAACCTACCCCGTACCTACCTTCCTTGCCTTATTCCTAGAGTCGAGTTAACAGTTTCCTCTCAGTTAAGATAATAAAGTCTTTAGTTTTAAACATTAGGTAAACGTAAAAACTTGTATAAATAAACCCGTTAGTAGCCGTTATGGGCACAAAACATCATAGACAAAAAATATCCGCTGTCACAAAAAAGTCGAAGCAAAAAATCCGCAACATTCACTTTTGACAGCACTAGTGTTTTAATTGAACTTTACAATGTATTTATACACAATTTAATGAATAGATTAACAATCCATAAAATGCTCGTTTTTTCTTTGCTGTAATTATATTATTTTTAGCCTTCAGCGTAAACTATAAGCAATTAGTCCTCAGACCAGCTTAGGTATTACTCAGATACATTATTCTTGGTTACCTATATATATAAAAGGAGAAACTGACTGACTGACATATCAACGCACAGTCAAAACTACAGGTACTAGGAGCGTAAAATTTTGCACAAGGCTCCCTTTTACGACGTAGGCGAACACTAAGAAAGGATTTTTCTAAAGTTTGTATGGAGAACCCTACTTTCACGCGGGCAAAGCCGCTGGCAGAAGGCTAGTAATTGTATATAGGTTTACTTTAGCAGTTAGAACTACGTGAAATATAATGGGCCTTATCATAAGTCACCCAAAGGACAAGAGAGAGGAGCTATGCTTGGAGTTGAGTGCAAGACGCACAGGGCCGATAGTTGTGGCGAAACCTTCGGGTGAAATGATGATGAAGATGATGGTGCCAAAAATTCGAAGACATGTGTGCACTGGGTCCGCGAGGTGGATTAGGGCCCATACCCTCTCCAAGGAGGCCTGAGACCCAGCTGTAGAAACTTTATAAAGCTGATGATATGCTCGCAACAAATAAAATTAACTTAGCAGATCAACTAACAAGGGATTGCAGCATTTCTATATATATTTAAATAATCAATAATAACTATTTACTTCATCAACAATGGCGTCCCACTCGTTACAGACAAGAAAGATTGCAGTAATTCAAGTGTTCAACGTCTACGAGTCTTATTGACAATGTCGTCATTTATTTTACTAGTAATTCTGTCCCACTGTTGGGGAAATGTCTGTTTCTATCCCTTCCACCTTTCAAAAGATCCAATTTATATAATAATCCACTACTATCACACAACGCTGTCTCAAGCTAAGCAGAGCTTGTGTTATGAGTACTAGATAACTGATAAACATACTTATTATATTTCTAAATAGATACATATTATGGATAAATTAAACCCAAAACAGAACAAATGATTGTAGGTACCTACTCATCACACAAACACTTGTCATGGGACGGGAATCGGACGCACGACTTCCGACATAGCAGGGTCACTAACTACTAGACCTGAACATCAATTTGCAACATGTCATCAATTTGCTAGGAATATAGTAAAAGAGCTAGGTACAAATTTTCCTTATGTAGACATTAGCACATCACTTATCAGAAGAAAAATGCCAGTCCCAACCAACAAGAAAAACAAATTGAAGTATCCGCAACACTAAAAAGATTCAATATGAATGAATTTAAATGAACAAATAGGTACCTACTTCGCCTTATCTACCTGTACGGTACTCAGTCTATTTAAAAAATAAAGAATTCGCGTAGCGTCGCGCAGCCGGTTGCCAGACAAGAAAGAAAAAACAGCTCTATAAATTTTTCACACCTTTTTGCTTGTATATTTATGAACAGTCAACACGTCGGTACTTTTTGGATTCCGAATACAATCTTACTAATATTATAAATGCGAAAGTTACGATGTTTGAATGTTTGGATGTTTGTTACTCAATCACGCCAAAACGGCTCGACGGATCTGGCGGAAATTTGGCAAAGGCATAGGGATACACTCCGGAATAGGACATAGGCTACTTTTTATCCCGGAAACCCCAACCCCAAACCCAATACCGCGGGCAAAACTAGTCAGAACATAAAGGCGACGAATTAAGAGGACTGCGTTACCATGACAGTGTTTTTTTATGGTAGGTAAAAACCATGCAATGACAAATCCTTTGGGCGGAGCGGAAAACAGTGTCAGACTCTTACTGACTAAACAACCTACCCTATTCCTACGTTGCCATATATATATCAGGGCCAGAGCCTTCCTTTCAGACGCTAACCCTTGGCCCCAATTGGCTTCGACCCGTCTGCAGGGTCCCTACGGTTATCAGATGTCTGGTAACCATAACACAAACTGTTTAGCTTGGGACTAGAAGACGAAGTGTGACTGACAGTGCAATATTTTATACATTATTCAAATCAAAATAATCTTCACCTTAGAGTTCCATTCAATAAAAATCCCGCCTAAATAGGAAAAACTTATCGAACTGATATGTTATAGAAGTAACACGCATAATGTCAAAAGAAAATTGATTCATTGATTCTTCTGAATCATCATAATATTGAATGTTTAGGTACTCCTCATATCGGAATATTACTGTACACTGCTTAGATAAGGACCTCCCATTCACAAAAATAAAGCAATCGATCAATCAACAATTGGTTAAAACTTCAAAACATTGTTTTTGTAGCTAAGTAAGATATGGAACTGATATGTATAAAATAAACAGGTATATTTATTTACCATGGCAACGCTAAACACTAAATCAGATTTTTAGGACAAGAAATTTTCATGATGTACGACTTTAAAAACACCGTTAGATGCCCTATTATAACATTTATTACGAAACCTTGGTAAACTTTTTTTATTATTATTATTTGCTATAAACTATTATTCCCTCTCCTAGAGGGAGGCCTGTGTCCCAGCAGTGGGAACATTAATAAGGCTGATAATGCTATAAACTAATGCTTGACTGCGATCCCACCTGATGTTAAGCAGTAATGCATTCGTTGCGATTGTTTGAAAAAATCATCGCGACTTTGGAACTCAAAATGCAATTGAATAAATACGGCTAAGGTTTAATCAAGAAAATTCTAAAATGCTCACATTACTCCTTCTCCGAAGAAGTTTATAAAATATTCTCTTACCACCAGCGGCTAGGCGTAAGTACCAGGGCAACAGTTAAGTGAAGAGTTATTTGCAGAATGTTAATTGGATTGGCGACCCTTCCAATCGAGCAGACAGCTCTAAGTTAACATCAATTGCCCTAATCACTCCCCTTCAATAAATTTGCCCGTCAGACACGTAGTGTCTGCTAAGTTATACACTGTCTCAAGGGACTCCAAAGTCCAGAAAAATACTATGTTGAGAAGCTAAGGATTTTTGCTCATCCTATAAACCAAATGTGATGTGATAATTTGGTAAAATGAGTGAACTAAAACTAGACAGAATCGACCAGTAAACGCACATCCGGCCGTCCGGTCCAACCAACCGTCCAACTGTCTGAATCCAACCCGAATCGTTGACGGTGCATAATTTTCCATGCACGCTTAAAAGGGATATCAGCAAAACCGCAGGGGCCCAGCAAAGTCAAAGCCTACTGGGCCCTTGGATTGACTTTTAAATCCGTGGTCCTGGAACACCATGTTAGATGTGGTTTCAGTCATTAAAAGTTAATGACACTCCCACACACTTCGTTTCGCAGAAATCATTAGATTATTTCCCACCTCAAAAAAGGCGTCTAAACGCAAGATAATATATATCCTTCACAAATTCCTACACAGCGGCGTAAAACCGCCACATTTACGTACCAACAAATCAACATTGAAACATAAAACTCCGGTACGACCGAACAAATTGGCATCGCATGTTTCCTCTCACGTGCACTATCTGCTCATGTTTACTGGAAGCAGGCGGTGCCAAATGACGTCACTTGTCCCGTCTCAGCTATTTCCAAATTCTCCTTGAGACGGCTTGCGCCACATGTTCCTAAAACGTTAGTCTCCGCAGGGCTTTTACGTAGTTGCGATGATTTACGCAGAAGTCGCGTACGCCTGACGTTTACGCAGGAATCTTATGAGCTCAGAATGACAGAACTGATGAATTATTGAATTCTGATAGTTATTTTGGCACTGGTGACGTTAGATTCTGGAGACTGATGGCGTAGTAGCGTTTTGTTTTTTACGCGCAAGGAGGAAGGAGCGATCGTCAAAAGATATAAGTTGTTATCCCATATCTAGATGGTTGTAAGAGTACAGGAGTAACAAAAATGGAAAGGATTGTGTGAACAACGATATCGATAGAGCGGCAATTATGATGGCAAATTTAGATCGTTTATAAATGGACTAAATTACTTTAGAATTGTAACTTCTAATTTCGTTGTTTAATAAAGAAACAAGAGTCGAACTTGAATTGGACAAGTAAATCATCACAAATTCATTATTTCCTCTTCATGGCTTGTTTCCTCACGACATTTTCATAGAAAAACTAACCATGAAAGGGAACTAATTTCAAAGAGAATGAAGACAGTGATTTTTCTATTCATTCGTTTCAATTCCTTGTAAGTAAGTAAGTAATAAGCGGTAATTTTCTACAATTTCCGTAGACTCGTAGATTATATTATCTTTGAATTCACTTTATTGTTATTATATTTTTATGTTTAAAATACTATCGATATGTCCACTGACATATCGAAATATTGTAGGTAGGTGCTTTTTTAACAGAAATAGCTAAACGTGAAGTTTCTTGCCGGTTTTTCTCCATAACATAATACCTCGTATCTAGTTTCTGACGTTTTTTAAGGCTCTAGAGAGACGGACATTTCAACTGCAATCCAACTGCAAATTGCAGTTCAGATGCAGTTTGAATACAGTTGACCCGACTGCAATGACGTAAGTGACCATGTGTGCCTATGTCAAATAAAATACATTGAATTTTAATGGTTAATCATTAGGTACCGCAGTAATGTAAACTTAATGAAGTAACTACTCACAATACTTATTCATTTTTTTTATTATAGTTATTGTATTCATGAGACAGCTACGTTAGTACCTACTAAGTACTAAGCTATGCAATGTTCTGAGAATGAAATGATGAAATTATACAAATCATTATGTTCCAGTTCTCTGTAATGTTAGTTACGGTTTTATGACTACGAGCTACGAGCGACACTAGCTTATGCCCGCAGCTTCACTCTCGGCAATAGAAAAATGTGATAAATGAAGGACCTCTGACTCGACCGATTTTGTGCAAACTTCACATAAACCATCTACTAAATAGTCCGAACAAAGCCTAAACATTTGGTTTGGATAGGTGAGCTCGTTTTTGAGTTATAAAATTACAACGAAAAGTGGCATTGATTTTAGAATAATTGGTGATGATGGTAAAGGCCCCGACTTACGAGTTGTACGTCGCGGGTTCAAACCCAGCCAGGCGCAATACTTTGTGTAATTTATTCCATCACCACTGCTCGGGACGATCCTCCGACCAGACAGGTGTTGTTGTCTAGTGGGCTATTGCCCGATAGTTGATTTCGGGCTGTCGCATCAATCAAATCGCGCTGAGAACTTTGATTGCGCGATGCAGGACTCTTGTAGTTCTAATGTGGCTACATAGATGGCGATACACGACTAATATTATTGCTAATAAAGATGTCACCCTCTATCCAATGAACAATGAAGGCCTGACAGCAAATAGTCTGTGCCTTTAAAAACATAATATCGTCTACCAAACACAATATCATCTAGGTACGTAACACAGCCAGGCATTGTTCTCGCTAAATGTAAACAGCATGGCGATAGATGTTTGCGTTCCTATGCGGATAGACTGGCGGGTTTTAAGTAAACAAACATTATGTGAAATTTCCTTAAGAGAGCGGCCTTTCCCATTCGCCTATCGTACGTCGTGCATGGTTTAAAAGCCTGTTACCCCATCTAAGGCAATACAACGCGATGTTTGATGAAAAGGCAACGTGAAAAGAGAGACTAAGCTTGAAAACTCTGTTGGCATTCGGTAATTCCTTGATACTCTAGAACATTTCACTTTTTTTTTAACTACAAGCAACTTTTACTATGTGACCAATCGTGAAATCGCTAAAAAAAAAACAGCAAGATGACTTCTCAACTATACTGACCAAGAGATTTTTTTTCACCATTTCAGGTTTGGTCCCATAGCAAAACTTGTTTGTTATCATGACTACAACCATGTGTTTAAGTATCGGTCACTAATTTCCAGTCACCCTGTATATATACCTACAATTATGGTTTGATAGTAATACTTATGTAAATGGTTGAAGTTTGACGCTCCATAAAACCTAATTGTGATAAATTATGAATAATAGTTTCAATTACAGAATTTAAACTATTATTCTTAATTTATCACAATTAAGTTTGAAATAATTCAGTGAGAAATCTAAGCGATAAGATCATAAGCCATTTACATTTTTATATTTAACCAACAGTACTATAAAATCAATTTACGTTCTTGTAACCTTTTCAGTGACAAACAGTTTACGGTCGTTTCAAACCATATCTAATACTAATTTACGACCAAAATATACAAAAACATATTTCATGGATTCTGGAAGCCAGACACATTTGGCGAACATACTCTAGGTCTAATGCCAATATTATGTGGTCTACTAACTGGTATATATTTAGAGAACATAATTCAAATAGTTGACTTCAGTTTTATTATAATTATTAACTAGTGACCCGCCCCAGCTTCGCACGGGTGCAATGCTATTAAATATGTGTTAACACATTACAAAACCTTCCTCTTGAATCACTCTATCTATTAACAAAAACCGCACCCAATCCATTTTTTTTTACGTTATGCGCTTTACATACTGTAAAAAAAATGTAATAGATCCAAAGCGATCGTGCAGCTAAGTTCCTTTTTACATAGCATGTGTAGGACGAATAGTTAAATTGTATGAATTTGACAGCTATCAAACGCAACATCCGATAGCAATTGTAGTATAGTCGTTCTTTTTTCTGGAATTCTGATTAGTCCGCGGCACAGGTTGTCACTGTCACCTTCGTCAACTGTCAACTCCTAGCTTCAAGAGTAATAACAGTGCACTTCACACGCTCACTCCGTAACATGTTTACAAAATAGCTGGTCATTACGACAATATCACAATATTGATCTACAGACAAGAGACAGGCATTCACTTTATCTTTTGTACAGACTAGTCAATTAGGTACAGTCGATATCCTAAGTTACCTAACCTTACCTTAGAGAAGCAATTAAAGGGTGACTTATCGCACAAACTTTACGTATAATTTACCCAAAGTACAATTATTTAAGATGGGCCTTCCTCACTCGCCTATCGTCAACGTCGCGCATGATTTAAAAGCTTGTTGTTTCATTTAACGCAATCCAAAGTGATGCGAGAAAAGAGAGATAATACCTAATAACTCTGTTGGCATTCAGTAATTCTACCATTTACTCGAATGTTTCACCAAACTTCATCCATATACCTAAGTGTTTTTTATTAACCTTTAAAGATGTTTAAAGAAAAAATGACATCATTTAGAATCTCAATTAAATGCGCAAGTGTTCTTTTTCAAATCAAATCAAATAATTTATTTGCGTAATACAGATAGACAGTAATACAGGTAGACATTTCTATTTTTAATATAGGAGTTCATTATGAAGAGTCAAAGTTCAAATAAAATAGCAGTTTTTCAAAGGTCTTTACTGGATTACTCTTCCACAAATTTATATTTTGATTTCCATAGAAGCGTAAATAATATCAACAAGATATTTGTGTATCAAAAATATCCGAAGAAAGGTGTGTAATAACATCAGAATCGCGTATGAGCGGTTGTATGAAATTATACGTCGGGTTGGCCGCTCTTAAGTCTATATTATTTAATACCTGTACAAGGACCGGTTTAGTACTAACACAAGATAAGTCAGTTCGGTCCGTACAAGACACTTCGTCGAAACATAAATAAAGAGGTAAAACCATAATACATTCGTGTTCCGAGAAATGAAGGCCAACACATGCATACTATCAGATGTTATTCTATTTTTATGAGCCAAAGGCGTCCATTTGACTGCTTCTACCAATTGTTCAATTAGAATATATTGGATAGGGCTGTGTGGCAATCGCATATATATTATAAACTAGCTTCAGACAGCGGCTTAGCCTGCTTGAAAGTAGGTTTACTGGTTTACCCCCGTTTAGGGGTTTTTTTATGGTAGGTAAAAATCATCCAATGACGAATCCCGCTCATGGGCGGAGCGGGAAACAGTGTCAGACTCTTACTGACTAAACAACCTACGCCGTTCCTCCCTTGTCTTATTCCCAGAGCCCCGGTATAACGCTTTCGCACCAACCCTCGGCTCCAGACCCCCTTAAGGGTGGAGTTTTGTAAAATCCATTCTTAGCAGATGTCTACACCCTATAAGAAACCTACGTGCAAATTTTTTAATTGATGGGTGTTATACCTAGTTTCTAAGATTTCGTGATTAATCAGTGAGTGGTATTTCGCTTTTATATATATAGATTTATACTCATATAAATATGAAACTCGTCCATGGTACCAGTTGTGCAAGCAAGAAAGGATGTTGGAGCTATGCACCCTACACAACTTCATCTCTTTGAAAGTTCGATTTAGGTCATGAAATGGATTAAGAGTTCTTGTATTGGTTCGTGGTAAAACATCAGTAAGCACTAATTTCCCAGTTTTTTTTTAAATATATTTGTGTAATCAAACCATCTGCTATTTTATGCACATAACTATTTATAGAAACGAAGATTAACTAGCTCAAGAACAAGACAAAATCTCGCACTCAAACTTCGCTAAAGATAAATCTTTGGCGTAGTTTGGGTAATAAAGACAACGATAAATTTGGAAATCTATTTTTAATTCAATATGGTTGGTTGGTATGGTTCGAAAAGAAAAAGGAGGCCTTTGCCCAGCTGTGGGACATACAAAAGGCTATTATAAAAAAAATAGTTATGCCCATTTTTAGTAACGACATGTAACATGTACACAGTTCCAATGTCACCGTACTCAAGTAACGTTCGCGTGCCATCCCTAAATTGTAATGGTAACAATAAACGTTTGTTAGTGCGCAAAGTGATCCAGACGGAATTGATCCAACTCCATTCAATTTAAGAGAACTTACAGTTACTTTCCAGAAGGTTATTTGAATATTACAAGTATCACATGACCTTTTGACAAATGTGTCCATAGAGTTTCTTACACATTCTTCTCCATATGATAGATATCTACGTTTTGGAATGTGCAATTAGTATCATTTTTTTCTGACAGACCGACTTCTTGACCTTTCAAAAGTGCGCCGTAAATGGTTTATCTATATTCTATATATGTATATAATATGTATAAAAGGAGAAATTGACAGACTGACATAACAACGCACAGCCAAAACAACTGTGACTAGGAGCGTGATATTTTGCACAAGGCTAGCTTTTATGACGTAGGCGAACACTAAGAAAAGATTTTTCAAAATTCAGCTCTTAAAGGGATATAATGGGGGTCTAAAGTCTGTATTGAGAATCCTTCTTTCATACGGGCGATTTTATTTCCATCCATTCTCTTGTTAAAAAATAAATAAATAAAAAAACCCAAGTAGGTATCGCCATTAAGCCTGGCTATTCAATTCATATTTCTTGACCTTACAAGACAGGAAGACCAACAGAGACAACAACAGATAGTATAACAAACAAAGGACACAGTCATACATCTCCCGATTACAGCGACTTCTGACAGTTTGAGATAAAAACTGACAATAACACTTGTCCCTCTACACATTAGTGTCATAACTCCATGATGAGTTATGTTTGGCAGCGGTTTAAATCGATTTAAATTTATTTAATTGTGTAGCAGTGGTGGCTTCCTTGTGGTAACGGCTCCGACTTACGAGCTGTGGTCTCAGGTCTCAGGTTCAAATACAACCAGTCGCATTCCTTTATGTAACTTATTTCATCACCACTGCTCTTAAAAAGGCGAAAAACAACCCACCAGGCATGAGTGGTGTATTTTTTTTTTTTTTGTAATTGAAACTAGCGCTACTTGAATCCCACCTGATGCAAACGAAGAGATTATGGCCCAGTTTTATTTTACAAAGGCCTGACTCCCAGGAGTAGGAACATTATGAGACTGATTAGGCTAAGCTACGCTAGCGTGAAAAAACTCTGTATCTAATTAATTTTAACAAAATTGTATGGAAAAGTATCCCTTAACAGACATTTACAGAAACCGTGCATAACACAAAAGAAGGCTTTTCATAAGTGGTCCCCTGTAAGGAGACAATGGTTGTAGATAGCCCCAGCGGGCAAATTTTCTATCGAAATTGCAAATACGTAAAAAAAGAAATAATATATTCTACGGACAGATCAAGTAGAGTAACCTCGAAAAACATAACAAAACAAGGAAGTGCTATAACTATAACAGATTAAAAGTCGCTTCCGAATATCCTACCTATACGGCCTTCACCAATAACTATAAATACTCTTTTGTAATTGGCCTACAATATTCAACAGCCACCTAAAGTTGCCACTCCTCTAGCCAGCGATTAACCGCTGATGGACGAGAATAAACTGTAGCTATTAAGTACTTAAACACTTTTATAGTCCATAAAAATGAAGTTCTACTATATATACTATCATCTAACCATTTATCTACTGGCTTACTAGGTAAATAAGATGTTTAGGTAATAAATGTATTGGTAGGGCTATGAATAAATAGCAACAGAAGCGCGGGCGTTCCTGTGCCCTTCCTATGTTCTTCTTATTGTTGTTTTATTATGCGACTCTACGTAGCAAAATATACTTACCAAAATATGCATAACAAATAATATTTTTTTTACATTATTAGTTACCATTTTCATTTGTACACTATCTTCCCAAACCATTCAAGAAAAAATTTGCAAAATTGACATCGAAATTCCGGTTAGGTCAAAAATCAACGAATATTAAAAAATATATATATCTTTTTGTTAAAGTTAATCTTTTTTTTTACAGAGACTGATATAGGAATAAATTCATATGCTACTGTTCCTATATCCCTTTTATTTCTGCCTGAAAGTATGTTGAATTTCATCCACTGTCAAACTCCACGTTACAGTTGACATGGAGTTGATGGAAGGAACTTGCCAATCAAAACAGTTCGTCATTCATAGTGTACTGTTTTGCTTACAAAATGAAGGAACTTGTTTCCTCAACCACAATTGTCTAAAGAAAAAGAAAGAATAATAAACGATTCAGAGTTTCTCCTGGGAGAGAGCTGAGTCCGCAAATAGGCCTAAACGCAGCATGAAATCACTACATAGTATAAAACAAAGTCGCTTTCTCTGTCCCTATGTCCCTTTGTATGCTTAAATCTTTAAAAGTACGCAACGGATTTTGATGCGGTTTTTTTTAATAGATAGAGTGATTCAAGAGGAAGGTTTATAGATATAATACATCACCTTTGCACCCGTGCGAAGCTGGGGCGGGTCGCTAGTATTATAATAAAATTTGAATTAAATCTCACAGCTCCTGTATAGGTATATGTGTGTATAGGTATGTGGTTTATAGTAGGTATGTGAGCAATCCATTGCCTTTTTCCTTAAATATTTCCGTTGAAAACGGGACAATAACCTAAGCAAGGTATACCTATCTGTTTATAAATAGAATTAGGTCAAGGATTCCTATTAGCATCTTTAAACCACACCAAGTACATTATGAAACCTTCTATGATTGGAATTCTGATTCATCCACTGTTTTACTATTCAAATATTTACAAAAAAAAAAACATAGTTCTTGAAACTTGTTACAAATTCAAAGCTTACAAAATGAAGGAACTTGTTCTAAAAACAACAAAATTTGCGAAAAAAGAGACCAAGTACAAGTAAGTGAAGTGATCACAGTTTCTCCTCCGCAAATAGTCTTGCGCAACATGAAATATTTAGAAGTAAGAAAAGTCGAACATCCTTTACTTGATGTCTTTAGTGAAATTATATGATGTCATTGCCCTTTTTCTTTAAACATTTTCCTACAATAACCTAAGCATGGCATACCTATCTCAATATAAATAGAATTAGGTCAAGGACCGCAAACTATAGTATGAAACCTACAGGTCAATCACCTATATACAGGGTGTCATTGACATGTTAACGCAAACGAATACCATAGATCCAGTACATGATTCTAGACCCCCCCAGTGATGGAATTTTTTGTCGGTTTTTTCTTATTTTTTTTAATGAGTTTTTAACGTTTATTTAATTAAATTGACATTTTTATAAAACGTCAATTTAACATTTTCTGCAAAAAAAAAATGAGTACATTACATTCCAAAGTAAAAATGTCATCGGGTTTTATTAGAATAACGACTTTATTTGCCTCAATGATTTTTTTATTTCATTTTTTTTGTAATATTTTTTTTTTCTTTTTTTTTCTAAAAATATAATTGGGATTGGTCAGAATAACGATTTTATACAGGTAAAAAATAAAAAACAAAACTTTTTTTCCAAAAATTTTAAAAATAAACCGACGAAAAGTTCCACCACACCAACCACTGGGGGGTCCAGAATCATGTACTGGATCCATGGTATTCGTTTGCGTTAACATGTCAATGACACCTTGTATACTAGTACGTAGGTATTTTTCCACTCCTAGAATGAATTACAGTCCGGGTTAATCCCCACGAGGAAAAATGTCATAACAACAATATTACAACTATTAAACCATACGTTTTTTACCACGTTCATTGATATTTTTAGATTTTTTCCTTATTCATGTATAATTTTAATGTCGTTAATAACCGATTTAATGGTGCTAATTTCTTCTTTTAGAACCAGAGTGTTTACTAATAGACTTTCTGTGTCACTTTTGTATGTCACAATTTGACAATACTGTTCATTTACTCATGTGCTTATAATGGTGGCTATCACTATGCAGCGTGTGTAGACCTCACTTTTCCACACTAGTATTCTTTCATGTATGTTGTACGTTGATAGTGTGATGTGTATTCTCAACTCATATAACTTAATTAATAAGGTGTTGAGTTTCCAAATAAATAAACATTTTTTTTTTTTATAAAATCTTGTGATTGCACAAGTGTTATGCCTCACTGTGAATTTGGCAAAAAAATAATTCTTTTATAGCTCTTATTATTACTTGATTTCTGTAACTACATACGAAGTTATCAACTTACCTAATGTCCCAGCACTCAGGAACACCACCAGATTGGACCTGCAAAAGATGAGGATAATCATTAGCATGTTATTGTAAATGCCATAAGTACCTAGCATCCAACATACCTACGACTATTTACCGTTGTTGGTACCTATCCTTACACATTCTAAAGAACCCTCTATATCTCTATACTGTAGAAACTGTGAATGTTTAAATATTTAGAAGTCCCTATAGTTATATTCTCTATACTCGTAAATGTAATAAGGAAATTGTAAATGTGATATGGAAATTGTAAATGTGTTAAGGAAATTGTAAAATGTGATATGGAAATTGTAAATGTGTTAAGGAAATTGTAAATGTGATATGGAAAGTGTAAAATGTGATATGGAAATTGTAAATGTTGAAATACGTAGGATTTGTTATGATTGACATATTTTTATTGGTTTGTTGTTAAATATAAAATGTTGTACTGGTAAATACCCAATTTGATCAGGACAAACCAAAGATTATTCTCAGAACCAAAATACAATCTGCCATCGACGGAAATAAACGAAGAAACTGCTATTGAGCCGATTAGCTGAGTCTTGCAAAACCTGTAAGTACCTATACTATATTCGCATCAAGATTAGACAATTAAAGAAACCCTTTTTACTGTCCGTTCAACCAATTTTAACTTCTATTCCGTAGGCATAAAGGACGGCATTAAAAGCAGAAAAGTCGTTGAAAGACCAGGTATTTTCTGCAGTCGCTATACATCATTCCACCAACGTAATAAAACTCAAAATCAGTTGAACGGACAGTAAAAAAGGTTTTCTTAAAAGTCTAATGTTACTTTGAACAGAGTATAAACGTGTGCAGAATACCGGTACCTACATACGGCAAGGACTGCCCTCAGTTAGGGTTACCATAATAATATACAGTGTGCTGAGTGTGAGTTGTTCTTACGTTAATGTGATCGAAACGTTTAGCGCGTTCGGTTCTCTGATTGGTTAAAGAGCTCAGAGCAGGCCAATCGTAGCGCCGAACCTCATAAACGCGACGATGTCATTAGCGTTAGACCTCACGTACACCACCACCGTTCTCACCAGCACACAGATATCAGGATTTTTGGATTCATTGCGGCCGGATTTAGCAAATCTCACGAAATCTCAGAATTTTTTGAATTTCATAATACAGCTTGCAGTTAAAACTTATAAAAGAGCTCCAAATAACTTGAACTAACATGGCGATCGTTCCGAATTGACCTGAAAAACTGTTACTACGCATTAAAGGCCATACAATAAGTTTAACTTGCGCGCCGCGAGTAATCCTTTTTTTTATAATTTGTCTTTTTTGAAAACTGTAGAGCTGTAAAAATCTCAGAATTTTTCGATAGAAACCAGAGCTTTTCTTCGGACTTTTCATTTTTACAAATTTTTATTTAGTTTCACCTGTCCCGACGTTTGTGTAAATTAAATTTGATCCACTTCCCGGTTACCCATTGAGCTGAAATTATCAGTTGTCAATACAAAATTATCATGTCGTGGAGTTGATCTGATCATGGAACCGGAAAGTGGCCATAGGAACTCTGTAATTAAACGACATAACCCCGTCGAGTTTAAGCTTGTGTGAATCGTCTTGACGAGTTTTGACTATGTTGGTATGCACTGCGCTATAAAAACTTGCTATGAAAAAAACATTTTCATTGACAACTTGTTTCACCTGGTAGCCCTATCCTCAGTACTTTTCCAGGCTGGTGCATTACATCACGGATGGGTCGTCGACCCCGGCCAGTTGGTCCGCTTACCTCGCAACTTGTTCGCGTGCATGTAATTCTGCGCGAGGTCGAAGGAAAGTGTTTTTTTTCTGCACGGAGATTTGTTTAGATGAACTAGAACTAGTTTGAGTTGACCGTGAATATTAGATGTTTCTCGAAACTATGCTATCTAACGTAGATAGGGTTGCCAATTATTGAAAGTAAATTATAAGCCAAAACAAAATTCTAATTTTCATCAGTAATTCAAATGTTGAGAAATATTTTCCATTACTTATACTTTTTCGAATAGAAAGCTCAGTCTTGACCCTGCTGATTTTATTGTTTTTCGCACTAGTGCAGCTAAGTGTGCCTTGGAGCCACAATTTATTACATTTTATTGTATCAAGCCGGTCGCCAATCAGACCAAGAGAATCTTTAAGATTTCAGAGGAATGCGGAACAATGCAGGCATGCGGAAGAGTTACCATGGCCCCGTAAAGGGCAAAAGCCTGACACGGGAGGATTTGATGATTTCCCATCACAATAAAATAAAAAATCCTTTACAGGGTGAAAAAGTTCCGCAAAACTTGTGTTAAAAATGGATGATCCTCCGACCAGACGGGTGTAAAGTCTGATGCGAGCAACTGTCTGATAGCACGGAATAAATAAGCCGATATTTGATTTCAAGGTAAGTACGATACAGCGACATAGGATTTTGGATTTTAGTTTCTATGTGTTGAGGTAGATGTCAAATCCATTTTTTTATAAAGTGTTCGAAATCTGAACAGATTGCCTAGTGTGAGTTTGTTTTACACTAACGCGATATGACGTTCGGCGCTCCGATTGACCTGCTCCAAGTCTTTAACCAATCAGGGAGTCAAACGCGCTAAACGTCACGATCACGTCAACGTAAAAACAACTTACACTCTGCACACAGAAGAAATCTCTGGCAAAGTGCTAGTTAACTTTTTTATTAATTACGCTAATAAGTAGCCGGTCGTGTCTTCAATCGCCACAAAACATCAATTAACAGATTAATAAATTGCACCACATCCAAGTAAACTCCTCTACACAAACGACAACCAACCTTAACATCTGAACAGCAAAGTTCAAATAAAAACGTCACAAAAAAAGAAACAGCATCGCTAAAAAAAAACAAGTGTTCGTAAAATTGAACTTTGAACTTTAACAGGTGATAATAAGGTCGATAATAGTGTGTCAACAAATTGTGCCAGTTACGGCCAAAGAGCAAGATAGGCATTATAGTTCGCAGATAAGGCAGCACGTGCGTTTGTTTAATCACGTTCATATACATAATTACCTAGCTATTATGTTAGCTTATGTTGTTCCGACTTTATCGATGTGGCTAATGGCTATTTTAGTATCGCTGTGAGAGCCAGCCTCTAAATTATGCAACCTGCAATCTAGTCGTAAGACCTTGCGATTTGATTATGGGGTCCTACTTAAGTATTGCAGTGTCATAGGGGCTTTTCGAAAGAGTTAATGGCCCTGAAACGCCACTGAAGGACCTATTGCTTCAGTGGCGTACATAGTATAAAACAAAGTCGTTCCCCCCTGTCTGTCCCTATATATGCTTAAATTTTTAAAACTGCGCAAAGGATTTTGATGTGTTTTTTCAATAGATAGAGTTTATTTATAGAGCATAATAATATTTAATATCAACATTTCACCCGTGCGAAACTGGGGCGGGTCGCTAGTTAGTCAATAAAAGTCGGACACTGCCTCTCGCCCCATTCAGAGAGGGAGAAGTCATTTGATGATTTCCCACCCGAAAAAAAATCCCTGAGTTTTACGACCACGATTTAAATAATAGGTTTTTACTTAAGAAATTGCGGTTCCTCTCTTTTTTCAAGTGATGATAAGTGTCAAGTGCTTGGAATTTTTTCTTAGTTAAAATTTAGTAAAAAAAAAAATAATTCGTTAGTGAACATACGATTCCTGGAAAAGGTGCTGTGTCTTTAATGGTTTCTTCCTTGTGGTTCCCAAAATACTAGATACTAAAGAAAAAACAATTTTGTTAAGTTGGGACCGTGGCGGTCGCGGTCTGCAGTCAAAACAGCCCTACGAGTCCACGTCGTATCGACGTCAATGGCAATCCCGTTCCTTGCATCTCTAACAAGTAAATAACAAGCAAAAAAGGTATCGGTCTGCCTGTCCGTCAATTAAACAAAAAATGATGACGATACAGATGCATTGAAATTTTTCGTGACGTCAGGACGTAAAAAATGTACCACTTTTTACATAGACGTACGAGTATCGTCACCAGCAAACATTCTCTGGCGGTCTAGACCTTTTTATTGAATTGGTTAAGCAAAAAATACTTCCGTATGAACAGCACTTGGGCTGTGAAAAAGACGGATGAAAAAAGACTGCATGTAGCGGAGATGAGAATGTTGAGATGGATGTGTGGTGTGACGAGAATGGATAAAGTGAGAAATGAGTATATTAGAGGAAGTCTGAAAGTGGCGCCAGTGACTGAAAAGTTGAAAGGAAATCGTTTGTCTTGGTATGGACATGTGAAGAGGAGAGATGAAACGCATGTCACAAAAAGAGTTCTGAGTTTACACGTGGATGGATGGAGAGGAAGAGGGAGGCCGAAGAAGAGATGGGTGGATTGTGTGAAGAGTGATATGAAAGAAAAGGGAGTTAGTGATAGTGCGACGGGTGAAAGGACAAAGTGGAAGAAAAAAACATGTTGCACCGATCCCAAGTAAAATGGGATAAGGGTAGGATGATGATGACTGAACAGCACTTGAAACGAAAATTTGTAACAAAATACACCGTGAAATTTTAATGGTTGTTTTCTAAAATCCGTGATCCCTCTGCTGTCCTCTGCATTTCAAGTCCACGGTCAGGTCAGTAAGTTTTTCGTAAGGGTTCAATCCCATAGTGTTTTTTTGATCCATCCTTATCATATAATATAATACAGACATAGCAAGTCTGAGAATCACAACATCCTCATTTCTATAAGTAAATCGTGCAAGCGATGTCCGACATATTATTTTTCTACGACATGACTGGAATGGGTAGCAAGTGACACATTTATTCTGGTCCGCACTGTACGTGGATAACATTAATTTGTTGTCTAGTGACATTGTTTAGTCTACGATTCGCTGTAGGGCACTTAAAATGCCTATTTATCCTATCTTTTGATTCGGTTCGTTGAAATATGACTTCTCTTTTTAAGCAATTCTTACTCTTTATAAATATTACCTATGTACTAATATCAAAAAGCTACAAATTTCGTTTGATACTGGTAGGTCCATAAGTCGTGTCCGTAGAAGTTTTTTTTTTCAAATAAAACCTGTAAAAAGTTTTTAAAAACACTTTTGTATGTAATTTTTTCGTCAATTTAAACTAAATAAGATCTGTGTTTCATAGCTGTCTAGACTGAGAAGAAAAATCGAAACAAACTCAATCTTCTAAATCCAAAAGATGTTTAAGTTTAAACCCTCACTAAAAACTACCCACCAGACTTTAATACTGGTATTGATATTTGAAGAAAAGGCAGGCTTAAAATTATGCTACCCCAATAATCGATTGGCAGGGCCTGAGCTTTGCAGCATTATTGCATCATCACTGGTTGCAGAACACCTCAGGGTATTCTGCAGGATTGTTCTAAAGAGTTACCACAACCCTGGAACGCAAAGGGGAAAGAGAACGGATGACTTTTCTCAATAAAAATCTACACTCCCCCTCGATTCACTCGGGAGTTATATGTTGATTTATTCAGAAAAAATCTATACGTACGTTTGGACTACGACCCATTATACGGTATAAAGTATCGTAGTCTAAACATGCCTTAACATTACCCCTCACTCCACTCGGGAGTTATTTGTTTGTCCAACATCTACGAAAAGTCTTATTCATAATAAAATAATAATCCTTCTCATTGAGACTAAAGACGACTACTGCTAGACGAAGGCCTTCCCCGGAGCGTCATCACATCAACCGGTCCTGTACGTCTCACCTCCAGCGTCTTCCAACGACCTTCACCAGGTCATTGGTCCACCTTGATACCAGTTTAGTCTGTAGTTTACCGGCCTCGTGTAAATACTTTTTTTCTTTGTCTCGATTTTAAAATAACACGTTTATTTTCAAGTTTCTTTTTCACGAGAACCTATGACGTGTGCGATATCATGTCGTCAATTCGATGTGAACCAGTGTGTTTATCAAAACACGGAGCCAATTATTTTTATCGCTGAGAGGTAGGTTTCCTGGCGATGTAAGTACCCATGTACGTAGGTATGTGTTTCCTCACACTTCGGAATGCCACAGAGATTTTTATTTTTGGCTGGCCAGTTGATCTAGTAGTTAGTAGCCCTGAAAACACATGTTTGTGTGATACATGAGTATAGTACGGCAAGGCAAGTAACGGCAAGTAAGTTGCACCCATTGCTATGCTTACGCGCAGTCCCCTACTTCGATTGACCGACCAACCCATTCAGGAATTAAAGCATTTAATTTCAAATAAACCATTTACGATTGTATCACTGCTTACCATCAGAGGGGATCGCAGTCAAGCATTAGTTTATAGCAAACTAGCTGTGCCCGCGACTTCGTCCGCGTGGAATAGTTATTTTGGGCATCATATTTATTTTTGCAAACAACCTCCTCAGCTTTATAAATTATAGCTGTTACCCACGACTTTACCCGAGTCAATTTCTGTTATTATTTTAGACAATTTAGTTTTTAAAAGAATATAATTATCTAAAAGTACTTCATAGAGCTACACCCCAACTTGGGCACGCCATAATCTCGGCGGTAAGTCCCCTCTTTGAAGCGTGATGTCTATCACGGCATCCTCACCTTCCACATGACGCAGGTTCTCACCAGACATGGGAAGTTCAGGAGATTCCTGCGCGCCGGATTCGTGCAGAAGAGACGCCCGGGTGTCGCCAGTGTATGGTCAGCCCGGAGGATACGGTGGAGCACTCGGTGGAGGTGTGCCCCGCTTGAGAAGAGCATCGCCGTGTCCTCGTGGGGGTGATCAGCGGCGGCGACCTCTCGCGCCGGGCCTTAGTTCAGGCCATAGTTCGCAGCGAAGAAGAATGGCAAGCGGTCGCCTCCTTCTGCAAAGCAGTAATGCTCGTAAAGGAAGAGGCCGACCGCATAAGGCAAAGGCAACAGCGTCCTCGCCGTAGCCGTCACCACCGCGATCCCATCGATATCCGGTCTCCGTAGACGCTGGCTTGTGGACGGTGAGCAGTGGGTAGCTCGCCGTCCGGTTGTCTGGTAACAGTCCAGATCGAGACCAAGTCGTCGACGGCGTGCACTGCTCCCGCGCGCCTCAAGGTATTGTCAGCAAACTGTGGGGCCCTTCAGGGGCGAAGCCTCCTGCAACTGAGGGTTGGTGCGAAAGCGTTATACCGGGGCTCTGGGAATAAGGCAACGGAGGAACGGGGTAGGTTATTTAGTCAGTAAGAGTCTGACACTGTTTCCCGCTCCGCCCAAGAGCGGGATTCGTCATTGGATGATTTTTACCTACCATAAAAATAAAACCCATCCGCGCCGCCCGCAAGCAACCCCTCTCCAGCGGCCAGGCGCAGCGTCAAGTTTTGCACATCATGCATCGCGTGTGAATTTTGTATCGGAGTTATTTTAAAATTGTAATATCTTCTAAGATGTACATTGAAATTAAATGATGTCAAGGACTATTTTGTTACTCTTAATCATTAACACATTTATTTGGATAAAGATTATATTATTATGATGATACAACTCTAACAAATAATCGGTAAAAATTGGCTAAATTTGATTCGCATAAAAACGGTTCTAGTAAGTTAATCTTAAAAGATAGACATATACTGTCGCGGACATTTTTTTAGATCATTTTAAGAGGAATAATTCTTTCATACATATTTTTTTGGTATCTTAAACCGTTTTGGCAGCGCACGCAACGGAAGCCCTCAAAGATGAATAATTTTCCCCGTTTTTTTCACATTTTCCGTTGTTTCTTCGCTTCTATTAGTCGCAGCGTGATGTTATATAGCCTAAAGCCTTCCTCAATAAATGATCTATTCAACGCAAAAAGAATTTTTCAATTCGAACCAGTAGTTCCTGAGATTAGCGCGTTCAAACAAACAAACAAACAAACAAACAAACTCTTCAGCTTTATAATATTAGTATAGATAAAAAAAAATTACAGGCACTTTTGAAATGTCAAAAAGTCAGAAAATGGATGCTTATTGCACATTCCAAAGCGTAGATCTTTATGAAGAAGAATTGATAGTATTACGTGAGAATAATGTAAATAAAGAAAAGTAAAACAAATTCTAAAAATGTATCAATAAGCCACTGACAACTAAGAGATGCCCAATCAACTGACAGCACCTGTTTCCAGATTATATTCTTGGATTGTGATAATTATAGTTACACCAAAATCAGCAACTGATTTATTTAATTATAAGTACTACTTCTACGAACATTATACAACCAAGACACGCTTCGTACGACAACCGAAGCCCTACAAATGTAGCAATAATACTCTGTAACTAGAAATACTTGGCCCAGTCCATGGTCAGGAAATTAACACTGAACGGAACTGGTACAAACCACCTTTAATCAACGGAACTGTTCCACGGTTGGTTGCTACTGTACCAGTGATCACACTGGAACGAATCTGTTACCCGGGAAGAAAAGATGAATAAAAGATAAGAATCTTCTATTAGATACCCCAGGCCACCACAGCACTTACTCCTCTTTAGTCATACACTCTTGACAGAGTGATTGTGGTCATGTATCAGTCGAGTCTTGGGCTACCACCTCTTTCGCGATACGACGCCATGTAGCTCTATCTTTGGCGGCTTGGGAGCTGTCATTTATGCTGCAATGTGTCATAAATTATATGATGTCCGTCCACCGTCGGACGCCTCCTTTTGTGAAGCAGTAATACTAGCAACCCGATCCCGATTTCCGGCCACCGCAGGCGTGGGCTTATGGATGGCGAGCAATGGGTAGCTGACCGTCCAATCGTCTGGTAACCGTCCGTGGACCAAGCGCAGTCGTGGACGGCGCGCAATGTTCCCGAGCGCTTCAAGGAGTTATCCTTATCAACAAACCGTACGGACCTTGCAGAAGGGTTGAAGTCAACTGGGGCATAGGGTTCGCGATTGAAAGAAAGGCTTTGGTCCTGGTATATATGGCAACGTAGGAATGGGGTAGGTTGTTTAGTCGTGGTCGAAACTCTAGAACCTTTCGGGCCCAATGACCATCTGTTCTGCGAGCACTGTGCTTTGCCCACTGCCACTTAAGTTTAGCGATTCTTGGGCTACGACGGTAACTTTATCACTTCACTTTTGATCTAAAATTCAGATTGACCCTTAGATATAAAAAGGATAAAAAGAAGAGAGACCTAATGCAGCGAATGTCAACGAGAAATGCGGAATGAAAATCATAGGAACTGTGTGAGTACTAGGCATTTATGATACTTTTACTAACTGAACCCACCAATTATCGTTGTTTTTAAAGCGTTCCCCTACACAAGAAAGTATTATGTATTAGGCCGCTTTGGGTGCGAAGATCTACATCTCCTACGAGTACCTACGCCACTGAACGACTCTATCATGATTTTTTGTTTTTTTTTTGCTGTAAACTAGTGCTTGACTGCAATCCCATCTGATGGTAAGCAGTGACATTAGCATAAACCCACCTTTATGCTAACGTCATTAAATTGCGGAAACGCACTCCCAACCGTATTTCAAATACTGTGGTCTGGAGAATGTGCACATGTGACTCATTCAGGATATTTACTGCTACGTAATGTTTATATGTATGGCTTACCTAGCTATATGAGTGCAGATAGTATGGAAAAGTTTTTATACGCGGTTCACTCACGTACCTATGTATTTTATACATAAAACTAGCAGCCCACCCTTATTATGCACAGGTTTTAGAAATCTTTGAAATTCTCGTAGTCTACACTAATATAATAAAGAGGTAAAGTTTGTTTTTTTGTTTTTTTGTTTGTAGGAGGTAATCTCTGGAACTACTGGTCCGATTGGAGAAATTTTAGCAATAATAGAAAGCTGCTTTACTCCTGAGTGACATAGGCTATATTTTATGTACGCGGGCGAAGCCGCTGACAAAAGCTAGTTTGGTATATACTGCTGTGGAGGTCTCCAGAGCAGTATATACCAAACTACGACTTACAGCCTCCTCAGAGATGTGCCCTAACAGGCGTTATAGGTATACATAGAGGGAGTTCCAGGCTGGTATCTTATAAGGACACAGACACAACAAAGTTGCTTACCGCTGTCCCTATGTATATGTATGCTTAGATCTTTAAAAATACGCAACGGATTTTGATGCATTTTTTTTAAAACATAGAGCGAATCAAGAGAATGGTTTGTATGCAATATAATACATGCATGTATTTAATATCACCATTGCACCCGTGCGAAGCTGGGGTGCATCAATAGTTATCATAATCTTAGAAATGGGAATCAAATAAACGAGAACTGTCTGTCTCGCTTTCACAGTTAAACTACTGAAGCGATTATAATGAAATTTGGGATACTTTACATGTGTTCAAATGCCAGTTAATAATAACTCTGAAGTCATCTCATTAGTAATCGGATCTAGCAGACATCGGCATTTCCTGAAATCTGAAGCTGAATGGCCGCCGGCCGCCAAGACAGAAGGCAAACAGTGATCTCACATTAACTTTTGTCAGGTTTCCAAATAATAATTTATCCAATGTTTCAGATTTCAAAAAGGATTGTATGAAAGAATTAGGTGATTGAAGGAACGCAAGCGAACACGTTGGTCTTATTGACAAAAGTGACAGACTTTATGAAACTAAAACCCACCGTGCTCTCGCTCCTGGGTGGTGTGGGTTTAGTCATTTTATAATATGTATTAATATAGTAATAACATCGCATTGGCGTTCAGTTGTAATGATGTTATCTACATAATTAAAAAAAAATGCCTAAAACAGTTTTTGACAGCAGACTCGCCTAGATCCGACGGCCGTACTTTATGTGTACAATGTATTGTTTTTTTTAACCAATGGTTAACAATTCCTACTTCTGAAAATAATAACATTGTCATTTCCGAAATCATTTATTTATTTGGTTTGACACTAGTACAGAGCCAAAAACCAATATTTCCTTCAGGAACACGGGATTACTTAATTTATTTAAAAAAAAACACACCATTTAAGATCAAAAATGTTAGAACAACAGCAAGCTAACTAAAAAAAAAAACGTTCAAACCAATTCGTGCACGTGTGGCAGCAATCTTACGTCAACACAAACAGCCTAATATAGATTTACTACAGACAAGATCCCTAGGCTACGTTAAACAAACTTCTCAGACAATCTTCAGACTACAAACACACACAAACACATTTCAAAGTCTTCCATAAACAGCCGCTGAATTGTAGAACAATCATAAAATAGTGAACTAGGAGATAGAGCGATAGGAATATTTGAATTAGGTGCTTGACGCAATTCTTTTTATTAATTGTAAATAAAATTATTTTCTAACTTCGTACCGCTTTATTTGTTTTACTCACCGCTTAAATTTTCCCTGAACTGTCATGAAAATTTCAAGACCAAAAAAAAAATAGTGAACTAGGAGATAGAGCGATAGGAATATTTGAAGTAGTTGACGCAATTCTTTTTATTAATTGTAAATAAAATTATTTTCTAACTTCGTACCGCTTTATTTGTTTTACTTACCGCTTAAATTTTCCCTAAACTGTCATGAAAATTTCAAGACCAAAATTAGTCAAATTATGTGATCAGAGTTTTAGCGAGACTAACGCATAGTTAAAATAATAGTCTTGCTTTTTCTATAAACGCTAGTTTTTCAACCGAATGGCGCGAAATTAAGCGCGAATGCCGGCGTTCGCTTGGGGATCAAAATATCTAGTGTTATTTTGAGCAGAGTAAGTATACCTAGGTCTGTAGTATGCACATTGAACTGTCTGTAGTAAAAGCTGTCGTTTATCTCTGAAATCGCTCCCATATAAAATGGGCAACAACTAACACAAGTAACCTCCTGCAATGTCTAAATATACTAACTAAACACCCCGACCGCGTCTACACACTATACTGACGTCAAACGGAATCAGAAATAAACTCAGAATACAAGAAACAAGTTCCGAGCAACGAGACAATAAAATATAAAGTGAATTATTTATAGAACTGTCCAAGGAAAAGAAAGATTTTAATCATAGGAGTTGTTACGTAAACCATTTTTGTCGTGAATTTACATTCTGTCTATTATTTAATCACAACGGACAGCTAGAGGATGGATCTACTAAGGAAACCTCAGAAAAAAAAACTACTTTTAATTATTTTTTTCATTGTTTATAGGTTCGCGCTTGACCGCTATCTCACCTGATGGAAAGCGACGATGCGGTCGACGATGGAGCGCGCTTACCTAGAAGTAACCTATTCACTCCTGACTTAAAGATTCCCGGATTGTAGCCATCAGGAAACACAGACTCCGGCAAGGAATTCCACCCTTTGGCTGCACACACAATGAATGTATTCCCAAAACGTTTTTTACGTATATGTGAGATGTCCACCGTGCAAATTCACTTCAAAGTTTTTTAATTTGACTGAGCAGGCCTTCATATTTACGGATACCCTTATGCCCAGCCGACGAGACCCCGACTGCTATTTCCATCCACCGTAGACGTAGGCTTACAGTCGACGAGCAATGTTGACGATGTAAAGTCGACGATTCAGGTAACCATCCAGACTTAGGTCCGGATCCGGTCATATGCGTTTCGAAGAGATATCAGCAAAACCGTGGGGCCCAGCGCCTACTGAGACCAAGGGTTGACTTCCGAAAGGAAATTAAATACAAGGCAAAGAACGAACATAGGGACTCTGCAAAAGGGTCGAAGCCTTACTGGCCCCATGGTCTCTTTCTGAAAGAAAGGCTTGGTTCCAGTGCGAAGAGTAAAAAGTTTGTTTAATCAGCCTGACACTGTTTCCCGATCCGCCCGAAAATGGGATTCGTCATTGGATGAATTTTGTACACCATAAAACAAACATAGGTGCGGTATAGTCAATAATGTTTCATAGGGAAAGATTTGTATTTGCAACTATAAACAAGGAACATGAGCTGTTTAGCTTTGATTCTCTCCATAAACTTCCCTATACAACAGTGCAATTAATTCAGTGCGGAATTTACATGCGTTTGATGCAGTTATGACGTAAGTGTATTGGCAAATAGGTACAGTGAGTACATTACTGACAGCAAATACTGAATACCTCACACACATTTCTGGGGTCCTGGTAGCCGATAGAAGCCAAAGAATAGGGAAAACTCAATGGGAGAATGTTTAGCACTAGAAGCAAGATCACGTCTTACTTTCAAATGAAAATGAATAACATACTATTCTCCAAGTTCTATCTGCAGTGATATCCGAATAATCTTCAAACTTAAGTGACAGTAAGCAAAAGTGGCCAAAAAGTTCTGGAGTCACGACACTGAAGTACGCCGTACCCAAAGTTTGGAGCGTTTATTCCTATAAGGTGGACCAAGAACCTGGCGAGAGTCGTGATGAAAGCGAGAGCCACAGGACTGTTCGCTATGACAACAATTGGAAGAAGCCTATGTCCAATATTGGACGTCTTTCAGCTGAAAAGATGATAACGATCTTCAATCTAAACCGGCTACCAAAGACACATGACATGGCTACTAAAGCTAATTCTTCGGTCTTTTAGCAATGGAAGTATTGTAATCAGAGCCAAAAAGTCATTACATATATGGCCGTGTCTGGAAATCATTGGCTATGCACTTAACAAGGTACAAGGGAGTGAAAGACGTCAACACGTAGGCCTTCATGAAGCCCTGGTACCTTGCCAAAATGCATTTAGTGTTAAATACAAATAAACTAACTAAATCCTTGATAAAGAAGCATCTTACAATTGACAATCAGTTTTATGCAGTTCGGATAAAATTCACAATCGCATTTAGATTTAAAACTGGAAGAGGCTTGATTAGGTAACCTATTAATTTGTTTAAGTGCGGGTTCAATCTATACACATAAATAACATTGAAATACTTATCATCTTATCCGAATAGAATATTATATATTTTTACTGTAAAAACATGAGTTGACAGACATTCTTCATAATTGATATGCGCAAGGTCCAATAATGGTAGATCTACATGATTTGCCATTTATGACGTACAAAACTTCATATTAGGTTTAGAATAAACCATAAAAGATTTGACTCTAGATAATAAACACAGAAAATGCACAGATTAGGTTTTGCAGATCTCAAGTTGTAAAATGTCGTAATTGTATAATTCATTGATTGCGTTCATTTACGAATTCCGATACCTATAGTATAATAGCTTTAAATTTGTTAGTGTAATATGTTTTTATTTGTTATTTTAAAATATTATTTCTAGTTAAACGTATCTTAGAACAAAAATGCAATTGCATTCTATCGGTCTAAATATACGTCTATTTATTTTCCGATTTTCACTGGACTTTCACTAAGGGATAGCTTTACGACTGTGCACCTGTGCAGTTGCATAGGTGCACAGTCGTGTAGCTATGTGCAATTGTGTGCTGTGTTACAAGGAGTAACTTAGATTATTAATTCCTCGCGGGGACGGGACTGAATTCTCGAACTCCTTAATTTATGGGGGAATATTATCTGTAATTCATAGCAAAACGTTTTTTACACGATTATCCCCAAAAAGGAGAACATTAATCTTGAAACTTTACACAGATGAAGTCGCAGGCAACAGGTTTGTATACAAAAGAGGTTACCGTTGTATTATATTAGCCAAAGTCCAAAGCAGCCATAGTATGTAATTTAAAAGAGTAAACTAAAAGCTTTCATTGGCAAGGACATTCTTTCATTGTCAGACAACCCTAATATCTAAGTTTTAATAAAGAGCTTTTGTGAAGTCAAATGGACATTATCCCTTTCAATGAATGGTCACGGGGTAGCTGCCCCTACGTTAACTGTAATTTAAACTTAACTGAATTAGCAAATAACCGTAACAGCCGAAGATATATAAAAGAATCGTGGGGAAACCGGCATGTCCTAAGAATCGAAAAATTTAAAATACATTTGGCATTCACCAACCTGTAAAGGACCCGCGTGGTTTTTTTTATGGTAGGTAAAAATCATCGAATGACAAATCCAACTCTTGGGCGTAGCGGAAAGCAGTGCCAGACTCTTACTGTCTAAACAACCTATCCCGTTCCTTCATTGCCGTGTTCCCAGACCTCCCGGTGTTACACTTTCGCAACAACCCTCGGCCCCGGGAGGCTATAACCCTGTAACCCCTACAGTTTGCTGACAATTCCTTGAGGCGCGCGGGAACAGTGCGCGCCGTACCCGCATGGTGAATTACGGACCATACCCATACAGTCCCAGCAGTGGGAACATTACCAGGCTGATTATGCTTTGCTTTTACAAAGAGCATAATGTTATACGAAAATACACCGTTGGTTTGGCTTTTGCTCCGATATAAATTAAGAAATTACTAAACAGTTTGTTTTTGTTTGATTTTTGAATGAATGTAAAAACCTGTTTACAATGATTCATCATTATCATATTGAGGATCCAGATTGCATAAACAAACAATAATCTTTGTGTACAAAAGTAAATAGAAGTTTATAAAAAAGAAGTTTGTTCGTGTCTCACTAAAACACAAAGACAGTTTTACCAATTTTATAATTTATTATGTTTTTTTTTGTTATAATAGAGTCAGTGTAACATGTTTCTTTCTTCCATTCTATTCTGTCACCCGTCACGCTAACACTAACTCCTTTTTCTTTCATCACTCCTAGTCCTTACACAATCCATCCATCTTTATTTTGGACTCCGTTCGCTTTAAAATAAGTGATATAAAACACAACAAAAATAGGAAAAAAGATGGGAAAATTTAGAATATAATTACATGTATTGAAAGATACAAAAATACTATTGTTATTGCTGTTTACAACTTATATTATCATTAATTATTTTCAAACCTATTTTTTTACGAGTGCACAAGCGCTAAAATTCGCAGAGGCTAACATTAGGCTCGTCGTCAGTAAAATGGACGTACCTTCTGTAGAAAGTAATTTGAGTGGAGGCGGAATGCAGCTTAAATAAATACCAGAAAGTTTGATCAGGTACAAATAAATGGAAACTCATAAAACCATTACAGAAGTCTTAAGTTGAAACGGGTCGAGTTTTTAACGCGACCCGTTTCAACTTAAACTGAAATGTTAAAGGGATGGAGCTATATTAAGTTTCATCCCTGTTTGTCGCTCGAAAGACTCACATTATAACACGATATAGTAAAGCCCTAGGTATAGAAACCAGACACAAATATCTCAATCCAAACCAAGAACGAACAAACATCTCGAAGTATCAATAACATACATACTTGTCCATAACATCGAACAAGTTTGAAAGTAGACATAGGTACGACACAGCGGCGCGGACGCAGGTCGTTGGCGAACAAACTCCGCGTGCAGGTAGCTATGGAAGGTTCGAGACGGTGCGAACGTTGCTTCGTTCCCTTTGTTCGAGAGGACCGAGGTCCTTCGGTATACTGCTTGTATTATGTACCGACAGTTATTGATGTGAAAGATAACAGAAGGTTTATTATATGATTTGAGCCCACAGAAATCTTGCCTTATTATTAAAAGCCCTTCCCAGTTATCCCTTATGATACTAAAAGTTTGTAACGGTATTTCGTTTTTGTTTTTTATGGTAGGAAAAATCATCTAATAAAATCTCGCAGGGTCGGACGTTCCTTTCAGACACTGGTCCAAGACTCCAGTAGACTTCGGACCTGCAGCTGGGCCTCTAAGTTTGCTGACAACTCCCTGACGCCTCCGGGAACAGAACGTTTTAAAAGGTATTAGTACTGCCAATTCCGCATTTGTCTGTACGAGTTTTCATGTGCAGTGACTCAGAGTGGCAATGCCCTAGATCAACAAACCTAGTTCCACATTGCGCACAGCATAGTTAAAAAGGGTCGAGCTTGTAGCCAGGAATAGAGCGCAATCGTTATATTATTATAGAGACTAAACTTATGCCGTGTCACGCTGAGCTTGGTACGGACAGACCAAATCCATCGTACCAATTTTGAATGTGTGTTAATAAAATAAAGAGAAAGACCACGTGTTGAATTAATTCATTAAACCCAAAGAGGACACCGGTGTCCGCATATCTACTGTCTTTTAATTGTGTCTGTATTTACAGTAGTTGAATAGTTAAGATAGATTTATTTTGCTATCCTACAACAATGTCAGTCTTTTAGTTACCGACTAAAACTAAGCTGTGTTCCTTTAATAAGCCTTTGTGGTCTACTGCCATAGTAACTCATTCCTGTCATTCTACACTCTTGTTGACAATATCTTAAAGATCAGAAGACCCAGCGTTGGAAGGCCTAACACAAGGTGCAATAGACCGATGACCTAGTGAGAGTACGTAGAGACACTGCATAAGGGCCGAAGCCAACTGAGGCCCAGGGCCTCTTTTTGAAACGAAGGTTTGGCTCCATTGCGAAAGCCAAATAAGAAATGGGATGGGCTATTTAGTCAGTAAGAGTCCAACATTGTTTTTCGCTCCAGCAAATGGCGGAAATAATGGGTGCGAGACGCACAGTCATTATAGCGATATTTTGAGAAGCAGGAGAAGTCTTTGGAGTCTTTGGTCTTTGAAGGTTGACTGGTAGAGAATGCCTTGTTGCATTAAGTCCGCCTATGTACCACTACTGTGCATGAAGATTAAATAAATAAATAAATAAGTCTTTCTGCTCCTTTCTTCTTCTTAGGAGATGTTTACGGACAGGTGTCTAGGCTGGACAGGTAGCAGCAGCCTTTCAACGTCTTTCAGCTGAAATAATCATGTTGATACTAAAGACCGTCTTCACATCCTTTGTCATAGCAATACACACATACGTGTCTATCCTTAAACACACAAACTGCAAATTCACATTATCTGGGGAGTAGACGAGCTGACTGCACATAGACCACAATATCTCTGGATTTTACATGATCACTGATACCGTTATCTTATCTAGTATTGTTATAGAGATACCGCTTTATGAATTTACATGTGTGGCTGCCGCTCTTATCCTGTGTGCATCTTTGCTGGCTTTGTGGGATGAATAGTGTGACTAGTCTGTGGTCGCTAGTGTGTCTGTGGTCTTGACTTCGGTTGGCAGAGTTTGATAATCCCGAGCTTTGTGTGGTTTTAGTCGGCAAAAGTACAGTACGACCGTCGGATCTTGGCGTGGTTTGGTACAGTACGGACGTACTGAAAGAGCTAGGCTGAAAGAGCTTCTTAGTGAATTCCCAACCCAAAAAGAAATAATGAAATTCGATAGTTCTGCGCCTAATGACTCTACGGTTATGTTCTTGTACTGTACTTTTTTTGACTATTTTATAAATAAGAATCGCAACATTTTACTTCTAGTTGTTGCACATAACCTTTTAGGCTTTTTGATTAATGCATGAGACCCTTTTGGAATTACTCAGTGTACGTTTTGTTTAATTTTAATGTGTGTTTGTTTTGTAATGCAATTTACTTTCTTCTTTCTTTCCGATTGCCGTCTCATCAGCCTTACGAGGCCCAAAGAGAGAACCTGTTTTTACGCACATGTTTCATCATCTTTCCTATTTTCTAATACCCGTGTTTCCCACGAAGCGTCTGCCTTTTACATTACACCTCTACAACACAGTTACTGGGTAACACGATACTTCTTGGTTAGACGGATGGTCAGAATCTCTGGCGGCTGCAAGGAGAAAGCTTCTAGACTTCGTAATCAAAAATTTACAAAACTCAATACACTAGGTACCAGACGCGAGGATTGAACCCGGACCCGCAATCGCATTTTCGTGTGATAAATTCTTGAACAACGAGGCAGACAATCAAATCATGACACGAGAAACAGTATTAATGATAGGGAATCTAATTGCTCAAATAGCTAGCAATCTATTCAAGTGGTTACATATTGTATGGACTTTGGACAGACAAACTAAGAGATACAATTTCTCTATTCCACGGAGATATTTAAAATTCACTTTCCCATCTCAACCTGTGCGACCCTACACAAACAAAACTAGGTATAGTTCATTTTTTAATTCTAGACTACGATTTGACAACTCATATGTCACACTCTAGAAATATGTTCCCAATTTTCTGGAGTTTGATTTATATAAATCTATTCTATAGTTAATCAACCTATTCTATAGTTAGTCTTAATTCAACATTTTTATCAACTTTTTTTTTTAAGTGATGGCGTATTCGAGGTTGTCCTCGAATACGCCATCACTTAAAAAAAAAATGTTGAAAGAACCTGATAATCAGTGTGTAAATTAATCACATCGTTATTTTTAGGGTTCCATAATCAAAGGGTAAAACGGGACTCTATTACTTAGGAGAAATATGTAGGTATGTTGCCGCTATTGGGAACGTGCACGGCAGTAGCGCCATCTTGCAAACGCAGTTTTAGGGGCATATGTCAAAAAATAAATAACAAGAGTTTGTTTATTTTGTACAGATTAAAGTAAATAAAATTAATTTAGAAAGACAATAAATGTTATTTTAGAGGAATTATTTAAAAACTGTTTATAGAAAAATGAACGTTATTATAAAAACTGGTTTTGAGAGTGTAAAACACACAATAAGTTTCCAGCCCCAAACTATGTTAAAAGGAAATAAATTGGTGTTAGCAGGACATGTAAGGAATGTAGAAGAACTGAGAACTAATAGGAATAGTTATTTAATACGAGCCACCATCATTCGTCAAACATCGGTGACCTTAACACCCTATAAAACAAGTTTAAACCTAAGTACTCTCCTAACCTAAAAATATGACTAAACTACTAAACATTTAGTTACATAAAGTATGCCAAACATTTTTTTTCTTTTATAATTAATATTCTATAAAATGTACATAGCGCAAATGAAATAGATTTGATTTATATTGCAATTTTAGGTTACATCTAATCACTTACTTTTTCCTTTTTACAGCAGCCATCCATTAATATCTTTGATCTAATTTCCGGGCCGCTTTAGGAAAAATATAAAATTTGCACTGACTATTTCTGCTGTTATTTTTGCAGCCTACGATACAACAACAATAATGACCCATTATTTTCAAAAATTTCAAAACAACGTTATCAAGTTTGATTGTTTACTGATTGACGTGACGTGACATGACTGAGCCCCTTTTGTTGCACATTTTTGCCGCAGCAAGCGCAGCGATCGTTCTCTTTACCCCTTCCACCCACTTCGCACGTAGCGAATAACAACAATTGCTAAGAAGTCGGTTAAAAACAGTATAAAATACAAATACATATTTAGAGAAGGTTTTTTACACTCGTTCTTGACAGTTTTTTTTTAAAATAAAATATGACCACATGGATGTAAATAATAAAAAAAAACAAATAAAATACCACTTGCAGATTTCTCGCTAATTTTCCATAACATCTTAGCGAGAGAAAATACAATTGATTGCACGGAATATTACATGATTCAAAGTCATATTAGGTACCTACTATGAGTCAGCGAGTGATTTTATGAGCGATTTCTCGAAAACCATAAACGGCTGTGTATTGAATGCAACTCACAGAGCGAGATAGAAAATAGTTTTTTAAATCTCTCTGTCAGCATATTTGCATGTTGCATAGAGCAAATACGAGATGATAGTAGAGGCAATTATGCTTATCAAGTAATTGGTTTTAATTATGATATAGATTTTATAACTAACGACAGGTTTTGTTTGCAATAGCTTCGTGAAACTAATAATATAAAGCCATAACAGCAATATTCCTATAATGTTTACAATCATATTCCGGTCAGCCCGACGCTCGCATTACATATTACCGAGTCCCTGACTCATTGACATATATTTTTACTTTACAAGGGACAATGACCTCTCCAATAGTTCAAAAACTCCCCGCACAACTCAATGAAAAACACAACAACATGATAAGAAGATAAGAAAACAAATTGACATAAATTCAGTGCACAATTCCTTTGTAAACTGCACAGAATTGAACCTCAAACATTCGAATTATGCTAAAATGTACAAACTTCACACATGAGACGTTCATTCATGAATTCCATGACGCAAGTTCTGTGCGTTCGAAAACGTAAATGAAACACGCGATTTAGGACCTATTTCACTTATTATAAGTTATAGAATAACTGTACTTACCTCGTTATTCGTTGTAACACAATGTACACACAATCAGCTGTTCACAATGCGAAAAATTCACACAATATTTTTGTAAATAAAGCAAGCACGTGCGGCCGGCTTGACAGGCAGTTCACATCTGGACAGTTAGTTTCGGTCGCCGTTCGAGTGGAGACGCGGTCGGCCGCGCCTCTAGCCATAACACCGCATTTTTGTAACACAAAAAGAAAATCGCTCCCAAAAATTCCCTTTCGCACTCAAAATGCGCCCTCTCTCCTCAACGTTCCCACTTTGAATGGTATCATGTACGTTAATTATATTGTTTACACACTAGATATAAATGCTTATTTAACTTTAACAATGCAGATAACAGTGGAATTTTACATAATAATTTTTGTTGGTATGCAAACAATGATTTTTTTCTTAAAACTTCAGTGTGGCGGGATAATGACATTGACAAGCCGTCAAGGTTAATTGAAATAGGTCTTATATTGAAATTTCTACCTCATTTCAAACGTTCTAAAAAGGTCAACAATGGACTTAAATAAAAACCCTCTCCGATATTAAAATAAACCACTGGCAGCTAAGAGATGACCAGGCACAACTGACAGCATCCGCTCGCAGATAAGACGCGTATATGAGCATCCCTCAGCTCAACTCCAACCACTTTTATAGGAACCTTTGATTCATTCCGCTGTCTTGTATTCTATGCACTGCTGCCTACCCCTAATTGGCTATTTTATTTTATTTGTGTAACAGAAAGATGTCCTCTTTTCTTTCAAGATAATCATCTACTGTCTGCCCTTGTCCAGTTTATTCAGGGTCGTTGCAACATTGTTCTTTTTCCCGTCTTTTGTCTGTCTATCTTATTATTTATTTCTTATTCTTTCTTAACACTCCATAGATAATATTCATTTCTTTGTCCTTCTACTTCTAAAGGCATTCACTTTTATACTTGTAACCCTTTTAGTAGGGCTTCTTTTTATGGTAGGTAAAAGTTATCCAACGACGAATCCCACCCTTAGGCGGAGCGGGTAACAATGTCAGACTCTTACTGACTAAACTACTTACCCCGTTGCTACGTGCCATATATACCAGGGCCAGAACCTTCCGGCACGAACCCTAGGCCTCAGTTGGCTTCGACGCTTCTGCAGGGTCCCTGCGATTTGCTGACAAATCCATATTTCTTTTACCTCCCTCTCCCTTTCCATCCATCGACACTTATTCTCATATTAACTCTTAGTAACATACGTTTCATCCCTTCTCATCATATGACCATACCAAGACAAACGTTCCTCTTTCTTCTATTCACTTTCTGGCGCCACTTTTGAACTTTCTCAACCTCCCTTACCGTTCTACTTCCCGTCCTCCCCTTTCCTCCTTCCCTCTCCACTTTCCTCCTCTTCACTTTCTCTGTTAATTGCATAATTCTTTTCCATTTTGTTTTCTTTAAATTCTATGCTACAAATTAAGTCATTTATGATTCATTGACAAAGATATAATTATTTTTTGACATTGGCTCTACACTATTGTAGAGTGCAACCTGCAACTGCACTTTTGACCCCGACTGTACTACATTATTATTATTCACACGTATTGTTAGTACATTTAAGGAAAAGGACTATCATTCTAAATTGTGCAATATTTTTATTTATTTGCTCAGACCATAATTTAAGCCATAGCTGAAAATTCCAAATAAGTTTTAACAAACGGCTCTCAAACACGCCAAATTGACTCGAAAAAAATACCAGGCTTTTTTTACCCGAGAAAAATAGCCAGGCTTTGTAATGTTTTTTAGAATGGGAGTTGTGATGAGGCATCTACAATTTTATATAAGAGTATTTTGATGATAACTATAGTCCACGTTTCCACCCGCGTCTTTGGTTACTGCTCCACTCCTAATGACCGTAGCGTGATGTTATATAGCTTGCTAGCCTTCTGCCAACAACTTCGCCCGCATGAAAATAAGTTTCTCTATACAAACTTTGAACACCCGTTTCCTCCCTTTAGGGGGTGAATTTTGGAAAATCCTTTCTTAGTGTTCGCCTACGTAATAAAAGAAAATTTGACGCTCCTAGGTTCAGTAGTTTTGGCTGTGCTTTGATATGTCAGTCAGTCAGTTTATCCTTTTATATATGTATATAGACAGATAACCTTTCTCATAGCTAGCCAACTCTAAAATCTTTCTATTCGAACTAGTAGTACCAGAGATTAGCTCGTTCAACCAAACAGACAATCAAATGCTTAAACGTCATAATATGTATCTATAATTTGAGTAAGTATACCAATAGACAATATGACAGAAAGCATTCAACTGGTCACGTTTCTTTCATATTTGCTTCGACAATCGTATTCCACTAATTAAACACCACGTAATTATGCACTACACACCTACAATTGTACTAGTTTATTAATGACAGGTTAAGATAAAGGCTTCATAATAGGATCATCACGTTTCGATATAAGACTAGTAATCGACATCATAACAGCTGAAGGAGGCCCCAGTGCGAATTGCTGAGAAGGAACGGGGAGGGATGTTTAGTCAGTAAGAGTCTGAAACTGTTTTCCGCTCCGCCCAAGGGCAGGATTTGTCATTAGATGATTTTTTCCCCCCATAAAAAAGGAGGCCTCCGTCAACTGTCTAATTTGGAACCGTGTTCTAGCTTCTGACGTTTTATAAGTGCCCATGTAGGCCTATGTGAAATAAAATATTTAGACTTTGGCTTTTACTTTGTCACGTCAACGACCAGTCCTAAACGACGCGCGCATCCATCGGGATTACCGTAAGTGACCCTCGCCAGGCCATCGGTCCACCTTGTGGTAAATGACAGGCTTTTAATGATTCGTCTTCTAGTAGGCGGTCACCACTCCAGTACCCTTCGTTTCCCTCGACCATCTGTTTTGCCAGCAATATGCCCTGCCCACTGCCAAGATATGGCTACGATACTTCTGGCTATGTCAGTAACTGTACTCGTCGTGTATCGGACAGTACATAAATATTCTACTGTTACTCCTATTGTTTCGCATCGCAACGCATCAGCCTTATAAATTTTTAGACAATAATACAAACCCAAAGGTCCCTAACTAACGACCATACGGCCCAATCCAAATCTGTATGATCGTTGTCTGCAAACCAAAAGTGGGCTGGTAGAGAACTCCTTGTTTAAATAAATAAAAATACAATTTTTTCCTCATATTTTATTCTCCGGTCGTATAAATATTTCATTTCAACAACCGACCTATAATTATATCGCTAGTAATATATATGTCTATGAATTATACATTATTCAGGGGAGATTCGAAATATTTCTGTGTGACAAAAATGTTGCCTACTACCTAGGTTTTTTTTTATGGTAGGTAAAAATCATCGAATGACGAATCCCGCTCTTGGTTAGTACCTAAGATAGCTCCATTTTGTGCATGCATCTTCAGCAATGACTTGTCAGTCGAATTAAGCAAGAAAACATTATTCATTCATGCCCAAAAGAAGTTTATGGTGGCACATAAATACTGCTAACTTCTATTCACAGAATTTCTTATTACATAATAACATTATGAACCATTGCTAAATTATTGTGACGAGCCAAACATCAGGGCCGGATTAAGCGCGGGTCTTGTAGCAAATTCTACCAAAGGGCCCATTAATTTAAGGTAAACATATTGCTTATTTTTAAAAGAGACCACGGGGAATATTTAGCGACAAGTCCATAAACGGTTGCCTATACTACATTTTCTTTATAGAAAACCTGAGTGTATTGAGTATTATTTATTTATTTAGCCTAGAAAGAGGTGACGGGATGATTTGGACGCGCACCCAAACGACTGAGTCGAGACGGCGCGAGAGAAGAAGGTTTTTAAGGACTTGAGGAAGGCCTTTGCCCAGCAGTGGGACACTTAGGGCTTTATAAAAAAAATACAACATAAACTACTAGCTTACTTCTCTACCAGTCAAATAAGGCCGGTCTTAGGCTTAGCTACCAGTCAACTAAGGCCGATGAAGACAGACAACTCAGATGAATAAAAAAAACAAAAGATTTATGAGAAAACCAGGGAAAAATGAATATTTATAAACCAAACCTATAATTTATTTACTTGTTTACATAGTATTCATTATGGTACAGGTTTTATGACTTGTCTCTTGTCTTTTTGCATGTCCACGCGGGGCCCATAGCATAGCCCGGGGGCCCATAGCATTTGCAAATCTTGCTACGTGATTAATGCGGCACTGTACATAATTCATGTATGTATTCACACTGAGGCATCGGCTTCTCCGAAGTGTCTGTAACTTGAGTCTGAATTGTTCGGTCGTTTGACGCGCATCCATTCAGACGATTCAGGGTAATTTTGTGTGGAAAATTTGGAGCTGTTGCTGCCGTTGTATATGTTTTTTTTTTACTGTATAGGTTCGCGCTTGGCAACTATCTCGCTTGACGATAAGCGATGATGTGGTCAATGATGGAGTAGGTACGCTTGTCTAGAAGTAACATATTCTAGAAGTATCCTTCACTCACTCTCACACACTCACTCTTAACTCGCTCTCTATTCTCTTTGTTTAAGTAGGTACTTAAATAAAGAGTCCCTTTGATTAAGTAGGTACTTAAACAAAGAGTCCCTTTGTTGAAATGTTTCCTAATAGGTATTAGGAAACATTTCAACAAAGGGAGGGCCGGGTTTTTTGATCCAAACTACTAGTTTACGGTAGTCTTCGTTATTATAGTTTATAAATAGTTCTAACAGCGATTTCAATCGCTTCTAAAAAATGTATATCCCTATGTGACATCCTGGATTCAATCCTATGTGCTGTTTCAATTCACGGTCTACCCGTATGCCAAATTTCAACCAAATAGTTCAGCCGTTGACGCCGTGTGACTAGTATGATTTCAGTCACAGACTCGCTCACAGTCCTCACATACCTACCTCCTACAAACATTATTTTATTACTTCAAGATAGCAATTTAGATATAAGAGATTAGATCTTAGCTAGGCAAACACATAGTATGATATACTTGTACATATATCTACATATATCGTCTGCTACATTCGTAAAATCAGACGACCAGACTTCTTTATGTAAATACGATGATGATGAAAGATAACAAATAATTTGAGGGATCAGTGAGATTTGCAAATAATGACTTCATTATTTATTCATGGTATCATCATTTCTTCGGTTTTTAGTTCGGTTTGGCAATTAGCAGGAGAATGCTCAAGCTCCATAGAAAAAAAAACCCAGCTCCGGCGGAAATGAAAAGTATTAATGATATATTTATTTAATCAAAGAAAAATAAATTAGAATTAACACTAAGTTCGTATACCATTTGATTAGCATCTTCACTTCAGTTACTTCAGATTTACACTCCATAACTCCAAGATTGTTTCTTCCATTTTATCCTGGCAGACCAAAAGGGAATCCTCATGACTTCATGAGTCATGAAATAGGAATTTAAAAGACAAAGAATCCAATAAATAATTTTAATAACATTCGATTACATAAGTATTATAATAATATTTAACATGATCAAAACTCGTAATTTCGTTTTATACGTAAAGTTTAATAGATCTTAATTATTACTGGTATATTAGGCAGACATTAATATTAAATAACAATGTCTTAAAAGAATATTGTGCATAAAACATGGCGTGGTACAAGAAATAGTATAACTTGTTTAAAACTAGAAGAACTTGACACTATGTTGTGCATTTTCTACAACGTATTCACTTACCTATAATGCTCTTAGTCCCAGAGCTAGTGACACCGTAGTTGTCGCAATAAAATTACAATAGGTATCATTAAAGAAAATTCAATCGTTATAAAGTTTAAATATCTAAAAAAGTTAACTAAATTACGGTAATCGGGTAATCGGATTATATAAATCACTATTTTTACAGTTAATGGCACTAAATTTCTGACAGACATTCTTATGACACTGTATTGTATTGGGGTAAGAAATGTTAGTATAAATTGACTTGTAATTTACAAAATTTAATGAGTAAGAATACCAGAAATTAATGTAATGGTTCAATAATAAGTAATTCGAGTAAAATTATCACTAGCCAAACAATTTCCAAGCATTATTATCGAAATAACTTCTAATTAAAATTCTAATTACGTAATTAATTAATACTTCCCCATGGAAAGCAACAATAACAAACAACAAAACAATTGGCATCACATTTTCTTTATCTAATTATAAAATTCAAATTAAGCCAGAAATTACTTCTAAGTGTAGTAAACGATAACCACTAATAAACTTTAGCAAAAAAAACTTAAGAAAAAATGTACCCATTAGCTAAATGAAAAACGAAATCAAATTATTTAAAATGTAAATCAAAGAAAACAATCACAATTTAAGAAGATGCTTGCTTGCCTACATGCTTTCGACATCACTAGATGGATTATCTTAATGATTTTAAATTGGTGTTTAATTAAAATAAATGGCCCAATTGACATTGGCGCCATCAATTGACAAACAAATTGAAATGATTTTTTAAACGTCAACCAAAAGTATGTTGACACGTTATTGTTATATAAGTAATAGTAATATTATTGTAATAACAACTAAAATATACTTAGATTAAAATTTACCTAATAATGTAAATAGGAAAAATGTGTGTCGTATAATATAATATACTTAATTTTTAATATAAAAAAGAAATTATACTATTCTAAATAAGTTCAAATAAAATTCGAATCAATTCGAATAAAAGTGTACCTAATTTACATAAACCATAGGAAGTTATGATACTAAAAAGTACAGACCTAAAATCTCTAATAAAATAAAAGCTAAATAATTATTTTCTACAAAAATATAACAATTTCATTTAGAAAGATCAACTACTTATCAAAAATTAGAATATAATCGTATGTTTACATACTTAACTAGGGGGTAAATATTCTTAAAATACTATTTATTCGTACAATGTAATGGGAACCATTAATAAGTGAAAATTGGTGCCATTTCGATGAATATATTTAATGTAGCACTAACTCTTATACTTTTCCATCTACCTTTCAAACCTTCGCTTGAAACTCAGAAGCCTGTTGCATCAACCAATCAGATAATTTCAAAAAAATATTTCAGCCAATCATAGACTCGCTCAGCTGCGTTAAACAATCGAACTTGCGTTACGTGACCATCATTGGCTATATTTTAAGCTCCTTTACGTATGTTATGTTTGAAGTAGGGAGTTTAAATACATACTGCTACAAGTGATAATATTATTATACCTTATATTTTATACATGCGTGTGCATGATAGCCATAATAATATAATATCTTAGTAGTGAAACAATGACTAATTTTTTTATCTATATATCCTTGTACGTAAGTATAGTCAGGAATACCTATGCATTGTTTAACAAATCTCAAGCTGGAGTGTACTGAGCACACTTTTGAATATCTTCTGCATTCTCGAATTCCGATTTCGTCGATTCTAAAATTAAATTTCTTTTGACATAAGTGTGCTGAGTGCGAGTTGTTTTTACCGTGATCGTGACGTTTACCGCGTTTGGCTCTCTGGCAATCGGAGCGCCGAATGTCTCAACGCGTCAATCGCATTAGCGTAAAACAAACTCACACTAGGCACTCTTAACTAGTGTCTATTAATGCGATCTTCAGGATTGTGATGTTCGGCGCTTTGATTCGTTCGTTCTAAGCTCTTAACCAATCAGAGCGTTAATTTGCATTAGCCCACAGAATTCAATACAGCCGACAGAGTTAGAATTTGCTTCATGAAAGTGGTGTAGGTGCAAATGCATTTTATGAGACGTATCTTCACCATTGCTTTGGAGTACCTCAATGCTACTCTAATATGTTTGCATTGGCTCACACAACAACAACACAATCCCCTCCCGTACTTTGAACATCGATCCATCATCGATTACACTAAGCTATGCTAATCTCATCCACAGCCTCACGACGCAGCTGGTAGGTCCTGACTGGCTGGATGAGGGAGATCAACATACCAGCCACCACGATCCAACCTCCAGCCAGGTAGAAAGACAGCTCCCAAGAAAGTGTCACGTCGAATATAAAACCTGGAATGAAAAACTTCATTGTATTTATGTACACAGTACATTAGTATTGAAAAATAATTTGCACGGCTGAGCAATGCTACTTAGTGACTCAGCAGCATTGCTCTAGCCTGTGAATGTGGAGGATGTATGATAGAGTCCAGGATGTGCAGAACCGAGCAAATTGGGGTAACTTTGACCCTGGGGTATAACTTTGACACAAGCAATAGTAAAGTAGTAAACACAGTTTCTCATGTTTCTATTGGTTGATAAGCTTTAGTCAAAGTTCAACCCCAGGGCCAAAGTAACCTTACTTTACGGTACCTAATAAGTCTCTCTTGATACTGAAAAAGAGTTGAACAACACATATAAAAAAAAAAAAAATTTGAATGTTCATTATTGTGCTACGCCCTGTGTCTGTACCAATAAATGTTATCTTTTTTTTATTCTTTTTTTGTTTATATCGGTTTACGGTTGACTCAATATTGACATAAAATCCAGGGCCCATGCAAGATTGTTCAGGAGAGTTAAGATAGAACTACACTGGGCACGCATCGGCCTCGTACGCTGAACTGGGCGCGTCGTTCTTCGTACATTTTATATGGAAACTAGACTTGTAGAACTACACTTGATCTATGCCACGCGACACATACATCTACATATAAATCAAGGCATGTTACACGTGTGCAACAGTCTGTTTGACCAGGGTTCTAGGTTCCATTCTAGATTCTCTACTTATTATCATCATCATCATCAGCCTTTATTTAATGTTCCCACTACTGGGACACAGGCCTCCTCTTTAGGAGAGAGAACGGACCACAATCCACCACGCGGGCCCAGTGCGGATTGGTGGATGTCACATGTTTTCGAATACTTACAATGGTTGAAGTTGATACTATCTTACATGAAACCGGTAAGTAATTGAAAAAAAATACTAACATCCTTTTTGGAACCGGTTAAAAATCATTGTTGAGTTGTGTTTGTTTGGCCATAGTTCTAAATGTTAAAAGACCCTTTAATTTACTTTGACTTTTTCTTACCTGATAACGGTGGTCCAATAAGATGTCCTATCCCTTGCGCGAGCAACACTAATCCATAAGCCGAAGTGAAGTCATCCAAAGACACTAGCTTCACCAGCAAACTGGGTGTGAAGGTGTACGATGCTGCGAAAAACAACCCAAATGCCGCAGCCGCAGAGGCTAAAATCCAATAATTGGTGGCTGCAGCCGGAGGGATGGCAGCTACCGAGGCACCGCAAAGGACCAAACATACAGCGTACAGGCCTCCGATGGAAACTTGAGGGAAGTCTCCGATCCAGCCAAGACCGACCTGGAAGAGAAAGAGGAAATGTATACACTCAGACAGAGATACATTAGTACAGGTTACACTAGAACAGTAGTTCTTAAGCTTCTCGATATGATTTAGCTAGGGCTACAGCCTTGCCCCTCCACCCTTTACGTTACCAACGGATATAGTAGACATGCAACGTACTCATACAATGCTCCGACTTGGCCACATACACAGCTGATAAGGCATGTAAAATGCACTGGCGAGCTAGATTCGGTCGTTTTGGTCTTTTATGTTTTTTTTTTTATAATACGCGCCAAATAAGTTGACCCATTTGCTATGATTAAGCGCAGCCGCTAATTTGATTGAGACCCGAAAATCGGTTATAATTCTCGTCTTATAAGTTGAATCATCATGACGTTCCAAATGCGCAGTAATTGATTTTTGGATCTCAATTGAAGCGGCTGTTCAACTGATTTGTCGCGTCTTATACCAGTTTTTTACTCCCCTAAGACTACCAGTTTTACTCTTATAGGATAGGGGTAATTCCCACAGGTTAATAACCGTGGCACTACGTATCAAGAGTTTTAACTATCACCTTGACCTGACCTGCCCAAGAATCAATTCAAAATCCCTAAAAACTTTGTCAGTAAACATTGAACTAAAATAACACGACCACAACAATTTCACGTAAATAATGAAATACATTTAGAAATCCACATCTCAGAATTTGGCACAGGCGACGTCTCCAAACATTTGGAAACGGGATAACTATCTATTTTTGTCCGCTGTTATGTCAAATCACCTCGGGTTTGTGGACCTTGGAGTGAAACCAGACCGAGATCAGTCTCGTGATTGTGCGAGAAAAGACAGAAATGAGCATCAAAAGGAATGATGTACGATATTTGGGACTGCCAAGATGGTCTGCCAAAGGTTTAGTCAGGGCTCTCCAAGCCAAGGCTTCGAGCTCTTAAAGCGATCCAAACTGAACAGTTGAATAGATGGAGCTAAATAGAGTGTATAGCTTGACTTGATATGTGATAGGAAGGCTCATGATACTCGCTCCCTTCGGTGTCCTAATCATAAACTACGATTACTAATATCCAGCCTTTTGAGGGAAGAAGACTGTGAGCGTCAACTTGTGGAATAGGTTTTCTCTTTTATGATAAAAAAGTATATCGGAAAATATGTTAATAGTAACTACTCTATTAGAATAAATCATTAGTTATATCAATAAAAAGTATTTTTTATTTGTGGAAGAGACGAATGAGTTCAACCTTGAATAAAACCCAAACTGTATCTTACGATATTCTTCCTAAAAAGACTAATAGACTTTTAACAGACTTTACCATCAATACATCACTGCCCACCATCAGATGGGATCTCAGTGAAGTACTAGTCTACAACATTCATTGCCATATTTAAAAAAAAAAAACACAATTTTATTAATATTTATTATTAGTATTGATTAGCAATATTCAGGAAACACTGTAGGCATACGTAAAAACATATACATCATTAAATGTAACGTGCCTACATGACTAATGTAAGATGTAGTAAGAACCTGCTCGAATAATTAAAAAATACTTTGGAAAGTTTCTCCAGATCGCTGGCAACTGTCCAGAATCAAGAAATTTATTAGGACACGAGGGGTCTACTACACACGAATTAGGCGGCACGCCAACGAATTAGACACATCACATTATTTTACATGAATCACAAAATTTTGGCAGAATCTTGGAATTTTAATAGAAATACTAGTAATAATCGATTCATTAACTTGTTTGGTTTTCGTTTTTTTACCAATGTTTATAACAACTGTCAATATTGGTAGCACAAAACTTGGCGATCATTCTTTCAGTAATTGTACGTCGAAGGCCAATCATCATCTTTACCATTTCCGAGACATACACATCCACTGTTTAACATCCATCTGCCTACGTGATGTTACAACAAACGGTCTTGTGCGTCTAGCATCCTTCGTTTTGTCGTGAACACCAGGCTACCGGTCCACCTTGTGGGAGACCTTCCAAAGGTGGCGACCACTACAGAACCCTTCAGCCTCATCGACTATGTCGGTGGCACGAGGCTATCTCGGTGAGTCGGTGAACTTAGTTAAATCCTCCTCCTACGCAAGCTAACTCTAAGCATAGGCCTTTCCTTAACCCACTGGTTGCAAAGACAGATAAAATAAAGAAATTGTACATCACTTACCATGCCAATAGTGTTAGTAATCCCAATCAAGCTCAGCATGCCAGCACCTTCGTCTTCACTGTAGCCCTCGTTGAGCATGTGTTCGGCGAGGTAGAAGTAAGGCACGATGAACCAGATGAACAGAAGGATGGTGCCCAAGCAGAGGAGGTTGAAGGTCATGCGCTTGAACAGATTAATGTTGAACATGTCGGCGAGGATGCTGACGCAGTCGTCGTACCATTTCTGGAAGAAATTGTTCAGAGTAGGTATTAGTAATGAAAATTAAATGCGAATCAATACCGGATTAAACCGACGTTGGGTGCGCAGCAAATTCTATAAAGGGGTCCCTAAATCTATATAAATGACAACGAATTTAAAATCCTTTAATTTATTGCAGCTTAAGCAAGCTTGGCTAACATGATGCCACTGGTAGTAGCCTACATTAACTTTATGAAAAATCTAGATGTAGTTAGAATTCATGTGGCACAGTCGCACAGGCACATTTGGCCTGTATATAATGTTCACTCCAGTATGCTACTGATGTGGATTAAAGTGCATTCATAAAGTATATTCGGTGTGAAGCATTTTTCATTACTGTCGCCTACAGTGTAGCAAGATAGTCACGAACAATTACAACGAAAAAGTCTTACCTCTTCCTTCTCATCGATGGTTATCATAGAATTCTTAAATATATCCGGACAAGACGATGCTTTCAGCCTGTATCTCTTTATATTCAACATCGCATTCCTATGGCTTATAGAGTTCAATGGCATCTTCAAGTCCTTCAAGTAATGGTGGTTAACTGACAACTGTTTCTTCAACCAATCCTTCCTGTTTTCCTTACTATCTTGCTTCATTAATTCCTTGTCATCCTTAGTTTCTGAGTGAGCCTTTCTCATAACTTTTTTCTGTGGATTCTTTAGTTCATACTTGTCTGAAGTTTTATTCGTGTTCTCGTACTTTTCTGAATTAGTTCTTTGTATGGGATGTTTTAAGTATTTAACCATGGGAGGGTCATTTGATTCGATACTCGGCTCCTTTGGCAGTGGTTTCTTAGTTCGGTTAATAGCAAATGCTGGATATTTCACCTCGATCCCGTATTCTCTGCTCGCTTTCTTCACTAGGTTGTCTAAAGTTCCCATGGAAAGCTGAAATAAGAAAATTTGAAATCGATTATTAGAATTTGAATCGATCTGAATGAATAAACGGTGGTTGTTTTACAACTAAAATACATACCTTTTCGCTATAAGTCAGATAAGTAGGTAAATTCTCTACAGATTGTGACTTCAGTTTCTCGCGTTTGCACTTCTTAAGCCTCATAATGTCCTGGTGTCGCCTAATACTCTCTGCTTCTTGGCTTATCACCTTTTCAGGAGACACTCCTCTTCTAATTAATCCACCCATACTCTTACCTCTCGTTGGTGCATCAAAATCAAATACGTAAGGATTGGAAATTGAGGCTGAACTGGAATGTCTAGACTTATCTTCTTCTCTTTTGAGTTTTCCCTCATCTCTGCTACTTCTTTGCCTTTTTTGTTCCAGTATCCACCACTCGGGATCTCTCATAACGCATCCACACACACATAGATTTAAAAGTGTTCCAGAAAGCAAGAGAATTGTACCTCGCCATCCATATTCTTCAATGAAATATTGTGTCATAGGTGCGTATACGAATGTTCCGACGCCTGTGCCACAGGCACCTAACCCTACAGCCAAATTCCTTTTCTTTTCAAACCAGTAGGCTATAGATACAACAGCTGTAACATATACAAGCCCGAGACCCAAACCAGCAATAACTCCAAATGTAATCATCATCATTTCTAGGGTTGTAGAAATCGATGCCAATACGAATCCTACCGTTGAAATAAGGCCACCAAGAATTGTCATGCTTCGACAACCATATCTGTCTACAAGAGCACTCATCACCGGCCCAGAGAGTAGTGGAACAGCTATGAATAGACTACCGATCCAAGCAGTTGTCGATTTACTGGCCTCAAATTCTTCTAAAAACTCAATGTAGAGCAGGCCAAAAGAGAAGCTGATTCCATCCGCTATCATGGATATCACGAAAGATGATAGTACAACGACCCATCCCCAGCCTCCATCAGGGATTTTAACTTTATCCTTTTCAGATTTTTCATCATCGTATTTCTTAATGTCGATCTCTCTGTCCGCAGGGTTCTCTGTTATTTTAACATGATTATTCCCTTTCGGCTTGTTTAGTAAAGCGGTAACTTCCTCATTGAGGTTGTTAGGATTTTTCTTCATCTGAATGGTCGGTAGTCGTTCGCGGGTGCTAAATTCAAGGTCAGGGCTTGAGAACGAAGCAGAGCCAACACTAGAAGTATCATCTTCCTCGCCTTTACATATTCCTGATGTAGATTCGGAAAGTAAGGATTCTCTCACAGCACTTTCTCTTACCAGCTCTCTATTCTTTGGAGTCCTGGTAGATCTCAAAATTACTGGTTCCCAATCTTGTTCCATTTTTTAATTTTGTACTAGAAATAATACCTTGAAAAAAATACTGGCAGTTGTGTGTTTTATTGGGGGGTTTATTTAGGGTCTTAATCTCGGGTCCCGGGCTGAGTATCTGCTGGCCTGGCGGGCTGCACTGTTGAGTTTCAGCGTGTTGGGCTTGTTTTGACCCGCCACCATTAAGAACCAGGGTAGGATCGTCTGCTCAGTGACGTCGTCCATGCACGCGTGTTGAAGGCGAGTGGCGCGATGTTGCGCCACAACAAGACAACTTGTTAAACGTGAACCTAATGGTTGTGTTGTTTACGTCTGCGAAGTAAAAAGAAACTTGTTACAACATCACTAGAAAATTAATACTTTATATTTTTTTATGCTATTGCATAAAAAAAAAATATGATTGACATGTAAGTGTATAAATGGAATCAATTAACGTGACAAGTTTCACAATTGTCGTTATTAACAACGACAATTGTGTTGCAAAATTCTGCTGCTCTGAAAAACTCAGACAAAAGTGACATATTGATTGGCTTTTTTATAGTGAGAAAAATATCGAATGGCGAATCCCACCCTTGGGTGGAGCTGGTGAAATGGCGTCAGCGGCTATCGCAACCCAGTGCTGGGCACGCCATAATTATGGTGGTAATGCCCCTCCTTGAGGCGTGGTTGGAAAGAACTCACGGCGTTCTTACTTTCCGCATGACGCAGGTCCTCACCGGACATGGTAAGTTCGGGAGGTACCTGCATCGAATTCGTGCGGAAGAGACGCCCGGGTGTCGCCACTGTGTGGACCGCCCGGAGGATACGGTGGAGCACACGGTCGAGGTTTGCCCCGCTTGGGCAGAGCATCGCCGTGTCCTCGTGGGGGCGATCGGCGGCGGTGATCTCTCGCGCCGGGCCTTGGTCGAGGCCATGGTCCGGAGCGAAGAGGAGTGGCAGGTGGTCACCTCCTTTTGCGAAGCAGTAATGCTAGCAAAGGAGGAAGCCGACCGCTTAAGGCAACGGCGCTCACGCCCGAGACGCCGCCGAGATTCCGATCCCGATTTCCGGCCACCGTAGGCGCGGGCTTGTGGATGGCGAGCAATGGGTAGCTCGCCGTCCAATCGTCTGGTAACCCTCCGGACCAAGCCCAGTCGTCGACGGCGCGCACTGTTCCCGCGCGCCTCAAGGAGTTGTCAGCAAACCGTAGGGACCCTGCAAAAGGGTCGAAGCCAACTGGGGCCATGGGTTCGCGTCTGAAAGGAAGGCTCTGGCCCTGGTGTATATGGCAACGTTGGAATGGGGTAGGTTGTTTAGTCAGTAAGAGTCTGACACTTGTTTCCCGCTCCGCCCAAGGGTGGGACTCGTCATTGGATGATTTTTACCTACCTAAAAAAAAAAAAAAAAAAAAAAAACCCTTGGGTGGAGCGGGAGATAGTTTCAGACTTCTACTGACAAAACGACCCACCTTTCCTTCTTGTCTTAGTTCCAGGGCCAAGGGTCGATGCGAAAGCGGCATATGTACTGGGGTTCCGCTTTCGCATCAACCCTTATCCCCAGAAGGCTTCGACCCTGCTGGGCCCCTACAGTTGCTGACAACTCTTTGAGGCGCGCGGGAACAGTGCGCGCCGTCGACGACTTGGCTCAGTTCGGATGGTTACCGGATGGGCGGACAGCGAGCTAGCCATTCCTCGCCGTCCCTACTAATTATTATACCTCGATCTACTTATATATCAATCCATTTTACGACCTAAACTGAACTGTTAAACGGATGCATCCCTCTTTCTGACTCAAGCGATTGATTATAATACGTCTTGCCTCTTGATAAGTCTCCTGCATGAGTCACTATCTCAGCACTATCCTCTTACACTTTATTCCTGACTGTAACCTATTCTGTATGGGTGAGCAGTGGGGGCCGAGTGGTATTGGCCCCGACTTAAGAGTTGTAAGTCGCGGGTCCAAACCCAGTCAGGCGCATTACTCTGTGTAATTAATTTCATCACCACTGCTCTCAAAACGGTGTTGCTCAAAATTGTGAGGAAACTGGCATGTCCTAGAACCAAAAACTCGAAGACATGTGACATCCACCAATGTTTTGAGCCGCGAGGTGGATTATAGCCCATTCCCTTCCCTAGACAAGAGACCTGTGTCCCAGCTGTGGGATCATTAAAAGTCTGATGATGATGATGATGATGGAGCAAGCTAAAGGTAGAGTCAGAGTTTAATTGTGTCAACTCTGACTCTGCCTTTGAAAAACCATTGTCTTCTTTTAGTTGTTTCAGTACAAAATGTGGTCCGTCCATGAAAGTCCATTCATTATTGTTGTATCATTCACTATAACGCTATAATGTGACCTCATTATAATATAATATATTACAGACAACGGCTATCTGAAGCTAATCTATTTAAGTGAACAGGGGGAGAGGTTTGTTTACGTCTCAGAAGGTTGCTGCGTAATATATATATATAGATATATATGTATATATATATATCTATTTTGCCCTCGGAAATCCTAGAGCGGTGGCGGTGTCTCAAAATTATTCTAGACAGAAGTGTAGACAGAATGACTCAAGAAGACAAATTTTAGAATTCTATTTTTAAATTTTGTTTTTTTTTTGCAGATTTTGTTTTTTCATCTCACTTTCCACTTCAGGTAGGCTCGTTCGAAAACTTTATAGTACGGCTGTCGGATCTTGGTGAGTCTGTAGTTAGGCTTTGCGAAATTTAGCGCTTGAAAACTCGTGCAACAATAAAGGTTCAGTTGACAACGATGCAGAAGAATTTTTTGTTGCCATTTATTTTAGCAAGGAGTTACCTACTGACTAGTTTTTTTAGTAAAATAATTTTGTTGTTCTGGCTTTAGTATTTACTAAAAATTCTAAAAGATAATATTGTGTGTGACACTTTTGGGGGAGCCGTATGTCCAACAGTGGACGTCTTTCGGCTGAAATGATGATGATGATGATCAAAAAATTCTTAAAAAAAATGCAAAATTAGTTCTGTCAATTTATTTCGAAAGTACCCTTTAGTGGCGAAACGATATACCTACTTATATAAAACATACCTAGTTACCTTTTATCAACATTCCACGTGAACGGCTGAGGGTTGATGCGAAAGCGTTACACCGGGGCTCTGGGAATAAGGCAAGGAAGGCACGGGGTAGGTTCTTTAGTCAGTAAGAGTCTGACACTGTTTCCCGCTCCGCCCAAGAGTGGGATTCGTCATTCGATGATTTTTACCTACCATAAAAAAAAAAAAAAAACGTGAACAAAACCGTGGGCAAAATCAATGTTGAAATATTAGTCATTATATGTACCTATAGGCGAGGGATTTTGAAAAGAAAAAAAAAACTTGTTTTTTCTACAAATTCCTTATTTCCTCGAACCACACTTAGGTTGAGTTACCATTGTTTGACTTCTAAGGGCAGTAGGTACTTTGTCTACACAATAGAAAAAGACAAAGCTTTACGTAAAAGCTTTTAAAGACATTTGAAACTCAAACACACAGTGAAGGTAAACAGATTGAATGCTGAACGGACTTGAATGACACTTGGCACTAGCATCAATAGACCATGACCTGAATTAACATACGAATAACTAAAGGATATACTTTTCTTCAGAGATAGCAGTGGTGACCGAGTGGTAACGGTCCTGACTTAGGTACGAGTTTATAGGTCGCGGGTCCAAACCCAACCAGGCGCATTACTTTGAGTAATTTATTTCTTCACCATTCCTCTCAAAACGGTGAAGGAAAACATCGTGAAAAAACCAGCATGTCCTAGAACCAAAAATTCGAATGTGACATCCACCAATTCGCACTGGGCTCGCGTAGTGGATTATGGCCCATTCTTTTCCTAAAGAGGAGGCCTGTGTCCCAGCAGTGGGAACATTAATAAGGCTGATGATGATGATACTTTTCTTCAGGCATTTTAAAGTTGAATAAAATACCAGTTACAGTACGGCCGTCGTATCTTGGCGAGTCTGAGTTAGGCTCTGCGAATTTTAGCGCCTGAAAACTCGTAAAAAAATAAATGGTTTAAACAAATAATTGCTATTTGCAGTTGTTATTGCTGTTAAAAATTGTTATTGGCACTTATTTTTTTACTTTTATTCTTGTACGAGTTTTCAAGCGCAGAGCCTAACTTCAGACTATCAGACTTCACATTTATTTATTTGTCACATTTTCATATTTTAAACATAAAATATTTTTTGCTACATTATTTACATAAGCAACAAAATCACAATGTACAATGTAAACAGTAATTAACAACAACCGCCACCACCTACAGTTTAGCTTGTACACTGAATGCATAGATACTTAGTACTATTCAATACTAATACCCATCCGAGACCCTGACAAGCTAAGCTCATCTGATTTCGATCGGCAGCTATATTGAGCTTTACTCATTAACCTCAAGAAAACGAGAAACGAAATCAAATATTGACACGATGAAGATGTATTTCTTGCACCTACAGACAATTCAAAACGTGCTTTTGACATAAAGATAAGAAAGGTGCCTAAAATAATTCACAGAAAATTATATATCTGAGTATATGTACTGCCGAAGGCTCTACAGAAAAAATGCAAATGGTCGCATCTGTACCAAAACAATTGAAAATAATATATTTTGTAAACGAATAATACATATTTCTAAATATAACACAACGAATTTATACGAGTATATTTAATTAATTTTTTTAATAACCATTCATATGAAATTGAAACGATTTCTTGTGAAAACAAAAATAATAATTTTCACAGGCGCGGGAAAAAACAGCTGACAACAATATTCGACGTTCTAGTTCTTAGTTTAAAATTTACATCCGCAAACGCAAGCCACAAAGTCTGACTAAAAAAAAACTATAGTCTTTACTCACCTGCATAAAACCTTCAAGGATAATAACTGTAGGAAAGACGAGCACTCATAACGGTATCCCCGGTCTATATACGACGGCATGAGACGACGATCGATATGGGGTGGCTAGGGTGGCGCCTCCATAGGTACCACCAGGAGCCATGGCCTCCTTCACCCCTCCCCATACCTACAAACATACGATGATCAAGGGATTTTGTTTAGTAGGTCAGAGCTCTTTGTAAACTAGATATGTCTGGCTGAAGCCTTGTTACGTATCCATGACGTCATATAGAAGTTTATTGCGTTAATGTGCAAGAAGGTAGAATGCTGTTCTAAACAATAAACATGGTTTTTATGCTTATTAGTTATTTATAAGTTCAGTGCGTCATAGCATAGTCATTAGTTGGTTCGGAACAACTGAACACAGAGGAATATTTTAATTAATTAAAAGCCGATGAGCTTTGCTAATGTATTTTATCAGTGATAACATTGCAAAATAAATTTTACTTTTTTTTGTTTGTTTTGGATCTATGAAATTGATTGCTTTGCTGTGAACGTTGTCAGTCATTAAAAGGGACATTGTGAAGGCACTCTACAATTACAAAATTGAGATATATGTATCTGCAAAAAGGTATTTCACTTAAACTTTAATTTAATTTGTACCTAGTTAGGTAATTGACTTTTATACGTTTAAAATTCATAACGTCTCTTTAGCGATGTCCAAATTTAGCTGAAGATTTATCAATTCCGACTTTTTTAATATAAACTGCTTTTCTGGTTCGAATAATTGACATGAACGTTAATGAATTATTATTTATATGAGGTGCCTGTTAAAAAACGTCGAGCAAATACACTAATACAAACTTGAACTCCTCTATTTCTTTAGGTACTGCTTATTGAAACACAAAACAGAAATCTATAACTTTATTCTTCGTCCCATTTAACAAGAAACGCTTTGGTACAAAAACCTTTGACGCAAAAGAAGACAGATCCCTCGAGGGCGATTTACTTAATGGTCTACCAACATACACATCAAACATTGTTATAATGGGGCTTCCAATGGAAAAGTTCTACTTGATAGGACATGACTTTATGAGCCTATTGACGTCTACACAGATAGTAGGTAGGAGTTTTTTCCTGTAAAACATTTAAGACGCAATGCAAATTGTTATTGGATAAAAAATTAAATGAAAATGGTCTGAAGGTCCGCATGTTTTGTTTAATAAATCTTAGTTTATAATAAAGTAAAAGTTAATTTATTTGTATGTCTCTAATATTGTTAGAACCAAGGTGGTGATAATAAAAAATCTCCATTCAAGTATTTCTCAAGCATTATAAAGAAGTTGGAACTCCTTTTGAAATAAATTGAGTTAGCAATGTAAAACGTGAATGCTATTAAAAAATTATCAGGCGCATAACTTTTCGATTTCCGTAATTACGGACACAATTAAAAGATTAGAAAGAAAGACAGTTAAAATAAATGAATCAATAAAAGAATAGTATTATTTGGAATTCGCTATTCTGCATTTTCATTTTGTTATATTTATGTAGGTAACACAGTGGTTAACATCCATTAGAGTACCTAATGACCTCAGTTGTTTACCCTTCCTCATCGGCTTTATCTTCGCCTCGAATTCCCTCGACAATGTACTATTTTATTTTCAACTATGTGCGTGTTACAATGTGTATTGTTGAAGTCTTTCGAAACAGTAAGACAACTTTGTTTCAAAATCTATTGAAGATGTTAATTGAATGGAGTTTTTTTTTTTAATCCTATGGAGGTACCTAACGATTTAAACTCGAAATAAATATTTAAGTACCTATACTAGCGACCCGTCCCAGCTTCGCACGGGTGCAATGGTGATATTAAATATATCATGCATGTTTAATACATATAAACCTTCCTCTTGAATCACTCTATGTATTAAAGAAAAGAAAACCGCATCAAAATCCGTTGCGTAGTTTTAAAGATCTAAGCACACATAGGGACAGACAGAGTAACAACAACTTCTTTAACTTACAAAAATATATATCTAACACCTAATGACCCATGAGCCATGGCCATGACATTTTTATTTCTATTGATTCCCCTAAACTAAAGGTGCATTAGTGAATTTTTTAAATGAAAAGAAATACAATTGCCTAGCATCCATCAAATAAAGGTCAAGGTTTAGAAACTAAAGCCATTGAAATACTAAACACAATATGTAAAAACTGATGGTTATCACCACCAATTTATTAAAGACAAAGCAGCGAAAATTAGAACCGAATTCTACACACACACACATTACATAATTTCGTTTTTAGTATATTTTAACATAGTTAGGTAGATGTAATACACCTAAAAACAAAACGTCAAATAAAACTTTTTAAGGATTTTAATAAAATAAAATGAATTTTGAACGCAGCCAAAAACGTGAACGTATTATTTCCAAAGTGTTACAAGTATGAAAAAGTTTACAAAATTCTAATTTTGCACAAAAATATAATGATTCTAAAAATATGTATTGTTTTAATAAACGTTCTCAATAAAATATATTTTTTAAAGTTTTTAATTTTATAGTTTTCTAATTATTTTTTCAGTAGGAAATTCAGAGTATAATATTAAGAAGAAATTCCTCTTTTAACACTGGCAACATTTGCACGCCGTTCTTTTTCTCTGAGTGTTGGAGACACGTGCGTCGTTTACGGCGAAATCTCTAAAATAATTAAAAATGACTGAAGGAACAGCAACTATTCGTACGCGCAAATTTATGACCAACAGGTAAATGTGGAAATCTTATGGTTTCGAAGTGTTCGGAGCTAAAATCATTGTGAAAAGTGGGTGCCTCGCCATGACAGGTTATGTGTGACAACGTTTTTGATATTTTTGTAGATTGTTGGCGCGCAAGCAGATGGTCTGCGATGTCCTCCACCCAGGCAAGCCGACCGTCAGTAAAACGGAGATCCGCGAGAAGCTGGCGAAGATGTACAAGGTGACACCTGATGTTGTGTTCGTGTTCGGATTCAAGACCAACTTCGGTGGTGGCAAATCAACCGGCTTCGCCCTGATCTACGACACGTTGGACTTGGCAAAGAAGTTCGAACCTAAGCACAGACTAGCCCGCCACGGCCTGTACGAGAAGAAGAGGCCCACACGCAAGCAGCGCAAGGAACGCAAGAACAGGATGAAGAAGGTGCGTGGTACCAAGAAATCGAAGGTAGGCGCGGCTGCCAAGAAGTGATGTGACTTAGGACTAAGTTAATAATAAAACCCAAAAAACACTATTTTATTTGTTTAATTTTGCATCTACAGTGCTGTAAACCAAGTGATATTTTGCATCACATTGTGGTTAGCTTTTATATCAGTGAAGTGGAATCATAATACAGTTCATAAAGAAGTAGCAAAGCTCTCAGTCAAAAGATAATTACAGCGCTGAAAACTTAAAATTAACAAAAGAAAACAAATTATCAGTTCAATAATGAATGTTTATTCAAAGTTCATTGCAAATTTACAGTAGCGAATTACTTGGTACCATATCTAAATACAGTACAGCCATTCTAACTTGGCCGGCCATACTGTACCATTATTTTACTTTCAATAACTGTTATTTACAAAGAGATTCATTTGCCCATTAGATTGACACATATCCATTGACAAAATTAAGTTTTAGTTTCTGCCGACTTTGATATCTGATTGAAAATAAGTAACTAGGCATTTATTGTCACTCAAAGTATGATCTTGCTTTTGATAATACTGATATTTTAAAACCTGATATGCTCTTTCTTGAATGGAGAGTCCAAATTGGAAAAGTTTGGACTGCAAGGTGAAGGAAAGCAAGATCATGAGTAACCATTGTTTCAATTTGTGACGTGAGGTCGTTAAAACCAATTTTTATTGGTTGAGCATCTTCATTGACGGAAGATATTGTTGTTCTATGTCAACGGGTCTTCTTGCTGTCGTAAGTATGTGGGTATTACTCCTGATCGCAGTCTGGGTCGATTGTGAACTCTGCGCTCATGTCGGCATATCATCTTTCTGAAATTATACAGAAATTTGTTAATTTTCTTCTGTTGTTAAATTGTCCCAATGAGTTGCAATGCAACGTCCTAATCTAAGGCCATCGACAATTAGCAGCCCAAGCAATACACAATATGTGTACCTTACATGAAATATAGGATTTTATATAAGGTTAGGCAGTCGTGTGTGGTATTTTTTTTTTTTTGTTAAGTAAAATTCATAGCCTTATTGCACAGGGCACAGCACAATCTCTTACAATGTGTGGATAGCCTGAAGGAAAGTTTAAGTACTTTGTTTATGCCGCACACTCAAAATATACAATAGTACAGAAATAGAATATTGTTAGTTTCACACTTACCTAGTTGAAAATGATTTCCCACATGAGATACAAACATGGGGCTTGGAAGTGCTGTGTTGTGTTGCTAAATGATTTTGAAGCGCCTGTGGAAAGATAACCATTTAGGCAATTTTGATTGACTGATAATAATAATAAAAAAATTGATCTTGATCTCGAGGAATTGGCTTGATGGCAACATAATTAAAGATTTTTCTTGATTACTTAGGATTATTTGCTTTTATATTTTATTGCCACAGAGTAGGAGAAAAATTTCAGTTAGCCTTTCATAAAAAAATATGAAGTTCAATGCTTGTCCACCCATGATAACAAAATGCTTCTGATAACACATTTATAAACTGAGTGGTTTATGTACTTTGAGGATTGAGATAGGGCTGCATTTGTTAGTCTACTTGAGCCCCACTACTGAGCAATGGCCTCCTCCTTTGTGTAGGGCGATATTTGGTAAAGTTCGCTCCATAAACCTGATCTGATTGATCATCACACCTTCCCTTCACAGCGGTCGACTTAGATAGCAACATCCTCCCATGAGCGTTCAAGGAGTGAGGAATTCTTTGCCCATTGTAGAAGTTGCAATATTTTTTTTAACAATCGCCTCTGTAGATAGAAAGTGGCTCAGTAGTAACGAACTAACGATTATGAGTTGTAGGTCGCGGGTTCAAACCTATCCAGTATAAAATACGCAATTATGCGACTTTGTTTAATTTATTTCATCACAACTGCTTTCGAAATGACGAAGGAAAACATTGTGAGGAAACGAGCATGTGCTATAGAATCAACATTTAGAAGATGTTACCACCTCCAAAATACACTGAGCTCGAGTACAGCCCATTCCCTCTCTTAGAGGAGGCTTGAGTCCCAGCAGTGGGAACATTATAAAGCCCGCTCTACACTACTCGAGAAGTTGCTTCGACGAAGTTACTCATTGAAGTTTATCGAAGTACGAAGTATGTGACTACACACTCGTGCAACCTTGCGAGGAGCACTTTGAGTCCTTTGACTCGGGCACAAAAACCGACAGCGACAAGAAGTCTCCCGAAGCGAGGCGAGGTTGCACGAAGCGAAGTGAAGTACCCTTCTACACTAATGTATTCGTTCAACTTCGCGAGTAGTGTAAAGCAGGCTTATGGCTGATTATACTAGGTATGCAACAGATTATAAACGGAAGACGTAGCGTTGGAAGGCCTCCCACAAGGTGGACCGATGACCTGGTTAGGGTTGCTGGAAGCCGATGGATGCAAGACGCACAGGACCGGTCTTTGTGGCGGCGCTTGGGGGAGGCCTATGTCCAGCAGTGGACGTCTTTCAGCTGAAATGATGATGACAGATTATAAATAAATTTATACCTCTTTGAATCTAAAGCCTTTATCGCATATCTGGCAATGGTAAGCTGGCGGCAGGTGCCTCCGCCTGTGTGACGCGAGGTTCGAGGAGTTGAGGAAGGTGGCCGGGCACTGCGGACAGGCCAGCGTCCGCACGCCACTGTGAGCACGCTCGTGGACAAGCAACGCGTACTTCGTGCGCGCACGGTAAGGGCAGTGAGAGCACGGGTATTGGAGCTCTCCGGTGTGTATGAGCCTTAAATTGAGTATTTGTGAGAGTTAATTAAGTACATATTATTTTATTTATTTAGCTGACCTGTGTCTACTTCGATGGAATTATTTTTTTTTATTTCGCCCAATATATTATTTTTCAACTGGTAAAATGTCGGTAAAATTTTCAAAATCGGTTCAGTAGTTCCAGAGATTACTACTTACAAATTTACTAACTTAACCACTTTAAATATTAGTGCAAATTATTGCAAGTTTCTGCCAGTGTAAAACTTTTACCGATAAAAAGACGTGAAACGTCGCATTCGAATTAATGAGGATGTATTTGTTTAATCAGGTAAATTACGATCGTCTTATTTTAGAGACACTAAAGTCCGCTATCAGCTCTTGTAGTACTTGGACCAATATTAGCACCAGTGAATGCACAGGGCCTTATCTTAGGATAGGAAGAGTTTTTCGTTACCTATGTCTCTTCAATCTGGTTATAGACTTCAATGCAAGTCCGCACGTCTCACATACAAAGAACTTGGTCCGCCTGCTGCGACATGATGGTAAACTCTCATGGTCCGTGAACTCTTCCTGAAAATATATAATAGTTAATAGTACCTACCGCTGGAAGTTGAAACACTAGAGCCCGTATATAAGGGAAAGGGGCAAGTTCATTCCAGCGTGAGCATAAGAACAAGCTTGAGCCCCGCCCCTCGGGTGGTTTGGGCCCAGGCGCAGGCATAACAGGGGCCAGGACCCAGTTGAATATTAATGCTGGATAAGTAAATATTATAACCATATGGGAACTCCAGTTTGTGGATGGTGAGCAATGGGTAGCCCGTCGTCTAATCGTCTGGTAACCGTCTGGACCAAGACCAGTCGTTGGCGGCGCGCACTGTTCCCGCGCGCTTCGAAGAGTTGTCAGTAAACCATAGGGACCCTGCAGAAGGGTCGAAGCCAACTGGAAGCAAGGGTCCGCGTCTGAAAGGAAGGCTCTGGCCCTGGTATATATGGCAACGTAGGGATGGGATAGGTTGTTTAGTCATTAAGAGTCTGACACTGTCTCCCGCTCCACCCAAGGGCGGGATTCGTCATTGGATGATTTTTACCTACAATAAAAAAAACACTATATGGGACCCCAGTGCTCATCGGGTTTTTGGGGAATGCAAACGGCTAGTCGAGTCTTCATGTGTTCAGGTAGAAGAAATTTCATAACCGAATCTTTAAAAACTTTATTAGAATGATTTCTGTATTCGAAGGATAACCAGCAGAACTTTACTGATTATTAAGCCGCTATCTCATGAACCATAATAGGTAAACGGATGAAATTTCATCATCATCATTTCAGCCAAGAGATGTCCACTGTTGGACAAAGGCCTCCCCAAGTGGCGCTATAATGACTGATCCTGTGCGTCTCGCGTCCTTCGGATTCCCGCGACCCTCACCAGGCCTTTAACCCAGCATCGTTACTCCAGAACCTCGTCCCCATTGATCCCCATCGTATGTAGGTATCATCATCATCAGCCCCTTTAATTTTGTTTGTCAGTTTGGGCCCAGTGCGGATTGGTGGATGTCACATGTCTTCGAATTTTTGGTTCTTGGACATGCCAGTATGTAGGTATAAATAATAAATAATAGAGAACATTGTTAGAAAGAATACCTGGCTATGAAAAGTCTGTCGACATTTAGCACAAGCCCATTCCCTTGTGACCGTCGCGTCTCGCTTCACAAAGTAGCCTCCATGGTGATTGCTCTCTTTTTTATCACTGTCCGGTGTTATACAAGTCACTGAAAAGGTTTTATTCACAGTTTAATTTATTCTAATTCATAGTTATGCCATTTATAAAATACTAGCTTTTTGCCAGCGGCTTCGCCCGCGTACATAAAATATAGCCTATGTCACTCAGGAGTAAAGCAGCTTTCTATTGTTGCTAAAATTTTTCCAATTGGACCAGTAGTTCCAGAGATTACCTCCTGCAAACAAAATAACAAATTTTACCTCTTTATTACGAGTATATTAGTGTAGATAGTGTAGATATCTGTAATCTGTACATATATGACAAAACAAAAAATTTCACCACGGGGGGTCCAGAATCATGTACTGGATCAGTGGTATTCATTTGTGCGACGATATCAATGACACATTGTATATGTGAATGGATGGAGAGAAAGAAGCAGGCCACAGAAAAGATGGATAATCTTAATAAGTATATCTGTAAACATAAAATCTATACCCATTTCTAGTTCCTGCTGCAACCTCCATTGTGTGACCTCTGCAGTTTGCCTCAGTAGCTCAGCGTTCCTTAGCACTACTTCACAAGATCTGCAAATGTACTGCGGCTTGCCATCATTTTTTGTCACCTTGAAACATAAATAATTTAGGTCATTACATGAATTTAGAAAAATATCTGTCTTCAAGTCAATTTATTTTTTAGTAAATAATACATTAAAATATGAGAACTGAAAAAAAGAAAGAAAGTAAAAGAGTTTATAGTTTAGTGAAGGCCTATGGTAATGGCCCCGACTTATGAGTTGTAGGCTGTGTTACTTCATGTCATTTATTTAATCACCACTGCTCTCAAAACGGTGAAGAAAAACAGGAAGACAATGGATGTCCACCAATCCGTACTAAGTCCTTATGGAGGATTATGGCCCATTTGCCATCCTCTCAAAAGGCCTGAGTATTCTAAGTGAGAATATGGAGTTACTTGCCACATAGTCTCCATAGGAAATAAACAATTGGGACCATGTGTTACTGACATTTTATGCCTATGTGAAAGAATAAACATTTCAATGTTTTCATTTTATTTTGTGTTTAAATTGCTTATGTTAAAATGTTAGTACCTGTATGTGTAATATTTGTTGAATCCCAGCATTAATATCAAAGTCATGCTTATCGAATATGTTCCGATGTCCAGGTTTGAGGCATAGTCTACAAGTTTTTTTATTGTCTCCATGTTGCAGTACCTTTTTTAGAGATCTGAAATATATTTTTTTTATGACATTATTCGTAACTTTTGAAAACTCCTAGGGACTAGACCTGACTAACTGAATAATATTTTCTAAATAATAATTAATATTTTTCTCCTTTCGTTTAATCCAAACCATCTATCTGTTTTGTTTTGTGTAAATTGCATTCTGCAATAAGACCCCTTTTGTATACTTACTTAGTTTTGTAAATTTAATATTTATTCTATCCACATTATGAGCTGTACAATAAAGTTTGATATTTGGCAAGTGGGTCGCCTAGGGCCAATTTTTTTTATTAGTAGTACACAGACAATAGTAGTAGTAGTAGTAGTACAGGATGTAGCGTAAAATATATATATTTTTTAAGTATTGTAAATTGTAAACCAGATTTACAGCTTGGAGCATTTCTCTATGTAGCAGTGAGGACCATTTTCGTAGTTAGTATTACTATTAAGATGTGGTGTAAATAAGTTCTTAGTAATCCAATTATACACTAAAAATTTAAAAACAAGTCCATTAATCTGAAATTACTTGAGTAATAAATTCATGACAACTTGGATAGGTCAATATCAGATGAAGAATCAGCATGAGAAGAGTCACGATAAGCCACTGCAGGGTACAACAAATATTGACCATTGTCAATATTTGTTGTACCCTGCAGTGGCTTAGCTGTCAACATGCTCATAGAAACAGAATCCTGGATTGGATTTCTTTGCTGATGAACGGAAGATAATATTATTACAATGTTTGCATGTTTGTGAGAAATAGACTAAGAAAGATTAACATATTTTAGCTACTTTGCTGTAACCAAATAAATAAATAATTTGTTGCTATAATAAAAAGAGGAGCGATTTTAAACTCAAAAACTACTGGACCGAGTTTAACCTTCTTTCACCAGTAGAATGCTACTATATGACATAGGCTGTATATTTCCTACTATCACGCGGGTAAGGCGCTGGCAGAAGCCAGTTAGCTATTAGCTACTATATCACATAAAATATATCATATTCTCCACCTACGAGACTGCTCTATAAATTTGCTCCGTGTTATTAGCTCTAAGCCATCGTATCTTTTCAAACTCGCTCTTGCTTAACTTTACGGACAAAAGTTTTTGGACCAATATTGTAGAGGCCATTTATTTAGTTTTATAAGTTTTACAAAGTTATTCTCTAAATAAAATAATAATACACAATCATCCACTTTGAAACTACAAAATAAACATTGCAATCCAACTCGCTTATTTGACAGCATTGCAGTTTCAAATTTGACATTGACATTATTGACAAACAAACTAGTGGTAGAAAAAACAAAACCACAACCAACTCACTAAAGATAAACTCTAACGTATCGATTATGGCAGTGATCGAATTGAGACATGTCAGAACTTGCATTATTTTTTCTTTTTGCCTGTAGACCAATAATAAATCTTGGTTTTTCTACCTGAGATGAAGTCTTGATAGACCAGGTATGTTTTGTAGTTTTAGGTAAAGCGGAGTATTCGTGATGACAGGTGCTGGGCAGAATAGAATGAAAAAACAAACTTATTGCGCCGGCCGACCTCAAATACCAAAGAAAAACAACAGGAAGATGATGATGATGATGACTTCGGTACATATCAGTTGATAGCGAATAAGTGAAGATATTTTACGAGTATTACCGTTGCTGAATCGACTAAAAACACTGATCTCTCAAAATGCCATTGTTACATCTCTGTCAAATTTTATTTTACTCTATGCCTCTCAGTGTAATTTTTGGCGGGATTTTTTCGAGTGTTCGGTCAGTGGCTTTTCGAATTATTCACAAACTGGTTCGTAAAGAATACTGTGATATGGAATTGGAGCAGTTTTGTATCTCTAAGTGTCTACACACAGCTGGACAATACGTGGAATCGGTGAAACAGGCGCAATTTTTGTATCTATCAAATGAACCTGAGTATTTTGACTACCACAGCAAAGCTTACTGAGAAGGCTTACATCGGATACTATTGTTAATAAAATTGCTACCAAATACTGTAAAAACATTAGAATGTGTGTTGTGAGTGTTGTGTACCTAGTGACTGAAAATTTAAAACCAACCTCGTGAAACCAAGATACATCACTAGCAGGTAGGTAGGTAGTTTTTCCGTTTGTCCACTTTTCAAACGATAAGACTGGATAATATCGTCGTTATCAGTAAGTCACTTTCGAGAATATTTTAAACTAGCAACCCGCTCCAGCTTCGCACGGGTACAGACAGATATCGACAGGGCCCACAATGCTTCAAAACTATTGTATGTATATCCTTATGTACCTATCACATAAGTTTACATTGTGGAATACAATAAATATATTGGGTATTGAGTTCTATTAAGTAACAATAGATTATTCTAGTGGCGATAAATACTGCAAATAACTATATCCGACTGGATATAGTTATTTGAGGAATTTGAAGATGACTGACTAGTCATCTTCGTCACACCAGCTTGATGCGTTTCAGTTTGTCGTCACAAGCGTACATTCGAAAAAAGACACATACGTAAAATTTATAACACCTCTATTTTCCATGGGGGGTTAAAAATTAAAAATATACATGTACTTATGTCATATAAATAATAGAAAAACATTTTTTTGTTAATATTTTACTTTTATTTATCTATAACTTCAAACAAAATTACAAAGCTGAACTTAATGCTTCATCTGAGGTCCAATTGAGACATTTCTAAAATAAGTTTAAAACTTAAAATTAATCACCGTTGGCTAATCGAACTGTTCCCTATCCTTCTCGTTATTACTTGATAATAATATAACATTATTTAATCAAATATTAATTAAGGTTTTATTGGACTGACTAATTAAAACTGATATTTATCCTTATGTTAAGGGCCAATGCATGCCATGTTTTTTAAACGCACCGTGAACTCGCGTTTTTAGCGATATGAAATAGACGCAGCCTGTAGACTTTTGGGATTTTTTAGGATGAAAACAGGCCACACCACGACCTAGGATTACCTACAACCCAAATCCTTGACCATACATCTCATAAATTGTTGGACAATATTTTTGCGCCATCTTCTCATATGGTGAATCCTTTTCTATTTTCATGTTGTAGGTTAATTTATTCCAAAAATGGTGTGTGTAGGCATCTTTAGAATTTTTCTCTCCAGCTGTGAAGTATTTGTGCTTTAAGGAATAATGTAGCGGGAAGAAATACTCTGGGCTATACACTTCGAGTCCTGAAAAAAAAAGTCAGTGTTTAAATTTTTCTTACATCTTTTTTTTTAAATTGAGAATTTCAACGATTTTTAATACCCTAGAAGCTGGGCCGGGTCGTTATCATTGATAATTTCGAGAATGCTCTCAATTCCTTATTGATCCCATCTTCAGAAATGGGATTTGTTAGGAATGGGACCAATCTGGAAGTATATCTTTAAAAAAAAAGAAACTACCATCAGTTCAAAAACGATAGATCTTAAATAATTTTTAATGCGAAAATTAGATTCGAAATGTTACATTATGTGAACTCCGGGTTTATTAGATGTGAACGATTCAAAGCGCTCGAAGTTTTCAATCCGCAACAGAAACAGTGTTATGGGAACCGCCATTGCAGTCAGGGAAACCGGATTATTCCCTGCGAAATGCCGCTACTTAAACTTTAGCGGTGTGCATGTAGTCGTGTCTATGAAGATAAAAGGGGAGGTAGGGCGCAGCTCCCCGCGACGGGTACCCCGCAAAGTGAGCAGAGGCGGAGCACTTTTGTATAAAATCGCGCGGGCAACCCCGTAATGCAGTTTTGGCCCTAAGTGGAACGAAGGGGAGCTGAGCGGACTTTTGAATAAAACAAATAAACACGTGACTCCAATCCCGGTCAGAAGAGAATAGAGCGGGCTGTGGAGCCGAGAGGAAACCAAGTAGCGGACGGTAGCCAACTCTACTTCGCCCCGACTTCAAAGGAAACACTCAGGTATTTTTCACAGCTCTACTTGCACGTCAGTGGAAGCGCACCTTAAAACAGGGCTTTTTCCCTGTTAGGACCCAAATTCTTCACCATACATCTCGTATATTGTTGGACAATATTTTTTAGCCAACTTCTCATATGGAGAATCTCTCATTATTTTCCTATCGTATGTTAATCTGTTCCATAAATGGTGAGTGTAAGCGTTTTCGACATTCCTCAATTCTCCATGTTCGAAATATTTGTTGTTTTTGGAATAATGTAGCGGGTAGAAATAAATTTTGCTGTAAACCTTGAGTCCTGAAAATAGATCCAACGTTTAGATTTATAAGAATGAATTCTATTATCAGTCAGTGGGTGTAAATCGAATGACAATGAATATTATGATGACATGAAGCTGATCTGATGATTGAATCGCGAGGTAGCCATAACTCTGTAATTACGTCGTCGTTGTCTGTATTCACGTCGAGTTTTGGCTCGTGTGAATCGTCTTGACGAGTTTTAATTATATAACTACAGCACACCGCTATAAAAGTTTGTTATGAAAAAAAATATTTTCATTGAAAACTTGTTAATGATAGTGTTATGATCCAACCTTGACAAGTTTTAGACGACCACTTTGCCAGCTTTTTTGTCGTGCACATTTTACGAAGAACTCTCGTTATAGCGCCGGGTCCATTATGTACCCAAATGTCCGGTCTATACGTTGTTTTGAGTTCACTGGAAATTAAAAAGATATAGTTAGAGATTTCCTGGATTTGTTTTACATACTTGACTTATTTATATAGGTTTATATACATAGGTTTATATTGTGTACTTGATTCTACCCTAGATTGTTTTTCTGTGTTATTCAAAGGTTTGCTGGGAGAAAATTCATTGTTAAGCTCGCTTTTGTACTATAGTACCTACACAGTAGTTGAGAGCTTTGGTGGCCAAGTGGTAACGGCCCGACTTACGAGTTGTAGGTCGGGGGTTCAAACCCCGCCAGGCATTACTTTGTGTAATTTATTTCATCACCACTGCTCTCAATACGGTAAAGGAAAACATCGTGAGGAAACCGACATGTCCTAGAAACATTAATTCGAAGACATGTCCTCCAAACCGCACTGGGCCCGCGTGGTGGATTATGGCCCATTTTCTCTCCTAGAGAGGAGGCCTGTCTTCCAGCAGTGAGAACATACAGGAACAATAAGGCTGATGATGATGATGACACAGTAGATAGTCAATGTACGAGTATATAATTGACTAACTACTGTATATTATTAAATGTTTCGTGTACAATAAAGAAGAAGAAGGAGGGTAGACGAAAAGATTTCCGACCTTGTTTGTGAAAATTGTCCCCATTGGTCCACTATCCAGGTATCTCACTTCTGATCCTTATGTACTACCAACTCTTAGCGTGATCCATTCGAAGGTCTAATCTAAACTCTTAAAGAGATTATAGCTTCAAACCTTTTTACCGCTCACAGGCCTAACATAATAAATAACAGGAGTTGCCCCTAACAATATTTAGTTGAGTAAGGTGTTTTTAGTTCAAACAACTCCAATGTCCGACTGGCGTTTAATGAACGGACTAGGCGCCCAATTGGATGGGTAATTTAACCAGATGGCTGCGACGTATATAAAAGGACTTTCACTGACTCATCAACACCCAGCCCGAACCCTTGAACCTAGAACGCTGATATTTTTCACCGAGGGTCTTTTTCTAATTTATACAAAGGATAAGATTTTTCATAATTCACCCCCTAAGGGAATGATTCAACTCTGGTAGAGGCTAGTGTACCTATGATACAGAAAACAAAAGTGATAAAGCAAAAATCAATGTTAAATAAATAATTGTATTATTTGATAATAATAATAATTGTATTAGTATTGTGTGGTCGTAATATTTATCAATACGTACTTCATGACTGCCTCGACAAGCTTTCTGCCTAGTTGATCCGTAGAAATAGCGATGGCCGCAGCATTTACGAAACTACTGTCTTGCTTCGCTACCCAGTTATTTCCCAGAGGCGTCAAGGACTTGACAACCAGCATATCCGTGTCCAGATACACTCCTCCCCACTTGTACAAAGTCAAATACCGCAGGATATCGGAAGTGTGTTCCAACGGAAAGTGGCTTTTATTAAAAGGTGCACTCGCCACCATAGCTTCCAAGGGAGTATTTCTAGCGTATTCACCTATATGTATTCTAGCGAATTTGATATTTGCGAAGCGTCGTAATTTCGCGATGGAACTTCTTTGGTATACGGCTTCACTAACGGGTGCACTGAACATAACATAAACTTGTCTCCTTGGGTGAGCTCTCGACGCAGACTCGATGGCACAAGCTTGGCGGGAGTTGAGTCCTCCCCGACACGACGTCTCATGGAAGAATATTGAGTTAGGTGTCGGTAGAAAGTTCTTGTCTTCAGCCGATGGCAGTGCATCGTTCTCATTTACGTAATGACATACAATATTATCATCTACCAAGTTAATATACATGATTGGAGGCTGCATTTGCGGGTTCATGTAGATAACACCACCAATAAATAGTAACAAAGATGTAAATACCACCACATATTTTCTTAATAGGTTAAAATTATTCTGTTTTGTTAATATCGAGTACATATCGAAGTTTTTTCTGCAACATATTGACAAGTAAAAGGCAAAATCGAAAAGATTTTACGACACATTACACTTTGAAACAAAGCAACACTTAAGTTTTTATTGCAACATCAATTTTCTAATTGGTTTTGACTTTTGACTAATGCTTGTATTACACTAGCCTTTAAATGTTTTTTTTTTATTGATAATAGGTTTGCGCTTAACCGCTATCTCACCTGATGGAAAGCGACGATGCGGTCGACGATGGAGCGCGCTTACCTAGAAGTAACCTATTCACTCTTGACTTAAAGATTCCCGGGTTGTAGCCATCAGGAAACACAGACTCCGGCAAGGAATTCCACTCCTTGGCTGTACGCACAATGAAAGTGTTGCCAAAACGTTTTGTACGTAAATGAGGGATGTCCGGTGGCGCATTACCGTACGTCTGGTGGTCCGAACGGGCTAGGCGAAATTAAGTTAAATAATTTCGACGCACACTCCCCGAAATGCAACCGGTAGAAAACCGACAGGCTTGCAACTCTGCGTCGATGCTCAAGACTTTGAAGCCTCGACTCGACGATTGCATCATTGCCAATGCTCCTCCGCCTTTTACTTTTTAATTCCAAAATGTCCATAGGCGTTTCGTAACTAGTATTTGAAAGCTTGATCTTGTTAGAAAATACCATCACGTCTATTATCTTCAGGTCCTTATTACTAAAGTTTTCGAAAGTTGTATGAAAAAAATGCACAGATTACGATATTCAAGTTTAAAATTGATGGTTTTTCTTTTGTCTTCGTATCATTTAAGATCTGCAAATCGGTAGTAGTAGTTACCTAGTCTAAGTGTAGTGTAGTGTTGTGTGAGTTGTAAACTTTATTTTAATATTCGAGCTCTCTGATCTCCATTCACTTAGGTTAGATGAGATAGTAAGATACATAATTTTGACCTGCTAATGACAACATAAACAAAAACAGAAATAAAAAATCTCGGTATAGACCTATGTTGGATCCAAATTGTTCACCGTATACCTCGTATATTGTTGGACAATATTTTTGAGCCATTTTTGCATATGGAGAATCTTTCTCTATTTTCTTATTAAAGCTTAATTTGTTCCATAAATGGTGAGTGTAAGCGTTTTCAACATTTTTCAAATTCCCAGCTTTGAAATATTTCTCGTTTTTTAAGTAATGTATCGGGTAGAAATACTCGGGGTTGTACACTTCGATTCCTGAAAACAAATTGAATGTTTAGTTCGTCACGGTGTAGTGATATGCACTGACGTAGCTGCCGAAGAGCTAGGTGGGGCAGTGCCCCCAGGCTTAGCGGCTCTGGGGTTCCAAACCTAATTGACAAATCCTTTATTGAAATAGTAAAAAAATCATAAATCTTTGAAATCAAATAGGTTGAAAACTAAATATGGCTGGCTACTCTTCGTAGTCAGTAAAATTCGAACACTTAGTTCCTCCCGTCAAGTCCAAAGCAAGAGAAGTTATTGTTTTCCCATGTAAAAAAGAGGCCCCGTTTTATTTATTTATTTAATCTTCATGTAAGGTAGTGGTACATAGGCGGACTTAATGCAACAAGGCATTCTCTATCATTCAACCAAAGTTTAAAAAAATCAACACTGTGGTAATCTTACCACAGTGTTGATTTTTTTTAACTTTGGTGCACATCTGTGCATAATAAATAAATACAAGGTAGGTAATAGATATATTTAAAATGTAATGTAGTATCATTTAAACAAGTTCCTTATAAAGGATGATTCACGCTACACCGTGTCTCGACCGGGCCGTGCCCCGGCTGGGGCACGGTCTAACATTAATGATATACTTTTGTATGAAGTAATTCATGCCTGACCGTGGCTCGGCCGTGCCCTTACCGTGTACCGCCGGGACTCGGCCGGGGCACGGCGTTGTAATGTCGGTGGGTATTGTTTCCCGGCTCCGGCACGGTCCGGCCCCGACACGTCGTAACATGAACGTAGGCGCCCGGGCACCCGCAGAGCAGTCAACGTCAAATCTTAGTGAGGTCTGCTGCTCAACAGCAAAATGGACGATGAAAAATTATTAGAATGTGTACGTTTCTCGCTTTCTCCAGGTTGGATGTACACCCCATCTTTTAGTACTTTCGCTTCGTTTTTCTAATACTTCATCATCGATGGCAATTGCAATAGCTGCCAATTCGAATTGTGGAAATTGCATAATCACTTAAGCGTAAAGTCTATCGACAGATGAGATCATTAGCTTACAAAAACTGATATAGTCGTGCAAACACGTACGTGCGTACACCCAAACAGCCCGGTGTAACATGAATCACTATCTCGGCCGGGGCACGGCGGACGTGTCCCGGCCGAGGCTCGGCCCGGTCGCGACACGGTGTACCGTGAATCATCCTTAATAATAAAATACGTACATAAGTATTAAGCTTAAATTATAAACTAATAAATACAATGATAAATATCAAATCAGTATAATAAAGACAACTTAAAATATGACAACTATGACGAAGACCGAACTAAAGTTGAGAGGGCTTCAACTAGAAGTTTCGAATTTTACGCTCGAAGGAAAATTTACTTTCAGCTTTTTTGACGTCAAGGGGATGCTTATTCCAGAGTTTTATGAAAGAGACAGCGTAAGAATTAGCCATAAACCCAGTATGGTGAGAAGAAGGGATATAAAGAAGCATATTCGTAGTTTTTTTGTGTTTGGTCACTGTGCGGGTCTATCCTATGCGGTAAAAGACATTATGACCACGGTGCACGTGCCGAAACGCCAGAGTTAATTCACTGCCACAACTCGTAGACTCTAGTGACAGTTTTTTTATGTGGCACGATGGAGAAATTGGCAATGTGGCTGTTGAGTGAATACAGCACGCGTTATGAGCAATTTTTGAACTCATTTTCTCACTCTGAAGTTAGACTTTGCGAACTTAAGCGCTTGTGCATTCTTACTAAAATAAAGATAAAAAATAATGACAATATAGTTTTTAACAGCAATAATAACTGCTAATTGCATTTATTTGTTTAAACCATTTATTTTTTTACGACTAAATTTGTGTCCGTTACCCAGGCCAGATGTTGTCGACAATGGTCATTTGAATCTTATAGATAATTAGTTGTGCGGCTTCTGTAATTGTTGCGCACATTTTTAAATTTGTTGCGGTTATAGTTTTTTAATTATTTCACAAAAACATTTCCTGCTGCGGTAACGTTACGCCAGCCAGACCTCAGTGGCGGTCCCTTCATACAAGCCCAAAAGCCCGGCATGCCTTACTAAAATGCTCGATGAGAGATGAGAATCAATATCAAACCCGAACAATTTAAAAGTTCGCACGCTTAATTCTTATCAAAATAACACAAAGTATCTACTTAGGCCCGCCCGCTGCATTACACATCGCGATTGTTCGCGCGCTTCGCTTACACTCGGCACTGTATGTAGCTATCTCGCTTACACTTACCGGCTTTTACCGGGCTTTCAATGTCTCTTTCGCACTCATAGCGATGTGCCGTATAAGTACTTAGGACGTTTTGCGTCTACAAATCGATCAGTATAGAAGATTTAAGCCCGGATTGCGCATGAAGTTGCACGCGAATGCGTGACCTTGTCAGTTTGTCACACTTTAGTGTTGCCGTTTTAGCAACGTTGTGAGATCTTGGAGATTTTTAACGAGTTTGGAGATTTTTTAAAAATAACGAAATTAAATATTCAAGCTTTAACTTAAAAGTAAAAAAAAATGCGACATTTAGCTAGATTTTTCATATACCTGGCGATTTTTTTTGCCTAAATGACAACACTACAACTTAGCGTAAATAGTTTTTGACACTCGAGTGCAACTAACTTCAGTTTTATTTGTTTTCTTAGTTAGTAAGTTTTTTATGTGTTTTCTTAGTTTTCCCAGTGTTATATGTAACTGTTTTGGTGACTTACCTACAACAATGGAGTTAATTGTACCTTGTGAGGATTTAAAATGCGTTCGAGTTTTGATTGGCGAAGATAAGGTAAAATCTTTAAACTTTGCTAAAAAAAAACAGTTAATTTCTTCATTAAAACCGACGCCTAATCTGTGTATTTCTCAGTCTAGTAAATCGCATAAACGAAAATTTAATAGATCAGTGTATATATAAATTACTCATATTTTCCTACAGAGGGATTAGATTCATTATTTGACATTTATGCAAACTATTTCGACAAAAAAACAATAAAAAGTTAATTGATTTGCCTGTATTCTAGTCCTGATCTAAAAGATCGTAATGTTTTGGAATTAATTGATTTCATTCATGAGAATAACCTCGAAGATGCCTTTCCTGAATTGTTAAAATTAGTGTATCTTGTTTTAACTATTCCGGCTGTAATGTAATTTAATCATTTCAGAAAGATAGACAATTCCTATTAGAATATAAATAATTAATTTAAATACCTTTTTATATTCTATGTAGGTACCTATTCTTTTACTTTTGCTTTGGAACTTTCTGTTTTGTTTTTTTTTTGTCTGTAACCTGTTAGTCCTGTTAGGAAGCAATCAACTACTTACCATAACTTTGTTTCCTCAAGCAATTAACCAAATCAAATGGCTTTTTTCAAAGCCACCGGAGGTATGCAATTGCTGATATGTTTATTATATTCAATCTAGTACTAGCATGCATGTGAGTGAAATTGAATAAAAAATAGGAAAGAAGATTGATGAATTCACTTTTAATTTATTGTATCTAACCAGTAGTTTATGAGACAATTGCGATGATCTATACGTAGGTACTTACATACTCAGTCCAAAACTGAACTTTCTTTTTTTGAAATTGGTTAAAATTTTTGGGCTTGCCTTATATTGAAACCCTAGGCACGCCACTGCCAGACCTTTTTCTTTCTAATGGGAATATTTAAATAAATATTAGCTATAAAATTAGTTGTCTAGATAAAGTAAATGTTGTGCCTTATTTTGTATTTGTTCTTTCTTCGGTTGCGAAGTTATTCGAGATTTTGCTGCGGTAACGTTTTTGGTTTTGCTAGATCTTTGAGATGGTTAAGCGGATTCTAATCATGTTTTGTACACGACTTCCTAGGACTAAGTTTAAATTTGTTGTGCAATAACAAAACCAAAATAATGCATATTTTAAAGGTTATTTCATTAAATAGAAAAACACTTCAATTGGTCCCAGCACTCTCAATAAGAAGTCTAAAGACTTACTTTAAACGTTATTTTAAAGCTTGTAACTGCCTTCAAATGTATGTGAAGTTTCATTAGTATCCTGTAAGTATTTAACAAGTTATGATGATATTCAGATCTTCACGAGCACGGTCTTGATGCGCGCGTTGTTATTTGGCCACTGGATTGGATATATGAACTGAATGTTATGTCAATTATTAGTTGTTTAGATCAGTTGCATATTAGTAAAATTTCAGCTTAGTACATTGGATAATTAATGAGATAATACGTCATTAGGAAGTGAATGACCGTGGTAAACCGACCAAGTTTAGGTGGTTACGAAAAAGCGAAAACGCAGAACATTATTGTACCTTTCAAAATATGTAGGATAGTGTTATAAATTTAGTACTGACACGTACAGAAGTTATAAAAAAAATGACATGATGAACACCTTACCTTTCGGTAAAATAATCATTTCAATTGAACTTTTACTCCCTTACTTATAAAAACTTGTGTTGCTTAGCAACCGATTAAACATCACCTATCCTTGTCATTTCTATTTCAACGAATAGAGTTGGCAAGTGACGGCCCACGGCTATTGCTCTGTTGCCATTCTGTTTATGCCTACAATAAAAAGAAAGAGTAGGTAAGTAATTTTTTTTGTCTAAATCCTTAATCGGGTTTCAATTAGTTTTGCTACAAATTTGAAATTGGAATCGTCATCTATTTGCGAGTTTATATCAACGCAACTGTCGCAACAAGGTAATTATTATGGATTTCTTAAAGTCTACGTGTCCAAGGAGTTTGTGGAAATAAATACCTACCTGCCTGTTGCGGTAGTCCCAACTCCCGACATTGATAACGAAAAAAATTGGTCGGCTAAGTCATAAATTTCATTAATCAAGTTTCAAGTCATATGTTGACAATGTGTACACAAAAACCTTCCACTTGAATCAATTTATCTATTAAAAAAAACTGCTTCAGAATCCGTTGCGTAGTTTTAAAGATCTAAGCAAACAAGGACAGACAAACTGGAAGCGACTTTTTTTATAGGTACTATGTAGTAAAGGATAAATATGTTATCATTGTTGAGAATTCCAGTCCAGGTAATAATTAAGTACGAAAAAAACAGAAAATAATGAGTACCTAAGTACCTAAATTAAAATATTTAAGCCTTAAAAAATACAGTTTTAGATAAGTAGGTACCTAACGAGGCGTACATATTAATAATAATTTTGCTACTATTTCTATAGTTACATTATGCAAGCTTACCTTGTTCGTGAATTCATCAAGCATCCCGCACCATAATTATGATCTTCAATACAAGCACTCCACGTTAGCAGTAATTCGCCACTCGATAAATATTTGCAAAAACAGGAAACGGAACTGCCGAAGCGCACGCGCACTCTACAAGATGAATTATGTGTTTATGGAGCATGTTTAGTGCGTTATGCAAACAATGTATTACCCCTTCACCCCACCCCTGCCACGTCCTACCGAAGGCATGCTCTAGCGGTGATTTTTGATAAGTTTGTGCAACTGGAAGACAATAATAATGTTTTCATAGTGTAGATAATGTAAAATTATTATTATATAGGTATTTAACAGTGTACGCGTCTGTACCGAAATTGTAAGGTGTATTATACTAAACATTTCAAAAGATAGTATAATGTTCTGCGTTTTCGCTTTTTCGATACCACCTAAACTTGGTCGGTTTACCACGGTCATTCACTTCCTAATGACTTTAATCGTATTATCTCATGAATTATCCAATGTACTCAGCTGAAATTTTACTAATATGCAACTGATCTAAACAACTAATAATTGACATAACATTCAGTTCATATATCCAATCCAGTGGCCAAATAGCACCGCGCGCATCAAGACCGTGCTCGTGAAGAATTGAATATCATCATAACTTGTTAAATACTTCAGGATACTAATGAAACTTCACATACATTTGAAGGCAGTTACAAGCTTTAAAATAACGTTTAAAGTAAGTCTTTAGACTTCTTATTGAGAGTGCTGGGACCAATTGAAGTGTTTTTCTATTTAATGAAATAACCTTTAAAATATGCATTATTTTGGTTTTGTTATTGCACAACAAATTTAAACTTAGTCCTAGGAAGTCGTGTACAAAACATGATTAGAATCCGCTTAACCATCTCAAAGATCTAGCAAAACCAAAAACGTTACCGCAGCAAAATCTCGAATAATTTCACAACCGAAGAAAGAACAAATACAAAATAAGGCACAACATTTACTTTATCAAGACAACTAATTTTATAGCTAATATTTATTTAAATATTCACATTAGAAAGAAAAAGGTCTGGCTGGCGTAACGTTACCGCAGCAGGAAATGTTTTTGTGAAATAATTAAAAAACTATAACCGCAACAAATTTAAAAATGTGCGCAACAATTACAGAAGCCGCACAACTAATTATCTATAAGATTCAAATGACCATTGTCGACAACATCTGGCCTGGGTAACGGACACACTAAATTTCGCACAGCCTAACTTCAGACTCGCCAAGATCCGACAGCCGTACTGTAAGTTAAGTAAGTTTAAGTATAAGTTTGTTTTATAACCAACCTTGACAAGTGTAAGACGACCATTCAGTCGAGTTGGATGTGCGGCACATTTTGCGAATGACTCTCGTTATGGCGCCAGGACCATTATGATTCCAAAGATCTGGTCTATACGTTGTATTGACTTCACTAGAAATAAAAACAAAAAAAAGAGATTTCATTGCTTTGCTTGTCATAAAAATTAGATGGAAATAGTTTGTGAACTACTTAGGACTTGCGATTAGAATAGAATTTATCTTGATTAGTGTTTGCTGTAAAGGCTTCGGCACACCAAAAGCGGGACAGGCGCAGCACCTGAGCGGAGCGGGGCAGTTGCGCTGCGTTTGATGTCACACCAGAAACGTGAGCAGTCAGAAAGCAGTTTGACAGCGGGCCTGCTTTATAACTGCGTTATGTGTGTCGTGTCGATAGCCACACTCAGTACACTTCAAGATGTCGAACGGTTCTGACTCTGACGAAGAGGAGCTATTGTTGCTTCTAGCTTTAAGCAAAAAAAAATGTGTTCACGATGTAGGTAAATAAGAGAAGAAGATCATATAAACATTAATATTTCCTCACCAACTCAATCAATTTTTAATTCGTTTCCATGATAAAGTTGTAAGAAATCACAACCGTTTACGAACTGCGCTGCGACTGTCCCGCTCAACTGCTTTGGTGTGACATGTCAGTATGGCGGACGTACTAATACAACGCGTACGGACTGCGGCCGCCCCGCGCCTGCGCTGCTACCGCCCCGCGCCTGCGCTGCTCCCGCTCACAAGTTTTGTAGAAGAGCAGTGCATGCGCGACGCGGTAGCGGAGCAGGTAGGCGCAGCGGGTCCGCGTTTGTGCAGTGTGTCATCCCTCATATAACTACATAGTTTTCTAACGTAGACGCACTGCTACCGCGCCGCAACTGCTTTTGGTGTGCCGAAGCCTTAATTCGTATTTCTTATAAAAGTACAACAAATAACCAAGCTACAGATCACCGCTGCGACCATTCACATGAGATTACACAGCATCTATCCGTGTACACAGCCTAGGGAACCGTCAAAAATCATCAAAATGTAGAGATCCAGCAGGACCGATGCCTGCTGACAAGGACCACGGGGAATTTCTGAAAAGGAAAGCCGTAGTCCTAGCATGCAAAAGACAACTGAAAGACTCAGGTGTGTTTTTAGTCTGTAAAGACTGATAGGCCCACACAGTTTCTATGAATTCATGGTTTTGTTTTAACGTAATTTTTAATTGATTGTTAGTGATATTTTTTTCATATGAGCAGTCATTCCTTCGCACCGCTTCGCTTCGTGATCTCGGTCGTATTGAATCGCTTACGTTGTCATATGTAGGCCCGCGGTACGCGAAGAACCAAACTCTCGACAAGAGAATGTGCGAAGAGGCTTCAATTATTGATGATCCAGATTTGATTAAGAGCACCTTTATCTCTGCAGTCTGAACTAAGCGCTGAACCTCGTCGTTTATACTGCGTACATCGAAGTCTTCTTGTTTGATTATAATGTAGGTGTCTTCAAAGCTAGGGTGAATAAGTTTTTAATAAACGCTTGTGATGCACCATCAATGATTGCATCTACACTTACCATCAGGTGAGCCCACCATTATCCACCATCATTATGTCATTAAAAAATACTATTAAAGAAAATACTGAAATATTTATAAATACGTACTTGATGAGAGCTTCGGCTAGTTTTCTGCCTATTTGATCCAAAGAAATGGCGATGACTGCAGCATTTATTATACCGTCGGATTCCTTCGCTACCCAGTTGTACCCCAGAGGCGTCAACGACTTGACAACCAGCACATCAGTGTCTAGATACACCCCTCCCCATTTGTACAAAGTCAAATATCGTAAAATATCTGAGGTATGTTCCACCTGCCATAAGCTTCTATTAAAAGGTGCGCTCGCCACCATAGCTTCCAAGGGAGTATTTCTAGCGTATTCATTTATGTGTACTCTAGCAAACTTGACATTTGGAAAGCGTCGTAATATCGTAATGGAACTTCTTTGGTACAGGACTTGGCTAACGGGTGAACTGAACATAACATAAATTTGTCTGCTTGGGTGAGCTCTTGACGCAGACTCGATGGCACAAGCTTGGCGGGAGTTTAGTCCTCCCCGGCACGACGTCTCATGGAAGAATATTGAGTTAGGTCTCGGTATAAAGTTCTTGTCTTCAGCCGATGGCAGTGCATCGTTCTCATTTGCATAATGACAGGAAATACTATTTTCCACGAAGTCAAAATTCATAATTGAACGCTGCAAAGTTAACAAACTTTGCAAGTTTATATACACAATAATAAAACCACTTATTAATAATATAGTTATATACAGCAACAAATGTCGTCTTAATGGGAATAATAAGTCCCTTAGTGGTTTTGACGAGTACATAATTGAACTTTTACAATATTAACGACAACAAAAAGTGAAAACGGAAATTATCTTATACAGATCTTTAACGAACGCTTTATAATAAGATGATATTTCGATAAAGATATTTATATTCACTTCAAAACACTCTATTGTAGGACAATGTCGTACATATGTTTTATTACGTAAAACTAACGATTATGTGTACTTATCTATATTTTCCTTGTGGTTCCCAAGTTATTTGTCAACCTGACAGTCGGTATAAAGAAGACAGTTGAAGTGAGAGTTGAGACACAAGTTGAAAAACAGACAAAGAAAGAATAAAAAAGAAGGCAGTATAATCAAGCATTGAACCTTATTTATTAGTCACCTTTTTGGTATTAGCTTCATACGGTTTGTCCATTTGACCAATATCAAGTTTAGAAAGTTTTTAATTTTCAAAGTCACTTTGACTCGTAGACAGAGAAAACAAGTTGTTTTCTCTGTCAACGCTTTGACCTTTAGCCTGCTTGGTAAGCTTCATAGTGGGCACCTCCACAGTTTCTCAGTACGGTTTTAAAGATCAATCTTTGCTTTTTTTTCGATCAGGCCGGCTGTCCGAAATAAAAGCAAGATCTTAAAAATTAGCGGCACCTCACTATTAATGAAATGGAAAAAATAGGAAACATTCAAATTTTCAAATCAATGAAAAATCCTGAGAAAAAACCAACTGAACAAAACGGACCATAGACACTGTAGATATTCGAATTGCGTCTTTTGCTCTTTTCATTTTATTATTGTACAGTCAGCAGCACATCAGACTATACAAATCTGTCTGAACCTTGTTATATTATGGTTAAGAGTTGAAAATCGTTTGCAGAATTTTGACAGTACTCCTTACCGTACTCGTAGTATTTTGTAGTCTTTAATTAGTAATTTAACCAGAAGGCGGAACGGCATGTTGTCTATACCCACTTTTTTTCTTACGAAAAAAAATCAATCCCGGACAAGTAATTCCGAATTTCATATCATGCATGAAAGGTGCGAGATCCTGCGCTTGTGGAATTCGATTCCATAGGTAGTTATTACTGAGTTCCCCAATTTATTTTAAAAAATCACATTGGTAGGGAAATCTGTGTTAGGATTAGGTAGGTAAAGTTTATATCCTATGATTTTTTTTTAGAATATAAATGCTTCTGGACCCAGCATTTCTATAGGGCGTAGCTCATGTGGTGCCTGCAAAGAGATCACATGACATGACTTATTAGCCAATGGACTGGCTCGAACAGTAAGTTGTTTTTTCAGTCTAAAGGTGTCTTCCGAACCCTCTATACAAGTTGTTGATTGTTTACGTGATACTTTTACTGTTGTCAACGATCCCTGTAACGACTGAATTTTTGCTTGCACTTACCGCAATACCTTGTTTAAAATTAAACAAACAATCGGTAGGTAAACAAAGGATTAGGGTCATTGCTGGGAATAAAAATAAGTAAACAAATAAATAAAATATTATTTAAATATATTCCGTATAAATCATACTTCTCCAAGCCTTCAAACACTTATCCTAATGTTAAAATTAATTAGGCTCAATTATTAATTAACCTTTCGACTTTGGTAATTACATACACAATTAAAGAACAATAGGTGTACCTACTAATGCCGGCGTTCGCTCGGGGCTCTTAAGTTTAAGACAAAGTTTCGAGCTTAATTTGACGGAGCAATTGAAAACGGGTGTTTGTCCTTACTAGGACCCAAAGTGTGCACCATACATCTCATATATTGTTGGACAATATTTTTGAGCCATCTTAGCATATGGAGAATCTTTTTCTATTTTCTTGTCGTAGGTTAATTTGTTCCATAAATGGTGAGTGTAAGCGTTTTCAACATTTTTCAAATCTCCAGCTTTGAAGTAATCGTCGTTTTGTTCATAATGTATCGGGTAGAAATACTCTGGGCTGTACACTTCGAGTCCTGAAAACAAAGTTAATGTTTAGTTCGTAACGATGTAGCTGACACTTCCTTCCGCTCCATCCAGAGTAACGTTCTGAACTAATTTTGTAATTTAACCGTACATGCAAACATTTTTTTTAACTTTTTACATATTTCATTATCTTGAACGAATCTTCTTTCACATAAAAATACAAAAAGATTAAAATCAGTTCAATTAAAATTACCACCGGGTACACCGCAATCTCTCGGGAAATTGGGTTACTACTTTAAATATGGGCTACTGGGTTCTGTTACATTGTGAGAAAATTGTGATAGACGGGAAACTACGGAACCCTATACTGAGCGTGGCCCAACACGCTCTTGGCAGGTATTATTTTAATGTATTACGAACCTTGACACGTGTTGGACGACCATTCACTTGGGTGTGGAGTCTCGCACATTTTGTGAAGCACTCTCGTTATGGCACCAGGTCCATTATGTATCCAAATGTCTGGTCTATAAGTTGTTCCTACTTCACTGAAAAAAAAAAAACAAAAAAAGTTAGTTTCCCAGCATTTGCTATCATCGATGATAATAGTTTTACTACCTGGAAATTGGAGTGCAGTTGAAAAAATTACTGGCCTGTCAATCTAGTAGTTAGTGACCCTCCTTATCATCATTACATAGTATAAAACAAAGCCGCTAAGTCCCTATGTATGCTTATATCATTAAAACTACTCAACGGATGTTGATGCGGTTTGTTTTAATAGATAAAGCGATTCAAGAAGAAGGTTTATGTGGACAATACATGCATAATTTATTCAATATCAGTACCCGTGCGAAGCTGGGGCGGGTCTCTAGTTATAAATAAAAGTTATTTTTTAGCACCAAATAAGACAAATTTTCCTGGACGATTTTAGGATTTTGTTTTTTTTATTTTTGACTACACAATATGATCTGTAACGGGTATGGATAGAGCCCCATTTTTTTGTGTACTAAATAAAAAATAGTGGTGTTTAATAGAGTTGGGACAATAGTACCAACCGTACTAGAAAGATAACGTTTATCGTTTAAATCGATTATCACTTATGTTGAACATAGTACTCTACTCGTAGTATTAGATGACAATGCCAACAAACATAAAGATAATTAGATTTACAAGTATGTAGATGGTTATCAATAAGTATTTGTTAATGTTTATTTTTGTATAGTTTTAACAATTTTATGTGGAGGCCGACTGCATGAGGCAACGGCGCTCACTCCCCCACCGCCGCGATGCCGTTCCCACCTTCCGGCCACCGTAGGTGCAAGCTTGCGGACGGCGACCAATGGTCAGCTCGATAAGTCGATACCATAGATCCAGTACATGATTCTAGACCCCCAGTGGTGGAACCTTTTTCGATTTTTTCTTGTTTTTTTTTAATGTTTTTTTTACGTTTTTTAAATTAATCCCTTTAAAAACGTCATTTTAACATACTTTGCGAAAAAAAAAGAATAAATTACATTCTAAATTAAAAATGTCGTCGGGTTCGATTAGACTAACGACTTTATTTGCCTGGATGATTTTTTTATATTAATTGTTTTCTGAAAAAATATATTTTTTTTCTTTTTTTTATTTTAAAAATATCATTGGGATTGGTTAGATTAACGATTTTATACAGGTTTTTATACAGGTACAAATTAGGTGGGATCGCAGTCAAGCACTAGTTTATTGCAATTAAATAATAATAATAATAATTCCACCACTGGGGGGGTCTAGATCTATGGGGGTATATATCATTTACTGGATCTATGGTATTCGTTTTCGATAATGACACCCTGTATATATCTGCAACCCTCTTTCTCGTTCGCAGACCTGATGTTTTAACACGCTTTGTCTAAAACTCAACGTACCGGACGATGTGAACAGACGTTACATTCTCACACGAGATTGGAACTAGAATACTAACACAAATGCATTTGCGAAATGAAATGTGACTTTGTCCTACGTGCGCAAAGTTAATGCAAATCAACGCTCCGGAAGAGTTCACGAAAATATCAAACCAAGTCTAAAAGTCCGCTTTGCTTCGCTAGTCGCCGCACCGCACCCACGTGCGATTGGTCACATAGGCTACTGACAATAATGTCATTGTATTTTCTATTCGCGCCGCTTCGTTTCGGTATCGCAGTCGCATTTAATCGCCTATGTAGGACACTGTAAGATATTTTCGAGAAACGGACTTGGGGCAAAGGACTATCATGCGAATGAATTACACTTTCGATTTAAAAAAAAAGAGCATGTACGACAAGACTGCAGACGTGCAGGTGGATTTGCTTAATTCCAATATACAAAGCTTGGACCATAGGCGAAGGGTAGCCAGCCTTTCGGGGTTTTACAGGATGCGTTTCGAACAGTGTACGTATGCAATAGCGGGCATTTCATGACTCGATTCCGCTGTCACCTTTCTACCACGGGACACCTTAAATTGTTTACACCCCTACAGTACCCCGTACATTTGGGACAGAAAAAAATTGTTGATGTGGACTTTCCATCCGAGTATTCAAGGTAAGAGCGAATAGGCTCTTAGAGTGCCTTCAAATTCGCGTTACAGCAGTGCGGCAGCAGTTTCGGCTAATTTGAAGACGCCCTTTGCATCTCTAATTAACATCATGTAGGCTCGCAATCAAGCACTTGTTTATATTATAAAAAAAGAAATACTAATAGATACGTACTTGATGAGAGCTTCAGCAAGTTTTCTGCCCAGATGATCCATAGAAATGGCTATAACTGCAGCATTTACTAAATCGTTGGATTCCTTCGCTACCCAGTTGTGCCCCAAAGGCGTCAATGACTTGACAACCAGCATATCAGTGTCTAAATACACCCCTCCCCACTTATACAAAGTCAAATATCGCAGGATATCAGAGGTATGTTCCACCTGCCATTTACTTCTATTGAAAGGTGCGCTCGCCACCAAAGCTTCCAAGGGAGTATTTCTAGCGTAATCACTTATGTGTACTCTAGCCATCTTGATATTTGCGAAGCGTCGTAATTTCGCGATGGGACTTCTTTGGTAAACGGCTTCACTAACGGGTGCACTGAACATAACAAAAACTTGTCTCCTTGGATGAGCTCTCGACGCAGACTCGATGGCACAAACTTGGCGGGAGTTGAGTCCTCCCCGGCACGACGTCTCATGGAAGAATATTGAGTTCGGTCTCGGTATAAAGTTCTTGTCTTCAGCCGATGGCAGTGCATCGTTCTCATCTACATAATGACACGAAATATTATTACCCACAGTGTCAAAGTGCATAACTGGAGGTCGCAAAGTCGACAAACTTTGCACGTTTATATACACAATAATAAGAACACTAAATATTAATAAAGTTATACATAGTATTAGTTGTCTTCTTAATGGGAATAAGTATTTCTTTTGCGGTTTTGACGAGTACATATTTAAACTTTAACGATATCAATGACAACAAAAGGCGAAAACGGAAATATTTATTGACAAATTATCAGTGTCAGATACAGATCTTTACCGAACGCTTTTTAGTTATAACATGATATTTCGATCCAGTTTATAATCACTTCAAAACACACACTATTGTAGAATTATGTTGCACATCTGTTTTGTTACACGAAACTAACAATTATGAGTACTTATCTATATTTTCCTTGTGCTTCTCAAGTTAGAAGTGATTTGTCTACTGGCAGTTGAGGCGGTATATGGATAACAGTTGAGATTTTTGACAAAATGGGAATTCAACTGTAGAATTGTCTGCATTGCCAGAAAAGTGCCAGTTCTTTTATGTGTTCTTATTTTGAAGTCACATTACTTGTGATTCACGTTCTCAATAATTCCCTGATTTCTGAGCTAGGTTCGGAGATTATTCCAGAATTTAGAGTGTGAGTTCAATCAAGTTGGAGGATAAAATCTTTTTGATATAGCGTCTGTAATTTGTTTTTTACGGCAACTATAACTTCAGGCGTCTTCACTGTACGATAGGCGATGAATAATTGCATGATCTCTGGTGAGTCGTTCGTAAATGTGGCTCTGTAACTAAGCAAGTGACTACCATGACAGTATGAACTCCAACTCTTCTGATAAAGTCTCAAGCGTGGATTCTGATTAAGATATTCAAATGAAAAGAATTGGCCCACTGCAGGACCTTTGCTATGCCAAATTTAAATGTGCTAGATTAGATACTCATTATATTATTTAAATACAAACTTTTCATGACTTTTTTTTTAAATAATGTCCCATGTAAATGAAAATATGTATAGTCAATCTGTGTAAATAATAAAAAGAATATAAATAATGCTGGAGTTTTCCTTATCTAAAATACTGTTTAAATTTACATTACTATTAAATTGCTACATCGTTAAAAACGTCATAAGTTTTAGAAAACCTGAACATATTAAAATGTAATAATATGTTATGAAAATAAAAGTATTTCCCATTATTTATTTCAAAACGTATACCTTTAGCAAAGCGATTTATTTTCTTTTGTTTGTAATATTTTTGAGTATGTGGGGGAGAGTAGACTAATTACACTGGCAACATTAAGCACGCCCCCAGTCGCGCGCAGAGTTGACGTAATTCGACTCTAGCGTGTAGACACAGATGTCACAGACCACGCGGACCTTTTCGGGGATTTCGCCACGCAGCGCGTAGTCATTTTCTTATTCGTTGAAAAGTTTTCTCACTAACCTTAATTTTTTAAATTAAATTTTTCGAACAGGTGTATTTTGTCTATAAATTTAAAAATTATATTCCCTTAAATGAATTAACCATTAGAGAAATACCGTGAACGGATTTTTAACTGCTTCACAGAAGGACGCGGTCACCTGCCACTCTTCCTCGCTCCGGACCATGACCTCTACCAAGGCCCGCCGCGAGAGATCTATGCTAAAGGTTGACTAGCTAAAATTGAGTTTTAGACAATTCTCAACGTGAATTCCTGTGTCAGCTTATGACTTGCACCACTATTTCTAACACTATAGGTACTTACGTACAATTTGTTCAGTTTCATTTTATCAATGCATTATAAATGCACGACTGTCATAATAATGTATTGGTTCTAAGGCTTGTTGATCCGATGGGTTCTGCAAAATCGTGATAACAGTTTCTGATATACTTTAAGTTATTTAAGGCACCCCGATATGGACAGGTTAGATTAGGCTCTAACTTAATCTGTCATAGAATCAATTTATGAAATAAAAGTGCTAGTTTTATAAAGAAAAAGCTTTTTATTCCCACTATAATGAATTTACTAAAAAGAACTTTATTGATACAAATAACCATGCAGATACAGTCCGTTGGTACCAGTTGTATTCACATGCCAAACTTATCACCATATATTTCGTATATTGTAGGACAATACTTCTTAGCAACTTTCGCGTAAACCGAATTCGGGGTCACGTTAAGCCTGGCAGTAATCTCGTCGAAGAAGTGGTGTGCATACGGATTCCCCACCTCGAGTTTTTTATGAGCGAAGTATTGTTTAACCTGGAACCCACGTACAGGGAAGAACATTTCTGTATTGAGCACTTTGAAACCTGGAATTTTATTTGGTATGGTGATTAAATTCATCTTTAGTTACTTGTGACAACAAGACTATCAGGGCTGCGTATATAAAAGAGTTACCACGACAGAAGGATCATAAAAGTGTTTTTGTCAGTAAAATTCTGAATTTCTGAGCGTCTTTCGTGCTCCAGATTTCCCATACTTGAGCATGGCGTTGAGCTCTGGTGTTCAAGGGAAATTTGGTGTGTCGATCTTAATCGCAATTTGGGCTATTTACAAAATGGGTCCTCGCGAGTCCCTTAGAGATTAATTTAAAGAAATCGATATACTGACTCAGCCTTCTCTTTATATCTTAGAAAGTATTTTATCATCATCATCATCAGCCTTTTTAATGTTCCCACTGCTGGGACACAGGCCTCCTCTCTCGGGGAGGGAATGGCCCGATATCCACCACGCGGGCCCAGTGCGGGTTGGTGGATGCCAGATGTCTTCGAATTTTTGGTCCTAGGACATGCCAGTTTCCTCACGATATTTTCCTTCACCGTTTTGAGAGCAGTGGCGATGAAATTAATTACACAAAGTAATGCACCTTTTTATGTTCGTAAAAATTTAGGACTTTTTAAAATTAGAAGCGATATTCATAACAAGAATACGCGCAGTAAACACGAAGTTGTTTTACCCAAATGGACATTATCCAAGACCAGCAAGTAATTTTTAGTAAACAGCATACGCTTTTATAACAAGCTGCCAGAAGCGGTAACCGAACTTAGCGAGGGAAAGTTCAAAACTCTTATTAAGCGGGTCCTAACCAAAAAAGCATATTATAAGGTTAAGGATTAGAAGACAAGCTAGTTTGGCAGTGACTGCACATGTGGCTCCCTGGTATCACATTCATGTTAATACATTAACTGTTCCATCTTTGTTCCTATACATATAGGTACACATTTTTTTTTTGCTTCAGCAGTATCTATACTATCTTAAAATCATTAATAATTTATTTTATAAGCATCTCAAAGTGCAACTGTTATAGTGATGATGTACGAGTATTTTTCTCTGTCATTTTATAACGCCCATGTAGGTAGGCCTATGTAAAATGAAAACCATTTTGATTTTGATTTTAATCAACTTGATGGTAAATCATAGACTTATGCTATGAAGAATTAGCTATTTTTTTTTTCATCGGCTCAGGTACTTTCCCACAACTGGGCAAAGTCAACCCCACTCCCCCCTCGGATTTATCTAGGGATTCTTTTTTCGAGCCATCTCGAACCAGCCTCTGGTCGTCTTGCCATGTCTTCCTAGAATGATCTTGTCGTCGTCCATTCTCAGGCACTCACATAGAGACTCAGTTATGCTTGTTTTATAACTGACGATAGAAAATGATAAGTTCTACAAAATATTACAAGAGCAACTTACCCTGACATCTGACGGCTGACATTAAAGTTACATTTGATGTGTTGCATAACTTTTGTAGTACACTCGTGAGCAAAACTGAAGAGCCATATCTCCATTTGTCTTCTTTGTAATAAGTTCCGAACTCACTGGAAATGTGGAAGACCATTAGTTACCTTACCCGTACATTGCACATATTATGCCTGTTAGCTACTTGTTACTATCAGCTGCTGCTTAACCTACTATGTCCATCTAGCTCATGGTGAGGACTCCTGAATTTAGTTTCGCCATTATACAGACAATAGAGGTCGTGTCCATAAGAGATGAAGAGAATTTCATCACTAGACCTCCATAAAGTAATTGTAGTGATACCTACTAGTATTCGCCTCAACAGACCTGCTTGGTAAGGGATCAACCGATATATTTAAGTTCATAAAATAAGTGCCTGAGAGTTGAGTCAATAACTGCTTTTCCATGTGGGTCCTAGAGATGAATAGAATTTCATCACTAGACCTCCATAAAGTAATTGTAGTGATGCCTACTAGTATTCGCCTCAACAGACCTGCTTGGTATAAAGGGATCAACCGATATACTTAAGTTCATAAAATAAGTGCCTGAGAGCCGAGTCAATAACTGCTTTTCCATGTGGGTCCTTCGAAATGGAGAGCGGGCAGGACGCCAGCGTCTTCTTACTCTTGCGAACCATCCAGTTGTTTTCAAGGTCCTCAAACGACTTTGTCACCAATTGATCAAGGTCCAAGCATACCCCACCCCTCTTGAACAACGTCACTAACTGCAAGAGCTCTGTAGTGTGCTGTATCGGCCACCAAGACCTGCTCAAGGAACCTCCTCTGACGAAATCTTCTACAGGAGTACCTTTAACATACTGCAGTAAATGCAATCTAAAGAACTTTATATTCAGAAACTGCTTCAGAGCGTACAGATTACTAAAATTATCGAGGACATCCTTTGTTACTGGCCCTGAGAATAACACATTGATCTGCCAATGTGGATGTGCCCTCGCCGCTGACTCCACGGAACACGCCTGCCGCGAATTCAGTCCACCTCGACACGAAGCCTCATGGAAGAAAATAGATTTCAACGGGATACTTAAATGGTCTTCTATTGGCGACAAGGCGTCTCCAGTATCTAGGTAGTGACATGATATATTAGGATAAAATTTGCGCCGATGCTGTCGCGACAGTCGTAAATCGTCTTCAAGATTTAGCAGCCAAATAAGAAAAATATTAAAGGCCACATAGAAAAATAGTAAACACGCAAATCTCTTGAGTAAAATAAAAAGAAAATTATTAACAAATGACGACATTAATAAAGAAAACGTTCGCGTTTGTTCTGATAATGGTTTTACACTTTATACTATTATTTTAGTACCTTTATTAGGCACCTTTATTACCGTAATAATTTTGTAGCTGATATTAACTGTTTTGTAATGCGTTGTAGAATTTTTTTTTTTTCGGCACGGTTTTTAGTGTTCAAAATTCATCAAGTTTGACTTTGACTTGACTAATGCTTGACTGCGATCCCACCTGATGGTAAGCAGTGATGCAATCGCACTTCTACTAACTAAAATGCAATTATGTTTCTTCAGTGGCCCTGTGTCTTGCAGGGCCCCTATCTTAACCATGACATTAACCATAAGGTGCCTCTGTTCATTTTGTTGACAACTCTTTGAGGCGCGCGAGGAACATAATGGACGCATTATGTTCCAATAATACACGACGGTGTATTCAGTAAAAGTTTACTCATCTTGCTATTGGTTGCCAGGCATGCGGCAGACATGCATCTCCTGGCCCGTATAAGTCCCATAAGTATAAGTGAGGCAGTCTTTTGAGCTCCTACATCTATAAAACAACAATAAATAAAAATACACCTCCTAGCCAGTTTTGTTACAGCTGCTGATGGTATTCGGTGATCATTATTTTCATTTCATCATCATCATCATCATCAGGATGATGATGATGATGATGATCGGTATTTTCATTTCACGACATAATTTTTTACATTTCTTTCATTGAAACGTTAATCAAACTTTTTTTTGTTAAATTAATTTGTAATCCAACTAACGTTATATGCATTAGATAGACCTACATTACAGTGCATAAATTAGTTCAATATTAAGTGGAACCTTTATTTCAAAGCATAGTCCTACTGTATCATTAAAAGTACATAATGGCCTTTTTATTACGATTTTATCACCACGTGTAATGAGAATTTAAACGTGGAGATAAATTATTGTAATCTCTTGGAAACATTGGTGAGCTTACTAAATTAAAGTTGTTTTTTTTTTATAAAATGGTTTCTTATATTTTCTTTGTAAGAATTTACAGATTGAGACTTGGCATTGTGTCTTGTTATGTCATTACTTTGATAACTTTATTGTTGAGTATTCGAATTATATATTTTCGTAGCTCCTTTAAAACTGACGGTGATGAATCTGATAACAGAAGAGTCGCACTGTGGCGGCGTATCTCGTTACATGAATCATGTCATTTAGTTAGAGAAAGCGGCGCACTGGAACTACTTCATAAAAACGCCACTCTGCCCACCAAATCTATATTCTTCCACGAAACCGCGTGTAAGGGGGATCTATCACCCCGCCAGTTATGTGCAGTGGAATCAGCTGCCAGAGCACATCCTGACCACCAGATCAACGTGTTTTTCTCTGCAGTCGTATTAAATGACACATTAGAAAACGGCATTATCAGTACCCTTAGCCATTATGAGAATGTTAAACTTGCAAGAATTCTTATTAGCGATTATGCAGCTGGAACGCCTATTGCATCAAAGATAGCACACATGTCCAATGAAGACCTTGACAGACATATGTCGAAAATAATGAAATTCTTGTCTTTGTATAAGTATGGTGGAATATATTTGAGTTTTGACGTGATTGTGGCTCGAAGACTTGATTTGTGGAAGAATTGGGCTGTAAAACAAGCGCCGAAAAGTTTGTCTTCAGATATGTTTGCGTTTTCGAAAAACAAAGCCGGAAGGAGTCTAGCTCACGAGGCTTTGCGGTGGGTACCGTTTGAACACGCTTGTTTTGTATTCTAATTTTGGTGATGTCTGTATCAGCTTCATATCATAGAAGTTAATTTTTTTGTTCGTTACAATAATTAACCCTCCACCTGACCGGATTTTAGCAACGGGACGGGAGCCAATATTGACACAGATATTAGCCAAGCATGCAGGAGATATTATAGTGCATAAGTGCTTAATGCATTGTCAGTTCCTTTTCTCTCAAACACCGATGGGACACAATGTGACACAACCAGACTAACGGCTTAACGTACTTTCCAAAGCACGTATCATTGCTTGGCACCATTACTAAGAATTTCATAATATAAACACTCATTATTACTTTATCCGACCTGGGAGTTAGTTATTTCTAAGAACCATTGATCGCTATTTTGACTTTCCCGATAGCATTCTGCTACTAGAATTGGAAGGCCACGGGAGACACGATCTCTGGAGTTACAGTGGATCATCAGTGATTTTCGACTTGCTGGTATACTGGTGCGCCACCAACGACGTGGAGCGCATGACTTCCTTAAAATGTAAAGGTAAGTATGTCGCCATGTGAAGTCCCTACAAAATTGTTACGATTTAAAAGAGACAACCCTCGCTAATTAGGAACCAAATCATTTTAATCATTATTATTTGTTATGTTAACAGCAATAGAAAAATAACGTCGACTCGTAAAGTATATTTGAGCCGTCCATACCACTAGAAATTTTCTTAAGTATATTTTAAATTATAGCTGTTAAAACGTCTAAAATACTCATGTGAAAATTACTCAAATAGACCTAAGCAAATTCAGTTAAATAAAGTTTTTATAAATGAAAAGGCTTAAAAGAAAACAAAAATCCTGTCATTTAATATGGAAATTTATATTTATATTTTTTTTCATTCTAGATTTGGCGGTACATGGCCCAGAGCTTTTCTATCCAATATCGTTTCACGATAGAAAAGAATATTTCAAAATAGTAGACTGGGAGAATTGGAAAAAAAAGTTGATATATACTTACTTTATATGGTATAGATTTACTAAATACAACATCATCACTCCGGGTTCTCTTTATGGCAGAGTAGCTAACGAGTACTGCCCAATGACCTATCAACGATTCAGCAGTATGTCTGGGATTTGGTACTCAGAGTATGGTAATATGCAGGAAACAGTTTAGATTAACTCGGACATAATAGCTGTAGACAATGGTGCTAGGAGCATTTCTATGTGATAGTGTAGGATAAAGCGGTAAAAATAGGAAGTGGGCCTTAGATGGTAGGTCCATTTAAGACCCACTTTATCGCGTAGTCGCGTGCGCACGTACTTTCGTGTAACTCGGCGTTTTAAAATTATATAACGTATAAATAGTGCGAGAATGTAATAAAAACAATACGGACTTATGAGAGTATGGTATGTACTTGTTTGTGTACACAAACTGTGGAGAACATTTAATTTTATTTGCGAAAGAGAACAGTTTTGATATCGCAACAATCTTTGCTACAGTGAAGCTACTCGTTACAGTGTAAATAGTGCAGACTGGTTTTACAAAACACAAGACCCGAACTAGAAGTTTTTGTAAACTTAGGGATGATTCTCATTAGAACGTGCCGTGCCCGGGGCGGGGCCCGGACGGGGCACGGACGGGGCACGGTTTTAATCTGTTTCATATATTTTGTATGAATCAATTTATATTACACAGTGCATTATCCGTGTCCCGTCCGGGCCCGCTCGACGCACTTCAATACCACGTTTGTTGCACGGTCCCGCCCCGTTCCCTCCACGTCCCATCGTAATCAGAACATTTTTCGTGCTGCGTCCGAAAATAAATTGCGTAGCACGGACGGGCCCCGGCTCGTCCACGCCCCGGCCCGTGCACGGCCCGCTCTAATGAGAATCATCCCTTAATCTGCAATCTCAGTGAATAAAGTTTTAATATTCAGGCAGAGGATGCAATAGGTTGATGGTGATTCTAACAACCTTATCCAAGATATTTAAACGAAAATCTCTTTGGCCCAAACTCTTATTCAGCCGATAATAGATTACGCCGACGCCTGTTACTTGGATGCTACTGAGGAGCTATTAAACAAGCTTGAGCGATTGCAAAACTTATGCATTCGGTTTGTTTTTGGTCTACGTAGTAAGTATGATCACGTCTCTCATCTTCGCAAGGAACTCAAGTGGCAGTTTATCAGCCTATCCGTCTTCGCAGGAACACTCGGATTTTATGTCTCCTTTTTAACATCCTACATAACCCGTCTTATCCCTCTTACCTGCGCGACAAATTTTCCTACGCCCGCCCCTGCGACGTCCCGTGCAGATCTCACCTAAGATCCCTCCTCAAATCTCCTCCTCATAAATCCAGCTACTACTCCTATTCCTTCTCTGTCCATGCTGTAAGGTTGTGGAACTCTCTTCCGCCTAGCATTAGAGATTTAAAGACTATTTCTCTCTTCAAATCGAAGGTAAAAGAGCACTATCTTTCCTCTTTAGTTTGATAATTACGAGTATGTATATATATATATATATTTATATTATGTATGTAATTTTAGTACAAATTATTAATATTTGTATGTATAGTTTATGTCTTTATTATTTTAATCTCAGATTTCTTAAACTCCTCTGTCCTTCTACACACGTGATGTCTACATTTCTTCTGGTCTCTCCTTTCGCAGGTCTGCTGGAAGAAATTTCTTTTAGAAATAAGCAGTACCTTTGTACCATTTTTTCTTTGTTTCTATATCTCCTTTGTATGTTGTGTGTACAAAAATTGTAAAATAAATAAATATTTGAAACAGATTAACAAAAACGCTAAGCTAACCGTTCAACTGACAATGCAGTACTTGACCTTATAAACTTTTTAGTACATAATTGAGATCATCATCATCATCTTAGCTTAAGTCCCTGTTTCTAGTACCTTGGCTTTCACCTCGGTGCCCGGGCTCCGCTTTCCAACTTAAACGCCTCCACTTCGCTCGGCCTTTCGCGTCCTTTTCCTTAAGCCCATTGGCACGCATATCGTCCCATACGACGTGGATTCAACGCCTCTTAGGCCTTCCTCGTTTTCCGGGTCCCGGCGGAGGCGGCATGGCGAGGCATCTGTTATCCACGTAGTCTGCCGGTTTACGTAAAACGTGGCCATACCAGCGTAAGCGACCCTCCTGCAGTTTATCCGCTATGTCACGGACACACACGTGCCACCTCACACCATTTCACCCAGGCCGCCGAGATACGTGACTCGACGTCGCAGTCGACGTCTCCGGACTCGTGGAGCATTGATCCCAAGTACCTGATCTGTTCCGTGCGCTCGACTGTGTCTTTGCCAATGCGAACAGGAGTTGCGTTTGTTGTATTACAGGCCAAGTACTCGTCTTCGCCGCATTAATTTTCAGACCGCCGTTTTCCAGCGGTTCCTCCCACGCTGTCACACGTCGAACCAAGCGCCCACTGTCCGAGTCCGCCAGCGCGATGTCGTCTGCATACATGAGCAGACATGGCGGCTGCTCATGTGAGTCCCTGATGTCGGAGGACAGCACGTCCAGCACCACGCTGAACAGAAACGGACTAAGGACCCTGGTGAACTCCGACGGTGATGGTTCCCCATCACCGTCGGATCGCCAACAGCGGATCGAACCACAGAACCGGAGTCTCGGTACATATCTCGGATGATGACAACATAGGTCTCGGGCACTCCTTTGGATCTCAGCGCCCACCAGATCACATCACGGGGGACACAGTCGCAGGCCTTCTGCATGTCAAGGAACAAGAGGTGCAGAGGCGTATTCTTCGATCTGTATCCCTCCATGGTAACCTTTAGGGCAAAGATGGGATCCATGGCCCATACCACGCCGGCGCCCTATCCGTGGCAAACAATCTTTCTACACTTTTCATTTTTATTGGCTTTTGTGGCCTTTACGGGAGCGACTGCCGTCTGGCCTCCCAACCCTAAGAGGGAAAGCCTGTTTTTCCCTGCTATATAAACGAGCTATATTCCCTTAAAATAAAAAAAATATCCGCATGTGCGGATGACACTGCCCTGCGACTCGTGGGATGATCTTTTTAATCTCGCCCAGGTTTTAACACATTGTGTCACTGGCTAACATCAAATTCACTCACTTTTAATGGTGATAAAACTGAACGCATTTCATTTTGTATGCGAAACGATAGGGAGTCTCTACCCTCACTAATTATAATATCCGTGCACATAAATGTAGCTTTTTGTAAAAAAAAAAAACATTTTCATGGTGGGCAAAAATCATCCAATGACGAATCCCGCTCTTTCCGAAGCGGGAAACAGTGTCAGACTCCTATTGACCCCGTTCCTTCTCTGCCCTTCGCACTAGGGCCAAGCCTTTCTTTCAGAAAGAGACCCTGGGCTCCAGTAGGCTTCGACCCTTTTGCAGAGTCCCTAAAGCTTTGCTGACAACTCCTTGAGACCCTGAGACATGGTAACCCTACTGTCTATAGTATTATAGATTACCATGTCCTCATACAAGTATAACTATTCGTATTATGAATATGTGTCCGTCGTGATTACCGCGTTGTATAACAATAAATAGATACATGTACAAACATGTAAAGTGTGTATTGAAGACAATAATAATAATTTATTTATTTATTCAGACATCTTGCGCGTCCATTACAAAAGTATTGTTAGTATAATCTGATTAATAGTACATTGTTATCCTAAGGGCGAAAGTGAGTTATTTGGTTCCGAGAAATTGTTTGACGACCGAGCAGAGCGAGGTCGCTAATAGATTGAGGGAGTAAATACCTAACTCTTTAACCCCGAAGTAAACACTGACTTTCATTACGAATACGAGGAAAATAAAAATAATAAAAACCTGAGTCGTCGTGAAAGGTCTTCGTATGTTTTTAGGTAGGTATATTTCTTTTGATTTAGGTGGTAAAAGGTTTCTCCTCTTAAGAATCTGGCGTTAATAAATCCTTAAATGAAGCTTCAATTTTACTGGCTGTATAGAAATTCAGGTCACGGTTCAATAAAATGTCAAAATAGAACTAGTTTTTTTTAATATTTAAACAGCTGTCAGTTGAAAGTAAAACTCCCTAGGGAGGAAAAGTACTACTTTCACATCTACCGCATCTATCACAACTAGATCCACAGGCAACTTTACACCTACTTTCAGAGTATGTGTCCTAATGAAAAATACTATACAGGGTGTCATTGACATGTTAACGCAAACGAATACCATAGATTCAGTAGGTACATGATTCTAGACCCCCCAGTGATGGAATTTTTTGTCGGTATTTTTTATTTATTTTTTAATGAATTTTTATCGTTTTTAAATTAAACTGTATAAAAACGTCAATTTAACATTTTTTGCGAATTTTTTGTACATTTTTTTTTTCTAAAAATATCATTGGGATTGGTTAGAGTAACGATTTTGTACAGGTAAAAAATTTGAAAAAAAAAACAGACGAAAAATTCCACCACTAGAGGGTCCAGAATCATGTACTGGATCCATGAATCATATTCGTTTGCGTTAACATGTCAATGACACCTTGAATTAGTAATTAATTGTGACTAGAGAGCAGTCAAACTTACCTATAATTATAAGACAAATATATCTTACGTAATAAAAATGAACATGTGTCGAAAGAATAATAAAATAAACATTAAGCACTATTATTTTACACTCCAATATCCACTAGGAATCAATTTGCGAGTAATTAAAACAGCCACTAAACTTCATTCGAAAAAACCCGTCAAAGCTTATGAAGTAAGGACGTCTTCGGTGGGCACAATATACCTTTTGTTCCTATGTATAAAATAAATTATGACTTGACATCCCATGATCCACGAAACAGTCAATAAAATGTGCTTTGAAAAAACTTTTCTCTCTTCTGTATTTTTTGCATTCTTCTCCTATATCATTATTTACCTTTTTGTCTTGCACGATTTCATGATCAATTACTGAGTAACTCTTTTCGAAATTGCTCAAGTATTGAAGGACAATATCGTTCTGCAAGTTTCTCGTTAGACAAGTAATGGGAGTGTTTCGTTCTTCTGTTTGGGCTGAGGGAGTTCCATTGAAACGAGAAAGACTCTTGAAATATTCTTACTCTTTCATCTTTCATTAATATTTTATGGATTGGGTAGAACAATTTATCCTTGTAGATTCCAATATCTATAAAATAAAATAAAAATATTTTTGTAAACATAAAATATTTTGTTAACCTAATTGGTCCGAAAAAAATATCAAAATAATATAAAATCGTTTTAAATATGAACTCACACTTATCCAAACCTAACATGCCGAGCGAAACGAAAGAAAATAACTTTAGAATTCTTTAAATGAACTCCTACGAAACCCCGCACGCGATGCCCGCACACCTTACTGCGTCGAATCGTCCGAATCGGGAAGGACTCCAGCATAAAGAATAATTCTTTCGATTCGTTCGGTGCGTTCGGAAGGAGCAAAATAGTACGTAAAATGCGTCAAAAACTCTGTTACTTAAAATCAATTAAATTTAGGTATTTATTATTCTTTACAATTTGGAAATGCACTACTAGTTAGACTCTTGAAGGGAGAGGACTCATCTCAGAGTACAACAGAGTCGCAGATAATTCAATTCGTTAATCCATTATGTTCGAAATACTGGCTCTCAAAAGTTCTTTCTGTATTATTTCTGCCTCTGATTTATATGGCCTTACCAGGACAATTTTCCCAACGGATTCTTACAGGGCACATACGTTGGACCACTTTCCGAATAGCACTCTTTCCAGTTACTAATTTATCGTTGGGGTTGTACGTTTTAAATATTTCTCTGCAAAAAAGTTTAGGACACAATGTATAGTGGAAGTTTACACATATCATTCACAGCATTACACACACGTCTCTTACTCGAGAATAGAATTAGTAATATTAGTTCCAATTTCATCTTTACTAAACGACATTATTCCAGGTGCGACAAACTTTTCGCTCTGTTTCACAATCCAATTTGGTGGTAATATATCTAAAGGTTTGACAACTACCATATCCGATTCCAAACTTATGCCACCCCATTTGTTGAGGGTCAACATTCGCAGTATGTCAGCGGTATGCTGTATTGGATATCTACTTTCCTTCAAATCATTGCATAGTATTGGCTGTACGACTGTTCCTTTGGAATATTGATCTATATGCACTCTTAAGAACTTGACATTAGGGAAGCGATGTAGTTTCGCGAGGCAACCAGTCTTGAGCTCATGGTCGGTTACAGGTACGCTGAACAGCACATATATCTCTCGTGTTGGATGGGCCCGAGCAGCTGCTTCCACTGAACAAGCTTCTCTAGCATTCAGTTCGCCATTATACGATGTTTTGTGGAAAAATAGTGAATTGTTCAGTTTCGGAGTAAAGTTCGGATCTTCTGCCGATGATAAAGCGTCTCCTTCATTGGAATAATAGTTCGCTATAGTTTTCCAGTAACTGATCATGTACAGTTCTTTGACAAATAGTATTATACACATTGTTATACAAGCGAAACTAAAACCTCGTTTAGTTTTCCGCGACTTTTTCATAATTTGTCTTATCCTTCTGAATTTTATCATTTGAATGCTATTTATAAGCATTAATGCTCGAATATTGTTTGTTTTCATTGAAAATATTTATTGTTTTGTTGTCCGTTTCCCGAGTTATGTTTATTTAAACAGAAAGTGATAGGATATCAATGTATTCTGATCGGGACATTCCTAATAGTGACCGACTAAACGTTTCGAGTGTAGATAAGATAGCTTGTAAGTTGTAGGTTTGATCCTCTGATTTAGTTAGCAGTCTGGTTTTGTATTGTTGATGAATCAAAAATAAAAAAGATTCAAGCTCTATATTGCAAAAACTTTAATATGATTATTTTTTTTTAATGTAGGTTAACAAAGTTATTTGATTCGTGAAGATGAGACCATTTCAGCGGAAAACTCATAATTGTAGACGCTATGAATAGTCGGGCAGAAGGATCTAGCAATTGTATCGTAAAGAGAGCCACTATTAATTTTTTTAAAATGACTTAAAAAGTCATACATGTGATACGTATAAGGGCGAGTCAAATCATAAGGTTTCGGCTGAGTTTTAAATAAATCATGAACTTGTGAAAAATGTTGCGGGTAGAATAAGTCACGGTTGAAGATCGTTAGTCCTGAAATAAAGAGAAAAGCATCTTTAACGTTAGATATATTCTCATTTACTTAGCACTTTTTTCAGCGACTTCGTTTGCTAGAATATTTCTATAAAAACCTTTAACACTTCACAAACCCCAAACCTTAACTTAGATTTCCTTTCATATATACCTATCGTTGTCTTGGTATACCTACTATAAAGTGACGATTTAAACATCTACATACATATAAAAGTCTCATACCTTGACAGTTAATGAAGGGTACTTTTTGAAAATCTTCATAACTCACCACCTTCGGACACAATTTGCGTATCACTGGGTCGATGGCGTTTATGCTTACGGATGCCCAAAGCATTGGGTTGTACTTTTTACTAATCTCTCTGTAAACAAGAATTACAAATAAAATCTTGAGAGCTTTTTTTGAATGGTAAAGCATAAAAAGGCACGAAGGGCCTTTGCGTGTTTCCGCGACTAACAGCGAACCGCCCTCGCTTACATTCGTAATTTATCCCGATCGCCTCAAGCCCTCCTGCTTTGGATGAACACAGCGAGAGTCTTAAGACTTTTACGGAATAAAACACAACTGTGTTCCTCAATAGCTTTGCGAACAATTCCGCAGTCCTGGCAAGCATCAGTCTTAACGAGCCCCGTGTATGGATGGCAAAGTGCCACCGACCTGAGCCTGGTTCGCGCCCAACGGAGCGTCTCCGGCGAAAAGAAATATATGTACAGTAAGGTAACAAAAGTCCATAAGACCGCTAAAGATCACATTGCTCTGAACTACAACACGATGTAGACAGTGCGTGTGTGTGCGTTGAGCGAGTGACGCCCCAGCATTCCACAGATAACACACATGCACACTAATAAACTGTCGTCGCGCTCACTACGCGAAAGAACATACCTAAATATATTTCTGATCCCTTCCTATTTCTACCATTGAATTCATATTGTATAGCTAAAATTCGCACAAATCTAATAAGTGCTGGTAGCTGTGGAGTAAAACTACTAATGCTTGAAGTTCAGAATAGTTTATTTTTTATAAAAAAAAAAAATGTTAGATGTTAAAAGTTATATATATGTTTTTGTATTATTATTTAGCTTTTAATATTATTACAAAAACAAATGTTTAACTTTTTTTAAATAAATATTAAATAAACATCTAACAATTTTCTAGCACATTTTTACTTATATAAAATTAATAAGAAATCACACGAATAGTTCTATTTGTGTGATTTTTTATTTATTTTCGTTGTTAGAAGGTGAAAATAAAAAGTCGTTCTCAATTTATGTAACAAATATGTTTATTTCTTTTATTTTATCTATAAAAATAACTTTTTTAAAGTTAAATTTGACGTCACATTACCTAGATAAGTTTTCTTGTAATAACTTGTTCGTAAGATTTATTCTTGTATACCCACTTCATAGTCGATTCATAATTATCATGGGAAAGGATATTCTAATAAAACAAAAATAATTGTTGACATCCACATATTATAGTCGGTATTCAACACAGTTTATTGCTAACATTATAAGATTTAGACTTTATGAACCTGTTTTTATAATGTAACATCACAATTAATGGATTGAGGTTATAGCTTAAGTATATATTTTCTTGAAGAAATGAAGATTGAAACTAAACCTCATTTTAACAACAACAAAAAAAATACAGGATATATATAGTTTACGTCTAACTAATAGAAATAAAATGTCGAGTTAATATTTCGTATAACCCCCATTACTTTCGATACAGTTTACGTAGTAACTATTTAGTAATCTGTGATACAGTCTAGTAGGCGTTTGCGCATTGAACCTACGATATTGGCACATATTTCGGTTCCTCTTAAATTATCCCACACCTCCATGACATGGGTTTCTAATAGCTCTGAACACCTCTTATCCTTTGACACCCACCTTTGCACCATCAAACCCCATAGATTTTCTATGGGGTTGTGGTCGGGTGTTCGCGCTGGCCATGGAATAATAATTATGTCAAGGTGATTGTTGAAACCACTCACGCACTATCCCTCGCCTTGTGAATAGGGCAGTTGTCCTGGACAAACGTTATTTGGTTTAACTCGTTGGCTGGGTAAGTGTTACGCACAGTTACTAGGCAGCATACTCGTAACTTCCTCCAATACTTCCGCATAACTGGAACTGTTAGCGCATGGGGAAATAAAAGACGAGGAAATAAAAGAGTTTTCCCGGCCCTGTTGCACTCATCCATCCCCACATATTAATTGTAATACTATCTGAGTCTGTATAACGGATTAAGTTTTTTTCATGCCAGCGAGTGTTATTCCTGCGCCATAAATGAAGCCTACCCTTTTGACTAGACTTAAATGTCTTTTCATCTGAAAAAATGGTAGTACTCCAATCAAAATCTAAATAAACCCGCGCGAAACACAATCGTTCCTGTCTATGTTTTTCTGTCAAGAAATATTTTTAGCGGGTCTTTTATGGTGCAAACCTTCAGCGTGGAGGGCACGGCGAACAGTTTGCACCGATGTGTCAAATAACTCCGCAAAGTGTCTCGTTGGCGTAAAACCATTAGACTCGTACTCTTCCACCATATGTCGTCGCTGCGCCTCGCTAATACGCGTCGGCCTTCCACTTCGCTGTCGACTAGCAAGGCTCCCCTTTTCCTCATATTTCTTGATCCAGAGACTTACAGTATTTTTCTAAAACAAAATAAAAACTGATATTAGGCAGTTATAACAAACATATTACCTATAATAGTAGCTTTCCTACGAAGCTTTATCCGGGTTTTATAAAACCGATTTCTCGATTGCCCCCGCAATATTATTAATATATTCATAATAACAATAAATTAATAAAATAGCGTTTATTATTATTCAATAGTAAACACTAATTTGTCGTTTAACTTCATAATAGACTTAAAGCACTGTAAAAATAAATAATCACCAAAGAATAATAAAATAATTAGTCAGCAAAGTGAATTTTAAACAGGTTCAGTCCTGTTTCTTCCGATATTTGTGTTCTATTAAGACCACTTTTATACAGCGCAACAATAGTCTCGGAGATCAGACTTTAGAAGTGCGGTGCGATTACTGACCCGTTTGGCGCTATAATTTTTTTAAGTTTAGACTGGGTAAAGTTATTTGTAATCGTAATTTCAATTTATCCTTCATACTTTCATGGGCTTAGGACCATCAAAATACAGAAAGTAAATCATAATAAGTAAGTGTTCCGTACCGTTCTTAATTTTCTTTTTTGACGTGACGTCTTATAATTCGATGAGCCGGCTGCACGCATGAAAAAACATGACTCATGCGGCGTTACCTCGCTCTGAGGCGTTCCATATAAGGTTTGAAGTGCAAGCGAGAGCACGCAACGAGCGACAAAGAGGCACAATCGGCCTCATTCGGCAGTGTTCGATATCTGTTTCTCTCCTACTTGAGTGAGCGATGCGTCCGCGTGAACAGCTGCTGTACAATAAAATAAAATAATACATTTACATGTTTTCGTCAAGTATGAAGTGAAAAATCACACATGTTTAAAAGATGTAAATAAAAGTTGTAAAACAATTGCTCAAAGCACATTCATACTTGTAAAAAAACTATGTACCTACATTGTAAAAAAAAATTATATAATTGTATTTATGCGTACAAATAACTGTAACTTGATCAGTTCAATTGTGATTTCCATTTACCTCCTTTTCTATATCCATACAAAATATCTATCAAACAAATAAAATTAAAATTTTCTTTTGAAAAATGAAACCATTCCATCAGTATTTTCTTATGATGTTGTCACCGACTTTACAGTAAACCGACTTTACAGACAACCGATTTTTTTTTCATTATATTTACTTACTGAGATTCCTCTCATATTTTTCCATAATCTCATCCTAACTAATATTATAAATGCGAAAGTAACTCTGTCTGTCTGTCTGTCTGTCTGTCTGTCTGTCTGTCTGCTACTCTTTCACGCCAAAACTACTGAACGGATTTGAATGAAATTTGGTATACAGATATTCTAGACCCCGAGATAAAACATAGGCTACTTTTTATCGCGAAAAAGGGGTTGTAAGGGGTTAAAGAAGGGGGGGAAGTTGTATGGGATTTCATAATTTTCCGCGGACGAAGTCGCGGGCAGAAGCTAGTTTCTTATATGTGTAGTAGGAATGTAAAGGAAGTTGTTTTGATTGGTCCCGCCATCGACAACCTGACGCTTGCTAAGCAATCTTGATGGTAGGTTTACACGCTTGCCAAGCCTCGGCCAATCGCCATTGTGTTTACGGGATTTCCCCATTTATACAATGGCTACACAATGGCGATTGGCTGAGGCTTGCCAACGCTTGGCAAGCGTGTAAACCTACCATGAAAGCTATTGGCCAATGAGCGAGCGCTTCAAGAGGCGCTCGCTGTTGCTGTCGCAAAATTGCATTTTGGCAACTATCTTACAACAATGTCTAATCAAAGATAACCTAACACACTAAGATTGTTTATAATTTGTTGTGATTGCTTCTTACCTCTACATTTTGATAATCACAGTATTGTTCGAAGTGACCTCCTCCTTTTTCTAGGCATAAACGTGCACGTTTAAATAAGTTCGCATTTAGTTTATTTAGGACACTAAATCACTTTATACTTCATTGACTTAGATGACTTGAAATAAAACATAAATAACGCTTTATTTATGTTTTATTTCAAGTCATCTAAGCTCTGATGAGCCTCTTCTACGTACACCCGCCGTTCCACTTCTCCCAAGATAAAAAACCCACAGGGTGTGAGGTCTGGAGACCTTGCTGGCCATGATATGGGGCCACCGATCCAATTTCGCACCGCTATGGCGTAATGTGATGGAGCGCCGTCGTTCTGGGTCATGGAGTTGTAGCGGCTGATAGTGGTGGGATTGAGGATGCCTTGGGCTCGCTTACGAGGTACGCTCTCCCTTTCGTATCGTCTTCGTGCTGCCGTGAGTAAAATTAGACAATGTCACTACGCTGCTAGTCTAGTACGCGGCGCAGGGACGGCGCGGGCGAAGGGCGCGAACGTCCGACCTCCGCTTCCGCAAGTGACGTGCTGCATGTGCATGCGTTTCGTCCCCGCACCCCCGTCTCGTGCGCTGGGCGTGATCCAGCGGCTGGCGGCCTTTGCGTTTTCATTCTCATGCTCGTTCATAGTATTACTATTAAATTATATCCATGTTTTGCTTATTTCAAATTGGGACAAAATGTAAAAATGAGAAAAAAGAAGGTTTTAAACTAAAAATGGAAATGTGTTCTATTGCTTACACTGAGCCACCAAAAAAAATTTACGCAGTGGTTAAAAAATTTCCCGGTATGCTCGTTATACGGGGTCGTGAAGCTTTCTTACACAACTACGGAACTCTACGAAGCAGGATTGTCGGGTCGTTACCGCCTCGTCGACAGTTTCATAAGTCTTGAATAATCCCGCCACAGTAGCGTTTCACTGTAGTAGTCATCACCATACTTCGGTGCAATCTAGATTTCTTTGTCATAAGAGAACGCGCGGAAACTAATCGCTCCAAATAACCAAGGGCGTTTGGTGATTACAGACTTGTAGTAAGGTTTTCAATGAAGAACAATTATTTGGTACTTTGCCCGATCTGAACCCAAAAATGAGTCAATCGCTAAGACCTCGTAAACTGTTATCTGACCACCAAGTCGCCCTCATTTTACCTTAAGTTTTTTTTTTAATAATTTAGTACTGAGTGAGTGTTTGATTGAAATTCAATCTGAAGACTGATGGCACTGGTTACATTGATACAATCGTTGAAGCGCACTATTTCCGTTTATTAATAACTCTAGCCTTTGAAGTACGAGAAAATCGCAGCAGGCAAATTGTTCCAGTCCTTCGATGTATGCGGTATATACAACGCAGCGAAACGCTATAAAACATAAGCAATCAAATGTACCACCTTGAGTCCGCGTGCTGAATTACCGCCCATCCGCTCCTCCAGAGAGGCGTGACCTGAGTCCCAGCAGTGAGAACACTATACACCGTGTAACAAAATAACCTTATACATCGAGAAGCGCCGAAAAATACAGGTTGAATAGAAATTCAACCTGTATTTTGGTCTCTACAGGAAGTTTCAGCTCAAAAAAAAAAAAAAAATAATAATATTAAACTCTTGGTATCGCATGATTCTTGATTTCAAATCATAACAAACGTGTCACGACGGTACGGGGGTCAATAACATTCCACGACACTCGCTAATATTACGAAACATTCTGTAAATCTGAGCGCCTAGTACCTGGTTACCTAATTTTTTCATTTGTTGCTCTATGTAATTTTGTATTTTTGAGGTATATGGTTATTTTGTTACACGTTGTATAAGGCTGATTACGCTATACATTACAATAAAATGGAAAGAAAACTAAAAACTTACTTGATAATATTTCTTGTTAAGTTGGTTCCAATTTCGTCTTTTGCAAAAGATAGGATGCCTGTTGCGAACACTTTTCTTGTTTCTTTCGCAATAAAATTTAATGGCAAATGCTCTAGTGATTTAGTGACTATCATGTCGGTGTCCAGGTATATACCACCCCATTTATTTAGGGTCAACATTCTTAGTATGTCTGCTTCATGTTGTATTCGAAATGTACTTTGAAGCACATCGTTTAGTAACACTGACTGCACTACAGTTCCTTTTGAATATTCAGCTGTATGCACTCTTAGGAATTTCACATTAGAGAATTGGCGGAGATCCGCAAGACAGCCAGTCTTAAGGTCGAAGTCTGTGACAGGGTTGCTAAACAGCACGTAGACCTCGCTCTTTGGATGAGCTCTAGCAGCTGCTTCCACTGCACAGGCATGGCGGACATGCAGTCCACTGCTTAAAGTCTCGTGAAAGAATATCGATCTTGCTTTCGGGTAAAAATTAGGGTCTTCAGCCGAGGGCAGTGCATCTTCCGTATTATTAGGTTTTATTATCATGGGGTATAGCCATGGGGTATAGTATACCAAAAACATAAATATTAATATTGACATACATATTGTTGGGCTAGTATAACGTCGGATTGGTTTGAATTGTATTCGTATCTTCGGCTCCAGTATTTCACATTGGGATAGCTGAACACATTCAATATCGTTTAACATCGCGTTACTTTAGACCTTACAGTTTAAATAAAATAACAAAAAACTACTGATGCGCTCTGTCACGAGAATGGTAAAAGAATGAATCGGGGTTTGTAGATCAGCTCTCATGAATATCTGAAAGAATTCCATGTTGTATTTATTTTATATCTTGATACTTACAACAAACAGAATGCGCTCGACGTTTAAAATATTAAAATCAGGATATCCTGTCAGTTCACCAAGACTTAATTTAAAAATGATTGGCTAAACACGTGGTTCTTCATTTTAGCACAATAACAAGTTTAAAAAAATACTATTTAGGTAATTATATTATATTAATTATAATTATATATATAATTTAACCATAATAATAATAAAACCGGCCAAGAACATGTCGAGCCACGCTCAGTGTAGGGTTATGTTGTTTCGCGTCCGTCACAATTTCTCACAATGACGGAACCCAGTAGCCCGTATAAAAATTAGTAACCCAATTTCCCGAGAGATGGCGCTGTACCCGGTGGTAATTTTGGATTGCGTGAACCGGTTTTATTCTATTTTTTTTATTTTTTTTTTTAATCCTTTTGCTAAAAATGGTTTATGAAATGAGAGTTTGTAAAATGAAACATGTTGCAGAACCTCGGAACAATCTTTTGTGAAATAAATGATACCTATCTATTCAAAACGTTGCACAGTGTATTATTTTGCCTTAGTTCGGACATACCAGTTTTATATTTTTTCTTTATAGATTAACCCTTAATAAACCATTATAAAAAAACACCGTTTTGATATTTGACTTCATTTAGAAGATACAAATATTTTAGTGAAAGGTCACTGACCTTCTTGAAAAAGATTTTCGTCTGTATTTCTTGAATGAAGCAAAATTGCAGGCTCTTGTAAACTACCTCTTCATTGTTGGTTTAAAATGTATGAATTGGAAAAAGTGCAAGTCGCTAAGGTAACAGAAACGAGAATTAAAAATGTTTTTGTTAAAGATCGAAAAAAAAAAATATAAAAGTAACTGTTTGCGGGTCGCATTTTTTATTGATTGCATAATATACCTATATAAAGTACCTTCAACTGGACAAAATTCTGAATATATAGCTAGCCAGATCTCGAAGTTATTGAGTTTCTAAGTTTTCATTAAATTTCTATGGAAATAGGGTTGTCACAAAGTAGTAAATCTTTAAATTAATTAGTTCAATTGATTAAATTAATTTATGCTGATCTATGTCTGACTGGCCTGTTGGTCTAGTTGTCAGTGGCCCTGACTGTTATGCTTGAGGTCGTGGGTTCGATTCCCACTCAGGACAAATGTTGTATGTGATGAACATCATCAATGTTCTGTCTGGGTGTAATTTATCTATAATAAGTATGTATTTAAGTAAATATTAAGTATGTTTATCAGTTATCCAGGACTCATACCACAAGCTCTGCTTAGTTTGGGACTAGATGATGTTGTGTGAAAGTTGTGAAATATAAAAAAAAAGTTTTAAACGCTTATTTATGACATCTCCTCGCTGTCGGATTGATTTATAATTTCATTAGACGTCAGTGTAATATTATTTTCTTCAAAATCTTCGGATTCTAAATTATTGTAATGAACATTGTCTGTTGTTACGCAAAGGAGTTGAAGTACTGATTGCGACAGGGGCAAAGGTTTTTTATGTTTATGACGTCTACTAAGTGTTAATGTGGATATATATGGATCGGACGACTCTAATGCACGGTGAAATAAATCTAAAATTGTTGTTTTCCTGTCTAATTTTCGGGTATGGTGTTGTCGATCATATCGCCAGTATTTATTCCTTGACTCGCCGGCTTGCTCCGACAACATACCTATGGGTAACGGGCTAGCGTCTATGATTTGACGGCCATGAATTAATATTTTGTGCATCGTGACAGACATGTAAAACCAATTGTATTTCTCCACGTACTTTGCGGCTACAGATTTACAAAAGGCATCAAATTTTGCAGCATCTATTACTAAGCCACTCGACAGCGCTACTAAAATAGTATGCAGATCATCCAGCAACCATGTCTCTATGCCTAAGATATCTGCAAATGTTTTCCTATGTTGGTCTGATAGTGCTGTTCGTGCAGTGTTCCCATCATTGGTTGTCCCCGAATTTGGACGAACGACATCAACCAAAAGTGATAGTTTGTCTCTTAATGCAGTTTGTATTTTTTTTTTCCTCTCTTCAACAATTGTGGCTGCCGGTGATTTTTTACTAATCCTCCACTTCATAACTGCTGGATCATTTTTGTATCCTAAGTGCAGTAAAAATTCAAAAATTCTTATCCAGGCATGTAAGGGACTTAATCCATGACGTAAGGCTTCTGGATTTACCGGTTTGTTGATGACAACATCTAAATTATTAAATTCCGATGCTGTAGCTCCACAACAAGCACAACGTAATTGTGAAGTGGTCCCAGTAATTACGTTAAATACTTTGCCATCAATAACAGTTAAATAAAGTTTCGGATCTGAGATTATAGTTTGACCTTCATCAGTTTCCGCATAAAGTGGTGTTAATTGGTCTATTTCAGCCTGTACCCGATTTTTTTCTTCTATGATAAGGTCTTTTGTCTCATTACGATATTGAATTTTCAATGGACGACAAAACCTGTACGATTGTGGGCACGGGTTAGTCCACAACACAAAGCCGTCATTAGTTTTTAATCTTAAAGGGATATATGTTGTTGTAAATAAACAATTTTCATTCTCGTCGTCACCATCTAAAAACTTCTGTTTATAAAAAGCCTGCCCTGTACTGCCATCGAACCCCCAAGAACCTTCAAAACTGCAATATAATATGTTGTTTTGCTTTTGTTTGCAATAATGTGAAATGTTTTCGGTGCTCAATTTTATGATTCGGCGAAATGTGTGTAGTACTAAGCTGTGAACTGAAACACTTGCTTCCCTTTCAGTAATGACTATGTCTTCTTCGGGATAACATGTTTGTTTTGCTATTTGTAATTTATAGTATGGAGGATAAGCTGAGAAACCTCTGTCTTTCAAATCTTTCTGTATGATACTGTAGTCTTCCACAGTTAGTTTCCTATCAATGACTAAAGAAAGGGCCTCATCAGGGGTATAGGGTTTGGGTTCGGCTTTCACTTTAAGGGACGATGCAATTTTTTTAGGACGAGTCGGACTTTTCAGGCACTCATTGATAACGAACTCTAATCCGTGAGCAGAGCTTTTAATAAGTTTTTGTCCGTGAATTTCATCTGTTACGATTTTTGACATCATTTTAATTATTTTTGACCGCGGCTGATCCTGAAGAGAATCTTCTAAACTTTTTTGAATGCGAAGCATTTGACGAGAGTTCATTTCATTTGAAGCTGTTGAACTATTATTAGATGTTCCGGGTATTGATTCATGTTGGCGATTACTGATTATATTAGAAGTTGATGGAGCTTCATGTGAAGTTCCAGGTATTGGTTCTGTAAACGAAATATTGCTTACAAAACCCGTATCTGATGATTCTGGTTCTTGAGGTTTTAGAAGACTTTTATTTAATTCCATAGGCAATTTATCTATTTTGGTTGGTATTTGAATATCGAAAATTGTAGAAAGCCATTTTTCATTCTTTTTACTAAAGCGTTTAAAATTTCTTTTGCTATTATTATAAAGTTTTTCACAAGTATTAATAAATTTGGAAATATTGTCTCTAAGGCTTTTATTATGTACATCAATATTGTCTGGAATACCTGTTGGGTACAATGCATTTAAAACAACCATTGTACGATCGTTGATTTGTAGGTCACCTGGTCTTTGTTTTGACCCATATTGTTTGGCCTTTCCAATTAAAACATTATAAATTTCCAATTTCGTGAGCAGTTTCGGATCCGTATGCAAGCTTAGTTCGTCGGTAATCATTGCCTCTCGCTGACCAGCATGAGGGTTGGCGCCCTCATGCCCCCCTTGCAATAAGTCCTCTGGTCGGGGCCCAGATGGACATCCCCCAGCAGGACGGGTCACAAGTTAGTGACAACCCTAACCGACAATTTAGAAATTCAATAATTCCGAAATCCTGGGTTTGTTGCAACTGATTTTTTTTGTGGTGATAGTTATTATAGTCATCAACATCTAGGCTTAACAAAAAATGCGACCATGAAGAGAATGTCCTAAAAAAAAATAATTTCTAATTCATAGAAAAAAAAAAATTCTCTCTTGTGTGTGCAAGATTTTTAAAGTTTTCAAGAAAAATATGATTCCTATAGTGAATTTCTATCACCCTTAAAATAATTTTGTGTAAAAATCATAATAGAAAACGAGTTATTGTGTTTCTATGCTTTCTAAGGATTTTTCTCGATTTTTTTTATTTCTCTTAAACTACAGTAGTTAGATCTGGCGGAGTTTTATTAGGAGTTTTGTTTGATAATAAGCTTTCCAAAATACACATAAAACGGAAATGTCCGAACTAAGGCAAAATAATACACTGTGCGTTGGTTGCTATGTCAATGTAGTAGTTAAAACTTTAGTCAACCTGAAATCGCAGAATAGTCAGTTGCTCTTAGACGTCCGAAATTTATGTGTCTGGGTAGAGCATCTTAAAAAATAAAATTACCTTTTTAAGGGCATGGGTAGGGCTGTGAGGTTGTACGAAAGAGTTGGAACGCAAAGACAAAAACCGTCCTATGACTTTTTCTGCTCTATGCCGGAGCAAAAAATAAAATAAAGTTATGATCGATTTACAAGAACTTCACGTAGCTATAACTTGTTTGCTACAGTAACACAGTGGATAAAGCCAACGACTGTAATGGCTTTATCTCGAATCAAACAGAAAGAAATTAATTTTTAAAGGCTAGTCTTAGTTCGCAAATAAGTATAAAACTAATTACACAGACATGCATGGATACAGATGTTTGAAATTGAATTACGATTGATAACTTGGCGGAGCAATCATAAGAGTTCACAACATAAAGGTAATGCAGCGAAATATATTTTGGGAGAGTTAGTGATAGTGTGACGGGTGACAGGACAGAGTGGAAGAAAAAAAAACATGTTGCACCGACCCCAAGTAATATGGGACAAGGTTAGGATGATGATGATGTTACTATTAAGACGTTGTTTACCTATAAAATAATCATTGGCTTGATTTATAGTTCCCGTGTTCAATAAATAAAACTTTTAACTAATGCTTTAATTCTAGATAAAGTAAGTCCAATTAAAGACTAATAATTTTGCAAAGACTGATTGTTATATTAAAGTAAGTACAAATTCTAAGACCTTATAGTTCTTAGAAACAAAATGCATAACTAAGCATTAAGTGCATTAATATTTATAAGCACAAATATAGGCTTGAAATATAAAATAATACTATTACTAATATAATAAAGAGGTAAAGTTTGTTTTTTTGTTTGTAGGAGGTAATCTCTGGAACTACTGGTCCGTTTGGAAAAAAATCAGCAACAATAGAAAGCTGCTTTACTCCTGAGTGACATAGGCTTTAATTTATGTACGTGGGCGAAGCCGCTGACAAAAGCTAGTTTGAAATAAGGTTAACTATCAAATCATATAATTTTAACCTTTAGACTGACATAATTAAAGAACAATAGGTTTTCGAGCGCCGGCGCTCGCTTGGAGCTTAACGAATCATATTTAGTACTCAGCTAAATTGCCAAAAATGTTACAACATTATTTTTTGTAACTCCTTAAACGTAACTTGTAACTTTATGCTTACAAACAAAATTTATTATTACTTTTAATAAATAGATATCATATTAATAGGCTTTTATTTATATTTTATACCAAATAACCGCGTCGTAATCAATGTATTCTGTTCGGGACATTCCTAATAGTGACCGACTAAACGTTTCGAGTGTAGATAAGATAGCTTGTAGGCTTGATCCTCTGATTTAGTTAGCAGTCTGGTTTTGTATTGTTGATGAATCAAAAATAAAAAAGATTCCAGGTATATATTGCAAAAACTTTAATATGATTATTTTTTTTAAATGTAGGTTAACAAAGATATCTGATTCGTGAAAATGTGACTATTCCAACGGAAAACTCATAATTGTAGACGCTATAAATAGTCGGACAGAAGGATCTAGCAATTGTATCGTAAAGTGTGTCATTATTTATTTTTTTATAATGGCTTAAAAAGTCATACATGTGATACGTATAAGGGCGAGTCAAATCATAAGGTTTCGGCTGAGTTTTAAATAAATCATCAACTTCTGTATAATGTTGCGGGTAGAATAACTCATAGTCGAAGATCGTTAGTCCTGAAATAAAAAGAAAAGCATCTATAGTGTTAGATATATTCTCATTTAGCACTTTTTTCATCGACTTCGTTTGCTAGAATATTTCTATAAAAACCTTTAACTTAGATTTCCTTTCATATACCTATACCTATCGTTGTCTTGGTATACAATAAAGTGACGATTTAAACATGTATCTACATATAAAAGTCTCATACCTTGACAGTTAATTAAGGGTTCTGTTTGAAAATCTTCAGAAATCACTACCTTCGGACACAATGTGCGTATCACTCTGTCGATGGCTTGTGCGCTTATGGCTGACCAACGCATTGGGTCGTACATATTACTAATCTCTCTGTAAACAAGATATACAAATAAAATCTTGACAGCTGTTTTTGTATGGTAAAGCATAAAAAAGCACGAAGGGCCTTTGGGTGTTTCCGCGACTAACAGCGGACCGCCCTCGCTTACATTTGTAATTTATCCCATTCGCCTCAAGCCCTCCTGCTTTGGATGAAAACAGCGAGAGTCTAAGACTTTTACGGAATAAAACACACCTGTATTCCTCAATAGCTTTGCGAACAATTGCGCAGTCCTGGCAAGCATCGGTCTTAACGAGCCCTATCACTCTATATATATAGCTGAATGGATCGTGTAAGGATGACAAAGATCCTTGCGGACGGCGCGTATCGTCTGCCGCACCTGGCGCCAGGAGTCCGCACCCAACGGAGCGTCTCCGGCGAAAAGGAATATAATTATGTACCTAATTCGGCCAATATCCCACAGCGTCATTACATTATCGGCATTACAAATCTGCCGGAAGAATAGTGGTTAAATAATCAGTTTTCCTTCAGCCGTCCTTGATGTTTCAAGACTGTGGTGAGGCCAACTGTGCATGGACGCATAGCTTCGTAGGCGCGTATTCGTCATCATATGCTTGTTATACGACGGCGTGAAGCTTGCATACACAACTACGGAACTCTACGAAGCAGGATTGTCGGGTCGTTACCGCCTCGTCGACATTTTCATAAGTCTCGAATAATCCCGCAACAGCAGCGTTTCACTTGAGTAGTCATCACCATACTTCAATGCTATCTAGATTTCTTTGTCATAAGAGAACGCGCGGAAACTATTCACCCCACATAACCAAGGGCGGTTGGTGATTACAGACTTGCAGTAAGGTTTTCAATGAAGAACAATTATTTTGTACTTTGCCCGATCTGAACCCAAGAATGAGTCAATAGCTAAGACTGCGTAAACTGTTATCTAACCACCAAGTCGCCCTCATTTTACCTTAAGTTTTTTTGTTTTAAATAATGTAGTACTGAGTGAGTGTTTAATTGAAATTCAATCTGAAGACTGATAGCACTGCTTACATTGATACAATCGTTGAAGCGCACTATTTCCGTTTATTAATAACTCTAGCGTTTTAAGTACGGGAAAATCGCAGCAGGCAAATTGTTCCAGTCCTTCGATGTATGCGGTATATACAACGCGGCGAAACGCTATAAAACATTTTGCTAGTGAATTGGAAGAAAGCAATCAAATGTACTAACCCACCTTGAGTCCGCATGCTGAATCACCGTCCATCCGCTCCTCCAGAGAGGCGTGACCTGAGTCCCAGTAGTGAGAACACTGTATAAGGCTGATTATGCTATATATTACAATATAATTTAATTTTAACTTACTTGATAATATTTCTTGTAACGTTGGTTCCAATTTCGTCTTTTGCAAAAGATAGGATGCCTGCTGCGTACTCAGTTTCTGTTTCTTTCACAATAAAATTTAATGGCAAATGCTCTAGTGATCTAGTGACTATCATGTCGGTGTCCAGGTATATACCACCACATTTATTTAGGGTCAACATTCTTAGTATGTCTGCTTCATGTTGTATTCGAAATCTACTTTGAAACACATCGTTTAGTAACACTGACTGCACGACAGTTCCTTTTGAATATTCAGCTGTATGCAGTCTTAGGAATTTCACATTAGAGAATTGGCGGAGATCCGCAAGACAGCCAGTCTTAAGGTCGAAGTCTGTGACAGGGTTGCTAAACAGCACGTAGACCTCGCTCTTTGGATGAGCTCTGGCAGCTGCTTCCACTGCACAGGCATGGCGGACATGCAGTCCACTGCTTAAAGTCTCGTGAAAGAATATCGATCTTGCTTTCGGGTAAAAATTAGGGTCTTCAGCCGATGGCAGTGCATCTTCCGTATTATTAGGTTGTATTACCCCATAGTATACCAAAAACAGAAATATTAATATTGACATACATATTATTGGGCCAGTATAACGTCGGATTGGTCTGAATTGTATTCGTATCTTCGGCTCCAGTATTTCACATTGGGATAGCTGAACACATTCTATATCGTTTAACATCGCGTTACTTTAGACCATACAGTTTAAATAAAATAACAAAAAACTACTGGTGCGCTCTGTCACGAGAATCGTAAAAGTATGATTCGGAGTTTGTAGATCTGCTCTCAGCAATATCTGAAAGAATTCCATGTTGTATTTATTTTATATCTTGTTACTTACAACAAACAGAATGCGCTCGACTAATTACACATATTACTTGGGGTCGGTGCGACATGTTTTTTTTCTTCCACTCTGTCCTGTCACCCGTCACACTATCACTAACTCTCCCAAAATATCTTTCGCTGCATTACCTTTATGTTATGAACTCTTATGATTGCTTCGCCAAGTTATCAATCGTAATTCAATTTCAAACATCTGTATCCATGCATGTCTGTGTAATTAGTTTTATACTTATTTGCGAACTAAGACTAGCCTTTAAAAATTAATTTCTTTCTGTTTGATTCGAGATAAAGCCAACGAAAAACACCATACGTATACCTAGTGTTTTTCATTGGCTTTGTCCACCGTGTTACTGTAGCAAACAAGTTATAGCTACGTGAAGTTCTTGTAAATCGATCATAACTTGTTTTTTTAGCTCCGGCATAGAGCAGGAAAAGTCATAGGATGGTTTTTGTCTTTGTGTTCCAACTCTTTCGTACAACCTCACAACTGCACACCTAACCTCACAACAATTCAGACACCGGCGGTTATTATGCGATTTTCGTGCAGGGATAACGTCAGTTTGAAAATGGAGGTCGACGAAGAAGTGTGTTTACTGTGGTTGCTCCTTAAAAAAAAAAAGAATTTTGGTGAATAAACCTATTTACTTAAAATATTATTTTTTTCCAATGTGTCTTTTTTTTTATGGTAGGTAAAAATCATCCAATGACGAGTCCCGCTCTTGGGCGGAGCGGAAAACAAGTGTCAGACTCTTACTGACTAAACAACCTACCCCGTTCCTACATCGCCATACATACCAGGGCCAGAGCCTTCCTTTTCAGATGTGTCTTCACAATTTTCAAATATCTCCACTAACTCTTGCCAAGCTTGGTTCTTCATAATTTCATTTGAGTAATTTTCACACCGAAAATCCCATATTGCAGGTCTCTTCTCCACTTCATCAATAAATAGTTTAGTGTCGAAACGATCCAACGCCATGGTGGCGAACTCACGAGCTGTGATGATCTAAGATACATAGAACAAGGATGACCCCTCATATGTTATTCGATTATGGTAAATATTACATGTTAGATAACGCATTTATTAATACATTGCATTAAACTTCTATTGCTTACAATATTATTTTTAAGCTACATCCTAGCGAATTAAATGAGGTTTTTTCTAATTAGTCATCAAATAAAATGTCTCATCAAAATCCTATTACGTAAACTAGCGTAAATCGTGAATATTTCTGATTTTTCAACTTTTTCAAATCCAATTGTATTGTTGCTAATAGTTTAAAGTAATAAAAACCACTAATTGCCTTTATTTTTACTTAACGACAGTGAGGGCATAAGAAAATTTATATCTTAAATCAGGGCAACTAACTATTGCGCATCATTTTTGCGAAGGCAACCAGTATTTTTTTAGTTCCTTGGGGCACATTCTTTCAGCTGATGCTTGATTTTTTCAAATAACAGAATTTTAAATTTTAAATTTGGTCAAAAATGTAGTAACAAACTTTAATATTTAACACCATTTGCATTAAATTTAGCGAGGCAACCTCAGCGCAATGTATTAATAAATACGTTATCTAGCATGTAATATTTACCATAATCGAATAACATATGAGGGGTCATCCTTGTTCTATGTATCTCGTACTATGACGTGCTAACCGCGCGGTATCCGCAACGCAACTGAACGCGAAGTAAAGACTCCATAGGAACAGAAATGCGCGGGAGCAGCGCGATTTTATTTTCTAGCGGTTGGGTTGCCGTTACCGCGCGGCTTGATTAACCGCGCAGTTATGTCTGAACGATTACTTAATAACTCATACAAATAAGACTCGCGCAATTTCCATGCGATTCTGAAATCGCGCGGTTCCCGTCGTGTCTGAACTAGCTCTTAGTCTTACTGCGCGGTCGAATTTACTCACAACTGGGAATTAGAAATAAAAAAAAAGAAACAAGCACAAACATAGTAAATGTTACTTAATTATTTTTAGGGAAATAGCTAGTGGTTGGTTTTACTCAAAAATGTGGGTTAATATTTAATACATGGGTCAGGACCAAATTTTTGACGTAACCGCACAACGGAAATCACAACAAAATGTGTTACACTGGTAAATAAATATAGCGCAACAATTCTATTGTGCTACATTTATTTTCTAGTGTGACACATTCCGTCACGTCAAAAATTTGGTCCTTACCCACATAATTTTAAAATTAAGTCATCTCTTTACTGGTGAAACAGCGTTCTCTATGTTTATATGAAATAACTTATTCTTATTCCAACGGTCTAACGGATTTATTTTGCAACGCAACCTAATCTTAAATACATAACGTTTCAATGTTATTTATATACGTACAACGACATCTACTGACCCAAATTGGTACAAACGAAAACATTACATTAACAGACTACAAAAAAATATTATTTTTACCTTTCGACTACCGTTATTACAGACACAATTAAATGACAACAGTTGTGCGAAAATTGGGAATTAACTAAAGAGTTTTACGAATAATTAATCTATACATATAAAAATTATTATAATTAAATCGTAGGAAAGTCAAAACTGTTTTTTGAAATTTTTTTTAAAACAATAGGTACTTGGGAAGTTATCTACAATCAATATCGAAGCCAAAAACATAATTTTTAGAATTTTAGTCTGTTTGTCTGTATGTCCTGGCTAAACTCAAAAACTTACTTGGATATAATAATATATGATATAAACATACTGCATGGATTATCTTCAAATTTTGCATGAATAAAGGACGGGCCAACATATAGGCTACATATTATCAAGCTATCACCTACGGGGGAGGAGTTGTGAATATTAATATTTCTTACGCATTCTGTGATAGTGTTTAATCTAAAGACGCATATTTAAATATTATTTTTGAGTAAGCCATGCTATTATCTGGCTATATACTATAAAAACTACTTCATTTAAGTGGCTTGGGCATAGAAACATAGTTTAATGAATATTAGTAGTATAAAGACAATTTTAAAACAGCGCCATCTATGAGATTTCATAAAAATTAAATTATATTACATGTTAACAATTTTTGTAAATTAATGATTTAAATTTGATCACGTTGGCAAGGTTAGTAGTAAGTTATTCTTCTTCTTTTATCGAATTAATGAATTCCGCTTCCCAATTTTTTAGGGCCCAGTAGGGTGCCACATTTATAGCAGCTTCAGTGGCATTTTTAAGGTGCTCCAGCGTGCATTTGTAGGGACATTTTGGGCACTCTAATAGGTGTAAGTTATTCTTAAAATTAATAGATGGTAATGTGCATTTTCTTCCTAAAAGTTGTATCGTAGGTATAAATAGTTGATTTTGAAAAATTCAAGTTCTAAAAAACCATCAAAATTCTGAGCAGAATTGAGGCTATTAAAAAAAATGCGGTGTTAAGTATTTCAAAAAAGTTATGTTCGTTGAAATATCGCTGCATAGACACACCATTGAGACAAAAATTCTTAGGGGTTGTGGCGTCAGCGAGGCAGTATTTGTACCTCATAACTTCCCGTTCCAGTTCAAGCGCGTACAGTTCCCCGTGAGTGTTTGCTTCGCGATGACCATCAATAAGTCGCAGGGGCTGACACTGAGTGCAGCGGGTGTCAACTTCAGGACGAGTTGCTTCTTACGCGGGCAACTGTCACCAGTCCTGACTCTCTTTAACATTTTGGCTCCTGGCAGCATAACTACCATCGTAGTGTGGTGGCGGAGTGGTAAAGACTCCGACTTACAAGGTTTAGGTCGGGGGTTCAAACCCAGCCAGGCGCATTACTTTGTGTAATTTATTTCATAAACACTGCTCTTAAAACGGTGAAGGAAAACATAATTTTTATTTATTTATTTATTTATTTAAACTTCATGTACAGTAGTGATACATAGGCGGACTTAATGCTACAAGGCATTCTCTACCAGTCAACCTTTGGGTTAAAAAAGACAACACTGTGGTAGGTGTGCAGAGTAAATAAATAACAGATATTTTGAATAGATTATAATATAAATTAAGTTACTAATAATAATAAAATACGTATATATGCTAATAAAATAAACTAATAAATCATCATCATCATCATCATCCTACCCTTATCCCATATTACTTGGGGTCGGCGCAACATGTTTTTTTCTTCCACTCTGTCCTGTCACCCGTCACACTATCACTAACTCCCTTTTCTTTCATATCACTTCTAACACAATCCATCCATCTCTTCTTCGGCCTCCCTCTTCGTCTCCATCCATCTACGTGTAAACTCAAAACTCTTTTCGTAACATGCGTTTCATCTCTCCTCTTTACATGGCCATACCAAGACAAACGATAAACTAAAAAATAAACTAATAAATACTATGATAAATATCAAATAAATATAATTAATAGAAATTAAAATATGACAATTAATATGACGAAGACTTAAAGGTTGAGAGGACTTTAAGTAGTAGTTCCGAGTTTTGCGCTTGAAGGAAAATTTACTTTCAGCTTTTTTGATGTCAAGGGGAAGCACATTCCAGAGTTTTATGGTAGAAACAGCGTAAGAGTTAGCCATAAACCCAGTACGGTGAGAAGGAATTTGAAGAAGTTGGTTTTTAGAAGCTCGAAGGTTGAAATTATGAGAACTGCCCAACACATTAAAATATTGTTTTAAATAATCAGGAGCACAAGGATCATTCAAAATAGTGAAAAGCGTGCAGAGAGATCTGAGGGATCTCCTGTGGCGGATAGGTAGCCATTTGAGCTGAGAACGGAAGGAAGAAATGTGATCATATTTACGAAGACCAAATATGAATCTAATACAGTTGTTGAGAAGACGATCCAATTTGTTTAGAAGCTCTTGGGATATATCAGAGTAGCAAACATCAGCATAATCAATTATAGGTAAAACGAGTGATTGGACCAAAGTAGTTTTAGTACTTGATGGAAGGAAATTCTTAAATCTATAGAGAGATCGCAGTGTGAAGGTGACTCTCTGGCTAACCAGAGGTTAAACTGGAACAAGCATATTTTGTTCCAGTTTAACCTCTCGTCAATGTATAAAGGATTGATTCTTTGTACTTTGTTGTGAACGGACGTGTCGAAGAATTATAAAATTAATAAATAAATACTCGCTGAATCGTGACCTGGTTTTACCTACTGGCCGGATAATTCTGTGAAACGTAGGCATAATATTTACTAGTTGTGTTACGTAACGAAATAAAATGTGTAAAGTGTTACCGGGTCAATAACTGTGTCACAATGGCAAGCAGCCCCTTCAGCCGGGGTGACCGATGTGCTCGGAGTCCACCCTCTACACCCGTGCCCACAGCTGCACCCCAAACCGAGCCCGCACTCTCATCTCACTCTCAGACATGCACCCAAAAAAACGAGGTGGAGGTCATTTCAACGCCGGAAATACAAAATTGGATGACGGCTATTGAAAAATGTCTAGGCGAAGTTTGCACTATTGCATCAGAGGGCAAATTAAATACAGACCAAAAAATGCGCATAAGTGCTTTATGCCGAAACATTGGACACGGCACATCACAGATGGCGGTCCAGTACCAATCCGTAAAGATGAGAGCAGTCATGGCCAGCTCTATGGTACAAAGACTTGAAGAGCAAATTGATCTGTCGCACCAACTCCAAGAACTTAAAATGACAGTTGGAGCATCAACTAAGCAAAATACGGGATCTTCTTTTGCGGATATGGTAAAGAAAGGTACCAACAAATTTATCCAGCCCTTAAATTTAAGCTCAGTGGCCATATATCCCAAAGACAAACTTAAGTCCAGCGAGGAGACAAAGTCACTTGTACAAAAAATTATATGCCCAGAACAGATGAAACTGCAAGTAAGAGGACTACGTAAGACAAGAAATGGCGGTGTCATCATCAGCACTGAAACCAAGGACGACATTGAGAAGGTAAAGAAATCGATGCAGTCAACAAATTCAGGCCTTACAGTCGACGAGCCTCAAAAAAGAAAACCTAGAGTCGTAATTATCGGCGTGCCCTCATCTATGCAAGAGAAAGAAGTTTTTACTTGTTTGTTCAACCAAAACCTAGCCGAAAAACTTCAGGATTGCAGCCTCGAGACGTTTTTGACCTCCATTAAGCTGAGCCACAAGTCAGGTAAGAAGGATGCTGATACCTGTAACTTTATAATTGAAGTACCTGCACAGATACGTAAAGCACTCATATGTAAAGACAGAGTTTTTGTTAATTGGTCTTCCTGCCCTGTAAGAGATTTTACCCTAGTCACACGTTGTTATAAATGTCAGCAATATGGACATGCAGCAAAATCATGCCGGGAGACCACCTACACGTGTGGCCAATGTGGTGAATTAGGTCATTCCATCAAAGAATGCACGAAGAAAGCAGAGGAACCAAAATGCGCAACTTGCTTGCACTTCAAAAAACCAAGCAATCATAAGACAGGTGCAGCGGACTGTCCGGCGAAAATTATGGCAGAAAATAGGTACATAAACTCTATCGATTATGGAGGCGCCTAGGAGCGCCGTAAATTACAATTCTTATTGGCCTTTGTTAGTTTTAATAATATTAGAATATGATTAATAATGTAATTAGTGACCTAGATAATTTCTCTGTATCGCAATCGGAAGTTTGTGACGTTGAACAGTGCAAACATTATCTCTCCTCTTACACTAGTCCATTAACCATATTATCCCAAAACATTCGAAGTGTTTTTAAGAATTTCAATAATTTTAGTATTTTTCTTAAACGTCTAGACATAAATTGTGACATAATTGTACTAACTGAATGTTGGCTTGCTAAACAATATAACATTCCACAAATCCCAGGATATTGTATGTATAAAAGTCACTCAACTTCCAATCAGAACGATGGGGTGATAGTTTACGCAAGAGATCATCTAAATGCGTCAATCGTGGAACCAAAAATGCACGACTGTAGCAGATTGTTGGTTAAAATCGGAGGAGAATTTGCAATATTAGCTGTGTATCGACCCCCGTCTTTTACGAATTTAAACAATTTCACCAACTCTCTAAACGACACCTTGCAAAACCTATCATCCTTCAAAAATGTAATTTTAACTGGAGATATTAATATCAATATCCTTCCTGGAAGTGCAGACGCTTCAGCTGAGGAATATCTGAATCTATGCGCGTTCCACGGCTTGCTTCCCGCTCACACGCTTCCTACTCATCAAAGTGGCTCCTGCTTGGATCATATGATGCTCAAAGCTAATTTCCCTGCACTTACCCTTGTAACTAATTCAACAATAACCGATCACAGTGCTAACCTACTTATTCTTAATTGTAAATTGCCTAATGTTGCCTCTCGCACAGTCTCTAAATTAAATTTACATAAACTTGAAGAAGATTTACGCGATATTGATTTTGACCCAGTCTACAATTCCGCTGATCCGCAGTTTTGTATGTTATACGTAATTAAAAAGGTGCAACATGCAATTCAGAAGAACACAGTCACATCTACGTTAAATAACAAATTCTGCAACATAAAGCCATGGATCACGGCTGGTCTCATACGTTGTATGAAACATAGAGATAAACTGCATATGAAATCTAAAGCTAATCCGAATAATTTAATATTGCAAGTATCATATAAGCGATATCGTAACTTTTGTAACGACCTCCTAAAAAAAGTAAAACGCAATTACGATAACACTGCACTAAAAGAGGCTGGTACAGATAACAAAAAGATCTGGAAAATTATTAAAAATGTGACGTATAATTCAAAACAGAATCAGTCTTCTTCAGGTTTATTACAAGCACATTCATCACAGTTAACATCTGCAAATATTGCAAATAATTTTTTTGTTAATGTGGGCAAGTGTCTAGCTGAAAAAATTCAGGGACAACCGCAGCACCTAACAAACTCATTAATTTCATCTGGCACTAGCTTGTCATCATTTGCGTTACTGAATACTGACGAAGCGGAAGTGGAAAGGATTATTATGGGCCTTAAAGTCGATTGTGCAGTTGGCTGGGATAACATATCTAATAGAATTATTAAGCAGTTCAAAGACCTTTTAGTACCACCGTTAACTTACATTTTCAATAAATGTTTGACTACAGGTGTGTTCCCCAAGTGCTTAAAAAAAGCTGTTGTTGTCCCAGTTTACAAATCAGGGAATAAAGACCAAGTGACTAATTATAGGCCTATTTCCTTACTGCCTTCTATGTCTAAAATATTAGAAAAGATTATAAACAATAGGCTTTATAAATATTTGGAGGACAAATCTATTCTTTCTAGGCGGCAGTTTGGATTTAGACCTAAAATGTCTACAGATAATGCTGTACACCATCTAACCAACTATCTAGCACAAGAACTTGATAAAGGTAACCACACAGTGGGAATTTTCCTGGACCTCGCCAAAGCTTTTGACACAGTTTCTATTCCCATCTTGTTGCGCAAGCTTGAAGCCTTAGGCATCAGAGAAATTCAACTGAAACTATTTAAGAGCTATCTGGAAGAACGAACGCAATGTGTTAAGATCGGGAATGTTATCAGCAATGATGAAAAAAGCACAGCTTTTGGCATTCCTCAAGGAAGTATTTTAGGGCCCTCACTCTTCTTAATATACATAAACGATCTCTGTAATCTAAATTTAGATCATGGCCACATCGTTTGTTATGCCGACGACACTGCTCTTTTGTTTTCGGCTGACTCAGAAGAAAATGTTTACAAGTTTGCGCAACACGGATTAAATGTTATTAATAAATGGCTTAAAAACAATTCATTAACCTTAAATGCTGACAAGACCAACTGTGTCAAGTTTTCGATGCGCAAGCAAAAAGTACCTAGCACTACCCCAACATTGTATGCTCATAACTGCACACCTAGCACAAATAACCAATGTACTTGTCCTAATATTAAAATGTCAAATACAGTAAAGTACCTTGGTATTACAATCGATGAGACCCTTTCATTTAAACATCATATAGAAGTTGTAAATAATAGAATTCGTAAATTAATATTTGTTTTTAAAAAGTTACGTTAGATTGCAGACCCAAACATAGACAAGTCTATTTTGCTCTATGTCAATCGATAGTAACATACTGTATTACCACATGGGGTGGAGCGGGTAAAACATTGTTACTAACTGTCGAGAGAGCTCAGAGGGCAATTCTCAAAGTATCCACTTTCCGCCCTTTTCTTTTTCCCACTAACCTCTTATACAAAAAATGTGAAGTACTAACAGTCCGGCAGTTATTTATAATGGGTATTGTATTAAAACAGCACGCAGAACTCTCATATAGCACTGATTTTACTAACAAAAGACGTAAAGATCTAGTCTGTCCTCAAAATCATACAAAACATGCTTTCACATCTAAGTTTTACCCTTTTCTTGGTCCTTTCCTCTACAATAGACTGAACGCGTTAGCAAACATTTATAGCTTGAACCAATTTAATTGTAAGAGAGCTCTTAAGGAAACTCTTCAAAAAATGTCCTATGATGATACAGAGAATTTACTTATTGTGCTAAAGTGATTTTGTGTATTTTTTGTGTTTTTATACAACTCTTGACCTAGTTTAAGTACCTTGTTATTTTAGAAACTATACAATTATTACCTAAAGTGTTTTTGTTAATTAAGAAACTAGAAGTTAAGTTTTTAATAAGGGCGGCTTGCACGTCTCAGTTAAATCTAGATTTAGTGTGATTTAAACTCGACTTAAGCTTAAATCGAACTTAACGCATTGCACGACATCGGTTTAGCGTAAAGCTAGACTTAAAGAAATGTCAAATTTAAACCGGCATGGTAGGCGGTTTAAATTGCTAATTCTAGATTTAGTGAGTGATATAAACAATAGCAAACGTCAGTTTGCGTCAAGGATCTTGTATCCTACGGATAGTCTGGATTGATGACGAAGCAATATTGCAAACTCTTTATCAGCAAACAGCACGCTAACATGGAGTGTAGTCAAAGTCAGTTAACAAAGGCGGAAATGTTTAACAGTTTGTTTGTCACACTCAAGAACTCTGTGTTCAGAGGCTATTTTTTGCTTTTTTAGGCCAATTTTTGCCAATACTTGTAAAATTACAACGTGCGCACTATTGACTAAACTTTTTGCGGCACTAAAAACTTCTGCTAAATATCACCCGGTCCCCGTTTTACCCCGCTACACCATTTCATAACCCATCTTCCTTTAAATTATGATTTTCTCATTACTTTTAATTTTTTTTTTGTCACTACTGCTCTCAAAACGGTGAAGGAAAAACAATAACAAATCCGCACTGGGCCCGAATGGTGGATTATGGCCCATTCCTTCTCTTAGAGAGGAGCCCTGTGTCCCGGCAGTGGAAATATTAAAAAGGCTGAACGTCAAGTCTATGTAATTATTGTTCTATTAACATATTTAACTTCTTTAGGACAGAGCTCAGAATTTTACAGCATGCACCACGGTGCGAATACCATTGCGTCATTAAATTGATATCTATCTATATCGATATATATCTATTTATAATACCTACATCAAAAATATTTCGAACTTGTTTAGCGCACTTGTTGGACACACTAGATGAACGAGATAAAAACCCATTTTTTAACTTTACTCTTCAGAACTTTTTTGAGGTTGTCGTAAGCTTTCCAGTCACTCCTTTATAAAATCCTTGGTTTTTTATATTTGAAACGTTCCATATCTCCAAAAAAGTTGTAAAATATCCAGCACAATTATGAAAAATGGAACGCAAATGAATGAACGAAAAGAATGAAACGTGTTAAGCTAGGTTTAGATAAGTCGAGTAGATTTCGACACTAGCAAGACGCTACTAATACAGTTTAAGTTAAGTCGAGCTTAATGACTAATGCGACTTTAACAAAATCTAGTTTTAAGAGCAGGTCGTGCAAGCCGCCCTAATAGTTTAAGTTAACCTGTCTGCGTTACAGATTATTTTCACATTTTCATTGTACTTTAGAATCCTTTTGATTATTTGTTAATTTTTTATTTTTTTAGCTCTTCTCGCCTGAAACACAGGATTTCCTAGTTCAGGCATAGTAAGACTCAGAATTAAGATATATTTAAGACTGTATGTTTAATTTATCCTTTGATGCTTTTTGAATAAATTATTATTATAAATTTTTAATTTTATTATTATATAAGCCTAGGTCTTTAACGTGTGGTGAGATAGGGATCACTGTGTTGTCAAAAAGAAGCGGTGGTAGTCGGCTAGCGTCCAGGCTTCGTAAAAATTATGAGCTACCAATAATGATAGCTTGGCATTTACTGACATTGACAGAAACCCCAAATCTGCTTGACCAATCCCTGATAGCTAGAAGGTCAGCATTAATCATGGAGATGCAGTCATGGAGGCTGTCAAGGTCAGTCTGTGCATAAAGCTGTAGGTCATCAGCATACAGATGGTAAGAGCATTTGAGGATAGCTGTGATAGAATTAATGAACAAAGAAAATAACAGTGGAGAGAGTATACCGCCTTGTGTGGTGTACCGATCATGAGGAAACTGTGACTGTGAATGTCTTAGAACCAAAAATTCGAAGACATGTGTCATCTATTAATCCGTACTGGGCGCGCGTGGTGGATTAGGGCCCATTCCCTCTCCTAGAAAGGAGGTCTGTGTCCCAGCAGCGGGAGCTTTATAAGGCTGATGCAATGCTATTTTAAAAGTTGTTTACTTATAATGCTATAGCGACACTGCCATCTTAGGTATTTTTGGTGCTGTATAGTCTTCACGCTGGCAACGTCGCGGGCAACAGCTAGTTAAATATGAAATTGAATTAAACATGATCAATTACTGAGTAACTCTTTTCGAAATTGCTCAAGTATTGAAGGACAATATCGTTCTGCAAGTTTCTCGTTAGACAAGTAATGGGAGTGGTTCGTTCTTCTGCTGGGGCTGAGGGAATTCCATTGAAACGAGAAAGACTCTTGAAATATTCTTACTCTTTCATCTTTCATTAATATTTTATGGATTGGGTAGAACAAATTATCCTTGTAGATTCCAATATCTATAAAATAAAAAAAATATCTTCGTAAACATAAAATATTTTGTTAACCTAATTGGTCCGAAAAAAATATCAAGATAATATAAAGGGGAAATTATAAGTCTAGCCACAAAATTATTTATTGGACACGTGATTAAACTTCTATTTTTACAACTAAGCAACGGGAAAATGACATAGCCTCTAATAAACTAATTCGTCTTTTTTACAACGCCAACTAAATATCCTATAGAAAGCGTCAAGTAAAGATCATCAATTATTGTGACTTGTCCTTCTTATTTATACATTGCCATCTTTTCTAACTCGGCCACGGATTTTACATCTCGTAAACATTTTACGTTTTACAGCTTCATCGCACTGTCCTCAAAAAAATATAATTCAAGCTTCCGCAGAAAGCATCATTTATTACAACTTAGCATGTAAAACAATGTTTCAAGGAGTAAAGAGCAATCTTTTTTCAATTTTTTCTCATACTTATGAACCGAAAATCATAGTTTGCGAAGCGGCAGAAAAATATACAGAATGTATGTATTTCGTGATGTGTTTGGAAAATAAAGTAACCGAGAAAATTTTTCGAAAACATTTATTGGAAGGATTAAGTACTGGTTGCTATGATTGTCCAGATTTTTATCACCAGTCCAGCTGCTAGCATTTGATAGACCTTGCAATCAGACTGAAATACGTGACGCCACCATTAGAGGCAAAGTCACAACCACTTTTTTATGGTAGGTAATAATTATCGAATGACGGGAAACAGTGTCAGACTCTTACTAACTAAAAACCCTACCCCATTCTTTCCTTGCCACATACCCAGGCCCTGGCCAACAACGCTTTTGCATCAACCCTTGGCCCAGGAGGCTTCGACCCTGTAGGGTCCCCTACAGTTTGCTGACAACTCCTTAAGGCGCGTGGTAACATTGCGCGCCGTCAACGACTTGGGCTAGGACTGGACTGTTATCAGACAACCGGACGGCGAGCTACTCATTACTCGCCGTTCGCAAGCCCGCGCCTACAGTAGCCGGATATCGGCGCTGCGTTAATAATCCAATAATGGTTTAATTTTCTTTTTTGTTTAGGTAAAAGTAAAATGATGGTAATTCAATAAAAAAAATTGATTAAAAAAAAAATATTTTATTTGGTCTCTCCTCAATAGCGTCTGGTAATACTAGTGGCCAATAGTATATATTTGATGACATTTTTAGCAAAATTTTGACGAATAATTAATATGAGATGAGTTACATTTTAAACGTACTAAGTTAAAAAATTAGAAGCTAAATGAATATATTTTTGATGTCATTTAATAGTTTTTCAGAAGTTTACTGTTAGAATGCATGTTACAAATTTAGTTGCTAAAAAATAACTATGGTGCTGAGTTGTATTTAGAGTGGTTCACATAGAAGATAACTAGTGGTCATGATAGTATTATTTAGATGCTCGTTAATTGTGGCTGACTTAGTTATTTAGAAGGCAACATACATTTTTGGGGGCGAATAATGATATTAAAAAGAAGCCTGTTTAATTAGCACCCAATATAAAATCGTTTTAAATATGAACTCACACTTATCCAAACCTAACATGCTGAGCGAAACGAAAGAAAAGAACTTTAGAATTCTTTAAATGAACTCCTACGAAACCCCGCATGCGATGCCCGCACACCTTACTGCGTCGAATCGTCCGAATCAGGAAGGACTCCAGCATAAAAAATTATTCTTTCGATTCGTTCGGTGCGTTCGGAAGGAGCAAAATAGTACGTAAAATACGTCAAAAACTCTGTTACTTAAAATCAATTACATTTAGGTACTTATTATTCTTTACAATTTGGAAATGCACTACTAGTTAGACTCTTGAAGGGAGAGGACTCATCTCAGAGTACAACAGAGTCGCAGATAATTCAATTCGTTAATCCATTATGTTCGAAATACTGGCTCTCAAAAGTTCTTTCTGTATTTTTTCTGCCTCTGATTTAAATGGCCTTACCAGGACAATTTTCCCAACGGATTCTTACAGGGCACATACGTTGGACCACTTTCCGAATAGCACTCTTTCCAGTTACTAATTTATCGTTGGGGTTGTACGTTTTAAATATTTCTCTGCAAAAAAGTTTAGGACACAATGTATAGTGGAAGTTTACACATATCATTCACAGCATTACACACACGTCTCTTACTCGAGAATAGAATTAGTAATATTAGTTCCAATTTCATCTTTACTAAACGACATTATTCCAGGTGCGACAAACTTTTCGCTCTGTTTCACAATCCAATTTGGTGGTAATATATCTAAAGGTTTGACAACTACCATATCCGATTCCAAACTTATGCCACCCCATTTGTTGAGGGTCAACATTCGCAGTATGTCAGCGGTATGCTGTATTGGATATCTACTTTCCTTCAAATCATTGCATAGTATTGGCTGTACGACTGTTCCTTTGGAATATTGATCTATATGCACTCTTAAGAACTTGACATTAGGGAAGCGATGTAGTTTCGCGAGGCAACCAGTCTTGAGCTCATGGTCGGTTACAGGTACGCTGAACAGCACATATATCTCTCGTGTTGGATGGGCCCGAGCAGCTGCTTCCACTGAACAAGCTTCTCTAGCATTCAATTCGCCATTATACGATGTTTTGTGGAAAAATAGTGAATTGTTCAGTTTCGGAGTAAAGTTCGGATCTTCTGCCGATGATAAAGCGTCTCCTTCATTGGAATAATAGTTCGCTATAGTATTCCAGTAACTGATCATGTACAGTTCTTTGACAAATAGTATTATACACATTGTTATACAAGCGAAACTAAAACCTCGTTTAGTTTTCCGCGACTTTTTCATAATTTGTCTTATCCTTCTGAATTTTATCATTTGAATGCTATTTATAAGCATTAATGCTCGAATATTGTTTGTTTTCATTGAAAATATTTATTGTTTTGTTGTCCGTTTCCCGAGTTATGTTTATTTAAACAGAAAGTGATAGGATATCAATGTATTCTGATCGGGACATTCCTAATAGTGACCGACTAAACGTTTCGAGTGTAGATAAGATAGCTTGTAAGTTGTAGGTTTGATCCTCTGATTTAGTTAGCAGTCTGGTTTTGTATTGTTGATGAATCAAAAATAAAAAAGATTCAAGCTCTATATTGCAAAAACTTTAATATGATTATTTTTTTTTTAATGTAGGTTAACAAAGTTATTTGATTCGTGAAGATGTGACCATTTCAGCGGAAAACTCATAATTGTAGACGCTATGAATAGTCGGGCAGAAGGATCTAGCAATTGTATCGTAAAGAGAGCCACTATTAATTTTTTTAAAATGGCTTAAAAAGTCATACATGTGATACGTATAAGGGCGAGTCAAATCATAAGGTTTCGGCTGAGTTTTAAATAAATCATGAACTTGTGAAAAATGTTGCGGGTAGAATAAGTCACGATTGAAGATCGTTAGTCCTGAAATAAAGAGAAAAGCATCTTTAACGTTAGATATATTCTCATTTAGCACTTTTTTCAGCGACTTCGTTTGCTAGAATATTTCTATAAAAACCTTTAACACTTCACAAACCCCAAACCTTAACTTAGATTTCCTTTCATATATACCTATCGTTGTCTTGGTATACCTACTATAAAGTGACGATTTAAACATCTACATACATATAAAAGTCTCATACCTTGACAGTTAATGAAGGGTTCTTTTTGAAAATCTTCATAACTCACCACCTTCGGACACAATTTGCGTATCACTGGGTCGATGGCGTTTATGCTTATGGATGCCCAAAGCATTGGGTTGTACTTTTTACTAATCTCTCTGTAAACAAGAATTACAAATAAAATCTTGAGAGCTTTTTTTGAATGGTAAAGCATAAAAAGGCACGAAGGGCCTTTGCGTGTTTCCGTGACTAACAGCGAACCGCCCTCGCTTACATTCGTAATTTATCCCGATCGCCTCAAGCCCTCCTGCTTTGGATGAACACAGCGAGAGTCTTAAGACTTTTACGGAATAAAACACAACTGTGTTCCTCAATAGCTTTGCGAACAATTCCGCAGTCCTGGCAAGCATCAGTCTTAACGAGCCCCGTGTATGGATGGCAAAGTGCCACCGACCTGAGCCTGGTTCGCGCCCAACGGAGCATCTCCGGCGAAAAAGAATATATGTACAGTAAGGTAACAAAAGTCCATAAGACCGCTAAAGATCACATTGCTATGAACTACAGCACGATGTAGACAGTGTGTGTGCGTTGAGCGAGTGACGCCTCAGCAGTCCACAGATAACACACACTAATAAACTGTCGTCGCGTTCACTACGCGAAAGAACGTACCTAAATATACACCGTGAAATTTTAATGGTTGTTTTCTCTCAGCGAAATGGTTGTGTCTTGGTAATACAAACGTTTGATAAAAAAAATAAATATTCAAAACAAAAAATGGACCTGTAGAGTACAAGCGAATTATGACGTATCACAACGTGCGAGAGCTTATTTTGGTTTAAATATATAATGAATCGGTTTCCTTTGACGGCGGGCTGCTCATGCGACACTAGCAGTACCTACAAATTACGTCTAATGTTACTATTGTTTTCGCTTTTTTGAGTTGATGAATATTTTTAATAATTATTTATAAAAAAAAACTTTTTATTATTTTATTTTTCCTGTATGCTTCAAAAGTACTCCTTATGGCAAGTCATTCTGCCGCAGGACACCATTTAAATTTCACGGTGTATTTCTGATCCCTTCCTATTTCTACCATTGAATTCATATTGTATAGCTAAAATTCGCACAAATCTAATAAGTGCTGGTACCTAGCTGTGGAGTAAAACTACTAATGCTTGAACAATGAAGTTCAAGTTCGATTCTGCCGCAGCTAATTATTTCTATGAAACCAGAATAGTTTATTTTTTATAAAAAAAATGTTAGATGTTAAAAGTTATGTATGTATTTGTTTTTGTATTATTATTTAGCTTTTAATATTATTACAAAAACAAATGTTTAACTTTTTTTAAATAAATATTAAATAAACATCTAACAATTTTCTAGCAAATTTTTACTTATATAAAATTAATAAGAAATCACAAGAATAGTTCTACTTGTGTGATTTTTTATTTATTTTCGGTGTTGGAAGGTGAAAATAAAAAGTTCGCAATTTATGTAACAAATATGTTTATTTGTTTTATTTTATCCAAAAAAAAGTTAAATGTGACGTCACATTAGCTAGATAAATTAAGTTCTCTTGTAACAATTTGTTCGTAAGATTAATTATTGTATACCCACTTAGTCGATCCATAATTATCATAAAAAGGAAATACTTATAACACAAATATAATTGTTGACATCCACATATTATAGTCGGTATTCAACACAGTTTATTGCAAACATTATAAGATTTAGACTATATTAACCTGTTTTTATAATGTAACATCACAATGAATGGATTGAGGTTATAGCTTAAGTATATATGTATTTTCTTGAAGAAATGAAGATTGAAACTAAACCTCATTTTAACAACAACAAAAAAAATACAGGATAAATATAGTTTACGTCTAACTAATAGAAATAAAATGTCGAGTTAATATTTCGTATAACCCCCATTACTTTCGATACAGTTTACGTAGTAACTATTTAGTAATCTGTGATACAGTCTAGTAGGCGTTTGCGCATTGAACCTACGATATTGGCACATATTTCGGTTCCTCTTAAATTATCCCACACCTCCATGACATGGATTTTTAATAGCTCTGAACACCCTTTTATCCTTTGACACCCACCTTTGCACTATCAAACCCCATAGGGTACCCCATAGGGGACCTCAACCCCATATTCTATGGGGTTGAGGTCGGGCGTTCGCGCTGGCCATGGAATAATAATTATGTCAAGGTGATTGTTGAAACCACTCACGCACTATCCCTCGCCTTGTGAATAGGGCAGTTGTCCTGGACAAATGTTATTTGGTTTAACTCATTGGCTGGGTAAGTGTTACGCACAGTTACTTTACTAGGCAGCATAACTTCCTCCAATACTTCCGCATAAGTGGAACTGTTAGCGCATGGGGAAATAAAAGACGAGGAAATAAAAGAGTTTTCCCGGCCCTGTTGCACTCATCCATCCCCACATATTAATTGTAATACTATCTGAGTCTGTATAAAGGATTAAGTTTTTTTCATGCCAGCGAGTGTTATTCCTGCGCCATAAATGAAGCCTACCCTTTTGACTAGACTTAAATGTCTTTTCATCTGAAAAAATGGTAGTACTCCAATCAAAATCGAAATAATCCCGCGCGAAACACAATCGTTCCTGTCTATGTTTTTCTGTCAAGAAATATTTTTTAGCAGGTCTTCTATGGTGCAAACCTTCAGCGTGGAGAGCACGGTGAGCAGTTTGCACCGATGTGTCAAATAACTCCGCAAAGTGTCTCGTTGGCGTAAAACCATTAGACTCGTACTCTTCCACCATATGTCGTCGCTGCGCCTCGCCAATAAGCGTCGGCTTTCCACTTCGCTGTCGACTAGCAAGGCTCCCCTTTTCCTCATATTTCTTGATCCAGAGACTTACAGTATTTTTCTAAAACAAAATAAAAACTGATATTAGGCAGTTATAACAAAAATATTATAATAGTAGCTTTCCTACGAAGCTTTATCCGGGTTTTATAAAACCGATTTCTCGATTGCCCCCGCAATATTATTAATATATTCATAATAACAATAAATTAATAAAATAGCGTTTATTATTATCCAATAGTAAACACTAATTTGTCGTTTAATTTCATAATAGACTTAAAGCACTGTAAAAATAAATAATCACCAAAGAATAATAAAATAATTAGTCAGCAAAGTGAATTTTAAACAGGTTCAGTCCTGTTTCTTCAGATATTTGTGTTCTATTAAGACCACTTTTATACAGCGCAACAATAGTCTCGGAGATCAGACTTTAGAAGTGCGGTGCGATTACTGACCCGTTTGGCGCCATAATTTTTTTAAGTTTAGACTGGGTAAAGTTATTTGTAATCGTAATTTCAATTTATCCTTCATACTTTCATGGGCTTAAGACCATCAAAATGCAGAAAATAAAACTTAATAAGTAAGTGTTCCGTACCGTTCTTAATTTTCTTTTTTGACGTGACAACGTCTTATAATTCGATGAGCCGGCTGCACGCATGAAAAAACATGACTCATGCGGCGTTACCTCGCTCTCAGGCGTTCCATTTAAGGTTTGAAGTGCAAGCGAGAGCACGCAACGAGCGACAAAGAGGCACAATCGGCCTCATTCGGCAGTGTTCGATATCTGTTTCTCTCCTACTTGAGTGAGCGATGCGTCCGCGTGAACAGCTGCTATACAATAAAATAAAATAATACATTTACATGTTTTCGTCAAGTATGAAGTGAAAAATCACACATGTTTAAAAGATGTAAATAAAAGTTGTAAAACAATTGCTCAAAGCACATTCATACTTGTAAAAAAACTATGTACCTACATTGTAAAAAATAATTACATAATTGTATTTATGCGTACAAATAACTGTAACTTGATCAGTTCAATTGTGATTTCCATTTACCTCCTTTTCTATATCCATACAAAATATCTATCAAACAAATAAAATTAAAATTTTCTTTTGAAAAATGAAACCATTCCATCAGTATTTTCTTATGACGTTGTCACCGACTTTACAGTAAACCGACTTTACAGACAACCGATTTTTTTTTTCATTATATTTACTTACTGAGATTCCTCTCATATTTTTCCATAATCTCATTTCTTATATGTGTAGTAGGAATGTAAAGGAAGTTGTTTTGATTGGTCCCGCCATCGACAACCTGACGCTTGTTAAGCAATCTTGATGGTAGGTTTACACGCTTGCCAAGCCTCGGCCAATCGCCATTGTGTTTGCGGGATTTCCCCATTTATACAATGGCTACACAATGGCGATTGGCCGAGGCTTGCCAACGCTTGGCAAGCGTGTAAACCTACCATGAAAGCTATTGGCCAATGAGCGAGCACTTCAAGAGGCGCTCGCTGTTGCTGTCGCAAAATTGCATTTTGGCAACTATCTTACAACAATGTCTAATCAAAGATAACCTAACACACTAAGATTGTTTATAATTTGTTCTGATTGCTTCTTACCTCTACATTTTGATAATCACAGTATTGTTCGAAGTGACCTCCTCCTTTTTCTAGGCATAAACGTGCACGTTTAAATAAGTTCGCATTTAGTTTATTTAGGACACTAAATCACTTTATACTTCATTGACTTAGATGACTTGAAATAAAACATAAATAACGCTTTATTTATGTTTTATTTCAAGTCATCTAAGCTCTGATTGAGCCTCTTCTACGTACACCCGCCGTTTCACTTCTCCCAAGATAAAAACCCAGGCCATGATATGGGGCCACTGATCCAATTTCGCACCGCTATGGCGTAATGTGATGGAGCGCCGTCGTTCTGGGTCATGGAGTTGTAGCGGCTGATAGTGGTGGGATTGAGGATGCCTTGGGCTCGCCTACGAGGTACGCTCTCCCTTTCGTATCGTCTTCGTGCTGCCGTGAGTAAAATTAGACAATGTCACTACGCTAGGCTAGTACGCGGCCGTAGTAACTATTTAGTAATCTGTGACGCGGCGCAGGGACGGCGCGGGCGAAGGGCGCGAACGTCCGACCTCTGCTTCCGCAAGTGACGTACTGCATGTGCATTGTGCATGCGTTTCGTCCCCGCACCCCCGTCTCATGCGCTGGGCGTGGTCCAACGGCTGGCGGCCTTTGCGTTTTCATTCATGCTCATTCATAGTATTACTATTAAATTATGGGTGCTAATTAAACAGGCTTCTTTTTAATATCATAATTCGCCCCCAAAAATGTATGTTGCCTTCTAAATTACTAAGTCAGCCACAATTAACGAGCATCTAAAAAATACTATCATAACCACTAGTTATCTTCTATGTAAACCACCCTAAATACAACTCAGCACGATAGTTATTTTTTAGCATCTAAATTTGTAACATGCATTGTAACAGTAAACTTCTAAAATACTGTTAAATGACATCAAAAAATATATTTGTTTAGCTTCTAATTTTTTAACTCAGTACGTTTAAAATGTACCTCATCCCATATTAATTGATCGCCAAAAGTTTGCTAAAAATGTCATCAAATATATACTATTGGCCACTAATATTACCAGAAGCTATTAAGGAGAGACAAAATAATTCACTTTATTTTTGAAAAATCAATTTTTTTTATTGAATTATCGTCATTTTACGTATAGTAAATAATAGAAACGTAAAAAGAATGTAGGCACCTACCTAGACAAAAAAGAAAATAAAACCATTTATTGGTTAATTAATGCAGCTCGCGCTTTAGTTGGCTATCCACGCTTTCTTTTTAATCCCAGTGGTTGTGACTTTGCCTCTAATGGTTTTTTTTATGGTAGGCAAAAATCATCCAATGACGAATCCCGCTCTTGGGCGGAGCGGGAAACGGTGTCAGACTCTTACTGACTAAACAACCTACCCCGTTCCTCCCTTGCCTTATTCCCAGAGCCCCGGTAACACTTTCGCACCAACCCTCGGCTCCAGGAGGCTTCGACCCTGAAGGGCCACTACAGTTTGCTGACAACTCCTTGAAGCACGCGGGAACAGTGCGCGCCGTTGACGACTTGGACTAGGCCTGGACAGTTACCAGATGACCGGACAGCGAGCTACCCATTGCTCATCGTCCGCGAGCCAGTATCTACGGTGGCCGGATATCGGCGGGATCGCGGCGGCGGCGGCGTCGGCTACGGCGAGGGCACTGTTGCCCTTGCCTTATGCGTTCGGCTTCCTCCTTTACGAGCATTACTGCTTCGCAGAAGGAAGCGTCCGCCTGCCATTCCTCTTCGCTGCGGACCATGGCCTGAACCAAGGCCCGGCGCGAGAGGTCGTCGCCGCCGATTACCTCTGTAGTTGTACTTGCGATAAAAGTCTGGACAATCACAGCAACCAGTAAACCACTCGGTCTAATTGTTCGGTAGTATTACGCTCCAAGCTGAAAAAAACACTTTTTTGTATTCTTCAAAACTCCTGAATTTCTTGTCAGCTTGATTAAAATTGAATGAGTTGTTGCCTGGAATTAAATACGTGGTGCTGGCTGATGTTGAGAATGTACGACTCTAATTTTGATATCAGTTTCAGCGATAAAAGAATATGATGTATTATAAATACATGCTAAGTTATAATAAGTGATGCTTTCTGTCGAAGCTTGAATTATATTTTTTTGAGGACAGTGTTTTGAAGCTATAAAACGTAAAATAGTGACGAGATGTAAAATCCGTGGCCGAGTTAGTAAATTAGGTGGCAATGTATAAATGAGAAGGACAAGTCACAATAATTGATGATCTTTACTTGACGCTTTCTATAGCATATTTAGTTGGCGGTGTAAAAAAGTCGAATTAGTTTATTAGAGGCTATGTTATTTTCCCGTTGCTTAGTTATAAAATTAGAAGTTTAATCCAGTGTCCAATAAATAATTTTGTGGCTAGACTTATAATTTCCCTTAAATTATATCCATGTTTTGCTTATTTCAAATTGGGACAAAATGTAAAAATGAGAAAAAAGGTTTTAAACTAAAAATGGAAATGTGTTCTATTGCTTACACTGAGCCACCAAAAAAAAATTACGCAGTGGTTAAAAAATTACCCGGTATGCTTGTTATACGGGGCCGTGAAGCTTGCTTAGGTACACAACTACGGAACTCTACGAAGCAGGATTGTCGGGTCGTTACCGCCTCGTCGACAGTTTCATAAGTCTTGAATAATCCCGCCACAGCAGCGTTTCACTTTAGTAGTCATCACCATACTTCGGTGCTACTAAACTAATCGCCCCACATAACCAAGGGTGGTTGGTGATTACAAACTTGTAGTAAGGTTTTCAATGAAGAACAATTATTTGGTACTTTGCCCGATCTGAACCCAAAAATGAGTCAATAGCTAAGACCTCGTAAACTGTTATCTGACCACCAAGTCGCCCTCATTTTACCTTTTTAGTACTGAGTGAGTGTTTGATTGAAATTCAATCTGAAGACTGATGGCACTGCTTACATTGATACAATCGTTGAAGCGCACTATTTCAGTTTATTAATAACTCTAGCCTTTGAAGTACGAGAAAATCGCAGCAGGCAAATTGTTCCAGTCCTTCGATGTATGCGGTATATATGTTACGGGTAATGCTAGAAGATGGAGTAAACTTAGGTTTACACGGGTAAACTTAGTATTACCCAAGCTTCTTGGGTAAAGTCCGAATAATAAGTAAAATAAATTTTAATTCGGGGTTTACCCATGCTCACCTAGGTCTACCCAACTCTGGCTGGGTAATGTTAGATGTTGCGTAATTTTCGCACCCGTGGCGTAATTCTGGGGAGCCCGTGTTATTTGCCCACGCGGCCACGCACGTCGCTTACTTAGTGACATAATGGCGACCGAACAAAGTGCAAATATATCACCAGAAGAAAGCTTACGAGAGCTTCAGGAGGCGAACAGTCGGTATCAGGAGGCCAGGGTTATAAAAGGTGTAATTACAAAACAAAATGTGCTACAAAGAAGTGTTCTTGTAACGCTGCAGGAAAATTTTGCAATTCAAAATGTCACAGCAGTTTATCTTGCTGAAATAAAAAAATTAAAGTTATTAAGTTTATGAAATGAGGATATCCACAAGAGAACCAAGGTTGCCGACATAGCGAAAAGAATCGCCAAACTTAAGTGGCAATGGGCAGGGCACATTGCACGCAGAACGGATGGCCGCTGGGGCCGAAAGGTTCTGGAGTGGCGACCGCGTACCGGAAGACGTAGCGTTGGAAGGCCTCCCACAAGGTGGACCGATGACCTGGTCAGGGTTGCTGGAAGCCGATGGATGCAAGACGTACAGGACCGGTCTTTGTGGCGGCGCTTGGGGGAGGCCTATGTCCAGCAGTGGACGTCTTTCAGCTGAAATGATGATGATGAAGTTTATGCTCTTCAAGCGATTACGTTCGCCTTTGTATATTTTTTTAAATAATAAATGTTTAAAATGCACCCACATTTTCATTTCACTAATTAATTAGACACATTTTTAACATTATCCAGCCATTATTTCAGCAAGATAACCTGCTGTGACATTTTGAATTGCAAAATTTTGTCCTCGTGGGGGCGATCAGCGGTGGCCATCTCTCGCGCCGGGCCTTGGTCGAGGCCATGGTCCGGAGCGAGGAGGAGTGGCAGGCGGACGCCTCCTTCTGCGAAGCAGTAATGCTAGCAAAGTAGGAAGACGACTGGGCGCTCACGCCAGAGACGCCGCCGAGATTCCGATCCCGATTTCCGGCCACCGAAGGCGCGGGCTTGTGGATGGCGAGCAATGGGTAGCTCGCCGTCTAATCGTCTGGTAACCGTCCGGACCAAGCCCAGTCGTCGACGGCGCGCACTGTTCCCGCGCGCCTCAAGGAGTTGTCAGCAACCGTAGGGTGCAGAAGGGTCGAAGCCAACTGGGTCTAAGGGTTCGCGTCTGAAAGGAAGGCTCTGGCCTTGGTATATATGGCAACGTAGGAATGGGGTTGGTTCTTTAGTCAGCAAGAGTCTGATACTGTTTCCTGCTCCACCCGGCGGGATTCGTCACTGGATGATTTTTACCTACCATAAAGAAACCCTAGCCTCCTGAAATCGACTGTTCGCCTCCTGAAGCTCTCGTAAGCTTTCTTCTGGTCATATATTTGCACTTTGTTCGGTCGCCATTATGTCACTAAGTAAACGACGTGCGTGGCCGCGTGGGCAAATAACACGGGCTCCCCAGAATTACGCCACGGGTGCGAAAATTACGCAACACCTAACATTACCCAGCCAGAGTTGGGTAGACCTAGGTGAGCATGGGTAAACCCCGAATTAAAATTTATTTTACTTATTATTCGGACTTTACCCAAGAAGCTTGGGTAATACTAAGTTTACCCGGGTAAACCTAGGTTTACTCCGTCTTCTAGCTTTACCCGTAACATATACAACGCAGCGAAACGCTATAAAACATTTTGCTAGAGAATTGGAAGAAAGCAATCAAATGTACCACCTTGAGTCCGCGTGCTGACCGCCCATCCGCTCCTCCAGAGAGGCGTGACCTGAGTCCCAGCAGTGAGAACACTATACACCGTGTAACAAAATAACCTTATACATCGAGAAGCGCCGAAAAATACAGGTTGAATAGAAATTCAACCTGTATTTTGGTCTCTACAGGAAGTTTCAGCTCAAAAAAAAAATAAAAAATAATATTAAACTCTTGGTATCGCATGATTCTTGATTTCAAATCATAACAAACGTGTCACGACGGTACGGGGGTCAATAACATTCCACGACACTCGCTAATATTACGAAACATTCTGTAAATCTGAGCGCCTAGTACCTGGCTACCTAATTTTTTCATAGAGCAACACAGGCCACCGGCGGACCGGAGGTGGTGGCCTGTGTTGCTCTATGTAATTTTGTATTCTTGAGGTATATGGTTATTTTGTTACACGTTGTATAAGGCTGATTACGCTATACATTACAATAAAATGGAAAGAAAACTAAAAACTTACTTGATAATATTTCTTGTTAAGTTGGTTCCAATTTCGTCTTTTGCAAAAGATAGGATGCCTGTTGCGAACACTTTTCTTGTTTCTTTCGCAATAAAATTTAATGGCAAATGCTCTAGTGATTTAGTGACTATCATGTCGGTGTCCAGGTATATACCACCCCATTTATTTAGGGTCAACATTCTTAGTATGTCTGCTTCATGTTGTATTCGAAATGTACTTTGAAGCACATCGTTTAGTAACACTGACTGCACTACAGTTCCTTTTGAATATTCAGCTGTATGCACTCTTAGGAATTTCACATTAGAGAATTGGCGGAGATCCGCAAGACAGCCAGTCTTAAGGTCGAAGTCTGTGACAGGGTTGCTAAACAGCACGTAGACCTCGCTCTTTGGATGAGCTCTAGCAGCTGCTTCCACTGCACAGGCATGGCGGACATGCAGTCCACTGCTTAAAGTCTCGTGAAAGAATATCGATCTTGCTTTCGGGTAAAAATTAGGGTCTTCAGCCGAGGGCAGTGCATCTTCCGTATTATTAGGTTTTATTATCATGGGGTATAGCCATGGGGTATAGTATACCAAAAACATAAATATTAATATTGACATACATATTGTTGGGCTAGTATAACGTCGGATTGGTTTGAATTGTATTCGTATCTTCGGCTCCAGTATTTCACATTGGGATAGCTGAACACATTCAATATCGTTTAACATCGCGTTACTTTAGACCTTACAGTTTAAATAAAATAACAAAAAACTACTGATGCGCTCTGTCACGAGAATCGTAAATGAATGAATCGGGGTTTGTAGATCCGCTCTCATGAATATCTGAAAGAATTCCATGTTGTATTTATTTTATATCTTGATAGTTGATACTTCCAACAAACAGAATGCGCTCGACGTTTAAAATATTAAAATCAGGATATCCTGTCAGTTCACCAAGACTTAATTTACAAATGATTGGCTAAAAACGTGGTTCTTCATTTTAGCACAATAACAAGTTTAAAAAAAATACTATATAGGTAATTATATTATATTAATTATAATTATATATATAATTTAACCGTACCTAATAATAATAAAACCGGCCAAGAACATGTCGGGCCACGCTCAGTGTAGGGTTATGTTGTTTCGCGTCCGTCACAATTTCTCACAATGACAGAACCCAGTAGCCCATATAAAAATTAGTAACCCAATTTCCCGAGAGATGGCGCTGTACCCGGTGGTAATTTTGGATTGCGTGAACCGGTTTTATTCTATTTTTTTTTATTTTATTTTTTTAATCCTTTTGCTAAAAATGGTTTATGAAATGAGTGTTTGTAAAATGAAACATGTTTGCAGAACCTCGGAACAATCTTTTGTGAAATAAATGGTACCTATCTATTCAAAACGTTGGTTGCTATGTCAATGTAGTAGTTAAAACTTTAGTCAACCTGAAATCGCAGAATAGTCAGTTGCTCTTAGACGTCCGAAATTTATGTGTCTGGGTAGAGCATCTTAAAAAATAAAATTACCTTTTTAAGGGCATGGGTAGGGCTGTGAGGTTGTACGAAAGAGTTGGAACGCAAAGACAAAAACCGTCCTATGACTTTTTCTGTTCTATGCCGGAGCAAAAAATAAAATAAAGTTATGATCGATTTACAAGAACTTCACGTAGCTATAACTTGTTTGTTACAGTAACACAGTGGATAAAGCCAACGACTGTAATGGCTTTATCTCGAATCAAACAGAAAGAAATTAATTTTTAAAGGCTAGTCTTAGTTCGCAAATAAGTATAAAACTAATTACACAGACATGCATGGATACAGATGTTTGAAATTGAATTACGATTGATAACTTGGCGGAGCAATCATAAGAGTTCACAACATAAAGGTAATGCAGCGAAATATATTTTGGGAGAGTTAGTGATAGGTAGTGTGACGGGTGACAGGACAGAGTGGAAGAAAAAAAAACATGTTGCACCGACCCCAAGTAATATGGGACAAGGTTAGGATGATGATGATGTTACTATTAAGACGTTGTTTACCTATAAAATAATCATTGACTTGATTTCTAGTTCCCGTGTTCAATAAATAAAACTTTTAACTAATGCTTTAATTCTAGATAAAGTAAGTCCAATTAAAGACTAATATTTTTGCAAAGACTGATTGTTATATTAAAGCAAGTACAAATTCTAAGACCTTATAGTTCTTAGAAACAAAATGCATAACTAAGCATTAAGTGCATTAATATTTATAAGCACAAGTATAGGCTTGAAATATAAAATAATACTATTTATCTACACTAATATAATAAAGAGGTAAAGTTTGTTTTTTTGTTTGTAGGAGGTAATCTCTGGAACTACTGGTCCGTTTGGAAAAAAATCAGCAACAATAGAAAGCTGCTTTACTCCTGAGTGACATAGGCTATATTTTATGTACGTGGGCGAAGCCGCTGACAAAAGCTAGTTTGAAATAAGGTTAACTATCAAATCATATAATTTTAGCCTTTTGACTGACATAGTTAAAGAACAATAGGTTTTCGAGCGCCGGCGCTCGCTTGGAGCTTAATGAATCATATTTAGTACTCAGCTAAATTGCCAAAAATGTTAATACATTATTTTTTGTAACTCCTTAAACGTAACTTGTAACTTTATGCTTACAAACAAAATTTATTATTACTTTTAATAAATAAATATCATATTAATGGGCTTTTATTTATATTTTATACCAAATAACCGCGTCGTAATCAATGTATTCTGATCGGGACATTCCTAATAGTGACCGACTAAACGTTTCGAGTGTAGATAAGATAGCTTGTAGGTTTGATCTTCTGATTTAGTTAGCAGTCTGTCTGGTTTTGTATTGTTGATGAATCAAAAATAAAAAAGATTCAAGGTATATATTGCAAAAACTTTAATATGATTTTTTTTTTTTAAATGTAGGTTAACAAAGTTATCTGATTCGTGAAAATGTGACTATTCCAACGGAAAACTCATAATTGTAGACGCTATAAATAGTCGGACAGAAGGATCTCGCAATTGTATCGTAAAGTGTGTCATTATTAATTTTTTTAAAATGGCTTAAAAAGTCATACATGTGATACGTATAAGGGCGAGTCAAATCATAAGGTTTCGGCTGAGTTTTAAATAAATCATCAACTTCTGTATAATGTTTCGGGTAGAATAACTCATAGTCGAAGATCGTTAGTCCTGAAATAAAAAGAAAAGCATCTATAGTGTTAGATATATTCTCATTTAGCACTTTTTTCATCGACTTCGTTTGCTAGAATATTTCTATAAAAACCTTTAACACTTCTCAAACCCCAAACCTTAACTTAGATTTCCTTTCATATATCCCTATCGTTGTCTTGGTATACAATAAAGTGACAATTTAAACATGTATCTACATATAAAAGTCTCATACCTTGACAGTTAATTAAGGGTTCTGTTTGAAAATCTTCAGAAATCACTACCTTCGGACACAATGTGCGTATCACTCTGTCGATGGCTTGTGCGCTTATGGCTGACCAACGCATTGGGTCGTACATATTACTAATCTCTCTGTAAACAAGATATACAAATAAAATCTTGAGAGCTGCTTTTGTATGGTAAAGCATAAAAAAGCACGAAGGGCCTTTGGGTGTTTCCGCGACTAACAGCGGACCGCCCTCGCTTACATTTGTAATTTATCTCAATCGCCTCAAGCCCTCCTGCTTTGGATGAAAACAGCGAGAGTCTAAGACTTTTACGGAATAAGACACACCTGTATTCCTCAATAGCTTTGCGAACAATTCCGCAGTCCTGGCAAGCATCGGTCTTAACGAGCCCTATCACTCTACATATATAACTGAATGGTTCGTGTATGGATGACAAAGGTCCTTGCAGACGGCGCGTATCGTCTGCCGCATCTGGAGCAAGGAGTTCGCGCCCAACGGAGCGTCTCCGGCGAAAAGGAATATAATTATGTACCTAATTCGGCCAATATCCCACAGCGTCATTACATTATCGGCATTACAAATCTGCCGGAAGAGTAGTGGTTAAATAATCAGTTTTCCTTCAGCCGTCCTTTATGTTTCAAGACTGGTGAGGCCAACTGTGCATGGACGCATAGCTTCGTAGGCGCGTATTCGTCATCATATGCTTGTTATACGACGGCGTGAAGCTTGCATTCACAACTACGGAACTCTACGAAGCAGGATTGTCGGGTCGTTTCCGCCTCGTCGACATTTTCATTAGTCTTGAATAATCCCGCAACAGTAGCGTTTCACTTTAGTAGTCATCACCATACTTCAGTGCAATCTAGATTTCTTTGTCATAAGAGAACGCGCGGAAACTATTCACCCCACATAACCAAGGGCGGTTGGTGATTACAGACTTGCAGTAAGGTTTTCAATGAAGAACAATTATTTTGTACTTTGCCCGATCTGAACCCAAGAATGAGTCAATAGCTAAGACTGCGTAAACTGTTATCTAACCACCAAGTCGCCCTCATTTTACCTTAAGTTTTTTTGTTTTAAATAATGTAGTACTGAGTGAGTGTTTAATTGAAATTCAATCTGAAGACTGATAGCACTGCTTACATTGATACAATCGTTGAAGCGCACTATTTCCGTTTATTAATAACTCTAGCCTTTTAAGTACCTACGGGAAAATCGCAGCAGGCAAATTGTTCCAGTCCTTCGATGTATGCGGTATATACAACGCGGCGAAACGCTATAAAACATTTTGCTAGTGAATTGGAAGAAAGCAATCAAATGTACTAACCCACCTTGAGTCCGCGTGCTGAATCACCGTCCATCCGCTCCTCCAGAGAGGCGTGACCTGAGTCCCAGTAGTGAGAACACTATAAGGCTGATTATGCTATATATTACAATATAATTTAATTTTAACTTACTTGATAATATTTCGTGTAACGTTGGTTCCAATTTCGTCTTTTGCAAAAGATAGGATGCCTGCTGCGTACTCAGTTTCTGTTTCTTTCACAATAAAATTTAATGGCAAATGCTCTAGTGATCTAGTGACTATCATGTCGGTGTCCAGGTATATACCACCCCATTTATTTAGGGTCAACATTCTTAGTATGTCTGCTTCATGTTGTATTCGAAATCTACTTTGAAACACATCGTTTAGTAACACTGACTGCACGACAGTTCCTTTTGAATATTCAGCTGTATGCAGTCTTAGGAATTTCACATTAGAGAATTGGCGGAGATCCGCAAGACAGCCAGTCTTAAGGTCGAAGTCTGTGACAGGGTTGCTAAACAGCACGTAGACCTCGCTCTTTGGATGGGCTCTGGCAGCTGCTTCCACTGCACAGGCATGGCGGACATGCAGTCCACTGCTTAAAGTCTCGTGAAAGAATATCGATCTTGCTTTCGGGTAAAAATTAGGGTCTTCAGCCGATGGCAGTGCATCTTCCGTATTATTAGGTTGTATTACCCCATAGTATACCAAAAACAGAAATATTAATATTGACATACATATTGTTGGGCCAGTATAACGTCGGATTGGTCTGAATTGTATTCGTATCTTCGGCTCCAGTATTTCACATTGGGATTGCTGAACACATTCAATATCGTTTAACATCGCGTTACTTTAGACCATACAGTTTAAATAAAATAACAAAAAACTACTGGTGCGCTCTGTCACGAGAATCGTAAATGAATGATTCGGAGTTTGTAGATCTGCTCTCAGGAATATCTGAAAGAATTCCATGTTGTATTTATTTTATATCTTGTTACTTACAACAAACAGAATGCGCTCGACTAATTACACATATTACTTGGGGTCGGTGCGACATGTTTTTTTTCTACCACTCTGTCCTGTCACCCACTAACTCTCCCAAAATATCTTTCGCTGCATTACCTTTATGTTATGAACTCTTATGATTGCTTCGCCAAGTTATCAATCGTAATTCAATTTCAAACATCAGTATCCATGCATGTCTGTGTAATTAGTTTTATACTTATTTGCGAACTAAGTATCAGACTAGCCTTTCAAATTTAATTTATTTCTGTTTGATTCGAGATAAAGCCAACGAAAAACACCATACGTATACCTAGTGTTTTTCATTGGCTTTGTCCACCGTGTTTCTGTAGCAAACAAGTTATAGCTACGTGAAGTTCTTGTAAATCGATCATAACTTGTTTTTTTTGCTCCGGCATAGAGCAGGAAAAGTCATAGGATGGTTTTTGTCTTTGTGTTCCAACTCTTTCGTACAACCTCACAACTGCACACCTAACCTCACAACAATTCAGACACCGGCGGTTATTATGCGATTTTCGTGCAGGGATAACGTCAGTTTGAAAATGGAGGTCGACGAAGAAGTGTGTTTACTGTGGTTGCTCCTTAAAAAAAAAGAATTTTGGTGAATAAACCTATTTACTTAAAATATTATTTTTTTCCAATGTGTCTTCACAATTTTCAAATATCTCCACTAACTCTTGCCAAGCTTGGTTCTTCATAATTTTATTTGAGTAATTTTCACACCGAATATCCCATATTGCAGGTCTCTTCTCCACTTCATCAATTATAGTTCAGTGTCGAAACGATCCAACGCCATAGTGGCGAACTCACGAGCTGTGATGATCTAAGATACATAGAACAAGGATGACCCCTCATATGTTATTCGATTATGGTAAATATTACATGTTAGATAACGCATTTATTAATACATTGCATTAAACTTCTATTGCTTACAATATTATTTTTAAGCTACATCCTAGCGAATTAAATGTGGTTTTTTCTAATTAGTCATCAAATAAAATGTCTCATTATCAAAATCATATTACGTAAACTAGCGTAAATCGCGAATATTTCTGATTTTTCAGCTTTTTCAAATCCAATTGTATTGTTGCTAATAGTTTAAAGTAATATAAACCACTAATTGCCTTTATTTTTACTTAACGACAGTGAGGGCATAAGAAAATTTATATCTTAAATCAGGGCAACTAACTATTGCGCATCATTTTTGCGAAGGCAACCAGTATTTTTTTAGTTCCTTGGGGCACATTCTTTCAGCTGATGCTTGATTTTTTTAAATAACAGAATTTTAAATTTGGTCAAAAATGTAGTAACAAACTTTAATATTTAACATCATTTGCATTAAATTTAGCGAGGCAACCTCAGCGCAATGTATTAATAAATGCGTTATCTAGCATGTAATATTTACCATAATCGAATAACATATGAGGGGTCATCCTTTTTCTATGTATCTCGTACTATGACGTGCTAACCGCGCGGTATCCGCAACGCAACTGAACGCGAAGTAAAGACTCCATAGGAACAGAAATGCGCGGGAGCAGCGCGCTTTTATTTTCTAGCGGTTGGGTTGCCGTTACCGCGCGGCTTGATTAACCGCGCAGTTATGTCTGAACGATTACTTAATAACTCATACAAATAAGACTCGCGCGATTTCCATGCGATTCTGAAATCGCGCGGTTCCCGCCGTGTCTGAACTAGCTCTTAGTCTTACTGCGCGGTCGAATTTACTCACAACTGGGAATTAGAAATAAAAAAAAAGAAACAAGCACAAACATAGCAAATGTTACTTAATTATTTTTAGGGAAATATCTTAAGTAGTGGTTGGTTTTGCTCAAAAATGTGGGTTAATATTTAATACATAATTTTAAAATTAATTCATCTCTTTACTGGTGAAACGGCGGCGTTCTCTATGTTTATATGAAATAACTTATTCTTATTCCAACGGTCTAACGGATTTATTTTGCAACGCAACCTAATCTTAAATACCTAACGTTTCAATGTTATTTATATACGTACAACGACATCTACTGACCCATATTGGTACAAACGAAAACATTACATTAACAGACTACAAAATAATATTATTTTTACCTTTCGACTACCGTTATTACAGACACAATTAAATGACAACAGTTGTGCGAAAATTGGGAATTAACTAAAGAGTTTTACGAATAATTAATTTATACATATAAAAATAATTATAATTAAATCGTAGGAAAGTCAAAACTGTTTATTGATTTTTTTTTTAAAACAATAGGTACTTGGGAAGTGATCTACAATCAATATCGAAGCCAAAAACATAATTTTTAGAATTTTAGTCTGTTTGTCTGTATGTCCTGGCTAAACTCAAAAACTTACTTGGATATATATGATATAAACATACTGCATGGATTATCTTCAAATTTTGCATGAATAAAGGACGTGCCAACATATAGGCTACATATTATCAAGCTATCACCTACGGGGGAGGACTTGTGAATATTAATATTTCTTACGCATTCTGTGATAGTGTTTAATCTAAAGACGCATATTTAAATATTATTTTTGAGTAAGCCATGCTATTATCTGGCTATATACTATAAAAACTACTTCATTTAAGTGGCTTGGGCATAGAAACATAGTTTGATGAATATTAGTAGTATAAAGACAATTTTAAAACAGCGCCATCTATGAGATTTCATAAAAATTAAATTATATTACATGTTAACAATTTTTGTAAATTAATGATTTAAATTTGATCACGTTGGCAAGGTTAGTAGTAAGTTATTCTTCTTCTTCTTTTATCGAATCAATGAATTCCGCTTCCCAATTTTTTGGGCCCAGTAGGTTGCCACATTTATAGCAGCTTCAGTGGCATTTTTAAGGTGCTCCAGTGTGCATTTGTAGGGACATTTTGGGCACTCTAATAGGTGTAAGTTATTCTTAAAATTAATAGATGGTAATGTGCATTTTCTTCCTATAAATTGTATCGTAGGTATACATAGTTGGTTTTGAAAAATTCAAGTTCTAAAAAACTATCAAAATCCTGAGCAGAATTGAGGCTATTAAAAAAAAATGCGGTGTTAAGTATTACAAAAAAGTTATGTTCGTTGAAATATCGCTGCATAGACACACCATTGACGCAAAAATTCTTATGGGTTGTGGCGTCAGCGAGGCAGTATTTGTACCTCATAACTTCCCGTTCCAGTTCAAGCGCGTACAGTTCCCCGTGAGTGTTTGCTTCGCGATGACCATCAATAAGTCGCAGGGGCTGACACTGAGTGCAGCGGTTGTCAACTTCAGGACGAGTTGCTTCTTACGTGGGCAACTATCACCAGTCCTGACTCTCTTTAACATTTTGGCTCCTGGCAGCATAACTACCATCGTAGTGTGGTGGCGGAGTGGTAAAGACTCCGACTTACAAGTTTTAGGTCGGGGGTTCAAACCCAGCCAGGCGCATTACTTTGTGTAATGTATTTCATAAACACTGCTCTTAAAACGGTGAAGGAAAACATCATGAGGAAACTGTGACTGTGAATGTCTTAGAACGAAAAATTCGAAGACATGTGTCATCTATTAATCCGTACTGGGCGCGCGTGGTGGATTAGGGCCCATTCCCTCTCCTAGAAAGGAGGTCTGTGTCCCAGCAGCGGGAGCTTTATAAGGCTGATGCAATGCTATTTTAAAAGTTGTTTACTTATAATGCTATAGCGACACTGCCATCTTAGGTATTTTTGGTGCTGTATAGTCTTCACGCTGACAACGTCGCGGGCAACAGCTAGTTAAATATGAAATTGAATTAAACATGATCAATTACTGAGTAACTCTTTTCGAAATTGCTCAAGTATTGAAGGACAATATCGTTCTGCAAGTTTCTCGTTAGACAAGTAATGGGAGCGGTTCGTTCTTCTGCTGGGGCTGAGGGAGTTCCATTGAAACGAGAAAGACTCTTGAAATATTCTTACTCTTTCATCTTTCATTAATATTTTATGGATTGGGTAGAACAATTTATCCTTGTAGATTCCAATATTTATAAAATAACAAAAATATCTTCGTAAACATAAAATATTTTGTTAACCTAATTGGTCCGAAAAAAATATCAAGATAATATAAAGGGGAAATTATAAGTCTAGCCACAAAATTATTTATTGGACACGTGATTAAACTTCTATTTTTATAACTAAGCAACGGGAAAATGACATAGCCTCTAATAAACTAATTCGTCTTTTTTACAACGCCAACTAAATATCCTATAGAAAGCGTCAAGTAAAGATCATCAATTATTGTGACTTGTCCTTCTTATTTACACATTGCCATCTAAATTTCTAACTCGGCCACGGATTTTACATCTCGTAAACATTTTACGTTTTACAGCTTCATCGCACTGTCCTCAAAAAAATATAATTCATGCTTCCGCAGAAAGCATCATTTATTACAACTTAGCATGTAAAACAATGTTTCAAGGAGTAAAGAGCAATTTTTTTTCAATTTTTTCTCATACTTATGAACCGAAAATCATAGTTTGCGAAGCGACAGAAAAATATACAGAATGTATGTATTTCGTGATGTGTTTGGAAAATAAAGTAACCGAGAAAATTTTTCGAAAACATTTATTGGAAGGATTAAGTACTGGTTGCTATGATTGTCCAGATTTTTATCACCAGTCCAGCTGCTAGCATTTGATAGACCTTGCAATCAGACTGAAATTCGTGACGCCACCTTTAGAGACAAGGGTGTGGTGAGCGCTCTGTTCCCTGCGCGGGGGGACCACTCCCCCCCGCCCATGGCTCCGCCACCAGCGGTGTCTGACGCGGACCACGTCAGCGACGACGGTACCAATGCTCCGGAAGTGACCGAGGTAGAGATGAGAGTGGCGGTACGCAGGATGGGTGCGAAGAATACCGCCCCAGGACCCGACGGCTTGCCAGGAAAGGCTTGGGTCCTGGCCATGGAGGCTCTCGGGTCTCGATTGGGGGGGCTCTTTAGCGCATGCTTGGAGAGGGGCCAGTTCCCACTTCCCTGGAAGACGGGAAAACTGGTCCTCGTCGCGAAGCCGGGGCGCCCTGCGGACTCTCCGTCCGCGTATCGGCCCATTGTGCTGCTTGACGAGGTGGGCAAGCTCTTTGAAAGAGTAATTGCAGACCGCCTCGTCAAGCACCTAACACTGAAGGGGCCCGATCTCGCGGACGACCAGTTCGGGTTTCGCAGGAGGCGCTCCACGGTGGACGCCATCATGCGCGTGCGAGCCCTCACGACGGGGGATGCGGTGTCCCGGGGCAGGTGTGTCTTGGCGGTGTCATTGGACATCGCCAACGCCTTTAATTCCCTGCCCTGGAGTTGCATTAGGACGGCACTCCGGTATCACCGGGTGCCCGACTACCTCTGTCGTACAATCGAGGCCTACCTGTCCGACAGGTACATAGTCTACCCCGGTCACCAAGGAGATTGGAAACGGCGAGAGATGTCGTGCGGTGTCCCACAGGGATCGGTACTAGGACCGCCCTTGTGGAACATCGGGTACGACTACGTGCTGCGCGCCGACCTCCCCGTAGGGGTCAGCGTGGTCTGCTACGCAGACGACACGCTGGTCCTAGCGCAGGGAAGGTCGTACCAGGCGGCGGTCGAACTAGCGACACGTGGGGTTGCGACAGTCGTTGAGAGGATCCAGCAGTTGGGACTCAAGGTGGCACTGCACAAGTCCGAGGCCATGTGCTTTCACGGCCCTCGGAACGCGCCACCAACGGGTTCCCAACTAACGGTAGAAGGAGTTCACATCGGCGTCGGGTCGACGATGAAGTACCTAGGACTTGTCCTCGACAGCCGATGGAATTTCGAGGAGCACTTCCGACGTCTGGCCCCCAAACTCAATCGGACGGGGGCTGCTCTCAAGCGGCTCCTGCCGAACCTTGGGGGTCCAGACGCCTTCTGCCGGAGGCTCTACGCCGGCATCGTCCGGTCCATGGCCCTTTATGGGGCACCAGTGTGGGCGCCGACGCTACGTAAACGCCCGGCGGCCCAGCTGAACGCCTGCCAGAGGGTCATGGCCATCCGGATGGTGCGGGGATACCGCACGGTGTCCCGAGAGGCGGCGAGCCTCCTTGCTGGCCTACCACCATGGGATCTGGAGGCAACAGTCCTTGCACACATGCACGACCAGCGCGTGGAGGTGCAACGCCGGGGCGAAGATCCGCTGCCCGAACATGTCGAGGCGTGGCGGAAGGAGCTCCGGCGAGATCTCATGGTGAAGTGGAAACAGCGACTGTCGCAACCCAGCGCTGGGCACACCGTAATCTCAGCGGTAGTGCCCCTCTTTGAGGCGTGGCTGGATAGACCTCACGGCGTCCTCACCTTCCGCATGACGCAGGTTCTCACCGGACATGGGAAGTTCGGGAGATTCCTGCACCGGATTCGAGCGGAGGAGACGTCCGGGTGTCGCCACTGTGAGGCGAGCCCGGAGGACACGGTGGAGCACACGGTGGAGGTGTGCCCTGCTTGGGAAGAGCATCGCCGTGTCCTCGTGGGGGTGATCGGCGGCGGCGACCTCTCGCGCCGGGCCCTGGTTCAGGCCATGGTCCGCAGCGAAGAGGAATGGCGGGCGGTCGCCTCCTTCTGCGAAGCAGTAATGCTCGTAAAGGAGGAGGCCGACCGCATAAGACAAAGGCAACGGCGTACTCGCCGTAGCCGTCGCCGCCGCGATCCTGCCGATATCCGGCCACCGTAGACACTGGCTCGCGGACGGTGAGCAATGGGTAGCTCGCCGTCCGGTCGTCTGTAAGACCGAGTCCTAGTCGTCAACGGCGCGCACCGTTCCCGCGCGCCTCAAGGAGTTGTCAGCAAACTGCAGGGGCCCTTCAGGGTCGAAGCCTCCCGGAGTCTAGAGGGAAGTGGGAAACTGTTACCTCGACTCCAGGAATAGGGCAAGGAAGGTACGGGGTAGGTTTTTTAGTCAGTAAGAGTCTGACACTAGTCTCCCGCTCCACCCAAGAGCGGGTTTCGTCATTGGATGATTTTCACATACCATAAAAAAAAAAAAAAACCTTTAGAGACAAAGTCACAACCACTTTTTTATGGTAGGTAATAATTATCGAATGACGGGAAACAGTGTCAGACTCTTACTAACTAAAAATCCTACCCCATTCTTTCCTTGCCACATATCCAGGCCCTGGCCAACAACGCTTTTACATCAACCCTTGGCCCAGGAGGCTTCGACCCTGTAGGGTCCCCTACAGTTTGCTGACAACTCCTTGAGGCGCGTGGTAACAGTGCGCGCCGTCAACGACTTGGGCTCGGTCTGGACTGTTATCAGACAACCGGACGGCGAGCTACTCATTACTCGCCGTTCGCAAGCCCGCGCCTACGGTAGCCGGATATCGGCGCTGCGTTAATAATCCAATAATGGTTTAATTTTCTTTTTTGTTTAGGTAAAAGTAAAATGATGGTAATTCAATAAAAAAAATTGATTAAAAAAAAAAATCTTTTATTTGGTCTCTCCTCAATAGCGTCTGGTAATACTAGTGGCCAATAGTATATATTTGATGACATTTTTAGCAAAATTTTGACGAATAATTAATATGAGATGAGTACATTTTAAACGTACTAAATTAAAAAATTAGAAGATTATATGAATATATTCTTTGATGTCATTTAATAGTTTTTCAGAAGTTTACTGTTAGAATGCATGTTACAAATTTAGTTGCTAAAAAATAACTATGGTGCTGAGTTGTATTTAGAGTGGTTCACATAAAAGATAACTAGTGGTCATGATAGTATTATTTAGATGCTCGTTAATTGTGGCTGACTTAGTAATTTAGAAGGCAACATACATTTTTGGGGGCGAATAATGATATTTAAAAGAAGCCTGTTTAATTAGCACCCAATATAAAATCGTTTTAAATATGAACTCACACTTATCCAAACCTAACATGCTGAGCGAAACGAAAGAAAATAACTTTAGAATTCTTTAAATGAACTCCTACGAAACCCCGCACGCGATGCCCGAACACCTTACTGCGTCGAATCGTCCGAATCGGGAAGGACTCCAGCATAAAGAATAATTCTTTCGATTCGTTCGGTGCGTTCGGAAGGAGCAAAATAGAACGTAATATCATTAATTAATTTGAGCAAGTTTCGCGTCAAAAACTCTGTTAGTTAAAATCAATTACATTTAGGTATTTACTATTCTTTACAATTTGGAAATGCACTACTAGTTAGACTCTTGAAGGGAGAGGACTCATTTCAGAGTACAACAGAGTCGCAGATAATTCAATTCGTTAATCCATTATGTTCGCAATACTGGCTCTCAAACGTTATTTCTGTATTTACTCTGCCTCTGATTTAAATGGCCTTACCAGGACAAGTTTCCCAACGGATTCTTACAGGGCACATACGTTGGACCACTTTCCGAATAGCACTCTTTCCAGTTACTAATTTATCGTTGGGGTTGTACGTTTTAAATATTTCTCTGCAAAAAAGTTTAGGACACAATGTATAGTGGAAGTTTACACATATCATTCACAGCATTACACACACGTCTCTTAATCGAGAATAGAATTAGTAATATTAGTTCCAATTTCATCTTTACTAAACGACATTATTCCAGGTGCGACAAACTTTTCGCTCTGTTTCACAATCCAATTTGGTGGTAATATATCTAAAGGTTTGACAACTACCATATCCGATTCCAAACTTATGCCACCCCATTTGTTGAGGGTCAACATTCGCAGTATGTCAGCAGTATGCGGTATTGGATATCTACTTTCCTTCAAATCATTGCATAGTATTGGCTGTACGACTGTTCCTTTGGAATATTGATCTATATGCACTCTTAAGAACTTGACATTAGGGAAGCGATGTAGTTTCGCGAGGCAACCAGTCTTGAGCTCATGGTCGGTTACAGGTACGCTGAACAGCACATATATCTCTCGTGTTGGATGGGCCCGAGCAGCTGCTTCCACTGAACAAGCTTCTCTAGCATTCAGTTCGCCATTATACGATGTTTTGTGGAAAAATAGTGAACTGTTCAGTTTCGGAGTAAAGTTCGGATCTTCTGCCGATGATAAAGCGTCTCCTTCATTGGAATAATAGTTCGCTATAGTATTCCAGTAACTGATCATGTACAGATCTTTGACAAATAGTATTATACACATTGTTATACAAGCGAAACTAAAACCTCGTTTAGTTTTCCGCGACTTTTTCATAATTTGTCTTATCCTTCTGAATTTTATCATTTGAATGCTATTTACAAGCATTAATGCTCGAATATTGTTTGTTTTCATTGAAAATATTTATTGTTTTGTTGTCCGTTTCCCGAGTTATATTTATTTAAGTAAACAGAAAGTGATAGGATATCAATGTATTCTGTTCGGGACATTCCTAATAGTGACCGACTAAACGTTTCGAGTGTAGATAAGATAGCTTGTAGGTTTGATCCTTTGATTTAGTTAGCAGTCTGGTTTTGTATTGTTGATGAATTAAAAATAAAAAAGATTCAAGGTATATATTGCAAAAACTTTAATATGATTTTTTTTTTTAAATGTAGGTTAACAAAGTTATTTGATTCGTGAAGATGTGACCATTTCAGCGGAAAACTCATAATTGTAGACGCTATGAATAGTCGGGCAGAAGGATCTAGCAATTGAATCGTATAGTGTGCCACTATTAATTTTTTTATAATGGCTTAAAAAGTCATACATGTGATACGTATAAGGGCGAGTCAAATCATAAGGTTTCGGCTGAGTTTTAAATAAATCATCAACTTCTGTATAATGTTGCGGGTAGAATAACTCATAGTCGAAGATCGTTAGTCCTGAAATAAAGAGAAAAGCATCTATAGTGTTAGATATATTCTCATTTAGCACTTTTTTCATCGACTTCGTTTGCTAGAATATTTCTATAAAAACCTTTAAAACTTCTCAAATCCCAAACCTTAACTTAGATTTCCTTTCATATATCCCTATCGTTGTCTTGGTATACAATAAAGTGACGATTTAAACATGTACCTACATATAAAAATGTCATACCTTGACAGTTACTGAAGGGTTCTGTTCGAAAATCTCCTGAACTCACCACCTTCGGACACAATTTGCGTATCACTGTTTCGATAGCTTTTGTGCTTATCTGTGACCAACACATTGGGTTGTACTTTTTACTAATCTCTCTGTAAACAAGATATACAAATAAAATCTTGACAGATTTTTTTGTATGGTAAAGCATAAAAAAGCACGAAGGGCCTTTGGGTGTTTCCGCGACTAGCAGCGGACCGCCCTCGCTTACATTCGTAAATTATCCCGATCGCCTTTTTTTAAATAATTTAGTACTGAGTGAGTGTTTGATTGAAATTCAATCTGAAAAATGATGACACTGCTTACATTGATACAATCGTTGAAGCGCACTATTTCCGTTTATTAATAACTCTAGCCTTTGAAGTACGGGAAATCGCAGCAGGCAAATTGTTCCAGTCCTTCGATGTATGCGGTATATACAACGCGGCGAAACGCAATAAAACATTTTGCTAGTGAATTGGAAGAAAGCAATCAAATGTACTAACCCACCTTGAGTCCGCGTGCTGAATCACCGTCCATCCGCTCCTCCAGAGAAGCGTGACCTGAGTCCCAGCAGTGAGAACACTGTATAAGGCTGATTATGCTATATATTACAATATAATTTAATTTTAACTTACTTGATAATATTTCTTGTAACGTTGGTTCCAATTTCGTCTTTTGCAAAAGATAGGATGCCTGTTGCGTACTCAGTTTCTGTTTCTTTCACAATAAAATTTAATGGCAAATGCTCTAGTGATCTAGTGACTATTATGTCGGTGTCCAGGTATATACCACCCCATTTATTTAGGGTCAACATTCTTAGTATGTCTGCTTCATGTTGTATTCGAAATCTACTTTGAAGCACATCGTTTAGTAACACTGACTGCACGACAGTTCCTTTTGAATATTCAGCTGTATGCAGTCTTAGGAATTTCACATTAGAGAATTGGCGGAGATCTGCAAGACAGCCAGTCTTAAGGTCGAAGTCTGTGACAGGGTTGCTAAACAGCACGTAGACCTCGCTCTTTGGATGAGCTCTGGCAGCTGCTTCCACTGCACAGGCATGGCGAACATGCAGTCCACTGCTTAAAGTCTCGTGAAAGAATATCGATCTTGCTTTCGGGTAAAAATTAGGGTCTTCAGCCGATGGCAGTGCATCTTCCGTATTATTAGGTTGTATTACCCCATAGTATACCAAAAACAGAAATATTAATATTGACATACATATTGTTGGGCCAGTATAACGTCGGATTGGTCTGAATTGTATTCGTATCTTCGGCTCCAGTATTTCACATTGGGATAGCTGAACACATTCAATATCGTTAAACATCGCGTTACTTTAGACCATACAGTTTAAATAAAATAACAAAAAACTACTGGTGCGCTCTGTCACGAGAATGGTAAAAGAATGAATCGGGGTTTGTAGATTTGTATTTGAATATCTGAAAGAATTCCATGTTGTATTTATTTTATATCTTGTTACATACAACAAACAGAATGCGCTCGACGTTTAAAATATTAAAATCAGGATATCCTGTCAGTTCACCAAGACTTAATTTACAAACGATTGACTTAAAACGTGGTTCTTTATCACAATAACAAGTTTTAAAAAAATACTAAATATAAACATAATATATAATATAATATAGGTAATCCTACTAATATTATAAATGCGAAAGTTAAGATGTTTGTTACTCAATCACGCCAAAACGGCTGGACGGATCTGGATGAAATTTGGCACAGGCATAGGATACAGTCCGGAATAGGTCATAGGCTACTTTTTATCCCGGAAACCCCAACCCCAACCCCAATACCACGCGGGCGAAGCCGCCGGCAAAAGCTAGTTATTGTTGTTGTTTGTTTGTTGTTCTTTCGCATTTATAATATTAGTAAGATATATAATTTAACCGTAATAATAATAAAACCGGCCAAGAACATGTCGGGCCACGCTCAGGGTAGGGTAGTGTTGTTTCGTGTCCGTCACAATTTCTCACAATGTAACAGAATTCAGTAGCCCATGTAAAGTAAAGGGATATAAATGCGTCACCGTGTTCATAGACCTGAAAAAGGCTTTTGACACTGTATCTGTCCCTATCCTTGTGCAGACAAGGATAGGGACAGACTTGAGGTTAGACTTGAGGGCACAGGGATCAGAGAAAAGGCTCTGTCTCTTTTTGACAGCTATCTCCGGGGAAGGAAACAACAAGTTAAGGTGGGAACACCGGGGCCCTGGAACTAAGGCAAGAAGGAACGTTGGGTTGTTTAGCCAGTACAAGTTTGTGCATTGCCGCCGAGCCGAGCTCTCATATTAATGGTCAAGCGCAGCGCACAAACTCGTGACTACAACGAAGATTTTTTCAACGTTGCAAACGGGAAGCGATTGCCCGAAATCGCCATTGAACAAACTGTTCGTTCCCGCGGATGTCCTGCAAGAAAAACATTTTACCCTGGTTTTGCACAACGCTTTCAAGGACGGTGTCATAAATTTGTTTTTTCTCTGAAGAGAACAAAGCGACATGATCATATCGTAAGGTGGTCATTTCGCCCGGAACGTAATTTATCTCTGCGTTATACTCTCGATTTCTATAGTCTTGATGCGGTGATGATTGGGGAGCTGGTAATCCATATTTGATCAGTGGATTGTCGCCGATAGAAATATTCACATCTTGAAGTGAACTGAGACAGGTGTTCAGCACACGATCATCAGTTACATCGACTTCCTCTCCAGTAGCACGCCTCAAAGCTTGCAGAAAATCTTCAGACAGAATAGTTGATGGCGATATTTTTTTTAAATAGTCTTGCTCAACTCTGCTCAAGATTTGGAGGGATTTTTGGAACTTGAATTTTTCAAAACAAACTATACGATACCGCTTTTAGGAAGAAAATGCAAATTGCCATTTATGAATTTTAAGAATAATTAACTACTAACTTACCTTGCCAAGATGATCAAAATTTAAATTATTAATTTGCAAAAATTGTTTATATGTAATTTGATTTGATTTTTATGAAATTTCATAGATGGCGCTGTTTTAAAATTGTCTTTATAATACTTCATTCATTTAACTATGTTTTTCAGCCCAAGTTACTTAAATGGCATAGTTTTTATAGTGTAAAACCAGATAATAGAATGGCTTACTCAAAAACAACATTTAAATATGCGTCGTTAGATTAAATAGGTACCTACTGTCACAGAATGCGTAAGAAAAACAAATATTCACAACTCCTCCCCCGTAGGTGATAGCGTGATAATATGTAGCCTACATGTTGGCCCGTCCGTTCATGCAAAATTTGAGGATAATCCATGCAGTATGTTTTACACATATATCCAAGTAAGTTTTTAAGTTTGCACTGGAAGACAAAAATTCCAAAAAGTTTTGGCTTCGATATTGATTGTAGATCACTTCCCAAGTATTATTTAAAAAAAATTATTTAATTAACAGTTTTAACTTTCCTATGATTTCATTATAATTACATGTATAGATTATTCGTTAAACTCTTTAGTTAAGTCCCAAGAGGAAACAAATTTCCGTACAACTGTTGTGGTTTAATCGTGTCTGTAATTACGGTAGTCGAAAGGTAAAAATAACATTATTTTGTAGTTTAATGTAATGTTTTCATTTGTACTAATTTGAGTCAGTAGATGTCGTTTAACGTAGGTTTTTTTTTTTTTTTTTTTTTTATGGTAGGTAAAAATCATCGAATGACGAATCCCACTCTTGGGCGGAGCGGGAAACAGTGTCAGACTCTTACTGACTAAAGAACCTACCCCGTACCTTCCTTGCCTTATTCCCAGAGCCCCGGTGTAACGCTTTCGCATCAACCCTCAGCTCCGGTAGGCTTCGACCCTGTTGGGCCGTCGCCGCCGCCGTTCACTATTTAATTAAAGAGATATATTTTTTTTTAATTATTTATTAACCCACATTTTTTAGTAAAACGAACCAACCTAAGATATTTCCCTAAAAATAAATCTATAATTTTAAGAATAACTTACTACTAACCTTGCCAACATGATCAAATTTAAATTATTAATTTCCATAAAGTGTTAAAATGTAACTTGATATGATTTTTGTGTAATCTCATAGATGGCGCTGTTTTGAAATTGTCTTTATACTACTAATATTCATTAAACTACGTTTCTTTGCCCAAATTACGTAGTTTTGAAAAACTAATAATGGGAATCTTTATTTTTTACCTAAATAAGTTTACGTGCCTTTCGAGTTAATTAACCCAAGGAATAAGATTCTCCCATACAAACTTTACCACCACCATTTAAATTCAATATTACTTACCTTGTGTGAACCAACTGTTACGTCAATAGACCATGCAGGGGCCCTTCAGGGTCGAAGCCTCCTGGAGCCTAGAGGGTGGTGGAAAACTGTTACCTCGACTCCAGGAATAAGGCAAGGAAGGTACGGGGTAGGTTTTTTAGTCAGTAAGAGTCTGACACTGGTCTCCCGCTCCGCCCAAGAGCGGGTTTCGTCATTGGATGATTTTCACCTACCATAAAAAAAAAAAAAAAAAAAAACGTCAATAGACCAAGAAGTTACAATGTCAAGTATGTACTAAGGAGTTTTCATGTCGAGCTGGTATATGACGAACCCGAAGTCTGTAACACTTGGTTTTTTAGAATAAAATAGCATAGGTTAGAGAGGAATGACTGCGCGAATAAGTTCAGAGAGCCAGTGGTGGACAGAATGTTAGAGATGGGAGACATGAATGATCGAAGTATAAATGAAAGCTGGAATGAGATGGCTGGGTGTATAATGCAAGCTGCAGGAAAGGGCACAATAGAAAAAATCAAAGAAAGGTGGAAGGAATATTTTGAAAGACCTATGAATGAGGAAAATAATTGGAGTGGGGTTTTAGAGAATAAACCAGTGAATGTGGGGTTAGTGAGAATGGTTAGTATGGAGGAAGTCAGGGAAGCAGTAAATGGAATGAAAAATGGCCCGGATGGAATACCAGTTGAGGTGTGGAAGTTATTGAGAGTGGATGGATGGGTGTGGTTAGCTTTGTTCTTCAATAAGCTGTTGCAGGAAGAAGCCATACCTGATGAATGGTGCAACAGTTCCTTGGTGCCCATCTTTAAAAACAAAGGTGATGTGCTTGAGTGCAACAATTATAGAGGAATAAAGCTAATGTCGCATACCATGAAAGTATGGGAGAAAGTTATTGAACGGCGGCTGACAGAAGAGAGTGAAATTTCACAGAACCAATTCGGTTTTATGCCTGGTCGTGGTACAACGAATGCCATATTTCCTATACGCCAGTTGTGCGAAAAATACAGAGGTGCACATAAAAACTTGCACTTGGTATTCGTTGACCTCGAAAAGGCATACGACCGGGTAACCTCGTGAGGTTCTATGTTGGAAAAGGTGTGCCTGGGAAGTATGTGCAGTTGATCCGAGCGATGTATAATCGCTGCAGTACCCAAGTCCGGTCTGCAGCGGGCACCACTAACAACTTTAATGTGGCTGTCGGTTTACACCAAGGGTCGGCTCTTAGCCCTTACCTCTTCCTGATAATAATGGACGCTCTAACGTCGGACATTCAGAAAGAGGCTCCCTGGTGTATGCTGTTTGCTGATGATATTGTGCTGGTTGCTGAAAGTGCCTCAGAGGTCTAGAGCAGATTGGAGGTGTGGTGGCAAAGACTGGAGAGTGTTTGTCTAAAATTGAGCAGAACTAAAACAGAGTACCTGTTCTGTGATTTCGGCGGTGTCTCTAGTCCTGTACCCATAGCTCTCGCCGGAACGCTCATACCAATCTGTTCCGACTTTAGGTACCTTGGGTCGCTTATCCAAGGCAATGGTGAGATAGACCGAGACGTGGCACATCGGATCAACTCAGGATGGATGAAATGGCGACAGGGTAAAATCTATAAATCCGTGATAAGGCCTGTCCTACTGTATGGGTCAGAATGTTGGGCTATGAAAAAGACGGACGAAAAGAGATTGCATGTAGCAGAGATGAGAATGTTGAGATGGATGTGTGGTGTGATGAGAATGGATAAAGTGAGAAATGAGTATATTAGAGGAAATTTGAAAGTGGCGCCAGTGACTGAAAAGTTGAAAGGGAACCGTTTGTCTTGGTATGGCCATGTAAAAAGGCGGGATGAAACGCATGTTACAAAAAAAGCCATGCGTATAAATGTGGATGGATGGAGAGGGAGAGGGAGACCAAAGAAAATATGGATGGATTGTGTAAGGAGTGATATGAAAGAAAGGTGATAGCGTGACGGGTGACAAGACAGAGTGGAAGAGAAAGACATATTGCGCCGACCCCAAATAAAACGGGACAAGGGCAGGAAGATGATGACTGGGGCTGTTTCATTCACAAATGTAAATGTAACCGTTTGAGATCCAATATTTTTTTTTTATTTATGTAAAAATTAGTAACCCAATTTCCCGAGAGATGGCGCTGTACCCGGTGGTATTTTGGGTTGCGTGAACCGATTTTATTCTATTTACTAGCTGTGCCCGCGACTTCGTCCGCGTGGAATAGTTATTTTGGGCATCATATTTATTTTTGCAAACAACCTCCTCAGCTTTATAAATTATAGCCACGACTTTGCCCGTGTCAATTTCTGTTATTATTTTAGACAATTTAGTTTTTAAAAGAACATAATTATCTAAAAGTACTTCATAGAGCTACAACCCAACTTGGGCACACCATAATCTCGGCGGTAAGTCCCCTCTTTGAGGCGTGATATCTATCACGGCATCCTCACCTTCCGCATGACGTAGGTTCTCACCGGACATGGGAAGAAGGAAGAGACGCCCGGGTGTCGCCACTGTATAGTCAGCCCGGAGGATACGGTGGAGCACACGGTGGAGGTGTGCCCCCCTTGAGAAGAGCATCACCGTGTCCTCGTGGGGGTGATCAGCGGCGGCGACCTCTCGCGCCGGGCCGTGGTTCAGGCCATAGTTCGCAGCGAAGAAGAATGGCAAGCGGTCGCCTCCTTCTGCAAAGCAGTAATGCTTGTAAAGGAGGAGGCCGACCGCATAAGGCAAAGGCAACAGCGCCCTCGCCGTAGCCGTCACCGTCACCGCCGCGATCTCGCCGATATCCGGTCTCCTTAGACGCTGGCTTGTGGACGGTGAGCAATGGGTAGCTCGCCGTCCGGTTGTCTGGTAACAGTCCAGACCGAGACCAAGTCGTCGACGGCGTGCACTGCTCCCGCGCGCCTCAAGGTGTTGTCAGCAAACTGTGGGGCCCTTCAGGGGCGAAGCCTCCTGCAACTGAGGGTTGGTGCGAAAGCGTTATACCGGGGCTCTGGGAATATGGCAAGGGAGGAACGGGGTAGGTTGTTTAGTCAGTAAGAGTCTGAAACTGTTTCCCGCTCCGCCCAAGAGCGGGATTCGTCATTGGATGATTTTTACCTACCATAAAAAAAACCCATCCGCGCCGCCCGCAAGCAACCCCTCTCCTCGCCCGCCGGCCAGGCGCAGCGTCAAGTTTAGCACATCATGCATCGCGTGTGAATTTTATATCGCAGTTATTTTAAAATTGTAATATCTTCTAAGATGTTCATTGAAATTCAATGATGTCAATGACAATTTTGTTTACAATTACATACTCTTAATCAACAATACATTTATTTGGATAAAGATTATATTATTATGTTGATAGAATTCTCACAAATAATCGGTAAAAATTGGCTAAATTTGATTCGCATAAAAACGGTTCTAGTAAGTTAATCTTAAAAGATAGACATATACTGTCGCGGACATTTTTTTAGATCATTTTAAGAGGAATAATTCTTTCCTACATATTTTTTTGGTATCTTAAACCGTTTTGGCAGCGCACGCAACGGAAGCCCTCAAATATGAATAATTTTCCCCGTTTTTTCCACATTTTCCGTTGTTTCTTCGCTTTTATTAGTTGCAGCGTGATGTTATATAGCCTAAAGCCTTCCTCAATAAATGATCTATTCAACACAAAAAGAATTTTTCAATTCGAACCAGAAGTTCCTGAGATTAGCGCGTTCAAACAAACAAACAAACAAACTCTTCAGCTTTATAATATTAGTATAGATTTTATTATATTTTTTTAACCTTTTCGCCGCCAACGTACACAAAACGCAATGCCTCGCCGAGCGCCAAGCTATAAATGTATAACTAAATATACAGTAAACAGTAGTGATGGGGATATCGTCATATCGATGAATAAGATTTGTACGCGTAAAGTTAAGATTTAAAGTTGATTTTACGAATATAAATAAAAACTGATTAAATATTTCCAGTTTTGTTCTATTTCACAGTATCCTTAATAAGAAAAAACAGTATAATTTATGAGTATAAAAGAAACTAATGCATAACTCAATTAGAACTATAAGGAATGGGGTACATCTCTAATTGTTTCATGATCTCATTCTTTAACTTCATATCAAGTTATTGGCACTGAGGGCACGTTGAATTCGATTCTGATCAGGGATGGGGTCTATGGTCTTTCTTTCTTCTATTTTTGTTTATTCCTGTTTTTTTAATAACTTCAGTCAACGTTTTTTACCGTAGGTATCTAAGTGGCAGAATTTTGAATTGTTTTTAAAGTGTTTTTGAAATGGAAAGTAAGTATATATTTAAATTCTATCACGCTTGTAGCCGTGTACTTATCAAAGCATTGTTTTTAAGTGTTGTTTTTGTTCTTAATTCATGTACCGGTAGCGTTTACAAAAATTGCGTTTCTCTATTTACCCACGACGGAACGGAGCAGGTATATATGCGTTTAGGTTGAGAGATGTTTGTGTGTGTGTTTGTGCAAAGTAATGTTCCCACCTATCTTCTAAACTAATGATCCGATACTGGGTTCACCGAACATTTTACATACTTATTGAATTCCTACTCATTGATGAATAAACATTATTATTATCATCCAGTTAGACATACCTCAGAATTATCTTCTGGTTCAATATTTTCCACAAAATACTCCGCGTCCGATTCCACACCTTGCAAAATTTTCAGAAGTTCGTCCGAATCAAGTTCTTCACTCATTTTTCTATTTGCAAGTGAAAGAAAGATGCGTGCGCGCGAATTCGATTTTCTGCTGCACTACGCCAAAGTGACCTTGACAGCCGCACGCCTATGACGTCACTGACCAACTTCTATAGTAGTTCGTGGCACTCGGTGGCGCACAGGGGCATAGACGACCAATTGTTTTGTAGATATGGGAAAATAACTATCGACAAGAATTAGTAACAACTTTATAATTACGTATCGGCATCTACCTGAAGGTCGAAATTCATCTACTATCATTTGTAATGAAGTAGATAACTAAGTTCATATTTTATTGACCTCAAATTGTTTTTGATATTCGCAACTTTCTGTATTTATAAATATTTTTATGGTGAAATCAACCTTTCACGGCACATCACTGGCCAACTTGATATGAAGTGATTGGCGTTCTGAGGAAAGTAACAAAATTCGGAGTTTCTGTTTTTGCCGATTTTAGGACAAACGAGGGCTTCTTTTGTGTAGAAAAATAAAAAACAGGGTAGTAGACAGTGCTATCTTAAACAATAAAATAAACCGAAGCTTTTAATCACAGTAGGTAAATTTATTTTAATAAGATAGTTAAAATGAACAACTTCTATAGAAGTTGTGGCGCTGGTGGCACGAAAATCCCGAACTTCTATAGAAGTGCTTGGCGGTGAAAAGGTTAAAGCAAGATACCTATCTATTCAAAACGTTGGTTGCTAAGTCAATGTAGTAGTTAAAACTTTAGTCAACCTGAAATCGGAGAACAGTCAGATGCTCTTGCGTCCGAAATTTATGTGTCTGGGTAGTGCATCTTAAACAATAAAATTACCTTCTTAAGGGCATGGGTAGGGCTGTGAGGTTGTACGAAAGAGTTGGAACGCACAGACAAAAACCATCCTATGATTTTTCCTGCTCTATGCCGGAGCAATTATAGGACGGTGGGCGTAAAATTCCAAAAGGCTTCCTTTTCAGAAATTGTTCCTGGGCCTCTACGGTTTTGTTTTACTCTGTGAGGCCCGCTTGGCTGCATGCTGTTGACGACTCCGGCTCGGTCCTTGTCAGAGAGCTGTCCATTCGGTGGTCGAGGATAGCCCTAAGTTACTCCCAACGCCCGGTGCGTCTCCTGTCGCGGCGGCTGGGGCGTAGGTCCACTATCTATTTCACGACATTTAAACAAACGAACAATCATTTTATTGAGTGCGAGTTGTTTTTGCGTTAATGTAATCGAAACGTTTAGCGCGTTTGGCTCTCTGATTCGTGAAAGAGCTTGGAGCTGGCCAGTCGGAGCGCTGAACGTCATAAAAGCGTCGATCGCGTTAGCGTAAAACAAACTCACACTCAGCACACTGATTGAACCTGCGACCTACAACTCGTAAATCGGTGCCGTTACCACGCGGCCACCACTGATCGCCGCTGTAGGTAGGTAACCTAAATAATAATAATAATAAAAACTTAATACGTACACTGAATGTTAAAAATGTCACATGATTGTGACCCGTGTAAGATTGGCGAAACATCGAAGGTGAAACTAACCAAACATTTGCGGCGCGGTATTAAAATGGCATCAGCGACATGAGCGAAGTGCGGAGTTGAAGATCATCAATTGAAAAGATCTCCTGAAATCATAATACAAGTTTTCAAAAAATCTGAATAGTGGCAGTTCGTCGCAAAAAAAATTGTAAATATAAAAAAAAAAATGTGTAAAAATTTTTTGCAATACAACTTGGGAATTGAACTGTTTTCATACGAGTATCTTTATGTATCGGACATACACCCATTAACACTGTGAACTCGAGAGTAACGGTGAAACTTCTTGTGCACTGGGTGAAGCGTGCAACTCGATAGCAACTACTACGATATAGACTAGTCCCATATCTTGTTCTCAGCACAGCATAACTAATCTGCTGGGGTCGTGGGACGTAGGCCTCTCCTCTAGGAGAGGGAGCGGGCCGAGAGTAGTGATGGTCGACTTACGGTTTTAGGTCGCGTGTTCAAACCCAGCCGTTACTTCGTATGATTTATTTCGCCACACGGAGAAGGGAAACATTGTGTCTATTGGTCCTCAAATGTACCCGAAGTATGAAGAAAAAACGAGTTATGATCGATTCACAAAAACTTCACGTAACTATAACTTGTTTGCTACATCTTGAATCAAACAGAAAGAAATTAAATTTTAAAGGCTAGTCTGATAATTAGTTAAAAAAACTAATTACACAGACATGCATGGATAAATATATTTGAAATTGAATTACGATTGATAACTTGGCGGAGCAATCATACCGAGTTCACAACATAAAGATTATAAACAGACGAGAAACACCTAGGAGTTACACAAACTTCAATAATAAGATTTATCATTTATTGAAAATCAAAGATCATAATAACATAACAGAATACCATCGACGATTAGCAACGTCATACATTTTTTTTTATAATTAATTGAAAAAAGAACATAAAATATTTTTCTAATTACGGTGAAGTGGCTTAGCCATATTATTAGTGTTTCGCTTCAAACATGTCCCAATGACATTTCAGTTTGGATGATAATACACATAAATTACAACTAACTAATATACATACTTAATTAAAACAATATTTGTACCAAAATAATCATTAGTATCACTGCAATACGTATAATTTTTGTTTGAAATATGGTGGGACATACCAACTGATGTTCTATGCGAGTGTTTGCGTTTCATAAAAGAATAGTATCGTTTTAGTCGATGTTTCATAGCTGTAAAATTTAGAAAGTAGGAGAATTGATGCCAAAAATGAAAGGAAGAAAGAAAACCATTTCTTTTTTTTAGCTAATTATGATGACTAAATAACAAACAAGTTCAGCTAATTTAGTTTATTTTTCTTCACTTAGATTTAAGCTATTGACGCTACTATTAGTTTTTTTAATCACATTATTATTGGAAATCTTCAGAACATTTCCTTTTAGACGGATAAAAAACGTACAAAACACGCCATGTATCACACCTCTCCCACCACGCAGCACGCAGCTGTCTCAGGTAACATTTTAGTTCTCCTGTCCTCTTAGACTAGTTATGACCGTTTCGTTTCTATTCTTTTTCGTCGCCTCGAGTCGGCCAGCCTCCCATTCCGATTCTGACGTCACGCTCAGTCACGTGGTCAGAATCTTTATTCAGACCACGTGACTGAGCGTTGAAGTGACGGTTCCTTTGAACCGGAGGCGTGGCCTACCTACTCGAGGCGATCGACGTAAGAAATTCGAAACGAAACTGTCGCAACTTGACTAGGGGGCTGCTGTATTATTCTGTCATCATCATCAGCCTTTTTAATGTTCCCTCTGCTGGGACACAGGCCTCCTTTCAAGGAGAGGGAATTGGCCATAATCCAGCGCGCGGGAACAGTGCAGATTGGTGGATGTAACATGTCTTCGAATCTTTGGTTCTAGGACATACCGGTTTCCTCACGATGTTTTCCATCACCGTTTTGAGAGCAGTGGTGATGAAATAAATTACACAAAGTAATGCGCCTGGTTGGGTTTGTACCCGCGACCTGCTATATTATTCTGTATTGTCACAAAAGTATTCCTACTACGCTGCAATTCCATATTTACAGGCTAAGTAGTCGCATAGAACATCAGTAGTCCACCAAAATCGATTTAGGTACAGGAAAGGAATTTTAAATGCATGAGATAATAAGTATACAGAGTGACTAATATAATTCGATGCATACCTTGAAATATGTTACACTAGAGCTACTTTTCTTATCTGCACATCATCATCATCATCAGCCTTTTAATGTTCCCACTGCAGGGACACAGACCTCCTCTCTCCAGGAGAGGGAATGGGCCATAATCCACCACGCGGGCCCAGTGCGGATTGGTGGATGTCACATGTCTTCGAATTTTTGGTTCTAGGACATGCCGGTTTCCTCACGATGTTTTCCTTCACCGTTTTGAGAGCAGTGGTGATGAAATAAATTACACAAAGTAATGCGCCTGGCTGGGTTTGAACCCGCGACCTACGACTCGTAAGTCAGGGCCGTTACCACTCGGCTACCACTGCTCTCTAAATCTGCACTACATAATAATAATAGTGATACTCTTTTAGTTTTAATAATTGTTTACGCATGTGTACACTAATTGGCTTTATATCATTCAACTGTAAAGTGTAACAAATTTATTGTAGATAAATAAATATTCAAGGAATACACCAAATTACCATACACCTTGTATTTATATTCTATTGAATTAAAAACTGTTTGGAATGATATTTTGAAACCATACTGACTATTTTAGATGCCTACAAGTTTATTATTGAAATCACAGACTAAAACAATAATTAATTATTTGAATCAATAATATTGAAGAGTAGCCGAGTATAACACGGGTACAATTAACCAAATATTTACATAGTCAGTGTGCACTTACTAAAAATTCTTTATCTTTCTTTAAAATGCGGTTAGATTTGATTTCTATACCTATATTTAGTATGGCAATAAACTTAATGTGCGTTTTGGGAATTTATACATTATATAACCCTTTGGTTTTAAAGGCTTATTTAAGTATCGGAGCAGGAAATCAGCTGTAAATTATACAAAAATTATGATTGTGAAATTATGTTTATCTGTTACGCTTTCGACGTTCAACTGTTGAACTGATTTTGATAAAATACAGAGTACGCTTGAACCCTAAATAATGGGCTATTTAAATAAAAATAAAAATTTAAAGTCATGAGCAAAAGCTGGTATGTTATATTAATGCATGTCATGGCACATCGGTCGTCATTTATCTTCGTAGAGCATCGTGACTTTTAATTATACACTTTGTCTCTTTATGCAGCTAAAGTGGGTGTACGCTAGAGAAGTCGATCAAGACAGGAGCTCAAAATCGTGTAGTGCGCACACAGCAAGAGCACCACTAGCGCCACTACATGAATTTGAGCTCGTCCCCCGCTCTACTCGTCATCGCCTCTAATGTACACTCCCTTTACATACATTAACGCCCAAGTGCTGCAGTTTTTTTACAATCTGACTTTACTCATAAGCTTAAAAATACGCCTTTACATACTAGTGCGCCGCACCATCAACGAATGCATCACTGCTTACCTTCAGGTGGGATCGCAGTCCAGCACTAGTTTAGACCAATTAAAAGTGTCAATCGATAGTATTTCGCTAATATGTGACAGTCGATAAACTGGTCAGATACTTAATAAGGCCTAAAACAGGGGCAGTCTTAAATTAAAATTGTAAAATAATTGGGATAAACAATATTTGTAATAATATAAACAGAAAAAAAAAAACAGAATGTTGAAAATGTAGGATTGTTTGCAGCTGTCGTATTCTGCAGTAATGGTACGTTAACACACCATGATTCAAAGCCACAGGTTTATTTTACCAAAATAAATCGACATTGGGGTCAAAGTGTCCAAAAGGACTACTTTTATATATTTATTCGATGCTAATCAAACTTATCGTCCGTGCAATCAATAAAAAAAAATTGAGCATATAATTTTGCCAAGCAGCTTGTACCAAACTGTTCAAAACGCAAACCTACTTAAGATTCCATGGACATATTAAACCCAGATGCCCGAAAATAACAAACTTTTTAAAATGTCATCAAACATATCGGCAAATGTATATCATCACACCGTACACATTCTTTACTCTCATAAAATTACCCACAATCTTTTTTTTTCAGTACTTTAAACCTGCGGCGGTTTAAAAATTATCAGGAACTGAAATAAAACTGATATTATATAGGAATATATTACTCCATAGGGTCATCCGATCGTACTACTCGTTACTGTGTTTGAAAGGGTACGATTCCGCTTGGCGAAGTGAGGTGGAGAAGAGTAGTGAAAAGTAGCAAACAGAGTTCATCTACCCTCCTATTCGTGCCTTTCGTTCGACTCATTTGTTTTATTGCGAAGCCTGCTCCGCTCTTGGCACTTTGTGATACTTTTAATCCCTCTTTTACGTTTCTCAGTACAGTTGTAAGCAATCTATTTTAGCGGACTAAAAAATCCGCGGACAAAAATCCGTCGTCTGTGCAGGGCTTTAGGGTATTTCGTCCGAATTTCACACGTGCTTTATTGCCACTCTCGCGTAACCCGCGCAAATATCATTTTCATTATTTATTGTAATACGAGAAATATACATGCGGGGCGTCATTTTGGTGTGTGTCTTACGCTGCGTGAAACTTTCTAAATGCAGGACAATCCAGCATGTGTGGTTAAATCTGCATGATATTAACAACATCCTCACCTTACCTTACACCCTTAGTGTTTCCGCTATTACTGAGCGGAGGTTTCATGCACTGCGATTGGCCAATTCACATTCCGCCCCTCACCGCGTCATTGGAAAAGCACCGTTACACAACGCAAATAGAACCTAAGATCACGTATCGTATCCCTTTCTAAATCACTGGGTAATATTTAACCTAATTCTTATTATAACAATTGTGATATTAAAATATTATCTACCCTTCTCTATGAAAGGTAACTTATTCTAACAATTTTGGGGATTAATAACTTAGGAGTTTTAAAATTAAAATAAATACCAATGTGCATCTATGGAGTGATTTAAAAAAAAAGTACGGCATGACGGATCGATTAAGGCCTGCTGTCCACGGACATATAGCTTCGTAGACGCGTATTTTTTATTCAGAAACTATCGGCGAAGTAGCAACGTGGCACTGTCATGTATGACAAATACGCGTCTGAAGCTACGCGGCCGTGGTCAGTAGGCCAACATTTACAGAGCAAAAAACTTAGAGAAAGGATTAATTTTAATTCCAACCTCTGTACAAGTCTAATATTGCCATTAATTTTATCCTAGGATCAGCTACTGGACCGTTGTTATACATTACATTCTAATAGGTACAATTAATATTAGAACTACTCATACAAAAGTTGTAGCAGCGTTACGATGAAACTTGATTTGAAAATAATAATATGTTATGTTTTTGTGGTTAAGGGTAAAATTATGCTTATACTGACTGATCAGACTCATTCTGGATTATGTATGCGTCTTTTGCAACATTCGCAACGACACTCGGTAGAAGAAACGACTGATTTTTTATCCTGTTTTTTATTTTCACTATCAAGTTTATCAATTCGATCCAGGCTAGAATGCGTTGAAATTGGTTTGAACATTAATTTATAACTGACACATTATTATAATACTATTTTACCGATGAATGGGGACAAATAAAAATATGACAGAAGACATATTGTTTTATTACAAGACATGCAAATGATCCATCACATATCTCAGTATTTTTAGGATTTTTTCTCTAAATATCATTGCACCAAAAATTTTCCATGATCCAACTAATCAATTTATTCTTTTACATTTACAGATCACTATAATTAAGGCTTTTATACATGCATGTAACATTGCCCTTATAAGGTTCTTAATACTAAAAATTATCTTAATAAGTTCGAAAATTTTCATATTATACTTTCATGCCGTTTCAAATTTCAATAATAACTGACTGAACACTTTCTGGCTATAGCCAATCAATTGCTATACTAATTGCAATACTTATTCGACTTGCAGAGTTGCTGAAATAACTCTGCAATGAGTCAATATTTTTTTATAAAATCTATAGTAATACAAATGCATTCGTATAAATTTTGAGATCTGCAGCAATTTACAATGCAAATACATTAGAATATAAATAATATAATAGCTTTTCTTAGTGCTTTTAAAACCTTTAAATACGCAATCTTTGGTATAAAGTCAGTTAGACTGACTTTGTAGAGTTAGTAGGTTAGATTGCAGAGTTTTCGTGTTCGATTGCAGAGTTATGTCGAGCAATCTCGCAACGAAATTTGGACGTGTGCCATCAGCGAACGTTTGGCCAACACCCGGCAACTTCGAGAGACAAACATTGGGCACGTGTCGACTTCGTTGAATCAACGTGTTGGCATAGCGTATACAGATACAAACTTACTGGAACAGCTATTGAAGTGCGTTCTGCGTTTGTCTCGTGGGTGAGTGCGCTCGTGCTGGCTCAGAATTGCTTTTGTTTTGGACGTTCCTGTATGAGAGATATCTTTGATCAGTAGAGGTAAACGTAATTGACAGCTCTTTAGTTTTTCTAGTGATATCGGACACTTTAAAACTATAGCAGTTGGAGGGCGGTGGCAAAGAGCATGAGAGCCTCCTGTCTGAGTGTACGTTACCTGATGACGTCGTCCGTGGTCTGCAGCGTGCCGTGCGCGAGGTGCAGGCGGCGGCCGGAGGGCGGCGGCACGGCGGCGGGGGCCCACCACTCCACCACGCGGCCTACTACGGGGACCCGACGCAGGAGTCCCTCTTGCCATAAACGTTCAGCATTTTCACGCTCAATGTCCGCTTGGGCTTCTTCGATGCCTAACGGAAAGATGTTTGGATGGTAAGTGATTGTTTCAACTTTATTAGGGGTTCCGTAAAATATTCTTTTGATTATGTTAATATTATTGGAAATAATCGCTCCAAAAGAAAAAAACAATGCGTCTACGTTGGAGGGGGTTCCCTCTAACTTTTGAACCATGGGTTTAGAAAATATGAAAAATTCTCAAAGTTTTTAAGCTTTATAAAGCTTTTCTAGGAAAATTATTTCGAGCTTCATAGGATGAACAGTTTTTGAAAAACTAAAAAAATACTAATAACTGAATTAAAATTGTAATTTAACTTTTGACATATTATCCTGAACGAGTCTTCTTTCAAAGTGAAGGGCAGGAAATTACGGAACCCACAGAGAGTTACAGTGAGCGTGGCCCGACACGCTTTTGGCCGGTTTTTATTTGATATAGGATATTGTCTAATGACATCTGCCGCGGGACGCACATGTAAGGCCTATAGGGGCAAATATCTTTAACAATACGCAGAGCGCACGTGCAACGAAACGTTACGAACTACTCACGCGGCGTGTCTTCGGCGCCCCTCTTGTCAAAAGTGAAAGGCAAAAAGTTTATAATATTATTATTAAATTTAATCATATACAAAGTGTAAGTGATTTAATAAACATAATGAGCAATGAAGGTGATTCATGAAGACACCCCTCTTCTTACAGAGCAACCCCTGCTCACAGCGTCGTGCCGTCGCGCCATTGTCGCTTCATCAACAGTTTAATTGTTTTGTATACGAGCTTCAAGCAGGTTGCATCTGTTCGTTGTAACCAAACGTATAAAGGCCTCGCGTCCGTGGACCACGGTAGAAAAAGGATGCCTACGTACATCAATGGGATGCTGTCGGCTGAAATGATGATTCTACTACCCACAGTTATAGATAACGCAAGAGCACCTACTTCGCGTGCCTAGCTTACGTACAAAAATCGTTAGAGGTCACTTTCGCGCTCAGTCTGCATCGGTGTACAGCGCTAGTCGGACATCAGTAAAACATATAAAAGTGGTTAATTGTGCACAAAGTGGGGTTGGAGCGAGGGGGACGCCCTACGCGGCCGACGTCTTTGAATTGATTTGATTTTTCCATCACAAATAGTGCTGGTGACGCCATAATATAATAGGTAGTCAAAAAATGGCACGCTTGATTTCCATACAGATCGTGATGCTTGCGGTATCCTAGACAATGTCCACCATTTATTGCCTCACCTTTCTTTAGCACCTCGGTCATGTTGGTGAGCGCGCGACTGCTCTCCTCGACCTCCTTGCCGGCCGATATCACGAGGTCCAGCAACTCGTCCACGTCCGTGTCTTCAGTTACCATCCCGAACCTAGAACCAATCATAAAATGTAAAGTTTTATGATATCACTACACCAATGGTGCCTTTAGCTCAAGAAGACTTCTGTATGACTATACAATTTGCTTTACATATTATTGTTAATGGGACCCCATGACAGACAGAGGAGGCTCAGTAATAGTAAGTAGTAATAATTTCAAATAGGTACCTTAAGAAGTTAAGAACCTAATTTCCTAGCATATAATGCAACTGCCACATGTTTCAGGTTATATTTTATGTACGCAGGCGTAGCCGCTGACAAAAGCTAGTATGGTATATTTTTGTAAACTTTTCTTATTCAATAATTACCTACTATATTAATTACTAGCGACCCGCTCCAGCTTCGCACGGATACTGATATTGAATATATTTTTGCATGAATCACTCTATCTATTAAAAAAACCGCATCAAAATCCGTTGCACACTTTTAAAGATTTAAGCATACATAGGGAATGGTAACTTCGTTTTATACTATGTAATGATAATGATGCTGACCTGACACAAGCCATGCCGTCGTCGGCGTCGCCGCAGGAGAAGGCGCAGTCGGTGGCGCGCAGCGTGTCGACGAGCTGGCGGTTGAGCGCGTTGAGCTCGTCGGGCGCCGCGCCGCGCCAGCCCGCCGGCACGTAGCGCACGCCGCCCAGACCTGCACCACACACCACATAGCTTGAAACAACACGAGAACTGAAGTAAAGCCTACTCTACACTACTCGTGAAGTTGCATCGACGAAGTAATCCGGCTCGAAGGACCAAGAAGAAAGTATGATCTGTTGCTAGATCACACACTACTTTTAGATGATAGGGGCAGAATATAATAAAAGATGGCAAAGTAATTTAAACTGTTGTATTGTTCCAAAACTATAGGTATAAAAAAACTTTTTACAAAAAAAAAAACCGCCTTCAAAAAAAGCCAAACGACAAAAGTTCCTACACTAAAAAGTTAAAAATAAAAATTTGAATTGCTGTAAAGAAACTTAATTTATAGGTAAACTTATTTGACATTAATATTTTGCAAATATTCAAAATTTATTACTTCTTTTTGGAGTCGGTGCCAGCATTTTTATTGTTGTAACTTAATGTTAGGTAGCTTTGCTTGTGCTTGCAATGCTTAAACATTTTCAATGTACTTAAAATGTTGCAGAAGGTTTTTGTAAGTATATATTTTTTATTTAAAAAAAGTGTGCAAATGGGATGATTTTTTTAGAGAAGTCTAATATGTATTTATGTCTTAGTTAAGTATTATATATTTGAGTATGCAAATAGGTACTAAGTAGTTTTATAGTTAAGTTAGAGGTAGTTTTTCAAGGGATTGTTGCCCATTCGTAATTCCTTGCCTTGGCTGGCACCGACTCCAAAAAGAAGTAATAAATTTTGAATATTTGCAAAATATTAATGTGAAATAAGTTTACCTATAAATTAAGTTTCTTTACAGCAATTCAAATTTTTATTTTTAACTTTTTAGTGTAGGAACTTTTGTCGTTTGGCTTTTTTTGAAGGCGGTTTTTTTTTTTGTAAAAAGTTTTTTTATTTGTAGCCGTTTAGTGTTTTTTATTATAATGTGTTATGGCAACGAAGTCAATATCGTTCCTACATTTCTTTTGAAAAAGTTACCAATGTCATATCAGTAGGAATACATATATTGTTACAGTGTAATCGTTTTGATCTCGTGGAGAGATGATATGATGCATGAAATACTTATGATTCATTTCATGAGTACATCTTATGACAGCTCTCATAATCATCATCATTTCAGCCAGAAAACGTCCACTGTTGGACATAGACCTCCCCCAAGCGTCACTACAACGACCATTTCTGTGCGACTCGCATCCATCGCGTTCCCGTGATTCTCACCAGGTCATCGGTCCACCTTGTGGGAGGCCTTCCAAAGCTGCGTCTGTTGGTGCGCGGTCGCCACTCTAGAACCTTTCGGCCCCATCAGCCATCTGTTCTACGAGCAATGTGCCCTGCCCACTGCCACTTAAGTTTGGCAATTCTTCGGGCTATGTCGGTGACCTTGGTTCTCCTGCGCATTTCTTCATTTCGGATTCGAACACGCAAGGAAATTCCGAGCATAGCCCTTTCCATTGACCTTAACAGCATTGCCCATGACAGCTCTAATAAGCTCAAACAATGCTAGGATACATTATTTTACTTTGAAGTTCCCATGCCGACCTTCCACCTTCCAGCTTCATCATCACATCAGCTCAATAGTATCTTACAGCCAAAGTGCATCTTATGACAATTCTAACAAGCCCAAACATGGCTAGGATATATTAATTAGTTACGCAGTTCCAGTGCCTACCTTCCAGCTCCATCATCATCATCAGATCAGTTCGATGATAACATTTTCAACATAATTATTTAAGATCATTGGTTTATAGTGCATTTTCAAAGTTGCTTAACTACCTTAATTGTGATATCTATGCGAGTGTCAAGTTTCGTTAGCCATTTTCTGATCTTTTTCACCAGTTCCACCTCATCAAATGTTACTTTTTGACTGTAAATGCTTGAGTTCTCGATGAAAATATAAAAAAAAAACTATATAGTTGCCTATAATATTTGAGGAGTTCCCTCGATTTCTCATGGATCCCATCATCAAAACTCAATTTTGAAAAAAATGGGACCAATCTGGAAGCATATCCTTTCAAGTACAAAAAAAATTTTGCAAATCCATCCATAAACAACGGAGTTCTGAGGTAACAAACATAAAAAAAAAAAAAAAAAATACAATCGAATTGAGAACCTCCTCCTTTTTTTGAAGTCGGTTAAAAATGAACTAATGGACTGATGTGTGTGAAGTGACACGTGGCCCTTGCTGGCCGTAATGAGAACGCCCGACTTGATGGCTCGACGCGAACTGATGATTATTATTATAAAGAAAAATGAATGTGAGGCGTAAATGCTATCTTGCAGTATATGCAGTTGCACCGTACACATCGAAATTGATCGAAGTCCGAAGTATGTGACTACACACTCGTGCAACCTCGCGAGGAGCGCTTCGAGTCCTTTGACTCGGGCGCAAAAACCAACGACTGGAAGTCGCCCGAAGCGAAGTGAGTTTGCACGAAGCGAAGTGAAGTACCCTTCTACACTAATGTATTCACTCAACTTCGACCAACTTCGCGAGTAGTGTAGAGTAGGCTTAAAGATAGAAGTCGCGACAGCAACGTTGTTTGTATTACAGGGGAAACCAAATCCGATAAATATAACTTGTTGATAAAATTTCGATTTATTTGCCGTAACAGCTAATTTTTGCAGTTTAATGGGTGCACCGCAATTTTATGTCTAGGCCCTGCCTAAACATAAAATTGCGGTGCGCTGTTACTTTATAAAAATGTATGCGTACTGAATTAGGTGAAGACGCAAATTGAAAGGGACTAAAAAGGAGAAAGGTAGAGAGAGAGAGCGAGAAAAAAAAAAGAGATACGCACCAGCCCAGCCGGGCACGTGCACTAGCTCTAGACTAGCGTGGTGCGCGACACGTGCCTGGAAGGGTTCCCGCAGCGCCACCGTGGCCTGCAGCACGTGCAGCTGCGCTTCCAACAGCGCGGCCCAGCTCTCCGCGCCCTCCGCGCCGCCGCCCGCGCCTCCTGCGCCCTCTAGCGGGCAGTAGCGGAGAACTACGCCTTGCCCTTCTGTTTCGCATACTTCTATGCTTATCTGTGAAGAGAGACTTAATTATAAAACACTGTCTCTGAAGATTATTGTAGATATTACACTACTCATTCAATTATAATATAGAATGTAACAAATAGCAAAAGCCATTTTTTAGAAGAAACATTTGTGGTAAAGGTATAATTGAGAATTTATTCCATGCTAACAGTTGCTTATATTCCTGAATATATACATATTTCTTTTGACAGTTTACGTATTAAAAATTGCCCAATTCCTCCTAGGAACTACAACAACACGTTTGAGTAACACAATAGAATGCTCAAAACCATTTTAAGCATTCTATTGTGGGACCAGAGTTCTACACATAAATGATGACTATTTTTCAGGCCTGCGTAATAATATTCACAGGTGGTAATGTTTTTTTTTCTGTGGGTAAAAATCATCCAATGTCAATTACCGTCCTTGGGTGAAGTAGAATATAGTGCCAGACTCTCACTGACTTAAAAACCCACCCCATTCCTACGTCGCCTTTTATACGTGGGCCGAGCCATCCTTTTCAGAAGCGAACTCTTGGCCCCAGAAGGCTCTTCTGCAGGGTTCCTACGGTTTGCTAAAAATCTCCTTGAGGTGCGCTGGAAAGAGCGACAGCCGTCGACGACTTGGGCTTGGTCAGGACGGTTATATCTGATGATCGGACGGCAAGCTACTCATTGCTCGCCGTCCGCAAGACCGACAGTTGGTGAATAAGTCATCAAGAAGCTAGCCTACAGGTCAAGTATAATTTGCTATCTCACCATTTCAGCCTCTCTCTGCAGCACCTGCCCGAGCCACGAGTTGAGTTTATCGTAGTAAGGCGGCGGTTTCTCAGTCCCGGGCGGCGCGAACTGGAACGCCACGCAAGCTGACGCATGGCTTATTGCTTCCTGCAAATTGAATAAGAATAAAAGAATGCATTAAAATACTTCAAAAAATCTATCAAAGTGTGAATCCATGGTTGTTACACGTATGTTCAACAGATGAAAAATGTTGTTTAAAATAATAACTATTATATCAAATATAAATAAAAATAAATATTTAAAAAACCAGTATTAAAAAAGGGTGAGTCGCAATTCGCCTGAATCGTGTAGTAGGTGGAAAAAAGAGTGTAAAATGCACTTACCACAATCCCTACGTTTGGTGGTTCGTCGCCTCCCGGTCGCTCGCTCTGGAAGTAAAAACAAAATATTTATATCCATTAAAAATAATCTTTAACCTAAGCATTAAAAAAAAAATGTGTAGGAATTCTCTAAAACTAGTATGTAATAATACAGTACTTAGATGTCGGTTTTGAGGTGATAATTTGTAAAAACCAGACGAAAAATTTCACTACTTGGGGGTCCAGAATCATTTACTGGATCCATGGTATTTGTTTGTGTTACAATGTGAATGACACTGTATACACAAGAACTTTGTTACTGTATCACGCAAGTTGCGGTTATTATATTATAGCTAGCCTGTGCTGTCCCACTGCTGGGCAAAGGCCTCCCTCCATTCTTTCCAGTTTTCACGGTCACATGCTTTGTCGCTCCAATTCTTAAGGAAGACATCTAGGTCGTCCCGCCATCTCCGTCGTGGCCTGCCGCGGTCTCGTGTCGCTGTGTCCGGGCACTAATCCTGTGTTTTACGGGTCTACAGCTCGTTATTCATGCGGCAGACATGTCCTGCCCAGTCCCATTTAAGTTACGGTTATATAACACTAGCTTTTGCTCGCGGCTTCGCCCGCGCGGTATTGGGGTTGGGGTTTCCGGGATAAAAAGTAGCCTATGTCTATCCTATGCTTGTGCCAAATTTCATCCAGACTCGTCCAGCCATTTTTGCGTGATTGAGTAGCAAACATCCAAACATCGTAACTTTCGCATTTATAATATTAGTAAGATACATACGAGCAGCCTCAAGCCCGCATTGGCGACGACGGCGTGCACGGCGCGCGCCGAGCGGAAGGCGGCGGTGAGGCGCAGCTGCAGCGCGCGCGCGCCCGCGGCCCGCACGCACGTCCACAGCGCCAGCGCGGGCAGGCGCGCGCCGCCGCCCGTGAGCCCCGCCAGCGCCGCCAGCGCGCCTTCTCTGCTACCCGCCTAAGTGTCAATTATACAAGTGATAATATATTTGACGAAATCATGTGGATACAATTCGATGAACAAATGTGCAGATATTTTTTTTATATTATTATATCCCGTATTTATTAACTAGTAATACTAATTACTTGAGGAAAAGTTAAAACCTAAGTTAACGGCCCCTATGTGAGTTGATAAAAATCATATGTTTTCAAATTTATTCTAGGACGACGTTTTCCTTCACCGTTTTGATAACAGTGATGAAAAAATCAATTACACAAAGTGCCTTGCTGGGTTTGAAACCTGCGATCTCCAAATTAAGTCGGAACCGTTACCATTCAGCCACCACTGCTTCATATAAGTAAAATATAATTAATTAATCATCCAATACTAAGAACAGGTTCCTTTTCTTTTTGACATGAAAAACTAACGCCACGGAAGCATAGCTTCATAGATGATAGCGCGACGTTACCGCTTCCTCCAGTTTCATAGTTTTGTATATGAGCTTCACGCAAGAATACACATTTTGAAACTACGCGTCCGTAGACAGTAGGCCTAAATTCAAGAAGGGTCCAAACAAGAGTATCCACAATGTACATATTAAATGAAAAGAATATATAATTATTTGTTTAAAACGTTAACCTGTCAATAATAATAAGAAGAAAAAAAAACAAAACTACTTACTGCACTGACTACCTTCGATTGGTCGTTAGCTGTGATGGCTTCAGGAATTTTGTAAAATGTCTGACATGAGATTAAGAAAAATGTATTTAATAAATAAATAAAAAACTAATATTTTGAAAATTGCAACTGCATGACAGAAGAAACTGACAGCCAAAACTACTAGGACTGGAAGTGTGACATTTTGGTGCCAGGTTTTCTTTTATCATAAAAGAATAACAAAGTATAATTGTCAATTTTGGGAAAATTCTTTATGGGTTTACAATAAAGCAAATATTTATAAAAAAAAATAGTTAAGGAGCTAACTCTCTTTTTTCGCATTGCCTCCTAACTAAAACATTGCGCTGGGTGAGACAACAATGTAATCACAACTGACTGTTACTGTTTATCATTATAAAGGATACGACTGTTGGCAACCCTGGAACTCCAAACCAGGGTCCTGGTGTGAGTGTCACTGAATCTGGTATGCTGAAGGACTGAAAAAGGAAATTATGAGTTAACAACATTAATCGGGCCACTACACGTACACACGTCTCTGGTTCACCTTGTTGAAAGGACTTCCAAGTTCCAAAGCTGTGTCATTAGGTGGTGATAAACTTGAGCATACACTTGTAATGAGCATTCTTGCGAATGTTACATCATATAAAAATACGAGAACATTTTAGCGAGTATTCTGTCGAGCATTCTAGCGAGCACTTTGTCGAGCATTCTAGCCAGCATTCTATCGAGCATTCTAGCGAGCACTCTTTCAAGCATTCTAGCGAGCATTCTAGAGAAGGACAGTTCATTCGTGAGAGTGCTCATGATAATGTTCGTAGCAATGTTTGGCTCTATGCTTGGCTCGGCTCGTTGTTCAGTTCGACAAACATAAAATGGCTAATGCTCGATGTTTTGTTACAAGTGAATGCTCAAGTCTATCGTTACTGATAGACTTGAGCTATAGATAATTTCAAGATGTGTGCGACCCATTCAGCAAAACATAGTTCTTTATATTTAAACATTTCTCAATATTTTAACATTATGTAGTAAAAAAAAAACAGAAAAATATGAACTCACTTCATCCCTCCCCGTAGCACCGGGTAACGCAAGAGCATGGCCCCTAACATGCAGATGCAAATTCCTCTGAGAGCATATTTCCCCCAACCTCCCCAGCGGGGTCCCCCAGCCCAAAGGTGGGGCTCCCACTTCTCCCAATACTAGCAGAGGGGTTCGGTTGGCGTTTACATCTTCTTCGCAAAGCTTTTCTAAAGCATCTAGGTCCATACCTCGCCCTGAAATAAATGTTAGAGAATTTATTGAACACCTAGGCAGCTAAGTTGTCTGGTACTAAAAAAGATTGACCCGGATAAGTACAAAACCGGATAAGTGCGGGCTATCAGCTGTGACCCTAGTACAGGCCATAGTCTGGAGCAAGGAGGAATGGCAGGCATTCGCTTTCTTCTGCGAAGTGGTAATGCGTGGGATGGAGGCGGCAGCACGCATCACTGCTTACCATCAGGTGGGATCGCAGTCAAGTACTAGTTTATAGTTCAGTTACCTGACGGGTTCACAGGCACAGGTCTGACACAGGCGAGGGGCAGGCCCAGTTGTCTGCACAGGTGTTGGACGACGCCAAGTGGACTGGCCACACAGCTGTATATGCATGGCAGCCGGTTTGTGAATGCGATGGCTGAAACCATAGATATATCAAACAGTAGAGATATGGCAAGGGGGCGTGGTGCTTGCGAACACAACTAGGCCGGCATACTTCTTCCCGGTACTAAAAAACGCAATTATGTGCCAAGTCAATTCTTTGAATTAAGAACAAATATCATTGCTTGCTTAGTACAGATCGACTAATTAATCAGCTGGACAAGATGTACAATGGATGTGTATTTAACTGAAGATCATGCGTTTGTCTTTTGTTTTTTAAGGATGTGAAGTAATATTTGTAGTTATCGATATTTTTCATGATCCCCACGCGTTTCTATGTATGTCTGTCTATTCGCGAGTAACTCAAAAAAAAAAAACTGAGCGGAATTTCATGTGGTTAGGATTGATTTTTATTAGGATGAAAAATTATTTATAAAAAATATCTAAAGTTAATATGTTTGTATATTTCTTCGTCTAAATTACCTCTTGTAGGTATTTTATTTAAGTAAATATTTCAAATAATCCACATCTTGAGCTTTCTATCATATCTTTCCAAAAGTCTTTAGGCTGAAAATAATAATTTTTAGCAACAGAAATGTTGTAAACTAATTGGTAATAAAATACACTATTGGGAATGACGGAACCAGGCATGAAATAGCTAATAAAACGAAATAAATGTTGTAGGAAACTATTAGTTTATATTGTCTTGTGATAATCCTTCATCATTCGTTCGATCACTATCAATTATATCCACTGTCCTTTAATTTATTTTTTTTATTTATCCGAAGGATAAATAAAAGTTCACTCTGAAAAGGGCGGCTCCAACATTGAACTTGGAGAACATTTTGACAAATTATGAGGAACTATACCATGAACGTCCTAAGTATGGTTTTATTTTGATTTGATTATAAATTTCGTCTAAAAGTGAACGTTTTCAGCTGAAATGATGATGACGATGAATAAGTGACTACTGACAAAAGCTTGTATTGGCTGGACAGGTCCACTCAGAATAGTATACTTCTTTCTTGAAAATACCATCTCAGGCACCAATCTGCATGATTCTCATATGATTTGATTATTACATGTTTGCTGTATGGACTTAAAAAGAGACTTCTAAGTTTGTTTGTTTTTTGTTCTTTTCATAGTCACCTAGGATACACTGTCCTCATTGTGTAAGAGTTAACTTCTAATATAATAAAATTGGTGTACTTCAAAACTAAATTCTTTCATAGAAATCTATCAAACCACGAACAATCTCAGATTTTTTTTCAAAGTTGTATGTGTTTTTATTTACTTAATAAAACTTAAAATTATTTCCTAACTTTCTTTATATGGCTTAATTTAACAGCTATTGTTTATTAGAACTATGAATAGTTTCTAGATAGCGTTTACAAATTTTAATTTGTATTGCAATTATATGATTAAATAATATGATTATAAATTAGGATCTGCCGCTCGTATAGAATTACGTTCCTATTAAACATCTCGTAACTCGAATTTTTTAGCTTTTTTTTAAGTGAAGATATTTTTTAGTTAGATAGAAGATTATAGTTGTATGGAGGTCCTATCCCACGAAGTTGGTGACAATCCTGGATGTGTGTGTATATGAGTCACATTGTTCCTGTGTAAGCATCAGCTATATTTTTTATGACACAGTTTTCCGTGTCATAAAAAATATAGCTGCAAACGGAATAAAAAGTCATTAACGTATAATTCATCAAAGATTGCATTGGTGAGATATAACAAATTTTGCAACTCTGAATTTATCGATATTTTTTTCTCGGCTACTTGACATCACTAATTGTATAATTTGCATATGTGTGTTTAGACTGAGCCCGTAGTTACAAGAGGATGCTCCACCTCTTTTTTGAGTGTGTTTCATAAAAAAGTTCATATGTGTTGATATCTATATCTCTGTGTCCGTGAGACATGTGAGGTCGTGTGGCGTACGTATAGATTTTGAATTGTGTTAGTGAAAAAATGGGCGTAGTTTGGAGACATCTGAATTCGAACAAAATTGTATTGATAACATATCTCTACTGTTTGATATATCTATGGCTGAAACAATATCATTAAATTGTAATTTAAGATCATAACACTTCGAGGGTAAAAAGTATATAGTGACATATGTATAGTACGGCCGTCGGATCTACTAATTAAACAAATAAATGCAATTTGCAGTTGTTATTGCTGTTAAAAACCGGTATTGGCATATTTTTTTATTAAAAAGTTTTTTATTGCGCTAAAATTCGCAGTCTAATTTCAGACCTGCCAAGATCCGACGGCAGTACTGTACATATACATATTTTTAGTCTGTTATAGTACCTATTAATCTTTTACAAAAACTTCAAGCTCAATTTTACGCCAATTTTATACAGGCGAAAGTTTGTCTGTGTGTGTATGTTACATCTACCCTCCCCTCCCCACCAGCAAGTTACAAGCGTTTCATTTCTATTCAGAATTTATTACAAATACTACCAACATACTATTTATGTACACTAATGTATGTCTTTGTTTTGTGTTGTTTGTAAGTGTGTGCTTGTACAATATGATGCAGTTCAATACATTATTATTTATTCTCTTACAACACCTCGAGTAGGTCACACCTACTATTATTTATTCTCTTGCAAAACCACAAATAGGCCTATGATTTCTTTGTTCATACCATGTGACGTCAGAACAATAGAATAGGAGGTGTGACCGTAGATGGATATTTTTAAGCTATGCGCCATGTTTGTTGTGAATAAACCCTTTTTCTTTCTTTCTATACGGCTACACCGATTCGCACGAAATTGGAACAGCACAAAGGATATGTTTTATCTCTTGAGTATATGTTTCCCTTAGGATAACTTTCTACTTAGAGACGGGCAAAGCTGCTGGCAGAACATAGTACCTAATAAAGGCAACAAAAAATCTGCCATCATTGTTCAAGAACCTTATTCTACAGCTTTTTTATGGTAGGTAAAAATCATATAACGAATCCCGCCCTTAGGCGGAGCGGGAAACAGTGTCAGACTCTTACTGACTAAACATCCTACTCTGTTCTTTCCTTGCCTTAGTCCCAGAGCCCTGGTGTTACGCTTTTGCATCAACACTTAGCCCCAGGAGGCTTCGGCCCTGTACCATACAACCTCATTTTACAGCTGGCTACGAGTTCAAACGTCCGCGTTTGGCGTAAAAAGTCAAATGTTTGCCACAAACTACTCTATACACACATGTGATTTATTGTGAGAATGACGTCATCGGAAGCTCGGGCTATAGGAAACAAAGATAAGCCGATTCGTTTCGGAGTTCTAGGAAGCAAGGATCGAGCGCCGAACACACGAACACATGTTAGTTGCGCACACGCCATTATAAAAATAAATAAGCGTACGCGCGTGTTATCACGCGATCCTGATTTTGATGTGGGAAATCATCCAATAACTTCTCTTGCTCTGGGTGGAGGTCAAGTTAGACTTTTGCTAATTGAAACTCACCTGTATTTCGTCAGCTGCCTTTTATACTTTTACGGTAATGAAAACACGCGGAATCATGTCGATAATAAGTAGGTACCTGGTTGTCTTAAGATTTGGACACGATAATTTGACAGAAGTGATATCAGGTGAGTAATATTTGGAACTAGTTATCCCGAACGGTTTCACCTACTTTTTTCTACTCAGTTCATAGTTGGCCATATCATAAAGTAATTAGTTTCTATGAGCTGGCCACAACTTTAATACCTTTACCCTAGCTCAAAATAATCGTATGTCTAAGGAAATTACCTCCATCTTCCAGGTACCGAGGGTATCTGTGATGCAGTAGCATGCGGGTGACCCGCACGAGACCTTCCAGCTGTTCCTGATGGTAGAAAGCATTATAATCTGCTAGTCTGAAACAAAAATAATTGAATTACTGACTTGACTGGCGTGTTGGTCTAGTGGTTGCTGACCATAACTGCTATGCCAGAGATCGTGGGTTCGATTCCCAACCAGGAGAAATGTTTGTGTGATGAGCACGATCATTTTTTGTTCTGTGTCTGGGTGTAATTTATCTAAAATATGTATGTATTTAGAAATAAATAAGTATGTTTATCAGTTGTCTAGTACTCATAACACAAGCTCTGCTTAGCTTGGGACTAGACGGCGTTGTGTGATATAGTCCAGTGAATTAATGAAATGACCGTAGCCTTCTGCCTTCGATTTAGGCTTTTCCCAAATATCACAACAACGACACAGGACCGTTCGTTGTTGTGATATCTCGCATCATCTCGCATCCACCGCATCCCGTGACCCTCACCAATCTATCGGCGCGCAGTCGCCACTCAAGTCTCACTCATTTTTTACCGTGTGTTTTGTAACTGTTGTGCTATGTCTGTATCGAATAAATGTGTTTCTATTCTATTATATTCAAGAACCTTACGGCCCCATCAACCATACGTTATACGAGCAATGTACCCTGCCCATTACCACTTTAGTTTGGCGATTCTTCGGTATTTGTCGACAGTCTGCACACTTGGTTCTCTGGTATCGTAAACATATTTGTCATAAGCATATGGAATACGAACTACTATTTAAATAGTACATATGAATATATTATGCATTTGATCTAAACATATCCCATAATACCTACATGTTTATTATATGCAAATTTTAATACAACCATGACGAAAATACTTGTAACAGTTGTTGGTTTACAATTTTACATGCATACAAAATTGTTTCAATGACGCTTCTAAATGCATGTGTTGTTTAAGAGAGAAAGTATGTATACGTTTATTTACCATGAATTTTAAATGTTATGTGAAGACGATATGTAAAGGTTAAGTTACAACACCAAGTCAATGTTTGTTTGCATCATGCGTTTTGTTTTACGAATACGAACTGAGAAACATATTGAATGAGAAATTTTAACACTGTGTCAAATAATAGTACATTATGTATTAGTCTATGTTGGCGGTATGTTTAATTCCGAACGGAACGTTCATCATCTTATTTCAGCCGAAAGACATCCACTTATGTACATAGGCCTTCCCCAAGTGTCGTCCTGTGAATCTTGGATCCAAATAAAGCTTGCTAAATTTAATCCCGACGAACGCGGTGAAGGATTTATATACTTTAACTAGCGACCCGCCCTAGCTTCGCACGGGTACTGATATTGAATATATTATGCATGTATTATACACATAAACCTACCTCTTGAATCACTCTATCTATTAAAAAAGCCGCATCAAAATCCGTTGCGTACTTTTAAAGATCTAAGCATACATAGGGATAAGCAACTTTGTTTTATACTATGTAATGATGATAAATTTAATTTGTATAAGTAACTTAGAAAGTTTATCATCGAAGTGCTCGACTCTACAACACCCTTGCCTGCGGCTCGGGAGAATCCCGCCTTGTTAACAAAGACAAAATTTCTCCTTGCTATTTCAAAAATTTACAGAGTCGGAAACAAAATGCTTTTGGGTTACAACTAAAGGTGGAATTATGCCCGAAACCATATCATTCATTTTTGATTGAAGGCCGAATTTCACCAGAATCAAACTACCTATCGCGAGCAATTTTACAATTTGAATAGAATTGAGTGGGTTATCTATATATATAAAAGGAGAAACTGACTGACATATCACAGCCAAAACTACTGCGCCTAGGAGCGTAAAATTTTGCACAAGGCATTCCTTTCATGACGTTGGCGAACACTAAGAAAGGATTTTTCAAAATTCAGCTCCTAAAGAGATGTAATGGTTGTCTAAAGTTTGTATGGAGAACCCTACATTCACGTGGGCGAAGCCGCTGGCAGAAAGCTAGTGAAAAATAATCTGATAAGACTCCATAATCGACGAGCTTTGTTGGTCACCAGCAGTCAGGGCCAGGTTCCAGACAATAGCTTCTAAAGGCCGTCCATTAGTACTGGCCTTCATCACTTATGCATGAAGTTCAGTTCGGTACAACACGCAAGTTCTCGTGTGGTTGCGGCCTATTAGGTATTTAGTATCTAGGTATGCTGCCAAACACCGTTCGTATAGTACTGAAAGAGTTAAGGAAAAATTAACGCTGCCATCGAACGAGAGACTTTTTATGATGGGCAAAAATCACCCAATGACACCTCCCGCCTTTGGGAATAGCGATAGTGTCAGATTTTTACTGACTAAAACCCCACCCTATACCTTCTTTGCCTTAGTTCCAGGGACTAGTTGATACTCTTGCGCATTTATTGGTAAATTGGCCGTGTAACGTGGTCTCAGGAGGCCTCAACCCTGCGTCGGATCGAGAAGTGGGAAACTATCTGATGATGACGACCCGTTTAAGGGCGGAACGAAAGAGTTTGTAAGACTTTTACTGACTAAAACATACTTCTGCCTTTTGCGTTCCGGGAATTCCACTGAGCCTCAGCAGGTTTCGGTCTACGGTTTTGAAGAGCGAGAGGAGTTATTTGATTCCAACCTCCAAAAACAGGATTCCCTGAGTAGTGATAGACCCCAATCTGAACGGGACTCCATAATTTTGTTAGTAGCTTAAAAATCAGCGTAAATCTTAGTATTAAGAATTAGCGACGGCGCATGTTTTTGAAAAGTTTTGCTCTAGTAAAAACAGAACAGATGGTCGGTGGCGCCAAAAGAGTGGCGACCAAGCACCGGAAGATTCAACGTTGGACGGCCTCCCACAAAGTGGAGTGATATCCCGTGAATGTCGCGGTATTTCGATGGATGCAAGATGCATAGGACCATTCGTTGTGGGTAACTTCGGCGAGGCCTATGACCAGTATTGAAAGAATACAATACAATAAAAAAAAAGTACGAAATCTGTGCGAAGCCAAAAAGGCGGACGTATTGGACGTTTTTCAACTGAAATAATGATGAACATTACTTAGGACTTCCAACAAAGAACAAAGGGCTACAAAGCATGATGGGTGTGAACATAAAAAAGTTAGATTAGTCGATTTAGTTACGATTGTAGTTACGCAAATAGCGATAGTGCTATTTCTATGTTCACACGATACACACTGACCCATATACGACAAATATTTCCGTTCTATTGTAAAACTACAAGCGAAACGAATCCTTATCAGTTTGTGTAAAAATGCTGGAAAATTACCATTAAAATTATTTAATCCGTGAAGTAATAATGGGTATCGTTTGTGGAAAATAATAAAATCTAGAAATATTTATTTTCTTAAGTATGAAATCAATAAAATTGTTGTTTCTATTCACCCACTGAGTTTCTATTCACCCCATTTTACCCGTTATATAATGTTATATTTGTTTGCAGAAAGTGTCACTCGAGCAGTACTCGTACTAGTAAGTACGATTACGATCGTATGGTGAATTTTTTCCTTGATATAAACAGTGTTATCACGTGTGGCCCCAGTATAAGTGCCATTGCGTTACGTTTACCTACTTCAGGCACGTTTTTAGCCAAAATAAAATAAATTATTGGTTTTTGTGTCATAAAGCAATACGATTGAAACGCGGGTAATGCTAGATCTAAATAAATAAATTACTACATACGTACACTACCTATACTTACGTAGGTACCTACATAAATGTTACAACGTAGCGTAGATGTGAAAGCAACATAAAATACGTTATCTTTTTACTTATTTATTATCCGCAGCTATACCAGTTTAGATTACGATACATAGTTTACAGCTGGTATAATATAAATAATAGTTATTTGAAGTTTATGCAAGTGCTTGCAAGACAGAAGATGCAAGACGCTCTTTACCAACCAACCTTTGAGTTAATAATGATTAAATACTAAAGTCTTTTCTAACTTTAGCTTTTTTACACAATTAAAAATCAATGCCACTTTTCGTTGTTAATAAACCCAAGAACGGGATCACCTATCCAAACCAAATGTTTAGGCTTTGTTAGTAGAAGGTTATGTGAAGTTTGCACAAAATCGGTAGAGCGGTTTTTTATTTATCATACACTAGCATTCGCCCGCGTGGTATTGGGATTGGGTTTCCGGGATAAAAAGTAGCCTATGTCCTATTCCGGAGTGTATCCTATGCCTGTGCCAAATTTCATCCAGATCCGTCCAGCCGTTTTGGCGTGATTGAGTAACAAAAATCCAAACATCGTAACTTTGGCATTTATAATATTAGTAAGATTTTTCTGTTGACGGGAGCGAAGCCGCGGACAAAAGCTAGGAATAGATAATAAGTAAGGTACTTAGTTCATTTTTTTTTTGTATCAAAATATACCAAAATCGCTAACAAAAACCTTTCAAATCTGGTGGAAGGAGACTGTCTAGTAACAGAATAAGAATGCACATACTCAAATATGACGTCATTACCAATAAATTATGTGTGTACAAAAGAGACAGCGATGCCCCTCCCCCACGCTCTCACACTTTCTGATACTAATATTTGAATAGCTAATTTCTACTTTATTTAACAACCAATTTAATGCTGTTTACAGGAAAAAAAATATATTTTTAGTGTTATTTATTGTTTAATTTTTTTTTATGGTGGGCAAAAATCATCCAATGACGAATCCCGCTCTTGGGCAGAACGGGAAACAGTGTGAGACTCTTACTAACTAAACACCTCACCTCGTTCCTTTTCTGCCCTTCGCACTGGGGCCAAGCCTTCCTTTCAGAAAGAGACCCTGGGCCCCAGTAGGCTTCGACCCTTTTGCAGAGTCCCTACGCCTTTGCTGACCACTCTTTGAGGCGCGCGGGAACAGAGCGCGCCGTCAATGTTTAGTTTAAAATACACTACGAAGTCACAAAAGACTATCTCTTAGGTGACTAAGTGAACACAAGGTATCATCTCATTCTGAGGAACAAGTTTAGACACTGGTAGACAATGACGTCTGTTAATACATTACTATATGCACCATTAAGCATTGTCATTTTAACTGCTTTGCATAGAAAGGTAATATGCCAGAATAATTTATGGGACATTTCATTATCAAAGTATCACGCGGTAAACACTAAACACCGACCTAAGATCAGTTCCGTTTAACCGAAACGACTATTTTGAAGCTGACGATTGTGATAGAGGCCTATGCCTGTCTCGCAGGTCTATCATTTCAGGAGCTCATTCCACTGTTGGACAAAAGCTTCTTCCACATGTCACCATAACGACCAACGCTGTGCATCTCACGTTTATCGGATTCGCTTGACCCTCACCAGGTCATCTTCACAAAGTTGAAAACCAGCGTCAGACAACTACCTTGCAGCTGTCGGCATTCTTGCTAAACTGAACTCCAGCAGCCCTTAGACACTGTTTGTTAATTTTGTTATTGTATTATTTTTTGTATAATCTAAGTGGATACTTGATATTTCTATATTGTTTGTAGATGATGTGTGCCAAATATTTGTTTTTTTTTTTAAATAGTTTTTTGGCTTTCTTGGTTCTTTCGAAACTGGAACAGGGGCCGAAAATTCGCTTACATTTCGGCATCAGTTTAAAATCGTGTTTCGATGAGTCACTAATGTCTCGATGACGTATACCGAGCAAACACGAGAGACAGTCCTCTCGGCCGAATATTTGATACGTGTAAACTGCTCGGCCGAGCGCTTATCATCCAGTTTCTAGGCGGGCATCAAAGAGGCATCACAAATTAATCGCAATTCAAGTGATGCCATTGGGTATTCACGTTCATTTAACTAGTCACAATACGTGTGTTCATGCTTGTCATATTAATTATGCAATAAATTCTAATCAATATCTGGGACCTAATCAAGAGGATATTTCGGTAATTGTTTTGAATCTTATGTCATTGTAATAAGTACCAGCTTTTTATATCAGGATGAACAACTAATGATGCAAAATACAGTTTCTACTTCCCATTTCAATCTGACTATGGCTTGTTAATTTAACTACTTGGCTGATACAAATTTTGATGTCATAATTTTACTTTTGTGGATTCTGTGATGTGAAATGTTAAATTTCTAAATATTAACAGTCAACATTTGAAACTTCACAGTACAATATTGTAAATAGATTATTTATTTAATTATTTATGTACACACATAACAATAAAAGAAAAGGAAACAGAAAAATATGTACAAATACAGGTACAAATTTATTTTATACCACGGGAATGTGCTACTAGAACGAAAAAGTGTCCAATGTTCTACATATCCAGGTCATTAGTTAACTGATGGCCTTTGGAAGCCTCCAAAGACCATGATATTTATTTAACTCTTGAGCCCCAAGGCATTCGCACACCTATTCTATTTGTATTATGTCTCTGATTATGGTACTGGAAAGATTAAGCAATCTCGCCAGATTGCAAGTATACAGACTTTCACATTTATAATATTACTTTATTCTTTATTGTACACAAAAACATGTAATAGTACACAGTAATTAGTAAATTCATGTACAAAGGCGAGCTTAACTCAACAATGAGTTTTCTGCCAGCAAACCTTTGAATAACAGAGAGAGAAAACGATCTAGGGTAGAATCAAGTGCACAATATAAACCTATATACTTATTACTATATAAACCTACATAAATAAGTCAAATATATAAAAATATACATACATACTAGTAAATACAATATATTATGTCAATTGTGAAAGGAAGTGCTCTTTAATTTTCCTCTTGAAGACCTCCAGAGATGGGCTGTCACGAAGAGAATGTGGGAGAGACTTCCAAAGACGCACTGCAGTAACAGAAAAGGAGCCATCGTAGCGGCTGGAAGTGTGACGCGGAGTACGAAGGAGAGTTGGTTGTGCGACAGGGTTTACCCCTCGGAATGAAATACTCAAAGCGTTCACGAAGGTATTGAGGAGCATTGGGATTGTGGAGGATAGTATAGAGAAGGGATAGAATGTGGGTATCTCGCCGACGCCGAATCGGCAGCCACCTTAATCTGGCTCGAAATTCCGACACATGATCGTACTTGCGAAGGCCAAAAATAAAGCGGATGCACAAATTCTGCAGTCGTTCGAGTTTATTCAGAAGTATTACTAGTTAGTTTTTTTTTTTTTTGTTAGATTATACATAATTATGGGTGTGGATAACCTAGAAGCGATTGTTTTATGCTTCGTAATAAATTTAATAATATGAATAGTATAGAGTAATCAAAGGCATCAAGTGGCCCAGGCGCGCCTTTACAAGATGTCAGTAAAATTAATGGGGGACCCAATAGGGTAAAGCTAGCTACTAGCTGCGGAAATGTTTAAAAAAGTTGCCTACTACATTCCTAGAACATAAAGGGCAACTAAAGAAACACTTCAGAATCTAATCAGTAAAAGTCTGCTATACCCTTTTGCTCTGCCTAGAGCAAATAAATTGAGTAATCAGCAACAGGAAATTTGTACAACTGATTATAATTATTATTAGTCAAGCTAATTAAAACACAAAATATGGTTAAAAAAAAGCAAAATCTAGATAAAGAAGTAGACATAATCCAATTTATAGCAGCCCTAAAAAACCATATCCATTACTCTTATCCACTTTCAATTAGTTTTCAAGGCAACTGATAACATTGTAACATGAAATTATTACATTACTAGCTAATGTATCAGTTTTAGATTTATGCTCTAAATTGGAAAGATGTGTAGATTAAAATTATGATAAAACTAAACATTTGTGTTTATGTATGAAATGTAAATAGTGATAACAAAATTTTGGGATCTAATCATCATATATTTTTTTCTAAGTGTCCTGCATCAAAACTATTTTTTATATAATGAGTGCCACTAATGCTGCAGTTAATGTATCCACCTACTGGGACCCAAGAGTTTAACGAGTTTTCCATCAGTTCGGAAAGAAAAGAAGAAGAATAATAAGCAATTTCTTTCACATTTAGCTTCTGCCTAGGCTATCTTACTGTCTGAATGATCATGTTATTACCCGACTGCCAAAGAAGGAGGGTAATGTTTTTCGAGTGTTTTAATTCACTAATTAACTCATTCAACAATAAACATGAATAACAGAGTCAAGGGAAATATTAAGCTTGGGCAGTAATTTTTCCCAGTTATGTATATGCTGTTGACCCTGTTGGTTAAGTATGTCTTTTTTACCCGACTGCCAAAGAAGGAGGGTAATGTTTTTCGTGTGTATGTAAGTATGTATGTATGTCTGTTCCTTTGTGACCTCCTGTAGCCTAAACGGCTTGATGGATTTTGATGTATGAGGTATCGTTAGATTTGTCTTGATTACGGGAGTGTCATAGGATACATTTTATCCTAAAAGTCCCACGGGATAAAGACATAATAATATTTTTTCTAAATTTCCCTTTAAAAAAATATGTACTCGTAATCTAAAGCCAAATGTCGTCGAAATAATTTAAAATGGTACTTACATATACATAGTCTTCTACATCTACAACATTTTCGTTAAATAAAAACAGCTAAAAAGTTATAAATAAAAAAATTATTATTAAAAAAAGCAAAATACCCGACTGCACACTAAAAAAAGAGTAAAACAAGCCCCACAATACAAATTTACTGAATATAATTTATAAATGTTGATGGAAAGCATCGCAGGCGGGGACCACCTTGACCGCCACCAACGAAAATTCTGCTAAATGGTGCACAACAGAAATGACTATAAATAAGCCTCTGTTGGTCCCCGCCTGCGATGCTTTCCATCAACATTTATAAATTATATTCAGTAAATTTGTATTGTGGGGCTTGTTTTACTCTTTTTTTAGTGTGCAGTCGGGTATTTTGTTTTTTTAATAATAATTTTTTTATTTCCAATTGGAATAGATTTATTTCTAATCTGAATAAACTTACAAATAATCTTGTTGTTGTTAGGTAAAAAACCACCAAACTGAAGTGAGAGAGGACTGGTCAAATGCACCGGACAGATTGGCAAAGACTTACTAGACGCATAAGGGAGACCATCACTCAAGCGGTGGCAAAGGTGGTGTGATGATCTGATCATGTTCTGTAGGCAAATTTGGTCAGAGATTGCCCAAGACAGAGCAGTTTGGAAGGAAAAAGAGCAGGCCTTGTGCAGGAGTAGGACACAATGTAGGCTAACAAAGCCTTACCTTCAGTAAAATTTAAAATACATACTAATTAACAACTTCAAAAAGCAGTTGCAAATATACAAACCTAGTATGATAAGAGTTTCATAAATGTTAATGTATCTTTTAGCTTATCAAAATTTGGTTAGTGAAAATTGTAAGAATGTGAAAAACAAAAGACTGTTTTTAATTTACAACCTTTTAAAAACTTTGTTATCTAGGTTAAATGGCTATCACAAATGAAACTAAAACATGATTATACATTTTAGAAAATAATATATGTGACAGAAAATGTTCAAGTTTCATCAATAATTAAGCAACATGTGCCAATGCCAATTAACAAGCATTCAATAACTACACAGAAATTTTGTATTTAGCATACTTGGTCATAATGTAAGATGTGCGTGTTGTTTGTGCCACAAGTTGTAAACACACATTCTATTAACATTGCACAAATATTTGATCAGATGCATAAACTTGAATTCCAACTAAGGGACATGTTGTTTACAAGTTAAGACCTCACAGTAATATTCACATTTTAAGGAACAGGGTACAAGTCTCTTACCTGAACATATGCGCCATCCACCTTGTAGTTTCACTAGCAATGTGAGCACCCAGTCTGGCTGCATGTGTCCTCTCCAGCCTTCCAAACAAAGCAGCGATACTATGCGATAGGATGGCCGCCCGCGTCACCGGGTCCGTCGGCAACAGCGGCGGCTCCATACTCTCACAACTAGGGTCAGTCTTCAACACCAGGTCCTCCAAAACCTTCAGAATCTCATCCATTGGCGTTTCCTCCGGCTCAAAAAAACCAGCGCTGATTTTCCGTGGCTCTGGCTTTTTTTCCTCATCTTGCACATCCTGAGCGTTTACTCCCGCCTCCAAACGGCCTACTACTTCAGAAACTTGGAACTCCAAATCGCCGAAAGGACGCCGGTCCTGCATACAAGCGTCAAAGTTAGGACAGAGTCTTACAACCAAATTATAAGACCTATCAAAAACAAGAAGGTGGGAGTTTTACCTGTTCAGGCGGAACCTCGCTTGCAGGGCTAGGTTTATTGGACTCCGCGTCAGAAACCGATGCATCTCCCATGCTGCGTGGCGATTTATTCGCAAAATTACTGCACCGACATAAAAATGTGTAAACGTCACTTCAATTCCAATGTTTTGACGTGGGTGGCGGGTGTACGTTCATAAACAAAAATAGATGTTATAAGTGTTGGTTAGACGGATTTTCTTCTGAATTGTAGTAATTAAATTATTGTTTATTTATCTACTTGAATTTAAAAGATTTTGACTTTTAAATTATTTTACTTATACGAGAAATAAACAATAAAAAATATATAGTTATTAAAAGATAATAAAATCAATGCGTGCAATGTATGGTATACAATGCGTTCGGACAACCAAATAAGAATAGGAAAGTCAATAACCTCGATTGTCAAATGTTGATTGAACGCTTGACATGAATTAGCTTTAGGTTTTCATTTGTTTAGTTCATTTTTAATACTTGAGATATTTAAAACTTGTCTTGGTTGCAACTTTACCCTAATCTGGTTATTTTTGAACGCAGGGCATAGTGTATTCATTTGACAGTTTGATTTTTTGACATTGACATTCAATTTTTATTTTTTCTTGCGTCTTTGTAAGTTGCAAAACGCAGTCAATATTGAAAAGAAAGTTGATTATTGCGTTATTAGAAAATGTCCTTAGCTAAAATATTTTCGGTGTCCTCTCGAGGTAAAACGCCTATTTTTTTCTAATTATATTTTTTACTCTATTCAGAAAATATGTCCTATATGTTACGCAATTGTTGTTTATAACCTATGTCATTTAGATAATATATATTTACAATATCAAAACTTAAGCTATTTTTAGAAAATTCAAAGTGAAACGCAGTATATCATTAATCAAAAGCGATTCGTAAAATTCATGTCTATGGGTAACCAAACCGAAAAACGAATGTTAAAAACTTTAAAAAGTATTTTCGTTTTTAGTCCGAGCTACTGGGGCTAGCACTGTGGTTCTAAGACATGCCCCATACAGCACAGAAGGAAAGACGGAGAAGGTGTACCCGCCAAACATACCTGGCTACAAGTATGTGAACGCAGAAGACCCGAACATGAGCATGAAGGAGATGACCAACCGGGCTGCCCAGACACTGTTCTGGACAGAACTTGCTAGAGGATTTGCTGTCACTCTGGCTCATATCTTCAAGGTATGTTTTGTTACAACTTACTGGAATAAATCTTCAATGTTTTTTAAATATACCAATAAAGACTAAAGTAACTTTTAAAAATAGTTATGTAGCTGTAATATTGGTTGTTTGTTTTGTTATTCTTTTATTAACCTTTTGACTGTAATTAGACATAGTAGAAAGACAATAGGTGTGCAAATGCTGGAGTTTGCTTTGGGCTAAAGTGTTTAAACCTGTTATCAAGCAGTGACGAGCAACAGTTGTCATATTGTATACATTATGTCTTCATATAGATATATTATATTTATGTGTTTTATTGCTTGTATTATTTTGGAAATATTTGCATGCCTATGTCCAAGGCAAACATGATGGTTCACATTGTATTGTCAAATCCCTTCCATGGTGATAATTTATTTTGTGATGAATGAATTATACTTACTCATGTTTGAGCAAATAAATATAAAAAAAAGAAAATATAGAAAGCTAAGCTAATAAAGTTATGTCTACGAAATATTTTGGGATCAGCTTCCAGTCTTACTTGATGTTGCTACTATTTTACTTGGCACAATCGCCTATCTGACCTTCTCGACACAATGAGCTAAACAAAACCCCTTGGCAAGACTGATGTCAGATTTACCGACTTCATAAAGACTGTCAAAGATCTACAAGATAATGACAGTTATTGTCTATAATTAGGCTTAAGAGGGATACACCAAGATAGCTTGCAAAATGCAGAATTTCAGGTCAGATCTGGACAGTGTCAAGTTGATTAAAATATTACAGACAGCCATAATAATAATTTATTTACGGAATTGTGGTTGAGAGAATCATCCTTTTTATTTATTTATCAGTTAGCTAATGAATACAAACAACTGCCTGTTTCGGCTAAAAATAATTCAACTAGCCTCAATATAAAAAAAAATTAAAAAGTATGAGATGTGACATCAAAGGATGTGTACTCTTAATAAACTAGTGCGCCTTACCATCAACGATTGCATCACTGCTTACCATCAGGTGGGATCGCAGTCAAGCACTAGTTTATTGCAAGTTAAAAAAAAAAAAAAAAAACCATACAAGCATGACATCAAATCTGATTAAAGCTTTGGGCTGATTGTGGGTAAAGATAGGAAAGAAAAAAAATTATCAGTTAACTAATTACCGTGGTCTAACAACCAATTACAGTAACTAATATATTAATTTTTCAGGAACCAGCAACTATCAACTACCCATTTGAGAAGGGACCTCTTTCTCCACGATTCAGAGGAGAGCATGCACTCCGGAGGTACCCCTCTGGAGAGGAGAGGTGCATTGCATGCAAACTTTGCGAAGCTATCTGCCCTGCACAGGTAAAACGACAAAAATATACAGTATAAAAAGTCAGAAATCTTACTTCTTACTAATATTATAAATGCGAAAGTTACGATGTTTGGATGTTTGTTACTCAATTACGCAAAAACGGCTGGACGGATCTGGATGAAATTTGGCACAGGCATAGGATACACTCCGGAATAGGACATAGGCTACCTTTTATCCCGGAAACCCCAACCCCAATACCACGCGAGAAAAGCCGCGGGCAAAAGCTAGTATACCCATATAAGATACCTAAGTCTGTGTGTATTTGGGATATTAATAAATCTTAAGGTGTCTACACACCAAAGCCGGCACGAACGCGGCAGGCAAGGGCTCGTATTTAATCACGCGCGGCACTCCCAGAGCCACTTTTCAGTTGACCACTTGCTTTTAAGGAATAGTGACGGGTCAGTGTTTTTTACTGACTAAAATGTAAAGAAATAGGACGTCGTAATAACGACAAGACACTCAGACTCACTCTCCAAGTATTTGGAAAAATAATCACTTATTGTCTTTATCACATAATTATCATTTTAGCCGAAAGAAATCCACTGTTGGACATTGGACTCCCCCAAATGTCACAATGATCGGTCTTGTGCGTCTCGCTTTCATCGGAGTCCTGCAACCTTCAACCTGCACATTAGGCCTTACAACGCTGCGTCACGCGTCCGTCGTGCCGCCGGGTAAATTAATGATCCGGTCCACAACTTCTAAAGCCACCGGCTATAGCCGTGGCGGCTTAGGTGTATAGACCATCAAGGGATTTATTTTGAACATCAGACCAACTAGATTGGCATGTCAGTCTAGTAGTTAGGGTAGGGTAGGGTTCGATTCCCACCTAGGACAAATGTTTGTGGGATGAGCACAATAATTGGTTCTGTGTCTGGGTGTAATTCATCTATAATATCTACGTATATATTTAGAAATATATAAGTTGTTTATTAGTTGTCTAGTACTTATAACACAAGCCCTGCTTAGCTTGAGACTAGACGGCGTTGTGTGATTGTTGTCGAGAAGGAAAATAAAACTAACTCTGGATTTTGTCGATTTCAGGCCATCACCATTGAGGCAGAGGAGCGTAAGGACGGCTCGCGACGAACCACCCGTTACGACATCGACATGACCAAGTGCATCTACTGCGGATTCTGTCAGGTATGTCTTTTTTATTTTTATGACCACAATATTAAATAAGACTTTTTATTGAAGTAGTAAACCATCAAATAACTTCTCTCGCTCTGGATGGAGAGAGGACGTGTCACATATTTAGTAACTAAAACTCGCCTGTGTTTCTTCAGTTGCCTTCCAATGTCATAGTCTTTCGGACAATCCTTCAGTCTGTTAAATAATGTTGCAGATAGACTAACATTTTCGTTGAGATTTCCGTCAATTCTATTCTTCATTTGGTTTTTAATATAATTTTAAACCTAATTCTAAAGTAAATAGTGCTCGTTTTCCAATGACACATTTCACCTGTGCCCTAAGGGCTACTACGTTAGTGCATACATGCAGAGTTGAACATAAAAAATTGAAAATCGCACTTTCACGGTGTTTTTTTTATGGTGGGAGAAATCATCTAATGACGACTTTTGCCCTTAGGCGGAGCGGGAAACAATGTCAGACTCTTACTGACTAAACGACCCACCCCTTTCCTTCTCAGCCAACATACGCCGGGGTCGCGGACCTTCCTTTCAGAAACCAGACCGAGGCCCCAGTAGGCTTTGGCCCTGCAGTTGGGTCTCTACATTTGCTAACAGCTCCTTGAGGCGCACGGGAACAAAGTTCGATCGGAATCAGAATCATACATGCAGAAATGAACCTGTATCGTTGAAATTGCAAAATCACAGTCACGATGTTTTTTTTTTTGCGTGGGAAAAATCATCTAATGACGATTCCTGCCCCCTTTGGGCGGAGCGGGAAACAATGTCAGATCCTTACTGACTAAATGACCCACCACTTCCTTCTTAGCCTTCATACGGCCCTGCAGTTGGGCCTCTATATTTGTTAAGAGCTCCTTGAGGCGCGCGGGATCAAAATCCCGGCGGCGTCCGGGGCGCGAGCGCGCTGCCTTATGCGGCCGGCTTCCTTTGCTAGCATTCCTGATTCGCAGAAGGAGGTGACCGCCTGCCACTCCTCCTGCAGTTTTACGATTGCAACGAAGCATTTTAGTAACCTGCGATAAACATGCAGTAATAATGCATCCATGAATTTGGTCTTAGCGGCGAGTGAGGCGGTATCGGTAGGCGATTGGTGGAGCGCGAGCCGCTATGAACGACATCGATTATAAGGGCCGAGTCACACCGGAATGGCAGCAGCCGGCAGCAACGCTGCGAGCACTTTAACTGTGAAAGAATTTTAAACTGGTCCCCGTTGGCAGAACCACCTACAAAATATTTTAAACTTTATCTGTAGACTTCCAAAGACCAATATCACGTGTCGGTCGTTCTGCCCGCGACGACGCGACCTTTTTAAAGTATTCACGCGATTCCGGTCCTTTGAGTATAAAGATAAAGTTTAAAATTATTTAACACTGAAAGTCTCTGCGTTGCGGCTGTCATGATTCGGCCCTAACAGCACGCACTCGACCAATCACGTACCGATACCGCCCCACTCGCTGCTAAGACCGAAGTCTGAACGCGGCCATGATGACTAAATAGCTGGTCACTGGTGGTCGATGCTAGAATTATTTTCTCTACTTGTGCCTTGAATACTAAATTTCGAAACGATTACAGGAAGCGTGCCCCGTCGATGCCATCGTTGAGGGCCCCAACTTCGAGTTCTCGACGGAAACTCACGAAGAGCTGCTATACAACAAGGAAAAGCTTCTGTCGAATGGAGACAAATGGGAGAGCGAGATCGCGTCCAACATCAGAGCCGACCATTTGTACCGCTGAACAAATCGTTACACTAGTGTAAATAGCACTTCTGAGACCTATTTTGTAATGGTTAAGTTATAACAGTAGAAGTATCAATAGAAACCCAAGATGTTGAAATCTTATTTCTCAGGTGCTGGGAAAAAGTATTACACAAAAATTTACCGAGTAATTGTCAACTACTGTGATTGGTTGGCTGAATTAACAACATTAATCTGGAAGGTAGTTGTGAAAAATCATCATCAACTTGCACAAAATAGGCCTTGGAATTAGGAATATTAAATTATATTGTTTTTGTGATAATTAAAACATATTCTCAGTTAATTGTTTTGTTTTTATTGAAGAAAAGTTGTAATTCTATAGTTGAATCCTTCATTATTAAATTAACATTTAAATAATTCATAATAAAATACTTTCCTAACATTATCAGTCACTTGTCCTATTCTTAAAAATAAATATTGAACAAGAAAATATAAAAAAAATTAGTCTACATTTTAGGATCATAATAAAATATTTTCATTATCATGATATTTTTATTTAAGGCTGAAAATTGAAATGAAACAGATTAAATACATGTCTAATATATAAATACCCTCAATGAGCAAAACTATTATTGTCATTTAAGAATATTAGTAATTTATGTGAAACTGGCACCACTTGAGTTTAAAAGCCATGATCATGTTCTACAGCTTTAGCTATTATTAAATACTTATAAATTATGATTCAATTATAAAATATGGTCAACACAAAGTACCCGCATAAGTATACAGTTTTGATAAAGCGTAAATGAGTAACTATCTAACGGGTGTTTTTAATATCTTGTGATTTTAACCACGCATGCGGAAATCCGCATGAGATATGCTCTTCGAAAATGCCCATTTCATGCAAGTATTTATTGAACGCGGTTTTTTTTTACTTTTGGAATTTTACAATGTGCATGCGTAATGAAATCTGCATGATATTAAAAACACTCTAATAATTTATTTAATTTGTGTGGTTTCCTCCAAGTATCTTGTAGGAATATCTTTCTAAATCCTCCTTGACACAGTCGAGACCCCTGTCGGCGTCAATCGTCAGCACCTCACAGCCTACGTCTGGCGAACTCAACCAATTCTCATATGATTCATGGACCTGAAAAAGTATTAATTTATTCAGAGAAAATATTTAATTGATATACATAAAGCAAATTAAGGTGGGTTTACAATAGAGGAACTGAGCACAAGCTGAGCTGAGCATTCGTATTGTGTGGATTGACTTACAAGCCTCGAACAAGCTCTCTTTCGCGCTTTGAGCGTTTCTTAACGTGCTCGATTGTACTCAGCCTAACGCGTCGGTTTTTTGACGAACACAAAGTGCTTGTTTACGGAAACACGGTTCGTTGGTCGTTCATCCTACATTGCAGCAGCGGGCCGCGTCATTGTACGGCCAAAACAAACATACGGCAATGTAAGACGTCCGTCCGTCCGTCGTAAACAAGCACAAAGGGTTTCGCATCATGTTTGAGAACAGTGATTGTTGGGGGCTTGTTATAAATCTACACTTAACACCAAATACAGCGGCTCGGCTTGTGATCAGCTCCTTTAGCATATACCATTGGATGGAGAAAAACTTTTAACATAGGAAAAGACTATAAACCTTTTGACCACATCAAAAAAGCAAAACCTTGCTCAACTTCTTTGATAACCACTACTTTCTGATAAGATTTGTTTGTAAAAGTTGAGTGTGGCATGCTAGACACAGTTGGCTTTGTACTACTGCACATGATATAACATATACTATAGTATAGTATATGTTATATAATGTGCAGTCAAAAATAAAAAATGCCAAGGTACTATATAATTATACTGACTTGTTTCATATAATCTAAAGGTACTTCTGACTCTTCTGACCTCCCACGTTTCATCATCCTCTCCCACACTATCTCAGGAGTTGTTCTTAAATAAACTGGAATAAAAGAGGTAATGGGTTGTAATAGGGTGAATAGAATCCAAACTTTAAAAGATATTTTCACGATATTTCAATAGTATTTGCAGCTTTTAACTATATCAATTTATTAATGAATTGTTATTCTTAGTTGTCTACATCTACAGTAATATAATGAAGAGGAAAAGTTTGTTTTTTTTTGTTTGTAGGAGGTAATCTCTGGTCCGATTGGAAATATTTTAACAACAATAGAAAGCTGCTTTACTCCTGAGTGACATAGGCTATATTTTATGTACGCGGGCGAAGCCGCTGACAAAAGCTAGTATATAATAATATGGTATGAAAAATCAAACCAAAGTTTTATTGCTATTCACCTCATTTTATAGCATTAATTACAGAATAACATAATGGCTTATGGGCTGAACACAATTTGAATTGCTGTAACTGGGTGGTCAAAATAAAATGTAATGCTCACCAATGAGATCTAAGCTGATGTCCAGGCATTTCTCAGAGTAATCAAACCAAGCTAGCAAAGTTTGATACTCAGGATCTTCAAGGAAATTCTGTTTCTTGGCATTTTCTACAAAACAATACCTGCTGTTCTGTACAGATCTGAAATCAAGGTTTGTATTTAAAATATAACATTTTGACTGACAAACCTGAAATGGTTGGATGATTTAAAATTGAAAATTTTAGATTTTGAATTAACATTTTGTTTAACAGGATGATTTGTATGTTTATCTGTTTATTTGTTTTATTTATCTTTCGAGTACCATAATTGCGAGAACGCAGAGCATTAGAATTAGAAAATAAATAATGTTTAAGAGATGTAGGTACATGTAATCTGATTTTATCTAAACCTACATCTAAACTAGCTGTTAAGTTGTACCTTTTGTTCCTTAAGTTAATTAAGTTAAGATTATAGAATTAAATTTATTTTCATTTTTTTGTAAAACTACAAGGTTGGCATAATCGCTCTGCGATTAAAACCTTTTCTAAATAAAGATTTAAAAAAAAAAAAAGAGTACCATAATTAGAGACATAATAGAAAGACAATAGGTGTGTAAACGCCGGCATTCGCTTGGGGCTCACAAATTCAACAAATTTTGGAGATTAAGGAAGCCTTGAAATATAAAATTCAGGCAGACAATTTTTTTATTGTTAGTTTTCTTTTTTTAATTATTTGGTCTCACTGCTGCACAGTGTTTTATAAACCCCATTTTTCGGACATCCCATTTTTATTGCAATACTTGACAGATAACATCATTTAAATACAAGATCTCGTATCCCCATTTAGCTATCAAGTCTAGTTACTGAGTTATAAATTTTTGAAAATCGTAGTTTTTCCATCCGGATTTTAACAAAAAAATTAATTACGCTTAAACTAAGCGTGATACAAAATAATGATGTTAGGTGCATTGATGGTGTATCTTATGCTGAGTATTTTAGTCGGCAAATGAACCTCGCATCATTGGTAGATCGAGATTTATACAGGTTTTTCGGTTTTTAGTGTTTCTTAATTTTCTCGAAAATTCCGCCGTTTCGGGAAAAGTTATTTATACAGAAACAATTCTAATTACTTCTCCAGTACACCACATAAATTTCACATCCCGATTCCATGGAACTTAGAAGTTATTCCAATTTAACTTTTTTTGTTAGGGTTGTCAATTTTTTTCATCCTAATTTTACGATACTGATTTAATTCGATTCATTTACGATACTGAAATTGGTGTAGTAAGAGACCTTTTACAAGCAAAAGTGTTACAAAAATACTCCTTAATCCTTTTTGCAGACGACACTTCCCTTATTTTTAAAGTAGATAGGAAGGATGTGGATGTTTTACATGTCAATGAAAGTCTGGCTGTTCTTTCTAAATGGTTTGAAGCTAACAACCTCCTATTAAATGCCAATAAAACGAAATGTATAAAATTTTCATCGCCAAATGTCCCTCAAGTTGGCATCAGTTTAATTCTTGACGGCAAAAAACTTGATGTCATAATGGAAACTGTTTTCTTAGGTATAACTATCGATTCTAAATTGCAATGGGGCGCTCATATTAGAACTCTTTCTGGTAGACTAAGCTCAGCTGCATATGCAGTAAGAAAGATAAGGCAATTGACAGATGTAGCCACAGCTAGATTAGTCTACTATGCTTATTTCCACAGTATTATGTCTTATGGCATTTTATTGTGGGGATCTGCAGCTGATGTCGACTCAATTTTTATTTTACAAAAAAGAGCCATCCGGGCTATTTATAAAATGGGTCCTCGCGAGTCCCTTAGAGATAAATTTAAAGAAATCGATATACTGACTCTGCCTTCTCTTTATATCCTAGAAAGTATCCTGTATGTTCGTAAAAATTTAGGACTTTTTAAAATTAGAAGCGATATTCATAACAAGAATACGCGCAGTAAACACGAAATTGTTTTACCCAAATGGAGACTAGCCAAGACCAGCAAGTCATTTTTAGTTAACAGCATACGCTTTTATAACAAGCTGCCAGTAACGATAACTGAACTTAGTGAGGGAAAGTTCAAAAATCATATTAAGCGGGTCCTAACCAAAAAAGCATATTATAAGGTTAAGGATTATATAGAAGACAAGCTTGTTTGGCAATGACTGCTCCTGCACATGTGGCTCCCTGGTAACTCATTCATATTGTGTATTTATGTCTGTTAACTGCTCCATCTTTGTTTTTATATACACTTTTTTTTCCTCTTTTTTCGACACATTGCTTTTGCAATATTTATATTATTAAGATTTAAAAACTTTTAAATTAAATAATAATTTATTTTGTTAGCATCTCGCAGTGTAACTGTTGTGGTGATATATGTATTTTTTTTTTTCATACTTATTAATTTTTTTGTTTTATATAATATTTCTTTCTTTACATCTCACGTTGTAAAGTAAGAACATTGTAGACTTCGCAAATCCTATTACGACTCACCTTTGATTTTTTATTATTATGATTATTTTTATTGTGCTTTTGAGTACAATATTGACTGGTCTACACTGTTCTTACATAATGACATAAATACTGTAATAACGAGATAATATTGTAAGAAACCATTTTTTTAAAAGAGTAACCATGGAGTTTCTTGCCGGTTCTTCTCCATAGGAAACGACCAATTTGGAACCGTGCATTAGCTTCTGACGTTTTATAAGTGCCCATGTAGGCCTATATGAAATAAAAACCATTTTGATTTGATTTTGATTGACTCAAATAACATAAAATGTCTGAATATGCCTTTGAACGTACATTGATGAATAATATTTTATTTAGATACCAAGCTGGTATCCTGGTATATTCACGTCAGATAATCCAAAACATCGATTTTACTACAAGGCAAATGTATTTTTTTAGCAAAGTCATATAAAATCCGGATATAAATAATAGTCTGAGATTTTGGCAACCCTAGCGAGGTAAAATCCGGATATAACTTAAAATGGTTGTAGTTTCCAAGTTCCATGGAATCGGGATGTGAAATTTATGTGGTGTATTGGGGAAGTAATTAGAATTGTTTCTGTATAAATAAATTTTCCCGAAACGGCGGAATTTTCGAGAAAATCGAGAAACACCAAAAACCGAAAAACCTGTATAAATCTCGATCTACCAATGATGTGAGGTTCATTTGCCGACTAAAATACTCAGCATAAGATACACCATCAATGCACCTAACATCATTATTTCGTATCACGCTTATTTTCAGCGTAATTAATTTTTTTGTTAAAATTAGGATGGAAAAATTATGATTTTCAAAAATTTATCACTCAGTAACTAGACCTGATAGCTAAATGGGGATACGAGATCTTGTATTTAAATGATGTTATCTGTCAAGTATTGCAATAAAAATGGGATGTCCGAAAATCGGGCTTTATAAAACACTGTGTGCTGGTCTCTTCCCATAGCTTGGTATCAAATAAATATTATTTAATAATATTTTACCTTTCAAACATCTTCACAGTAATATTAGGGTTGCAAGGTGGGCTGGTTTGTATCTTTAGTCGTGACAGATGAATGTAGTGCTGGAACGGGAAGGTCCACTTGTTCATATCACCATAGAGTAGACCAAGTAGGTTATGACCACTAACGTTGCGCCATTCATGTATGGGTTCCTGCAATACATGTGATTTGATAATTATATTATCTTCTTCTCGAATTGATGGATTCCATTAATGAGTTATGGACATGGTTGATAATAAATAAAAGCGGTATCAATTCTATAACTCAACAATTGCTAATCGGAATCTCTTTGCCTAACTTAGGGAACAATTTGACATGCCAATAAACCATTGAGTTTAATCGGAAAATTTACTAAGTTTGTTACACTTACCCCATGCGTTTCAACATTTGGATACTTGTCAAAAAACTGGATACAAGTCGACTTGCCAGAGCCGATGTTGCCTTCAATAGAGACCCTGAAAGGTCTGTTGTTTATCGCTCGCGTAATATTCTTTATATTCGACATTTTTGAGGGTCTGTCACTGATTTGATCGTAGTTTACAGTGGGTCTGTGCCTGTGGTTCGATTCGTTGTGACCCAGTAGTTGTAGTTTAGTTGAGAAAACAATTCTGAGTGATTTATGCAGGCGGGTTGTTACAGGTAAGTGATTACTCACTATACAGGTCGCCGCGTTGGTTAGCTTTGATAATTATCGATTTCTCCAAGTTATTATACTCCTTTCTTTTGTCACACTAGGCAAATCATTAATTAGTTACTATCTACGTCAGGGAAAACATATTTTCAAAACGAGTTTGATATAGCAGCAGCAAGCGAAAATTTGGCGCCATAATAATTTGTTGACGAGGTGTCAATGTCAATTTGGTGTCAATGTCATCTCCTCAAAGTTTTTAATCGACGTCGGACAAGGATCTTATCAGGATTACGGTCTTTTAATACAGATTATTGTATGTGCTTGTATTATTGAAAATTAATTATATTAGCAATAGAAGAAATGAAAAGAACTTCATAAAAGACACAAAGGCAGTTTCATTTATGGTTTAAAAGTATTTGGTGCTTTAGAAAACTAACAGAAAAATGTTAAATTATTAATCCAATGAAGAGTTTTCAGTGGCAGGGAAGGGATTCGCCCTCGTTAGGCGATTGAAATAAGAATTGAACAATTTTCTTATTATTTTCCTAAAGCGCCTGATACTGTTTAAACCAAAAAGAAACTTTGCTCCGAGGATTTGTGTAGGCGCTTATATAAAAAAAATTAAATCTAAAAAATTTAATTACATTAGAGTTGAGGGGATGAAATTTTTGGGAGTTAAAAAATTACCAAACTTAATTTTTTTTTCTCACAAATGAAGTAAACGCTCATGGGAGTTTAATTCTTGTTTTTGTAATATGAAATGCCATAGGCGCATGGCAATAACTGAGTCATGTCCGAATTTGAGGGTTTCTAAAGCTATACATGTATGTGAGTATGTCCATCTGCTCCCTCATAGCTCCTAATCCGCTTATCAGAAGTCGACGTATGAGATATGGTTAGAAACGTCTTAATTGTACGCTGAACATTGGCTTTATAATGTTTCACATAACTCGATATGGCGCACTCTAGCGGGCAAAAAGTAATGTAAAAAAATAAAATAAGATAAATAGGTACACCGTGTTTGATATCATTTGAAAGTGCTTCATTTGTCATCATCATCATCATTATTTTAGCCAAAAGTCGTCCACTGCTGGACATAGGCATCCCTCAAGCGCCGCCACAAATACCGGTCCTGTGCTTCATTTGTGCTCATAAAAATATTACAATCAAAATTCAATGTGGCGCCCTTAAGGTGGGCCTTCCCGATTCGTCAAGAGCATGGTTAAAAACTTGTTGCGTCATCTAAAGTAATCCAATGTGATGTTTGATGCAAAAGTAATGCGAAAAAGAGAGATAACATCTGAAAACTCGGTTGGCATTCAGTACTTCTACGATTTACCCGAATGTTTCACAAAACTTGATCCAGGAAATACGTGTTTTTATTAAAACCTTAAAGATTTTTGAAAAAAAAAAATACATCATTTAGAATCTCAATTAAATGCGCTAGGCTTCTATAGAAGTACTTTTTTATACACCGTGAAATTTAAATGGTTGTTTTCCCGCGGCAGAATGACTTGCCATAAGGAGTACTTTTGAAGCATACAGTAAAAATAAAAAAATTAAAAAGTTTTTTTTTTATAAATAATTATTTAAAATATTCATCAACTCAAAAAAGCGAAAACAATAGTAACATTAGACGTAATTTATAGGTACTACTAGAGTCGCATGAGCAGCCCGCCATCAAAGGAAACCGATTCATTAAATATTTAAACCAAAATAAGCTCTCGCACGTTGTGATACATCATAATTAGCTTGCACTTGCACTTGCAGGTCCATTTTTTGTTTATATTTTATTTTTTTATCAAACGTTTGTATTACCAAGACAGAACCATTTCGCTCAGGGAAAACAACCATTAAAATTTCACGGTGTATTTTCAATATAGGAGTACATTATGGAGAATCAAATTTCACGTAAAATAGCAGATTCTCAGAGGTCTTTACTGGATTACTCTTACACAAATTTATGTTTTGATTTCTATAGAAGCCTAGATAATAATCACAAGATATCTGTGTATCCAAAATATTTTAAGAAATATGTGTAATAAACTAGTACCTAACATCATAATCACGTAAGAGTGGTTGTATGAAAAATTGAAAATGTACGTCGGGTTGGCGGTTAGCCGCTCTTAAGTGGTCAAAAAATTCGACGTTAAAAACAGTAGAGAACAGCACAGTGATTTAACACAAAAATAGTTTAAATAAAAAAAGCTGAAACTCGACTACGACAAGAACAAGAAAAACCGTGGCAGTTTTTCTTGTTTCATACTTTTTCAGCAGCGTTTTTTTTGTCGTAAGTAGTCGGGTTTTAGTTTTATTACTATTTTTTTTCATCTGGATTCAATTGGATGTATGTTATTCGTTCGACTATTGCTGTGACGTGTCTTTACACATTAATTTATTAATTAAACCCCAAGAGTACACCGGTGTCCGCACACCTATTGTCTATTAACTGTGTCTGTAATTACGGTAGTCGAAAGGTTAATATTCTTTGAGATATTCTAGGTCGTCATGGTGTCCCGGTATATCAAGTTTCATCGAAAATCAGCCAGCTTTTCGAGACTGAAGAGTATCAAATACCTACACACTCATAAACTTTCACCTTCCTAATATTAGTGAGATGGATATACATCCACGGTCCAACCGGGGCAAGCGTAACTTAACCGGATCGATCCACAGTGATGGAATGGTTGTTATGATTTAGTTAAGAATATAATTTGGGTGTCTTCAAGGCTAGAGTGAATAGGCTCTTAATAAACTAGTGCGCCTTACCATCAACGATTGCATCACTGCTTACCATCAGGTGGGATCGCAGTCAAGCACTAGTTTATTGCAAGTTAAAAAAAAAAAGCGCCCCGGTTACTAAGCATTTCAATGCAGTCGAAGTTTTTCAATTGTATTTACGGATATAAAATTAAACAGGGGTTGACGTGTGACTCGTGGGGCTGCTTAGCGCCTGATATAATAAATGCAATAAATTGTAGCGGGAACAACCTGGCGCACTTTTTCGAACTAGTGCGGAAAACACTAAATTGCGTGTCAATACAAGTGTAGATTCTTGGGTTTGTCTCGCACCTCGTGGATGTCGACGCGTGCCTGATACGATAAACTATTTAATTAAAATAAAATTGTGTTGGGAAGAGAACGCGCGTTTTTTCGCACTGGTGCAGAAAACAGTCCATTGCGTGCCTGTAAGCGATGGTATAAGAGCAGTTTTTCGAGTAAGTGAATTGAAAATAAATTAATCAAATCTGATAATGATACCCGTATCAGAAACAGAACAGAACAAAAAGATAGTTAACGCAGGTATTTTTAAATCGAGACCCGTGATTCTGACACGCAATCATCGCGAAATATAAGGATTGACAGTTAATTAAAAAGTGAATTGCGGCTACAGAGTGAGCTATAGGCTGCCATGACGGCTTTCGAACGAATTTCATAGCACACTAGACTTGCAAACTCAATATGAAGCCTCACCTGAATCAAACATGGAGTAAATTATTTACTGACGAACCTAGCTTGTTCGACGAAATCCTGGCGTTGATCTGAAGTTTAATTAATTCGGTTTTACACGATGAAAAGGAAAATTTTTGAAGTTTTTTTTTTTTTAATTTGATAGTTGGATTCTTACCCACCTATAGTACTCAGTGTCAATTTTGGTATACAGGGTGTTTGGTGCATCGTTTGCCAAATTGATTTGGCCGACAGGATAGATCATTTGCTACATCTTCAGCCCCAATAAATCATTCCTTGCCACACCGGTTTTTTTTAAACATGTTTTTAAGTTTTATTCTGAAAAACACCGGATTTCAACATTTAAGCTTACATAAATAAAAAAGTTATTAGTCTATCCAACAAAATTTATTTTTATATTTAAGTGTACTGTTGTATGGTTCTATGAAATGCAAAATTACTTGCTAGTAACGTGTAGTTTTTCTATAAAAAACCTACAAAGTGTATGGGATATGACAAAATAATTTTAAAACTCAACTTTAAATTTCTATAAAAAAAAAACTAAAAGCGTTGGAGATCTTCGAATTTTCCAAAAAGTTCTCTAGTTAATGCCCTTTCCAACGGTGTGCAATATGCTAAAAAAAACCTTTTATTGACTTCACTAATTGGCTAAATGTAAAAAGACAGAGCTCATTTCAGAGACGATTCAGTGTGTACTTTTGGGCAGGAGTAATTGCAAATCATGTGGTTGTCCGCACTATTTACCTGATAACCTCAACGGGGATAATTATCTTGAATTTCTTCAAACAGAGCTGCCCTTATTGTTATCTGAACTGCCAATTTTCAATGAAGACAGGTCTTTTGTCTTTCAACATGACGGTTGTCCCGCTCACTGGCGATGAACTGTAAGGCAATTCCTAAATGACGCATTTCCAGACTCGTGAATTGGGAGAGATGGCCCTATTCCATGACCTCCACGTTCACCAGACCTAACTCCGCTGGATTTTTACGTCGGGAGTCGGGCCAAAGAACTGGTTTATGCGTCGGAAGTTGAGACGAGAGATGATTAAGTGTAATGTATTGAGGCGGCTTTTGTGACCGTTAAACGGAGCAGTGGTGGCCGAGTGGTAATGGCCCCGACTTACGAGTTTGTAGGTCGTGGGTTCAAACTCAGCCAGGCGCATTACTTTGTGTAATTTATTTCATCACCACTGCTCTCAAAATGGTGAAGGAAAACATCGTGAGGAAACCGGCATGTTCTAGAACTAAAAATTCAAAGACATGTGACGTCCACCAACCCGCACTGGGCCCGCGTGGTGGGTCATGGCCCATTCCCTCTCCTAGAGAGGAGGCCTGTGTCTCAGCAGTGAGAACATTAAAAGGCTGATGATGATGTGACCGTTAAAGCAGAAATTCATCTTCGAACTACAACTCGAGATAAGAGAAAGATGTCGCGCATGTATACGAAACAATGGCACCCAATTTGAACAAGATTTGTGATTTTAGTACCTGCTTGTGAAATAAATTTTTATTTCAATTTTGAGGAAAGTTAATAACCTTTGTAAAAAAAAAAATAATGTGCGTAAAAATGAGATATCAATATCTACCTACTTAGAGCAAGTTATTTTTTTTTTCTTTAACTTCTTAGTGCATTTACCGTAATATCAAATATCAGCCTTTTGTGATTTGAGTGCACATTTAGCCAGTTAGTGAAGTTAATAAAAGATTTTTTTCAGCATATTGCACACCGTTGGAAAGGGCATTAACTAGAGAACTTTTTGGAAAATTCGAAGATCTCCAACGCTTTCAGTTTTTTTTTTATAGAAATTTAAAGTTGAGTTTAAAATTATTTTGTCATATCCCATACACTTTGTAGGTTTTTTTATAGAAAAACTACACGTTACTAGCAAGTAATTTTGCATTTCATAGAACCATACAACAGTACACTTAAATATAAAAATAAATTTTGTTGGATAGACTAATAACTTTTTTATTTATGTAAGCTTAAATGTTGAAATCCGGTGTTTTTCAGAATAAAAGTTAAAAACATGTTTAAAAAAAACCGGTGTGGCAAGGAATGATTTATTGGGACTGAAGATATAGCAAATGATCTATCCTGTCGGCCAAATCAATTTGGCAAACGATGCACCAAACACCCTGTATAATAATTTTGAAACATAAGTGATATTAATATGCATAATTTAATTTGTAAAGTTTTTTTTTTAAGTCGAATCATTTCCGCATTCAGCCAACTACTTTGATTGATACTCGAAAATCGGTTAGGTATAGTATGCGGCAAACAAGTTTACTGTTAACTATTAACTACTATTACTTTGTCACTGCGAGCGAGGGAATTCCGCAGGCGAGGGTGTATCTGCGTGTATTAAATGTGGATATCGCTTTGAGGCTAGCCTGATATGAAAAAAAAATTGTGGCTGGGACGAGTTCGCATGCTTTTGCTGCTAGTGCGAATAATAAGTACTGAGACGCCTAGAGGACTCTCTCGAAGCGCTCCGGTATCAGGGTTGTATTAGCGGCAATAAAACCCACGTTGAGTTTTAAACTATTTCTATATTTTACTCACACGGTTCAACATACAATGATTTATACACCGTTAAATTTTAGTCGTTTTAATCCCTTGGAGGATCAATTCAGTACATGAAACACTATCGATTGGTAAAGTTAGAATGAAAAAACAAAGTACTTTTTTTTAAAACTCGAATTAATTTATGCATGTTCTAAATTGATTTCTTTAAGTAAACGTCAACTGGGCGAGTTCAATGGCCTGTAGGTAGTTAGTACGCTACGACCGACAACTACCTACAAGGTCAATGACTCGTTTACTTAAAGAAATTAATTTCGTAAATGTGTATATCAATAAGAGATTTAGAAAAAAAGTACTTTATTTTTTTATTTTATCTACACAAATCGATAGTGTTTCGTGTACTGGATCGACCCTCTTCGGGATTAAAACGACTAAAATTTAAGGGTGTATAATAACATACTATTATTCTTTCAAATATTTAAATTTAAACTACGAACAGTCTACGAACGTCTTACAAGCCAGTTCGCTAATTCACAACGCATGTGATCTCTTTAAAGTCATCACAGTACCTAGTACCTAAATTGCGTGCCTAAAAACAGAGAAACGAGTAGATTTTGGATTCAGTGTTTTGAAAAATACCTATTCAAACATACTAACAATCCAAAGTCATTTATAAAGGCACTAGGCTCATTATTTAAATGGAATAATGAACGCATTGTCTGTGCCACGGCTGTATACAGTAACAGGCTAGTTCCGTGCCTCTGGGCTTGACGCGACTCTATTGTCTCTTTTTCATACTTCGTTGCACCGCGAATGAGTGTAGGGATCCTCAAACTGTTTGTGGAAGCTGATTTTTTTAAAATCTTATCTTTTTGGTTTTTATTTCGTGATAATTAAAATAAGTCTGGTGAGATAACCGTCAAGCGCGAACTTATAATGAATAAAAAAAAGTCTTACCGAGGATTTACTCTCTAACCTATCTTTGGTTACTGTTCCGAACACATTAGTCTGATTGAAAATAGAAATGATTTTTAATTAATGGATATTTTTGTATTTACTTATTTTATTCGTAATATTTTTACTAACATATCTGATACTAAATGAATTTCAATTTCATTTTTTTAATTAAACAAATTCTTGAAGCTTTTTGCTATTAGTATAGATATGTCTGTGCTTTACAACATGTGAATGGAAACGGTTGCCTGGGTTTTCTAAATGGACACAGATCTTATACATATAAATGTGGACACATGGAAATTCTCAGGCAAAAAGTTTCTTCAGTGTTAAGTTGTTGCTTTTATCTCTCATCTTCTATCTTCGTATATTCTTTATTCTGCAGGCCTTCCACGAAACTTGAAGATTATTCTTTACAATTTTTTCTTCACTCGTGCTAAAAATAGAACTTTCTGCAATAAACTACCCACATATTTGGCTGAATAGCCATTTAATGTGGGTATTTTATTGCAATATTTCATTGTAAATTGCATTACAGTTATATTGTGGACCTCCCACATACTAAGGTACCTATACGTACAAACCGTTTTGAACACTTTCATTGTGCGTACAGCCAAGGAGTTGAATTCCTTGTCGGAGTCTGTTTCGTTATGGCTACAATCCGAGATTCTTTAAGTCAAGAGTGAATAGGTTACTTCTATCTAGGTAAGTGCGCTCCATCGTCGACCGCATCGTCGCTTTCCATTAGGTGAGATAGCGGTCAAGCGTGAACATCCAAAAAAAAAAAATATATTTCTCTGTTTCAAATTACATAGATAGATACTGACATTGTTTGCATTACAAAACTACGTAAACAACATTTTGTTATGTTTAATGTTATTGTAGAATTTAATTATATGTAAACAAAATTTGTAAATTAGGCATGTCGCTTAACACAGTGGCATTTTGTGTCCAAAATAGCATGTTATGGCAACATTATAGTTATATTTAAAATAACAATGCTGGCAAATTCAGAATGCTGAAAATTATTATATACAAATATTGTTGCTAAAAGCTGATATTCGATTTTATGCATGTAAGCAATTTAAGTTTTTGTCTAGTTATAATAAATCGTATTATTATTTAGTAAATGGACACAGAAGAGGGAGGCCTTTGTTTCGAAGTAAAAGGAATCACTGCAGGTTATAATCCTGGGCACACAAGTTGAACTATCTTGTTGGTTGACCTTGAATGCGCAGTAATCGAATTTCAGGTCTTAAACGATATACGACGTATTAATATAGCAACGGGTTTTTTTTTTGGTAGGTAAAATAAAAATCATCCAATGACGTATCCTACCCTTGGGCGAAGTGGGAAACAGTGTCAGACGCTTACTGACTAAACAACCTACCTCATTCCTACGTTGCCATATATACCAGGGCCAGAGCCTTCCTTTCAGACGAGAATCCTTGGGCCCAGTTGGCTTCGAACCTTCTTCAGGTTCTCTTTCATACGGGGACGTGTTATTCGATATCATATTGTTTGAAGTGTTATTCGAGATGGTATGGTTTCGTTGTCAAGATTTTCGTTATAACGTGCATTCGTTGTTACGTTTTTCGGATTAGTAAACTTTTAGGAAAATATTATTCGAGGTTACCTACACTTTTCGGCATCATGTAACCCACGCGTTTCTTTGAAAATAATATTTATTTTTCAGGTAAGAAAAAACCTTCAAATAGGTAAACTCTTGGGCGGAGCATTAGATAGTATCAGACTCTTACTGATTAAACGACCCACCCTGTTCCTTCTTAGCTTTCATACCTGGATCGGATCTTCCTTTCAGAAACTGGTCCAAGACACCAATATGCTTCGGCCCTGCAGCTGGGCCTGTACGTTTGCCAATGCCGATAACTCTATGCGGCGCGAAGGCATAGAACGCGGCGTCGATAACTTGGGCTTGGTTCGTCCCTTAAGCCATTACCAGACGACCGGACGGCGAGCTATCCTTTGTTCAGCCGTCCGCAAACCCGCGCCTACGGTGGCCGGAAATCGGGATGGGTAACCTGGTGCGTTAAAATAATAGTTACTTACATTGATTTTTTTGTTCGTAGTCGGCACAAAAATAATATAATTTTATTTAGAAAAAAAAAACATGACAAAAAAAAAATATTCCGAAAATAATTGATTTAAAAAACAATGAAAAAAGATTTCCTCTAAATGGATAATAAAATATTAATATTGAAATTTCAGTTTTTAGGTTTTACGCCGGCCGCCATGTTAGTGCGTCGCGCATGCGCTGACTGAACTTCGCGCTCGCGAGCCGGCGTCCAGCGCGTGCCCGCCGCCATTACGCTTTAAAATTTTCTCCCGCGTAAAAAGTTAGTTTGTAAGTGCAAAAAGTTTGTTTAGAAGTGTTACGAGTTATGATACGAGTGTCTTATCGTAATATAGTGTCGTTTTGTGGAAAACATGTGTGAATTCGGTGCATTGTGATTAAGTGTAAAAGTTGTGTGCACAAATATAATCAAAATGAAAATACATCCCGTCACTGCGACGTCAGGTCAGTTTTATTTCATTATGTAGCGATATTAGAAGGTAGGAAAACTTATAAGGATTCTGGGAAGGTATAATTTTTACTATGTTAACATTTACCTATATAACAATGAAATCTTAATTTTTTCTGAAGGTCTACGAAATTTCACGTTTTGTTCCTACCTACGTGAAATTTCTTAAAAGATCGCCTGCCAAAATCATATTCGCAAAGCGCGCGAACAATCGCAGGGAGGGCTAAGTAGATTGAATTAGGTAGGTATCAGTAAAGTGTTCGATCATACCTATTCATAGTTAATTTCATAAATTAGGGGTCCCATATTAGGAGCCAATGCTTTTTTCACTCGTAGTATTTGTGGATTTAGCCAGTATCTACTTAATATAATGTTAACACGCTCAGGTTTTGCGAGACAGATTTAGGGTTTAGGTAATTGCCAAGGTCGAGCGTGACTGACGCGTATGAGAATTAAATTGGAAAAAAATAATTAATTTTAAAATTTTGAAAGCTCGAACTTATTACGACGGACCAAATCCGTCATAACAAGTCAAATGTGTGATACTGATAACACTATAATACCTACGTTTAAATTCTAGTTCAGAAAACTTATTATTTTGGCACCCATCGTGGTACAAAAGTTGGACGCCAAAATAGCATCGTATTTAATGACAATGAGTTTGATATCAGTGGCGTAGCTAGTCCCACACGGGCCCCGTATCAAAAGTCCTTCGGGGGCCCCGTATAAAAAATAATCGTATTTTTATTACACCTGCCCTATGAGACGGTTGTGGAAAACATGTTGCGAATTTTTGCCTAGGTTGGGGCCCCTCTACCGCGGGGGCCCAGTATAATTGATACGGCAGATACGGCGGTAGCTACGCCTCTGTTTGATATAAACATTGGCAGTGACATGACTTCGCTTGTATGGACTCGATGTATCCTTTAATACATCTTATGCATCTTCGATATAAATTGGCTTAAATCTTGGAGGGGAATGTAGCGTTTACGAATTTAAGTTTTGTTTATTTTTTTTTGCAATTCATATATTTCTGTTAATTTTGTAAATAATTTACGGACCAAACTTTAGCGTAATTACGAGAATAGTGGTGGTCGTGTAGTAAAGGCGAGTTGTAAGTCGCGGGTTCAAACCCAGCCAGGCGAATTACTTTGTGTAATTTATTTCATCACCGCTGCTCTCAAAACGGTTAAGGAAAACATCGTGAGGAAACCGGTATGTCCTAGAATAAAAAATTCGAAGATATGTGACATCCACCAATCCGCATTGGCCCGCGTGGTGGATTATGGCCCATTCCCTCTCCTAGATAGGCCTGTATCCCAGCAATGGGAACAATAAAAAGGCTGATGATGATGAATTATGTTCAGAACTTTTCAACAGGTACCCACAACTATTAGAATAAGAAAAAGTAATTAAGTAAAAAAAAATATGTTTAATATAATCTACAACAATAACATTCTTAAAACTTATTTCTAGCTGCTACAATAAGTTGGTATCCATTTTTGGGTCTGAGTATAAACGCTCTGGGCGACAAGTGCGGGGACGCTCTCTCGGCTCTTGTCTTGTAGCTCCGGAGGAACTTCACCAGGAACACCTTGGCTGCTAGTACTGCGAACCGGGATCCTGGGTCGACAAGATATCAATCAGTTCAGTTTGTGTTCTAAACCTTACCATGACATGTTAATTAATGTGTGAGCTATCTAACTCTTCTTTATCATGGGACAACCCGACGCACGGCGAGTATCCATCCTCACGTTGTTAAAACCTCTACGATTCAGACTAAGCGTTTCGTTTCATCTTACATTTCGCGCAAATCAATGGACTGAAACAAATTGCCTGCTACAGTCTTCCTGTTCGATTATCATTTGGGTGTCTTTAAAACTAGAGTGAATAGGCTTTTAATAAACTAGTGCGCCTCACCATCAACGATTGCATCACTGCTTAACATCAGGTAGGATCGCAGTCATGCATTAGTTTATAGCAAAAAAAAGAAAAACAATACACTTTATATAGGGTCACTGGTAATTAGTGACCGACACTTAAACACACGTGATTGTAGTCATGATAACAAACTACTTCTACAATGGCACCATACCTGAAATCGCGAAAAAAATCTGCCAGTTCAGTACATTTTGAACAGTTAGGCGAAAGTAAATAGTGCCCTCTCTTAGAGAGGAGGCCTGTGTCCCTGCAGTGGGAACATTAAAAAGGCTGATGATGATGATGATGAAATAGTACTGACCAAGTAGATTTGTTTTGCGATTGCAGGTTTGGTCCCCATAGTAAAAGTTGTTTGTTATCATAACTACATTCACGTGTTACCTTTCGATCTTGTAATTACAGATACAATTAAAGAACAATAGGTGTGCAAACGCCGGCGTTCGCCTGGGGGCTTAATGAATGAACTATCGGTCACTACCACCAGTCACACAATACAGCTCTATCCCTTTAACAGTGTAGGTCGTCAATTGGGAAGCGTTAAGTACTTGTGGTAAACTTCTAATATTTTTTTGGAGGTTTTCATTCATTGATAAATTAAAATAGTTGCAATATTCCCTTTTGATCCCTTGCGGCTTGGCGCCAAAGCAAACCTTTAAAGTTTTCATTTCGAGTGCAAGCAAAAATGAACTTAGCGGTAGTCAGGCGGAAGTGTCTTTGATGGTACATGAAAAGCAGCATTCCTTACCAATGCAATGGCGGGGTCCATTTCCGAAAGGCATGTACGTGTAGGGCACTATGTCGGCCTTCCTCTCCTTTGAGAACCGCTCCGGTTTACATTCATTTGGCTCCGGCCAGTACTTCTCGTCGCGGTGGATCGAATATATTGGTAACCAGACGTGGATACCTGCAGGGGCCTGTGGGGAAATAAAAAAATAAGTTTTTCTTGCTTCTATGGCTACTATCCAACTCCATCATTAGCCCTCCTAATCTCTAAGAAAGCAGCCTTGAACGCAGCATTGGCCCAGCGACGAAATCCAAATAGGCACTTTGAAATCGCATACAAATTCAATGTAAGCACCTATTTAGATTTCGTCTCAGTTATTCATTAAGGGAAGCAGACTCAATCAGTTCCCATATTAATGAATAGTCATTCAAGTTACATACTTAAGTATAACGAGTGTTAGTTCAATTGGTTAGGGGGAGGGGGTTATTAACACTCTTGCAGTGCTCGGAAGTTAATTACATACAAAATTATTTTTAGTAATATGCGAAACCTACATATAGTTTGTTCAGAATTAATAACTGAATAATGAAACTCGATTATAATATTCTGCCGTACAGATACTAAAACGCAGTAAAAGTATTGTAAAATACGCTTTTTTACTGCGTTTTAGTGTCTGCACGGCAGTATTTTTTATATCGTTGTTTATTGTTTCCCAACAATATTAAAATAAAAAACACAAGTTGGACATGCCACTAAGCAAAACACAGGTTACCAACCTAGAAACTTTCCATTTTCATGGGCTAATGCTTGGCAATATTGAGCGCAGCACGAATTTCGACAGTACAGATAAATATTTTAATCGATAATGATAAATTAATAAATATTAATAATCTGCTAGCAAACATCAATACAATGTTGTTAGACAAATTAATCTAGAACCTAAAAAAGCACTCAAAAAACCCAAAATCTTCGAATTCAACTCATCGTGACGTCGAAAAATGTAAACAGAATTCACTAAAGGTTCCCTATTATGTCGTAAACGGTCTATTAACACAGAATAAAGGAATGCCCCAGAGCAATGGTGCTATTACGATGCTAAATTACCCATTACCGTGCGCCAATGAAGTTATTACTGGCAAAAATATCACTGGTACGTAAACTAAGTCATTTAGAGATAGGCACCCAAATTAAGTGCTGAAGATTTGGAGCTGATAGCGGAAAATGGTCGTTGGTTTATTGTCGTTGTCGATAATTATGCGTGATTGTAAGTATTATTATTTTTTGGGGATCTATTTTGTTTAAAAGTTTATTTAAATAGCTTTCGCAATGGTTCCCATTTTTTGTGGTTTATGAGTTTGGTCTTTTCTTTTCAAACGACTTCCAAAAAAGGAGGAGGTTCTCAAGTCTCTGAATGTTCTTTTTTGCAACTTGCACAGCGATATCTTTGCCAAAGGTTAACCGAGTTCAGTAGTTCTTTGTATTGAAGAGGTATTTGAATTTGGTGATGATGAGATGAAAAGTTCAAAGAACTACTTACTCCTTCCATAAGTGATGGCGAATATTCCGGGATCGCTTTAGGCATGGTTGTCTGATATTGATGGTTCTTTTTGTGTTTAGAAGGGTGATTCTACCTAGTCCACTATGCCAAAATGTCAAACCGACCAGATTATGTTTCCTTCATTTGCGCGCCTTACTCCTTTGTTAGTGGATAACAGGTGTTCAATATAATTATAAGACCCTTTTTCTACTTAGGTGAGAATTCTCCAAATAATTTCCCTAGCTTCGGGTGGAGTGAGACTGAGAAGCGGCTCTCAGACTAACTATAATCCGTTAGTGTTCCTTCTACTTTTGATTTCCACAGCCACGGCACCTCTTTCAAATAATCCTGCTCTTAAAATAACTCAAGGTTTATGGCTACTAAAGTTAAATTTAAACTTACGATGAGTCTGTCTTTACTGCCAGGGTGCGTTGGCCCGAAGTCGTATGTGGCTACTGACCGTCTGTCCGCTGAGCCCACGAGAGGCCAAAGCCTTAAAACCTCTGAAACAAAACAAAAGGCAAGAGAGAGGTAGGAGCTCTGTTCCTCGTCAGTGTACAATGGTTGGTCGACTAACTTACTCTCTAAAGACATAAAAAATCCACTCACCACTAACACACATGTCCAAATACTCCAACCCTTGAACAGCTTCATACAAGTCTTCAATATCCTCATCAGGAGGCAGTTCGTCCAGTTCCTCATGCAGCTTCTCCTGTACTCTGGGGTTGATGGCCATCTCGTATAGGAAGTAGTAGATGAGGTTGGCGGTAGTATCGTATCCGGCGACGTAGAAAAGCACTGCTTGGGCCACTAGATCGTCATCTGTGAAACCTGTGGACATAATATTTTTTATTGATAGAAGCTAGCGCTTGACTGTGATCCCTCCTGATAGTAAGCAGTGATGTAATCGTTGATGGTGGGGTGCACTTTATTAAGAGCCTATTCACGCCTATTCATAGCCTTGTAGACAACTAAATTATGATCGGATGGGAAGACCGCAGTAGGCAAAGTGTTCCAGTCCATTGATGTTTGCGGTATAGACGACGATAAGTTACGCTTAGTCCGGACCATAGAAGTTTCAACAACATAAAGGTACAGCAACAAAAATCTTATTCTTTACTTTAAATACTAATTGTACTCCGAATATTAAACACCTTTTTACAACTATTAAGGGACTTGGGACAATGGAGAGCAGTGGTAGCCTAGAGGTAATGGTGACCAGTTTTGACTTAGTTATACGACCCAATATCAAGCCCAGCCAGGCGCTTGCTTTCTGTAATTAATTTAATCAACACAGTTCTCATAACAGTGACGGAAAACATAGTGAGGAAACCGGCATGTCCTAGACCAAAAATTCTTAGACATGTGACATCCACCTCGAAGGAATCCCAGAAGTGGGAACATTATAAGGTTGATTATGCTATGCTATGCTAAGAAGATTGAGGAAATCCGGACATCTAGTTTGAAAAAAAATAAAGAATGAAATGAGTTATCGATCACCAATTTCCTCGTTCTTTCTTCTCCAAGAAAAGAAGTTATAAATCAGTCGAAAAATTTCGACTTGGCAAAAGTTTCGTATAAGTTATGCTCAAAGGTTCACGAGAACCGACACAAATAAATTACCATGCAGTACGGCGTAATCTTGATCCGCAGAACAAATATGTTGCGGTTGTAAGGAATGGCGTAATCCTGGCACAATTGAGACGTCACGCTCAGCACACGTCATAATTAAATTTGGTGCGCGTCTCGTCAATCACAGTCAGTGGTTGTGTTGTGGCCGTGTGGAGCGTTCGCGGTAGCTCAAGTTGGTAGGGCCGTTACAACTTTATGATGAACGTAGACTATAGGTACGTTCAGATTATCTTCGTATACCTCAAAAAATACAAACTTTTTCTCTCTTCTCTTTAACAGAACACATCATTCGTGTACAAAAGGCGAGCTTGACTCTATAATGAGTTATCTCCTAGCAAATCTGTATAATAAATAAAAATCTCATGTCACAGTGTTCGTTATTAAAGTCCTCTGAAGCCGATTCAGAGGACTTCGACACTTTATTTATTTTTTGTATGAGAATAGATCGAGGGCTGATTTTTACCCTCCTACGGGGGTTACGCTGATATTATATTCCTTATAACATCAGCTATTTACTAATGAATCTATATAATCCCGTTAAAACTGAAGCAAACTTACTGAAATACAAAAATTGCATAGTTTGTAGCTATCAGGATTATTTCAACCCGGGTCTTAAGTCAAGAGTGAATAGGTTACTTCTTGGCAAGCGTGCTCCATCGTCGGCCTCATCATTGCTTTATCAGGTGAAATAATAGTGGTCAACCACAAGCCGAACCGATTATTTCCTTTTTCTATCTAAGCCATACTCAGAAATTATGTGTGATTAGCTTTCTTCCAGCGGCTTCACCCGCCTGAAAATAGGTTTTCGCACAAACTATGGACATGCGTTTCATCCCTTTACGGAGTGAATTTTGGAAAATCCTTTCTTAGTGTTCGCCTACGTCATCATTACATAGTATAAAACAAAGTTGCTTTCCGCTATGTATGCTTAGACCTTTAAAAGTACGCAACGGATTTTAATGCGGTTTTTTAATGGATAGAGTGATTCAAGAGGAAGGTTTTTATGTATAATATATTCAATTTCAGTACCCGTGCGAAGCTGGGGCGGGTCGCTAGTAAATAATAAAACAAAAAGAAAACACTTGAGCTACTGTTCAGTTTACTCAACAGTATAACGTGAAGAGTATACAAATTAAAGTTAATCTTACTCTCAGATATCTTTACGTCTTCGTTGTTGTTCGCGTCCGCATCGCTGTCCGCCCTGGGTTTGCCTGTATATGACATAATAATACATTATTCATTTCTAGTAAAACATGCGTAATGGCCCGCTCCTACAGTGTATCTATTTATCTAGAGAGGAAGCCTGTGTCCCACCAATGGGAACATAAAAAAGGCTGATGATGATGATGAGTAATGGCGGTTACAGATTAGTGTTTTGAAGTAAAACTAAACAGGCGTGAACATGATTGTGGACGGTTTTTCACGGTATGATTTATGCAGTTTATTCAAGGCGTGAGTTCACACCAATAATGTGTAGTCGCCATTACCCGTAGTAAAAGATTGGGCCCACAGAGTTGTCACATGTTGTAATGTACTGAAATTGGGCCCAAGGTCGTGAAATTGTCAAAGAGTTTTCCAAGAAAACTAAATTCCGTAAGTTACTCGTAAATGTTAAAGTTTCTCTTCAGCCAGCTTAAGGCTTTCGTGAATATACGCGGAAAAAGTTTTTTACTGAGGTTTCAAAAAAAAAAAAAAAATCAATTCTGTGTTATTTGGGGTAACATACAATAATAACTAGAAACTTATATCGATAACATAATTAAACATTTTCAATTCATTCTCATTATCATCGTGTTAATATTTTTTTTAATTTTCTTGTTTATCTTGGACAAATATAGCGTTTCATCCCTCCTCTTCGCATGACACCAAGACATTCCCTTAGGTACAACTTTTCAGCCACTTTCAAACTTGCACTAATATACTTATTTCTCACTTTATCCTTTTTTCTCACACCACACATCCATCGCAACATTCTGATGTATGGCTACGTGCAGTCTTTTTCATTAAACTTTTTTACAGGGTCTAATAGCCAATAAATTCTTCAAGTAACTGCTAAGGAGATTCTAATACTGAAAAGGTACTTACCCTGGGCAGCATCCACTAGGATCTGAATGAAGTCAGGTCTAGGTTTCACCAGATTCTCACGACGAGCTTTTAATGCTGATTTGAAGAGCTGAGAGAATTGTTCTGCGTCTTGTGTTGGAATAATCTTTACTTTTAAGAGCTGTGAAATTGAGAAATATTTGATAATTTTTGTGATTTGAAGTTTAATGTTCACAATCACATAATAATAATTATGTTGTAGTTGTACAATGTGTTCCAAATGAGGACAGGATCGATTGCCATGTTATGACATCACGTCATATTGTTAACTCGAAGAATTATTAGAGTGAGCAAAACAAGAAACTTTTAAAATTTGATGTATTTACAAGCTGTGAACGAAAAGAGTTTAATCAGACTCCAGTTCTTCAATTTTATTTATCTCTGAGTTCTTAACTAATGCCAAAATTTCTTCGATTTGACAGTATTACGTGACGTCATAACATGGCAATCGATCCGATTCTTAATCGGAACGTATTTTAGGTGTGGATTGTGTGATTTTTTTCTGGTAGTGAAAATAATTTAAGGCATTTTTGCAAACGTTTGAAACTGGAGATGTGAGTATAGTAGTGAACAAGATGTGAAGATCTAAATAACCGAAGTATGCTTAGCAACCAACCTGATATATGTAATACTAGCTTTTGCCCGCGGCTTCGCCCGCGTACATAAAATATAGCCTATGTCACTCAGGAGTAAAGCAGCTTTCTATTGTTGCCAAAATTTTTGCAATCGGACCAGTAGTTCCAGAGATTACCCCCTACAAACAAAAAAACATAAAAACAAACTTTACCTCTTTATTATATTGGTGTAGATAATATGGTAAGGGCAAGCATCAGCATTTTTCTACTCTAGTGCGAAAAATAGTATCTAAATTGCGTGTGGTATTCAATAAAGTTTATTGAAAATGTATTTTTCAACGAAGTTAGAGTTTATCAAAGTAGGTAGTCAAGTTTATTGGACTTTTTGGTCTGAATTCCTGAGTAGAGAGTCCTGAGTTCCTGAGTTTCCAACATACCTTCATTATACTCTTCATATTCTCATAGCCGAAGAACTTCATGACTTGAGTGGTGTCCTGTACAACTGCCTTCTTACCGAGCCGGAAGATGCAGTTGTCGGGCTCCTTCAGGGAGTCCACTGCGAAGCCGAACGCGCACGATGCGATCACGTCGTTCACATATGACATGGTTATCTGTAGTGACGAATAAAATTTGGTGAAAATTGTATCATCATCATCATCATATCAGCCGAAAGTCGTCCACTGTTGGACATAGACCTCCTCCAAGCGCCGCTACAACGACTTGTCCTGTAAGTCTTGCATTCATCGGATTCCAGCCACCCTGAATAAGTATCGGTCCACCTTGTGGGAGGCTTTCCAAATTTTCGACCCCAACGGCCATCTGTTCTGCGAGTAATGTGCTCTGCCCATTGCCACTTAAGTTTGGCGAGTCTTTGGGCTATGTCGACAACCTTAGTTTTTCTGCGGATATCTTCATTTCCGATATGATCACGCAAGTCCTTTCCATTGCCGCTTGGGTGACTTTAAGTCTTCTAATGAGGCCCATTGTGAGCGACCACGTTTCAGAGTCATACGTCATCGCAACTTTTATTGGACTCGGTTTATATCCTGATATAAACCGAGTCCAATAAAAGTTGGCATATTTTTAATTAATTAATTATTGTTACTGGGCTTTTAGTGACTGCGTCAAGACATACTTCACCATTTTAATCATAAAAAGGATGTACTCTATGGCCGTCGGTTCTTGGCGCGTCTGAAGTGAGGCTCTTCGAATTTTACCGCTTGAAAACTTGTACAAAAACAAAGCTTCTAAGAAAATAAATGCCAATAACAGTTTCTAACAGCAATAAATTAAATTCAATAATATTTATTGGGTGCTATTTAAACAGGCTTCTTTTTAATATCATAATTCGCCCCCAAAAATGTAGGTTACCTTCTAAATTACTAAGTCAGCCACAATTAACGAGCATCTAAATAATACTATCATAACCACTACTATTCTTCTATGTAAACCACTCTAAATACAACTCAGCACGATAGTTATTTTTTAGCATCTAAATTTGTAACATGCATTGTAACAATAAACTTCTAAAATACTGTTAAATGACATCAAAAAATATATTTATTAGCTTCTAATTTTTTAACTCAGTACGTTTAAAATGTAACTCATCCCATATTAATTGATCGTCAAAAGTTTGCTAAAAATGACATCAAATATATACTATTGGCCACTAATATTACCAGAAGGTATTAAGGAGAGACAAAATAATTTACTTTATTTTTGAAAAATATTTTTTTTTTATTCAATTATCGTCATTTTACGTATAGTAAATAATAGAAACGTAAAAAGAATAAATTAGGCACCTTCCTAGACGAAAAAGAAAATAAAACCATTATTGGTTAATTAATGCAGCTCGCGCTTCAGTTGGCTATCCACGCTTTCTTCTTAATCCCAGTGGTTGTGACTTTGCCTCTAATGGTTTTTTTTTATGGTATGTAAAAATGATCCAATGACGAATCCCGCTCTTGGACGGAGCGGGAAACAGTGTCAGAATCTTACTGACTAAACAACCTACCCCGTTCCTCCCTTGCCTTATTCCCAGAGCCCCGGTAACACTTTCGCACCAATCCTCGGCTCCAGGAGGCTTCGACCCTGAAGGGTCCCTTGAGTTTGCTGACAACTCCTTGAAGCACGCGGGAACAGTGCGCGCCGTTGACGACTTGGACTAGGCCTGGATAGTTACCAGATGACCGGACGGCGAGCTACCCATTGCTCATCGTCCGCGAGCCAGTATCTACGGTGGCCGGATATCGGCGGGATCGCAGCGGCGTCGGCTACGGCGAGGGCGCTGTTGCCTTTGCCTTATGCGTTCGGCCTCCTCCTTTACGAGCATTACTGCTTCGCAGAAGGAGGCGTCCGCCTGCCATTTCTCTTGGCTGCGGACCATGGCCTGAACCAAGGCCCGGCGCGAGAGGTCGTCGCCGCCGATTACCTCTGTAGCTGTACTTGCCATAAAAGTCTGGACAATCACAGCAACCAGTAAACCACTCGGTCTAATTGTTCGGTAGTATTACGCTCCAAGCTGAAAAATACACTTTTTTGTATTCTTCAAAACTCCTGAATTTCTTGTCAGCTTGATTAAAATTGAATGAGTTGTTGCCTGGAATTAAATACTTGGTGCTGGCTGATTGGGGGCTGAGTCACCCGCGTCCGTAGGAGAATACCCACAGATAGGCCCTACACGTGGTCCCCGGGTGGTGCTAATCAGGTGACACAAACTGGTGGTAGGTTTCGACCGATGGCTTGTGACCACCCACTGGGAAAAGACGTACCGCCAAGCGGCCTAGCCGTGTTCCGGTACGATGCCCTGTGTAGCCAATTCTGAGGGGATGGGTCGAAGTGGCGGTTCCAATGCATGCAGACCAGCCGGCCTCGCGCTGGTATTGACGTATCGGGAGACTAGTCGAGGAGGGTAGCGGGATCCGAGGCACGGTGCACCGCTGGCCGACCGCAGTTAGTAGGGGGCCCAAGTAATGTGCTAGCCACACGTGAAAGGCTGCCCCGCCAACTGACGAAAAATCCCGGAATGCACCATCGTGCTGGTTGGCGACCAGATGAGAGGGCCCGATGGTCATTTCCGGGGGGGCTCGGGCGTCCCCGCAGTCTCCAGACTAGTACCCCAATGATGCTGTCCCACCGGTGCGTGACCGAAGGTTGGCAGCATAGGACTCCATCTCACTTCCTTCTCCTCATACCTTCTTCACTCTAAATATGCCAAGGTCCAAGAAAAAGAGAAACGGTATACAGCGGCTGCACTCCCTCTCACTTAAAGTGCACCTCAGCAATATTCGAGGTCTGCACTCAAATCTCTCAGCAGTCCATCACCACCTTGAGACGGAAAAACCATCCCTCTTTTTTCTTTCGGAGACGCAGATTAGAAGTCCATCAGATGTGTCGTACCTGTCTTACCCAGGGTTTATCCTGGAGCACAATTTTAAACCACACGCTGGCGTGTGCTTGTACGCTCGGGACGACATCTGCTATCTGCGTCTCCGCAACCTTGAGGATCCCAAGTTCTCAACGCTTTGGGCTCTGGTGGACACAGGCATCGATAAAATTATCTATGCTTGTGTCTACCGCTCGCACAGTGGAGATCAGGAGGTGACCAGGCTCACACAGTACCTCAGTGAGGCGGCGGATGCGGCTCAGCAGAGGTACCCTTCCGCTCAATTGGTGCTACTGGGGGACTTTAATGCCCACCATCAGGAGTGGCTCTTCCCATACCAGTGTACAGACCATGCTGGTCGAGAGATGCGAAAGCTTGCGCTGGCATTAAATCTCACTCAGCTGGTCCAGGGAGCTACAAGGGTGCCGGATGTTGATTCGCACACGGCCAATTGCTTGGACCTTCTGCTGACAACAGATCCAGACCGCTACTCAGTGTCGATATCATCACCGTTAGGTAGTTCCGACCACTGTCTGGTGAAATCTGTATCAGTCTATTCTCCGCCTGATCTCTGCCCTAGAGGCACCAGACGGATTTGGCGATACAGGTTAGCAGATTGGGATGGCATGCGATCTTTCTTCGCATGTTATCCTTGGCAGCCTACTTGCTTTTCTTCGGATGATCCGTCGTCATGCGCAGATGCTGTGGCGGATGTGCTGCGGCGGGGGATGGAGTACTACATTCCATTCTCCGACGTGACAATGTCTAGCCAAGCTCGTCCATGGTTTGGTGCCGAGTGTGATCGCACTAATGCGCTTAAACACGAAGCATACCGGGCCTGGGCCGACGCTCGCATGCACAAGGCGAGTGACGTAAGTCAGAAGAAGAGAGCCTTCAACAGTGCTGCCAAGTCTTGCAAGAAGGCAATGCGGAGGTCTCGATTTGACCACATCAGCCGCATCGGGAACAAACTCGCTTCATACCCCGCTGGTAGCAAAGCGTTTTGGTCCCTGGCTAAGTCGGTTGAATCGAACTTCTGCCGCCCCTCACTACCGCCATTGCTGAGGCCCGACGGTTCGCTGGCCCACACCGCTGAGGAGAAAGCAAATCTGTTTGCCTCCCTCTTCGCGGAATCTTCGCGTCTAGATCCTGGTGACGCGCGGCCCCCTGCATATCCTGATGGATGTGGGACGAGTATGTCAGATATTCGCATCCATCAGAAGGACATCCGTAGGGTGCTACGTAACCTAGATGTGAACAAGGCTAGCGGTCCTGACGGGATACCGGCAATTGTGCTGAAAACGTGTGCGCCAGAATTGACTCCAATCCTGACACGCCTGTTTAGGCTTTCATTTGAGGCTGGAAAAGTGCCGAATGCATGGAAGCAAGCTAACGTACAGCCCGTGCCCAAAAAGGGTAGTCGGGCTGACCCAGCTAACTACAGGCCCATTTCAGTAACGTCCATTCTCTGTAAGACAATGGAACGTGTACTGAATACTAAACTCCTGGCATACCTAGAAGCTAATGACATCTTGAGTGACCGACAATACGGGTTTCGCCGAAATCGGTCAACAGGTGATCTTCTAGCGTATGCCATCCACATCTGGAGCGAGGCCATCGAGAAACACGGGGAAGCGCTTGCCGTCTCCCTTGACATCTCGAAGGCTTTCGATAGGGTCTGGCACGAAAGCCTTATTAGTAAGCTTCCTTCATTCGGTTTACCTACTGGATTGTGTGTTTGGATTGCAGACTTTCTGAGGGACCGGTCCATCCGTGTGGTCATCGATGGTTGCTCGTCGAGCCAAATGACCATCAATGCCGGGGTCCCTCAGGGGTCAGTGCTCTCGGCAACATTGTTCTTGTTGCACATAAACGACCTGCTTAAGCCCGGTACCTTTGGGTATGCAGACGACAGCACTGTTGCTGAGAGTTACACATCCGGCGCACGAGCTAGTGGGTCACAGGTCCAGTCTCTTCGTGAGGCTATGGTTGGGCGCTTGAACTTGTCCTTGGAGGCTGTCTCTGAATGGGGCGATGCCAACATGGTCAGGTTCAATGCTGCTAAAACTCAGGCGTGTCTATTTTCCGCTAAAAGGAGTCAATTTAGCCCTGCTCTAACTTTCCGGGGTGTATCCGTGCCGATAACTGACCATCTTGATCTTCTTGGTATAACGCTGACATCTACTCTCAATTTTGGGCCATACATCGAAGCAAAGGCTCAACTGGCTGCAAAAAAGTTGGGAATCCTCGCAAAGGTTAGACAGTACTTCACGCCGGAACAGCTGCTTAAACTTTATCAGGCGCAAGTTCGATCGGTTATGGAGTACTGCTCTCATCTTTGGGACGGATCTGCCCGATACCAACTTGATGCGCTTGAGTCTATTGAGAGGCGAGCCAAGAGGATCATTGGCGATGATGCACTTGTCGAGTCGAGACTTCAAAGTCTTGAGCATCGACGCCGAGTTGCTAGCCTGTCGGTTTTCTACCGGTTGCATTTCGGGGAGTGTGCGTCGGAATTACATAATTTAATTCCGCCTAGCCCGTTCCATCATCGGACCACCAGACGTACGGCATTGCGCCACCGGTACATGGTGGATATCCCACATATACGTACAAAACGTTTTGGGAACACATTCATTATGCGTACAGCCAAGGAGTGGAATTCCTTGCCGGAGTCGGTGTTTCCTGATAGCTACAATCCGGGTATCTTTAAGTCAAGAGTGAATAGGTTACTTCTAGGTAAGCGCGTTCCATCGTCGACTGCATCGTCGCTTTCCATCAGGTGAGATAGTGGTCAAGCGCGAACCTATAATCAATAAAAAAAAAAAAAAAAATGTTGAATGTAAAACTCTAATTTTGGTATCAGTTTTAGCGATAAAAGAATATGATGTATTATATTACATGCTAAGTTATAATAAATGATGCTTTCTGTCGAAGCTTGAATTATATTTTTTTGAGGACAGTGTTTTGAAGATATAAAACGTAAAATAGTGACGAGATGTAAAATCCGTGGCCGAGTTAGTAAATTAGGTGGCAATGTATAAATGAGAAGAACAAGTCACAATAATTGATGATCTTTACTTGACGCTTTCTATAGCATATTTTGTTGGCGGTGTAAAAAAGTCGAATTAGTTTATTAGAGGCTATGTTATTTTCCCGTTGCTTAGTTATAAAATTAGAAGTTTAATCCCGTGTCCAATAAATAATTTTGTGGCTAGACTTATAATTTCCCATATTTATTGTGTTAGCATCCCGCAGTTTAACTGTTGTAGTGATTGATGTATTTTTTTTTCTCATACATTTTTATTTTTTTTATTGTATATAATATTTCTTTACAATTCACGTTGTAAAGTAAAAACACTGTAGACTTAGCAAATCCTATTACGATTCACTTTTTATTTTTTATTATTATGATTATTTTTATTGTGCTTTTAAGTACAATATTGACTGGTGTACACTGTTCTTACATAATGCTTTTTTTTTTAAAGAGTAACCATGGAGTTTCTTGCCGGTTCTTCTCCATAGGAAACGACCAATTTGGAACCGTGCTTCTGACGTTTTATAAGTGCCCATGTAGGCCTATATGAAATAAAAACATTTTGATTGATTTGATTGATTGATTGAAACAACTGTAAATTGCATTTATTTGTATGAGCTGTTTATATTTTTTAAAGTCATCAAACACTAAATTTCGCAGAGCTTAACTTCAGACGCGCCACGATTCGACGGCCGTACTGTACACTTTCAATCACATATCCTTTTTCTTTCGGACCTCACAATAACTCACAGTGTTTATATCCATGACCGTCTCGCCAGAGATTTTCCCGCGCAGATAGGAGAGCACTGCGCATGCGCTCTCCGCCATGAGCGGCGCCATGCTGCGACAGCGCGCGCCGGAAAACGCGGGAGATAGTGACACTCGCATCGACCGCCATCTTGATCCTGTAGGATGGGGAAAGTAAGTTACAGTGTTAATGACAACGATTTTTTAATAAACAGATATGGTTTACACTAACAAAACTACCGAAAAATGAGCGTAGCAACGGCAGAAAACACACAGGCTTTTTGATCGCTGTACATTTTACTACAAATAAAAATTATAGAAAAGGGATAGCGTAATAAATCCAAGAAGAAAAAAAATAAACAGCTATTGTTATTAATTAAGCGTGAATGTAAACAAATATTAAGTATTGGGGCCAATTACCTAAAACGGTCCTCATTAGGACCTTTTCGAGCCTACACTTTTGCTCGCTCAGAACATATCTGTTCAATATAGTTAATAATTTGAAATTCGTTTATATACCACGTATATTGAAGGATTGGACAGCAATTTGCCTGCAGTGATCTTCCCGTCTGATTATAATTTAGGTACTTGTTCAAGGTAATAGTGAATAGGATCTTAACAAACTAGAGCGATTCATCATTGATGATTGCATTACTGCTTACGGTCAAAAAAATATTAAACAAAAAATACAGAAAAATCTGTTTATATATTAAAAGCAAAATAGGGTGTAGAACCGTAGATGTCCGGTATAACTAAAAAAAAAACGGGGGTTGGAAATTTGTATGGAGAAATCGACTTTCGAAGCCGCTGGCAGAATCTAGTGAGTAGGTAGATAGGTAAAGCTTGCTAATACCAACAGAATGATGTTGTTTAATTCAAAGTGTGTTCATTTTGGTGGCCGATAAATTATATTCTTATAGTTATGGTGTGTGTGTGCTGTGTTGTGTGTACGTGCTGTGACGTGTGTGCGTCGACCGCATTGTCACTTTGCAACAGGTGAGATAGCTGTCAAGTACGAACCTATCAACAATAACAAAAAAAAATCAATAGACGTACGCTAGTACGTCTATTGATTAGTGCAGGTGCTAACCTACCTCTACCGCTACCGTATAAGAACCTACCGTTTATATTCAAAATCGCTAAACTTGTTCTTTCCATTTCCAAACTTTTCATTTTAACATTATGGCACTTAGACAGTTTCCAGTTTGTATAGCTTGTTAAACTGTGTATACAAACTCTTTGCTTCTAGCTTAGCATAAAGTCAACTCGGTTCTAGTCGTGTGAACAGCTGTTAATGACCTAACTGGGTCGACCTCTCGCCCCTCGTAACAGGGAAGTGCAGCAACTAAGTTTAAGTAGTATGATACCAACTGATTTGATAGAAGTCACGTTTAAGAACTTTGGTAAACTTCATTGACTATCTTGTCATGACTTATAACCAACAAAAGCGAGAATATTGAAGCAAGAGGAAAAACTGCAGTTGGTTCGTCGTATAAATAAAAAAATACAATTACTTTAAAAAGTTGCCATAAGAAGAATAGAATTTAAAATTAGAATATAGAATTTAATCTTTTGTGTGAGCCGAAAATCTATGAAAAAATATTTCTTTGGAGTCGAACTTCCGAACTGATGTCATCATTACAGCCGAAATTACAGCTGGGGCATAAGTGGGGGCCCATTTCCAACCAGGAATGTGACGTCACAACAACCGATTTTGTGCGAGACGCATCCGTCGGCCATTCCATTCTCGCAACTCTCACCAGGTCAATCTTTCCATCTTGTGGGAGGTCTTCAGTAACATTGCGTTGTCCGGTACGTGGCCAGCAGGACAAATGTCTGGCAGAATAGATGGTAACTGAGGACAAAAAGTCCTGAAGTGCTGAAATAATGTATCCTTCTTGTATTGTTTCTTGATATATATATTAAAAAAAAAACTGTAGGCTTTGTTTTCGTGCTACACGAAATACAGTTCTGATCGAGTTCCACTCATCAAGCATTGACACGGTTTTATGGGCTTACTACTAAAGGTAAAATTATGGCGGTGGGAGTTATACACGTTATTTCATATACAAACCGGCCTGCGCAGGCACAACTGTGGTAAAGATTTTTTTTTTATACAACTCCGTCTAGTCTCAAGCTAAGCAGATCTTGTATTATGAGTACCTACTAAACAACTGATAAACATACTTATATATTTCTAAAGATATATATATATATTATAGATAAATTACACCCAGACGCAGAACAAATGATAGTGCTCATCACACAAACATCTGCCCTGGGTGGGAATCGTACCCGCGCGGGCCACGATCTCCCGCATATCAGTCAGGGGCATTAACTACTGTACTGATAGACCAGTAAATTTTAATGACGTTGAACGTGTGGTAGGCCCAAAACGAAAGTCAGCCTACCTGTCAACATGATAAGGTTTCGTCCGAACAGAGGGTCGCAGTCAGCATCGATGTGCACCCCTCTATCGGAGAAAGAGTTGAAGTCGCGCACCATAATCTGACGTATGAGCTCGGGGTCCCGCGGTATCAGGGTCGGTACTAGGTACTGGTAGAGGCCGAAGTATCTGTAAACATAATAAAATATATATGTATGTCGGCGCAATAACAATAGTTTGTGATTTAAATAATTAAGATTTGTAATTAAAAAGCCCTAAAAATTAGTAGAAGTTCATTGCGATGTAAAATTAACGTTAGACAGCAAATAACTATTTTTGTTATTGTTATTTAAACGTTTCGTTTCGTTTTTCTAAAACACGTGCCTTAGGAGCGAAACATTATAAATAGGCCCGCACTGTCGGTGTCGAGCAGTGTTGCCAAGTTTGAAATCTAGCGGGTGGTAGAATTCTTTTAAAAATACGGTAGATTTTCCGAAATTACGTTGTAATATATGTATATTTGAAATACGGTAGAATTACCTTGTTTATTTAGTAGCATGTAAAGAGTCAGAGTCACTGTCCATCTTGTAAAAGTTTCAAATCTTACACACGAAACTCTTAAATAATGTGAATGAATGTCAGTTGATTAACATACAAATAAACTAGGTAAATAAAAAAGTTCTAAGTTTACATTCAAATTCAAATACATGCAGTACCACCGAATTCGTTCGTGTAATTCCGGTACCACGTTATTGGGGAATTCTCGAAGTATAAAACAACAGTCGGTATTAGAAAAGGAAAATATCCTAACGTAAAAAAATACATCATTAAAACTCATTAAAATTACTTTTGTAAATAGATAATCATATTTATCTACATTTAAAAATAAATACGCTCTTCATTGGGTATTACGGTGTATTTTGCTACCGTAATTATAATCCTACGGTAGGTGGTAAATCTTTCCTGATTACGGTGTTTTTACCGTAATTACGGTGCAGTTGGCAACACTGGTGTCGAGGCATTCTCGCTCGAGCCGCCGAACAGTACGGACCTCTTTGTGACGTTGTTACGCTGTTCGTTGAATATACGAAGTGTTAGATAACTTGTGAAGTTTTATTTTGAACATATAAATATGAGTGACCATCATGAAGATAACATCGATGACGTCAGCTGTGCTAACGTCACACTTTAAAAAAAAAACACTACAGAGATACCTCCTCCGTCATGTGGGTACTTTAACTAGAAGATAAACAAAATTAAGTACACAATTATACGAGTATATGTGGGCTCGTCCAGGATGGTTTCGAGCTTTCATCTACAAGGTGGGTCTACGTGTGTATCGTGCAATGAATTACAACGGCTAGGAGTTGAATCGGTTTACTTCTCAATACATTTCGGTACAGTGTACGGTTATTAACAACAAAACGGACAGTTTCACAACAATGTTTTGAACTCTGCGACGGCTTCGCTGAGAGTCCTTGTCCGGGCGGGTTCTCTCCACAAGCTCGAAGCAAAGCGGATACGTCCCTGACTCTGTCAAGCGCGCCATCTTTGTTTGGCTTTTTGCCACTAGATGGCGTGCCTTGTCTTGTTGTCAACAAATCGATGCCGCTTATTACAGCTATATATACAGAGTGAATGATAATTAGTGACCGATACTAAAACACGTGATTGTAGTCATGATAACAAACAACTTTTGCTATGGCTAAATTTTAGATATGGTTAGCTAAAATCGCGAAAAAAACAGACAGGTTAGTACATTTTGAACAATTAGGCGAACATATCTAAGTGTACTGACCAACAGATTCGACAAAAAAAATATACGCACAAGAAGAACAAACAATAAAATCTACTGCCTGCGTTTAAACTCTTGAACCCCGAACGAACGCCAGCGTTCGCACACCCAATGTCTTTCTATTATGTCTCTAATTACGGTACTTGAAAGGAGTGTTGTGACGGAACTATGGACGGAACATTACTTATCGCTATTATCTTGTTTTTGTCTTACGTCTTAGTCTCTTGCCTATATTTATTTTGTATGTAGGGTAAATACGCCATACGTCGGCCCCCCCCCAAACTTCGGCCGTCTGCACATTTTCAGCTTGCGTTCCTTTAAAACGTAATAAAGTGGCAAGAATGCCACCCTAATTGCAACCTTAGTTCATACTATATATGTACAAACCGTTATTATCCCATTACTTCGCTCACTCTTCGCGTACTGAGCGTCAGCAGCGATTGCGCCGTCGAAGCGTCATGTCCATATTAAAAGTACCTTACTTGCTGTGAATACTCACATTTCGGGGATTGATATTAGAACGTTAAGACATTCCTTTTTTTTGTTTTAAGCTTTCTGATTAGTAATAAGTGATTTTTACTATATTTTGAGATAGTTTTTCCAATGTTTTACGTATTGTTTTAAAGGAAAAATAGGAGGCCGCCAATAAAATACCAATTTTGAGTTAAAACCGAATTCTCGGCCGTGGCCGACTTAATGTAAATGCAGTCTGTTTTAAAAATTCCAATTGTAGTAATTCCATTGGCTCCATAAGGGAATTTGCAACGCATATAGACCAATAAATCTATTTTACGTTTAATCGCCAAATGGCGGCCGGGGTGATATTAGTTAAATCTCGAGAAATAACGGACACGAAATAGGGGCCGGCTTTAGAAATATTAAAGATCGTAATGTCGACCAGCCTCAAATTCGAGCGCCACTATACAGGCTGATTACTTTTTTATTTTCTCAAAGTTAAATATTAAATTTATTAATATTATAAAGACGAAGAAGAAATAGTAGGCGTTGATAATATTATTAATAACCTCTCTATAATTCAAAGTTATCACGAGTTCCCTACAAAATTCAATACATTTGTTTTTTTGTTTGTGGGAGGTAATCCCATAAGACTGAAGAGATTATGACTTTTTTAATTCATGACAAACACATTTATAATTACCATAGCATAATAATGTTTAAGTAACCTTTATTTTATTATTTACCGACAAAACAATCACTTTTAAATTATTACAGTTTTTTTTTTATTTATGTTTTTTTTTTATAATTATAATATATAACATTGTTTAAAGCAAATAGAAAAATACTTTACCTGGTAAGTATTAAACAAATACGATTAATAATGTAGGCATACCTACTTAGGTGAGACTCCTGCCAAAATAAATCATATTAATAATATTTGTCAGTTTTAATTTACAACACCCTATACCCGGCCGACATTTGGGAAAAACGCGACCGACTATGGGCCATGAATGGCCGACTAGGAATTTTTCGTTCTCGACGCATTTAAACCTTAGTACTTTTTCCTTGTAGTAGAAATGTTATCCTTATGCCCATAAACATGAAATACGTATAACAAACTATCAAAAACCGCATCAGAAGCATCTTTATGTTGCAAATTGATGGTACCAGAGCCATCCCAATATAGAAAAACCGTTAGGGGGCCGACATTTAGCGTATTTACCCTAAGTAACTTACGTTCATTTCATTACATAGTATAAAACAAAGTTGCTTAAGCCCTATTGTATGCTTATTTCTTTAAAAGTACGCAACGGATTTTGATGCGGCTTTTTTTAATAGATAGAGTGATTCAAGAGGATGGTTTATGTGTACAATACAGGCATAATATATTCAATATCAGTCCCCGTGCGAAGCTGGGGCGTGTCGCTAGTATATGTATATAGAAACATTCGCCTTTATAGTATATTAGTGTTACGCCGTGGAAATAGAACACGCCGTTTCTTCGACAAAGTCAAGAGTATCACCGAATAATTAAAACGCATTGCTAATCGAAACCTCCAGAATAGAAGTACGTACCAGGGCCTAGCAAATTCTAGAAAAATCCGACACGTATAAGTAGAGGTACTCAATAATTCTGAGAACTTTTGTAGGTATTTAAGTAACCTGGTAAAGGAATTTGTACCTTCCGTCTTGTACCATAGAGTCGAAATTCGTATGAGTCGTAGGGTAAAGTGGTACCTACCTACGAGTAATAAAAATAATGTTTATTGTTCGGTATTGTTCCGGTGTGGCCTCGAACCTTCGGTATCTAGAATTTTCTTGGCTCTGAGTATAAATACGTGCCCGCTGGCCGGACGTGAGTCAGTTTTTGATTTCGACAGCGATCAGTGCGAACTATCCAAGTCAAGTGAAGAACGTTTTCATCCATACGACGACCTAAGCGATATTCTTACGGATCTCTAGAGTGCATTACGAAGTGGTTTATTTGCGATTGGACTAAATTGGTGTTTTGTTTGTGGAAAATAAATCTCTCTCTAAGTAAACCGGCATTTGATTACTCACGTTCGTAACAACTGGTGTCAGAAGTGAGATGCCATTACTACAGAGGGACGACGAACAGCGACCACGAACAAGGAGACAAACGGAGATGGATGCTGCGCGTCACCAACTGGAGGAGGAAGATCCGGCTGGTGTCGGAGCAACGGCAGCTGCTGAGATGCCAACAGGACCAACTTCAGAAATGAGCCTCGCTGCGGTGTTGGCTGCCATGCAAGCTAGTATGGAAGCCGTTCGCCGCGAACAAGAAACCGCTCGCCGCGAACAGGAAGCTAACCAGCGCCAGCTCCAGGATCTAATCGCGGCTAACCAGGAAGAAGCTCGCCGCGAACAGGAAGCCGCTCGCCGCGATCAAGAGGCTAAGCAGAACCTTATCCTCGAGAAAATCGATCACGGCCTCGTCACGCTGGGCGAGAAAGTAAAGAATCTCACCTTAGAGGTCAAGGAGGTTTCCGCCCGAACTGATACTTTGGAAACCCGAATAGATGGCCATGAAGATCGCCTGCTGGACATCAATAGAAAAATTGTCAAGCTGGAAGCACGCGAACCCATTGCCATTGGCTCATCAGCGCACACCCACTGTACGTCGGCCGCAAAGTTTGATGTGCCACGTTTTGACGGCACGTCGTCATGGACTGCCTTCAAATACCAATTCGAAACGTTGGTGAAGACAAACCGCTGGGATGATGAGCAGTCTTTCGCGGCGTTAACCTTAGCTCTAGGTGGGGACGCCCTACTGGTCCTAGAAAACCTTCCTTCGGACGGTAGGACCTTGGAGCGTCTAATGGAAGGGTTAGACACCCGCTACGGTGACAAGCACCTCGAGCACGTATTCCGCGCGCAGCTTCGCGAGAGAACACAAAAGCCCAACGAGAGTCTCCAACAGTGGGGTGTCGAGGTTGAACGGCTGGTGCGGCGCGCATACGTGTCGATGACACCGGAGACCGTGGAAGTATATCTGGTGCAGGCATTCATCGACGGACTACGGGATACTGAAGTGAGAGCTACGGTGCGACTCGGACACCACCAAACTCTGAAAAGTGCGATGGCCCACGCTTTGGAAGTGGAAGCCGTACGACAGGATTCACGTACACACAGAGTTCGAGAAGTGGTGGTTTCGCCTTCAGTGCAGCCGCGCCAACGAGAAGGGGTTTCTTCTTCGGCAAAGTCCCGCTATATTCCGACGTGTTACGGGTGCGGAGAAAAAGGGCACATTCGCACCGATTGCCCCAAAAGAAAGAGGGGAAGTGTGGACTCCGGAACCCAAGTTAACGAAGAGTCGTTAAACTAAATGTCGCCAGGGCCGCGGGGCGGGTGCTGGCTGGTCAACTTAAGGCCCCAACCATAACCATCAATCAAGTCCACAACGGAAATAGTTTGACCATAGAAGGAATGCTGAATGAAAGAGCTTGCAATTTCACCGTTGACACCGGGGCGTCACGGACTATTATAAGACCTGAGTTGCTGAAACGCACGATCTTGTGGCAAAGAAAGTCTCCATCCTGCCGACTTCAGACAGCAACCGGCCAGCCAGTCTCCGTCCTCGGTGATACAGATGTAGAGTTAAAAATTGGTGATCAAGTGTACACCCATTCTGTATTAATTGCGAATATTACCGATGATTGCATTCTGGGTCTGGACTTCTTGCAGAAGTACCGGTGTATTCTGGACATTGATAGGGGAGTTTTGAAGTTTCCAGACCAAGAAGTGTTTCTACGAGGAGTAAACACATGTAACCTCTATTGTTTAAAAGATACTACATTGGCTCCGAGAACAGAAACTTTAGTCGAAGTGAAATTCCCCAATAAAATCAGGCAACAAAGGTGTGTAATAGTCGAGGATACTGGCCGGCACCCGGAACTCATCACTGCGAGGACATTAGTAATGACGAAAGGGAAATCTAAAGTGCGAATTGTAAATCTTGGGAAAAAGGAGGTCCATTTGAAGAAAAACAGTGTTGTTGGGAGATGTGAAGAAGTGAAGTATCTCCGCCAAATCAACACATCTCCAGTGAAGCAGGACTCGACAAAAGGTGAACCTGATCACATCCAGCAACTTCTGGAAAATTCTAAGAACAATTTGTCGACCTCAGAACTACAGCAAGCCAAGGAATTTCTGCTTCGGTTTCGGGATATTTTTGCAACGGGAAAGGACTGCGGAAGAACCGGTCTCGTCAAGCATGAGATAGATACAGGTGATGCTAGACCAATTAAACAGAGACCGCGCCGCATACCCTGGGCTAAAGAAACTGAAGTGGCAGAAATGGTAAAGGACATGGCTGCTAGTGGAATAATTGAGCCTTCTACGAGCCCATGGTCTTCTCCAGTAGTCCTGGTGAAGAAGAAGGACGGCAGTACAAGATTCTGTGTTGACTACAGAATGCTGAACAACGTCACGAAGAAGGACAGTTATCCCTTGCCGAGGATCGACGATACGCTGGATATGCTCAGTGGTATGAGGTGGTTTTCAACCATTGATTTGAAAAGTGGCTACTGGCAAGTGGAAATCAGCGAGAAAGATAAAGAGAAGACAGCGTTCAGTACGGGCATTGGCAATGGCCTGTGGCAATTTAACGTCATGCCTTTTGGGCTGTGCAACGCTCCAGCGACATTTGAACGCCTCATGGAAAGAGTCATGGTGGGCCTTCTTGGCGACGTCTGTCTGGTATATTTGGATGACGTCATTATAATGGGCCGCACTTTTAAGGAAAATCTAAGAAACATGGAAAAAGTGTTCACCAGAATACGAGGGGCTAACCTAAAACTAAGCCCAAAGAAGTGTGCCCTGTTTAAGAAGGAGGTCAGCTACTTAGGACATGTGATTTCCGCCGACGGAGTGAGAACCGACCCTGAGAAGATAAAGGCTGTGCAACAGTGGCCAGTTCCGAAGAACAAAACAGAAGTACGTGCATTTCTAGGGCTATGCACATACTACAGAAGGTTTGTTATGAGTTTTTCGGATATTGCAAAACCTCTGCATCAACTGACTGAGGATAAAAGAGAATTTATCTGGGACAACAACTGTGAGTCAGCGTTCAACGAGCTGAAGCAGCGGCTATGTGAAGCACCTATACTGGGGTATCCGAGCAGAGATGGAAGATTTATCGTTGACACTGATGCCAGCAATACGGGAATTGGTGGCGTATTGTCACAGGTGCAAGGTGACCGACAGATCGTGATCGCTTACTTCAGCAAGGCACTTTCAAAACCCGAGAGGAACTACTGCGTTACTCGACGAGAACTGCTGGCTGTAGTAAAAACCTTGCAGCACTTCCACAAGTACCTTATTGGAAGGCAGTTTACGTTGAGGACGGACCATGCTGCATTAAAATGGCTACTGCAATTTAAAAACCCGGAGGGTCAAGTTGCAAGATGGCTCGAGCAGCTACAGGAGTTCAATTTCGTGACGGAACATCGGAGTGGAAAAGGGCATAACAATGCTGACGCCCTGTCGCGACGTCCATGTGACGAAGACTGCAAACACTGCCAGCAGAACGAAGCTCGAGAACACGTGAACTTGATTAGAACTGAAGGCAACTTCAAGAAATCACAGGAAGAAGATGACGATATTCGACCGATACTGAACTGGATGCGTAGTGGAGCTAGGCCCCAATGGAGTGAGGTATCGTCATTTAGTCCCGTCACAAAGAGCTACTGGGCGCAGTGGGACAGTTTAGTCCTAGAAAATGATGTGCTCTGTAGGAAATGGGAATCGAACGATGGTAAGGAGGTAACCACACAAGTGATAGTACCACGAAGTGAAGTGGTCCCCCTGCTAAAGGAAATACACGATGGAGCTTCTGGTGGACACCTGGGGATTAAGAAGACTCTACTGAAAGTGAGACAGCGGTATTACTGGCTCAATTGTAGAGACGACATAGAGCAATGGTGTCGGAAATGTACAGCGTGTGCATCTGTGAAAGGACCACAGACCAGAAGCAGGGGCAAACTTCAGTTGTACAATGTGGGAGCCCCATGGGAACGCATTGCCATCGACGTTGCTGGACCATTTCCAATTACAAATGATGGAAACAAATACATAGTGGTGATCCAGGACTATTTCACAAAGTGGCCCGAAGTTTTCGCCATACCCAACCAGGAAGCGACGACAGTGGCAAAGAAGGTGGTTGAAGAAGTAGTGTGTCGGTATGGCGTACCTTTGGAGATCCATTCCGATCAAGGCCGAAACTTCGAATCTGCGCTGTTCCAGGAAATGTGTACCCTTCTGGGGATTTACAAAACACGCACAACACCTGCGCATCCACAGTCGGACGGAATGATGGAAAGATTTAACCAAACCTTGGAGAATCACCTGGCTAAGGTTGTCGATGATCATCAGAAGGACTGGGATCGGTATATTCCCCTGTTTCTGATGTCTTATCGATCAGCAGTGCATGATAGCACGGGACATACTCCAGCAAGAGTGAATTTCGGCAGAGAGATGAGACTTCCAGTCGATGCTATAACTGGCGTGCCACCTGACAAGACCAAGCCAGTTACGGACTATGTCAGTGACCTTCAAGATCAATTGGACGAAGTGCATAAACGAGTACGTGAGAATAGCATGAACACCAGCTCCAAAATGAAAACTAGGTACGACCGTAATGCCAACACCAAGGGATTTGAAGAAGGTGCACTAGTCTGGCTCCACAACCCGCTCCGACGAAAAGGGAAGTCGCCGAAACTTCAAGCTCGATGGGAGGGACCTTACACCGTGATGAAAAGGATTAACGACGTTACTTACCGCATCAAGAAAGGGCTGAGAGGGAAGCCTAAGGTAGTCCACTTGGATAGACTAGCGCCGTATCATGGATCTAATGATGCTCGGGACGAGCATGACTAAGAGGGGGGCACTGTTACGCCGTGGAAATAGAACACGCCGTTTCTTCGACAAAGTCAAGAGTATCACCGAATAATTAAAACGCATTGCTAATCGAAACCTCCAGAATAGAAGTACGTACCAGGGCCTAGCAAATTCTAGAAAAATCCGACACGTATAAGTAGAGGTACTCAATAATTCTGAGAACTTTTGTAGGTATTTAAGTAACCTGGTAAAGGAATTTGTACCTTCCGTCTTGTACCATAGAGTCGAAATTCGTATGAGTCGTAGGGTAAAGTGGTACCTACCTACGAGTAATAAAAATAATGTTTATTGTTCGGTATTGTTCCGGTGTGGCCTCGAACCTTCGGTATCTAGAATTTTCTTGGCTCTGAGTATAAATACGTGCCCGCTGGCCGGACGTGAGTCAGTTTTTGATTTCGACAGCGATCAGTGCGAACTATCCAAGTCAAGTGAAGAACGTTTTCATCCATACGACGACCTAAGCGATATTCTTACGGATCTCTAGAGTGCATTACGAAGTGGTTTATTTGCGATTGGACTAAATTGGTGTTTTGTTTGTGGAAAATAAATCTCTCTCTAAGTAAACCGGCATTTGATTACTCACGTTCGTAACATTAGTGTGATTAGAGTTCGTCCCAACATTCTGTGAGTTGGATAGCGCGGTTGACTGGTTAGTTTCTGTTGAAGTTGCTTGTTCAATTCAATAACATATATTCACACAACGTTCACACAACACCATTTAGTCCCAAACTAAGCAGAGTTTGTGATATGAACTCTATTTATGCTTAAGTGTGCGTTTTGTTGCAACAAATTAATTTTATATCTATTTATCACTATGCATTTTACAACATGTATGTTTAAACGGTTTAAACATTTTAAGAAATAAAAAATAAATGCCAATAACAGTTTTTAACAGCAATAAATACTGCAAATTGCATTTATTTGTAACATTTTTTACGATTTCCAAGCGGTAAAATTCGCAGAGTAGGTATGTGTATTACCTATATCGTTGGTTTGTCAATCTGTAAGCCTTCTGTAAAATAAAATAAATATAATACTTAAGAATAAGATATGATATAATACGAGTATTTAATTTACTAAGGCAATATTATAAACAGACAACACAATTCTTAGAAAATATTCTGACTTATCTTCATTCATAGATTACTTTTGTCCCATATCCACAATTCAATTGTTCGTTCACATGTGGGACATTTTTCTTAAACTCATAAGGAAAACAAGTTAACGCTAAAATAATTTCAACATTGAATAATTTAAACACGATTACGTGAAGCACCGTTAGAAACAACATAATATCCGTGAGAAAGAACGCAGATCTCTCAAATACTCTTCATTCGATTTACCTTTGATCTTTGAATGCGTCGTATCCAGCCGCGATTGCTTCCACAAAATTTTCCCGCCCAAGAGTGACAGCTGTCAGATTTCCTAAAAACGGGACCGGTGGCAGAGTACACACACCTCTAGATGAAAAGTATCTCAAACGGTGCCGGGAATAATAGAATAGACACGTCACAATGAGCACGATTAACCACCACATCACGATATTTTATTTAAAACGCAGAGTTTATTTACACAACTGTAATATTTTATTGTTTATTTTATTTTGCACTGATAAAACCGCACTATTATATAAAAAAAAAACAAAATATTCTGAGCAATTCGATTTTTAAATTTGGCGCGCTTTTCAAATGACAAACAGTTTATTCTGCAATTTTTTCTTTATGCAACATTTAAATAAAAAATAACAATACACAAACGTGTTCGCGCGCTTTTAGTTACCGAATGTTTGGCAGAAACTGACCAGCCAAGAGAAAGTTGCGAATGTTATGGCAGCACGCTGACACAGCGGATAAGATGTTATATAACAGAAACTAGTATCTACGTCATGCATTCGGAAGTTGGAACTGGTTTTAGTGTGCCGTGACCCTCTTTTGCAGATGATGGTAATATGGTACATTAGGTTTAGTGGTAGCAAGTGGGGCTGTCAAGCATAACGGCTAAGGTTAGTGTAGTAGTCGGGTAACTTTGAGGAATTCAGGAATCTTCGACCTTATTTTAATTAGGTATATCTAATAAAAATGTAATTATGGATTTTAAAAAGCAGATTTCTTTTATTCTAGCACTCGATAGTGTAGCTGTTGTTGTAAATCAATTGGTTGTCATTTCCTTTCGTGGGCCACCATCACTCTTTCAACCGTATTCGTAGCTAGCTGATTAGTGAGTTTTTAGCTTTTTTTTTATTTTTTTTTGATTTTTTTTATATAAAAAAGTTGGCAAAAATGTCTCGATAAAACGTAGTGTTTAGTGGTATCTGTTTGGTTTTGTAAATTATTTTTTTACATTAGTAGATAGTAGTGAATAAAATACATTTCACATATGTATTCCCTTAGGATAATTTATTACTTTCACGTGGATTAAGCCGCTGGTGCTAGTTATGTATGGACTTTGATATTTTTAGGATCATGTGCCTCAAAAAGAAAAAACGGAATGATTGATTTGTTGTCTGTCTGTCTGTCTGACAAGACCCTTTATCTTGGAAACGCGTGGAGGTATCGTGTTGAAATTTGAACTATATACTGAAGTCTGTGGTCCCTAAAAGCTGTGAAAACTCGGCCGTAAAAAACGTATACGTCGACTCGTTCAAAGGAATCAAAATTCACGGTTACTTCCTGATGAACTTGAAATTTGGCGTGAGACTCGATTCGTGAAATGAACTATTTACATAACTCATCGACCTAAATCCTAGCGATAGACAAGCACGTTCATTGAAAATATTTGTCAAAATACTGAAAAGTTAATAGATGAAGCTGTCACGCTGCGTGAACGTCAAAACTACATTACCTAATGTCATTAATGTAAAAGTATATGGCAAGTTGATCACTTAAATTGAGTAAAGTCACAGTACGGCTCATCTATAAATATCGATGACATAAGTTGATTGGAACATTTGGAACGGAACCCCCTGTGTTCGAGTCCAAAGTTTTTTAATGTTTGGAACAGTGCCCACTAAGAAACTATACAAACTACTATTTCCTTCCAACCACATGATAAACCATCGAATCAAAACTCTAACAACAATCGCAAATAAAACAGTATGAAAAGAGAACTTTTATCACGAACAACATGCAATCGCATCCTGACGGTTTCCGAGGGCATATCCGGAGATAGTTTATAGACACAATAACCCGAGACGAGCAAAGAAACGAATAACCGTTCCTCGTAACGTATACGAGTAATAAAGAAGTGAGACAGTGGTGTCCGCGTCTCAGGATTGGTTTGGGAATTGTCGCAGCTCTCCACGATTTTATTATACCGTTTGGCTTGGCACTTATTTAGTTTTATACTGTCTTATCTGATTTCTTCTTTTCAAGTCGCTTTTTAGCGATGCTTCGTTATTTTATAAGGATTCTGTGGGTGCTTTATGATCGCCTAGTAGGTTCTTCGGGAATGTGGCCGTTTTAGACGTCTCCGTGTATTGTCAGATTCATCTCATCATCGACTTAAGAATATAAAAGCAACAACGCTAAAGAGTAACGATAGATGACTCTTGTATTCTTTATTGTACACAAAATTACATTAATTCATATAAAAGAACAGGTGATGTACACAGGCGAGCTTAACCCATGGTTGGGTTTTATAGCAAAACTATGATGACTTTATTCTTATTAGTTTTGTCTAGGTTTTTGTTACTATGAGGCACTGATGATATCCTAACATTAACACTTACTGATCAGGCACTGATTATAATAAGCTTGCCTCAATATTATTTTACAGCTATGAGTGTTGCCTATTATAGTAAGCACAAAATAAGTTGAACAATTTGTTACGGTACAACTTATTACTTATTTATCTATACTAATATTATAAAGCTGAAGAGTTTGTTTGTTTGTTTGTTTGAACGCGCTAATCTCAGGAACTACTGGTTCGAATTGAAAAATTCTTTTTGTGTTGAATAGGTCATTTATTGAGGAAGGCTTTAGGCTATATAACATCACGCTGCGACTAATAGAAGCGAAGAAATAACGGAAAATGTGGAAAAAACGGGGAAAATTATTCATCTTTGAGGGCTTCCGTTGCGTGCGCTGCCAAAACGGTTTAAGATACCAAAAAAATATGTATGAAAGAATTATTCCTCTTAAAATTATCTAAAAAAATGTCCGCGAGAGTATATGTCTATCTTTTAAGATTAACTTACTAGAACCGTTTTTATGCGAATCAATTTTAGCTAATTTTTACCGATTATTTGTGAGAGCTCATCAACATAATAATATAATCTTTATCCAAATAAATGTGTTGTTGATTAAGAGTATGTAATTGTAAACAAAATTGTCATTGACATCATTTAATTTCAACGAACATCTTAGAAGATATTACAATTTTAAAATAACTCCGATATAAAATTCACGCGCGATGCATGATTTGCTAAACTTGACGCTGCGCCTGGCCGGCGGGCGAGGAGAGGGGTTGCTTGCGGGCGGCGCGGATGGGTTTTTTTTTATGGTAGGTAAAAATCATCCAATGACGAATCCCGCTCTTGGGCGGAGCGGGAAACAGTGTCAGACTCTTACTGACTAAACAACCTTCCCCGTTCCTCCCTTGCCATATTCCCAGAGCCCCGGTATAACGCTTTCGCACCAACCCTCAGTTGCAGGAGGCTTCGCCCCTGAAGGGCCCCACAGTTTGCTGACAACACCTTGAGGCGCGCGGGAGCAGTGCACGCCGTCGACGACTTGGTCTCGGTCTGGACTGTTACCAGACAACCGGACGGCGAGCTACCCATTGCTCACCGTCCACAAGCCAGCGTCTAAGGAGACCGGATATCGGCGGGATCGCGGCGGTGACGGTGACGGCTACGGCGAGGGCGCTGTTGCCTTTGCCTTATGCGGTCGGCCTCCTCCTTTACGAGCATTACTGCTTTGCAGAAGGAGGCGACCGCTTGCCATTCTTCTTCGCTGCGAACTATGGCCTGAACCAAGGCCCGGCGCGAGAGGTCGCCGCCGCTGATCACCCCCACGAGGACACGGCGATGCTCTTCTCAAACGGGGCACACCTCCACCGTGTGCTCCACCGTATCCTCCGGGCTGACCATACAGTGGCGACACCCGGGCGTCTCTTCCTTCTTCCCATGTCCGGTGAGAACCTACGTCATGCGGAAGGTGAGGATGCCGTGATAGATATCACGCCACAAAGAGGGGACTTACCGCCGAGATTATGGCGTGCCCAAGTTGGGGCTTAGCTCTATGAATTACTTTTAGATAATTATGTTCTTTTAAAAACTAAATTGTCTAAAATAATAACAGAAATTGACACGGGCAAAGTCGTGGGTAACAGCTATAATTTATAAAGCTGAGGAGGTTGTTTGTAAAAATAAATATGATGCCCAAAATAACTATTCCACGCGGACGAAGTCGCGGGCACAGCTAGTCTATAATATGTATGTATTTAGAAATATATAAGTATGTTTATCAGTTGCTTTGCATAGTTTGGGACTAGACGCTATTGTGTGATAGTTGTCGAATATATTATTATTATAAGTTATTTGGCGCGTACTTTACCTATTTGGTTAACAACTGGCTTACGGCGGAGGTAGCGTCGCGGATTTTACAAAAACTATCAGGTTCCTAAAATATTTTCAATTGTCTTTTTAAATAAACGAAATATTAGTAAAATTACTTAACAAAAATAAAATATCCTAAAATTTTATACAAAAACTAAGTTCAGCATTTGGTTACAAACCGTCCTGTAGCTTTGAACGTATCTTATACCTATATTTTTAAACATTTTTTTAGTTGTATTAACTTGGTAGACAAGAAAGCCAGAATCCACGTCCCTAAGCGAAAAAAAGTGTCGAGATCGAGCCAATACATAATTAAGTATTAACATATTCAGCAGGTGCGCCATGAATATGTTGAACAAGATTATTGCAGAAAATGTGGCAGAATACTGAATTGATTATAAGGGTAAGCGAAATGTAGACCTTCTGGTTACATTCTGGGACGAAGATTATCGTAAAATAAATGTGACAAATTGTTTAACGCGGGTTTGGGAAATATAAAACAGTCAATAGCAATCGCTTGAGTTACTGGTAATGTGTAATACGTTGGCTTTCTTTTCAAATGTAGACAAAGATTCAAAGCATTTCTTTCAAACAAACCTTTACAGGCACTTTTGAAAGGTCAAGAAGTTTGTCACGCTAATTGCAGATTACCAAATGTAGATCTCTACGGAGAAGAATATACAAGAAAATCCATGAACGTTAGAAAAGTCTAACAATATAGTTGTAACTTTTAAGTTATTCAGATTCTTGTTTCTTGGGTCAGTAACAATCAATATCTTTCTCCTCCTCTATCAAATCCATTCAAAAGTTTATCTGTAAAATTAGATTTTCCCGCCAGAAGTCTGCCAAATCTTACACCCTATTAGTTTTGAGCTCTTACTGTAATTTGTATGGTAACAATAAAGTGTACATCTATCTAACAATAAAGTGTACCTACATCTATCTAACTTTTAATCATAAAAAAAACGAACAAAGTCCAAACGGTCAAAGTCAAAACCCGAAGAATTAATTTCTCCTCAACTAATCTACATATCCGCATTAATTCTAAACGTTCTACTTCACAAAACTTTTTGTTTTGTTTGTTACGTAAAACGTGGAGCCCAAAAGTGTCACTCTTTACCATTAGCCTCGTGACACGGTCGCATTATTAAATCTGTTCATCCTTTCTGCACAAAGTTAGGTGTTTAAGGGCTCACGTGGATACTGTGTGTTAATGTGTTTGCTGCTAACAACTCATTGATTTATTACCTTCTAAAAATTATGTTGAATGTTTTAAACTTTAGCCCAGAGACCAGTTATTTCCAGGACTAATGAGCCACCGTGTAAGCTTTTAGGTAATTTTGTTTTCAGCGTTTGTATTAAAAGCTGCTAGGTACAAGCCTCGTAATATAAAAGTCAAGTAATGAATTAGGTTAGGGAGCCATTTTGTCATTATTTTTATTTTTTGTTTTGTCTGAGTTCAAAAAATGATAACGTTTTATGTTTGAGTGTATTTTTTTTTACATTAATTTTCATCGTTCTGTAAATAAATAGTTTCCGAAAATGTACAATCACGATAAAGATGGAAAAATAACATACGTACGTAATTACATAATTAAACCTACATAATAATTATGTAACTTCTGTTTGTACCGTTGCTCATATTTTTATTTGACAAAACATTACCTATTGAGGGCAGTCATAATTTAAGAAATGAGTAGATTCGTTATAAACCGTAAAGTAAAAACATAGAAAGGTCATAATGAGTAAAATTGCAGAATAACTCAATTTTTAATTTTGCTGTCGTTGGTAGCTTTTTGTATTTTTTTTTTTATTTGTGCCCGATGCACTAATAATGATGTTCTATTATTAATGGCTGTAATTGTTATATTAGCCACTAGCTTTGTACCGCGGCTTCGCTCCCGGCAACAGATCATTCTACTCTACTCCATTTTGACCCTACTCTGCCCTATTTTATCCAACTCTACCCAACTCTACCCTATTTTTTTTTCATAAGAACCTTCTCCTGACTATAACAAACACAACAAAAAAAGAATTAGCGAAATCGGTTCAGCTGTTCTCGAGTTATGCGCTTACCAACACATTTTGCGGTTCATAATTGTTATATTAGCCATTAATAATGGCAGTACACAAAATGTTGATTTTGAACTCACTGTTGGGTGAGGTTTATTGAATAGGACACGGATAGTTAGCAAAAGATAAAATTTAGCAGAATCCAAGTTCAGGCTACCTAATCTAGTATAGTCTTAATTAACAGTAAATTAAAATTAAATGATCATTTGTTGATTATAACAATACATATCTAAAACATTTTATTTAGGTAGCGTTAAATACTTTTGTTCTATTTTCACAATTTCACCCGAAGCCGTATTTTTCGTTCGAAAACCGATTTATGTCGTCGTTTCGAATTGCGAACGTTTATTTGTTCGGGCAAAGGCCCGATGATTAACACGTACGTAGGTATATAAAAAAAAAAACACTTGAGACTCGATTTTTGGTTGTTTATTTTGAGTTTGAACACAAACCTTTTTGCTGGATTATGTTTATTTATTGTTATTTATTTTGATCATGTCTTTCTGATTCTGATTGAATAATTGGGGATTGGGAAGACTAATGAAAATAAAGGTCGGTTACCTATGTACTTACGGTTTGGATGACAGTAATTTCGGTGAATTTCATGTTGTTCGTTATTTTGATGTGGAACAAAATGAGTTTCGGTTGAAATAGACGTTTGTTTGCGGGTAATTTTGTGTGTTAATTTAGGAATCTACATTTGTTTGCGAAGGTTTGTATATCTATCAACAATTTAAATTCTACACTGTCATTTAGTGTTTTAGATGGAGGCTGTTGTTTGTAGTTTTGGTTCTTAGTTGATGTAATGCTTGCTGTCGCGATAATTTTAGACGTATTTCAAATAGTTTCTTGTTTACCAGCGTTAATCAACAGTGTATCATCATCGACCATAAGCAAGCTTTTTCTTGTGGATTTGCTCCTGCGGCCTATTAAACAGGCACATAGTTGTATATCTATATACAGTAAAACAAAATATTTAGTTTAAACTCGTTTTTTTTTCAAAACGCTTTAAAAAGGTTAACGGTTTAAACGGTTTAAGTGGCCAAACTTGAAATAAGAACTTGATAAAAAAAAAAATGATTAAAAGGTTCACTTCACACTGGCGCAGATTTAGAGCGTCATACCTTCTCATTATTTTCCGGCTATCTCTAATTATTACCAGACATCCTGTATAAACATTATTTGAAACAGAACATTTCTAACTGAAACCAAGGAGGCCGAAGTCAGTGTAAAAAAAAATCAAATTCTAAAAGAAAATAAAAGGAAGATAATGAGCTTAGATTTCTTGTCGCGCAGCATCAAATCATTAATTAATTTCTAAAGTCAACTGTTAAAAAACATCCAATCCTCGTCGTCATCGTCAATTCAATTTTATGTAATTGCGAAGCTAAGTAGAATAAATCTTCGTTTAAAATTGCTCGTAATTAATAAGTGAGCAACATCCAACGTTTGTATTTGAGTACCTGCAGTTGTTCCTGCTAATTTAACTCGCAGTCGAACGCTGAGCTTCATACAAAGGGGACGTGTGTGTTGTTCGTGTGAGGGGCTTTTAATTGACACTTGTTGTAATAATAAGTGAACATGTACGCATGCGGTTGTTGTAATTAGTTACTGTTTAGGTACTTCTACTACTACTTTTGTTTACAAAGATTTTTTGGATAAAGTATTATTATTATAGCTAGCCTGTGCTGTACCACGGCTGAGCAAAGGCCTCACTCATCATCATCATTTCAGCTTAAAGACGTCCGCTGCTGAACATAGGCCTTCCCCAAGCGCCGCCACAAAGTCCGGTCCAGTGCGTCTTGCATCTATTGGCTTCCAGCAACCAGGTACCAGGTCATCGGTCCACCTTGCCTTGAGGCCTTCCAACGCTGCGTCTTCCGGTACGCGGTCGCCACTACAGAACCTTTCGGCCCCAGCGGCCAGAGGCCTCACTCCATTCTTTCCAATTATCTCGGTTACTCGCTTTCTCGTTCCAATTCTTAGGGAGGACACCACCAGCGTTATAAATTAGTCAAATGCGTTGTCATTTTTGCAAACTAGTTGTCACAATGGGTCTATGAACTCTTTGTCATCATCACAGGTAATCGTTTGGTGATATTATATATACACAAAGGAAAATGAAATTAATTAGCAGAAATCCAAAGACTAAAAAATAAATTTAGTGTCGAAGAAGTATCCCAAAAAAACACAATTATGTGAAATTCTTGGAATTTTTGTTTCTAGGACATGCCAATTTCCTCACGATGTTTTCTATTTTTATTTTGAGAGTAGTGGTGATTGCACAAAGTAATGCGCCTGACTGGGCTTGAACCCGTGACTTATGACTCGTAAGTCGGTGTTTTTACCATTCGGCCATCACTGCTCAAGTCAGTAGAACCTACTTATGAAAGTAAAAATAAATAAGCTTAGCTAAGTTAAAGTATACATATAATCAGATCCTGCAAGACTTTCATACGCCTGCTAGTGATCGACACTACAAAAAGAAATCAATTGTATTCATCGGCTACTAAAATATCCTTTTCCCGCCAGAACCTACCATCGACAAATGGGCGCCAAAAATCATATGTTCACATTACCGGCAACAGGCTGGTAACATCTGCTTCCCTAGTACTTTCACTAAATCAATTCCCGTACTAAAAGCAGTAGGGCTCCCTAACACAATTACCATATTAATATACATTATGAAAACGGTGGTATACGCGGCTTTAAGACCGAAGGTCAACTTGAAAGAACATTTGGAATCAGCAGTGTTACCAACAGCAGTGTTACGCGGTCCATTTTAGGACTTTTCGAATACCATAGAGACATAATAGAAAGATAATAGGTATGCGAACGCCGGTTCGCTCGAGGCTAAGAGTTTAAACTGAACTGGTAAAGCGATGGGGAAGTTAGAGTGGTATAGCTTCTTCTTTTCGGTCTCACTCACACTGACATTTTAATTCTCCTGGAGTGGCCTTTCTTTTTGAGAAATATTTTTTTCCATGCTGCATATCAATAATTTTATTCCATGCTGGGCAGTGGTGATTCTTCCGAATAGTTCAGTAGTTTTGGCAGGCATCGGCCCTAGTGGGTCTTGTCAAACAATGCTGACAGCTCTTTGAAGCAAGTGTGGAGCACAACGTTTCGTCAACCTGGGTCTGGTTCTGACGAGCATTGATCGTGGTCTGTAAGGATTTGCGGTCCGCGTTTGGACCAGCGTCAAGCGCAAGGGCGTAGCTACCGCCATATCTGCCGTATAAATTATACTGGAACTCCGCGGTACAGGGGCCCCGACCTAGGCAAAAATTCGCAACATGTTATCCACAACCGTCTCATAGGGCAGTTAAGGATCTGTAATAAAAATACGTATTTTTTATACGGGGCCCACGAAGGACTTTTGATAGGGGGCCCCTGTAGGACTAGCTACGCCACTGATTATGCGGAAAGTGGGACTATCTAACCACTCTTCAGAGAGGGGACTTATCGTTAAATAGGGTCTTTTTCGAGCTTGAAAATCATCAAATAGCTTCTCGCGCTTTGGGTTCCATGTTTCTTCAGTTACTTTTTACGTAACATCGTCACAGTAACTCTCCCGACCACTCCCGCTGTTATAATTGTAGTGAGTTTCGCCTTAGTGTGAAATTTTTGATGCTGTTTTCAAGAAAAGGTTTGATTTAAGCGTTATTTTTTGTTTTGTATAATAAATAGCATAGTCAATCTTTCATAGGCTTAGAGCATTGGTTAAACTTAAATGCTCTAAGTTAATAGGACGCCTCTTCTACTCTGGCCTCCTGAGTAAGAGAATTCAGTGTAAAATATTATACAAAGTAGACACAGGAAAATTAATATTAATACCTAGAATCTGATTGTCTGAAACTTCTGCAAAGCTGTCTTCAGTGTGTTCAAAGGACTCACATTTAGGTAATTTTGACGAATATGTTTCATAAACAACATTCCGTGGTAAATGTCTGTAGGTTCCTAGAGTACTTACTTGCTACATAGCTACGTGAAACTGTAGGTAAATCTACACTATAATATAATAAAGAGGTAAAGTTTGATTTTTTGTTTGTAGGACGACATCTCTGGAACTACTGGTCCGATTGGAAAAAAATTAACAACAATAGAAAGCTGCTTTACTCCTGAGTGACATAAGCTATATTTTATGTACGCGGGCGAAGTCACTGACAAAAGCTAGTATGTCATATTACGAAAACAGGTTCTGTTATAAAAGGATAATTATGTATTATGTTTTGTGGTTTTCGTGATGTAAAATTGGTGTAGTTTTTTTTTCAAGCGTTGGTACTAACTTCGCAAAGTTTGCCTGACTCGAAACATTGACTGCCAGAACATTTTTTTAAGGTAGGAGATCATTTAATGATTTCTCATTCTTTAGTTTGAAGCGGTAAGACTTTTACTACATTTTGTCAAGTTATGAAAATATAAATCTATGGAGCAGCGGGTTTTTTTTCTTGATTTTTGGGTTAGTCTCATAGTAAAAGTTGTTCATATTGGTTTGTACAATGGCCCTTTTTAAGGAAAACCCATCTGTCGTATAAACTTTGTATATGAAGAGTATTTATTGTTAAAAAAAAACTTTTTACAAAAAAAAAACCGCCTTAAAAAAAAGCCAAACGACAAAAGTTCCTACACTAAAAAGTTGAAAATAAAAATTTGAATTGCTGTAAAGAAACTTAATTTATAGGTAAACTTATTTGACATTAATATTTTGCAAATATTCAAAATTTATTACTTCTTTTTGGATGTTGTTATATTATATTATATTGTTACAGTGTGATCGTTTTGATCTCGTGGAGAGATGATATGATGCATGAAATACTTATGATTCATCTCATGAGTACATCTTATGACAGCTCTCATAATCATCATCATTTCAGCCAGAAAACGTCCACTGTTGGACATAGACCTCCCCCAAGCGTCGCTACAACGACCGATTCTGTGCGACTCGCATCCATCGCGTTCCCGTGATACTCACCAGGTCGTCGGTCCACCTTGTGGGAGGCCTTCCAAAGCTGCGTCTTTTGGTGCGCGGTCGCCACTCTAGAACCTTTCGGCCCCATCGGCCATCTGTTCTACGAGCAATGTGCCCTGCCCACTGCCACTTAAGTTTGGCAATTCTTCGGGCTATGTAGGTGACCCTGGTTCTCCTGCGCATTTCTTCATTTCTGATTCGAACACGCAAGGAAACTTCGAGCATAGCCCTTTCCATTGCCCTTGACAGCATTGCCCATGACAGCTCTAATAAGCTCAAGCAATGCTAGGGTACATTATTTTATTTTGAAGTTCCCATGCCGACCTTCCACCTTTCAGCTTCATCATCACATCAGCCGTAGACACTGGCTCGCGGACGGTGAGCAATGGGTAGCTCGCCGTCCAATCGTCTGGTAAGACCGAGTCCAAGTCGTCAACGGCGCGCACCGTTCCCGCGCGCCTCAAGGAGTTGTCAGCAAACTGCAGGGGCCCTTCAGGGTCGAAGCCTCCTGGAGCCTAGAGGGTATGTGCAAACTGTTACCTCGACTCCAGAAATAAGGCAAGGAAGGTACGGGGTAGGTTTTTTAGTCAGTAAGAGTCTGACACTAGTCTCCCGCTCCACCCAAGAGCGGGTTTCGTCATTGGATGATTTTCACCTACAATAAAAAAAAAAAAAAAAAATGCATCTTATGACAATTCTAACAAGCCCAAACACGGCTAGGATATATTAATTAGTTACGCAGTTCCAGTAGGTACCTACTTTTCAGCTCCATCATCATCATCAGATCAGTTCGATGATAACATTTTCAACATAATTATTTAAGATCATTGGTTTATAGTGCATTTTCATAGTTGCTTAACTACCTTGATTGTGATATCTATGCGAGTGTCAAATTTCGTTAGCCATTTTCTGATCTTCTTCACCAGTTCCACCTCATCAAATGTTACTTTTTGACTGTAAATGCTTGAGTTCTCGATGAAAATATAAAAAAAAACTATATAGTTGCCTATAATATTTGAGGAGTTCCCTCGATTTCTCATGGATCCCATCATTAAAACTCGATTTTGAAAAAAATGGGACCAATCTGGAAGCATATCCTTTCAAGTACAAAAAAAAATTTGCAAATCCATCCATAAACAACGGAGTTTTGAGGAACCAAACATAAAAAAAAAATTACGTCGAAAAAAAAATTCAATTTGAGAACCTCCTCCTTTTTTTGAAGTCGGTTAAAAACTTAAACGCACGAAAATATGGACTTATGACTAGGCAATACGGTCGAAAGACTAATTTCAATTTTTTTGCCGTGTAGGTAGGTACTATAAGTATAAAGAAAACAATTCATCTAATTGTAATTCAGTAAACAGCATGAATTAAACTCGCAACCTTCAGTTTCATATATCACTCTTGTTCGCAGTATTCTGCATTCACTCAGCTCGGTTGCCATGGCGTTCGTTGCAAGCTCAACTGAGCGCAAAATTGACACCGTCCTACATACTCGGTATTTTCACCCTGATATGCCTGCGTTCATTGAATATTACAACGCCTGTATATTGCCTGCGATCATTCTTTATAGGAAAGTGAAAAGCTTTTGTAATATTGAGTATGTCAAGGTGATATGGCGATGAAGGGGAAATGTTGAGATATATCTATATTATTATGTTCATTTGGTAAAACACGGACACAATTGCAATCGTACATGAGAGGATTTTTATTTATTAAATATTTATAAAAACGTTATGCACTTAACACTGTACAAAGGCCGACTTAATGCCTTAGACATTTTCTACCAATCGACTTTAGGGTGGTCTTGCTTCGTATTTTATTGCTTGAAAGTTATTTCAAGCATCTTGTGTTTGAGCTTGTAGGTGTACGGGCCGCCTTATTAGATTCGAATTAATTCATTTAAATAAGATGCGTAAAATATTCTTCAGCATTCTTAGAGTTTGAATTTTAGTTCAAAAGTTGGTTAATGTTTTTAATGTAAAAACATAATCCCTAATGAAAAACTTCAGTGTTTCCACAGACATTTATTTACCTTTGCAATTGCAGGTATGTCACTGAATTTTCTATTTCTATTCCCTGAGGTAATCCTCGTTCATGTCTATCTTTTTATAAGTTTTTAAGAACTCATTAGGTTGATAAGTACTGTACGTTATGTTAAAAAAAATACGCAATTGCCATTAGACTACTAAAGAAAAAAAAATTAAGAATAAAACCAATGGCATCTGATACTTTTTAATATGATTTTGCCAGCCTATTTTCTTTTTGGATTTTAATAGATAACTTGAACACTTGGACCTAAGTAAAGTATTGTATAATATAACATATTTTTTTAAAACCTTTCTGAAAATAAATTATCGCATATACTAAATCTATCTGTGTGGTGTGTGTTTATTGTAATTTCATAGTCCACATACATTATTTATTCATAAAGTCCGCGACAATTTCGATATTGAAACGTAAGTATTGAAAATGGCAGGTATACTTATTCTTATTTTTTGTGATAATTTTGACCTCATCGTGTCTAGTAATTTTATGCAAAAGTACAAGTACTGCCAAGCACCGCCACTTGGTAGTACTTATTTTTTTATGAAGTCACCAATAAAACGAATCGCGATTGTTTAAAACAAAAGCGTCTAATCGAGATAATAGTTACATTTTGCGTTCAAACACAGTTTGTGTTTTGTTTTAAATAATCACGATTAGTTTTATTGGTGAATTTGGTCCTCAGACTAACCATATGAATACAAAGATTTTGTTTCGTCGATCTTATAACTCACCACATTGCATATTTTCATAGCACCACACTGCAAGTTAGATCATTTTTCAAAATACCTAACATTCGGAACAGGATGAGGACCCTTAATACTTTTTAAATAATTAACTTCAAAATCAGTTAAAGAATCACCTCATTGAACCTTTCTTGAATTTCGCGCTCAGCGAGTTCTGTGCAACTCAATCCTTTAGAAAAGTCTCGGGTTGCAGGAAGTGCATGGTTTCAAATATTGCTTTTAGAGTTGTTCTTCATTTTGTTTGGCTTTTAATTTTTTCTTAGCTAATAAATGCTTCGTCGTTCTTCTAAGGTTACTTCGTAAGTTTTTGGCGTAATAATATCGCGTTCTATTGTCGACGTCTAGACATCTTCATTTCTTCAGTCTAGTGCCTTATTTGACTGAGTTACGGTCCGAGATTTTTTTTCATAAAAATATATTTACGTTTTGGCAATGTTTCTTTATGTCATAAATTGTGTTATTAAGTAAAACTACTCATGTAGTTTGGTTATTAGGTTTTTTATGTTTGTATATTCCTGAGTATATATTTATGAGATGAATGTTGATTGTGTGTTATAGTCTATATTAAATGACCCCTGAAAGTCCTGCGCGACTTGTAAATTATTTGTTGTTAACTTTAATTATAGTTTTATTTCTACTTCTGTGTTTAAATGGTGTACCTAATTAGCTTCCGCCGTACTGTTTAAATTAATTAATTAAAGCGCGTAAGTACTATTGATGGTGAAACATTTGGCAATGTTATTTATTTGTTGAAAAAAAAAACTTTTCATAAGCCATACACCACCAATAAGATGCTATTACTACTTACATATTTCTCGTATTATCTTAAATTAATAGAAAACGTAAAATTAAATGAAAATATAAGTACCACCACTGATGCAACTTGCAATAGAAATAATAGGTACATACTCACCAATCCTATTGCGTGACAAGATAAAGAACAGCAGGTTAGTCCTAGAAGAAGACCCATCTTCTAGGACTAACCTGCTGTTCTTTATCTAGTATGGACGATGGATGCTTAGGACAGGAACAATTTGAGGTCACCTGCGATTAACAGACACTTTTTTTTAAAATTGGTTATTGGTTTCGCTATCTCACCGAAAGCGACGATGCGATCGCCGATGGAGCGCGCTTACCTAGAAGTAACCTATTCACTGTTAAAGATACACAGTTTGCCTCCTATATTACTTCAGAGAGGTCATTTACTATCAGCAATCAATGGATCAATATTGCAACTCTAGCAACATGCAATTTGCATGTTGCCAGGGTTGGCATATAAAATACGTATCCACCGTATTCCACGTGGGGTGCCATGACAGAAAACCTCCTCGAGCGCCCGCAGGCTGGAGTTCCCTTGCGGACACGTCCGGAGTGAAGACCAGTCTGCGGGACGGTGCACCCCGGGAGGCCGCCATCGACCCACCCATGGGCAATCCCTGCCTAAGGGTGCTCGATGGCGGCTTGCGAATATTCTGTTGGGAGTATCGCCTCAACGCGTGTCCCTCTGATTTAGCAGAGGGCACAGCGACGAGGTAAGAGCGGGCTCGGTGTGCACTCACCCTGCCATCGGGCAGGCAGGAGGAAGAGTTCCTCCTCCTTCTGCCACCGCTAGACTCGTAGCCCCAAAGATTGTCCAAGGTCATGTTTCTGACTTTCGATGGGGGTCGAGGGCCTTGGCTTAACCGCCCGGGCCGCGAGGAAGACAACCTCTATAAAAAATCACCCCAAACCTCCAAGCGGCGGCGCACCGTGAGGAAGGTTGTAAGCTTGACTAATGGGTAGCTTAATTAGTCCCTAGTGCGAACCATGTATTTGAGCCAGTACACAAAGTTTATACTCGTGGGAACAAAAATGCGTAAATCTAAATTTTTCACCACTGTATCGGAGAGTGACGAGCGGTCGGAGTCCGACGCTGCGTCCAGAAGGAGCTCAGGCTCGGAGATGGAGGAGGAGTTGGTGGGCAACTCCGGAAGGGACTCGCGTTCCTTCCGGAAGCGCACCAAATCGGAGGACGGGGAATCGTCCTCCGATAATGAGAAGGGTTCGGCCCCAAAGATCCCCACCGGCAGTCGCGGTGGGGTCCAAAGCCGAGGTAGAGGCAGGGGGCTCACTGCGCAGGAGTCCGCTCAGCAAGCTGAAAAGCTGGCTGCGGAAGGGCGCCACCCTGGTGCGGTCAGCGCTGGAGAGCGCCCGCCGCGTCAGGCCGGTGGCGCGCCAGACGCTGGGGCGGACTCCGCCGAAGAGGCCCGCAGGTCCTTCGGCGAGCTGATGGTCGCGGCGCTGCGAGATATGGGCCGCAAGAGGCTCGCAAAGCCGTCTTCCAAGGAGAAGACGGTTTTGAAGCACGCCACCTCTTTGTCCGAGGCCTTCGATAAGGCCTTGGACAAGAGTGTGGCGAAGCTGCGGGCCGAGCTCCGGGCCGAGCTTCGGGCCGGGCCCACGGGCCCTGGAGCCGTTCGGCGGGAGGCCGTCGGAGGGGGTTCCGGGCAGGGGCAGGGGCAAAGTCAGTCCCAGCCCCAGCCTGAGGCAGGGAACCAGCTGCTGACGCTGGTACAGTCGGAACTGGCTGCCTTCCGGCAGCAGCTGCAGCAGCAGCAGCAGCAGTTCCAGCTGCAAATCCAGCGGCAGCTGTCCCTGCTGGAGGGCATAGTCTTGCGCCCTCCACTGGCGACCTCCGGCCAGCGCCAAGCGGCAACTTATGCCGCTGCCGCTGCGGCCACGGCTGCTGCGCCCAAGGCGGGCCCGTTGGGGCAAGCCGGGCGCAGGGCCTCAGCGCCGGAGCCTACGAGGCCAGCCCCGGTGGCTGGGCAGCATCGGGCGCGAGCCGCTCCTCCCACGAGGGGTGGTGTGGCGCCTGCTGCTGCTAGAACAGCGGGCGCTCCCATCGCGGTGGCGGCGACTCAGTCGCGCCTGCCGCCTCCCCCGCCTCAAGAGCCATTGTCTGGCGCCGAGTGGACGGTCGTCGGCGCCAAGAAAAGTGCGGGTAAGGCGCGCAGGGCGGCCGAGAAGCGCGCTAAGCGCCAAGAGCGCAGGAAGCGGGCCATGGCGGCGAGACTTCGCGCCCCGAAATCCGAGGCTGTAGTGATCACACTACAGCCTGAAGCGGGAAAGAAGGGCGCGAACTATGACGCCGTCATGGAGAAGGCAAGGCGGGCGGTGTTGCCCCACCTTGACGAGCTCGGAGTGCCTGGGGGCTTCTGCATAAGGCAGACCCTAACGGGGGCCCGAATTCTGGAGGGGTCCGGCTCGGCCAGTGTCGCTGACATCCTGGCCGACAAAATTAGGGTGGCCCTCAGTGCGGAGGAGGCCCGAGTGTCCAGGCCCACCAAGTGCATCGACATGCGCATCATGGGCCTGGACGATTCCGTCAAGGTGGACGAGGTGGTGGCCGCCATCGTCAGGGTGGGTGGTTGCACGACCGAACAGGTTCGGGCAGGTACCATCCGCGCTGACAGCACGGGCATGCGAGCCGTAACGGTAAGCTGCCCCGTGCCGGCGGCCAAGGCCATCACTGGTGAGGGCCGACGGCTTCTTGTGGGCTGGGTCTCCGCCCAGGTTAAACTGCTGGAGCCCAGACCTCTGCGGTGCTTCCACTGCCACGTGGGGCACCACGTGGGGGCCTTCTGTGCCGCGGAGGTGGATCGCAGTGACCACTGCTACCAATGCGGTAAGCCCGGTCACAGGTCTGCTGAGTGCCGGAATGCGCCGCACTGTTACACATGTGCGGCGGCAGGCAAGCAGGCCGATCACCGGGCTGGGAGCAGGTCCTGCGACCCCCCGGCCAAAATGAAGGCCAAATTAAGTCGCCCCCCCACCACCACCGCCGCCGCCGCAGCCGCTTCCTCGGCCGCCGGCGCGGCTTCTGTCGCCGCCGCTACCGCTATGGCGGCGCCCTCTCAGAGGGCTAGGGAGGAGACAATGGACTGCCAATAACGGCCCCATTACGTCTCCTCCAGGCGAATATCAACCACTGCGCCCCAGCTCAGGATCTGTTGCTCCAGAGCATGGCGCAGTGGTCGATAAACGTCGCCGTGGTCTCCGAGCCGCACTTTGTCTTGCCCAGAGCTGACTGGGTTCAGGACCTGAGCGGCTCGGTGACCCTTATCTCGTCGGCCGCCGCTGGTACCCCGACCCTCGAGGCCGTCACGAAGGGTCGGGGTTGCGTGGCAGCACGGTTCGGGGACATTGCAGTGGTAGGCGTCTACCTGTCCCCGAACAGAACTCTCGCCGATCTTCACGACTCCCTCAGGGAGCTGAAGACCGTCGTCGCTGGGTATGGTACCCTCCCCGTGGTCGTTTGCGGGGACTTCAACGCCTGGAACATGGCTTGGGGTTCCCGGCTCACGAACCAGCGGGGTCGGTTGGTGGAGGACTGGGCTCTGGAAACAGGCCTGGTCGTCCTAAACCGGGGTTCTGTCCCCACGTGTGTGCGGGTGCAGGGTGAGTCCGTGGTGGACATTTCGTTCGCCAGCCCCGCTCTGACACCGCGTGTAGTTGACTGGCGCGTCATGGAGGGGGTGGAGACATACTCGGACCACCGGTATATCCGGTTTGACGTCTCCGCCCAGACCTCGACCGCGCCGGTCCGACAGACCCCATGTGGTCCGCGTTGGGCGCTGAGGCAGCTGGAACGGGAGCTCTTCCTGGAAGCCGCGGCGGTGCAGGCCTGGGTGCAAGCACCGGTCAGGCCTGCCGACATCGACGTCGAGGCGGAGTGGTTCCGGGAGGCCTTGTCGCAAATTTGCGACGCGGCAATGCCCCGTCTCCGCCCAGGACGCGCCCGACGCCAGGTGTACTGGTGGTCGCCAGAGCTTGCGACGCTGCGCGCCGCATGCAATGCTGCGCGACACCGGTATACCAGACACCGCAGGCGCCGCTTCCGCCCGCCGGATGCGGAGGCCGTAGAGGCGGAGCTGTATGAGGGATTCAGGGTGGCAAAACGCACCCTCCGATCGGAGATAAAGCGGGCCAAAGACGAGGCCTGCAAAGCGTGGCTGGGGACGCTCAACGCTGATCCGTGGGGACGCCCATACAAGTTGGTGCGAGAGAAACTCCGCCCATGGGCTCCCCCGTTGACGCAGAGTCTCCGGCCACAGATCGTGGAGGGTGTGGTGAGCGCTCTGTTCCCTGCGCGGGGGGACCACTCCCCCCCGCCCATGGCTCCGCCACCAGCGGTGTCTGACGTGGACCACGTCAGCGACGACGGTACCAATGCTCCGGAAGTGATCGAGGTAGAGATGAGAGTGGCGGTACGCAGGATGGGTGCGAAGAATACCGCCCCAGGACCAGACGGCTTGCCTGGAAAGGCTTGGGTCCTGGCCATGGAGGCTCTCGGGTCTCGATTGGGGGGGCTCTTTAGCGCATGTTTGGAGAGGGGCCAGTTCCCACTTCCCTGGAAGACGGGAAAACTGGTCCTCGTTGCGAAGCCGGGGCGCCCTGCGGACTCTCCGTCCGCGTATCGGCCCATTGTGCTGCTTGACGAGGTGGGCAAGCTCTTTGAAAGAGTCATTGCAGACCGCCTCGTCAAGCACCTAACACTGAAGGGGCCTGATCTCGCGGACGACCAGTTCGGGTTTCGCAGGAGGCGCTCCACGGTGGACGCCATCATGCGCGTGCGAGCCCTCACGACGGGGGATGCGGTGTCCCGGGGCAGGTGTGTCTTGGCGGTGTCGTTGGACATTGCCAACGCCTTTAATTCCCTGCCCTGGAGTTGCATTAGGACGGCACTCCGGTATCACCGGGTGCCCGACTACCTCTGTCGTACAATCGAGGCCTACCTGTCCGACAGGTACATAGTATACCCCGGTCACCAAGGAGATTGGAAACGGCGAGAGATGTCGTGCGGTGTCCCACAGGGATCGGTACTAGGACCGCCCTTGTGGAACATCGGGTACGACTACGTGCTGCGCGCCGACCTCCCCGTAGGGGTCAGCGTGGTCTGCTACGCAGACGACACGCTGGTCCTAGCGCAGGGAAGGTCGTACCAGGCGGCGGTCGAACTAGCGACACGTGGGGTTGCGACAGTCGTTGAGAGGATCCAGCAGTTGGGACTCAAGGTGGCACTGCACAAGTCCGAGGCCATGTGCTTTCACGGCCCTCGGAACGCGCCACCAACGGGTTCCCAACTAACGGTAGAAGGAGTTCACATCGGCGTCGGGTCGACGATGAAGTACTTGGGACTTGTCCTCGACAGCCGATGGAATTTCGATGAGCACTTCCGACGTCTGGCCCCCAAACTCAATCGGACGGGGGCTGCTCTCAAGCGGCTCCTGCCGAACCTTGGGGGTCCAGACGCCTTCTGCCGGAGGCTCTACGCCGGCATCGTCCGGTCCATGGCCCTTTATGGGGCACCAGTGTGGGCGCCGACGCTGCGTAAACGCCCGGCGGCCCAGCTGAACGCCTGCCAGAGGGTCATGGCCATCCGGATGGTGCGGGGATACCGCACGGTGTCCCGCGAGGCGGCGAGCCTCCTTGCTGGCATACCACCATGGGATTTGGAGGCAACAGTCCTTGCAAGCATGCACGACCAGCGCGTGGAGATGCAACGCCGGGGCGAAGACCCGCTGCCCGAACATGTCGAGGCGTGGCGGAAGGAGCTCCGGCGAGATCTCATGGTGAAGTGGAAACAGCGACTGTCGCAACCCAGCGCTGGGCACACCGTAATCTCAGCGGTAGTGCCCCTCTTTGAGGCGTGGCTGGATAGACCTCACGGCGTCCTCACTTTCCGCATGACGCAGGTTCTCACCGGACATGGGAAGTTCGGGAGATTCCTGCACCGGATTCGTGCGGAAGAGACGTCCGGGTGTCGCCACTGTGAGGCGAGCCCGGAGGACACGGTGGAGCACACGGTGGAGGTGTGCCCTGCTTGGGAAGAGCATCGCCGTGTCCTCGTGGGGGTGATCGGCGGCGGCGATCTCTCGCGCCGGGCCCTGGTTCAGGCCATGGTCCGCAGCGAAGAGGAATGGCAGGCGGTCGCCTCCTTCTGCGAAGCAGTAATGCTCGTAAAGGAGGAGGCCGACCGCATAAGGCAAAGGCAACGGCGTACTCGCCGTAGCCGTCGCCGCCGCGATCCTGCCGATATCCGGCCACCGTAGACACTGGCTCGCGGACGGTGAGCAATGGGTAGCTCGCCGTCCGGTCGTCTGGTAAGACCGAGTCTAAGTCGTCAACGGCGCGCACCGTTCCCGCGCGCCTCAAGGAGTTGTCAGCAAACTGCAGGGGCCCTTCAGGGTCGAAGCCTCCTGGAGTCTAGAGGGTGGTGGAAAACTGTTACCTCGACTCCAGGAATAAGGCAAGGAAGGTACGGGGTAGGTTTTTTAGTCAGTAAGAGTCTGACACTGGTCTCCCGCTCCACCCAAGAGCGGGTTTCGTCATTGGATGATTTTCACCTACCATAAAAAAAAAAAACCGTATTCCACGTACTACCAGCAATCATAAAGGTTCGCGTAGAATTTCAGTAGGTGCACTACAGTATAGTTAAGTACCGTGTCGAAAGCCTTCCTGAAATCAAAGTATCAAGTTCATCTACCCTCTAATAACAACAACTGGAGCTGGAATTGGTGTGTGCTGGTGTGTGTATATCAGGGGTGGCCAACTTAATTGGACACACGGTCTACTGTTTACTAACTAGACTCTGCAAGATCTACCAATTACAAAATCCATCTATTATTATTTACGTACCACAACTAGACACCAAGTTTAGATAAATTTAACAATACAATTCAAATATTTTTACACAAAGCTTCGGTAAAAAAAAAAACTTCAAATTATGCGAAAAATCAGGTAAACAAAGAAAAAAGAAAGAAGCAAACCCAAAAATATCAACAGACTTTTTTTTTGATAAAGAAAAATAACGAGTTGATAAGGTAATACATATGTAATGCCCCGTGGTATAGTCCTGCTAGCCCAAAAGTAAATACATTATTGCTGGTTAAGATCGACTGGATTAACTGCTGAGATCGACTAGTTGATCGCGATCGACCGGTTGGCCACCCCTGGTGTATATCATAATTGACAACCAGTTACTCCGACAACTAGGTACTGAGGGTACTACAATCAGCTCGAAAACTGGAAACTTTAGACATACTCTTCGTCATTAATTTCCTTTCCAAATTATTCTGCCGAGCAGACACTAAAACGCAGTAAAATAGCGTATTTTGCAATACTTTTACTGCGTTTTAGTATCTGCACGGCAGTATTATTCGTTTGGCTCGCTTACTTCTATCTTCTATTAAAATTAAAAAATGTTTTTTGGATCTTTTTTAGTATTTGTCTGTAGATCACGCTAGTTATTATAGTTTATTGAGAAGAGATATACGACTGTTGATGATTGTTAATTCAAAATCACGTCTAAACGCCTAGTCGATATGCTTTGAAAAGAAAAAAATATGTTAAACTAGACTATTTGGTTCGCTCAAGATCGATGGCGTATGTTTGCCCTTTAATTAATTAAATCACAATTAGTCAATATTGCTTTTGCCACCCTGTCTCTCATTTATAGTGCCCTCTTGAAGTCAGACTTTGATAACCACAATAGCGGTCTCTACAAACAGAATGAAGGTCGTCGAACTATCTGCACTAACTCATTTCGTAAATACGTTAGATAAAGAGACAAAATCAACAGTTCGAAACATAAACATACAATTCATCAACGGCTACGCCTCCACAACGGTCCACAAGCACCCTACAGGCTCCAAACAAACTAAACGCAAAACAGTTTGTCTAAATCAAAACAAACTCGAACTATATCAATCGATTTACGTTTAATTACATTTTGAGCGGCGCGTTGACATTTCGTTCGTCGTCAGCTGTGAAATCGGGCGCCATCTTGGAGTGCCACGAAAACCGCAGGCGTGCCACTGACTGGGCACTTTCACGCGTGTTTACACATTGCCTCGCACATCTGCTGTCCTGGTACCGAACAGGAGCGGATGGATTATTCGGTGAACTGCGTTAGCGTAATATGGTCTAAATGGAATTCCGGGGAGATGATAATTATCTAGATGTCGAGTTGGAAATAATGATTGTTAATGGATGTATTGTTCATTTAAAATTATCTAGTCGGTGATTATATAGGTCATTATAAGTGGTTAAAAGGTGGTATTTAAGCACCTTCCAACTCTCAAAAACCAGGTCAATTTCTGGCGTTGCGTTCATTTTCTTTATGCCTCTATTCATCGTTCATTGAAATACTGAGACCATTTTTTGTGGCTACGTGAAATCTCTGGTCTATTCCGACAAATTACAATCGATTGCCGTCCTGAAGGCCCTCATAATTTGCTTTCTTCAAGAAATGGGGCCTATAATACGATGTCATTCAAAATTTATTCCACTAGGATGCTCGATTAGAGCAGAACCTAATCGTGAGCATGAGGAGTTAACCGGCGCCTTTTGCCAGAAAATATATTCTACACAAATGTAATATCAGAGAATACAAATAAAAAATGTTTCTCTTAATGAAAAAATACATACACATATGTTTTTCAGGGATAATTTGAAAGTGTGGGCAAAGCTTCGTTGCTCTTGGTTTTCCATATCTCTGTAGGCAGCTGTAACAACTGACTATCACTTGACTATTTTCCACTCTAAAGCATTAAAATATTGGGCATGACACAATCTAGGGGAAATTGCCAATCGATTGTGGCATGCTTAATATTTTATTTAGTAGTAAACAAATTAAACTTAAAAAGGTTTTATTTTGTTCACTCTACTAAATTTTTTCGATTTGACAGTATGACGTGACGTCACATGGCAATTGATCCTCTTCTCATTTGGAACGCATTGTATATCTTAACTTTGAGCCACGCCATTTTTAATCACGAATATTTCAGAAAGGTTATTAAAATATGCGCCAAAATATTGTAGCAAGGAATAATCCTTACCAAAACTAAACAAGCATTATCAATATTTAAGTATCCCATTATTATATAATCGAGACAAGTTTCTATTTCCATTAATTTGAGTTACTTTGTAAGTAACAATAACAATTTTGAGTACGTAACACAACATTGTTTAAACCCAAACTCCGGGTAACACATTAATATTTGAAACCGATGGGAATAATATTCATAGAATAGTTGCATTTATAATTCTAATCTACAGCACTGGACCATGTAGCCGGTCATAGGGTGACCATAATAATTATGATAAGGTATTAAATGCAAGATTTATGTGTCGTAGGATTTAAAGGTGGGTTTATGTCCGAGGTGAGAACGAGTGGAGTATGAATCAGAATCAGAATTTTATTTATTTCCCTAGTTTTTATATTAGCATAGCATAGCACAGCATCACCCCAAAATGTTCCCTGATAGATGTCACCCCGGTGGCAAGTTCAGAAGTGGCTGATGGGAATAAACGCCATCAAATACAAAATGTCAGGCGTGTGAGTGAGAGAGAGGGATGGAGCTGTAGGTGTATAGCTCCATCCCTCTCACTCGCATGCCTAACATTTTGTGTTTGATGGCGTTTATTCCCATCAGCAAAGGTATGAAGCTGTGTGGGGTAATATATGGTGCTATATAACCCCATACGGCTCCATCAGCTCCATCCCTTTACAATTAAGTTTAGGTCGTGAAATGGATCGCGTTATAAGCTCGTGGTTGGGCCTCTGTCGAATAACGCTACGGTCAACATTTCGTGTGCCTATCAGAGAGCCCCAGCTACAATAAAAAAATACTGCATAGGTATAATATTCAGTTTTATCCACGGTTCACATTCGGTATCAAATAAAAAATAAAAGCAGTATTAAATCCAGCTGAGCCCCAGGTCAAACCTCTGTTATTTATTTTTCATTTTAAATAAATAAAAATGGAAAACAAAAAAGTAAATACCAATATTATAATTGTTAAAAACCCTGCTCCATATTTTGAGGGTAGTATTGAAAACAATTAAAGAGCAGTGGTGGCCGTGTGGTAACGGACCAGACTTACAAGTCGTAGGTCGCGGGTTCAAACCCAGCCAGACGCATTACTTTGTGTAATTTATTTCATCACCACTGCTCTCAAAACGGTGAAGGAAAACATCGTGAGGAAACCGGCATGTCCTAGAACCAAAAATTCAAAGACATGTGACATCCACCAATCTGCACTGGGCCCGCGTGGTGGATTATGGCCCTTTCCCTCTCCTAGAGAGAGGAGGCCTGTATCCCTGCAGTGGGAACATTGAAAGGCTGATGATGATTGAAAACAATTTAATTAAAATCTTTTTTATTTATTATTGTGCAAAAACATTTTTTTTTATAATATAGTTGAGTATTACTTGCTAGTTTAAAGTAAATGTTTTAGAGGCCACGGATAGTCCCATAAAATTGTGGTTAGTTTATTTATTGCGATGAACTAGATATTATACATTGGCATAGGCAGGGCACATGTGTTGCTGAACAAATAGTCCATGGGGCCGAAGAGTTCTGGAGTGGCGACCGCGTACTGGAAAACGCAGCATTTGTAAGCATCCCACGAGGTGGACCGATGACCTGGATAGAGTCAATAGATGCAAGAAGCACTGGACTAGTTGGTATGGAAGAAAATGTTCAACAGCACTGTGCTAGTTGGTATGGAAGAAAATGTTCAACAGTTGAGGTCGTTTTGCTGAAATTATTTTTTTATAATGTGTACAAGTTCAAACTCGAGGTCCCTAAAACGTAATTCTATACAAAAATAGTACAGCATAGCATCAGCCTTACAATGTCCCCACTGCTGGGACTAAGACCTTTCTAGGAGAGTAATTCACCAGCCGGGTCCAGTGCAGGTTGGTAAATGACACATGCCTTCGAATTTTTGGTTCTAGGACATTTCCACGCGATGTTTTCTTTCACCGTTGAAAATCATAAAAAAATACAATACTAGTAAAGAAAAGTGAAATCAAACTATTTTTATAGTTATATTACGTGTTGTAGTAAAACATCAAAACGTCAATTCTTATAAATGTCATCTTGCACCTTATTTACTTCATTTCCACAAACGGTGCAAAGTGTAAGCTGTAAATCATTTCAGTTCAACGTTTTTAAAACCTTGGAGATTGGCTAGACAATAACTAATACAAGAAAGGAAAAACTTATTGGAGTTTTCAGTTTTTCCAACAAACCAGATTTATTGAGAAAATTGGAAATGTTTCCTGAGATATTCGTTGTTTATTTTATGATAAATTATTGCAGTATTCATACAGAATGGAAAAAGCAAAGGATTGTTTCTAAGAAGGTTTTAACAAGCTTGTTCATATGTTTGTTGGTAAAGTTAAGGCTATTGACAAACGAAGTCGAAGTCGACTGGCCTGTTGGTTTAGTAGTTAGTAGCTCTGACTACTATGCCAGAGGTCGTGGGTTCGATTCCTACCTAGGACTTATGTTTGTATAATGAGCACGATAATTAATTTGTTCTGTATCTAGGTGTTATTTAACATGTATGTATTTAGAAATATATATGTAAGTTTATCATTTGTCTAGTACACAAGCTCTGCTTAACTTGCCACTAAATGACGTTGTGTGATAGCTGTTCGAATATAGAATATTAATATAAAAAGGTACTAAATACCAAGCAATAAATTTTTACCCTTTACCAACCAGATACAAACGATGCCACCCACTAATTTACTCAACCACTCAAAAATCCGCAGCTACACAAGCATTAATTAAATTCTAAAAGAGTGCGCGTTAAATTTCACGCATTTAAACCGTAAGCCAGTTAGTTGGCAATGGAATAATTTCACTTGTGACTCGCACACGGTTTCTGAGCGTCGGAAATTCCGCACGGCGGCGCAATCTCTGAAATAAATAGCCGTCATAATTTAGCAGGACATTGTCCTAAATAACACGTTAATCATGGTGAGTGTGTAAACGTTGGGGTAAGCACGGAGGGGCCAATGAGTAAATAGTGGTCAGAGACCGCACTAGTACACACCAGTAAATTATTTGATAAATCTTATGTAAGGTCTGGTCTTCACATCATCTGCCTGTCAAATGATTTATGATTTACTGCCATCTTTTGTCTTTTATTTAGCTTGCATGAAAGTTGAAAATTGTCTCAAGGGAATAGGCTAAAAAGTATCCTATCAGCTATATTAGGGTACCTACACAAACACAAAAACATATTTTTTTATGTGGGAAAATCACATGACATCTTGGGCGGAGTGGGGAGGGTGAGTTAGACTTTTACTAACTAAAATTCATTTCTGTACTTTCATTGCCTTTTGTACCAGGGCCGAGTCTTTCTTTTAGAAGTAGGCTCTAAGCTCTGGTAGGTTCGACCTTGCTGGGCCCCTACGATTAGCTGACATCTCTTTAAGACGTGAGTGGAACAATACATACTGTCGACGACTTGGGCTAGGTCCAGACGGTTACCAAATGGTCGGACAGCGAGCTAGCCATGCTTCGCTGTGCGCAAGCCCGCGCCTGAGGATATCGCCGCGAAAATCAGGATCGCAGACGGCCGCCTAATTTGCATTGCTGCTTCGCAGAAGGAGACGACCGCTTATCACACTTGATTTCTCAAGACTAATGTTTGTGTGATGAGCACGATCATTTGTTTTGTTTCTGTATGTGTCTTGTTTATAAGACTCGTATGTATGTGTTTAGAAATATATAAGAAAATATATATCAGTTGCCTAGTATTCATAGCACAAGCTTTGCTTACTTTGTGACTAGATGGCGTTGTGTGATAGTTATCTTATACAGGGTGTCATTGACATGTTAACGCAAACGAATACCATAGATCCAGTTCATGATTCTAGACCTCCCAGTGGTAGAATTTTTTTGTCGGTTTTTTCTTATTTTTTTTTAGTGATTTTTTTACGTTTTTTAAATTAAACTGTATAATAACGTCATTTTGATATTTTTTGCGAAAAAAATGAGTGAATTACATTTCAAATTAAGAATGTCATCGGGTTTGATTAGAATAATGACTTTATTTCCCTCGATGATATTTTTTTTCTACAAATATAATTGGGATTGTTTAGGATAACGATTTCATACAGGCAAAAAATAAAAAAAAAACATCTTTTTTTTTTCAAAAATTTACAAAAAATCCGACGAAGCATTCCACCACTGGGGTGTCCAGAATCATGTACTGGATCTATGATATTCGTATGCGTTTACATGTCAATGACACCTTGTATATATAAAAGGAGAAACTGACTAACTGACATAATATCAATGCACAGCCAATACTACTGGAAACATGAAATTTTGCACAAGGCTTCGTTTTATGACGTAAATGAGCACTAAGAAAGGATTTTCCATAATTCACCCCCTAAAGAGAAGAAACGTGGGTTCAAAGTTTGTATGTAGAAACCTATTTTCACGCGGGCGAAGCGCTAACAAAAGCTAGTAGAATATAATATTAATAGCGCAATTGGAAGAGACCAGACTCTGTCTCCTGATCTACTCTCAGTCCCCAGATTTTCATATTCATACCTCGGCGTTCTAGTACTTGTACAAAACGTAACGTGTTTTGCAATTCCTCTGCGCTTTGAAAAATATGTAGATTTGTTGTCTCAGACGATCCTTATTACTGCGGGACGTAAGTGGAATGTCTGATGTGGTGCGGAGTCTGATGTTCTCGGTTGTTGTCGAGACAACTATTGTGTTTATCTTGAATACGAAGCGGGAAACAGGTTTCATCCGCGACAGCTAATTCTGTAAATAAACTTGTGGTTGTGTGTAAAGTGAGCTTACATTTTTTTTTGTTTTGCATTATGCATACGCTTTTTTATGGTGGGTAAAAATCATACAAGGGCAAATCCCACCCTAGGGTGGAGCGAGAAATAGTAATAGTACCTACACCAAACCACATATAAAAAGAGGATTACAAAGTGGTATGTAGTTTATAGGCAGGCTTAACTCAAAGTTGAGTTTTCTTCCAGCAAACTATTGAGTGATGTTTTTTAATGGTAATTGTTCCAAAATTGCTGTACTTGATACTTTCTATTTTTTCTTTATATTCTTATTTTTTGCATTATCGGATATATAGATACCTACTGCAAATGGGTTGGCTCGCGTCTTAATAGAAAACTATCATAAGGGAGCATATACCTACCTGACATAAAAACTACTCTATGTACCAGGATATGATCTACTCGCTTACTAAGACTTAATGGAACCATTCAGCCGTTCGAGTGTGAAGAAGTAACAAACATATGCTTACACACAAACTTACGTTTTCCTCTCGAACGCCGATTGTACACGCATACTTTTGGACAACTTGTATGATCTTTAAAAAGTGCGATTTACTGTACACACGAGTGTTCGAGATATATTCGCGAAAAAGTTTTTTTTTAATGTGATATTTTAAATTATGTAATAACAATACCCCCGACCCGCGGGCGAGGAGATAATAATCGTGTGCCATTCACGCAGGCGTGAAATAAAATCCCGTTATTCATATTTGCGTTAATAGGGACCAATATAACCTTCAAGTCCCAACATTTTCCCTTTCAACCGTGCATCAACGGCCTCCTCCCGTAAATTGTATACCGTCTGAAGAGTCCTCGAGGAGGATAGTACCTAAGCATCAAAGTGAGCACTCTACGGCACTCCAGCATCCACCCTCCATTCATGTCGTGTCATAAATATCTCGTCTTGTCATTCAACAACTTTTATATTTAGACTTGTAAATCTTAGGAGGCCGAGTAATGATTTTTTAGCGGGCTTACTCCGACCTTGGTGTAAAAGAAGTCATCCAGGCAATGGTAATTTTGCTGAATTTATTTTCTTCTAAAAAAGCGGATTAATGCATAATAAACAAACTAAAAAAAAATTCTTAAGTCAATATTTAGTACTAATATTCAGTAAAAATACGATAAAGAATTAAAAGATTTCATAGGTAGTTTATTCGGGTAATTATTTAAGATTAATTGTACATACATTAGATTTCTACTTACTATTGTCCACCTATACGTACGTTTTGGGAATAGGTACATTCATTATACGTAACGTATAGCTAAGGAGTTGAATTCCTTGCCGAGTCTGTGTTTCCTGATGGCTACAACCTAGATGGCTTTAGTCAAGAGTTAATAGGTTACTTCTAGACAAGGGCGCTCCATTATCATCCACATCATCGCTTACCATCAAGTAAGATAGTGATCAAACATAGCGCGAGCCAATCCAAAGTAATAAAAAGGTAACTTTTAAAAACTCAATTTCCTTCTTTCAAAAGCGTATTTTACTTGTTTTGCTTTAAATTTCAAGGCCGCGGCAACTCTCTCTGGAATAACCCCGCAGCCTTTTATCACCCTTAACCCCTTCAACACAAGATCTTCAATAACCAACCACATCCTCAAACCAGCGACGCAAAACTAACCAAATATTAAATAACAGTAATTATTATTACATAGAAAACCGCAAATTGGCTTATCGCCAAAATGATAATATAATTATTCGTAAAGCTCCAACAACATATTCTGCCCATGACGAAGGGAATCCATTTAGGGGTGATACATCTGCCATAATACCGTCATGAAATAATCTCATTAGGGAAGGGAATGTAATCGGACGTGCGAGGGTCGGACTTGTGGTGACAACCCTGCTGACGCGGGGGTCATATCTTGTTATGAACTTGTTTCAAATGTATTAACTCGGTTTTTGCTCATTGATTGTGAATGAGAAACTTGGTTGTAATGGGTTTTAGGGTATGTTCATGTTGCTTTGGTAAGTGATGACGCTTTTTTGTAGAAATTGATTTTATTTGGAGAGTTTTATAATCCTCTTTAGTCGTTCACTCTTGACAGAGTGGTCGTGGTTGATCATGTTGCATTTTCGTTGGCTAGTGAGGCTCCCGCTATGCGTCTCCACTTTACATGCGCCTGGACAACGAGTCGCTTTTGAATAGATTTTATGAAAGGTGTTGCTACATTATCGCGTCATGTTTTCTATGATACTTTGACTTAACACTGAAGAGTCTCAGGCCTCTTCTCTAGATGACAGAATGAGCGGCGGTCTACGACGAGTCGCCTGTCAATCCCTGTTTATTTATTTCTTCGTAATTGTATTGAAACTTGTCATTGCAGCAGTCGGCTCCGTATCTCACCTGTGCCTCGGGGGAAATAGGCAGTCGCTTTAATACTCTCCACTCGTATCAAATTTTACTATTTTATTTTCATCATATTAGTCACCGAAACGTAGTTTCTTTAAGTTTATTTTTTAAATAATATCTGGCAGATTTCATTGTATTCTTCCATTATGTTTCGGAGACTTTCAACAAACATTCAGAAAGGAATACTTAGCAAGTTCTATGAAATCTTTCATAACATCCTTACAATATTCTTTTCTGAACTCTGAAAGCTATTTTTGCATACCTTTGAAAAATACTTTTGAGAGACGAATTTTCATAACATCACTAGGTATGCTCACAAATTCTTGTCGAAAATAGTCAATAAGGTTACATTCCGTTTATTATTCATGTTAATATTATATCTATTTGTTTACTTTATGAATAATTATCATTTTTAAATCTTGCCATTACTGTCCCGCTGTTGGGAAAAGGCCTCGCTCTATTCCTGTCATTATTCTCGGCTCTGATACATTTTTTCCAATTGTTAAGGAAGAATTATAAGTCGTTTCACCATCCTTCATGGCTTTTTAGGACCTTGTTGTGCGATATTTTATACCTATATTATGTATTTACCGGCTTTCTTATTTGCTTGTTACTTGATGTATTTTAAAATTTTATCAAAAAATAAAAAGACCAAAATCGTCACTTATGCTAAATAGGTTGAAAGCCAGCAGTTATTGAACGCCTAGCTGCCTAACGGACGCCTAGACCTGCGGCGTCGCCTGTGTGAAAGTAGAAAATTATCCCAAAGAAACTTATTCGGCGTGATTCGTAGGTTGTTTTCTGCGGTCTTTACGTGCGATTGTAATTTAGGTGTCTGCAAGGCCAGTTAGGCTCTTAATAAACTAGTGCGCCTCATCATAAAAAACTGCATCACTTTTTACCGTCAGGTGAGATAGTGCGATTTCCTGCTAGACCTGAGATGGTCTACTTGTGTTCTAAATGTTATCGAAATACCTTCAGTCGTGACGATGTAACAAGTATGACACACTTACAAACTTTCGTCTTTCAATAAAAAATACTAGACTCGTGTTTCGGGTTCCTTATTTAAATTCTAAAATAAGTGATGTATAGGTATCTATAGATAACATTTTTTAGATCTAATATTAATTGAACTGGTTACAGTATAATAAATCACAAATCTGGACTTTGACGGAGCGTGTCGTGGTTGGCATGTAAGAATCGATCACGAGTCGCGGCCAATGATTGATGACCTCCTAGCTAATTCTGTGCGCCTGGTACCGTGGTGTCACTGACAGTTTAAAACTTTTGCTTTTAAGTTTAAAGTGTGGTCAAATTCCTATAGAGTTGTAGGACTGATAGGGTTGTAGTAATTAGGGGCAATCGAATTTGATTTCGAGATGTCGATCTTTTTGTTTTTTAGGTTCCGTACCCCAAAAGGATAAAAAACGGAACTCTTGTAGGATCACTTTGTTGTCTGTCTATCAAGACCCTTTATCTCGGTAATATGGGGAGGTATCAAGTCTAAATTTAACTATAATACTCATATCTGTGGTGTCTTGATGCTGTGAAAAAACAAATATCAAGTTAAAAAAAAAGGATACGGCTGTTTATGCAGCAAAAAACGTATTATTTCGCCACTCTAGGGAATCAAAATTCGCAGGGTACTCCCGTTGACCTATAACCTTGCAATTTGGCATACAGCAAGGTCATATAGTACAGATATAGGAATAAATCTGAAAACTGAAAATTTTTAGTTACGACACAAAAAAAAAATCGCTGTGGAAAAATCTAATAAACTAATGCGCCTCACCATCAACGATTACATCACTGCTTAACATCTGGTGGGATTGCAGTCAAACATTAGTTTATAGCAAACTAGCTTTTGCCCGCGGCTTCGCCCGCGTGGTATTGGGGTTGGGGTTGGGGTTGGGGTTTCCGGGATAAAAAGTAGCCTATGTCCTATTCCGGAGTGTATCCTATGCTTGTGCCAAATTTTATACAGATCCGTCCAGCCGTTTTGGCGTGATCGAGTAACAAATCACACAAAAAACATCCAAACATCGTAACTTTCGCATTTATACTATTAGTAAGATAAAAAAAAATATCTTTGAGAGTCGATTCGATTCTTGAATATTTTACAAATTAAATGTGGTGTACAAAATATTGATACAATGTTTACCATCTTTTTTTTTTGTAATGAAATTTGACATTGTCTATTATTTAAAGTTCAACTAATTTAAAGTTATTCTTCTGAATAAATTAAATTTTGGCAAATATTTTACTAAAATTAAAACTTTGCTATTGCAAAAAAGTAACTGATGAACTTGTGCTAGCAGAAATGTGTAATTAAGTTAGATGGCGTAATAAGATATTTAATTAAGTAACTTTATGAAAAAATTGCTGTTAATGGTAATAAGGCTTTATTAGTAGCTACAGTTCACAAAATTATATTTGTTTTCAACACAACTTATGTTTCTTTTATTTTTTAATGTATGAGAGGCTTATTAGCCATGTTTAAAGAACTAAATCGGAGTAAAAGAAGTATATTAGATTTTGTTGAAAACAGCTTTTAATGTCATTCAAAGCCACAGAATTATGTAGGCGCAACGCGATTTTGTTTTTATATAAAATAGTAAATAATATAGATTTAAAAAAAAATAAAAGTTGTCGCTACATAGTCTCGCGGTCAGGCATGTCTATAGGAGCCTTCGTAAGTAAATTATTTCCAAGGTAATAACTATCATAATCATCCGCAATCCCGCATTCGGGGCAGCCTTCAGGTCCGTGACATAGCGGATAAACTGCAGGAGGGTCGCTTACGCTGGTATGGCCACGTTTTACGAAAACCGGCAGACTACGTGGGTAACAGATGCCTCGCCATGCCACCTCCGCCGGGACCCGGAAAACGAGGAAGGCCTAAGAGGCGTTGGATCGATGTCGTAAGGGATGACATGCGTGCTAATGGGCTTGAGGCAAGAGACGCAAAAGACCGAGCGAAGTGGAGGCGTCTAGGAAGGAAAGCGGACCCCGGGCGCCGAGGTGAAAGCCAAGGTAGCAACCGGGACGGGCGCTAGGTTGATGATGATGAACTATCATAATCAGGTTTATAATTATAACTATTGCTCACTTATTTTCTACGAATACATAAAATCGTAGGTGTGCCGTCGCGGTCATTTTTGCATGATCACCTAAAAACATTTTGCTTGGATCTTGCCGCGCGGCGCCACACCAAACCTTTGAAGTTTTTATTTGAAGTGCAAGCAAAAATTAGCTTAACGGTGGTCAGGCGGAAGTTTCTTCGATGGTACACAATTAAAACTTTGGTTGTTGCGAAATTGGTTCAACTTTTTATTTTATTTTATTATGTGGGACATCATCTAAAGACATCTCCTGCCAATTGGTGTCAGACTTTTACTCACTAAAACTCATTTCTAGTTTCTTCGTTGCCTTTCATATTTTTTTATTTTTATTGTTATAATTTTGAATTCTTTCCTGCACTTTTTCTGTATTTTGTATTGTGTACTCGAAACTTCTAATATCAGCCTATATCTACAGATAGACTTGGGCCACTAAGATACAGGCTTTGCCTAGTTTGGGGCCCATAGTCATCTCTTATGTATGTTCCAACTGTTTTCTCATTATTTGTATATTTTTATTTTGAAACTTGTGTGTCTGCTAATAAAATTATTATTCCGTTTATTCATTTAAAACTACATATAAATTACATTTGTAAGTATTTCTATATAAAAAAAAAAAAACATTTAAAAATATAAATATAAAATATTATTATTATCAATTATTATTATTATTATATCAAGGCCTGTTTTTCCCTTCAGAAGCGAACCCATGGCATCGGTCATCCTGACTTCCATACTAGCTTGAACTATTATTACGGTGGGACAGTATTCTTCGTTTTCAGTTAGTACACAACCCAGGTTGATTTTTAATAAATAATTAGGTAAATTCACTCAACTAAGTAAATTCATTAGCTCAAGATCCACATTTTTTTGCTACGGTTTTTTAAACTGGTAACTGTATATTTAATTGTTTGTCTTGTACAATTCAAGTTTCTAAAGTAACTTTCGTTACCACGACGGAGTCAAGGACAAGTTTGTCAGTCAGCCGTATTTCCAAAACACTTTGATCCGAAAATTCATTTTCTAAAACCTTTTTACCCTCCAGGCGAAACATAAAACAGAACTGTGTAAGAATGCCTTCAAAACTTTCCAAGGCGTCAGACTTTCTTAATTCGTTCATACAAGCATTTGCTGCGTGTCTGCTCGAATCCCTTTTGATGTTTTAAATTCTTCACGGATGCTTGTCTCCATTTGTACAACGGTATTTAATCGTCATTCTTCCTTTGCGGAACACATCTGAGGAGTTATTGAAGATTTTTCTCGTATTCTTTTGAAATATAAATATTTTTCTGCCTTAAAATTAAGATTCCGTGTTTGTAGAATTTAATAATATATCTTTGCGTGAATTCTTAAGAAAAAAAAAACGTTTGTAATATTAATGTAGGTGTATGACTAGAATGTTTAATCATATTTCTTTTGGATGTATTTGAGGATATTAAAAATGTTCGTTCTGCGTAACAAGCTTGTAAGAATGATGAAACATTTTTATCAAAGAAATAAATTGATGGAAGTTTGACTGGAATTCTTTTTGCTGTTCTTTGATAGCGAGACTTGATGTTTCAAGCAAGGGAACTGAACTTTGATGCTAACGATATGCACACGCGATACGCTTGTTCAATTGGTAATATCGTAAAGAGAAAAGTTTTGTATGTCTGCCTCGAGTTTACCATCTGCAACTGCTTTTATAAGTATAAAATTATTTTATCGAAAGACGGTTTCAAGTCTCTTATTTGCGTTTGAGTACCTTTTATAATAATGACGGTATTTAAATTTCTATATATCATAAATATTACTAGTGCCTCAGCTTTATATGGATTCAAAGTAGATACTAATAATAAGGTATTCTCGTTTATTGTTCTTGATATAAATGAAGACCGCATTAAAATCTAGTAGTTTAGGAGGACTTGGGGATAAACAGACATGGAAAGCGACTTTGTTTTATAATAAAAAAAATACGTGTGGCACTCGGGGACTGCCGCGGTAAAGCTATTGCATTGCATTCTGTATCAACTTATGCAATTATAATTATTTATTTTTTGCACTTTGTTAATTCATATTCAAAACACTTTATACACAAATTTTACAAGTACAGCCGTTCACTGTTGTAGATAAATACTTATACACCTATATACTTTCTCACAAACAGCTGATTATGTATTCGTCCGATTTCGGAGTAGCTCGTCTCGATTCGGGTGAGTTCCGTAAAGTCGTACAATACGTCTAGAGTTGGATTAGCTTAATGTTGCCAGTGTAATTAATCTACTTTCCCTCATATAATAAAAAAAATACAAAGTAAACAAAGCAAAAGAAATACGTTTTGAAATCAATAATGGGAAATACGATTAATTTCATTACATATTATTACATTTTAGTTTGTTCTTCAGGTTTTCTAAAATTCTAGATGACGATTAGTTAACGATGTAGCGATTTTAAAGAAATGTAAATTTAATAGTATTTTTAGATAAAGAAACATGTCAAGATTGTTTACTTTCTTTTCAGCTAGTATTTAAACAAATCAACTGTATTTGCTTTCATTTGCACAGGTAATTACGTAATTACGGACGTCTACTTCCTGTGAGAAACCTACCTGCCGAATTTTAAGTTGTAGGTGTTATAGTTTCTGAGATATAGTGATTAATCAGTGAGTGGTATTTCGCTTTTACATATTAGTAGCTTTTGCCCGCGGCTTCGCTTCCGGTATCAGAAAAATGTGATAAATGAAGACCGTCCCCTTGACCGATTTTGTGCAAACTTCACATGAACCATCTACAAAATAGTCCGAACAAAGCCTTAACGTTTGGACGTTTTTAAAGTTGCATTGATCTTTATATATATACATATTGATATAGATCCAAATCTATATAACTACTACTTTAATGAAAGTAAACAAATAGATTGAATTATTGTTTAATTATTATAAAAAAAGTCATGAGAACTTAGAAAATTAAGTACTTTATTTAATATATAATAGCTTGTTATAATAGTCACTTGATTAAGATTCAAATACACAGTAGCAGTCCATTTTCAACAAACTCTAATAGCACGTTATAATAATCACTTGTTAAGAATCAAATACATGGTAGCAGTCCATTTTCAACCAACTCTGTTTTTCTGTCAGGAACCACTCGGGTACGAATATTCAGGGAAATTTGTTGTTCTGGTCACCCGAAAAAAATATTTGACAAATGGTCCACCTTTGGAAAATCGTATCGTAGGCCCGATATTTTCTCATTCCTCTTAACAAGCACGTTTGAATTTCAAGATAATATCTTTACCAACACTTTTAACCACTTTCGGTATAATGATGACGATTATTTATTTTAGAAAACGATTAAAAACACAGAACACAACACGTTCTCCTGACACCTGACATAAATGTCAAGATGACGGCAAATGATTAGTTTCCTTTTTTCGCCGCGCGCAGACTTAAAGAAATTCAAAACAGCGCCGTGTCGAAGACTGCCGAACTGACACGACGTTAGACGATGCACGGCCACAAGCCACACCTCCGTGCCCCTCGGAGTGGGGAGCGTGGGGTTTTTACGTTACGGAATTTCTGGATTTAGTCCCCGCGCTCAAGTCCTGCTGCTATGCAATAGCTTAAAAATTGTTCAAGTATAAATTAAGTAAAATTATGATTACTTACAATAGATAAAAAAAAATATTCTAACTGAAATGTCGTACCTGATCTAGGTTAATGAAAGCCTGTACTTCAGAACAATTCGCAACAAACATTTAAAAAAGATAACAACATTAAAATAAGAAGCTAAATAAAAATAAATAAATACTATGTAATCATTACATACCTAGTATGAAATAAAGTCGCTTCCTCCCTATGTATGCTTAAATCTTTAGAACTACGCAACGGATTTTGATGGGGTTTTATTTTAATAGATAGAGGGATTCAAGAGGAAAGTTTATGGGCATAATACATGCATAATATATTCAATATCAGTGCCCGTGCGAAGCTGAGACGGGTCGCTAGTGAGAGTATAAAACAAAGTCCCGCTGTCTGTCCCTATGTATGCTTAGATCTTTAAAACTAAGCAACGGATTTCGATGCGGTTTTTTTAATACTAGAGTGATTCAAAAGGAAGGTTTTTTTTATAATACATGCATAATATATTTAATATCAACATTGCACCAGTGCGAAGCTGGGGCGGGTCGCTAAAGTATATAATAAGAAAAGTCTTAATGGTATTCAGGCTGCCGGATAATTGGTGGTCTACAGATGTGTAACTTCTTAGACGCGTATTCGTCATTACACGGTTAGTATGAAACTCGTATCGGGCTTGCGGACGACGAGCAATGGGCAGCTCACCGTCCGGTTGTCTGATAACAGTCCGGACCAAATCAGTCGTCGACAGCGCGCTCTGTTCCGTCGCGCCTCAAGAAGTTGTCAGCAAATGGAGAGGCGCAAGGGCCGAAGCCTACTGGGGCTGCGGTCCGGTTTCTGAAAGGAAGGTCCGACCCTGGTATGAAGGCTAAGAAGGAATTATTCATTTATACTTAACTGTACACCGCATTACACATACATAGGACAAACAATATTAAAAAAATATAAGGGTACAATAGGTGGTCTTATCGCACAAGGCAATCTCTTACAGACAACCTTTGGATGGACTGCGCATCGGGATTTTTCCCACTATTAAAAAAAAAAAAACATCGTATCGAAGTCGTGTCGTGTTCACAAACGAAGCTCGCTAGGTATTATAATGATGAGTCAACACACAACTTCGTTACTATGAACACACATTGTTTATCTATCTTTGTACGGATCTGTAGCCCGGGGCCCGGAGCCCGGGGCCCCGAGCGCGGGGGCCAGGCGCCAGTGTTAGCCTAAATACCGTCAGCCTTTGTAAAGAACAGGCTTTGTTCATCACTTGTATCGTGGCGTTTTTCCAGAACATTTTGTTTACACTGTTTGGTTTCGGTAATTAACTTTTCATCACAAACTCTGAGGTTCCAAACCTCGATATATATTTATGTACTATACTAGATGAGGCGTACCGTACACGGTACAGTTGGGGCTGGCAGACGGCGAGCAAGATCAAGCCCAGTCGTCGACGGAGCGAACCGTAGGGACCCTGCAGAAGGGTCGAAGCCAAAATGGGCCAAGGGTTCGTGTCACAAAGGCTCTGGCTCTAGTTTATATGGCAACGCAGAAATGGGGTAGGTGGCTTAGTCAGTAAGAGTCTGACACTATTTCTTTCTCCGCTCAAGGGCGAGATTGGTCATTGTATGATTTTTACCTACCGTAGAAAAAACCATCGGACAACCCGACGCAACGCGACGTACACATGTACGCAGGAATTGCATGACTTGATTCCAATCAAGTCAAGTACAATTCCTACGCACACTTTTTTTTTGTCAGACCACTTCGCGAATGAAACGCGGGTCCCTTACCCATTGGGCCATAACGTATATGTGTCGTTTTAACGTTTCGAATACCATAATCACAGACACAATTAGCCTTTTGAGTATCGTAATAAGTGAAAGCATACAAAGACAATAGGTATGCTAACGCTGGCGTCTCGCTTATGGCTGAAGAGTTTAATAATAAAATAATAAATGTCAAAATACAAAATAAGTAGTTAGACGTTAACTATTCTGAGTGACGTGTCAATATTGTACAGCACCAACGCTATATCTATTGATATAGGAAGTTCTCTAGTTAAATAATTTGATTTCAGTATCCGGGCGTTAGATTCCGGCCTACGTCTATTTGTGTTCGGCCAATGTTCGTGTTACTTATCGAGTTTTGGGTCTTTGATTTGTTATCTCTCAAGGATTTTCAGGGTCATTAGCAAATCTGCGAGTATTTCTCTTGACCCATGAGTTTTGTGAGGATCTTAGATGTTTAGATTTATGTTCAAGATTTATATTTGCAGAAAATAAAACTGTAGAATGATTCTTCACAAAATGTTTAAATGTTTTTTTTAAATAAGTTAAGGCCGGGTTTCTTATAGCTTTAAGCTCGTCTAGACATATAAACTCCATTAGTACTAAATGTAATAACTTATTGTTTTGTAGGTATAATAATTAAAATAAAAAGAGATTGCCCAAAGTTGTATGTGGTTGTGTACCAACTTGTGTAAAACTAAATAAATGATTTCGGAAATGAAAATGTTACTTTTTACACAGGTGAGAATTGTTAACAATTTATTATTATATTTTTTAATGCGGATAAAACATCAGTACATCTACATCTACACTATCTACACTAATATAATAAAGAGGTAAAGTTTGTTTTTTTGTTTTTTTGTTTGTAGGGGGTAATCTCTGGAACTACTGGTCCGATTGGAAAAATTTTAGCAACAATAGAAAGCTACTTTACTCCTGAGTGACATAGGCTACTTCATGTACGCGGGCGAAGCCGCTGACAAAAGCTAGTTGTATATAAATAAATGAAACATATATTTTACAAGCTTTTTATTAGCTTGCAATGTAACTACGTGTGTTCGGCTCAAATCTTGCAACTATTTTTTTTTTTGGTATTAATATACTTACTTCTGACCAAACATGTTACGGGGTATGTGCATATTGTGCTTTCTGTTTTAGGGACCTTCGTTATTTCCAAAAACAGACGTTATTTCGGTAACGTTTAATACATAAAAATTATAACAGTGATGGGAAGAATAAGCACTGATTACTGAATAGTTACGGATAAGGGACTATCGACTTCGTAAAGTTTATCTAGCTCCGACCAGACAACCCGTATTTGAAAATTAAATATGCAATATGTTTTAAGCGCAAAACTATTTTCATTATTTTAATTCCTTCGGTTTAATCACAGTTTAAAACTAAGTTGAATGTTTAAAACAAACTTAAAGTGTTAGGACAGATTTTTAATTTATTAACAAAACGATAAACGGTAATTTCGAGGCATTTCGAGCAAAGTTCACGTCAGAGTTTGAGAAACTATTTGTGTTGCTTGATTTCACAAAAGTTTTGGTAGCGTTGGTATTTTTAATTGTTGATCTTTCTCTCAAAGTCTGGTCTCCGCACTTAGTCCTATGCGGATTGTTGTGCGTGATTGGGTTTAATCTATTTAGCACACTTCTTTACAAAAACAGATTAGTCTCCCAGATTTTTCAGGTAAGGGAATCTAGGGTTGCATGCGTGTATAGTATTGACATATGTGCGTTCAAGGAGCAACTCTTCAAGGATGTTCCGTAGAAAGTCTGTAATGACTATTTGGAGATGTTTATTATGTTTATTTGAGCCCACGGGGACAGCTTTTAACTTACACATACAAAGTACATATACGATCGTGTGTCGAGTACTGCAGCCACATATAGGTTAGTGACATCTATTAGCTTTAGGACTCGGTGGGAAGGCGTGCACAGAGGCTAATTGGTGACCCGGATTTGGTTAACATTAATCTTCAAAGCCTTGAACACAGACGTAGAGTAGCCAGCCTTACGGCACATTATTGGATGTATTTTAGAGAGTGTTCCGGTATTATATGCCTTGATTTCGCCATAACCGTTCTACCATCGGACATCCCGAGTATATCTAAGCGTGCCTATATTAATTCGAGTTTTTGGAAAAAGAACTTTTTTTTTTAATTTTATCTTTACAAATCGATAGTGTTTTATGTGACCTTCCACGGGATTAAAACGATGACAAAATTACCGTATGTATTATAATTATCAGTGATAATACACACATAACAATAACATGTTCCAACATTTTAAGCTGCAGACATATATCGGTATCGGTGGCCCAGTAGCACACTAAACTATTCTTGGTCAGTCAACAAAAAAGGGGCTGAAAAAGCTAAATATTTCTGCAGTTTCCATCCCACATGAAATTGGGTCAAACTTTGAAGTAAATATTAATTTGGAGTGCAGGCTAGCGTCGAGTCGAGAGCTAGTTGAAAATTGGGCGGAACTAAGAAGAACGTTTTTCATTAGACTGGGTTTAGGCTGCGATGAACATTGCGTCTGTTTCCAGATTCGGTCAGAAATACAGTTGGCTTGGAAATGATATTTATTTTTGCAAATAGGTTTTCCAAAACACTTCACGCAAATTTTTTTTTGTCAGTTTAGACTAGAGAAACTGACAAAAAAAAAAAGACTAGATGAGTCAGGTGCTTCCCAGCTGACTACCTCGAAAAGAAACACCGAAACAAACTAGGGGTCAAAGTCCTTACAGCAAACATGTAAGGATCAAATCATATGAGAACAATGCAGATTAGTGTGTGAGATGGTCTTTTGAGTAAATGATCGTAGAGATTTGAATGGACCTGTCTAATCAGTGCAAGAATTATTCGTATAGATCAACTTAAGAGCTATAAAAGGTAAATACTCGAACTGATCTCAAAAAAAAAAAAAAATGGAGTAGGACTCGTAAACGTTCCATACAAACTAACCTATAAAGGACAGTTTAATTTACGTATTGAGTCTCGAAGATTTTTCCTGCCTTTTGACACGGATTTGTAGCCAAGTTCAAAATTACAGAATGAAATGTAATCCAATGACGCATCCCGCCCTTGGGCGGAGCGGAAAACAGTGTCAGATTCTTACTGACTAAACGACCCACCCCGTTCCTTTTTGCCTTAGTTCCAGGGTCCTGGTGTTCCGCTTTCGCATTAACCCTTGGCCCCAGCCCCTACAGTTTTCGGACAACTCTTTGAGGCGCAAGGAATCGTTGCTCACCGTCCATGACGGACGATTACCGGATGGGCCGACAGCGAGTTACTCATTGCTCGTCGTCCACATTGTATTTGAGACACGGCAGCAGCGGCCGCGGCGTGAACGCCGCTGCCTTTGCCTGATTCGGTCGGCCTTCTCTTTTGCTAGCATTACTGTCGCAGAAGGAGGCGACCACCCGCCACTACAGCCCAAGGCCCGTCGCGAGAGTTCGCCGACTCCGATCGACCCCACGAAAACACGGTGACAGTCGTAACTTGGCTAGGCTTGTTAGTGAAAAAGTCACGTCTGTGTGTGTCTCTTTAGATATCAAACTTACCAATCTAAAATCGCCAAACTATGTGCCTGAAAAACTTTATTAGTTTCATCTTCGAAAATAAGCGGTCTTGACATCGGTAACCAGGATTCTAAGATAAAATCCTTGGGATACCGGGATCCGTCCGAGGTCGGGTATAATCGACAAACTCGATTACAGATTTCCCCGGGCGACGTTTTTCATTGATCTCGGTTCATAGACTTAGAAGAATGGACTGAACTTTTCTTAATTGGTGTGTCTATAAAAGCGAATGCGACATATTAAGATAAACGTGCAGTTAGTACTTAGTTGTAGTTGATTTTTATAGAATACTTATTGAGCCACGTACTGCGCTTGCCGTGTCGACGTCGTCATTATTTTTTTTTATAGTGACAACGGTGACACCCAACTTCTCTGTAGGTTTTTAAAAATACTTTTCCGTGCGGGAATCGAACCAGCGACCCGCAGCGTCACAGTCAATTGCTCAACCACTGAGCCAATAGTGCCGTCAGAATGCGTCGTTGATCGGTGACCTTATACATGCTGCGGGCGATAGAAAAGAATAAACAACCGAAAAAGTAACACAAATTATGTCTTGGAATTTTTACCGTTTTGAGAGCAGTGGTGAAGAAATAAATTACACAAAGTAATCCGCCTGACTGGGTTTGAACCCGTGACCTACAACTTGTAAGTGGGGGTCTTTAGCACTTTGCCACCAGTGCACTTATGATCGCTAATACTCAGTCCATTATCCACGTCAGTGATCCTGGCTCACTAAGGGCACTCGAGACGAATTCGCGTTCAGTAGTCACGTTTTCAATTCGAATCGATTTTTTAGAGGAGGTTGAGACAAGGAGAACATCCTTAGTCCGGTGATTATTTTGCGAGGTTTATGTGGTGTTTTTTATCTTGTTTATTTTTCAAAGCAATTTCCTGGGCTGTTGGCTTGCTTAGTAGAATGAGAATTTATTTGATACTAGCAGCTACCCGTGGCGTTGTACGCGTTATAGTAAAAAAGATCTTTAGGGAACATGCTCTCGGATTCTAAAGTATCCTATGTACTGTTCCAGAACATGGGTTACCAGTCTCCCGTGTATAATTTTTCTTTGAAACTTGATACCTGGTACCTAAGAACGTATGGAAAAAGCTTGCAACCAGTTTACACGGAAGGACGTTTTAGGCATTGCATGGCAAGCTTTATGCAGTAATTCGATGTGACAGCCGCGGCTTTACATGCGCCCTTCTTAGGATACGTTAGTCAGGATACGACTACATATTGAAATAGACATGGAGTGTTTTTTTTTTTATGGTAGGTAAAAATCATCGAATGACGAATCCCACTCTTGGGCGGAGCGGGAAACAGTGTCAGACTCTTACTGACTAAAGAACCTACCCCGTACCTTCCTTGCCTTATTCCCAGAGTCCCGGTGTAACGCTTTCGCATCAACCCTCAGCTCCGGGAGGCTTCGACCCTGCAGGGTCCCTACGGTTTGCTGACAACTCCTTGAGGCGCGCGGGAACGGAGCGCGCCGTCGACGACTTGGGCTCGGTCTGGACTGCTACCAGACGACCGGACGGCGAGCTACCCATTGCTCACCGTCCGCAAGCCAGTGTCTACGGTGGCCGGATATCGGCAGGATTGCGGCGGCGACGGCTACGGCGAGTGCGCCGTTGCCTTTGCCTAATGCGGTCAGCCTCCTCCTTTACGAGCATTACTGCCTCGCAGAAGGAGGCGACCGCCTGCCACTCCTCCTCGCTGCGGACCATGGCCTGAACCCTGAACCCCACGAGGGCACGGCGTTGCTCTTCCCAAGCGGGGCACACTTCTACCGTGTGCTCCATCGTGTCCTCCGGGCTGGCCACAGACATGGAGTGTGGATTACTCTTTCAAGTTGTGTCAGTGCAAAGAAGTAACAAAACACACTCACATACTGTCTGTCTACAATATTACTAGCTTCTGCCAGTGGTTTCGCCCTCGTAAAGGTCGGTTGACCCCTTAAGGGTGGAGTTTTGTAAAATCCATTCTTAGGGACGTCTACACCCTATGACAGGGTAGGCGAACCTTTACGCATCAACGTGCCACTTTTTTTCAAAAAAAGTTTAATGGGGTCATTGAGGTGCCATCAAATAATTTTGACTTACTGATTATTTGGACAATAATAATAATTAATACTATCAAAACTCTCTATGAAATAAAGTAAACGAAAGAGGTACATTTTGGATTGTTTTTATTACACGCATAAATTAAATTACTGTAAAATTAGTGTGATTTTTGTTGCTGCACATGTTTCATGATCGACGACGTGCCCAAAATATTAAGTCGCGTGCCGTCAATGGCACGCGTGCCATTGGTTCGCCTACCCTGCCCTATGAGGAACTTGTATGCCAAATAAGTTAGTAGGTGTTACAGTTTCTGAGATTTCGTGATCAATCAGTACCATTCATTGATTTCATTTTAGTTATATGTAGATAGTGAAAAACACAAACATAAACTCCTCTGTTTTTCTACAAACTGTTGTCTACATTCGTTTGTGTCTCTCCTTTTGCAGGTCTGCTGGAAGAAATTTCTTTTAGAAATAAGCAGTACCTTTGTACCATTTTTCTGTTATTCTGTATCTTCTTCGTATATATGTGTGTACAAGAATTGTTAAATAAATTAATCAATTAATATTGCGATAAGATTTTGCGAAGAATTTGGGTAGATACTAGGTACAAATATTACCTGCTGAAATAATACCTAATACTTAGTTATTTATTTTTCAGAATGTAATTAGTATGATTTTAAATGTGGCCCATTTACATTCTACAATTAGTCAAGTCAAGTCAAGTGAAAATATATTTTTTTCGTGAGAATTCATCCTATGATTTCTACCATTCTAGGACTAAGCGGGAGGTCGTGTCTGACTTTTACTAAGACTCAATTCTATGTTTCTTATTTCCTTATGATCGAGGACCCTGGGTTTCCCTTTCGGAAATTAAGAAATAGCTTAACTTACTCTTTATGACATCAGCAGGCTATGTCAGTGAAAGTTCCTGATTTTGCTACATGCGGCCTGGGCGTGTGGCTTGTCTCCGGACCATCGGACGGCGATCTACTCATGCCTTACCGTACCATGTCATGTGTACGGTTGCCGGTATAATCATCCAGCAACACCCAAAGCCTAAGGCGTCTCTGACAGGGATTATAACATCTCTTGCGTATTTGGCTAATCCCTGTAGAGATTGGCTATGACCGAAACGAGTTTTGTAGGATTATTATTTCATCATCATCAGCCTTTTTTGTTGTCCCCACTGCTGGGACACAGGCCTCCTCTCTAAGAGAGGGAATGGGCCATAATCCACCACGCGCTACCCAGTGCAAATTGGTGGATGTCACGTCATGTCTTCAAATGTTTGGCTCTAGGACATGCCGGTTGCCTCACGATGTTTTCCTTCACCGATTATTATCTCTTATTACCTGTTGTAAATATGTACCACAATATGTGCTACTAATTAGATCGGACGAAATGTGAAATTGAATATTATTAGCGCACATTATCTGTGTATACTAATTAGATATTATTATAATGACCCATTACACTGATATGATATTATACATTATACATACATATAAATATGTCGTTACTATAGTATCTAAAACCCATTTGCATAATAGTAGAGCGAGATGACACTATATTACAACAACCGTTTGCTAGAAAGAGAAAGAAACTCGATGTCATTATTTGAACCGGTAAACGCACACAGTAACAATACCTGTATACGATAATTATACTTGTAATACCGGTAAATTGTTTTCACTATTTACTAATGGTATCATGAAATTAAAAGCTATAGATGCAAATGTGTTTTATTGGTATATTTAATTCAGTTTTCATTATTCTGTTAAGCTGAAGTTAATATACCCACCTACACTATCTGTAAAGTTGATCGTGTCAAAATTATATCAACTCTTGACTGCTGTTTAGAAATACCGAGAAGAAGAAATTACAGAGATTTTATCAGCTATTTAACGATTGACAGCAGTGGTGGCCGAGTGGTAACTTCCCCGACTTAAGAGTTGTAGGTCGCGGGTTTAAACCCAGCCAGGCACATTACTTTGTGTAATTTATTCATTACCACTGCCTACTCTCAAAACGGTGAAGGAAAACATCGTGAGGAAACCGGCATGTTCTAGAACCAAAAATTGGAAGACATGTGACAGCCACTAAACCGCATTGGGCTCGCGTGGTGGATTACGGCCTATTCTCTCTCCTATAGAGGAGGCCTGAGTCCCAGCTTTGCGAACATTATAAGGCTGAATGAACTCTATGCTATCAATTTTTACTAGGTATTTTAAAATTCATAAAGGTTAAATTATAATTCTTCATAGCAATATCTGTTAATTTATTTATGTACGAGCATTATTAAGTATTAATTTTGCATATATTATAAATAAATCATGAGCGCATTTTCCTCTGACGAACCATGAGGCAATTTGAACTGAAAGAGTATTTTTTTGAATATTCTGTTTATACATGGAACCTTTTTTTTTTTAAATTATGTGGTTTTTTCTTCAGTGTTTTCTTTATGATTGCTGGCTGTATTTTATATTTTACTAGTGACCCGCCCCAGCTTTGCACGGGTACTGATATTGAATATATGATGCATGTATTACATACATAAACCTTCCTCTTGAATCACTCTATCTATTAAAAAAATCGCATGTAAATCCGTTGCGTGCTTTTAAAGATCTAAGCATACATAGGGACTAAGCAACTTTGTTTGAAACTATGTAATGATGATTAACAAAATAACACAGAGGATAAAATAGTATGCTTCAGTATTTAATATACCGGGTTACTTTTATAATGATAGGACAAGATATAAAATTACTTTTTAGAGTTCCATACCTCATTAGAAAAAACGATACCTTTATAGGATCACTTTGTTGTCCGTCTGTCTGTCTGTCCATCAAGATACTTTATCTTGGGAATGCGTGGAATAAAAAATAAAAATTTAAATTAAGCACTATCTCAGCTGACGGCACTCGTGTTAGAATAGAATAGAATAGAATAGAAAAAACATTTATTCAATTCAGACACAGCACAACATTTATAAAACATACGGTAAAAAATAACAACCAAAAATTAAATGGCACGCTGAGCGTGCCCGAACCGAAAAGGTGACCACCTCAGCATTTGCTGGGCGTCAGACACCCAGCGCTGGTTAATGAAACAAAGACTAAAGCAACAAAAGTAACTTTTTTTTGGTAGATAAAAATCATCCAATGACGACTCCCGCCCTTCGGCGGAGCGCGAAACTGTGTCAGACTCTTACTGACTACACAACCTACCCCGTTCCTTCCTTGCCTTAGTCCCAGAGCCCTAGTTCGCTATCGCATTAACCCTCGGTCCCAGAAGGCTTCGGCCCTGTAGGGCCCCTACAGTTTCCAGACAACTCCTTAAAATATCGGGTAGGTACAGAACCCGCAAACCAATCACAGCATTTATTGCAAAACTATTCATATTGTTACCTACACACGTTTCAAATTCCACTGTCTCAATCACAGATATAGATATACCTAGATAACGTAAGCATCACAATCTGTATGGAACCAAGCGTGCCATTTTTTGACTACCTATTAAGGTCTCTGCACACAGCCGGCGTGGCGCGGCGACGCTGCGCTGGCGCGGAGGCATCGGTCACACTGCGGGCGCGATCACGTCCCGTCACGCCCCGCCGGCAGTGTGACTACAACATGCGTAAACCAACAACACAAAGCGACGGCGTCCTGAGGGCGCTGCGCTCGCGTCCCGCCGCGCTAGTCCCCGCCGCTTCTGACTTGTATTCCTGATCGGCGCGGCGGCGACGTGGCGCGACGGTTACCGTCGCGTCGAGCGGGACGGCTCTGTGTGGCGTCGTCCGTAATATCTAGTACATTACAACTGCTCAGTGTCGCGTCGCCGTCCCGTCCCGCCGCGCTGCGCCCGCTGTGTGCAGAGACCTTTATGACGTCACAAGCACTATCTGTGATGGCAAAATCAAATCTATTCAAAGACGCCGCCGCAAAAGGTAGGATTTTTGTACGTAAGCTAGGCACGCGAAGCAGTTGCTCTTGCGTTATCTAGGTATATCTATATCTGTGGTTCAACTATCTTTAGGTACTGGAACAACATGGCGCCCTATCCTATCATACAAACTGTATTGGGGCAGCTCTTTGTCTAACCGGAGTTCGCTTTTGAAGATCCGTTTGATAACTTAGACTGGTGATCTCTAAAGGTAACCGTGATACGGTGAAGTGAAATTGGACAGGTTAATCCGAGCCGGTTGGTTCGATATAACTGAAGCGCCGCGTTCGAATCTGACAAACCGTTCAGTTTGAAATGATTTACTTCTCTAGTCCGATCAAAATAGTTTTACTTCTGACAGTATACCGGTCTCGTAGAATAGAGATATAGCATTCTTTTTAGGGTTTCGGACCTCAAAAAGAGAACCCTTAAAAGATGGACAAACAAGTGATCCAATAAGATCACTTGGTTGTCCATCTATCTATCTGTTCGCAAAACATTTTATCTCGGGAACGCGTAAAGGTATCGAGTTGAAATTAAAACTAATAGTCAAAATTACGGTCTGGTCAAGTTGTGATAAAAAAACAAACTTCTAATTTTATTTATGTTTAAAAAAAAATAAGACTAAGACTAAATAAGACTCTCTCAAGGGAATGAAAATTCGTAGGGTATTTCCTGTTGACCTACCATTCTAAAATTTGGCATGAGGCAAGGTCTCGTAGCACAAGTATAGTCAAAACGACTTGCACTTGTTTCTTTTGAGGAGAGAAATTACTAAATGACTGCTACCACTCCTGGGTGAGCTCACTCTTTTGACCTGTCAGTCTGAAACATGATTGAAATACACTGTCCATGGATTTTCTTGCACATTCTCCCCCATAAAGATCTACGCTTTGGAAAGTTTAAGCATTTTTCTGGCTGACTGACTTTTTGACAGTTCAAAAGGGCCTCTAAATGGTTTATTTTAAATAATGCTTTGTTTGATTGATTGAAAAATCACTTAGCGATAAGACCGGTCATTGTTACACCCTATTAATTTTAAGCTCATCATTGAATAATGAAGAGTATATATTGCCTATAGATCTATCTATCCCACCGTCTAGATAACGGTTGGTCGGAGTCCGACGCTGCGTCCTGAAGGAGCTCAGGCTCGGAGATGGAGGAGGAGTTGGTGGGCAACTCCAGAAGGGACTCGCGTTCCTTCCGGAAGCGCACCAAATCGGGGGACGGGCAGTCGTCCTCCGATGAAGGGAAGGGCTCGGCCCCGAAAATCCCCACCGGCAGTCGCGGAGGGGGCCAAAGCCGGGGAAAAGGAAGGGGGCTCACTTCACAGGAGTCCACTCAGCGAGCTGCAAGGCTTGCCGCGAAAGGGCGCCACCCTGGTGCGGTCAGCGCTGGGGAGCGCCCGCCGCGTCAGTCCGGTGGCACGCCAGACGCTGGGGCGGACTCCGCCGAAGAGGCCCGCAGGACCTTCGGCGAGCTAATGGTCGCGGCGCTGCGCGACATGGGCCGCAAGAGGGTCGCAAAACGGTCTTCCAAAGAGAAGACCGTCTTGAAGCACGCCACCTCTTTGTCCGAGGCTTTCGACAAGGCCTTGGACAAGAGTGTGGCGAAACTGCGGGCCGAGCTTCAAGCGGAGCTTCGGGCCGGGCCCGCGGGCCCTGGAGCCGTTCGGCGGGAGGCCGTCGGAGGGGGTACCGGGCAGGGGCAGGGGCAAAGTCAGCCCCAGCCCGAGCCTGAGGCAGGGAGCCAGCTGCTGACGCTGGTGCAGTCGGAGCTGGCTGCCTTCCGGCAGCAGCTGCAGCAGCAGCAGCAGCAGTTCCAGCTGCAGATCCAGCGGCAGCTGTCCCTGCTGGAGGGAATAGTCCTGCGCCCTCCACTGGCGACCTCCGGCCAGCGCCAAGCGGCAACTTATGCCGCTGCCGCTGCGGCCACGGCTGCTGCGCCCAGGGCGGGCCCGCTGGGGCAAGCCGGGCGCAGGGCCTCAGCGCCGGAGCCTGCGAGGCCGGCCCCGGTGGCTGGGCAGCGTCGGGCGCGAGCCGCTCCTCCCGCGAGGGGTGCTGTGGCGCCTGCTGCTGCCAGACCAGCGGTAGCTCCTATCGCGGTGACGGCGACTCAGCCGCGCCTGCCGCCTCCCCCGCCTCAAGAGCCCCGAAAGCGGGCCATGGCGGCGAGACTTCGCGCCCCGAAATCCGAGGCTGTAGTGATCATACTACAGCCTGAAGCGGGAAAGAAGGGCGCGAACTATGACGCCGTCATGGAGAAGGCAAGGCGGGCGGTGTTGCCCCACCTTGAAGAGCTCGGAGTGCCTGGGGGCTTCTGCATAAGGCAGACCCTAACGGGGGCCCGAATTCTGGAGGTCCCCGGCTCGGCCAGTATCGCTGACACCCTGGCCGACAAGATTAGGGTGGCCCTCAGTGCGGAGGAGGCCCGAGTGTCCAGGCCCACCAAGTGCATCGACATGCGCATCATGGGTCTGGACGACTCAGTCAAGGTGGACGAGGTGGTGGCCGCCATCGTCAGGGTGGGCGGTTGCACGCCCGAACAGGTTCGGGCGGGCACCATCCGCGCTGACAGCACGGGCATGCGAGCCGTCACGGTAAGCTGCCCCGTGCCGGCGGCCAAGGCCATCACCAGTGGGGGCCGACGGCTTCTTGTGGGCTGGGTCTCCGCCCAGGTAAAACTGCTGGAGCCCAGACCTCTGCGGTGCTACCGCTGCCACGTGGGGCACCACATGGGGGCCTTCTGTGCTGCGGAGGTGGATCGCAGTGACCACTGCTACCAGTGTGGTAAGCCCGGTCACAGGTCTGCCGAGTGCCGGAATGCGCCGCACTGTTACGCATGTGCGGCGGCAGGCAAGCAGGCCGACCACCGGGCTGGGAGCAGGTCCTGCGACCCCCCCGCCAAAGTGAAGGCTAAACTCAGTCGCCCCCCCAACACCACCGCCGCCGCCGCAGCCGCTTCTTCAGCCGCCGGCGCGGTTTCTGTCGCCGCCGCTACCACTGTGGCGGCGCCCTCTCAGAGGGCTAGGGAGGAGACAATGGACTGCCAATAACGGCCCCATTACGTCTCCTCCAGGCGAATATCAACCACTGCGCCCCAGCTCAGGATCTGTTGCTCCAGAGCATGGCGCAGTGGTCGATAAACGTCGCCGTGGTCTCTGAGCCGCACTTTGTCTTGCCCAGAGCTGACTGGGTTCAGGACCTGAGCGGCTCGGTGACCCTTATCTCGTCGGCCGCCGCTGGTACCCCGACCCTCGAGGCCGTCACGAAGGGTCGGGGTTGCGTGGCAGCACGGTTCGGGGACATTGCAGTGGTAGGCGTCTACCTGTCCCCGAATAGAACTCTCGCCGATCTTCACGACTCCCTCAGGGAGCTGAAGACCGTCGTCGCTGGGTATGGTACCCTCCCCGTGGTCGTTTGCGGGGACTTCAACGCCTGGAACATGGCTTGGGGTTCCCGGCTCACGAACCAGCGGGGTCGGTTGGTGGAGGACTGGGCTCTGGAAACAGGCCTGGTCGTCCTAAACCGGGGTTCTGTCCCCACGTGTGTGCGGGTGCAGGGTGAGTCCGTGGTGGACATTTCGTTCGCCAGCCCCGCTCTGACACCGCGTGTAGTTGACTGGCGCGTCATGGAGGGGGTGGAGACATACTCGGACCACCGGTATATCCGGTTTGACGTCTCCGCCCAGACCTCGACCGCGCCGGTCCGACAGACCCCATGTGGTCCGCGTTGGGCGCTGAGGCAGCTGGAACGGGAGCTCTTCCTGGAAGCCGCGGCGGTGCAGGCCTGGGTGCAAGCACCGGTCAGGCCTGCCGACATCGACGTCGAGGCGGAGTGGTTCCGGGAGGCCTTGTCGCAAATTTGCGACGCGGCAATGCCCCGTCTCCGCCCAGGACGCGCCCGACGCCAGGTGTACTGGTGGTCGCCAGAGCTTGCGACGCTGCGCGCCGCATGCAATGCTGCGCGGCACCGGTATACCAGACACCGCAGGCGCCGCTTCCGCCCGCCGGATGCGGAGGCCGTAGAGGCGGAGCTGTACGAGGGATACAGGGTGGCAAGGCGCACCCTCCGATCGGAGATAAAGCGGGCCAAAGACGAGGCCTGCAAAGCGTGGCTGGGGACGCTCAACGCTGATCCGTGGGGACGCCCATACAAGTTGGTGCGGGAGAAACTCCGCCCATGGGCTCCCCCGTTGACGCAGAGTCTCCGGCCACAGATCGTGGAGGGTGTGGTGAGCGCTCTGTTCCCTGCGCGGGGGGACCACTCCCCCCCGCCCATGGCTCCGCCACCAGCGGTGTCTGACGCGGACCACGTCAGCGACGACGGTACCAATGCTCCGGAAGTGACCGAGGTAGAGATGAGAGTGGCGGTACGCAGGATGGGTGCGAAGAATACCGCCCCAGGACCCGACGGCTTGCCAGGAAAGGCTTGGGTCCTGGCCATGGAGGCTCTCGGGTCTCGATTGGGGGGGCTCTTTAGCGCATGCTTGGAGAGGGGCCAGTTCCCACTTCCCTGGAAGACGGGAAAACTGGTCCTCGTCGCGAAGCCGGGGCGCCCTGCGGACTCTCCGTCCGCGTATCGGCCCATTGTGCTGCTTGACGAGGTGGGCAAGCTCTTTGAAAGAGTCATTGCAGACCGCCTCGTCAAGCACCTAACACTGAAGGGGCCCGATCTCGCGGACGACCAGTTCGGGTTTCGCAGGAGGCGCTCCACGGTGGACGCCATCATGCGCGTGCGAGCCCTCACGACGGGGGATGCGGTGTCCCGGGGCAGGTGTGTCTTGGCGGTGTCGTTGGACATTGCCAACGCCTTTAATTCCCTGCCCTGGAGTTGCATTGGGACGGCACTCCGGTATCACCGAGTGCCCGACTACCTCTGTCGTACAATCGAGGCCTACCTGTCCGACAGGTACATAGTATACCCCGGTCACCAAGGAGATTGGAAACGGCGAGAGATGTCGTGCGGTGTCCCACAGGGATCGGTACTAGGACCGCCCTTGTGGAACATCGGGTACGACTACGTGCTGCGCGCCGACCTCCCCGTAGGGGTCAGCGTGGTCTGCTACGCAGACGACACGCTGGTCCTAGCGCAGGGAAGGTCGTACCAGGCGGCGGTCGAACTAGCGACACGTGGGGTTGCGACAGTCGTTGAGAGGATCCAGCAGTTGGGACTCAAGGTGGCACTGCACAAGTCCGAGGCCATGTGCTTTCACGGCCCTCGGAACGCGCCACCAACGGGTTCCCAACTAACGGTAGAAGGAGTTCACATCGGCGTCGGGTCGACGATGAAGTACCTAGGACTTGTCCTCGACAGCCGATGGAATTTCGAGGAGCACTTCCGACGTCTGACCCCCAAACTCAATCGGACGGGAGCTGCTCTCAAGCGGCTCCTGCCGAACCTTGGGGGTCCAGACGCCTTCTGCCGGAGGCTCTACGCCGGCATCGTCCGGTCCATGGCCCTTTATGGGGCACCAGTGTGGGCGCCGACGCTGCGTAAACGCCCGGCGGCCCAGCTGAACGCCTGCCAGAGGGTCATGGCCATCCGGATGGTGCGGGGATACCGCACGGTGTCCCGCGAGGCGGCGAGCCTCCTTGCTGGCCTACCACCATGGGATTTGGAGGCAACAGTCCTTGCACACATGCACGACCAGCGCGTGGAGATGCAACGCCGGGGCGAAGATCCGCTGCCCGAACATGTCGAGGCGTGGCGGAAGGAGCTCCGGCGAGATCTCATGGTGAAGTGGAAACAGCGACTGTCGCAACCCAGCGCTGGGCACACCGTAATCTCAGCGGTAGTGCCCCTCTTTGAGGCGTGGCTGGATAGACCTCACGGCGTCCTCACTTTCCGCATGACGCAGGTTCTCACCGGACATGGGAAGTTCGGGAGATTCCTGCACCGGATTCGTGCGGAAGAGACGTCCGGGTGTCGCCACTGTGAGGCGAGCCCGGAGGACACGGTGGAGCACACGGTGGAGGTGTGCCGACCGAGTCCAAGTCGTCAACGGGCGCGCACCGTTCCCGCGCGCCTCAAGGAGTTGTCAGCAAATTGCAGGGGCCCTTCAGGGTCGAAGCCTCCTGGAGCCTAGAGGGTATGTGAAAATTGTAACCTCGACTCCAGAAATAAGGCAAGGAAGGTACGGGGTAGGTTTTTTAGTCAGTAAGAGTCTGACACTGGTCTCCCGCTCCGCCCAAGAGCGGGTTTCGTCATTGGATGATTTTTACCTACCATAAAAAAAAAAAAACCGTCTAGATAACGGTTAGGACCCTGGGTTGATGCGTTGAGCTATGGGTTAGAAATAACATTTATTGAAAGAAAGAAATAACAGTTATTGGTACAGACATAACAAAAATTAAAAAAAAAACCAGTGATTTTTTTTAAATTACATAAACTAATTGGTTCAAAAATTGTTTGCGCCACGGCTGCTCCAAACAGGCTCAGTTCAGCATAAATTTCAGGCAATTAAGTGCCTGACGCCGGTTTTCAACTGAACCTGGTTGATGTGAAAGCGAAACATCAGGGCCCTGGAACTAAGGCAAAGAAGGAACGGGACTAGTCGTTTAATCAGTAAAATTCTGACACTATTTCCCGCTCCACCCAAAAACGTTACTTATCATCGGACTATTTTTTCCACGAAACGTCCGAAATTTTCGGACTTTTCGAAGAGAGAGAGGTTTGAAAGAAAAGTCCGAAAATTTAGTCTGTAGATAACACCTCTGCATTTTAAAGGAGATTGAATTGGGGACTTGTAGCTGAAGTTTATGGGATGCAATTCTCTATTACCACACCCCGAGTGCGACTCGAGTGCAATAGATATACTTTCTGAACTGGTGCCAAATCTGCGGAAGTACTCGCAGCATAGTGTGGTCTTTAAACTGAGCTGTGACGCAATCGTTTTGACAGGATGCAGCCGCTCGTATGAGTGAATAGGGCCGAGGTTCTAGAACGAATATTATTAACCAAAATGTATGTGAATTTGAGAAATACGCGTTAGTTATATAGGTGTTAGGTTTAATGATAGTTTTACAACATTTACTTTCAAAATCAGCCTGCTTACCTAGCGTAGCTAGAAATACAATTAGTGGAAGGTCTTCCTAAATGACATACAATACTTATTAGCCAATGGGGAAAAATTATGGGATTTGTAAAATAAAAAGTATCCTAGTAGTTCGTATTTATTTTTTAACGTTAAAGGAGTTAAAAAAGTGAAACACAAAGTAAGACGCATATTTTGTATTTGTGATAATTTTTCATTAAGTATTTCGGGAAAACGTTACTTTTTCGAATGTGCATATTTACAGTAAAATTTTATTGTCTGCAATACTGATATTAATTTGTACTACAAAGCGTATTTTTACCCGACTACGGCGAAGCAAAAGGAGGGTTATGATTTTGACCTGTATGTATGTATGTATGTATGTATGTGGGTATGGATGTTCATCTGTTCCCTCGTAACTTCTAAACTACTTATCAGAATTCGACAAATGACATATCATTAGAAGCGTCTTAATTGTCCGCTGGTTATAGGCTATATGGGATTTCACAAAATCTAATGTGGCGCCCTCTAACGGACAAAACATACGAAGTAAAAAAATAAAGTTAAGATAAATATGCCGTGTTTGGTATCATTTGAAAGCGCTTTACTTGTACATTTTGAATATATATATATATTACTAGCATTTGCTTGTGACTTTACCTGTATTCATGGGCTGAGAAATCAATGAACCCAAGATTAACCTATTTAGAACTCCAAAATATGTTAAATAAAAATAAAGTTTAAAAACTAACACCCGACTACTTAAAAACACGCTCTAAAAAGTACGAAACAAGAAAACAAGAAAGCCGTGGTCGTATGCCATAAGAATAATAAATTAAAAAAAGTGGTAGGTGGTGGTGGTGGTGGCTTTCTTAAACTTTATTTTTCTTTAATGAAAAATGATTTCGATAATTTAATCATTGAGGAAATTGCCTATCGAGTCTGCTTGCTTCACATTCTTGCTTTTTGATCATCCAGATTTTAATTTTATATTGTAAAAACAATTGTTTCTACCATACGTTTTTAATTATATGAATTGTTCAATCTGCTGTACAATGTCTTTGGAAACCCTTTATTGCATTCTTACATCAAACCTTAAAAAAAAGCCTTTTTCCGAATCCCACCCTTGGGTGGAGCGGGAAACAGTGTCAGACTTTTACTGACTAAACAACCTACCCCTTTCCTTCTTAGCCTTCATACCAGGGTCGGACCTTTCTTTCAGAAGCAGGACCGGAGCCCCAGTCAGTAGGCCTTAAAATTCTTCGTTTTGAAGCATAAGCACTAAAAACAAACTTAAAACCAAAATAGGACCCCCATAAAAGCAAAAGATCTATAAAAATAATCACCAGCAGAACCATCTATTATACTTATTCAAATGGGGATGAGGAAAAAACAGAAGTTTTCATTCAAAAGGACTTAAAGTGGTGTTAATGAATTTTACAAGGAAAAACTTGGACAGACGAAGATACCAGGGCAGCAGACTTTACGAGAGTAACATTACATGGTCACTTAGGCAAAGAGGGACGCTCGCATTTCTTAAAGAAAAAGTCATCTTGGTAAGCTGGCGTGGGATGTTAGAAAGGAACGGATGTGTTTTCAAGGTATATTTCCGTACTAAAGATTAATTATTATTATTTTAGGAGTTGGCTAAGAGATTTAAATACTATGTTGGCACTCTAAAGTAGGTGTTTGCCAACTATAGGGACCCAGCAGGATCGAAGCATAATGGGGCCATGGGTTGTGCGAACGAGAACCCCGAAGCTCTGGAACGAAGACAAAGAAGGAAAAGGAGTGGGTTTTAGTTAGTAAAAGTCTGACACACTTTTGCGCTCCGCCTAAGAGCGTGAGAAGTTTTTGAATGATTTACCACTTACGGTAAAGAAAAAAGAAAGAAAAAAAGTTTACATATTTGCGCAAGAGTATGAGTTGAGTATGTGTTGGTTGAGTACCAAGTTTATTAATAGTTAATTTAAAAAGGTAGTATTTAGTTTATTTAATAGCTCAAAATACTTATTTTTTTTTATGATATTATAGACCAACGCTTAACTGTGATCCCACTGGGCAGTGATGCCATAGTTGATGTTGAATCGCACTAGTTTATTAAATTATTCAATCTAGCCTTGAATGAACCTAAATTATAATTGGTCGAGAAGACGATTTTTATTTGCATAAACATGGTGTACATAGATGTTTTTTATTACTAGAATTCATATGACATTTTTATTAAATCTTAATAAACAGAAAAAAAATACTAAGGTTACAGAACTTACTAACAGATAAACGAAACATTTCCTGCCTACAATACTTTGAGCTAAAATCCAGGCCAACTCTATCCAATTAGCTGGCCCATCCACTGTACTTTATGATATCGCATCTACATCCTCCATCTTCTTGTATCCTGGTAATAAAGAATGGAGTCAAACGTCTGACGTCACAGTTCGTTACCCCACCCCGCCATCAAATTTCCACTTTATCTCCCTAACCATTCCATTACGGATATAAAAAAAATAATTATGTATATCTTATATTGCTGGTGATTAATCTTGGATTATTGTTGTAATGAAAGCTTAGGGACACGCCATGGGGTCTTTGGTAATGGGGAGATGTATCGGAACGTAAACGTAACGTTAACTCTGTGGTTTTTAGTTTATATGTTGATGTAATATTAGTTGGGAAGCCCACCATGCTTTCGTTGTTACTAAAGCGGCATGGGATTGGCCACAGGCCACAGGATCATAGACATTAGATTGTGAAAATTTGGTTCTAAAATGAAATACAAGTCTGTGACAAGTTTTCATTTTAGTGTGGGGGAAATCATGTAAGAGTTTTTAAAAATATAAAAAAAAAAACAATAGAATGCCAATAGCCACATATGGAAAGCCAATGCCACAATAACCGCTCGTTATTTGACTAATAGTCAAATGTCGCTACTTTCCGCACTAGTGCGGGAAAAATCGCGTGCTTTCCCCGGTAACAATATTATTGTAATAAAATAGTTTATCGAATCAGGCGCGAGTCGTCCCCCACGAAGCACAGGTCGACCCCCACGAGAAATATCAGACCAGATTGTAATGCTATTTTTTCAGTATCTATTTTTATTTCTACTGAGGTACATATAAACGTTTTTGCTTTCTTTTGCGAGTCGTAATTTTATTGAAAAACGTCGTTTGACACACGTGCAAATTTATCCCTGCAGCCCTCGGTTATGTAACACACTCGTCTATGGCTCGTGCGAATTCTGCCACGGTTGCAATGAAAAACTTTCTGCACTTGTATCAAAATGTAATTTTTGAATACTATCATGTTTATGGTGATTTACTATTAATAAAACAATTGTATTCAGTTCACTAAACTGTCAAATGAAGTGTGAAACGTCAAAAAAAAAAAAATACAAAAACGACCCTTCAACCCATAGTCACAAAAATTAAGTGCACAATCTAAAACCCGCCAGAGCACATTTCTCTGGCTGTCTAGAAAATCGTCTCATAAATATTCCTGTGGATATTTTTGCGAGATTACCATAAAGTGTGGATATGACATAGACAAGGCATGGTCTATGCATCACAGCGGTACACAGCTTATAAATAATTTAAGGATAGCTCACCTCCCAGCTAGTTGCAATGTAAACTGAATTAATAGGCTGCCCCGGCCACGTGAAACATGCACTGACCCTGCTGTAGGGCTGTTACTTGATTGGAACTTTTAATTTATTTGGTATGTAATTATCGTCGATGTAGAACGAGAATTTAGTAAGTGATTTTTTTTGACCAAATTGTGTCCCTTACCCGCAGGGGGCATTATTATTATGTAAATGAATAAAAGTAAAAAAATCATATAAAAAAGTATACAAAAAAATTTTGTTTTTTTTGTTTCCAGGAAAAACGAAAATACACGGCCGGGGAACGCAAGGATAACTTAAGAATACAGGTAAGCTAAATATGTTAGTAATAGTTTTACACGTTCTCTCACGCGAGAAAAAAATAGCGAGTTCAGTACATTATGACCCGTTCGGCGAAAATAAATGTACTGACCAGTAGATTGTTTTTCGCAATTTCAGGTTTAGTCCCATAGTAAAAGCTGTTTGTTATCATGACAACAAACATATGTTTAAGTATCGGTCACTAATTGCCAGTTATCCTATAAATACCACCAGTCGCTATCGGTTTTGGGTACTGCTCTGTTACCCTAAAACGAAGCGTGACTGGACATTGCTTATAACCTTTTTCAAAAAATTTGTCCTCCAACGCGATAAAAAAATCGAGTCGTATCGGTAGCTGAGATTGGTGGAAACAAACCAATTTTCATCTTTAAAACATTAGTAAGATTTTAAATTTTGATTAAAATTAATGTACTACAAGTCTCGCTAAACAGTTGTAGCTATTATTAAGAATATATTTTTTTTTTGTGCCTATTGTATGTCCCACTGCTGGGCAAAGGCCTCCCCTTTTTCCTTCCAGACCTCCCTATCTACGGCGACCTCCGGACATGTTTGCCCCGCGAACATGATGAGATCGTCACTCCACCTTCGCCGCGGTCTAAATAAATTTAATTTACAAAATGCTAACTTAACTTCTATTGCGAAACTAATTAGCACAGCTTCAGTACTGTACAATTAAAATCTAGGCACTAAAGTTTCTTCGGGACGATAACTAGGTTCAAAATTACTGCCTTTACTATAAGTAAAACGTTGATTACATCGATCAGTTAAATCATGGAGCAATCAAAACCCAAAACCTTATCATCAAGACCATTTCAGATTTGTTTTAATTCCTTGGCGTTAAATGTGCTCGGTAAATGGTGATTTTAATTTCGTTAGCGCCATTTCCATTTCGGTCATCCCCTTTTCTTAATTCCTATTCATTTTCTTTGATTCCGTATTGTTTTAGGGGAGAAATGGAGTATCATCTGCTACTTATGTAAGCCCGAGTTGAAGGTTGTAATTATTGCTTAAATAGGGTTCAATTATTTTATTTTTATTCTGGTTTAAAATTTTGTAGTTTTTGTGTAGGTAATGGTGATTAAGTATTAAGGAAGTGTCGTTTGAAGTTTAGAAAAAAGGTACTAACAAGAATAACAATGTAGTGAAAAGCCTGAAAGAAAGGCAATCCTCACGAACGATCACAGGACACGCTCTGGTATGGCGAGCAAACTAAGGTACTTCACTGTCCTGTACCAGAACCTGGGTTGAAGAGATATTTCACAGTAAAAAAAAAGAAGCTTTCATTTTCGCGCATAATGAAAAAGTCTCTCATTTTCCATAGAATTCTCATTTCTAATAGCATGAAGTAGTACTTAGTTCCTTTCGGTAGGAATCGAGCTCGTTTCATAGAAGTATACTGTATATGGTCTTGTGCTCGCTTTAAAATATTGGGCTACTGATTCGAAATTCTTGATGGACAGACCGTGTCATATTTAGGCCAGCTACTACAACTTCTTTAGAAAATATCTCCAGATACGCCAATGACTTATCTTAATATCTTCGTTATTGTCTGATAATCTTGATGTAAATGTCTCATTTGCATTAGAAACGAAGATATTCGCAGAAGAACCAAGGTTACCGACATAGCCCGAAGAATCACCAAACTTAAGAGGCAGTGGGCAAGGCACAATACTCTCAGAACAGATGGTCGATGGGGCTGTAAGGTTCTAGGGAGGCGGCTAAATACCAAAAAAGGCAGCGTTGGAAGGCCTTCCACTAGGTGGATCGATGACCTGAGCGGGTTGCTGCAATCTGATAGATACGAGATGAACAGGACCGTATGGCGACACTTACCACTAACACTGAGGTCTATGTACAGGGCTGCTTTTCCCTAAGAAAACAGCCTTGAGCACAGCGCTGCCCAGTGACACAATTCAACATCAAACACCCTTGGACATAGACCTCAGTGAATAGGGAGGTAGCAGTGGACGTAATCCTTTGGCTGAAAGTGGGCTATGAAAAACCATATTCCTTAATTCCGGTGTGTAGCAACCCTACGTCGTACATGCATAACAGTGGTTTTACACGAGCTACAGATAGGTTTGCGGGCTTCCCTGCTCCAGTACCTACCCTCGCCTATAGTCTATGCTTTATAACGGCGCCTTTGCTCCGGTCACAGAACATTGTCTTAGGCTTCGGGTCTTGAGCGATACAAGTGAGGTACTCGTTCCGTTTATAACTTAGGTGTCTTCAAAGCTAGAATGCTAATGAACTAGTACGCTTCACCATTAATGATGGCACAACTGCTCACCAACAAGTAGGGTCGCAGTCAAGCATTTAGCTTATATCATTAAAAGAAATCGGCATCGAGAAATCTTCGATTCAAAAACAAGCACTGTCGATCATATTTATTTATACAACGTTGTAATAAGTGGAGAGCATACATGGTGGGACATCCCACCCATACGTAAAAAGCGTTTTGGGAATATATTCATTTTGCGTACAGCTAGAGAGTGGAATCCCCTGCTGGAGTCTGTGTTTCCTGATAGCTATAACTTTAGCCTTTGGTGTGGTTTGGTTTGGTGATAACTTCTAGGCAACCGTGCTCAATCGTTGGCTACATCATCGTTTACTATCAGATGAGGAGATAGTGGCCAAACACGAGTCTATAAATTATTAAAAAAGTTCGAAAAAGAATAATGTGACATTATTCTATTTTACCCCAGAACGTAGATAGATTTAATTTTTATACAGCCTGAACCAAACGCAAAATGTCATGGTAATGAAAATTATACTAAAGAGGTCTGAAATATTAGGGAACTTTGGACACATTTCAGAATTAAGAAACCGTAAGAAAATTTACGAAAAAACGGCTTTTGTAATAGGGCTGGCAATTTTTAAGATCTTTCCATTTCTGTATCATTGTGTGTACAATGGCCTGTCCTTGCTAGTTATTGCCTTTTAGTAAAATTGGGGTATATTTACGTACAGGGTGAACGTTTTTGTAATAAATGACTTAAAACGAAGTCCATTGTGGCCTGATATCGCGGATAAGATAAATGTCTCGGTAAAAACACAAACAATGTTCATGAAAGAGATTTTCTTGTAATTTTCTTGGAGCTTAAATATTTTTTGTTTTATATTAAATGGAGATTATTTCGGGCTGATCATTTTTGTTAATATTTGTTGTTTATTTTTGTCGGATTTTTGGAGCTTTGCCGTTAAATTGTCACGGGGGTGTTGACCTTGAAGGAAATAAGCAACAGCTTAGCATAATTAGCTATAAAATGTTCCGTAGTGCTGCGAGGGGGGTGGACTGTAATCTATCACGCAGAACTTGTATGGATTGGAGGATGACACATGTTTTCGAATGTTTTGTTCTAAGATAATATATGTTTTTCTTTACTGGTTTTAGAGCAGTGACGAATAAACAAAGTAAAGCGCTGGATAAGTTTGAACCGCCTTGTCGTGTAGTTGGGACGTCTACGGTTATTACTACTATTTTATTTTGATTAATTTAAGATGTATGGACATTCACACCTTGATATTCACCAACTGTAGCTCTAGTAGGTATTTTTGTAGAAAATCTCATAAGTATTACCTAAACATACCTTCCAAAATTAAGGAATATTCCGCTTACTTCATCGAGTAATTCGTTCAAATTAATTTATCTGTAAAGCAATTACGCTACACGTGTTTTCCTCAAGTGTCATATTGAGTCAGGATCCCGCAGGAATTTACTTAATCCCTTAAGAAATTGGAAAATATAGACAAAATGTTACTTTATTACGATTGGCGAACGTTTAAAATGCAAACAAAACAAGCGACAACCATAAAAAAGTAAAAAATAAGAAGAAAAAACGAAATAAAACATTTTTAACTAATTAATTTATTATTAAGGTATGTAGTTTAAATTTGCATGTGTGCTTTGAGGACATTTTCTTTTCTTTCTTTTTGCGTGTATAATCTATATTGATAGCTAGCCTAGCTCAGTAATGTAGGCTTAGGTCCGTCAGAGAATCGGACTACGTGCACGTTAGTTTTAGCAATAATTGATACATATCCGCAATCACATTACCTACAACCCAAAAACAAGTTTTCAATGAAAATATTTTTTTTCATAACAAGCTTTTATAGCGGTGGTCTATACTCATACAATTAAAACTCGTCAAGACGATTCACACGAGCTCAAACTCGACGAGGTTGTGCCGTTTAATTACAGAGTTCCTGTAACTACCTCGCGATTCCATCATCAGATCAGCTCCATGTTCAAAACAAGCTTTAATTGCTCGGTATATACCTTTATTATGAACTAGCTTTTGCTCGCGGCTTCGCTCGCGTGTTATTGGGGGTGGGGTTGGGGTTTCCGGGATAAAAAGTAGCCTATGTCCTATTCCGGAGTGTATCCTATACCTGTGCCAAATTTCATCCAGATCCGTCCAGCCGTTTTGGTGTGATTGAGTAACAAACATCCAAACATCGTAACTTTCGCATTTATAATATTAGTAAGATTATTAAGATACTCATCAAGACCTTTCCGAAAACTACAAACACGTAAGGGTTATCTAATTGTATTACGGAGTTCTTATGGCCACCTTCCAACTCCACCGTCAGACCCTGGCTACCATAATTATAGGATCAAAGTAATCGTTAATACAAATCCGATGAGCCCAATGTTTTATTGCTGAGCTCCTATGGCTACCTTCCAGCTCCATCATCAGATCAGCTCCATGTCATCATAATATTGCATTGTCATGCGATTTACACCTGCATGCAAAATTGCAGCTCAATCGGTTGAAGATTCTGCTTCAAAATTGCGTTGCAAGATTTGAGCCGAACATACATAGTTACATTGTAAGCTTTTAATAAAATTACATAAAATATAATCAAACTCTTTTATCTATCAACTATAAAATCTATTCGCTTAATCTAAAAGTACACTTTTACCTAGTCAGTCCGCAACTTATAGGAGGAGCTCTATAAGTTGCAATCTCCTTCGATATCACAGTATGTTATAATGTAGGTACATTACAACATTCCCTATTGTTATGGATAGCTCGTTGCCTAACCGTCATGTACCCGCCAGTAAGACGTCGACGGGCGCGCACTGTTCCCGCGCGCCTCAAGAAATTGTCAGCAAACTGTAGGGGCCCACCAGGGTCGAAGCCTTCTGGGGCCCTGGGATCAATGTAAGGAAAGAACAGGATGGGTCGTTTAGTCATTAAGAGTCTGACACTGTTTCCCGCTCCACCCAAGCATTTGTCAGTAGATGATTTTTTCAATCTTAAAAAAACCGTATTGTTTACTTTTTGACATTCACCACCGTTGATTTGTGAGGTGCTGTCTGTACCTACAATATATTGTAATCGTTTGCCGGTCCGTGTAATAGGGTAGCATGGCGCTGCACTTTGTTTTCATTGGCTGCTAAATTGAAACGCAGTGTGGACCCGACCTTACAGGTATTGGATGTAAATTACGATTAAGTTTTTAGTAACTGAGCTTATCTAGTGTAACAAAATAAGTTTTTCACCAGTGCGTGTTGCCAGTGTTTGATACATGAGTCTGAAAAAAAACTGTTTTACAAAAAAAACCGCCTTCAAAAAAAGCCAAACGATAAAAGTTCCTACACTAAAAAGTTGAAAATAAAAATTTGAATTGCTGTAAAGAAACTTAATTTATAGGTAAACTTATTTGACATTAATATTTTGCAAATATTCAAAATTTATTACTTCTTTTTGGAGTCGGTGCCAGCCAAGGCAAGGAATTACGAATGGATATGCAGCCAAGGCAAGGAATTACGATGAAATACTTATGATTCATCTCATGGATACATATCATAACAGCTCTCATCATCATCATCATTTCAGCCAGAAAACGTCCACTGCTGGACATAGGCCTCCCCCAAGCGTCGCCACAACGACCGATTCTGTGAGACTAGCATCCATCGCGTTCCCGTGATTCTCACCAGGTCGTCGGTCCACCTTTTGGGAGGTCTTCCAAAGCTGCGTCTTTTGGTGCGCGGTCGCCACTTTAGGACCTTCCGGCCCCATCGGCCATCTATTCTACGAGCAATGTGCCCTGCCTACTGCCACTTAAGTTTGGCAATTCTTCGGGCTATGTCGGTGATCCTGGTTCTCCTGCGCATTTCTTCATTTCTGATTCGAACACGCAAGGAAACTCCGAGCATAGCCCTTTCCATTGCCCTTGACAGCATTGCCCATTACAGCTCTAATAAGCTCAAACAATGCTAGGATACATTATTTTATTTTGAAGTTCCCATGCCGCCCTTCCACCTTTCAGCTTCATCATCACATCAGTTCATTAGTACCTTACAGCCAAAGTGCATCTTATGACAATTCTAACAAGCCCAAACACGGCTAGGATATATTAATTAGTTACGCAGTTCCAGTGCCTACCTTCCAGTTCCATCATCATCATCAGATCAGTTCGATGATAACATTTTCAACATAATTATTTAAGATCATTGGGTAATAGTGCATTTTCATAATTGCGTAACTACCTTGATTGTGATATCTATGCGAGTGTCAAGTTTCGTTAGCCATTTCTGATCTTCTTCACCAGTTCCACCTCCTCAAATGTTACTTTTTGACTTGTAATGCTTGAGTTCTCGATGAAAATATAAAAAAAACTATATACTTGCCTATAATATTTGAGGAGTTCCCTCGATTTCTCATGGGTCTCATCATCAAAACTCGATTTCGAAAAAAATGGGACCAATCTGGAAGCATATCCTTTCAAGTACAAAAAAAAAATTTGCAAATCCATCCATAAACAACGGAGTTCAGAGGTAACAAACATAAAAAAAAAATAAAAAAAATACAATCGAATTGAGAACCTCCTCCTTTTTTTTGAAGTCGGTTAAAAAGTGGTCGTTTACAATGGCCCTCGGAGTATTCTAGCGTCGTCGTCGTCGTCGTCGTCGTCGTACGGCAAATATCCACCCTTACGTTGTTGAGACATCTATGGTTCAAACCAAGCGTTTTGCCTCGTTTATACCGTGTTCATTGAGGGACTAGAATAGTTGCGGTCTTTCCATCTGATTATAAGTTAAGTGTCTTCAAGGCTAGAGTGAATAGGCTCTTAATAAACTAGTGCGCCTCACCACCAACGATTGCATCACTGCTTACGATCAGGTGGGATTGCAGTCAAGCACTAGTTTGTAGCAATAAAAAAAAGCTTGATGGAATCAGGAATAAAGATAAGAGAACCAAAGTGGCCGACAAATAATATAATCATCAAACTCAAGTGGCAGTAGATTGTTCGGTCGAACAGATATTGATAGGGCCCAGAGATTCTGTAGTGGCGACATTGAACTGGAAGACGCAGCGGTGAAAGGCCTCCCATAAGGAGGACCGATAACCTGGTGAGGGTTGAGGGAATCCAATACTTTAGAGAATCACATGATCGGTCGTTGTGGCAACAATTGGGGCGGCCTATGTCTAACACTGAATTTATTTCGGCTAAAATGATGCAATGATCAAATTTTTTTTCCGCACTGGGCCCGCGTGGTGGATTACGGCCCATTCCCTCTCTTAGAGAGGAGACCTGTGCCCCTGCAGTGGGAACATTAAAAAAGGTTGATGATGATGATGATGATGTGATCAAATTTATCGACTCAAAACAGTTTGTAAAACTGAAATGCATAGAAAATATATTATTTAAAGTGATGACGGTAATTGAATCAATCATGCTGTAGAAGTTAAGGCCGAAGGACTACGCTGAATGCATAAACATTTGACCGGTCGATTTATCGATGCCTGGGGAGTGTTGTGTCTAGCAATAAACTTTTGGCATTTTTTTTTAAAGTGGGAAATCGTCAAACTTTTTCTCTAGTTCTAGGTGCAGCAAAAGGGCGTATTAGACACTGGCTAAAACCTGCTTTTATGGTTCTTCTTTGCTTTGCGTTCCAAGGCTCTGGGGGTCACTTAACCCATGACTCTATGTACTAGGCTTCGACCTTGCTGGGCCTTACAATTTGCCAATTTAAAAGTCGGTCCACTGTTCTTTGTCCATATTAAAAGCCAGGCCATGGGTCACACGAAGTGTGACACAAGGCGTTTTGAAAGTTCATTAAATAATTTATGAGCACTCGGATCCCACGACACGATCCGAGAGTTTCAACCCCAAACGTTTCGAAAAAGTAACTACCTACAAGCTTCTTATATTTCCGTCGTAGCAGTACCGGTATAGCACGACGAATATTTTTATTAAACCAGATTTCAATGGTAAAACCAAGTACTTGCTACTTTGAACAAAGCTATTCTGAAGATCATGAACCAAAAGGGGCTACTAATAGGGTAACACGGGACTCATCAACAGTCTATTAACAATTTGAAAGCCTTTTAAGACTCTATTTATAGTATCCTATAAAAACTTTATAGCTCTCTAAGATATTGAAGACACAAATCGATCTGAACACAGCGGCACCGATAATAAATTCTTATTAAAAATGCATGAACACGCCCTGTACTACGCGGAGTACATAAAACAGCAGATTAAACTATTCACTTCCAGTGTAATCTGAGATCTTAATGTAGGAAAACCGTAAGCGCTGATAGGTCTTGTTATGATGGAAATATGCAGTGTGGTGTCTGTTGTGTGTACCACGAACTTGCAAAATGGCGGGGAGTTGATACTTAATATGCTATGTGCTAAGAATTCTGTTTGCTGCACAACTTTTGTAGTGATGCGCTACTTTTGTGGAATACTGGCTGTTGCCTGCGGCTTCACCTGTGTCATACTCGAAAATTGTCCTAAGGGAACAAATTTTTGGGATGAAAAGAAGCCTTTACGCTATATGCACTCAGTGATCGTCATAGTCACCATTTCAGCCGAAAGATGTCCTCTGTTGGACATAGGCTTTCCCCATTAATGTTTTCACCACAACAAATGTTTCTGTGTTTCTTGTGAAAGTTTATGTCCATTGCGTTCTTGCTGTCTTTGCTAGGTCATCGGTCCACCTTGTGGAAGGCCTACCAAAGTAGTGTCTGCGTCTTCTAGTCCGCGGCTGCTACACCAGAACTTTTCGGCCCCATCCACCATCTGTTCTACAAGCAACCAGTACTCAGCACTAAGCTATCATTGATGTTTCACAATAGAGTTACGTCCAGTACCTAATTTTTGAAGTTACCTTCAACCGACAGACAAACAGTTTTACGTCTTTATTTGATCCATTTAGACTTGCTGTGAGTTTGTTTGCATCGTGAACTTTAATGCCTCTACAAGATTGCAGAAAACGTAAGTTCTAATATTGTTTTAGAACTTTAACTAAAATAAGGCGAAGTAGACCGAGAGGTAACAAATCGGATAATCCGTCTTGAAGATGTAATGGGGAACGGTCTCTGGGATAACTAGCTAGCGAAGGAAGTGGACAAGGGTGGGTTTGTGGGTGATGAGAAATTGGAACCTAGCAGTTCGGAATTCTAGTAATCGTCTGGACTAAGCTGAGAGTCGTTGACAGCGCGTAATTTTCCCTGCCCATGAAGAATCCGAAGGGGTCCAAAGCCTACTGGGTTTGACTTCTAACAGGAAAACCTGTGGTTCTGGAATTCTGGAATACAAAGGCAAAGAAGGAACATAGAAGTAGTTTTAGTCAGTAAAAGTATAGTCACTCTTCTTCTACGCACCAAAAAATAAATGAATTTTGGATAAGTTTTTAATCGATATTTATTCACCCTTTCACAATAATTGTCCAGCTAACAAAACAGCTATCTCATAAAACAGTTTGTCAGTTTATCAAGAAAACACAATCTAGCTTACAAGTTAATATATAATAGCTCATTTATCTTCGGTTCAGCTAACAAATTTTTGCTCTATAAACTAGGAGTGTGAGGGATGGTCAGAATTAAATTGGAAGGCTTCCAAGATAGCCCATATAAATAATAGTTGGCGAAAGATTGAGCCGGCCGCAGCCTGACGGAGATCCTTCAATTAAGCGACTGTCCTTTATTAGTGCGGACCACGATTCTATATTTCATTGTTAGGGCTGTTCCACGTAGACGGGGTTTAATACTAAAAGTGTTAAATGTCAGTGTCAATTTTGCACATTTAATTTTTGCTTCAGTAATATTAAGTGACTAGCTTTTATCAGCAGCTTCGTTCGCTTAAAAGTTGGTTTCTCTGTACAAACTTTGCACAGCTGTTTTATCGTCTTGTACGCAGCAAATGACTGGCCTGTCAGTATAGTAGTTAGTGGGCCTGAATGCTACGCCGGAGGTCGTGGGTTCCATTTTCACTCTGGACAAATATTTGTGTGCTGAGCACGATCATTTGTTCTGTGTCTGAGTGTAATTTATCTACATTATTTAGAAACATATAAGTATGTTTATTAATTGTTTAGTAGCCATAACACAAGCTTTGCTTGGCTTGGGACTAGACGACGTTGTGTGATAGATGTTGAAAAAAAATATTTTTGGACATAGTATTTTTTCTTCAGTAATATAAAGAGACTATCTTCTGTCAGTAGCTTCGTTGGCTTGAAATCGGTTTCTTTGTACAAACTTTGGACACCTGTTTTAAACTTAAGTACGCGCAAAAATTTTAAGAATTTGCTGTGGTTACCCGTGAAAATCGATTACTACCCATTCAAGGTTGACCATCACGATGGTTCAACTAGAATCACGAGGATTTTAGTGTCTCAGTCATGGTTACCCTAACTGAGTCAGGCGCTCCTGCGGTATGTCGCCGTGGCGAGTAGTTCAACTTATTTGCCGCGAAATATATATTATAGTCTCGGCTGTGCTTTAATATGTTAGTCAGTTTCTGTTTTAGACATTTTCTTTCTCATCAGCCCAATGAAAATTGATAGTTCTAAAACGTTGGACTCATATTAATGTTTTTTTTTTGTTAAACCGAATGAATGCGAGACGCACAGGACCTGTCATTATGACGACACTTGGGGATAGGCCAAAATTATTATAAATATTATAGACATAGGCCAAAATTATTATATTATATCAATCCCTCACTGCGTTTGGGATTAAAATGTTGATGATGACGACAGATAAACACAATATTTTTATTAGTTATTTACTCATTTGTAAAGTTAAATCTGGATATCAAAGAAAAAAAAAAAATCAGTATACCGCATCTTAATAGAAAGTCAAGTTTCTTTAAGCTAAATGAGTGGGCTTCTCCGAACGTTTTAATTACTTCCTTTGGCTTACTAGATTAGTGGACACAGGGTGGAGGGCGGACCCCTAAGAAAAAGACGGGTTCCGCACCAGCCAAGATATTAGATTTTTGGAGACAGTAACTTTTGTAATAGAATTGGAAGTCGACTTTAGTGGCATTTAATTGGATGTTTTGAGGCAAAAATTGGTTCTTTTGAAATGAAGTAATAAAAAGTTTTGACTTTTATACCTTACTTTTATACCTTATTTTTTACACTTTAAAAGTAGTTTTACAAGTAGCTAACCTACTAGTTTTTGTTAGGAAAGTTATACACAGCTAAATTTTGATCGTTTTAATCCCGTGGAGGGTCGATCCAGTACACGAAATACTATCGATTAGTAAAGATTAAAATTGAAAAACATATATTTTTTTAATTCGGATTGATATACGCATGTACAATTTTAATTTTTACAAAGAAAATATCAGCTGAGCGAGTTGATATTTTCTTTGTAAAAATTGACCTGTAACTTTACAATGAGCGTGCCCAAATCGAAAGGGTCGCCTCAGCAATTGCTAGGCTTCAGCTACCTAGTGCTGGTTTTGCTCATCCAGTCTTTTCCTGCATTTTTTATAATACCATCAGCCCTCCATTTAATTGGTATTCCTCATATTGTTCATCTGTTGTTGGTATAACGTGATTTATGTGACCTGCCTATTTCCACTCTTTTAATCTTAGTTCATTAAGCTCTAAGAGGACACCGGTGGCCGCACATCTATTGTCTTTCAATTGTGTCAGTAATTACGGTAGTGGAATGGTTGAAGCGTATCTATACTTTTAGTTTTTTAAAATACCAGTTGGATTTTTATAACCTTTTATTTTTTTTTGTATAAAGTCACCCGGCACCCACCTCGCACCGCCTCCTCCTCGTTATCACCAATAAATGTCGCGCGGTCAAAGTCAAAATATTTTATTTCACACTAGCGACCCACCCCAGCTTCGCACGCGTACGTATATTGAATATATTATGCATTTATTATACACATAAACCTTCCTCTTGAACAACTCTATCTATAAAAAAAAAATCCGCATCAAAATCCGTTGTTTACTTTTAAAGATCTATGCATACATAGGGACAGCGGTTAGCAATTTTGTTTTATACTATGTAATGATATATATGATGTTTTATAAATGCCCATGTAGGCACATGGGCATTTATAAAACATCAGAAGTTAGTGCTAGTGGTCAACTTTTTATAACACTAGCTTTGCTTAACTTGGCACTAGACGACATTTATTATTTATTTATTCTTAGGAAAGCTTACAAACTAATGATAATCACGGCTCGTATTGTGAGGAAGTTCCTGTCTCTGGAGCCCTAACCACCGGTAGCTTGGACCCTGCTCCCGACACCGGCGGACTACTATTTTTTTTTTTATATTTTTAAATGTTTTTTTATGTGTTTTTTTCTAAGAAAATATTTAAAAATGTAAAATTATATATGTCATCAGTCTAGCGTAAGTCCCGGTTGCTACCTTGGCTTTCACCTCGGTGCCCGGGGTCCGCTAAAAGTAAAATTATATATGTATAGAAAGTAAATAAAGAGGAAATTATAATAATATATTTCTAATAATAATTGTGTGATACTTGTGGTATATTATAAAATAGTCAAAACTAATCCACAAAAGAAGTTAACGTCTGATTATGCCAAGCTATCTGTCGCATAATAAATTCTCACTACTTACCTCAAACTCTTAACACCGACCACGAAACTATTACGCTAATCAAGCGAGTGGTAAATTTACAGCATGAGCAATCAGTTGCGCGTCGGAAGAGGGTGATAAATCTCGTGTAATGTACCCAGCCAGCAGTATATCACGCGAGCCTTTCAGACGTGCAGCGTTTTACGGCCGCGGTTCCGGCGCCGAGATGAGATGGTAAGGCCTTTAGGCTCACTGATTTGTAGGTTTGTAGAAGAGTGCTGATTTTTTTTTGTTTTTGTTGAAGGATTTCGGAACTTTAATCAGTGTGATTCATTCTTAGTTCTTTATTGTACACCAAATTTCATATAAATAGTGGATTACAAAGTTTATGCACATAGGCGAGCTTAACTCAAAGTTGAGTTTTCTTCCAGCAAACCATTGAGTGATAGAGAGACACACAAACAACAGAGGGAAAGATTCGGTGTACAATTTAAAAATCACAAACAATAGGAATTGAACGTTTGAGTCCTACGCGAACGTCGGCGTTCGCACACCTATTGTATTTCTATTATGTCTGTAATTACGGTATTCGAAAGGTTAAATAATACATAGACATATCTACGAGTACATTATGTATGTAGATATGTCTAAATACATAAATACTATATTATTGCAAAAGAAAATGTTTTTTCATCATCATGTATTGCATGACTGCATTACCATTAGGCGGGATCGCAATCACTACCTTGAACCTATCATTAAAAAAGGTAGACTCAGCCTATTGCAATTCAATGCTGCTTGTAGGTTTCTCGTTGAGCCACAATAATTAGTTTTCCTATCAATACTTAAAAATGTAACTGAAAGATGAAATACTTTTTATTACATAATTTGACGAGAAATAGCAACAAAAATAAATAGCAACAATAATAAATAGCAACAATAAATTGATTTATACTTGCAATATTTATTGTATTTTAGTTTTGGCATTATAGAGTTAAATGTTGTCGTGGTTGTGTGGACGACGAGCTATGGGTCTGTCCGGTAAGGACCGAGACGCATAGAGTGAATGCAGTGAGTTTAAAACTACGCAACAGATTTTGATGCGGTGTTTTAAATTGATAGAGTGATTCAAGAAGAAGGTTTATATGTATAATACATGCATAATATGTTTAATATCACCATTCCACCCGTGCAAAGTTGGGCGGGCTAGTACATAGCCACATAAATAGTATAATGACATTTTGAGTTAATAGTTAAAGTATTACTTAAAGAAAATTTATTTATTTATTTAATCTTCATGTGCAGTAGTGGTAAATAGGCGGACTTAATGCAAGAAGGTATTATCTACCAGTCAACCTTTGGGTTAAAAAGACAACACTGTGGTAGGTGTGCACAATAAATAAATATCAGAAACTAGATATAATTATTTAAAATAAACAAGTTAATTTTTAGTTAAATTTACCGCATTTATTTAAAAGCTTATATATTCACTGTTAGGAAAGAGAATTTGTAGTATAATTTTAAACTAATGAATACGTACTTTTCCTTAATATAGAATGATGGAAATTCTACTTTATTACGATAATAATTTAAAGCTACGTTTTACCAAGGGACTCGGGTCAGAACCGCTTAATTATGCAGAACCCCGGAGATCGAAGATTTTAGGATTTAAATTGAATCCTCAGTGAGAACTGTAAGTAGTAACAGTTAATAAGGTTGCTTTTTAGCTTAGGGACAGAATACCTGCTTAAATACGTTTTGGAGCGAGAAAATTGAAGATTGGGAAAGTAATTTATGACTTTTGTGGATAACTAATGTTCCACGAGAACATTTATTAATGGTTAAATGAGGATGTGTGACGCCTATAACGATGATGGGGCGTAAATGAGATGTATGGGTGATGCTTCGACGTGCGTAATGCGAAAGTTAAAGATGGTTTTTTTGTTTTACTTTTTTTTTTCTTTTGTCTTCTCTTTTTCAAAATATTGCTATGATTTTGCTATGCTGAATTTTTTATTGCTACGTTAATTGAAAGTAGAAAATAAAACTTATGTTACTTAATGAAGATACAGCTTTCTAATTGTGAGTGAATTTTTGAAATCGGCCATTTAACTTTTGTGTTAAATCATAATGTACAAACAAACAAGAAATTAAATAGATAAGTTGAGATTTAGATTAATTTATTTACCTATTTGTGTAAACACATAAAATAGGTGCAGAGGTGATGCTTATTTTTAAAGAAATCTCAAATGATCTTTCTGTATACATTATATTGAAAAGTTTTAATAATCTTTCTTTGTAATTTAATTTTTATTGATATTTTCAATAATCATAATATAATTACTAACTGTTTGAAAGTGTTGCTGTAAATTGCAAGGGCAGAGAGTAAATTACCTTTGCACCGGAAACGATATGAGGCGGGTAATTTAATGACATTTGACATTTAATTTAATTGTAAAATTATATTTCTTATTGACATTGTATGACTATTTAATTAAAGAAATAAATGATGAATATTACTGTCGATATTAAACAACAACTAGTCCGAATGTCCAGTCAGTAAGGCATTTCGTAGTACAATTGTTACTAACGATGTGTCGAACTGTACATATTTTAGAGATGGACCTCACCTTAGCAAATGTCACAGCCTCTGTCACACGAAAGCCACAACCATGGCCATAGTAATTACGTAACCCAATAACCTTACAATGAAATGACTGGCGAAGCAACACCGTAACTCTATCACTAATAAACAGAAGGCGCTGCTAAAATGCTTTTGGAGAAGGTTAACTCTGTATAACGAGAACATTGATTGTTAGGTAAACCGAAATTACGGCGATCAAGTACCGTAACTATAAGTGTTTTATACCGCCTATCCGATCTTCTACAATTTTACCCTAGCTTTGCAAAGTACAAAAAAAGACTAAATACAAAAAAAAAAGAATGTAATGAAAAAATATGTATGAAACACATCACTCACCACGGTAGACGCGAGCTTACGGAGATCCAGAAATGTTTTTTTTTTTTGGTGAGAAAAATCAGCTAATGTCGAATCTCGCCCAGCAATTTGTAGCTCGCCGATCGACAGTCGCCCGGAAATCGACTGATCATAGCCCACACACTCCACAATGACATGTTAGTAAACCGTAGAGGCGCAGCAGGGCTAGGATCGCGGGGATATTCTGAAAAGACAACCCGTACTGAAACGGTAATGGAAACTGTGAGACACAAATGTTAATTATCTTTGTTAATCTGTCTCTGAGGTTTTTATTATACATATTTATTTGAAATATAGTTGGCCACACGGAGTTCATCATCATCATCCTACCCTTATCCCATTTTACTTGGGGTCGGTGCAACATGTTTTTTTCTTCCACTCTGTCCTGTCACCCGTCACACTATCGCTAACTCCCTTTTCTTTCATATCACTCTTCACACATACCACCACACGCACACACACACCACACGCCACATGGAGTTGTCCATTAAAAATCCCGTTAAGATCCATATTAACCTTTCGAATACCGTAATTAGAGACAATAGTGGTGTGAACGCCGGCGTTCGCTCGAGGCTTAAGAGACCGGTTCGGGACGATTTATCCATACAAACGTGATACCAAAATCATTTGCAAGTCGAGCATATTTCAACCATATTATGGTGACATTTGGATTTAGACAATATTTATCTAGGTTCCCAGATCTTTCTTTAAAAAAGCTTTTTTTTTTTAAAAAGCTTTAACAAGCTTAAGAAAGAGTTAGTTAAAGTTAATATTAAACTCTTAAGAGCCTCTTAAGAGTTTAATATTAACTTTTTGAGCTAGTGCATAAATAACTGTACCTAATTCCGTCCGAGATATGAAACTGGCCTTTTGACCTAACTGCCTAGTGCCGTAGGGCATTAATTAGAGGCTAGATTAGTCCGTGGCACCTACAAGTACCACAATGACTGGCTAATCAAGCTGCATTGTCGCCACAATTAATAGCCTATTAGTCGCCAGTATTGTGTGCACCGATTGTTTCCTGCATATATACGAAGGTGCGGTCTTGTGGAGACAACGTCATGGTTTTGTTATTTAGGTATTTATTCTTGATGGTTTTAGGGTTTTAGGGGAAGCCTAATGAAATTTCAGCGTTCTCAGCTAACTATAAAATGTCTTGTCTTAAATTTTGTCACTTATATGGCTAAATTTTTACTGTCAATTACCTACAGGTCATTGACTCACACAGCTGAAGTATATTATAATTTTGTCATTACAAATCGCTAATGTTTCATGTACCGGATCAACCCTCCACGGGGTTAAAACGATCAAAATTTAGCCGTAGACTATAATACTACTTAATATTATTTTTTGTTTTCGTTGCTAATGAAATAAACTCAAAAACCACGGAGCCCATAATAAGAATTATTGAACTAGTAGAATGTTATTTTATGACAGAATTACCTCTATTTTTGAAGAGGTTGGAAATTCGTTTTCAAAGTTTTGACCTATTATAAACACAAGCTCATCCAAGTCGACCATCTTGACTAGGAGTGCATAAGTCGTTACGTCTATACACCTATCATACAAACTACTTATATCACAGCTCACCCGAACCACATTCAAAATTACGTGTCGTCAATCTACATTCTTAGCACACATTTATACACGGAACATAAAATGTCTTATTCATAACTCAATTTCCTTAGATTTGCTCGGTAAAGGAAGTGGAGCTCATATGAGGATCGTGGAATTTCTTGTTTGATGAGTAACTTAGTTGGTTGAGCATTAGTGAGCCAAGTTGGATTTCACATCACGAATGACAGTGTGAGAAGTATGTTATTAGCTTTGCGGCGACCTGTGTTGGATATGGAAAGGAATGGTGTTGTAATATCGCCTATTTGTTTCTGTTGCCCTGGTACTTGTGAGTTCGAGTTTCTGATATTAATAGGAAAGGATATGTTTGTATACATATATAAATGTATGATGTATGTATTAATGGACTGGTTTAGTTATTTATATACTAGTTTTGCCAGTGGTTGCACCCGCTTAAAAGGAGAAAATATAATATGCTTACATCAGTGATAAAGCCCATTCTACTGAAGAAAGATTTTTTAAAATTAGTAGAGTTTTTTGATGTTTTTCCTTTTCGTGATATTAGTGTCTAGAATGTAATTTATATACTGTTCAATTGATTTTAGATCTTATAATCGTAAAAAATCTGTACACGTGTCCAGACACTTAGTAATCAGCTTTGTTAGCCATTGAACCATCGAATACTAAACTCCAAAATTTTGAATTACTGATTTTGGAAGACACAATATTTTTTGTTTATTTTTTATTTACTCAGTGGTGACAGGTACATGCAATTTTTTTATATGCTAAATTAATACTTTTTTGCTTCGAAAAAAATAAATATTGTAAAAAGTCAAATCATGAACTTATGAAGCTTCAAATTGCTATTAAGAGAGAAAGTCTAACATTTTCTTTGACCTCCGAAGCTTCCATAGAAAAAAGTGTCTTGGCGAGAGACGTACATATTTACTTAAAATTGTTATACCAATAAAGTTTAATTTTTTAAAATTTCCTTTATTCTTCTTTATTATTTATTGTACACAAAACATTTAAATAAAGTACACAGTAGTTTGTCATTTAGAAAGGAGAGCTTAACAACAAAAATAAATCAAATATTGTTTTCGAATTCATATTTTATCATTGTATATTTAGGTTTATATCGTTACATAACAAAATATTCTTTTCGTGCATATTTTTTTTTAGTTGGTCCCTCTTTATTTCTCTACTAAGCTTTGAGATTGTGTTCGTTATTATAATATCTATGCTTATTAGGAATATTATTTTTCCTCGAATCGACAACTGAATAATAAATAGTATTGGGGTGTTTCTACAGTTTTCATTAGCCAACATGAAACATGACGTCTAATTACTCGATTTAAAATTGATTGATGGACGAAATATAATATTCTAGAATTAAAGCAAATACGTCTTTATACGTCTTCGACGATATCCATAAATTTTGTAGGATGTCTTATTGGACGAATGTTTATGTCAATTAGGTACTACTACGGACTAACACCGCAAGATTATAAACTACCGCGCAAAATTATAATTTTTATTTTTATAAATAAACATGATTCTCGTTAAAACTTAATTCAGGTACCAGCCTATTACTTAATTAAACTTTGGTGTGTACATCCGCAGGAGAACCAAGGTTGCCGATGTAGCACAAGGAATTGCCAAACTTAAGTGGCCCCACCACTTAAGTGCACAGGGCAGGGCACATTGCACGCAGAACAGATGGCTGATGAGTCTGAAAGATTCTTGAGGGCGATCGCGTACCAGAAGTCGCAGCGTTGGAAGGCCTCCCACAAGGTAGACCGATGTCCTGGTCAGGGTTGCTGGAATTCGATGGATGCGAGGCGCACAGCATTTGTCGTTGCGCTCACACTTGGGAGAGGCCTATGTCCAACAGTTTTGTCTTTCAGCTGAAATGATGATGATGTTTTATTACATTACATTTTCATACAACCGCTCTTACGTGATTATGATGTTATTAAACATCTTTCTTCAAATACTTTAGATACATAGATATCTTGTGGATATTATCTAGGCTTCTATAGAAACAAAAACGTAAATTTGTTTAAGAGTAATTCAGTAAAGACCTCTGAAAATAACTATTTTACGTGAACTTTGAGTCTCTATAATGTACACCTATATTAAAAATATAAAAAAGTACTTGTATAGAAGCTTAGCGTATTTAATCGAGATTCTAAATGTAGTCATTATTTTTTCAAAAATCTCTAAGGGTTTACTAAAAACATGTATATCCTGGAACAAGTTTTGTGAAATATTTGAGTAAATCGTAGAATTACTGAATGCCAACAGAGTTTTCAGGTGTAATCTCTCTTTTTTGGTATTACTTTCGCATCAAACATCACATTGGATTGCTTAAGATGAAGCAACAAGCTTTCAAACCATCAAACCGGCGAGTCGGGAAGGCCCACCTTAAGTAGCGTTATAATGAGAAAGTATATGTTTAATAAACGTTGTGCTTAATAAACGTTTTGTTTAATAAACGTTTTGTTTAATAAATGTTGTGTTTAAGCAATTGGCTGCATCGTTACTTGTCGCGGGTTCGATTCCTATACGGAAGAAATCCGAATTTTTCCTGGTGTGGGTGTCTTGTGAACGTGAGTTTACACATAAGCATAGGATTACGCCTAGACTTAGGATTATAAATCACGCGGTCCTTACGCGGCTAAAAAATATAATGTATAATGTACTAATTGTTTTAGAATTGAGTAGTATTATATTATATGAAAATTATAATCTGCATATTTTTTTTTTCAATTGTTGACTTAATTTAGCCATTTCCTTTTTACCATCGGTCAACCAGTCGGCGAGACACTCCTTTGCATTGTTAACACCGGTGCGGTCCGGATTAAGCGTTTCGCTTGATCGTTTATAACGCGTTCATCGAAGGACTGCAACATGATGGCAACAATTTACCTGCTACGGTCTCCCCGTTCATATAATTTAACTAGCTTTTGTCAGCGGCTTCGCCCGCGTACATAAAATATAGCCTATGTCACTCAGGAGTAAAGCAGCTTTCTATTATTGCTAAAATTTCTCTAATCGGACCAGTAGTTCCAGAGATTACCTCCTACAAACAAAAAAAAACAAAAAAAAAACACAAACTTTACCTCTTTATTATATTAGTATAGATTATGATTATATGTATTATTATTTTAATTTAGATGTCATCGGTAGTCCGCCTCACCATCAACGATTGCATCACTGCTTATTTGGTGGGATCGCAATCAAGTACTAGAAAGAATAGAGTAAGCTTTATTGTACACCTCAATAGTAACAGTTTCACAGAAACTTATATCTATGAGTACTATGGCTGACTTATCGCTGACAGCGATATGTATTAGATTAGGATGGAGAGAGAACTTAAACTAAAATGAGGGGTAGACTGCAGTGTACTGTTTCAGCACAACAAAAATTAATCTACACTAATATAATAAAGAGGTAAAGTTTATTTTTATTTTTTTGTTTGTATGAGGTAATCTCTGGAACTACTGGTCCGATTGGAAAATTTTTAGCAAAAATAGAAAGCTGCTTCACTCCTGAGTGACATAGGCTATATTTTATGTACGCGGGCAAAGCCGCGGACAAAAGCTAGTAATAAATAAAATAAACACGATACAAAAGATTTATATTATTAAAACAAAGAGATTTTTTTTGCATTCTAGAAATAGAAGGTATTTGCAATTTAGGTTCAGTTATTTACAAATATATAAGCACTTTTTACCATATAAAGCGTAATTTGATTTTAAAAATTGCTTTCCATCGTCTCTAAGGTTCAGAATGCATGAAATTCTTGATTGCTTTGCCTATTTGAATGAAATTGTTAAATCTTCCATTTCTTATTGCATTTCGCAAGTGATTGGTTTTCATTGAATATCAATTTCTTACAAATTTTATCAATACAGGTGCAGTAATTCAAGAATATTTTGATCTGTGAGAAACTATTTTCAAAATTGGCAAAAAACTTACTTTTATTTACTGGGTACAATTTTACAACCCTTATAGAACTTAAGGTGGCGAAAACCATCGACTTAGTGATGGACAAGCACGTTCGTAGCGACTATTTGTCTAAATACTGAAAACTTAATACAAAAGACCGCTGTAGCGATTCATTCAATTTGTATTATGTCGTCTAACAACTTTTGAAACTTACAGCGCTTTCGCACTGCGTGAACTTCAAAAGTGCTCTAATGTTATCAATGTAAAGGTGTATGACCTGCAGATCTTCCATGTCTAGTAATATGACTGAACGGTACACCTAATATAGTGCGTAGTAGGTACATACGAATATATATATATCGATGGTGAAATACCTAATTCAAGTAAAATTATTGGACGGTGGATTGGATTGGGACTCCTAATCTAGTGTGTAGTGCATATTATATCGATGGTGAAAACTGTGCTTAGTTTTCATTTTTAAAAGTAATCATTTACACAGCATCACAGGTGCTTATAAAGCAAGAGATTTATCATCACCTTTCTGCTCTTATCCCATGTACGAGTAGGTATTTTTTTTGAGTTGGGGTATAATCGAAAGACTTTTCCCGCTTCAGAGCTGACTAGCGACGTCGCGTGTATGCACATATAGAAGTAGGTGAAGATTGTCATTCAGTGGGCGTCTCACTCCAAGGTTTAAGCCATAAAAAATTTACGATACGAATTAAAAAAATAGCTGAAAATTCTTGTGGTAAACCCGCAATTGCAGAGAATGATTTAAATAATCTAGTCTATAATATCTGACAAGTAAGAAAACAAAACTGCTTCCCTTCTAAAAGAACGCTACAAATCATCGACTATTAGCTACAGTTGATTAACCTCCCCTCAATATTTCATTCCCATAGCGTTCATACATACGTTTTGTAGACCATTGAATTTTAGTGAATCCAATTCCCGAAATCAAAAGCTACTCTGGTATCTATGACCTGATAGAATGTCAGACGTGCGAGCGAGACGAGAAATAGAGATAGAGCTATGCACTCCATATAGCTCCATCCCTTTCACAGTTCGGTTTAAGTTGTTAAATGGATCGTGTTAGAAGTTCGTGGTAAGGCCTCAGTTTGGCTTAGAGAGCATTGTTTCCAACTGAACTTCACAGTGCGGTTATTAAACTAACGAGAATGCATGCCTTGAAACCACTCTTTTTCATTGAAGGCAGACGAATACGACAGTTTTTCATAGCTTTTCGGTTGCGATAGGTACTAGGAGTGTAGGTGGGAGTAGATGTGGTTTTTGCGTCAACATACTAGGCCAAATAACGAGAATGGCTCACCACTACTATGGCAAAGGGTTTTCAAAGTACTACTTTTTATTGAAGCTGGGCGAACATGACCGTTTTTCTCAGCTTTTTGGTAGCGTTAGGTACTAGGAGAGCAGGTGGGAATAGATGTTGTTTTTGCGTAAGTTTAGGAAACCGCTTGAAGATAAAGTAAGCCAGTTTTTGCTGAAATCTTAAAAAGGAAAATGGGTTGCGATCCTGAAAAGAAACTGAAACCTTTATAAGATCTTAGATATCTATCTATGCAATGGCAAAAACTTGAATTTCGGCAATATTTTAGGTCAGATTGCCATTAAAAATGTGTAATTTGATTACTTTTTTTCTTTTTAGATCATTGAGCTACAACGCACACTTATTATATTTTAATTGTGTCTATAATAACGGTTTTCAAAAGGTTACATCATTACTTTACACTATTCAAGACTGCAGAGCGTGCACGCCTGCTGGCTGTGGAGAAGTGGGAGTCTGGTCTCTGGCTTCACGCACTACCGTCGTCGAGCATAGGCACCTTGTTCGACGATACTACTTTCCGCCTCGCTGCTTCTCTACGTCTAGGCGCTCCTTGTTGTTCTCCTCATCGCTGCCACTGTGGCGAAGTTGTCAACAGCCTCGGGCACCACGGTCTGTCATGCAGCCGAAGTGCGGGTCGCATAGCTCGGCATGCGAATATCAACGACATCATCCGACGTGCTCTTGTTTCCGTCGGCGTTCCAGCTGTATTGGAACCTCATGGCCTGGTACGCGACGATGGCAAGAGACCGGACGGTATGTCTTTATTTCCTTGGAAGATGGGTAGGCCTTTAGTGTGGGACGCAACTTGTGTCGATACTCTCGCGCCATCTCATCTTCCTAGCTCATCATGCTGTGCCGGTGCTGCCGCTGCGGCTGCGGAGAACCTCAAGCGGCGGAAATATACTAATCTTGTTGGTAGTTATATTTTCGAGCCGTTTGGGGTTGAAACTCTCGGATCGTGGGGTCCGAGTGCCCACAAGTTGTTTAATGAACTTTCTAAACGACTTGTTGACACTTCGCGTGACCCAAGGGCTGGCTTTTACCTTGGGCAAAGAATAAGCATTGCCATACAGCGTGGCAATGCGGCCAGCCTTTTGGGCACTTTACCGGTCGACAGCGATGCGGAAGAGTTTTTTGACGCTTTATTAGATTAGGTATTTTTAGTTAAGTTAATTAGGGTTATGTAGTTTTAAGGTTAGATATCTAATTATTTGTACAGTTTACTAAATAAATTAATTAAATTCAAGACATTCAACCTATCTAGGCCAAAGAAATATTTTTCAATATACTTACTCGGAAACTCGCTTTTGTCGTTTATAGGCAGAAAAAGCGCGTGTTTTCCACCTCAATAATTATTATTGTAATAAAATAGTTTATCGTATCAGGGCGAGTCGACCCTTACTAGACGAAGGACGACTCCCACGAAATCAGAAACAGACCAGAGCCGATTTAATTGCTACTTTTTCTTTATCTATTTTTTATTTATATTTCTACTGAAGTACGATTAAACAGCCTTTGGCTTCATAACACACTCGCCTAAAGCTCGTGCGAATTCTGCCTCGGTCGCAATGACTAACTTTCTGCACTTGTATCAAAATCTGTTAATATTTTGAGGAGTCAATCAATCTCTCAACCATTGCGCCAACCCTACCAAATACATTAGACAGGTACATTTTATCCCGTTTGTAGATTCCTTAGGGATAGTTTCCGACTGTCAAGTGAGCCTAAGCACTGTCAAAAACGAAAATGAATCCTTGAAAAAAGATCTTGGCTTACCGTAACGAAAAATTATTGGCATAAGCCGTATTTCCGAGAGTAACAAGAAAAAAAAAACAGCCCAAATTCGAACGTATGGCTTGCAATGATACCTCTACCTTTAAAATACAAAACTTAGACCTTATATCGTGTAACTTAAAGTTCAAAATGTGTTAACAGGTAATGTAAGGGGGATAAATGTAACATGGCTCTTTTAGAACGGAAACGTTCATTTCCCATGATTTAGTTCTCATCCTCATTATGATTTTGGGACAATATAAAGCAATTTCGCACGTGAGGGAAAACCTTTTTTGAAAGCTGTTCAAATGAGTTATTATTAAACAGTAGATCACAAATATTCATACATTTACCTGAGTTTCTTCAAAATTAGTTCAGTGGTTCGTGATGGAGTAACAAACATTTCTTCTTCTTCTTTAATTCTTTATTGTACACAAAAACATACGGGGCATAATATCTGGCAGTAGCTCGCATGTGAAGCAATTCTGCGTGATGAAATGTACACGATATTAAAAATATATTTGTGAGTATAGGTGTTTATTAGTTCTTCACGTTTAAACACCTGAAAAAGAGTGTGATACGTGACTTAGAAAAGTGTAACACCGAATATCTTGTTGGACCTTCCTTTCAAAAATCAGTTTATGGCCTGGACCTTCACGAAGTCGAAGCCGCAACCAACGTTTATTATAATATCAAAACTTTTCTAAAAAGCATCCAACTTTAGATTTATTTCTATACAAATGTTTTTACGTGACTAAGACGTTATCACATAATATCTTTCTCTAGATATTTTGGTAACTGATATTTTGAGGATATTATCAAGGTTTCTATTAAAATCAAAAAGTAAGGATACCATAACAAGTTATTACTTTATTACTTATACTTTTACTTTGTATTTTTGTATTGTTAAATAACATTTTCTTTTTATGCACCTACCACATTGTCTCTTCACCACCCTAGGTTGATTGGTAGAGAATGCCTAAGGCTAATGCCTTGGCATTCCTAATGGCAGACCTAATGGTCTGCCCTTGTACCTTGTGTTGCATGAAGAATAAATAATTTGAGATACATTTCATTTCTGACGGAGCTTAAATCTTTAAAGGCCTCTGAAAATCTGCAATATTAATTAAAAAAGTAATAAATACATATCTATAGGATCCATGCATTCATCAAGATTCGGAGTGATGAAATTGGTTTAAAAAAAATATATACATAAAATAAAAGTATGTATTTCCTGGAATAAGTTTTTTGAAATATTAAACTGAAAGTCGGAATCGCCGAATACCTACAACTTTACTCTACTTTACTTTTCCGTGTCTCTTTTACAAAAAATGTATTGGATGTAACAATAAGCCTTTAAGCCATGCTCTGGTTGATGATACACAGGTAGAGACGGACCCTCTTAAAATACCATGGTCAAATTTGTCAACTTTAAATAAGCACTGGAAGAAATTCTTTCTTTCGGACAGTGGCGTAGCTAAGCAAGCAACGGCACTGGGGCAAAGCAAATGAAGAGGCCCAACTGCAGGGCCGAAGCCTACTAGGGCCCTGGACCGGCTTCTGAAAGGAAGGTCCGACCCTGGTATGAAGGCTAAGAAGGAATGGGGTGGGTCGTTTAGTCAATAAGAGTCTGACACTTTCCCGCTCCGCGGCGGGATTCGTCATTAGATGATTTTTCCCACCATAAAAAAAGTCATCAATGTCAATATGCACCGGTCAGCACCAAGCTTGGAATAGGAACTGCTTGTAATTCTTTCTTCCAGAATCGGAGCGATTTAAAAAAAAAGCACATAATGACTGCATACCATTAACAACTGCAGATACTTATAGATAACTAGGTTCTGCCTGCGGTTTCGCCCGCGTGAAAACCAGTTCCATCCAAACTTCCAAATCCGTAATTAGGAGTAGAGCTTTTTGAATTCCGTTCTTAGTAGATGTGTGCACCCTGTGAAGAACCTATCTGCCAAATTTCAACTTTTATAATATAATAATATAATGTTCGACAACTATCACACAACGCCGTCTAGTCCCAAGCTAAGCAGAGCTTATGTTATGAGTACTAGACAACTGATAAACATACTTATAACTTTAGGATTTATATATCTCAAGAGATTTCGTAATAAATCAGCGAGTGGTATTTCGCTTTTATTATATAATAATAGATTAATCGCGTTTGCAAAAGAAAATTGCATCGATGCTCTGTTTTTGTTAGTTTCTCGGCAGGTTTGTTGTAGCGAGAAACACGAAGTGGCAATTTTCGTAATAGCGAATCTACGAAGTGGAGATTTACTCACCGTGTTACGGAAAAAGTAACAACTTTTATTTACTTTTCCTACGTCCATTGTTGGTTTATAAAGTGTAAATTAAATATGAAGGTAAATATTAAGAAGTTAAATTCCATAATGAATAATAATCAAAGCAATCACAAGCTGGAACTGACCATCATAAAAAATATCGAATCAATAAAGAAGATCAATAAATAAGAAAAATCGTGTCTGTTGTTGTCCCCATAAATATTTATTTTATTTTGTTTTCAGTACGAGTATTTGTTGTTATAGCGGCAACAAAATTACATAATTAGTGCAATTTTCAACTTTCTAGCTATCGTGTTACTTGAGGTACAATGGTGACACACAGACGGAAAGACAGCCAAATCTTAGTATAGGATCCCGGTTTTACATTTTTGGTACGGAAACCCTTAACAGAAATTCATAGTTTCATCCATTCTCCCATTTGTATGGAAGTTGAATGTTTTTTTCTATATAGATTAACAATAGTACGAAAAAAAATAAAGAGTTATATAGCAAAGGCTTTTATCTAGTTATTCTTTGTTTTGTTGGCTGTCACTCGATCGAGTGAATTCGTGTATGTAGCCAAAAATGATTGGAGAGTACCCCCGGCTATTTTTTTATTATTTGCCTCGTGTTTTGATAGAAGTTATGAAGTAAAAAAATATTCAGGATACTGTATATATTTCGAACGAGGATTTTGTCCAGCTGTGTTTTTAGATTTCGTTTTTGAAAGTCGTCACAGGTTAATATAAAATTGATGGTATTGTTAGTCCATTTTAGACAGTTTCTATTTTTTTTTGGTTTTTTCATCATCTGTTTTTGGAAACATCAGTGAATTAATAAATTAATGTAATCTAATGATATCCTGAACATTCTTTTTATTTGTACATTTCTTTTGTCTTCAATTTTAGTTTACAATGTAGTTTATATTAAGTACGTTCCAAAATACTAAATAATAAATATTAAGCGATACACACGTCTAATTTCTCCTAGTTCTTCCCGTCTTACTACTCTAATTACTTACCGATTGTACCAGGCGCTCATAAAAAGCAAAGAATATTTTACGGCGGACAGAATGGGTGAGAAAATCGGAACAAAAGCAGAACAGCTGATATAAAATTTATTTTACAACTCCTTCGTTTGTACCCGGCATGACATCATCGGGTCATCATCATTGGGTGAGATCACATTACAAAGTCACACTACACCTTTGTAATAAATATGTCAAGTCCTGCGCTGAAAAACTAGGTGATATTAATCCTATATTGTCTCTAATATTATTTTAGATAGGTATGTATAGGTCCCAATACCTAAATCAATAAATACCAAACGAACCCACCACCTTTATTTCTTTCTAGATCTTTCCGTCCAAACTACTCTAATTACTTATCCTTCCTACCGGGCGCTCATAAAAAGCAAAGAGCGTTCTACAGGCAGTCAGATTGAGTGAGTACATCGGAACAAATGCCGCGTGTTACGGCACTACTGAACAGCTGATCCGGGAACTTGCGATCGATGCTCCTTCAATTTCACGCGGTATTTACTTTCACTGTACTCGGGAATGGCCGTGCTGTGTTTAGACGCTTGTTTAGTTACTGGCGCCAACAATGTTAGTAGTTCGGAGTTGTGTGGTTCAAGGGTTTCTTGTTAGATTGTTTGAGGTTGCGAGTTGAAAGGAGTTGGTATAGGGGTATTATCTTCAATTTTGCTTGCTGAATTGAGTGAGAGGCGCAGCGTGCTTTTGTAAAGAAAACTTACTTGAGTACGATTGGATAAATATGTTTAAAACGTAGTAGAAAGCGAAATATCTTTGTTTTGGTTTGTAGGAACATTTTCATAAAAAATGATTAGATATAAACGCTTTAGAATCACGTATAAAATATAGAATTAAACACAATTAGGGCAAGATTGAAAAGGAAAAGATGTAATTAATGAAAAGAGGCATTTGGTCAAGAGTGGGTCAGAATAAACCAGAACAAAATATGAAGCTACAGCTTCCAACTTCGCCTGCATAAATGTGTTATTGCTGACGCGAAGTCGAAGTCGATGACGTATAAAAGTAGCATATATCCATGCCTGGAGTTCACACTTCTTCCGTACCAAATTTCATTAAAATCTGTTCAGTACTTTTATGCTGAGCGATAAACCTTTGTTACTCACACATTTATTGAATAATGTTAAGGTATGGACACAGATGGCCGTTGGGGCCGAAAGGTTCTGGAGTAGCGACCACGTGTCGGAAGACAAAGTGTTGGGAGGCCTCCCACAAAATGGACCGATTACTTGGTCAGGGTTGCTGGAATTCGTTGGATACGAGATGCACGGGACCGGTCGTTGTGGCCAATGTATAACAGTGGTCGTCTTTCCGCTGAAATGATGATGAAAGAATAAGTGTATGAATTAAAATCATAGTCAAATATAGGTATTAACCAAACAAAAAATAAGATCAAACAACAATAACGTAATAACATGTTGTATGTAAACGAGGCTCGGTGAATGAAGGATTCGCTTAGTTTTCTTGCAAATAGACGAAAACATTTTGTTTTATTCCTGCTGAAGACCTTTTCTGGGTCGTTGGGCACGCATATATTTGTCTCTGATATGATTTGTTGCTTTCTTTTCATATATTATCGAATCTCCAAGTTAATGGTGACTCGCTTATTTGTATAATCAGAAGGGAAGCTGTTTTCTTTTCGTTATGTTTGAGAATTTATTTTAGTAGGACGAAATACTTTTTATTTTCCCTGTTTCGGTTAACTTGTCTATTTGAATTTTGTTTCTAATATAGTTGCTTTGTTGTAGGTATTTGTGATCGATGACCAAAATTATTTTCTAAAAAGTTCATTGAAATCATCGGATCTATTGACCATAATATTGAACTTTTTTTCAGGTAGGAAATTATCCAATGAATTCTCTCATTCTAGGTGAGAAGTGAGAGGAGGTGCCAGACTTTTCTCGACTAAAACCTCACCTGTGTCTTTCGGTTGACCTTTGAGCTTTAGCTACATACGTTTTCCTTCTTCTCAGTCGGTACACTCTTATCAGAGTCGTTGGGGTCATCACTGATCATCTTGGTCAAATGGCGCTATTCAAAGCGGACTGTAGCTTTACGGGTGCATTCGTAGATCGAGCACTTAGTTGCGGACTTGATCTGGTCTGTTCATCTCATTGGTGATCTACCACGTGGCCTGGTCCCGGCCCTCAATTTTACCCTACACTACGAGACGCTCTTTGGAGTCATTACCATGCCGCGATACATGGCCGAAGAAGTAGAGATGGGTAACTCAGGAGTGATAGATACAAATGATATGAATCATTCCATTTGAATTAATCACTCTTCATATCTTTACATATCCGAATGTGTCAGTAGTTCAGTATATCTTTACACCGCACTCACTCGTCGGTCATCGCGTCGGGTACTATTCTGCCGTGCAGACACTAAAACGCAGTAAAAAAGCGTATTTTACAACACTTTTACTGCGTTTTAGTATCTGCACGGCAGTATTTAGTAATCTGTGGCTTCGTCGCGCGCCATTGGTTGAACGTCAAGCAATCCGAATTTTGCCGAATTGTAATTCAATACTAGATTGCGATTTACTATTCATTGAACTAATTAACATATTGAAAAAGAAGTAGGTTGTACCTACAGTCATAAGAATAGTATTTTTTTTAATTAGAAAAAAGTTGTTCAATCGTAACCGCTCAATATATCAGAAAGATGCAAACAACCAACCTATCACTATATCTGAATGATCTATTTGATTGAGTGAGCCGCACACGAGTTGCGAGTTTGAATGACCTACTGAGTCATACTGAGCTACTGATATAAAGATATGAAAGAGTGATTCATATCCCAGTGATTGAAAGATGCATATCTGTCTTTTCTTTTCAATGACACATTTTGCCCAAGTCTACGAAAAAGGTCAAAATGCACGATTGCACTGTGGATTATAGACGCTGCTTGATAATTTTAACATGGAATCATTCGTAAAGAAAAAGAAAAAATAAAGTAATAAAGTTTATTTGCCCAAGAGTATGGCACATACAATAAAAAAACAAAAACAACTAAATAATAAAAATATGCGACACACCCGCACAAAACGCCCGGTGCTCAGCAAAAGCTGGGGCTCATGTGTAAAACAGAGCCACAGCGCTGATTTTCAGCACCAGCCGAATTCAAAGGTAGACGCTGCACGGCTAACGTAAACTTATATAAATAAACTAATAAACAAAATAAATTACTTGAAATACAGGTACACAATACTAAAGATACGAAATTCTATCCATGATACTCCTAGTCCTAGCATCCGTCACCAACACCACATCTCCAACGCGTCAACCTTACTTAGGTTTAGGTGCTACATAGGTTACGGGTTTCCTTTTCAAAATTCCCCGTGAACGATATTGAGCTGTCAATTCAATTGGTCAAGTAGGGCTGAAAGTTTTCTTTAGTCTCTGCTTAAATGTTTTATTGTAACATCTTTACAGAATAGATCGCTTTGCCAAATGCACTTTCATGGGTTGGGTGCCTGAAACTAAGTACTGGCCTATGTCTGGCAATGTGTAAGAGGGATGTGGATCTTCAGCTGAAACATTGATCGTATTTCGTTTTTTACATACTTAATTCAATTATTGATAAGCTCACGTTGGACCACTACAATAATGTCGTTGACGAAGCAGCAAGCTTGCCTAGAAGCAACCATACTATTCTTAACTTAAAGACTCTCAGGTTGTAGCTATCAGGAAACACAGACTCCGGCAGGCAATTCCACTCCTTAGTTGTACGCACAATGTTCATAAAACATTTTGTATGTATAGCTAGGATGTTCACCACACAATATTCCTTCATATTTAGATAGATACAAAAGATGTTGTAATATTCTACATTTTATCAAATAGCGTTTCGAGCCGTCGAAGGAGGGCTAGAATGAAATTGAATATTCAATTTAGGTATGTCTTTCGTAGAAATGAAAAAGAATCCTTTGTCGAAATACTAGGTAGCTAGAAATAAAATATCGGTGATACTGTAAAAAAGTTAGAAAACGGTCAACAATTTTTTTTGTAACCTCGTTGAATTTTCTTTTTTTTTAACTTAATATTCACTAAGTTCGATTTGTAGTCTAAAAGATATTGTTTTGTAACATATTACCCCGAGATATTTAATATTACATGTTTTAAGGATAAAATGTCTTCTATAAGTACCTACCTAATTACTTGCTTCATGGTACCTAATAAGTGTAATAAATAACCACTTTTTCTAGCTACTGAATTCCTAGTAGCAATCTGAAACAGATATTGAACATTCGTTTTTGATTCCGCCAGCAAATTGCAAATTTCTTCCATAGTCACAGTTTCCCATTATTCCAGGCCCAATTTCAACCAAAGACAATCGTTGCAGCAATCAGGACACGACGAAACATGGCGGAGTCACTCAAAACCCAATCAGTGGACATCGGGAGTGGGCTACGGGAAAAAACCGAAATTCAATTACTAACGGGCTGGCTAATAAAACAGGCCGTATTCCACGCGCGAATTTTCCAATGCTTTCTCCAGTTTAAATTAAGTTAGTTTGGATTTTTAGGGTTACGTTTAAAAACTGTTTCTATTCATTGATACTGATGGTGGCACGTGTGTTGGGTCATTCTGTTCCTTTCAAAATGGTTGAGCAGAGTGGGGCTGATACACGCGTCATGCTTGTGAACGGGTGCCGTCAGTTAAGACCGGTTATCTCTTAGCTGCTAGAGGCTTATTTCAAATTTTATTTACCGCTACATCGTGCTCGCATAATAGAGGCACAAGACCTTTGTAACCAAGTTATATATAAATCTAAATTTGATTTAAAACAGTGTCCATGGTGTTTCTTGAACGTTCTTCTCCGTAGAGATCTACTCTTTGGAACGTGCCAATTGGCTTCAATTTTGACAATTCAAAAGTGCCTGTAAATGGTCTATTTGAAATAAATTATTTTGAGTTTGAGTTTGAAATAATATAGGTAGACCACGGTCTACCTATACCCTGTAGCAAATGGTTCAAATTATTTGCCTCGTAATAATTTGAACCATTTGCTATCGTTACGCGTAGCTGCAGTTAGACTGAGTCGAAGTTGTCGACGACGCGTACTGTTCCCGCGCGTCTCAAGGAGTTGTCAGCAAACTGTAAAGGCCCAGGAGGGTCGAAGCCGCCTAGGGCTATGTTCAACTACAACAACATACAACTATGGCAACTATACTCTGCCTAGTGTCTATGGTGCAACAAATTAATACCTGGTTCACACTTGAACGACAGGTCGTTCATTTTTGTGCGTCTATGGGCAAAATAAACATAACTGAAACACTAGTTCTTTTTTACTAGTTTTTTTTTTAGTTTTTTTTTAGTTTTTTTTTGTTCTTTTTTAGTTCCTTTTTAACGTAACTGAAATACTAGTTCCTTTTTTAGGGTAGGTAAAAATCATCAAAAGACGAATCCCCTAGGGCGGAGCGGGAAACAGTGTCAGAGCGGGAAACCGAAGGCCTGAGGAACTGAGACAACGAAGGAACGGGGCGGGAGTTTAGTTAGGAAAAGTCTAACACTATCTACCGCTCCGCACAAGGTTGGGAAATGTTATAAGAAGATTTTTGCCCACTGAAAAAAAAAAAAACAAAAGCCCTGAGCAGGATGGACTTGATAGTCAACAAAAAAAAAAACTGAACGCTCCTATTGCGAGTATTTATTTCTGCAATGTTTCAGTTTATAGCTACATAATTAATTTTTAGTGTGAAAATGAAGGTAAATTAACATGACTAATTAACCTATAAACATTCTGCGGTTGACTGCAACCACACAGTCAATGAACAACTAGAAAACAATAAATAATTAACTAATATTTTATTGGGTTACTGAATATGCCTATTCTTTGAAATTGAGATATGGTCGCTTTTTCGACTTGTTCGTAAACTCACTCGAGCTAAACTCGCGCGTCCGACCGAGCCTTCCCTTATTAATGTTCCCACAGCTGGGACACAGGCCTCCTCTCTAGGAGAGAGATTGGGCCATCATCTATCACATGGGCCCAGTGCGAATTGGTGGATGTTACATATTTTCGAATTTTTGATTCTAATACATCTCATTTTTGAGAGTCACAGGCCGGCTTCCTCACGATGTTTTCCTTCACCGTTTTGAAACCAGTGGTGATGAAATAAATTACACAAAGTAATGCGCCTGGCTGGGTTTGGACCCGAGACCTACAACTCGTAAGTTGGAGCCCTTACCACTAGGCCACCACTGCTCTGTTATTGTATTAGGATGAGTCTACACTGTGTATTTTAGAGCCTACGCCCTAAAATACGCTTACGGCAGATCAGGAATCAATTTTGCCGATATTACATACAAACTCTATGGCCATTTCAGTCACTCTCACCCGTATTATGCTTTATAAATCCAAAATACATTCTATTTTAAAAAATTAACGACCGGATACTAAAAAAACCATCGATTCTAAAAAAAGGCGAAGACAAATCTTTTAAGTAAGACCATAAAGTTCCGCCCTCTAGCAGGGCTGAGCCACAAAGCGGGGGCTCATACATGTTGCTAACATTTTGGTCACGTAATAGAGTAACGACTATTGGTAATGGCGGGACGTGCTTACGAAATTAGCAGCGGTGCATAAGTAACTAGGTGGTGTCTTATCGGCCACTGACCTATTTCGCTTTCTTATACGGTTTGTTTGAGAAATTCACTTTTGTTTTTACAACTGCTAAGAAGGAGTGGCTGAGAACTCTTGAAGTGGTTTTCAACCGTGCCTGCAGCGGTAGAGGGAACCAATGCTTTATTTATATTTTCACGAGACCGCAGTTTCGTGCAGTTATGCAGCCGACGCGGTTGCGATTTTCACCTGCAAACTTGGCGGGCGATTACCTGTTTTTTTTTTGCTGCTTTTTTTTATTAGCTGATTTTTTTCATATCAGGTTTAATCTGGTACGAAAAAATGATATCAGGGTTTGGTCTCATAGTAAGTGTTTGTTATCATGACTAAAATCATGTGTTTAAGTATCTGTCACTAATTATCAGTCACCCTATATATCTGCATTCTACAGAAGCTACCCGCAACCGTGGCGGCCGCGGGTGAAACCGCTTCGTGAGTTTAAGGTGGGCCTTCCCCACTCGTCGCTGTCAACATCGCGAATGGTTTAAAAGCTTGTGGCTTCATTTAACGCAATCCAAAGTGATTTATGGTGCAAAAGTAATGTGAAAAAAGAGAGTTAACACCTGAAAACTATGTTGGCATTTGGTAATTCTACGTTTTACTCGAATGTTTCACTAAACTTGTTCCAGGAAATACGTATGTTTTTATTAAACCCTTAAATGACATTATTTAGAATCTCGATTAAATGCGCTAGATTTCTATAGAAGTAATATAACTAGATATTTTTAATATAGTACTACATTATGGAGAATCGAAGTTCACGTAAAATAGCAGATTTTCAGAGGTCTTTACTGGATTTCACTTAGACAAATTTATGTTTTGATTCCTATAGAAGCCTAGATAATATCCACAAGATATTTGCGTATCCAGTATATCTGAAGAAAGATGTGTAATGTCATCATAATTACGTAAGAGCGGTTGTATGAAAATGTACGTGGGGTTGGCCGCTCTTAAGAGCTTTAACAGCCGAGCGGCATGTTGCCGACGGTAGAAGTAACCACAGCCGTACACGCGGGAGACGGGACCCGTCGACACGTCGGTGGTCGCCTGTGTTGTAATCAGAAAACATATCCAACATGTAACCTTCGTGACAGTCATGAGCAAACAATGTAAACATACATTCTAAAAGTAGTGTTTTTTTTATGGTGGAAAAAATCATCCAATGACGAATCTCACCGTTAGGCGGGGCGGGAAACAGTGTATCTTACTAACTAAACAACCCACCCCATTCCTTCTTAGCCCTCATACCTCAACCTGTAAACTTCGTGACATTAGTAAACCTAAACATATATTCTAAAAGTAGTGTGTTCAGAATCAGGTTCTGCAATGGATTTAGCTATTTTTAAAATAGGTTCTTTGTATTAAAACTAGCTTTTGTCAGCGGCTTCGCCCGCGTACATAAAATATAGCCTATGTCACTCAGGAGTAAAGCAGCTTTCTATTGTTGCTATTTTTTTTCCAATCGAACCAGTAGTTCCAGAGATTACCTCCTACAAACAAAAAAACAAAGAAACAAACTTTACCTCCTTATTATATTAGTGTAGATAATCAAGAATCATTAGGTTAAAGGAATAGGTACTCTTTTTGATTTATAATTTTATCACTAGCGTGTTTGTGTGTGCTTGCGTCGACACAAATACTTCAGTACTGTGTATTCATTTCTATACTTTTGATTCCCATACTATTTTAACTATTTCATTATTCATGAATTTAAGTAACATTTTAATTCACGTGTCTGTAACTTAATTTTCTAATTGCGATTTGTCAAGGTGTGCATTTCCAAAATTTAAATTTCTGCTTATTCTTTTTGCGAATCCATGCGCAATTTTGTATTACGTACGCATAACAACGGACTTACACGTGTTTCGAGACACGTGTAAGAATACTGTAAAATCCATTGTTATTTCCGCCACAACGCAATTGTTGAACTTTCTGGATTCCGCTACCTCTACCAGGACCTCAGAAAGAGTAAGTAGCTTTTGTTCAATTAACCTATAAACCCACACCTTTATGACATTAGGAATGTTCAGATTTTGGAAATTATTCGTATGACGAGGGTCAGAATCCTATCCTTCGCAGCTTTTACACGGAAACCTAATTAATTGGATTAAAATTTAATTTGTAAATGTTCGGAAATATTGATACTAATTAATTTAATCAAGTAGGTGCAGTGTAAATTGTTTGTTTTGTTGGTAATTGATATCTGATATTAAAATAATTCTGGAATAATTTGTGAACTATTTAATAAAGCATGTTGAATGTTTGTTGCAGTTTTGTACTGATTCTGATTGGGTTGACTAATTTATTTTATTTATTTAACCATTCATGAACATATATATATATATATATAGAAACAGAAAACATTATACAATTATTCCTATAGAAGTTTTTCTAGCAGACTCTGCTTTCGGAGGTTGGAGAATTGCAAGCCACTTGGTGTGTTGCAGTAAGATCTAAATTATAGTTTTCCTGTAAGATAATTTGAACACTAACATTAATAATGATGATTCAATTTTGAAACTGAAATGTTTTGGAGTAGCGACCTCGTATAAGAAGACGCAGCGTTGGAAGGCCTCCTACAAGGTGGACTGATGATATAGTGAAAGTTGCGAAAGTGTGATGGATGCGGGACGCATAAGACTAGGTGTATGGTGTCATTTAGGGGACGTCTTTTGACTGAAATGATGATGATTTTATTTTACATGTTCTCCAATTGCCAAGTTACAGATAACATTAAATTACCGCTCATTCGCTTAAATAATAATTAATTTTTACTTTTAGAGTGCTGAGGCCCGCAGACTATTATACATAGAACCCTAATCCTTACTGGATTAATATTCTATGTAGACCTCTGAAAATCTACTATTTTACGCTACCTTTGACCCTTCATAATGTACTCATATATTAAAAATATAAAAAGTACTTTTATATAAGCCTTTCATATTTAATCGAGATTCTACATGATAACTATTTTTTTACAAACAATATTTTTAATATTTACAGAAAAGACGTATTGTCTGGAACAAGTTTTGTGAAATAAATATATCACAGAATTACCGAATGCCAACAGAGTTTTCAGGCGTTATCACTCTTTTTTCGCGTTGTCTCTCCATCAAACATCGCATTGGATTATTTCAGATGAAGCAACGAGCTTTTACCGTAGCTTGAACTGTGCTTGAATTTGATGACGACACCTTAACCAAAATTTGTGCAACCAAATGCAAAATAAAATGCACATTAAAATATAATTTGTGCAACCAAATGCAACCCACTTTTACACAGTTTCTAGATATAAAGATGCAAGAACAAACCTGTTTTGTTGTTTCAACCTGCCTTGTCTTATTTCGAATCTACACACGTGTCTTAAAATAAGAGTAAGTAAATCAGGATATCATGGCGGACCATTATTAGCAACCGTAAATGCTCATAGCCGCAGGAAAACGGAGCTACAAATTTGTAGTCAACAACGCAATGTTGTTTCGTTGTTCTCCTGTTATTTTAAGACTTGACTCTTTTAATTTGTAGCTTCAAAAGCAGTAAATAACAAAATAAATAACCCGAACTCATTAAAACTTCGCTGCACAAACTCCAGCCACGAAAATGTCGACACAAATACATACATTAAAAACAGGCGACCTTTCTACATTAAAACAATTCGGTTAATCCTTTAGAAGGCTCCCATAACTCGATTTCGAATAATAACTAAATCCTCAAACAATGGCGTGGCGGAATCTCATTGCTGCAAGTTAAAATGAAAATTCGTTGTGCCTAAACTTAATTACAATGTTTGAAGCTCTGAAAATACTTGAGAGAAAGATTACTTTTCTGTTTTGTAACGTTTCGAGGTAATCCTTGTGTGCCTACAACTATTAAGCCAAGGATACACTAGAGGGCAAATGGAGGAACATGTTACGGAACATGTTGCTCAACAACTACGTAGATGTCGCGGAACATTGTGTTGACCACACTAGTCAGTGTTTATAGAAATGTCGCTCGAGGAGGTTGTGGCTATTAGTGCTGCGTATACAGTAATTGTATCGAGGGTGTAGAAACGTAGAAGAAAGAGAAGGTGGTGGATGCGGAATTTCTTACTACAATGTTAAGAGGCACGTTGCGTACGCGATTACACTTGGTGACAAATGGTGCGATACTGACGTAGGACATTTGCGCTCGCTCTCGACGCGGGAGACATACAATGTTTCGGGTGATGTTGCGGCACACTATGCGACGTTTCAGCGTCACGCATATTGAGTGTTGTGCGTCGTGTTTCGGGACAAAATGTACCCGAGTGTAGCCCAGGCTTTAAGCTAGAACTACATTAGACCGAGGCACACACGTGACACGGCTGATTTGTACGTAGAATGACGTTGCGTGGCGTCGCTTGGCGTGGATCTACAAGCCTAGTTGCCTTATAAAATGCACGGAGTCTGACGCGCTCATATCTGCATATGTGGCAAACGTGTCCGCAGTATTTTGGCGCTTGAAAACTCGTACAAAACTAAACAATAAATGCCAAGACCAGTTTTTAGAAGCAATAACAACTGTAAAATGCATTTATTTGTTTAAACCATTTATTTTTTACGAGTTTTCAAGCGCTAAAATTCGCAGAGCCTAACTTCAGACTCGAATAACTTAAGATGTGACGGCCGTAAATGTGGTTCTAGCATTAAAGTGGTTGGTTTTTAGCAGTGAAGTTTATTAAATATGTACAATTCTATGTGATATGTAAAAAAATAGATATAAACTTAACTAAATATTTAGTTATTTCATGGTTAAATCTTTAATGTCTGTCTGGATTGAGTATCACTAATGCCTGCTGCAACAGCCACCTGTTCCTAATGTACATTTTCATTTTTGGTGTGCAATAAAAAATATATCTAGCTATCTGCTGTACTCAAGCTGCACCAACAGTGTTGGTATTATATTTAATTTTATTCAGTGTCTCGGTAGTAATCTCAATCTTAGAAGTATTCAACATAGACTTGTGTTCGGTTAACAGTCCGGTTAAACGATGTAATGTCAAAGGATAGAAAAAATAACAATCCTTATTCATTTTCAAAATTTGGACTATAGTCATAAAATTATCATGGTACAAAGATCATAAAGGGAGATCCTGCAGTGAGTCGCAATAAGATGTTTCAGGTAATAGCTTAATGACCAAAAGCCTCGACAAACATCTTACTTAAGAGGCTCGCGTTAGGCGGCTGGATCAAGGGCTTGATTCAGATAGTGGTAAGAAATAAAGAAAAAAAAAAATTTATTTGGCACACATCATCCACAAACAATATAGAAATAACACGGAGACACTTAAGATTATACAAAAAATGAGACAATACGAAAACTAACAATGAGTGTCTCACGGCTGCTGCACAAAATAGGTTCAGTTCAGCAAGAATGCCAGACAGCTACGATGCGAGCTATGGTACTCCTGGATACATCTCGTTTTGTTAGAAGTTTCCTTTTTCTGGAGCCTCGTCCGCCGGTAGCTTAGAAGGGTCTAAGCTACCGGCGGTTAAGAACAGGGGTTCTCGGTACCGGTGGAATACCATTTATTTTTCTATTTAAATATTTTAAAATATAATTTACATGTTAATATTAATGTAATAATAATAAATATGCCGTTCCACGGCAGGGGCGCCGTTACGGTAACACTTTCGACCAATTCCACAGCCTACGCACTCTCGAAGTAAAACTTTTCTACTACAAAACTACTAATTCAACAATAGATTTCCTTTAAAATACAGCCAATACATTTATTATATAAAATATATGCAATGCACAATGCGATAGTAAGCTCCTCTTGTCACACTGGGCCTGATTTACGGGCGCTCGACAACATGCAGTCTCCGAGTCTATTTCACAATGTGAAGAACCTGCACTTGATTATGCGACCCTGGTACAGTAAATTTGTCTTTAGAGAGAGAGAGAGAGAGAAGTATAATACTAATATTAAAAAAAAAATAACTAAAGATAGTATCTTCTTCTTTCTATATAAGTTCAAAACTCATATTAAGCGTGTCCTAACCAAAAAAGCATATTATAAGGTTAGAGACTATGTCTAAGACACAACTGTCTGGCAATGACTGCTTCTGCTCATGTGGCCCCCTGGTAACTTATTAATATTCTGTATAATTGTCTGTTAACTGCTCCATCTTTTTTCATTTTTTTTAATATACGACATCTCTTTATTCTTTTATTTTGATACATTCTCACAATATTCCTTATTCCATTTTATAGATCCATCACATAATGTAATTGTCTTACTGAGACTTGTGATTATTTTTCTTGCTTTTATATAGCCTCTTTTAATAATGTGAATGTAAGAACATTGTAGACGCAAATTTTAGATGACTTCCTTCTCATTTAACGGTAGGAATTCAATATTGACTGGTCTGCACTGTCCTTAAATAATTTATGTGCTGTAATATGGAAATATTGTAAAGATAACAATTTTTTTTAAAAGAGTAACCATGGAGTTTCTTGCCGGTTCTTCTCCATAGGAAACGACCAATTTGGAACCGTGCACTAGCATCTGACGTTTTATAAGTGCCCATGTAGGCCCATGTGAAATAAAAATTTTTGACTTTTTGACTTTTGACTTTTTTGACTATCTCAAGATCACACAACAGATATGAAAAGTTTACAGGAAAAGATTCCTTTTTGCTTTGAGGTGGAAGATCATCTAACGACTGTCCGACTGCTATAACTTATTAACCTTTCAATTACTGTAATTACAGACACAATTAATAGACAAACAGATGTGCGGATGCCGGTGTTCTTTTGGGACTTAATAAACTAAAGTCCCACCTATACTGCTTCAGTTTGCTTTTGCGTTCTAGGACCCTCTAACCTTATCAGAAATTAACCCTTGCCCTTTGCTTTGGCCCTGCTGGGCTTCAGGATTTTGTTGAGAGCTCGTTGTTCGACGAGAGCTTTGTTCAGATGGTTACCGGACGGCCAGAAGGCGAGCAAGATACCTTTTATTCGCCGTCTGCAATCTGCGGCTATGGTTGCTAATTAGTTTCACTTTTGACTATTTCAAAGTGCCTGTAAATGGTCTAATAGATTATTTGATTTTGAGTTTGGTTGCTGGTAGTCGGGTTCTGGATCTCAGCGACAGGGGCTTGAGGATGATGATTTCCTCAAGAGTGGGATAGTTTCCTTCGCCAGCCATTGCTGTTTCACAGAAGGATGGTGATTGCCCTCATTGCTCCGCTCAAGCAGGTACACCGCTGCCGTATGCTTCACCGTGTCACAATGTGATAACACAGCCAGGCGTTTTGTCTGCCTGAATCCGGTGCAGGTACCTCTCGACCGTGCCGTGTCCGGTTAGGACCTGCGTCATGCGGAAGGTGAGAAGGCCTTCAGAAGTAGGCCTCGGTCAATATTTTAGATTGTAATTTTTGTTTAATTCATATTTACTCAACAGTACACCATAGATAACGCCTTTTTTAGTTGGTTCTCGTCCATCCTAAAGTTGTCTGGTAGATATCGCTGTCTGGTAGAGACTGCCATTGTACCCAAAAGACTTAAGTGTCTGTAAAATTATTAGTATTATGGTGTGCTATAGAATAAACTTTATTTCATTCTTTTTTACTGTTACATTACGATGTGAACTATCGAATAACAATAAAAAATACATTACCTACATACCATGTATCCCGGTAGCAAAATTAACAATAGTTTTAGCTGAATATCCACTCTACAAATAAATTATTGAGCTTATATTCCATTAAATTCGATCCCCAGCTTCTAACGACCTACACTTTCATATATAGCCGATCCAATTAATATTTCTCGGCCTCAGGACGTATGTGTGCGGGTCTAATTCCAGGCATTACGCTGGCCCTACCAGGCTTTCATAGAGCTGTGGAGCTTATCCGGCGCCATTCAGAGCGCATTAAGACTGTTGATTCTCCTGACCGTGGACGTTCTTTTGCTATGAGACCAATGTACGGATTACCGAACGTTTGGCTGCATTTTGTGTGAGCTTATAAAGTTTACGGATACAGGGTAAAGGATAATATGTAATCAAAGTTAAGATATTGATTTCAATTTGAGTGCGTTCATCGTGATAGTAATATAATATAAGAATATTCGATAAGTAACACACAACGCCGGTTGGTCCCAAGCTAAGCAGAGCTTGTGTTATGAGTACTAGATAACTGATAAACATACTTATATATATCTAAATACATACACATCATTACATAATATAAAACAAGGTTGCTTACTCCCTATGTATGCTTATATCTTTAAAAGTACGCAACGGATTTTGATGCGTTTTTTTATTATCAGATAGAGTGACTCAAGAGGAAGGTTTATGTGAATAATACACACCTACATAATTTATTCAATATTAGTAGGTACCCGTGCGAAGCTGAAGCGGGTCGCAAGTTATAGATAAATTACATCCAGACACAGAACAAATGATCGTTCTCATCACACAAACACTTGTCATGGGTGGGAATCGAACCCACGACCTCTGGCATAGTAGTCACAGTCACTGACTACTAGACTGACAGGCCAGTGAAAAGTAAAGTTACTCAATAGTGAAGTAACTATGTGCTTTTCAAATGTTCGTCACAAATCGGACACAATATTTATGTAGACAAAAAGACAAAAGTCTCTTTTTTAATGTTAAGAGCGCCCAACTCAAGACACATTCATACAGCTGCTCTTAAGTAATTATTACACATCTTTCTCTAAATATTTTAGAATCTTGTGGATATTGGTAAGGTTTCTGAATTGAATATTTTGAGTTAAACACGTTTCAAAACCTCCTTTAAGGTCAAATTTAGACAGGTTTTCAGGCTAAACTGGATTTTGAGAAGTACTCGACTTCAAATGTAAAATCAGAAATCGGAGGCAAATCTTCGAAAACATTTTGTATAAAACCAGTCGGATAAATATCTCTGAAAATCTATTTCGTCTGAATTTTATAACGAACCTTGCACACCAAATCGAGATTTTGAAAAAAGTTTTTTTTTTTAATACAAACAATATTTAAAAAAAACGTATTTTTTTTAATTTGACTACGTTTAAAAGCAGAGGTGACAGAGTAGTAACAGGCCTGACTTACGAGTTGTAGGTCGCGGGTTCAAACCCAGCCAGGAACATTACTTTGTGTAATTTATTTCATCACCCCTGCCCTCAAAACCGTGAAGGAAAACATCGTGAGGAAACCGGTATGTCCTAAAACTAAATATTCGAAGACATGTGACATTCACTAACCCTTATTGGGCCCGCGTAGCGGATTACGGTCCATTCCCTCTTCTAGAGAGGAGACCTGAGTTCCAGCGATAAACATTAAAAAAGGCTAATGATGATGATGATGAATATTCCCACTGTATAGTCTCCCGGTATATTTCCTCTCTTAGAGGGAATGGGCAGCAAATTCGGAATTGTCACATGTCTCCGAATTTTTCTCTGTAAAAGCTTGATGTTTTATCCGCGTACCGTAACATCTATGCTACGTTGGATTAAACATCAAGCTTTTAACAATGCTTACGTTGACGATAGGTAGACAAATCTGGAAGAGCCCTCTTAAAGACATGTGTAACTATAACTCTCTCTCACAAAACCATCCACCGCTATTCAAAAAAGATGCAGGGTTACCATCAATCAGGCATCGGAAAAGTGCGTCAACCACGAGCCATTGCGCTCATGACCCATAAACCCAGCGGCCATAAGCCATATAACCTACAAAACAAGATAAATGTGGCTCCTGACTCCTGAACTATACAGCTCGATGGATAGCTTTTATTTCTTGCTTAAACTCAATTTGGCGTATCGACAATTTGGCAGGATGAGATCGTTTGTAACTGCGTCTGAAGGAAACGTCTAGTCAAGTTTAAATTATGTTTCGCGTAGGTTTTTTTTATGAGAAACATGTTAAATAATTTTTGATAACTGTCAGCTTTAATTTAAGTTGAAAATAATAAGAGTCGTAGCCTATATACCTATAGTTTACGTCATATTAATACATAAATAATAAAGAGGAGATAACATTTGTTGTGTTTGTTATGGGCAGGATTTCACATCAGTCGCGACCATAGAAATAGTTGCGACGGTCACACACATTCGGCGGCTACCTCTATCTCGCACGATAGCACCGCTCTTATATCGGTCCTTGTCTATCAGTGACTATGGATTTGTGACTTTTCCTTCTTCCTTATAATATAACTCTCTCTCGTAGCTTTTTACTAAAACCTTATAGTCTATCCGCGGAGAATCTTAACTGCGCGTTTCAGAAAAGCGTACAACGCCATCTATCGAGTGCTGCGGAAACTCGGTAAAATAAAGAGAAAAGATAGCAATAAAAACAGTGTCGAATAAATAATGAGGTTCAATTTTCAATTCACACATTACCGCAGACGTATCAATATTATTGTGGGTACAAAACTGAATGCATTGAAAGTATTAATTTCGACATTCATTGTGTACCGTAATATGTGGTTTGATACTATTGTTTACAAGCTGGTATTCCATACAATAGTCGTCCTATATTCTGAATCGAATTGCAAAACATTCATTAATTCCACCCTGTTGAATAGTTTGTAAAGTTTAAATGAAATTTTTGGACATTTCCATATCTATTTATTTATTTACTAGCTACCTGCCCCAGTTTCGCCCGGGTACTGATATTGAATATATTATGCATGTATTTTAGACATAAACCTTCTTCTTGAATCACTCTATCTATTAAAAAACCCCATCAAATCCGTTGCATAGTTTTAAAGATTTAAGCGTACATAGGGGGAAGCGACTTTGTTTTATACTATGTAATGATTTTAGAAATTGTATACACACATAAACTTTACAAAAGAAACATTATCATAAAAAAAACAAAGGTACTGCTTATTTCAAAAAGAAATTTCTTCCAGCAGACCTGCGAAATCTATCTCTTTTTTTTGAGGAGGCACAGCATAACGTCAGCCATACTCTATCTTCGCACTGTTGGGACTTATGCCTACTTTCTAGGAGAGGAAATGGTCCTTAATCCACCATGCGAGCCCCGTGCATGTGGATACCTCGTCTTTGAATTTTTGGTTTTAAGACATGTTTCATGTGTTTTTTTATTTGATGCTGATGATGTCAGCGACCGCATTCCTTGGCTTCTCATGGTGGCTATGAGTTTAGGTGTGCTGCTCTCTCTGAGCCCTCATGTGACTTGCGTGCTCACTGCATATCCAACCTCATATAGCAATTGAAATCACAGTGTTTCCATCAATATATTACCTCACTAAACTTTAGCTGAGGTAATAAAAACAAATATTTTTACAAGCTTTTTATTAGCTTGCATAATGTATAATCGGCTCAAATCTTGCAACTCAATTTTAAAGCAGATTTCTTCACCCGATTTAGCTGCAATTTTGTATGCAGGTGTAAATCGCATGACAATGCAATATTATGGAGCTGATCTGATGATGGAGCTGGAAGGTAGTCATAAGAGATCAGCAATTAAACAACTCAACCTTGTCGTGTTTGGGCGCATTGTATTTGTATTGACGAGTCCTTTCATTTCAGGGTCTGATTGTGGTGTTGGAAGGTGGCTGCAGGAACGTTGTAGTTAAATGTTTGTAGTTTTCGGATAGGTCTTAATCTACACTAATATAATAAAGAGGTAAAGTTTGTTTTTTTGTTTTTTTGTTTGTAGGAGGTAATCTCTGGAACTACTGGTCCGATTGGAAAAATTTTAGCAACAATAGAAAGCTGCTTTACTCCTGAGTGACATAGGCTATATTTTATGTACGCGGGCGAAGCTGCGGGCAAAAGCTAGTGAGTAATATAATAATAAAGGTATATACCGAGCTATAAAAGCTTGTTAGGAAAACAATATTTGCATTGAAAACTGGTTTACTAACAGAATAGTTTTAATTTTAGTTTATAGGAAGTCGATGATTGGGTCAATCTCCAGTCACCACCCTGTGGACTCAATAACATTATTGTACCCTGGTAGGGACGCCAGCGTTTTTTGAAATGTGAGACACGTGTCGGATAATAGTGACGTAAAAACCAGCCATATCAAATACTAACACAATAAGGAGAACGGCGAAAAATGGCTGATGAAATTATGTTGTTATGTTAATTAAATTAATGCTAGCAAAATATTGTTCAAGACTTCGCCAGAATCCTTTTGAATATGACCTTTGTGACTTTTATACCTTTCGAACAATCCCGCAGCCCTAGTAGGCATAGCCCAACTAGACCCACTTTTTTTTTACAATCTCACCCTTGGGTGGAGCAGAAGATAGCGTCAGACTCGTACTGACTAAAAAAACCCATCCCTTTCCTTCTGTCTTTCATACCGGGCCGGACCTTAACTTCAGAAGCCGGTTTATGGCCCCAGTAAACTCTACGGCTGTTGATATGTTGAGTTATCAACAACCGTAGAGCTTACGCTTACTCGACGACTTGGGCTTGGTCTGGACGGTCGGACGGCGAGCTACCCATAGCTCGCGTTTTTTGTATGCTTTGTTATATTAACATTTGTTGTTACAGCGGCAGCAAATAACACCATAATTTGTAAAAAAATAAACTAACGATCTATCAGGGTTCTTGAGATACAGTCTGGTGACAGATAAATAGGCATACAGCATAGTCAGTTTTACCTTTTGGAGATGAAACCCTAAAAAGAGCTTTATCAATCCTTTTTAAGTTAAATCAAAAATGATTGTTGTACTCGTTAAATTAAAGTGGACAGACCACTCTCGGTTAACGGTAACCACTCACTACTAATGCGTTACTGTTATGGTTCAACATAAAACGTATTTGGTACACGGATGCGTTAGGTTAGACCGCCACATAAAACTTTATGTTCACGTATAGGTTATATTGATGTGCTAGGTTTTGAGCTCAAAACTGCGGTTTTTTGTGGTAATGGTTATCGAATATATCAGTCTTTTACGAAAATTCTTTACGAGATTAGAAACTGCCTTTTTCACAATTAGGTGCTGAAAAAAGTTAACAAGCTTTAATGCAAAACCTATTTTTATTTTTTTTATGATTGTAACGATACCGATTGTATACAATTAACCTTTTGAATACTGTAATTAGATACGGAATAGAAAGATGCGCGAACGCGGGCGTTCGCTTGGGGCTTAAAAGTTTAAATGACAAAATTTTCAAAGGCGCTTACTTCTTCCTGTTATTAGTTAGTTAATTGTGTCTGTATTTTATGACAGTACCTACTTAATTGTTCGATAAGTTATGTTAATTATGTTTATCATAGGAACGCTAAGGTTAACTGGAGGAACACAGGCACACATATTAGTCGGTAAAACTCTGACATTCCCTCTCGCTACGCTGAAAGTAAAAATGAGCATCCACGTATCCCTTGCATGTCTTCGGGAAAGACTCTTTTATCGTTGCATATAGTTAGTAGGCATTTCATTTTTGCATTTCAGTAACTGATTATTGGCACTATTCGTGGCTTTGTTTCCATGGCTTATACCCCGAACTGCGCAATTTTACAGAATAAAAATATTTCGATGCCCCTCAGCGAGAGTGTGGCTATCATCCATCAAATGATCCATCCACTATAAGCAACTTTTTTTTCATCTGCTTTTTTCACAGCCCAATATTCGGTCTCCCTGTCCAAGTTACTATTGTTTCGGTAACGTCGAACGCTAGAATTGGGCCACGCCTCTAAGTCTTTTGTCCTGACCATATGACTGAGCGTTGAGATGACGTTAGAACACAGGCATTGGGGGCATAGCCAACTCAAGATTTCCACGATAACGAAACGACAGTAACTTGGCTAGGGGCGCTAATCTATAACGTATAACAGACCTTGTTATGGACTTGTAGATTTTTCCCTTCAACTTGAGAGTCATCCATGTCGCTATTTTACCCAGTCTGAGTCGATCCAATGTGCCGAAAATATACTCGCATGCATTCAAGTAACCACTCATATGCCGTAATTAAAGACACAGTTAAAAAGTTATTGTGTCTCGCGTAGATCTGCGTTCGAAAATTTAACTTTAAGTTTTACGAAAATAAAAGATATATCAAGCTATCCTACCCTTTTACATTTCATGGTGACCATACAGAAAGTCTCTTTGTTGCTTACCCTTTACTCAGTCGGCCACTCGAGGTTCTACCGAGGAAGGATTGAGACATCGCCGAGACTTCTTTTGAGAAATGTGATCGCTCTTAATGAATTTTTCTTTAAGAAAAGGAATAGGGATTAGGAACGGCAAAATACTTGCGTAAAGCGAATGGATTTAAATGATTGTATTGGTTTGCTGCTAATTGAATTGTGTTTGTAGAAAAAAAAAAACTTTTGATTTCTTTTTACTTTTTTTTTTGTGGTGGGTGAGAATCATCTATATGACATCCCTTGGGCGGTGTGGGAGATAGTGTAAGACTTTTACTGAAACCTTAAAAAAAACAAGATAAACCTTCATTTTCTCTAAAGTCTACCGAAAATCAATTGTTTTTCCCTTTTGGTTTTTTTTTTTATAAAATACGCGCAATTACGTAATAATACTACGGCATACGCGCGAAGGGATATAAGGAAACTGTTTTCTTCAACCACATGATTTCTAATTCAGTGATTTTAAATCGAACAACACGTCTAAACGGTTAGTCCGTATGTTTTGAAAGAGTACATATTAAAGTAGACTATTTGCCTAATAATTTAACTTCTTTCATAGATTTTGGTGTGATTTCTTTCAAAGTTATGCCAATTACAGAAAAAAAGCGAAGATCAGGCAAAAATCATTGGGTGTATTTTTATGAAACTTGAAGATAATTTAACTATCATTATTTTGATATACGCATTTTATTCATATTATCTACACTAATATAATAAAGAGGTAAAGTTTGTTTTTTTGTTTTTTTATTTTTTTGTTTGTAGGAGGTAATCTCTGGAACTACTGGTCCGATTGGAGAAATTTTAGCAATAATAGAAAGCTGCTTTACTCCTGAGTGACATAGGCTATATTTTATGTACGCGGGCGAAGCCGCTGACAAAAGCTAGTATTTAATAAATGAAGGACAAATTATAATATTATTCGAATAATCGTGATGGGTGGGAAGTGACGTTAGCTCCTCTTTTGTCTTTTGTTTTAAGTTTTAGAGACATAATAACATTAGGGGTGCAAACGCCGGCATTCCTGCCGTTTAGTGTCGACTTAAATACACATTTCACTTTCATTACATAGTATAAAATCAAGTTACCGTTCCCTATGTATCTTTAAAAGTACACAACGGATTTTGATGCGGTTTTTTTAATAGATAGGGTGATTAAAGAGAAAGGCTTATGTGTATAATACATGCATAATAATTATATTCAATATCAGTACCCGTGCGAAACTGGGGCGGGTCGCTAGTATCTTCTAAATGTTTGTAGAACTTAATTCATCAATCGTCACCTACTTAAAAGGTCCGCCCGGAGGACACGGTGGAGCACACGATTGAGGTGTGCCCCGCTTCCCGCATCGGTGTGTTCTCGTGGGAGCGATCGGTGGCGGCGTTCTCTCGCGCCGGGCCTTGGTAGAAGCCATGGTTCGGAGTGAGGAGGAGTGGCAGGCGGTCGCCTCCTTCTGCAAAGGAGGAGGCGGACCACATAAGGCAACGGCGTTTGCGTCCCAGACGCCGCCGGGATTCCGATCCTGACTTCCGGCCACCGGCCACCGTAGGCACGGGCTTGCGGACGGTGAGCATTGGGTAGCTCGCCGTCCGGTCGTCTGGTAATCGTCCGGACCAAGCCCAGTCGTCGACGGCGCGCACTGTTCCCGCGCGCCTCAAGGAGTTGTCAGCAACCGTAGGGACCCTGCAGAAGGGTCGAAGCCAATCAGGGCCATGGGTTTGCGTCTGAAAAGGAAGGCTCTGGCCCTGGTATGTATGGCGATGTAGGAACGGGGTAGGTTGTTTAGTCAGTAAGAGTCTGACACTTGTTTTCCGCTCCGCCCAAGAGCGGGACTCGTCATTGGATGATTTTTACCTACCATAAAAAAAAACTTACTCAAAAGGTCGGATAAGTCAAATGAAAAAGAGGATTTAATTTTTATATTACCACCTCCGTTTAAATATTTAAAAGGTGAGGTACGATAAATTCCATTTATTTCTGAGCTCAGACGTAATTTATAAATTCCTGAATTGTAAATAAGTTAAATTAATTCGAGATTTTTTCATGTCACGACAGAGTTAATTTTACTCTTCAATATTTTAAGGTAAAATTATTAAAAATTATATAAATTTTTACATTTTTGAGATATTAGCAACAGGTACGTGAGCTTCGGATCCTTAATTATGGGTACAATAACGACTACTGATAATAGTATGTATGGAAACAGATCAGGCTTTATCAATTTATATGAAATAAAATTCGCTTCAAACACAGACTCGTCGCGTCGATTGTGTAACAGCGAATATTTAAGATATTTGGACATAATTCATCATCATCCTACCCTTATCCCATTTTATTTGGGGTCGGTGCAACATGTTCTTTTCTTCCACTCTGTCCTGTCACCCGTCACACTATCAGTAACTCCCTTTTCTTTCATATCACTCCTCACACAATCCATCTACGTGTAAACTCAAAACTCTTTTTGTGACATGCGTTTCATCTCTCCTCTTCACATGACCATACCAAGACAAACGATTTCCTTTATATTTGGACATAATTATCAGGCGCAAAAAATTAAACATGAGACGTTTGAGCGTTTAGTGGTACAGGGAAGAGTAAAGAGCCAATGTTCTCGCGGCCAATCACCTACCAGATAAACAGATATCATTAAAACATCTTCTAAGTTTTCCCTCATTGAATGTACACGAAGTAAAATAGAGAGCAAAAGCGTCGAATCAACCTACCAGACGATCCATGACCACGAACACTCCGCCACGACTGCGAAGAAGAAGAATCTTGGAAGCCATCAATGAAGAGGCAAGGAAAGGTCTATGCTCAAAATTTCTTGATGGCGTATTGTACACAATTGAAAACAAATTAATTTAAAAACAAAAACGTACATTAAACAATTGACCGTAGCGTTTAGCGAGCAACACGTCTCATACGCTGGTCTCTGTCTCGATAGTATTGCTAAGCGGTTCAGTCTGTGATCTTAGAACGCTGATGAGAAGTTGTAAAAGTTACGCAGCTGATCATGATGTAGATTAACACGTGAAATAAAAAGATTTTGTTTTTTTTTAATTAACAATAATGCCACCAATAAAATTAAATGGGCCTATTACACGACATTGTACACATCCTGTGGATTGACTACACTCAGAAATCGTACAGCACTCTTTGTGCCAAGTCCATCATTCAGGTTGATGGTTGGGTTTCCCCGCTATAGCATTGCCTCGGATTGAGTTAACAGATTAATGTGCAAGAGAGTAACGTCGTTAAAGACCATGATATCATTATCAACAGTATGAGAGATAAATTACAGTCATAATATCTTGTGGTTTTCATAAATAAACACGTTCTTTCTCAACCTTGTCATCTGTGACCCTTCCAAGTTCGTCTATTTTTTCAATATATCTTCAGAATATGCCCGCAGACACTCTATCCGCCGTAAGTTGTAGGCAGACGCTTAGTAATGGCATTATGCGGTTAGGATTTAGTACGAAACGTGACTCGAATGTCTTTTCATAGACTTTGTCGTAAGTCGGAGCGACACACTGTTCCCAAATGCTTCGACAATCGAGTATTTGTACCGATATTTTATTCGAATCAGAATCAACAATCGATTACGACGTACTTAGGATTTCTTGAAGTGAAAACTTCTTTAGGAACACTGAGGCCTTTATTACAAGGGTGTGGGATTCGTTATAAAAGTGAGTATGTCTTGTAATACTAGTTCGGGTAAAGTCGGCTCGAATCGACTTTAGGGAGTCGACTAAGGGAATAGTCAACGGGTCATCGTAGTATGTTCTGAAATGAGAACCGCGTACCAGAAGACGTAGCGAAGGCTTTCAGCAAGGTGGTTCAATGAATTGGTGAGGGTAACGGGAATCTGATGGATTCAAGATGCACGGGATCGTCCATCAAGGTGACACTTGGGGGAGGTCTATGCCCAACAGCGGACGTCTTTCGGCTGAAATTATGAATGATATAGTAAATTATGAAATAAGTCTAGATATGTACAAATTTAGATAGTTTTCGATAGTGTTTCATGTACAAGGATGGGCCCTCTAAACTCTAAAGGATTGAAATGATCAAAATTTAGCCATGTATAATAAAAGCTTACCCAATACCTATGTCAAAATTTGGTATTTATTATTATAGGAAAAACGGTGTCGAAATATTTTTAATTTTTGTCAGTTTTCTGTTAACACACCAGTTTCGGTTTCTGGGTGCCGAATATTCCTTACGGTCTCGGCGGCCAATATGTTCCAGTCAGTCACTGTTTCTTATTTAGGTAAGAAGTATTACATAGCTGGGGACTTCATATATATATGACGCGGCGTTTTTGTAATTATGAACGTGTAAAGACTTTCTAGTAGTTTCAGCGTCTGTAGTTTTCGAGTTCTTTTGTACAATAAGAGAAACTTCATACTTATCAAGGTTTTAGGGAAAGTTATTTAGTCGCTCGAAATATGAAAGGAAAGACGTATTACTATTAGATGAAAATAAAAATAAAAATTGGTGCTATATTGTAATAGATATTCAGGAGGAATAATAACGAATAACGTGGATGGAAAAAAAATAATATGATAATTCTTTGAGGTAACTAAAAAGTTTTAAGATATACCTATTACTTTACCTGTGCTTCAGAGCATAGGGAAAGTAAAAAATATTGGATCAACGTTTCTAGATTTTGATTTCCCTGCGAGTGTCAAAATATGCGCCATAAAGGAAGCATGGCATTTATCTTTTGATTATGTTGACTTAGAAATTTTTATTATTTTTTTAGTATTTTAAGAAGTAGTAGACCTGAGTATTTGATATTAAATTCAACTTAATACCTCCACAAGTTCCTGTGAAAAAGGCGGTTGATAAAAAGACAAAAAACTTATCCTGTAAGGGTTCCGTTTTTGCTGACTAATGTAAGAAACCCTAAAAAAGACGAAACGTATCTAATTTATAAATAAACATAGCGTATTAACATGATCAGCCTTTTTAAATGTTCCCTCTGCTGGGACTCAGGCCTACTCTCTAGGAGTGGGAAAAGGCCGGTAATACACCATGCAAACCCAGTGCGGTTTGGTGGATGTCACATATCTTTGAATTTTTGGCTTCTGGCTGGGTTTGAACCCGTGAATTACAACTCTGGGCTGTTACCACTCGGCCACAACTGCTCTCAATCGTTTTGAAATAGTTATTCCAAGTTTACGGTCCATGGGTTCTCGCGAGACGATCAGTAGAGTGGAAACACGAAGAACCCAGTCGTTTATACACCTAATAATGCGGAATAAACTCTCAAGTTTATAGAAATTTGCAGCTATATCGGATATCGGTGCAAACGCACGTAGTTGGGAAGTCGCTTGTAACTCTACCCGCAGATAGTTCGTTCTAGTTAGTTCGGAAACAAGCAGTATTTTGATATGGAACGAAATTCTGCTGCCGTGGCTTCATTCGAATAATTATAGTATCAGGTAGTTTAGGATAGTTCTGAACGTGTTTAGGAATTTGTAGTGTGATTTCTTTCTTAGTATTTAATTGACTGCCTCTTTGATCAGGTAGTGGTAAGTGGAAGTGCTTAGCATGAGATCCGAGATTCAATTTTTGGGTTGGGAAAAATATTTGAGGTCATATTTTATTTGGAGATATTTAAAACTTAAGGATCTTTAATTCGACAGTGAATTGGTTACTTCTAGGTAAGCGCGCTCCATCGACAACGGCATCGTCACTTTCCATCAGGTGAGGTAGCGGTCAAGCGCGAACATATCATAAAATTATATTTACTGCGGAAAACTGTAAAGCCAGAATAATATGAAACCGACACATACGTAGGTCAAGCCTGATTTGTTTTTGAATGTAGCTCTACAAATTTAGTACCCATATAAAATATATGGAGATCGCCGCGCCCAGAACGGCGTATGTAGCCACATGAGCGCAAAGGAGTTTTAACTTAAATTACGTGTTCAAAGGTGGGTAGGCATTTTTTTAGGGGGAAGTCATTCAATGACATGTCCCACCTCTGGGGGACCGTGAGGGCGTTTCGGACATTTGATGACTTTTTTATAGTAGGAAAAATCATCTAATGATGAATACCGCCCTTAAGCGGGGCGGGAAAGAGTGTCGGACTCTTACTGACTATACGACCCGCCCCATTCCTTCGAAACGTAAAACGAAGAGAACGAGGCGGAGGGGCTAACCCTTCGTTCTTCTTCTTTTTGATGGCTTAAACTCATCCCTAGCGCCTTCGTTGCTCTTCATTAGGGGGATCCATCTGGGGCTGGATTTTCATTTCAGAAGCAGATCTGCGGCCCCAGTAGGCTCTACTGCGTCCCTATGGTTTGCTGACATCTTGAGGCGCACGTGGAACAATACGCGCCGTCACTGTAGTGTGTGAATTGGGCAAAGTGCTAAAGTATAAATAAGAGCGGATTTTCAAGTGTGAAAAGAGATGTTTTTAAAAAGTAAACTTTCGTACTCGAAAGTTTACTTTTTAAAATAATAATAATAACAGACAACACAATTAAATAGCAATATGTGTGCGAACGCCGGCGTTCGCTTGGGGTACAAGAGTTTTATGACAATATGTTAAAATTAACTATTTTAATAGATTATTAGTATGAATAACAAGTCCTATTATTTTTCAAAACTTATCACATTTTTCGCGACATAATATTTTTTGACCGATATTTTTCCTAAAAAGGGACGATGTCTTCTCAATAATTTAAAATTAGAAAGAGAGTAAATATTAATCAACCGTTGGACAGACTAGACGTGATCCTAAATACTAATTACGATAGAATTTTAGTCAAAATTACAAACTTTCTTTTGATGTACCATCTCTAAATATTGCTCTCAAAGCTTTTAAAAGCATAATGGGAACCAGTTTGTAGACAAAGTAAATCTAATATTTAATTAAACGTCAAAAGCCCGACCACGGAGCTTTAAAATTGATTTATGATCTCACGAATCGATAAAATATTAATGGCTGCTGTTCAAATATTGTATGAAGACGTTCAAGCATCAGGTTTGAAGCAGGGTCCAAGGTTGAAGGTTTGTGGTTGTTTTTAGTATGAAAGTGGACCGTTTCGCATTGTTTGTTAGCCGTTAAAGTGAACGTAATGAATGTACGAACGAACGAAAGCCCGCGATCGCAACTGCGCGGATGTGTGATATTGTATCTTTGTATTCATTTAAATATGACCTACGTATAAATTATATTTTTTAAATATTTCAATACAAATATATACAAAAAAGTATCCTACCAGTGCCGAAAACAAAGCTACCAACATGAAGGACTTAGAGAAAGGAACTTTCGAGCCGTGTCTAAAAGACACGACTACTGACTACTTCCTTCTTTAATCTTTATTGAACACCAAACAGTATATAAAAAAGAGGATCCCCTTCCACCAGGACATAGGACAGGACAGGCTTAGGGGGTTCAGGACTTCCTTCTTTTATTTCTTTTTTTTTTGTGACTACTTCCTTAGGAAGTCAAGCTCTTGAACCAGTCATCTAACGAGTTCCTCCCGAGATGTTACTCGAGGCTTGGGGCTATTAATACGACTATCGGTAAAATGATCGTTGAGTTCATTTTCATATGATGAAAACCTTATTTTAATAAACATAAGAAAATTGACGCTTCCTTACGCTTGAGTTACCGGGTGGTTCGAAAGAACCGTGTCCCTTAAATGCAAAGATTGAAAGGGACACAGGTGGGTATTAGTCAGTCAAAGTCTGACACTGCCTTTTGCTCCACCCAGAACAGGATATTTTTTTTTTTAATGGTCAAAAAAATATTATTTGGGTTTTTATCCAGAATTGTTCTATTTACCTTTGATATCGATATGTGTGCTTGATAAGTTATGTTCAGACACGAACCTAGTTTTTGCGATTTTAAAACTACTCAATTCTCATAAATTGTATGTACCTATTTAAAATGTGACTGTGTGAAGTTAGCCGCATATGTAGGTAAGGGTGTGATGTTCAGATGTGACGGTATTGCAAGAACCATGGCTTTTTTAAATGGCTCAAATCATCTCATGACATTTTCGTACCCTTGGGCATAGCGGGAGATAGTATCAGACTTTTATTGACTAAAGGTTCTACCGCGTTCCATCTTTGCCTTAGTTCCAGAGCCCTGGAGTTTCATTTTCGCATCAATCCGTGGCCCAGGAGTCATCGACCCTGCTGGCCCCCTACAGTACTACTAGTACTAGGGTTTGGTTGGGACAGTTACCGGACGATTAGATAGCGAGCTACCCATTGTCGGACTTCCGCAAGCTCGAGAATTTCAGTTGATTATCTCCATGCGAAAGGTGAGAAAGAGATGTCAGCGAAAATTCGTGGTTCAAGAACTGAAAAGTCTACTACATGACGGCAGTGTGGTTTTAGTTAGCAAATATCTGACACACCAGGCTCCCGCACCACCCTAGAGCAAGAAAGGTATTAAATAATTTCTACCAAAATAGCCACTGTTTCTGACATAAAAATAATTGTCAAATTACTTTTGGGAATACAGAGCAAGCTCTACAAATATAAACGGAAAACATTCATCAACAGAAAACAGAAAAATACGAGTATACTACGAAAATACCTCTACCTAGGCACCCAATTTAATTGACAATCGCTTGTCGAATCAACAGCGTCGATGGACTAATAAATCCGACTACCCGACTAAATTCACGTCGGGCGATTCAAACCGTCCACCCCCGTTACCGGGGACATGGAATAACATTAAACAGAAGCGACACTACCACATTTGTTTTGTTTGCTGAAAAAGTTCGGGAGTGGCGACCGCATACTGACAAACCCAGCGTTGACACTTGGGAGAGGTCTATCTCCAACATCGAACATCTTTCGGCTGAATGATCAATGATATTACTTTTCACCAACACACCCAACTTGTCATAAGTATTTGATTAAATCTTTGAAATTCTCGGCTTTTCTCTACTATCCAGGCTATGGAACGCGAAGGTTATATGGTGGGAATCATCTGACTTTTCCAGCTCTATTGCGGAGTGGGATCGTGTGCCAGACTTTTCTTTTACTTACCTTTAGTGTCCCAGCACAACAGGTAATTCTTCCAGAAGTAAACCCATTGCCCTAATAGGCTCTGCTGGTTTTTTTTCGACTCTGCTGGTGCTCTCTGGTTTTTCTGACATCTGTTTGACGCACTCGTACTACGCGCCGTCGGAGATTTGGGCTTAATCCGGACGGTTAGGTACCAGATGACTGAAGCTACTCATTGCTCGTCACTTGCGAGTCCACTTCTGCGGAGGCTGGTAGTCGGAATTAGGTTCGTCGCCGCTGGAACGTGAAGATATCCGTTTCCTTACACCTATGGCCGTCTCTATAGGTGAAAGGAACTTCGTAGAAAGACGAGACCGAACTCCGTTTACTCTCGTTCCTCACCATGGCCTGTATAACGGCCCGGCGCGAGAGATCGCTGCCACGAGGATACGGTGGTGCTCCGTCTAAGCGAGACACACTGACACGCTTGTTTCACCCAGAATGAGAGACATTATTTTTTATTTATTTATGTTATATGTCGCTTCTGTCTTTCTTATTCTATACCAGGGACTAGGGGATTAAAACTAAATTGTGATCAGTGTACGCCACTAATACAGGGTCCGACAAACGTTCGGCTCGCATGGGATGGGAGTGCGCGTGTCAATCACGGATTATCATGGTCACGGCTTACGTTGATGTGCCTATCTACTTAGCTGTATATAGCGTGACGGTTTTACCTATACGCCAGCTGGTTTGTGGGGCTTTGTATATTACGAGTATATTCTGTTTTGACTACATATTATAAGGTTTAAGATCTATACCTACTATACCAGTTTAGATGTCGTTGTGCTGTCGCTCAATGATAACGGCTCTGACTTACGACTTGTAGGTCAGTTTAAATTCAGCCAGGCGCATTGCATTGAATTTATTTCGTCACCATGCTCAAAACGGTGAAAGAAAACATCGTGAAAAACTAGCAAGTCCTAGAACAAAAAATTCGAAGATATGTAACACCCGCAAGGGGCCTGCGTGATGGATGAGGCTTGAGTCCCAGCTGTGGGAAAATTAAAAGGTTGATTATGCATAAGATTCTGTCAGCGACTTGACCTGGAGGAAACATCTCCTTGATTAAATTGTACCCTTTATATTACAGTAAGGGCGTCGAATCTTGGCGAGTCTGAAGTTAAGCTCTGCGAAAACTCGTATAAAAAAAGAAAAAAATCTCAATAACAATTTTTAACAACAATAACAACTGCAAATTGCATATATTTGTTTAAACCATTTATTTTTTTACGCGTTATCGAGCGCTAAAATTCGCCGAGCTTAATTTTAGACTCAGCAAGATTCGATGGCCGTACTGTACATTGTACCCTCTATATATTACTTCAGGACATGTTCTATTCTGCCTTACAGACACTAAAACGCAGTAAAATAGCGTATTTTACAATACTTTTACTGTGTTTTAGTATCTGCACGGCAGTATTCGTGTACCGACTCGATTGTAATCCGTCCAGTTGTTAGAGCGTGAACTAGTAAGAAACACAAACTTTTGTTTTTGTAATATTAGTGTTATTTGATTTATCAGTTGTTGATTCTTCGAGCGTTATGGTTCCTGGTTCTATTAATTTGTTTATTGCAACTGGTTTATACGGACATGATTATATGTGTATTTTGTCGTGTTTTAAGTTTTAAGTGAGGGCTTTGTAATACCTACAATTATTATTTTCCTATAATTAGGATAACGATTTAAAAAAAACTGGGCAAGTATGAGTTGGACTCGCGCACTGAGGGTTCTGTATAAATTTAGTCTCAAATGAGCCCAGGTGTTTGCTTAGCACCGGCCGTTTTGTGCGGGTGATTCGCATAGTTTTTTTAATTTAATATCACCATTGCACCCGTGTGAAGCTGGGACGGGTCGTTAGTATTCTATAAGAAATACAATATTTAACGAAAGTGTACGAAGATAAATTTCAGTAAATCATACATAAAAGTAAACAAATAGTAAATAAGTAATAACAGTATCGTTCAATGAGCATGTTACGTAGGATCAATGAGGACGGCAGACAAATGAGGAATGAGCCTCTTATGTATGTAAACAAGTCTCTTAGGGGAAAACAGAATCGTTTGAATAAATCTTTTAGTCTATACAGTTAGTTTAGTCTATAAATATAGCCTTTGGGAATGAGATAGTGAGCTACAGAATAAGTAGTCTATAAATAATTGATAGATATTTTTAGAAGCGTAAAGTAATTAATAGTACATTGTTATACGAGGGATGAAAGAAAGTTATTTAGTCCCGAGAAATTTCTTGGCGACCGAGCGACAGCGAGGTCGCTAATAGTTCGAGGGACTAAATAACTCTTGAACCCGAGGTAAACACTGTGCTTTTCATTACGAATACGAGGAAAATAAAAATAATAAAAACCTGAGTCGTCGTCAAATGCCTTCGTATGTTTTTAGGTAGGTATATTTCTTTTGATTTAGGCGGTAAGCGGTTTTCTCCTCAAAGAATCTTGCGTTAAATTTATAACTGAAGCTGATGAACTTATCGTGTTAATACAAATTTCTTATAACAGAGATTTAGCAAAATGTAAACAAAACTCTACACCTCGAAAAAAAAGATCAAATCGGCCGCAGATTATAAAGAGTCTACCATTTACCCGCCAATTCTTTTTTCAGTGTTCGGCTCCCTGGCTTTTCAGTCAATATTTTTCATTTTGTCATTGTAAAAATGGGTCTGGTCAAAATTTTTCTCAAATGTAATATTAGTTTTAATGAAATAGTTGAAAGTCAATTAAAATAAATTCATTAAAAAAAAGTATTCTTAAATTATTTCTATCTCAATGTCATTTTAATTGTACTGGCAGTATAAAAATTCGGATCACGGTTCAATAGAAATGTCAAAATAGAACTAGTTTTTTTTTTAATATTTGCTGTCTAAATATTAAAAAAACAACTGTCAGTTGTAAAGTAAAACTCCCTAGGGAGTAAAAGTACTTCTTCCAGCCCTGTCCGCAGGCAACTTTACACCTACTTTCAGAGTATGAGTAATGAAAAGACTATTTATTGTGCATCTAACGAATTTATGTTTAGGAGCAGTGGTAAATGAATGGCAAAGGCCCTGACTTCCAAATTGCAGAACGTAGGTTCAAACCCAGCTAGGCACATTACTTTGTGTAATTTATTTCATCACTGCTGCTCTTAAAACGATGAAGGAAAACATCGCGAGGAAACCGGATTATCCTAGATCCAAAAATTTGAAGACATGTGACATTCACCAATTCGCACAGGGCTTGCGTGGTGGATTACGGTCCATTCCCTTTCAGCAGTGGGACAATTATAAGGGTGATGTTATGCTCTGTAAACGAGTTTTCATTGCATTGTATAATATTGTATTATTTATGTAAACATTCAATCCGCTTAGTCGCATGACAGCCGATCTATTTCTGACTCAATTATATGTATATGTTATATTATTTGGTATTGTGTGTTTTGTACTTATCACTTTCCTTCTAGAGAAGAGACCTGCATCCCAGCAGTAGGAACATTAAAAAGGCTGATGACGATGATGATGTACCTATCACCCATCTTTTAGTTGAATACAGCAAGAAGGTTTTAGCTATGAGGCAGCTGGTTTGTGGGGGTCATGATGCTGTATAATATTGTGTTTCAGGAATAGGCATCGACGATCGGGATTAGTCGATAGAAGATCTACGGTCTGGTAGAGCCGGTAATGTTTCAGATTTATACTACTGTAACTAATTTAGCTTTTGCATAGTAGTAATGGTCCCGACTTATGGGTTCATACCCAACTAGGTACCTACTGCTCTCAAAACAATTTAGAAAAATATCGTTAGACCCTGATATCCAGCAATCTGCACTGAGCCCGTACGTGATGGATTTTTTATTTCATTTAAACAGTAATTGAGCATTAGCTTGACTGCGATGGTAAGCAGTGATGCATTCGTTAATGATGAGGTGCACTAATTTATTAAGAGTTTATCCCAAATCATAATCAAATAGAAAGATCGCCGCAATCAAATTGATTACAGCCCCTTCCTTTTCGTCAACCTGAGTTCTAGCAGTTGGAACATTATAAGGCTGAATATGTTTTGCTCAAAAAGCACAAAGATATCTTGCATCAACTGCACACACCATAAATACTTGAGTAGAAACAAGCAGCGTCGGCTACCATTTAAAGAACAATGTTATATAATTTACAACCACTCCTGGCAGCTCAGGCTCCTTTAGTCTTGGACTGAAGCCAGAATTTTACATAATAAAGCTCTTAATAGCATTCCGGTTAGATTTTAAACATCACACACTGTTCTGGTGTTTTATGACGTTGGATGGAGGGAAGCGACTGCCAGAATGGGTTTAACTTGGTTCCGAGGTGAAATATTGTGCATTCTTACTGCTTAATGTCGCGGTCTGTGGTGGAGATGGGTTAGTGCTATACCGTCTGTTTTTAGGAAGGCTAGAATATTGAGTTTCATTTGTTTTTGAAGTCCCTACCCTCAGTCGGCAAAAACAAGTTTTGTTATCTGTTGATCCATCTGTTTTTCTGTAGAGCCACTTTTTTAAGAACGCGGTAAGGTATTGGGCTGGAATTACTATAAAATGCTTAGGGATTTTTTCCGATGAGTATAACTCATCCAAAGACAGATCTCCCTTTGACGGACCGGGAGATAATGTTAGGCTTTTGCGAACTAAAAATTCACCCCATTTCCTTCTTTGCCTTTCATATCAGGGCCGAGTCTTCCTTTCAGAAGTAACTCACTTAGGTCTGCTTTTCCTTGGAAAATTTGAAAAATCAAACTTCAAGTCAACGGAATCCTTATTCGTTGTTTATGCTCCAAATCTGGCGCTAGCGCATTTTTTTTTTAACTTAAGTAAGGAAATCAAAACCTAAAGGTTACTTTCTTATATTTCTTAGTTTTAGCTTTCCATTGATCTAGAATCCTGAAATTTGGTAACACCCAAACCTTCATTGTGCTATGAAACTGCTTGTAATGCAAAGCATTAAGTCTGAGATCACTTTTTTTCTTTCAAACAAAAAGGATGCGCAGCCTCGCGAGAGATGGGACAAAAGGAAGGAGGTCTTCGTCTAGGAGTTGGACAGAACCGGCAAGAAATAATGATGTTTATAAGGTTTTAGGGTGTATAGTTTAAACTGACATCACAAACTGAAGAAAGAAAAATACCTACTTTATTTGGCAGACGTTATACATACCTTCAGGGAAAATAACATAGAAATCTTAAGATAGAAAAAAACAGTGACACAGTGTATGTCTCACGGCTACGCATATAGGTTGTTTATAATTGTCTCTTATCTTAGTTAAATTTTTGTTAAGTAAGTATATTTATACCAAATTAAGCTTTTGATATCACTTAAGCGTTATGAGGTCGAACAACGCATGTAGTTAGTTTGACCTCATTCAACTTATTGCAGTTGCGACAGTCAAAATCGCTTTCTTTCACTTTGTGCAGGACATATAATGTAAAATTGATTTTTTCACAAAGCGTTGTGGCGGTGTTTTAATTAAACAAAATTTTGTGTGGCCGGAAAGGTCTCATAAGCATTGCAAAGAAGTACAACTTTGCCTTTAAAAGACCTCATACGCACTAACTGAAAGACCATGAAAAATGGCTCCGTAGTGAACGTGTTAACTTAGAAGACACAAAGAACGTAATAAAATGTAATAGTATTAAAGTTCAACAAAAAAGTTTCATCTATGCAATTTATCCCATAAATGTATTTTTATTTTTTCCTCCATTGTGAACGTAATTTCACAGGCAATTTGTTATCTTAACCATTAATTGCTTGTAATATCGCCCACGCCTAACGTACCCTAGAAATAATGATGTTTATAAGGTTTTGAGAAGCATATGGATAGTTTAAACTGACATCACAAACTGAAAGAAAGATAAATACTTGCTTTATTAGGCGTACGTTACACATATCTACAGGAAAAATAACATTAAGAATCTTAATTGTGAGGCCGGAAAGGTCTCATACGCACTGCAAAGAAGTGCAACTTTGCCTTTAAAAGACCTCATATGCACTAACGGAAAGACCATGAAAAATGGCTCCGTAGTGAACGTGTTAACTTAGAAGACACAAAGAACGTAATAAAATGTAATAGTATTGAAGTTCAACAAAAAGTTTCATCTATCCAATTTATCCTATAAATGTATTTTTATTTTTTCCTCCGTTGTGAACGTAATTTCACAGGCAATTTGTTATCTTAACCGTTAATTGCTTGTAATATCGCCCACGTCTAACGTACCCTAGAAGTAATGATGTTTATAAGGTTTTAAGAGGCATATGGATAGTTTAAACTGACACCACAAACTGAAAGAAAGATAAATACTTGCTTTATTAGGCAGACGTTACACATATCTACAGGGAAAGTAACATTAGAAATCATAATTGTGAGGCCGGAAAGGCCTCATACACACTGCAAAGAAGTACAACTTTGCCTTTAAAAGACCTCATACGCACTAACTGAAAGACCATGAAAAATGGCTCAGTGACACAAAACGCAATAAAATGTAATAGTATTGAAGTTCAACAAAAAGTTTCATCTATCCAATTTATCCTATAAATGTATTTTTATTTTTTCCTCCATTGTGAACGTAATTTCACAGGCAATTTGTTATCTTAACCGTTAATTGCTTGTAATATCGCCCACGCCTAACGTACCATAAATATTTTCCGTGAGGTACTTATGTACCGGTGATATAAAAAGGCTGTTTTCCTTAATATTAACAAACAAGATTATTATACTTACAGCTCGGAGCTTTGGAGGTCGTCGACTTGACAATTTGCCTGACAATGGTCTAAATGAATAAATGTAATGTTGGTAATTATTATAAAAATTAGATGCTGCAAGCGTATTCACCCGCGTGAACAAAAACACCATACTCCAAGAAAAAAAAAAAAAAGTGTGCTGTTCCAGAATATTGGTTTTTAGGGTTAAAAGAAAAAAACTGGGCAAGTGCGTGTCCGAATCGTACATAGACAATTCCGTGTTTTTGTGACATTACTACAATGTGCCTACTGGGGCCCAAGGACTCTTCCTGTAAGGCTTGGTCCCACTGCGAAAGGCAGGAACGGGGTTAGTGTTTAGTTAGTAAGAGTGTGACACTGTTTCTCGCTACGCACAGGGGTGGAATTCGTCATTGGGTGATTTATGCCCTTGGTTCTTTATTTTTTTCCTTTTGAGGGACCGAACCCTATTAAATGATTGTCATGACAAACAATTTATGCTATATCACATCACGCTACGGTCGACGGAGTTGAATTAGTAATTAAAGATCCGGGTGAAAATGCAGGAGTTGTTGCCATCAATTTTAATCCAATAATTTACCATCCATCCATCAATTTTTATAACCAAAATCTATTTTGTATTTTCGACACTACACTAGAAAAATCGTGGACCAGAAGCTTCGACTCACTTATGTTTTGTTTTTTCGTTAGACCCACACTAGTCTCATTCGCTTACAGTGTGATTACAAAATAGTTCAGAAGGCTAGTTCCATTTAAAAAGGGAAAAAAACGCGTGCGCATATTGGTTACATATTGGTTTTTATTTTAATTTTTCTTTCTATATAAAAAAAAAAACAATGTGTCTTACGTCTGCCCCCGGTGGGTTCATTTCAGAATAATGTCGGATAACTATGTAGCAGTCGCCAAACTCGGGTTTCTCACTGAGTCTTTGAAAATGCCTTCTTCTGCTCTGGGTGGCCACTCAGAGCAGAAGAAGGCATTTTCAAGTCAGTAAAAGACTTTTACTGACTAAAATTGAGTGTTTCTTTAGTTGCTCTTTGCGAGGAGCATGGTAACTACTTCTAAGAATCCACACCCCTCGTAAGGCAGAACCGTAGAGACCCTGCAGAAGGGTCGAAGCCAACTGGGGCCAAAGGTTCGCGTCTGAAAGGAAGGTTCTGGTGTATATGGCAACGTAGGAATTGGGTAGGTTGTTTAGCCAGTAAGAGTCTGACACTGTTTCCTGCTCCGCCCAAGGGCGGAATTCGTCATTGGATGATTTTTACCTACCATAAAAAAAACCCTGGTAACACAATCCGGGCCCTGGCAGGGGAATCCAGTCTCAAGGATTTTTCCGAATCGAAAAAAGTATTTTTTTTTGTAACGTAATTAAAATGTACAGTTTTCAAATTTAAGTAATCCTATACCTGTTGTGAAAGACCTTGCTTCATGCTACATTTCAAGGTTCTAGGTCAACGGGAAGTACCCTATGAATTTTGATTCCCTCGAGAGTCAAAATATACGTTTTTTGCGACATTAACGGCCGTATCTTTTTTTCGTTAACTCCGAAGTTTGATTTTTGGGACTGTAAACTTGAGTATATAATTTTAAGTTATTTTCACAGGTTCCCGAGACAAAGGGTCTAGCTAGACAGATAGAGGAACGGACAACCACAACTCAAGTTATACTTAACACTTTATTGTCCGGCTGTCTGTTCATTTTTCAGTTTTTTTCTGCGTTCAATTTTTTCTCTAAAGGTACGGAACTATAAAAGGAAGACTATATTCCAGAGCCAACCTTCTGTACTCTTGTATATGGTGGTGTGAGTGTGTGACGTTGTTCTAGGTACAAGTTGGGACGGGTGTAGCGGTGTCACACGTTGTTTTCGGTCCCTGTCGACGGCGCCGTCCGCCGGATTTTGTTCTCGACTCACAGCCTTCAAGGTTTAAGCTTGTCACAGATACTAGCCAAGCTGATTGTGTCCGACGGGGTTTAAATTTTTTTTTTTATGTGAGTATCTTCGTGCTAGAAACGAATTTTAAACCTTTACGGGGATGGAACTTTGCATAGTTTTACCAGGAAAAACTAACGAGTTTGTTTTCGAAGTATTTTGTATTTTTACTTTCTAAATCCTGGAATCAAAATATTTTTAGAGTTGCGTACCTCACAAGGTAAAACGGGACCCTTATATTACTTAGTTGTCCGTCTTTTTATCTGTCTGTCAAGACTCTTTATTTCAGAAACGCATGGAAGTATCGAGTTGAAACTACAACCTCAAATACAAGTCTGCGGCCAAAATGGATGGACTAGTTCTATGTAGTTAGTTGAGAGCAGTCAAGCATCTGATATTATAGCAAGGATTATAGTCGTGCTACGATTATCTGAACTTTTTCCGGCCATCAGAGACGCAGGCTTGCGGACGGCGAGGAATGGATAGCTCGCCATCCGGTCGTCTGGTAATCCACCATAAAAAAATCTGTATTGTGTCCGACGGGGCTTACATTTTTCTTCTCTTTTTATGTGAGTACTTCGTGCTAGAAACGAATTTTACGAATTGACCTTTACGTGGATCGAAGTTTGCATAGTGTTACCAGGAAGAACTAGTTTTAGGAGTATTTTGAGTTTTTTTGCTTTCTAAATCCTGTTACCACAATGTTTTTTAGAGTTGCGTATCTCAAAGGTAAAACGGGACCCTTTTATTATCACTTAATTGTCTGTTTCTTTATCTGTCTGCCTTTATCTCAGAAACGCGTGGTAGTATTGAGTAGAAACTAAAATTGTATAGTCAAGTCTGAGATCCTATAAAGTTGAAACGAAACTACGAGGACTAGACGTAAAAAAACGACTAGTAGTTAGCTAAGAGTAGTCAAGCATCTGATATTCTAAGAGACTACTGCAAGAGTTATCGTCATGCTACGATTGTCTGATCTTAATAATATGTTGATTAAAGTCAGTGTAATAGGAGACGATCTAATCCTCCTATTGTCTAAGAAAACAGCCTTGAGCGCAGCGCAGGTCACAGCGATGAAATTCAAAGAAGGCATTGGATTAACGAACCAATAGGTATGTACAGTACGGCCGTCGAATCTTGGTGAGTCTGACGTTAGGCTCTGCGAATTTTAGTGCAGGAAAATTGCTGTTAAGAACTGTTACAGGCATTTATTTTTGTACGAGTGCATCATCATCATCATCTCAGCGTTAGTCCCGGTTGCTTCCTTGGCTTTCACCTCGGTGCCCGGGGTCCGCTTTCCAACCTAAACGCCTCCACTTCGCTCGGTCTTTCGCGTCCTTTGTCGTAAGCCCATTGGCACGCATATCGTCCCTTACGACGTCGATCCAACGCCTCTTAGGCCTTCCTCGTTTTCCGGGTCCCGGCGGAGGCGGCATGGCGAGGCATCTGTTACCAACGTAGTCTGCCGGTTTTCGTAATACGTGGCCATACCAGCGTAGGCGACCCTCCTGCAGTTTATCCGCTATGTCACGGACCTGAAGGCTGCCCCGGATGCGGGAGTTTTTGTACGAGTGCACAAGCGTCAAAATTCGCAGAGCTTAACTTCAAACTCGCCAAGATCCCACGACCGTACTGTAGCATGTGAGGTTAACAATCCAATGTTCATACAAGGCTGCTTTCTTAGTGAATGGCTCAAATGTTGGTTAGAATTTCTCAAAGTGGGAATGTAATTAGACATCGATTAGTGTTTCAGTAGCGTTACGTACCTGTTGAGAATTCTTTGTAAAGGGTTTTAACTCGATTTATGCATTAAGCCCCAAGAGGGCACCAGTGTTCGCATACTTATTGTCTTTTAATTGTATCTGTAATTATGGTATTCGAAAGGTTAAATGTTCAAAACAATAGTTTGAATCAACACCCTAAAATTTTAAACATTTCTTATTACGTTGGAAAAATCATCAATTAACATCTCCACGGCGATAGATAGTGTCAGTTATCTTTGTAGATTTTTAAATCGCGTTTGAACCTTCTTTTCAGTAATCAATCCTTGGCCCTAGTAAGATGATGTCGCCGACGATGGAGCACGCTTTACCTAGAAGTAACCTATTCACTCTTAATAATTTAAAGTAGAAACGCCTAACACATTAATCAATAAAACCTGCCACATAGATAGCAGCAAACGTTGGTTGCAGAAAAGGATCTTATTTTCTAAGGAGTCTATTGTCACACGATTTGTTACCGACTCTTGTCTCGCGAGAATTATGATAATGTGCCCGTTCTCCGAATATGGCGGATGACGGAGAATTTTATTGCGAAAAACGATCGAATGTCGAATTTTAACTGTCGCATTAAGGCTTGAGAATATTTGGGCGTAATCCCCCTATATCACTTTATTGTACTTACATTTTGTATGAACCATTGCACACGATTGAGGATTTTGTGTTTTTTCGTTTGGAATGCGATGATCTGCAGTCCAATGCGGGTAAATACTAAGTTGATACGACACATGGGCTTTCCTTAAAAGGAATCATGGTACACACCAATACGAACAACTTTTACTATGAGACCAACGCAAAAATCACGAAAAAAAACCCGCTGCTCCATACATTTTGTCGAGTTATGTGAATATAAATCTATTGAGCAGCGGGTTTTTTTTTTTCGTGATTTTTGGGTTGGTCTCATAGTAAAAGTTGTTCGTATTGGTGTGTACAATGGTCCTTTTTAAGGAAAGCCCCTCTGTCGTATCAAGTTTGCATATTTGAAATAAAGCAACGCGACGGCAACGCTTCACCCGCGCTGCTATCATGCAACATTTTGCGACTAATTTGAAGGCGCCTTTAATAGTATACAATCCTTAAACATAATTAATCTTTCGAGTTCCGTAATTAGAGACATTATAGAAAGACAATAGGTATGAGAACGCCTGGGTTGAGCTCAGGCATTAAAGACAAGGAAGTAGACCTCCATACAAAGTCTATATATTGTTACAGACTTCGGGTCCGTCATATACCAGCTACATGAAAACTCTTCTGACATTGTAACTTCTTGGTCTATTGACCCGAATAATTATAAATAAACGATTATAGCGCCTTCCGCTTGTCAGCTTCCAGTACATCAAATAATTAGTAAAAGTTATTATATTGTGCATTATTCTTTGATATATATTATTGTTAATAATAGGTATTTAACGAGCCATTTCATTAGATTATTAAATTGTAAATTAATAGTGTATTCGTGTGTGTTATAAAAGCCGCTGCGTTGTCAGTTTTCATAAGTCTCCTTATTATGCGTTCCAAATAAGAATAGGAAAGTCCATAACTTCGATCTGTCAAATTTTGAGTGAAAAGTACGGTTTGCAAAAAAATCTTATTTGCGTACTTATCAATAAAAAGTTTTTTTTTGCTTTTTATTACTAAATCTTAGTTAATTCTAGGTGAAGTAAAAACGTTATGGTTTAATATAAATAACCAAATATATTGTTTTAAGTCATAATTAGTTTACAAGAGAAACTATTTTCTTTCTTATTTGCATTGTTAGAAACATTTCGCCTTTTTCTTCTATTTACCACAACTCAGACACATCACACAGTGAAACAGAGACACACAAAATTGAAAAACTGTATTCTGATTAAACTTTTTTTGTTCACGATTCGTAAGTAAATAATTTTTTTACAATGTCTTTTTTTGTTCACTCTACCTAATTTCTTCGATTTGACAGTTCGACGTGACGTCACAAGATTGCAATCGATCCTATTCTCATTTGGAATGGATTGTAGTTACGATTGCTAAGCAAATAACATTATGAGAAAATTACTCGCTACTGTAATATTTGAATTTTAATTATAAACTTGTTGAATGAGAAGTATCCTTGTTTTACTGTGACCACCCTGACTTATCAGTTGGTTCACAATATATAGAATATGCTGGAAAACAGGATAAAGACTGAAACGACATTTGACCAAAAGAATTTGTTAACGTAATTGGTACTCATCTGGCATTGAATGAAAAATGTGTCTCATAGTAACAACGAATACAACTTACAGTGAGATGTAGAATCCTTACGAGAAAAGACAAGTAAAAACAAAGAACATTACATCGCCCACTTAACTTCGTTAGACCTCAAACGGACCTACGCACAATTGTACAACTCTTACCCTCATCCACATTGTTATAACATGCTCTTAACATCCATTCAATTAACCCAAGAAACCAAATAAATGTAGTATCAACGTTTCTGCCCAGAATCCAGAAAAAAAACGTAACTCATTCTGCTAATCCGTGGCCGAACATCTAAGTGCAGAACAATTACGACTACAAACTCATCTAATAGGACCAATTGGCCCTTATCATTGGCGGGAGCGGGCGAAAGTTAAAATCGCATTACCGCCGCTAACGAGACGATGGAGGCGGTAACTGTCATGCTCCCCTGGTGACGTAAGTGGGGAGATGTTAGAGGTCACCAGAAAGAGCTTAATTTATACCTGTGTTGTTTCATGGTGCCCTGGTAGATGGAAGAAGGACTAGGTACTCTTGAAATTATCCTCAAGAAATATTAAGCTTGGGTTGGATTAGAATATTGATTAACCTGTGTTGTTTTCTGTTACCTTGGTAGATGGATGGAGGATTATTGTTAAAATTTTTGTCAAAAAATGTTTGAATAAACAGAAATTTTTGGCTATAACGAACTGATAATGAAGAATGTTCTGAAAACAAGGCAATTCATATTCTATTACCCAGATACGTGAATAGAAAACTGATTCCAACATGAGGAATAATCCCCGGAATCGGTAAAGATGGTATGGTAATGAAAGCGAAAGCAGTTTCAGTGTTTTTTTAAAAGAATATATGTAGGTTTCATTTTCCGAACGAAGCAATCTTTTGTATAGGCGATAAATATATGTTCTAAGTCTGGGAGTATTGTGTATATGAATTAACATGTTTGTGGATGCATCTAGAATGCGATAGTAATTTCTAACGTAGGTAAATGTTTTTTTGTAAGGAAAAATAGCCATGATATCTCTTTATAACACTTACGTCTTTGTGTCATGTTTATGTTAAATTAAGTTTGAACACATAAATAGAAATTCAATATTTACTCAAAATGCGTGTTTTAAATCGTGGAATTGATCACCACACCAGCCCGAAATACAGATACAATATTAAGTAAATGAACATCAACTTCACCTATCACTGAAAAATGAAAATGTTCAAATATTTGGAATTTGTTTTTGTTATCTTACTTCTTTTTTTTCTCTTTTTTTTTCTAAATTGTAGGCTTTACGTCGATCAAAATGTTATAGGTAAATTAGTTCCTGACTCCTCCTATGTTTAATGTTCAATGCATGCCGTGGCAGCCTTTAATTAAGGCTACACTATGAAATGTAATCAATGTTGAATCTATAGCTTGTATAATGGTGTATGCTTTGTTGGTTGTCCTAAATAAAATAAATAAATAAAACATTATCTAAACCGCAGTCGCTTAAAATTTAGACCATACGGCAAGCGAAAACCGTGCGGTCGGCCGTACCAATTGTTATTGGGTGGTAATTCTAGGGTATAAACGTGTAAGTGGAAGGGAAAGACTTTGTTTTTATAGCTGCCAGACGGCGATGATACAGGGACCCACTGTGGCCGACGATAATCCTCCGCTAATGCCAAGCAATTTAACCGTATCTCAAAGGGTACAGTTTTGAACAAAGTTGATATTGATCCAAATTGTAATTATTGCCTAAATCGTATCAAAGACTTATACTGTGTCTGGACAGATTCTGATTTATTATTTATTTATTTATTCTTCATGCAACACAAGGTACAAAGGCGGACTCAATGCCTTAGGCATTCTCTACCAGTCAACCTAGGGTGGTGAAGAGACAATATGGTAGGTACATAAAAAAAAATGTTATTTAGAAAACAAGAATGATGATGATGATGTGTGTGTGGTGTGTGTGAAGTGATGTGTTTAACCTTTTTCAACTAATCTAGGATGAACTTTCAACCAATCACCATCTCATATTTCGCTTTAGTGATTTCAAGTCTGACGCTGAAATTGATGTTAAATAACAACCAGATAAAACCAGAAACACTTCTGAAAGAACAACGACGAAGAAATTGTTGATAAAATTATTAAGCGTCTATATATGACTTACTAGCTTTTGCACGCGGCTTCGCCCGCGTGGTATTGGGGTTGGGGTTTCCGGGATGAAAAGTAGCCTATGTCCTGTTCCGGAGGGTATCCTATGCGTGTGCCAAATTTCATCCAGATCCTTCCAGCCGTTTTGGCGTGATTGAGTAACAAACATCCAAACATCGTAACTTTCGCATTTATAATATTAGTAAGATACCAGTAAAATATATTTCTTAAGACTTATTAAATCAAAATAATGGCCAATCTTAGGACTATAGAAAAAGTCGTCATAATTAGAAACTGAATTGACTACATTTTTTTAAGATAATAATAATCTAAGCTTAATTTTTTTTTATTGACCGGACTTTACGACTTTTAGCTAAACTGATATATACGTATAAATCTTGGTCAAGTATCATAATATCTTTAGGTTTATGTATTGATAATGAATACTTAAAAAATACATAACTATCAGCATTAGTTAACAAACATAAAAATATATATTTTTGCCAAAGATTTTACATGGTACTAACTAGATTTATCATCATCAGCCTTTTTAATGTTCCCAGGGACACAGGCCTCCTCTTTAAGAGAGGGAATGGGCCGTAATCCACCACGCGGGCCCAGTGCGTGTTGGTGGATGTCGCATGTCTTCGAATTTTTGGTTGTAGGACATGCCGGTTTCCTCACGATGTTTTCCTTCACCGTTTTGAGAGCAGTGGTGATGAAATAAATTACACAAAGTAATGCGCCTGGCTGGGTTTGAACCTGCGACCTACAACACTTAAGTTGGAGCTGATACTACTCGGCCACCACTGTTCTCACTAACTAGATTGCTCACCAATATTAGAAGATATTGACTGAACTCCTAACACCTTTCCTGAGTTAAAATTACATAAATATGTAATTTTAACTCAGGAAAGGTCAACAATGTCAACAGTGTCAACAATCTCTGGTTAATAATAAAAAAGTAGTGATCGGTATTTTACGTGGTGTGAGGCTTAGATATGTCAGTGTAAGTTAGTCAATCGTTTGTCTCCTCCATCAACTTCCTTAAGACAGTAACCAGAAAACGATATCATTTTGTTAGAGTTACATCTGTAGTCAGAGTGTGACTTAACCTTTCGAATACCGTAATTATAGACACAATTAAAGACAATGGTACGGTATGTCTTATTGGGGCTTAATGATCTAAAAATTTAAAACTTTTTATGTCATGGATAGTAACCAATTCATAGATTACATAATTCCATCATCGGACCACCCGCGCGCCTCAAGGAGCGCCCTTCAGGGTCGAAGCCTCCTGGAGCCTCGGGTGGTGAGAAACTGTTACCGCGACTCTAGGAATAAGGCAAGGAAGGTACGGGGTAGGTTTTTTAGTCAGTAAGAGTCTGACACTGGTCTCCCGCTCCGCCCAAGAGCGGGTTTCGTCATTCGATGATTTTCACCTACCATAAAAAAAAATCATTGGACCACCAGACGTACGGCATTGCGCCACTGGTACATGGTGGATATCCCACATATGCGTACAAAACGTTTTGGGAACACATTCATTATGCGTGCAGCCAAGGAGTGGATTTCCTTGCCGGAGTCAGTGTTTCCTGATAGCTACAATCCGGGTATCTGTAAGTCAAGAGTGAATAGGTTACTTCTAGGTAAGCGCGCTCCATCGTCGACTGCATCGTCGCTTTCCATCAGGTGAGATAGCGGTCAAGCGCGAACCTATAATCAATAAAAAAAAATAGAAAAAAAATGTTAGTTGCGGTCCCTCCTTTACTTTGTTACATGTCCCTTATAGCGTACAGTGGCTCATGTTTGGCAGCTTTAATGATATTAAGTTCGCTACGGACAAGTCCTGTTAAAAGGACGACCTCATACATTAACGGTGCAAGAAGCTATCCAAATATAAATACACAATCACATTCATCTCTTTTCATTAATTGATCGATGCATGCATTTCCTTTACCACAATCCCATTACATTTGCACTGAACACAATTAAACTTGGACAATGTAGCAGTAACAATGGGAGGTAATATAAAAAGTAACGTATAACACGAGTCACACGCATTATTCCTCCACGAGTCACACGCATTATTCTCCAGCCCTTTACACGCTCCGTTACTGTTGTACTGAAGACGATTTCATGGGTGAGAGACTCGTTTGTATCTTTATGGTGTTATGGGCTGAATGTTAGCAATGCGTTGTAAATTAGCTGAAACGTCGGGCTTTCTTTTAAGCTCTGAAATCATCGTAATTTTTTTTTAGGTTGGGAAAAATCATCTAATGACGAATCGACGAATAACATAGCGACCTATAATTTTTAATTTTAAGATCTATGTATGTATTGACTACCTATGTTACACAAATAATAAATGATTTTGATTTTGAATCCCACGCCCTTGGGCGGAGAGAGAAACAGTGTCAGACTCTTATTGACTAAACGACCCACCCCATTCTTTCATAGCCCGGAAAGTCGGACCTTCCTTTCAGAAACCGGACCTCATAAAATCACCTAATGATTTCGTCTGCGTTACGTCTAGAGTGGAGTGGAGAGGCGCAGTGTGCAGACTTTTGCTGGCTATATATACGAGTACCTGTGTTCCTTCTGTTAAAGATTTAAGCATACATAGGGACAACGGGAAGTGGCTTTGTTTTATACTATGTAATGGGGTGTTTCACGGCAGCAAAAAAAAAACAACAATCTCAATCAATAAAGTCAAGTCAAATAAACCATTAACAGGCACTTTTGAAACGTCAAGTCTGTCAGTCCTAAAAAAAATGATGCTAATTGCACATTCCAAAGCGTAGATCTTTATGGAGAACAGTGTGCAAGAAACTCCATGGACACTCTTTTCAATTATGGTAAGAAATTATTAAAAGATTAACAAGGCAGTTTGAAAGACATAGTTTCTACCTTCAATATACCTCAAAATTTCAATTAAACGTTCACAAAATTGAGCACCAAACAGTCGGAATTGGATCGGCGCTCGTTTTATTTCAGCACCGGATCCGTTCAATAGGAGCCAGAAGCGCTGCATCTCTCATCTTTGAGCTACTGATTAGCCCTGTCGCAGCCACGCTGCAGTTAAGGAGAAGCTAGGGTTATAGAAAATTTATTTAATTAAATGTTGGGTAGTTGAAAATTCAAGGCTTAGATATTTATTGGGTTTAGATTTTGTACAATGGGTTTTTTAATAATTATAAACGATTTTATTTAATACTAGCTGGTACCCGCGACTTCGTCTGCGTCCTTTCGCAATAAAATGTAGCCTATACCCTTTCTCAGGATCTAAAGATTGTCTGTGCCAAATTTCATCAAAATCGTTTGAGAGGTTTCAGTGGAAAAGCGTAGCAGACAGAGAGACAGAGTTACTTTCGCATTTATAATATTAGTATGGATTTATTTAAGTAAGTAATACTATAAAACATAACTTTCTCAATAAAGTAAATATACCTATTAATTACACTAAACCTAACTAAGGGTTTTATAAGTTTTAATGATTAGGGTTCTATCTGGTAATATTCTCATAGCCCTCATAATATACTTCTCCCGCACTGAGTACAGCGAAAGTGAGTGTCAAAATTTTAGGTACATAAATATAAAAAAATATAAAACCCATTTGTATTTTTTTAGTGTTGAATGTTTTTTTAAGTTCCATACCACAAAAGGAAAAAACCAAATCTTTATAGGATAACTACCTTGTGCGTCTGTCTGTGTGTCTACACCCTTCATCTCGGGAAGGCACGGAAATATCAAGTTGAAATTAAAACCATTGGTATATTTACATCTGCAATCCCTTTAAGCTAAAAAAAAAATCAAAATCCTCAGTTATCGAAAAAAAAGATATAGCCGTTTATGTCACAAAGTCGTGAATATCGACACTCTCAAAGGAATCAAAATACATTTGGTGCCTTTTTCCCGTTGACCAGGAATCCTGAAATTTGGCATGAAGTAAGGTCTTACAACACAAATAAGGATCCGAAAACTGTAAGGCCCGAATTCCTCTGTCGCTGATGTCGGTCGCTGACGTCGGTCGCGCGTACGAATATACGTTGTGTTCTATAAAGCACCACACTGTGACGCTGACATCAGCGGCGCGCGAGTTGCTACGCGCCGCTGATGGTGCGCGTCGGTCTCGCGCGTCAGCGTCGCGTTCGTCGGTCGACTGACGCGCTATAGAACGCTATGAGCGTCCTCACTCTGTTCCCGATCGTCAGCACGCGCGCGTACAGTCGCCCGCTACCATGAACATTGATACCGAACGTGTGATTGCCGAGGTGCGCCTACGTCCTTCATTGTGGGATTTAACGAATGAACTTTACAAAGATCGCGATGCCAGAGCTTTTCAAATAAAGTAGAAAATTCACCATTCGTCACCCTATCAGCAACAATTGGGTGAATGTGATATCTTTTTTTTCTATATTGACGCCGTCTCCGCTTGCGTAAGTATGTTGCAGCAACGAAACAATTTATAAACAGGTTCATAATAATATCCCAAATTCATACTCCGCTTCACAAATCCACAACAAATCCACTTGGAGACGCCTGTACCGTGGAGCGGTCAGTATCGCACTACGGGTGTTTTCATTGGCGCTGATGGTCAGCGCGCTACGTGACTGACGGTACGCAACCGACGTCAGCGACAGAGGAATCCGGGCCTTAATTTGTAGTACCTACGTCACAAAAAAACTCTTTTTTTAATTCAAAAATATCTTCAAGATTACGACTTTCGAAATATTCTTCTTCTTAGTCGTGCACTCTTGACAGAGTGGTCGTGGGTCATGTGTCGGTCGAGTCCTGCGCTACCGAAACTGACCTGAACTTTCGAAATATACCTTTTAGTTAATTTAAAAGTTTAATTTAGTTTTGTTTTGTTTGTTGTTTTTTTTTTTGGTTTTTTTTTTAATTTTTTCACTGATTTAAGAGTCCACAGACGTATGTAGTTTTAATTTCATTTCAATACCACGCATTCCCGAAATAAGGAGTCTTGACAGATAGACGAACAACAAAGTGATCCTAAAAGGGCTCCTTAGAAGGTATGGAACCCAATAAAAAGGGCGAGTATCACAATATGAAAGAAAAGGAAGTTAGTGATAGCGTGATGAGTGACAGCGAGAGTGAGCGTGAGTGAGTTTCAGCGGCTTCGCCCGCGTACATAAAATATAGCCTATGTCACTCAGGAGTAAAGCAACTTTCTATTGTTGCTAATTTTTTTTCCAACCGGACCCGTAGTTCCAGAGATTACCTCCTACAAACAAAAAAACAAACTTTATTACCTCTTTATTATATTAGTGTAGATGTAGATAATTACGGCGCTGGTTAAAAAGTGGAAGCAACAGAAACTGACAATCTGCACTGGGCGCGTGGTAGATTACGGCCCATTTCCTCAATTAGAGACGAGGCCCAAGTCCCAGCAGTAGAAAGATTATGAGACAGAAACCCTTAACATTACTGTCATCACATGTTATCATATCCGTCGTGTCCGGTTATCATTTTCGTCTTACCAATTCCGTAATAAATTAGATTCCTTGGGTTATGTTTGGATTCCAAACTATCTACAAACACAGATAACCTACCAAATTGAAAGAAAACAGCAAAACCTCTATCAGACCCAAAACACAACCAAAACTATAAAAATAACAGAACAAATACCGTCGCACTTTATAAAACACGGTACACCAAAAGTCGATCTCGGGAAAAATCAAAAGGGACATTCGGGGAAAAAAGAAAAGACGATACAAAAGTTTTTTCACACAAACATCCGTAGCGTCCCCTTAACACGTCGCTTCTGATTGGCCGATAACACTCACTGGGACGTTATCTCAAACTTGCCCGACGTGGCACGCTCGTTCTCGCCAAGAAATCAAAACACCTTATCACCTCTCTCAAATAAAAACCACCCTTAACACAACTACTTAAAGTCTAACTACCTCTTTTGGGGTTCCCAAACTATGTTGGTCGTCACGGATCCTCCACTTACGTTCTTTTACAAGGCAATTACAGCGGCCGATGTCCACACCTTTTTGGAGAGCCACAGATTAAAGAGAATCGTTAAGACGCGCTTGTCTGAACTAAGCCGTTGCAGAATTAATGGCTTGCTTAATCATTTTATCGATGTTATCGTTTTGAAGTCATTATTATTTTTAATTTCTAAGTTTTTTTTTCTAATACACTAGCGTTTGTCAGTAACTTCGTCCGCGTGAATATTGATTATTGATTCGGAAAGTCAAAGTCAAAGTCAGATATAAAGTATAGTCTTTGTTCTTCCTTAACACTGGCCTCTGCCATTTACCACTCGACAAGCTATGTGTGTTTTGAGAGCTAATTTTTTGTACCTATTTAAAGCGTCCTGATTAATTTGACTAATAATATATGCAGCGCTGCATTACCAGTTTTAGTACCGCAAACATTCGCTACATACGAACCATGGCCGACAGCGCCAATATGGCGAATATCAAATAGAGTCAAAGGCACTTTGACGGCAGCCAGTCCATTGTAAATAAAATCGCTTTCTTCTGTAAATTAACTGTGAAAGTGTAACAGACAGAATTACATTTGAATTACATGTACACTGTACAATAAAGTTAACAATAAATAATAATAAATTAACATTCGTATACACTTTCTCCGGTTCCCAAATTGTGAATATTAATTTATAAACGTATCGTACTCATATGACCATCAATTTAATATTCTGAATTCATAAACTGGCCGTTTGTACGTACAGTTTTGCACCAAAACTTAAATGCATCTGCTGTAGGAAGGTATTTTAATCAAAATAGTTCACGAAAGTGTAACAAAACACAACAATATACAGAAACACAGCACGTTCAAACCATAACTTCGAGGTTCGTGTATCGTTCTCACTAGCAGAATAAATTGCCAGCCATTTTTAAAAGTATTCCAAAAATAGAGCAAAAAATACATTTGAATTTTCTTTCAGCCAGCATTCCACAAACGTCTTGGAGTGCCCTTCAACGTTTTACGACAAGATTCCAGCAGGCTTAAGTTTGAAAGCCTTTTTTTCTACACTGGCAACTGGTTACATGATATAAAAATAAAGAATTTTCCTGCTTTTATAGTTAGGATTAACATTGGTGTAGGGGAAACATGATGAATAGAAGAAATTGCCAAAAAACATAATTTACTTAGATTTCTATAAATGCTTTTCGCTGTCGAGCGAATTTCACCCTTATAAACGAAACACTCTCTCTCTCTCTCTGCCTAATTCCGTTACAGATGCTCCATTCATTTGACAATTTATAAAAATAAATAATATAAAAACAATCATCGCGACCGGTTTTCGATCACGACAGTATATTGGATAGATTTTTTTTGGAAATATACTTTTTTTATCATTACAATTTTATAGTTTCTGGATGCTCTGTGGCAAATAAAACTGTAAAAAATAAGCTCTGACGTGACTATTGTCAAGATTGTTGACAGAGTTTTGGCAGGTATGTAAATAAATAGATCTTATAGCTAAAGAATTATGTTGTGTTGTTTTCGAAAAAAAGATTCTTAAGACAGAAGGCGATTAAAAAGAAAGTTCTATAAATAAATTCAAATGGCTTGTACTGTCCTAAAAGGGTAAGGTTCTTGATAATTATTAAGTCATGATTTAAAGTTCATAGTAATTTCATTTTCCTAAACTTATCCTGGGAGAGCAGTTGTGGCCGAGTGGTAACGGCACCGACTTACATGTTGTAAGTCGTGGGTTCAAACCCAGCCAGGCGCAGTACTTTGTGTAATTTATTTCATCACCACTGCTCTCAAAATGGTGAAGGAAAACATCGTGAGGAAACCGGCATGACCTAGAACCAAAAATTTCGAAGACATGTGACATCCACCAACCTGCACTGGGTCCGCGTGGTGGATTACGGCCCATTCCCTCTCTTCGAGAGGAGGCCTGTGTCCCTGGTCCCTGCAGTGGGAACATTAAAAAGGCTGATGATGATGATGAAACTTATCCTAATTAGCTTGGGATCGGATTCTACTCTAACCGGGTACGGCTGAATACGCATGCTTTACATGGTCTGCCGATCAGACAACCCGGTTGGGCAAAACGATACTCCTTTAATAAACTGATGGTCAGACTTGGCGACTATCTGTTACGACTATCAAAGATCTACGAATGATAATTTTACGTGCATGACCGACGGCTTTCCGAGGTACGGAGTGTCAGTAATGTCCTAATTAAGATGGAAAAGTATCTACATGAGAAAAGAAAATAAAAATTCCTATTGGTACTTTCTCGGTTTCGAACCCGCCAGCTCACGCATGAGAGAAGTCACTTTGCCACTTTAAAAAATCTATGATTGTGTACTTTTATATTCATAAATACTTAGACAGTAAATAAGTCGCATTTAATATTTACCTTTCCTGCCATCACAGGTCCAAACCCCCTATCCATCATTATTTACAAGAATCAACAAACACCGACCAAGGTCACATAATCTTTGAGCAATAAAATCACAATAAAAAAAACTCCCCACTTGAAGAAAAACCCGAGAAAAATGTCCCAGAAAAGGCGAAAGTATTTCTACAATCATTATAAACGCTGAAGTAAGTTAACCCCGGTGGAGTACGCACCGAACTAAGGCATTCTCTCCTCTATGCTCTCCTGGTATTTCCTTTGACGACACGTCAAAGGAACGGGTCAAAGGCACACACAATGAGATCGACAGGACTCGAACAACTTTTTACATGAACGGCCCAACCGTTTCTGTTGCTCTGGTAGAATTGCATCACGTTTCTTTTATAGAATATTCCATTTAATTCTGAACGTTTCTTAAATATTTACGCTTTTAGAGACGATATTCTTTATTTGGAAGTGGAACCCAAAATTAATGGAAGAATCTGCGTTTCTACAGGGCAGACGGGAAACGCCTATCAGAGTTCAAGATGTAACAACAGCAAGAGTTCCTATATAAAGAATGTTTATAATAACAGTTATAGTAATGCTGATGTATTACGGTAGACTTTACTTAAATCCTAATTTACAAACCAATGGACTTGTATTTTTTGTATTTTTAAACGCTTTTTTATTGTTTGTATTCAGATATTTGAAATGCATTTAAAATACAATCAATAAGGAAAGAAAACAAACCATTTATTTCAGATTATTTCTGATATGTACCATAATTATGTCAATAAGTTCCACTTACTTATCAACTTTACTTTTTTTCTACTGACTTCCAAAAATTGGACAAGTGCGAGTCCTACTAGTACTCAGAGGGTTCATATAGTTCAATTACCGTTCAGAAATTGAACATAAGTTTATTTATTTAGTCCAATTTTCGAATCGAATCTTGAAGATCTTTCCAAATCGAACCTTTTTTTGACGTAAATACTCAGTTTTCATATTTATTCCTATTTTATGCTTGTGCTATATAACTTTGCTTCATTCCAAATTTCGAGGTTCTAAGTCAATGGAAATAACCTGTGAATTTTCATTTTCAATTTATCATTTTTACGATATAACGACCGTATCTTTTTTTCTTTAACGTACAAGTTTGAATTTTTTCACAGTTTCAAGGGACCGCAGACCTGAGATATGGTTTAATTTTAACTCGTGGTTCCTTCACGTGCTCTTGAGAAAAAGGATGTAGTTAGACAACGAATTAATAACCTATGTAAAAACCTATAATCCAGTCAAAATAGATATTCCAGTTTGCTTTAATTCCCAACAAGCTGGATTTTTGTGCAGGCCTTGAATACGTCATTACAAATGATATGCCAAAAGACCCATCGATCCCGCTTGTGCGTTGTTTTTTATTCGAGGTCAAAGGTCACGAATTTGCGTTTTTTGGGTATATCTCTGAAAAAACGAGAGCTATCGAAATATGTTTCAGACAAAGTTTGTAGATCGTAACATTGTCTACGCGATGCTTTGTAGAAGAGAACTTCTACAGCATCGCTTTCGAGATATCGTGAGAGTCTATTTCGACTAGACTACAAGTCATGGGAAAAAGAGAGAGACGTGATGAGATTCGGCATTTTTTCATCAAATGAAAGAATTCGCTTCGTACAATTTTAGGGTTACCCTTCGGTTCAAGATAGAGATTATATCGACAGACGTCAACATGTCAAGCCTTGTATTTCCTTGGTACCCTCGTCCTGCTGGTATGTCAATTTATAGCGCACACACAGCATACAGATATAATATCATATATTCGACAACCATTACACAACGCCGTCTAGTCTCAAGCTAAGCAGAGCTTGTGTTATGAGTACTAGACAACTGATAAACAAACTTATATATTTCTAAATACATACATATTATAGATAAATTACACCTAGACACAGAACAAATGATCGTGCTCATCACACAAACATTTGTCCTGGGTGGGAATCGAACCCACGACCTCCCGAATATCAGTCAGGGTCACTAACTACTAGACTGACAGGCCAGTCGAAAGATATTACTGTATCGTGTAGTTTATGTCATAGTTATGGAGTTGTTGTGCCGTGATTGCAATCTTTACTTTCGTAAGCACGAAACAGACACAATGCCTACTAGGTAATCCTCTGAAGTAACGGATTAAATGGGGGCTTGTGGATGGCAAGCATTGGGTAGTTCGCCGTCCGGCCGTCAGGTAACTGTCCGGACCGAATCCAAGTCGTCAACGGCGCGCACCGTTCCCGCGCGCCTCAAGGAGTTGTCAGCAAACTGCCCCTACAGTTTGCTGACAACTCTTTGAGACGCGCGGTACGGGCACCCTTCAGTTTCGAAGCCTTCTGGAGCCGAGGGTTGGGGCGAAAGTGTAACCGCGGCTCTGGGAATAAGGCAAGGAAGGAAGGTCTCCCGCTCCGCCCAAGAGCGGGTTTCGTCATTCGATTATTTTCACCTACCATAAAAAAAACTGCATGGTCAAAGTCTACTGGGGCGCCAGTCCGGTTTCTGAAAAGAGGGTCCGACTCCGGCGTGAAGGCTAAGAAGGAATGGTATGGGTCGTTTAGTCAGTAACAGTGACACTGTTTCCCGCTCCGCAAAAAGGCGGGATCCGTCATTAACGATTTTTCCCACCATAAAAAAAACGCCTTAAGATTTCTGCAAAACCTTAGCGGCCCAGCAGGGTCGTACTGAAGCCAAGGGTTCACAATTGAAAGGAAGTTTCGGCCTTGGTATGAAATGCAACGAAGAAACGGCATGGGTTTTTTAGTCAACAAAAGTCTGACAACATATCCTGCTCCACCCAAGGGCAGGAGATGTCATTAGATTTGTTTCACCCATCAAAAACAAAATAAAAATAAAATCCCGGGGCTCTAGAACGAAGGCAAAAAAGAAACATTGGATGTTTCAGTCAGTAAAAATCTGACACGCTCTTTCGCTTCCTCTAAGAGCGCGAGATGTTATGATTTCCCACCTAAAACAGGACAATAGTCAGTAGTTTTGTTCGCGTGAGAGTTATGATATGATCCTATAGATACATATATGGCAGGCACGGCCTGCGCCTCTGGGAATTCCTGAAGAGATAACCCGTGGCCTTTGAACGCAAAATACAATTGAAAGACACAGGTGTAGTGTTAGTTATTAACAATTTTCATTCATTCATTGATCATTTGTTCTGTGTCTGGGTGTAATTTATCTATAATATGTATGTATTTAGAAATTATATATTTCTAAATACATACATATTAAAGATATGATACTCTACCCTACTCTACCCTACTCTACCCTACTCTACCCTACTCTACCCTACTCTACCCTACTCTACCCTACTCTACCCTACTCTACCCTACTCTACCCTACTCTACCCTACTCTACCCTACTCTACCCTACTCTACCCTACTCTACCCTACTCTACCCTACTCTACCCTACTCTACCCTACTCTACCCTACTCTACCCTACTCTACCCTACTCTACCCTACTCTACCCTACTCTACCCTACTCTACCCTACTCTACCCTACTCTACCCTACTCTACCCTACTCTACCCTACTCTACCCTACTCTACCCTACTCTACCCTACTCTACCCTACTCTACCCTACTCTACCCTACTCTACCCTACTCTACCCTACTCTACCCTACTCTACCCTACTCTACCCTACTCTACCCTACTCTACCCTACTCTACCCTACTCTACCCTACTCTACCCTACTCTACCCTACTCTACCCTACTCTACCCTACTCTACCCTACTCTACCCTACTCTACCCTACTCTACCCTACTCTACCCTACTCTACCCTACTCTACCCTACTCTACCCTACTCTACCCTACTCTACCCTACTCTACCCTACTCTACCCTACTCTACCCTACTCTACCCTACTCTACCCTACTCTACCCTACTCTACCCTACTCTACCCTACTCTACCCTACTCTACCCTACTCTACCCTACTCTACCCTACTCTACCCTACTCTACCCTACTCTACCCTACTCTACCCTACTCTACCCTACTCTACCCTACCTACCCTACCCTACCCTACCCTACCCTACCCTACTCTACCCTACCCTACCCTACTCTACCCTACTCTACCCTACTCTACCCTACTCTACCCTACTCTACCCTACTCTACCCTACTCTACCCTACTCTACCCTACTCTACCCTACTCTACCCTACTCTACCCTACTCTACCCTACTCTACCCTACTCTACCCTACTCTACCCTACTCTACCCTACTCTACCCTACTCTACCCTACTCTACCCTACTCTACCCTACTCTACCCTACTCTACCCTACTCTACCCTACTCTACCCTACTCTACCCTACTCTACCCTACTCTACCCTACTCTACCCTACTCTACCCTACTCTACCCTACTCTACCCTACTCTACCCTACTCTACCCTACTCTACCCTACTCTACCCTACTCTACCCTACTCTACCCTACTCTACCCTACTCTACCCTACTCTACCCTACTCTACCCTACTCTACCCTACTCTACCCTACTCTACCCTACTCTACCCTACTCTACCCTACTCTACCCTACTCTACCCTACTCTACCCTACTCTACCCTACTCTACCCTACTCTACCCTACCCTACTCTACCCTACTCTACCCTACTCTACCCTACTATTCGAATTTTTCTCACCTTTTAAACCTTCCCTAGACCTCCACGAATAATTTAAGACCAAGATAAGATAAATCCGTTCAGCCGTTCTCGAGTTTTAGCGAGACTAACGAACAGCAATTGATTTTTATATATATATAGATATAGATGTGAAAGTGACTATGTCTGTTTATTTTTTCGTCTGTCACGGTAAAACGGAGCAACGAGTAGACGTGATTTTTTATGTAGACATAGTTTAAAGGCCGGAGAGTGACATATAATGGGCTACGTTTTGTCTCTTTTTAACCTCCCACTTCCCTACAATAGGGGGTGGAAGTTTGTATGGAGCATTACTCAATTTACAAGGTGGAAAGCTAAAAATTAGTAAGCGGACTATTTCTGACTAACAAAAATCGTGCATCATATATATATGCAGTATGTATATGTACGGCTAAATGTAATCCCGTAGAGGGTCCATGGTACATGAAACACCACCGATGTTTAAAGATAACATTAATAACCCTTCTTTGGCTTTTCCGTATTCGGGTAAGTAAAAAAAAAGTTTTTTTTTTATTCGAATCAATTTACACATTTGTGATATTAATTTGTTTATATGAACATCTGCTGAGCGAGTCACAGCGACTGTGATGACACTGATCATCGGTGTTATTTTTTTGTTAGGTAAAAATCATCGAATGACGAATCCCACTCTTGGGTGGAGCGGGAAACAGTGTCAGACTCTTACTGACTAAAGAACCTACCCCGTACCTTCCTTGCCTTATTCCCAGAGCCCCGGTGTAACGCTTTCGCACCAACCCTCAGCTCCGGGAGGCCTCGACCCTGTAGGATTTCAAGTCCAGGTATTCGCATTGCGATGATAGCGCGTAACGTATGTTTGCTTATTTATTTATAGTTAATTAAAACGGTACATGCCCAATTACATTAATTTACATAGAATCGTAAAAACAAATAATAATAATACATAATATTGGTAATTGTATGGAACATTAGATTATAAATACCTATCAACAACAAAAAAAAAAACTATAAAAATTGCTAGCCAAAAGTTGCAACACAGTTTTCAGACAGTGGTCGGAGCAACGTTGTTTTTAAAGTGTGAGTATTGCCATGCGAACAGATTGACAATATTTGTTTTAGGAAGAAATTGTGACATCGGACGAAATAGTAAAAAGCGTAGATAGAGTATTTTAAAGGAAAAATACAATATGTACAAACTTCTGCAAAAAACTAATACTGGAATAAAGCTCTACACTTGTTCTTCAATCTATGCTTGAGTTTAAAAAACCAAAATATCGCATATTTTAGCATCTTCGTCAACAAAATACAGTGAACAGAAATTAAAAATATTAAAATAAAAACGAAACAGCATTGGGCGATATCATTGTTTTAACCATTTAATAAATTAAATTTTTGAGTCGCTCGATTGCTAGCTTTTCAGTTTAATAATATAATATATAAGCTTGTCCTTCATATCGCTGAAATGGAATATTTAGCGAAGCCGTGAGACAGTGTTATTTCTGTGTATCGTGCGAGTTTAATATACATTACACTGATCATCTTTTCAGCCGAAAAACATCCAACGTATATGTTGAACATAGGCTTCCCTCAAGTCCCGCTAGAACTAACGGTTTTATTCCTCTGGCATTCATGGGATTTTCGCAACCTTCATATACAAAATAAATTTTATTATTTCTTTAAAATGTCATCAGACACTACGAAAATAACAAACACGACATTTATTAAACAAACAAGCTAAATTAAACCGCTGTCGAAAATACGTAACATTCTTTCATAGAAGTTCGTTTAGATAAAAAAACAAAATCATCATCTAATTCTCAGAATCTCGAGAGCCTCCAGCTCTACTTAACTAAAAATCGTACATAAAAAAAAAACTGTCCTAATAAAAGGACAACCTGGAAAACAAAAATGTTCTTTTAAACCAACATTCTTTACGCCAAACACTAAAGTGCTTTTGAAGTAAAGGGTGTTCTTTTGAAATCGATGCTTTAAATCATGACGCGAAGGATTTGTGACGTAATTAGGTACCATGGTTCCTACTCTTCCCAATTATACAGATTCCCAGCATTCTTGTAAAGAGAATTTATTTCACCTACCTATATTATTAGAGCCTTAATTTTAGGCGTAAAAAGGTGTGGGTAAAAGCGTAAGCGTAATATTATGTTATACAATTTGTGTCTTTGAATTTAGGATTGTGACTCCCTTGTGCGCTTAAATTGCTTACTTTTGTTCTAAATATAGGACAAATTGGTTTATTGTTTTCAGCTTACGTGTTTGAGGTTTGAAAGCAGTTACTTGAAAGTCTGCATTTAATTTTGTTTTCAGAATTTGAGATAATTATTGAAACTTAACTAACTGAAATTAGATTTTTTCTTCTTTCGCGTTGAGAGCAATGGTGGCCAAGTGGTATCGGCCGCGACGAATTGTAGGTTGCGGATCCAAACCCAGCCTGGCGCATTACTTTTTATAATTTATTTCATCCAAACATATGAAGACATATATTTATTTAATCTTCATTTACAGTAGTGGTACGTAGGCGGACTTAATGCAGCAAGACATTCTCTACCAGTCAAGTGTGGTAAGACATGTGACATTCACTAATGCGCACTAGGCCCCTGTGACCATTCTCTCTCCAAAAGAGTAAGCTTGTGTCCCAGCAGTGGGAACATTAAATGGCTGTTTACGTTATGTTATATCATATCGCTATACTTACAAACAATATTGTGAGGTATTTATGTGATCTATCGTAGATACGATACGTCTGAAACGATACTCAATATTGATAACGCTTTAGGACTTGACATTACCTACGAATAAGCCGTACATTATTGTAACTTGTTGTGCCCATTATTTACATCTGTTCTAAAAATAGGACGAATTGGATGTTTTTTTTTTATTGATTATAAGTTTGCGCTTGACCGCTACCTCACCTGATGGAAAGCGACGATGCGACGTTTTCAGCTTTTTGAGGTATAAAAGCTATTTGAGAGTTAAATATGTGATAACTACCTCATATTATTATTGATAAATGGACCGAAATTAGTTATTATCTTTGTGTGTGTGGGTGTATGTTTTTATTATTTCCTATTTTACTTACCATCATGTTTATTTTTGGAATATACCTATATATCGTGGATACAATGCATCTCAATTTATGACGCAAAAAAACTTTTTTTTTTCCTATAAACTAATGCTTGGCTGCGATCCCACCTGTTGGTAAGCGGTGATGCAATCGTTGATGGATATCGTTATCGTTGATATAGCTTACGGATGAGCCATATATTCACTTCATCTCTTTCATTACGTGGACATAGGAGGCGTCTAAGTGGGAAAGCGGACCCCGGGAACCGAGGTGAAAGCCAAGGTTAGCAACCGGGACTGGCGCTAGGTTGATGATGTTTACGTGGGCATAGGAAATTAAGACTCTCAATGTGAGTGCGGTGCTGTCAAAGACATGAGCTACACGTTGGAGTGTCACACTTGACTGCACTTTGGAATACCCAAAACTTTGATCAACAATACCTACCAAGTTGGTAAACTTGGTTGGTATTGTACCATCTTTTGTTGGTATTCTACCTAATGAGTCCAAACAATTCAACGAGTTTAATTAGAAAAGAAGAAAAAGAAGAATATTAAGACACACTTATCTAATTTCACAAAATTTACTATTAACACAAAAATAACTGGAAAGGTAAAAAATAAATAAATAATAAATAACGGCAGTAACACCCGCCTACATCGTTCTTGGATGTCAAAGCAAAGAATTTGACATTTAAATGTCAAGAAGAAAGCGTGCCTTCTAAATATCATTGACCTTTATTCTTTTCCGTATGTCCGTATGTTTTATTCAATTAGTGTAATTCAAGAGGTTTATAAGTAGTAGTTTAAGGAAAGGGATGGGCCTCTCAAGCGATGCTTCTGAGCAGCAAAAATAATTGTTACAATTTTTCCTCAATAATATACATCTAAGGTACCTATATAATTGCTCTCTGCGATTTTTTCTTTGAAAAATAAACTTAATTTAAATATTCGAATAGTGTCGTAGGCGCTAACCTACACGAGTGCATCTCTTGTAAATAATGTAATAATAATATCCCACGACTTTTAAACAACGCCATCTAGTTCCAAACTAAGCAGAACTTGTGCTGTGAGTTTAAGACAACTGATAAACGTTTCCAAATCAGTACATAGTATAAAACAAAGTTGCTTCGTCCATTATGTATGCTTAGATCTTTAAAAGTACGCAACGGATATTGATGCGGTTTGTTTTAATAGATAGAGTGATTATGATAGATAGGTTTCCTCACGATGTTTTCCTTCACCGTTTTGAGAGCAGTGGTGATGAAATAAATTACAAAAAGTAATGCGCCTGGCTGGGTTTGAACCCGCGACCTACTACACGCAAGTCGGGGCCGTTACCACTCGGCCACCACTGCTCTAAACTTAGTTAAAGACATCTAATTAATCAAAATGTCTATGTCTTTGAAGACCAACGGAAGGCAGATCTCGACTTCAAGTGAGATACCATCAAGTGTAAGCCGCTCTCCAACATCCAATGGCTATAAAACGATGGTATTTTAACTTGTCCACACTGTGCACGCACCTTTGCAGCAAAAATTGGCTATAGTAGCCATGTGGCTACCTCATGATCGCAACCCTTAGTTGTTCTGGTTTAAAAACCAGTCACTGTGGGATGAGGGTGTATATACATATATATGGTAAAGGTATAGTGACAGACAATTAACTCAGTAAACACAACATATAGTACATTGTTCTGAAGTCCAATTATAACTGTACATGGCATTCAATGTTTGACATGCTTCATTAGTGATAATAAAGGTTTAAGTAACATGGAGAAGCTAAAAAAGACACAAATTTTATTACAATTTATACAGATAATTTCTGAATTCATTAAAACAGAGCAGTGGTGGCCGAGTGGTAACGTCCCCGACTTACGAGTTGTAGGTCGCGGGTTCAAACACCGTACAAGCATTTTTTTTCTACTTTTTTACAAATGTCATTATCTTGAGCGAATTTTCTTTCAAATAAAAATACAAAAAGATTAAAATCGGTTCACACAAATTAAAATTATCTACGGGTACAGCCAAATTAAAATTACCAACGGGTACAGCCCATCTCTCGGGAAATTGGGTTACTAATTTTTACATGGGCTACTGGGTTCTGTTACATTGTGAGAAATTTGTGACGGACGGGAAACTATGGGACCCTACACTGAGCGTGGCCCGACATGACCTTGGCCGATTTATTTCATTTTAAAGCACATAACTCTATACATATTGGAACGTTTATATCCATATACTAAACTAATTAACTATTCACACGAAGACATGACTTACTATCTAGGCCAAAAACTTAAAAAAAATATACTACAAATAACAAGCTGACATTTGACAGTCATGTCATTTATCAGACTACAGACTACCTAAACATACATACATCAGTGAGAAGCAAGTGTAAGATGTCGAAGTTCAATTAAGAGCGGGTGATTGGACTCCAATTAGGTGTGAGATGCGGTCTATTAGGCTACGTTCAGCTACACGCGTTGATGTGGAACTAGTGATGTTACACGAGCGAGCGCGGATCTACCCTGACTTCATGTTTGGATAGGATAGCGGATTTATATTTCTGACTGATATTGTTAACACGTTTAATGCGCCACGTATGGCACGTATATTGTGCATTCCGCACGTGCATGCTATACGAATGTTGTAGAAGTTCAGGAAAAAAAAAGAATACCAACTACGTAATATCTCGTAGATGTTTGCTTTTATATTACAGAAATATTACAGCTACTCGTATACATAGCCTGAAATGACATTATATGCTGGTCATAATATGATTTAAATAAAAGAGTGTCCATGGAGTTTTTTTGCACGTTCTTCTCCTTAGAGTTCTACGCTTTAAAACGCGCAATTTAGATTAGCTTTCTTTCTTTGACTGACCGACTTTTTGACGATTCAAAAATGTTTGTAACTAGTATATTTGAAATAAACGTTTTTGATTTGTTTATCTCGTATATGAACACTGTTAGTTAACTTAATTATACAAACACGCAAATTTTGAGACATCTCGTGTGTGAATGTAAGTGTTCGTATGATTACTAGATAGCTTATCCGTCTATGACGTAGAAACTTGGCTACATACGCGTGACCATAGAAATGATTTTTCCATTGAAATATTTAATGAAACGAAAATAAATGGAAAAATCTACACGGGAAACATCTACACGGGAGTGAAACCCAGTTTGAAATAAAAGTGTCGTTAAACTAAAAATTTCATATTGCAGGTTTTAATGGTAACGTTTGCTAGAGCAAAATTCATTAGAGAGGAGCGCAAAAAATATGATTTCTCAAGCTTAAAGAGGACAGAGAAAAACGTGGCTTGTAATAAATTATCTTAAAATGAAAATGGACGTCGTTATCAATTAAAATAATTGGCTGTCTATTCCGAAGGTTGTAACCTCAAGCAAAGTTCTCTGGCGAGTTAAAAGTTAGGTAACCAATATCCGTGATTTTCGGCCGCAACCAGCTAATTATAATCTACACCCCAATTTCCTTCCCGAAATTTGGAATTTGTTAAACCGCGCGAATTAATAAACAAATAATCCGGGAAAAGTTTCTCGAAGTTTGGAAATTCTTTGCACCACGGCTTCGTAATGAAGTGTATCAGCGACCAATATCAAATTAGGGTTTTGGAAACACAGGTTGTTTGAAATTTCACAGAGTTTTATTTTTCAGCCAAAAAACGTCCACTATTGGACAAGGCCACCGCCAAGCATCGCCATAACGACCGCTCCTATGCAACTCGCATGCACCTCCAGGTCATCGGACCACGTTGTGGGAGATCTTCCAAAGCTGCATCTTCCCGTACCTAACTAGTCGCCACTCTTCAGAATCTTTCATCCCCATGGACCACCTGTTCTGCAAGCAATGTGCCCTGCTTACTGTCATCTAAGTTTAGCTATTTTTCGAGTTATGGCTATCGCCCCGCAGTCGGCTTAAGTGGCCATTGGACTAGTCAGTAATTTAGGTGTAGCAACAATTATGGCATCACATAACAACTAAAGTACGTTGGGATCGCAGTCTAGCACTTGTTTATATCGATTATAAAATCTTGCATCGCGAAATTAAAGTCCTCAGGGCATTTGACCTCACCACGGAGTTTGACCTCACCAGACCAACCCGTCGTAGTGTGAGAGATGTTTGTGTCAATCCTTTTTTTTATTGGTTATAGGTTCGCGCTTGACCGCTATCTCACCTGATGGAAAGCGACAATGCAGTCGACGATGGAGCGCGCTTACCTAGAAGTAACCTATTCACTCTTGACTTAAATATACCCGGATTGTAGCTATCAGGAAACACATTCTCATTCACATTCTTCGAGATACGTCTATGTTTTACTTTTAATTTATATCAAAACTGGAAGCAAATTGAGTCATAATAACCACCTGTAACTGCCGCGGGGAACTTGGTCAGATTAATTAGTCTCCCCTCCTCATCGTCATTTTCTTTCTTTTTAAAACATACAATTTGTCAGAGTCGCCTGTTTTATAGCGACCCTTAATTGTGCTTAAACGTTTCATGGCTTGTTGCGTATTTTTAACGTTTTTGTTAGCTTTACTGTAGTTGGTTGATGTTGGGTTTTTTGTGGGAGTTTGCTTCTAGCCTTTGTTAGTTTCAAGTGAGGGAAAGGTGACTTGTTTCTATTATTATCATTTAGTGTAACTTCTTGGGTAATTTTCTGTTTTAGTACTTAATTAATTATTAGCACTAAAGGGCCGTATAAAATTTATTTATGACCTATTCTATGTATGTATTGATGGATATATTGTATACCTGCTTTAGACCTTGCATAATGCCAAATTGCAGAATTCTAGGTCAACGGGTTCTAGGTTTAATGCCAATTAATGCCAAGCGTCTCCAAAAAGATAGATTATTATATTCTTATAAGATATAGCTTAATTACTACGTCACAGTTCACTCGAGAGTGTTGAAATATAATTGGAATTTTTGCTTGTCTTGTTTTTCATCAGAAGTTAGATTTTTTTTCAGTTTCAAGGTTATAATTTCAATTCGATACCTCTACGCGTTCCTGAGATTAAATGTTTCGACAGAAGTGGTGGCCTGTTTTTCACGGACAATAAAGTTATTTTGATTAAAGTTCAGATTTTTACCTTTTGATGTATGGAACCCTAATAATATCAGAACTCGGCTAAGTGCGCACTACGATAAAAAATCGTTGCGAAAAAATATCGAAAATCTGTAAACAACAGAAATTCACTACAATCCGCGCATTGCGAAAATAAATCGTTTGCGATTTAAAATTGCAAATGCGAAATTGTATGTGTATTTTGTACCGCGCATTGCGGATAAAATCGCAAGCGCAGCGGTCAGTCGATTGACGATATTTGACGATGTCAGACAGAAATTAAGTAGTATACAATGGTTATTTTTTTTTTGTAAGTCCATGTTGTTATGTATAGGTGCACTCCCGTCTTTCGTGGTGGCACAGTACCTATTGACTGTCTCCTCAGTCCGCTATTTCGCAGGCGATAATAAATCGTAGTGCATGTATGAAATATTGTAGTTTGCGATTTTATTTCGCATTAAAAAAATCGCAACGATTTTTTATCGCAGTGCGCGCTTAGCCTTAGACATCAGTATACAGAATACAACCTATGAAGTAACACTAAAAATTGTGTATCCGTAGGGAACACAGATAATATGAAACCTATTAAAATTACCCAAAAACTCATCAAAAACAAATAATTACACCATTACGGTAAAAGTAATTAAGTTACCCAAAGTCAAAAAGTTTTGCAAATATTTAATTAAAAACCTTATTTTACTTTGTTGTGTGATTGAAGGCGATGACGTATATTAATGATTTTATCATCTGTATTAATTTATAGTAGGCGGTATGTGAATTAGAACCGCAGCTTAGACTGGGAACGCATGAAAGGGCCACAAAGCGAAATGATTTATCGAGTACATAAGGTACGGTTTCACTACGCGAGCTTTTTGAGGTTATAATCATGAGTTCGCATGTTTCTTTCAAGGTTTGAGCTGTTGAATCTTTGAGGTAGATATCTTGTTAATTTTGTTTCTGGTATTTTGAAACTTGATATTTTATTTTGTCAGTGTACTGTTTGTTTTCGTAACCTACAGCAACAGGTGGCATCGGTCTTATAATGTTCTCACTGGTGGGACTTAGGCCTCCCCTCTAGGAGAGTGAATAGGGCTTAGTGCGGGTTGGCCTAACCTACAATTGAAAGTAAATAATTTGGCTAACAGCAGGACATAGGCTTGCGTATGGTTACTAACTCACTATCTCATGTAATAATTAGCAATGATGTGGGTGCCAGTGGAGATACATATTCACTTATTCTGTCTATAAGGAAACATAAAAATAAAAAGTTAATATTTTCTATACTTTCTTTACTTTATTCATTATTGTACACAAAAACATGTAATAGTACACAGTAGTTAGTAAATTCATGTACAAAGGCGAGCTTAACTCAACAATGAGTTTTCTCCCAGCATACCTTTGAATAACAGAGAAAGAAAACGATCTAGGGTAGAATCAAGCTTACAATATAAACCTTTATACATATTATTATAAAAACCTACATAAATAAGTCAAATATATAAAAATATACGTACATACTAATAAATACAAATATTATGTCAGCTGTGAAAGGAAGTGCTCTTTAATTTGAAATACTTAAAGATTGGCTAGTAGAAAATGCCTTGTTGCACCAAGTCCGGCTATGTACCACTACTGTACATGAAGATTAAATAAATAAACAGAGAAATAATGGACTTCACAGTCACTTCGCAACTAACAATTTCTCGTCTATCGCAAGTAATGTAAACCACATTTATTTTCCTTAGTAAAACGTTCCTTTAAGTTGTGACAAAACAAACAGGCGTTGCGCGATATCGTGTCGTCGACACTCCCGCGATAAACTAATGAGCTGCCAACAAAGAGTAAAAGCTCGGCGAAAGTACCAGGGAAGCATAAACCAGAGGAATATAAAGCAAGCTTCCGTTTGACTTGTCTTGCGAGGTGATCAACTGCTTGAGACCCTATCATTACCACTCGCACTTTTGAAAGCAGTGAAAAGACAATGTTTCGTTTATTTATTTTGTACAGAAAAGAAGCCCATAATTATTGTTTCTTTTATAAACTAACGAACTTCTGCCAGCAACTTCGCCCACTTGAAAATATATACACTCTTCCAACCCTTGGTTATGGAGTTGCCTCTTAGGTGTGGAGTTACATAAAATCCGTTCTTAGTGGAAGTCTCGACCTTATAAGGAACCAAAAATGCCTAATTTTATGTTTGTAGGCGTTATAGTTTCCATTCCAGCAACCCTCACCAGTCATCGGTTCACCTTGTGGGAGGCCTTCCAACGTTGCGTCTTCCGGTACGTGGTTCAACAGTGAACGTCTTTTGGCTATAATAATAATAATGATGATGATATACTTACCTGAGATGCTCACAATGAGTAAGACCTTGGGGAAAATAACAAATAAACATTGCAATGTTTATTTGTTATTTTCAAGGTCTTACTCATTGTGAGCATAATTTCTTGATTTATATTTCGGACAAATCTGATTTAAATTTAAGTTTAAATCAGATTTGTCCGAAATATTTTTAACAAAAAAAAAAAAAACTATTTCAAATTTTTATGCAGATTCATAATTAGACCAGTGCCGAATCAAGAAATTAAAGTATGAATTTTAATAAATAGCTAAAATAATATAATAAATAATGAAATTAGGGTGTTTCAAAATTAAGAGCAAATGTAAATTTTAAAGCATAAAAATTAAAGTGTGTTTGGGACATAAAAAGGTAACTTTTCACCAAATTCCGTGAAAAAAAAGTAATTTTTAAAGAACATAAAATTAATTAAAAACCAAAAACTTTTTTTTTTTAACTTTTTACATAGATTTTGAGGTTATGTGAAAAAAGTGTAAATATAAAAGTGGTAGATCTTTTTATGACCTACAAGTCTGCTATTTGAACTTTTCCCTAGAACCAGTAGTTTTGCCGGAAATCGAGATAAACCATTTTTTACCCTTAAAACCACACATCCATCCACTTTCCGACCTCAGATCGACCGTAATTTATTTTTCCTTAAATTTTTGTTATATCCTCCCTTTTTCTATCGATTTTATCCTACTACGCTGCGAAATAGTAGTATTTTGTTCCACTTTTTACCAGTTTCAAAGCTATTTGCACTGGACTAAATTTAAATACGCTGTGTAATAAAAAAAACTTCACTAAAAAACCAAAACTTTTCAGAAATCGCCAATGAATTTCCTATGCTTACAAAAATGGGGTTTAAAAAGACATAAAGGTCATAAAATCTTATGCACTTAAGCTATCAAGAAGCGACTAAGTCAAGACAGTCGGCGGTAACGATACAAAATATTAACACTTGCGTTCCATAATGAAGTAAAGCATAAACACATAGGTAATAATGAAAACGGAGGTAAAACTGAACGGAGGTACTACTTCCTACTCTTAACAGACGAACGGATTCTTATAAGAGGCTTGAGAAGTCTGCTACTTACAAGTAAGCAAACGAGTCAATGACCTTAGGCAAAGTTGCGTAATAAATACCTACAGGTCTTTAAACTCGCCCAGCTGACGTTTACCCTAAGAAAATAATTTTGTACAAGCGTAAATTAATTCGAGTAAAAAAAGTTTTTTTTTTAAATTTTATCTTTACAAATCGATAGTCTTTCATGTACCGAATCGACTCTCCATGTATTTAACATTGTATATTATACTAGCTTTTGCCCGCGGCTTCGCTCCCGGCAACAGATTATTCTACTCTACCCTACTCTACCCTACTCTACCCTAATCTACCCTACTCTACCCTACTCTACCCTACTCTACCCTACTCTACCCTACTCTACCCTACTCTACCCTACTCTACCCTACTCTACCCTACTCTACCCTACTCTACCCTACTCTACCCTACTCTACCCTACTCTACCCTACTCTACCCTACTCTACCCTACTCTACCCTACTCTACCCTACTCTACCCTACTCTACCCTACTCTACCCTACTCTACCCTACTCTACCCTACTCTACCCTACTCTACCCTACTCTACCCTACTCTAAAAAAAAAAAAAAAAAAATGTATCCTATGTCATTCTCCTGGCTCTAAACTACCTCCCTGCCAATTTTCAGCTAAATCGGTTCTAGCTGTCCCGGCAAACTTCGTTTCGCCTATTTTTTTTTTTTTCGTTCTCACCGTTTAAACCTTCCCTGAACTATCACGAATATTTCAAGACCAAAATCAGCCAAATCGGTCCAGCCGATCCCGAGTTTTAGCGAGACTAACGAACAGCTAATTATTTTTATATATATAGATTGATACATGCTACTTAGACTGTCTAGCAGAGTCAAAGCCTCCTGGAGCCAAAGGTTGATGCAAAAGCGGAACACCAGGGCCCTAAAACTAAGGCAAGAAGGAATATTTATGTCGTTTAGGCAGTAGAAGTCTGACACTACTACCCCTGAGTTTGTTTCGGTGTTTATTCTCAGGGTAGTCAGCTAGGAAGGAAGTCACCGGCCTCATCACAACAAATGATTTTTATTTTGTAAGGAGTTTGTAAAAAACTATTTACAAAATAAAAATCATTTGTTATTTACTGTCGCCCCAGGGCGGGATTCGTCATTCGATGATTTTTCCCACCATAAAAAAAAACTTAGTACGCAACGAGATCGCTCAAAAAATCTTACGTCTGTACCTCCCTTCACAGTAACCGCAACCCTCAGCCGTTAACAAGCATGGCGGGCTCCTTTAAAACCATTTAATAAGACTCATGATTACTCTGTAACCTCAGGATTAGTTTTACGGTACAAGACTTGATTCCATGAGCCTATAACCTTGGAAGTTCTGGTTATTTGTAGAACGATATAGCATCATTATGAAGCTTTGTTTACTTGTGGCTTCGTTTAGATTGTGTTGCGGATGGTAAGAAAATTTGCGTGTGTGTGTGTAATTAACTATTTTAAGCTTTAGTTGTGGTTGAGGGGGACCTAAATAGTGCCTTGGAACGAAGGGTTAGAAGCAACAGCCCCCCTAGCCAAGTTGTTAGTCTACTATTGAAAACATCCGATCCGATTATAATTTGGGTATATTTTATTTCAAGTCTAGAGTTGAGTCGAGTAGAGGCTTTTAATAAACTAATGTGCCTCACCATTAACGATTGTATCATTGCATAACATCAGGTGGGGTCGCAGTCAAGCATTCATCATCATCATGTCAGCCGAACGACGCCTACTGCTGGGCATAGGCCTCCCCCAAGGTAGTCAAGCATTAATTTATAGCAAATAAAAAAAACAACTAATCTCAAATGTAAGTGACTTCATTTCAACAAAATTAGTAGCCAAGTTCACATCATTCAAAATTACGCCTAAAAAAAGGATATATTTTCAATGTTTTTCATATAAGTAGGTACTTAAGCAATTGTGACGTATTTTCCGTTATATAAATATTTTGTAAACAAAAATTTTGTGCATATTTTCTAGGCTACTATTGAAATATACTCTAGTATTCAATTACTCAGAAAGGTCAAAAAACAAAATCCTTGCTTTAATCTGTTCGGTTCTGAATGCAGGAAATATTCCCCAAATTTTTTTACAGTTAAAAAAAACATGTGTTTTCCTGAAACAGGTTTTATGAAATATTCGAGTGAACAACAGTATTACCGAGTGCCATGTACAGCTTTCAGGTATTATCTCCCTGTTTTCACGTTGCCTTTTATCAAACATTGTGTTGGATTGCATCGGATGAAACGACAAGCTTTTAGACTAGAGGAGGAAACTTTCTTAATAGGGGGCCCAGAATGTTTAAGAAATTTCAGAACAGAGCTAGAATTTATGGGATAAATTCATAAATAACCAATACCGGCGTTCGTATACCTATTGTCTTTCTATTATATGTCTAATTACGGTACTCTCTATAACGTAACGTTGACAAAAACAGCGTTCCAAGTGAGCGTGAATAAAAATTGCGCTGAGCAAGCAAAATTAGGTAACGAAACTTTAACGTAAAATTGTCTATTACCAGAGTATAATGTCCGCCAAGAAATTCTCTCCTACTCTGGCATTAAGTACTTAATAATTCCTTTAAGGAAATGTTTTCAAACGGTGTACCTTTTAGTTAAATAGTTTTCCAAGAAGTAGGTACAAGAGGCCCCGGGTGTCACTTTATGGATTGCTACATGTTAAAAGCTTAAGCGACTTGAGGTTTTGTTATTAATATAACAATATTTCAGGAAGACAGACCTCGTCCTTTTCTACTCTGAATATTTCGCAGAAGTAGAATGTAGAAACTTTAGAAGCAGCTCCAGGCGTTTATGAAAGCATAGGGAACACCAATTTGAGTAACCGGAGTACAAATTCAATGTCGACATTGATGTACAGTTAGAGCCTCATGCTGCAAAGTTTATAGACACGTGTTCTCTTTACACGTGTCTATAGAACTTGTGAACTAGTGTATTCTAGAAATTTTACAGGATGTAGGTATTTTAGATTGCATAACTTAATTCCGCTATTTTGTCCGCCTTCATCGGACAACCTGACGTACGGCGAGTATCCACCCTTACGTTGGTGAAACCTCTAAGATCTGAACTAAGCGTTTGACTTTGTCTACTGTAAAGTACTGGAATAATATGCCTGCTGCGGTCTTCCCATCCGATTATAATTGAGGTCTCTTCAAGGCTAGAGTGAATAAGTTCTTAATAAACTAATGCGCCTCATCATAAACGATTGATTGCATCATTGCTTAGGTGAGATCGCAGTCAGTTTCTGCTCTCAAAACGGTGAAGGAAAACCTTCCGTCCTAGAATAAAAAATTCAAAGACATGTGACATCCACCAATCCGCACTGGGCCCGCGTGGTGGATTATGGCACATACCCTCTCCTGGAGAGGAGGCCTATGTCCCAGCAGTGGGAACATTAAAAAAGGCTGACGATGATGATGATGATGACGCAGTCAGTTTATATCGATAAAATAAAAAATCCTTCTAATAAGCTAAAACAGCAAAAATTCTCCACACATTGTCCGTTTGCCACTTGCACAGTCCGCGTCATAGTCGCGAAGTTTGTAATGTCATTACGTACTTGAAACTTCGCTTTGTGAGCAGAGTCGCTCGGCCTCGCGATATGCCGTTTAGATACTAGAGTACTGTTACTCCATGTGACACACGCTGCGCTGTATATGTATATGTCGCTTGTTATCAATGTCATCGGTGGGGTGGGTACCGCTTTGTGGTCGACTGCGTCGGTAAAGGTACGCATTGTTGTAGTTTTCCAATTCGTATTATTACTTGGATATTCACGAAGGGTGGCGATAGTGGCTTGTTTGTTGCTGGAGTATATGATAGTTGCGGAATTTTCTGGATGTTTTTTATGTTCGACTAGCCTTTTTTTAAGGTGAGAATTTATCCAAAGATCTCGCCTGCTCTAGCGAGCGGGTGTTTCAATCTTTTAATGACCAAAACGATACTAGTATATAATACGCCTGTACCGTTTGCGCTTTAGGACTTCAGGTTTACTATTCAGAAATTCCTCATGGATATTCGACTAGCCTATGACTGGTTTCTAGGAGGTAAGAACCTAATCATTCTGTTATTAGTTTTTATTGATTTGCTTTTTATATTTATATGTTTTAGAGCAAAACATTTTTTCCATAACAAGTTTTTATCGCAAGGTGAACCTAGTATTGAAGTAGATAATTCTGAAGAGTTATCTTAGAGCCCTCAGTAGTGCCAACGGCCACTATCTTACACCATCATCAGTTTAGATCTATGGTACCATATTATACATTGTCATTCAAGTTACACAGGGTTCCAATCCATTACGTTAATGAGCAAGACACATTGTGCTCCACAGAGATCTACGCTTTGGAATGTAGTTTGACTGATTTGACTTCTTGACAATTCAAAAGTGCCTGTAAAGGGTTTATCTTCTTATGTTTATATTTTAATAGCTGTTCGTTAGTTTCTCTAAAACTCAACAACGGCTGGACCGGTTTGATCTTGAAATAGTTGTAATAGTTCTGGGATGATTTAAATGGTGAGTAAAACACCTTTGTGTCGAGTTTTATTTTATGGTGGGCAAAAATCATCCAATGACGAATCCCGCTCTTGGGCGGAGCGGAAAACAGTGTCAGACTCTTACTGACTAAACACCCCACCCCGTTCCTTCTCTGCCCTTCGCACTGGGCCCAAGCCTTCCTTCCAGAAAAAGACCGTGGGCCTCGGTAGGCTTCGACCTTTTTGCAGAGTTCCTACGGCTTTGCTGACAACTCCTTGAGGCGCGCGGGAACAGAGCTCGCCGTCGACGACTTAGCTTGGTTCGAACTGTTGCCAGACGAGCGGACAGCGAGCTACGCATTGCTTGCCGTCCGCAAGCCCGCGCCTACGATGACCTTTGTGGCGGTACGAAATTCAGTTTCCCATAAATGAGACTCCTGATTGATAAGGTATACAAAAAGTATCTGGAATCTCCAAAACTACTGCAAGAGGCAGACATCAGCAATAATTCCATAACGTTGCACTTCACAAAAGCGTTCAGTTCATCTCATTTTATTTCGAACCAGAACCCCAAAGCAGATCACATCAACCCGTATTCAGATATTTCCTTTATCCGGTCGCAAGTGTCGTGGTTCATATACGTGTATTGTAAGCTCAATCCGATCCAGAGGGTCTCTCGGTCGCCCGACTAAGGGCTTCGACAACCGATCTCACCCGATTTGATTTATTTCTTGCCCTTTCCAATAAAACGGCTGAATTCTGAGATATATTCCCCTTTTTTGATGAGTTTGTGGCTTGATGTCTATATTGGTGATTGGTTTTTGATCTCTAATTGTCTTTAGAGATGTTTATTGTAATGTTTTTTAATGATGTTGAGGAGATTCAGCGGGTAATATAATTTAACAGAAAGGAGTTGGGTTAGGCTTCGTAATAGTCCTGAGTTGAGCTGTAAGAAAACTAACAAATTTATTTATTTATTTATTAGGCTCACCAACAATTGTTAACACTTAAAATTATTACAAAACCTCGCTTAAATCTAAACCTAGTGTTACAATTTTTTACAGGTAAGCACCATATGCTAAAAAGTACAAAATGCTTATTATTATATGCCCAACTCAACAGTAAAAAAAAGACACTGTAAATGTGATCCTATATGTCTACGCTTAAATTACTAGTTAACTTATATAATATTTATTTAACTTAAAACAAAGAAGTAAAAAAAAAATGAATTATAGGCCAGTCACATTGCTTTATGCATCAATTTCTGAAACCTGGAAAGCGAGTCCGCATGCACATCCACTAAATCGCTGCAACTATTAACAATTTTGCACATCCGGGGAATGGCGGAGTTAGCACCAAGAATAGTTCTACGTGGTGGAGGATAGAAGGGAGTGATAGGTGTACGGGGGTTTCTAGGTGGGGCTCGGAATCTGATTCTGCCTAATAGCTGAGGGCAGTCTATTTTGTTTCGCAAAATTTTAATTAAAAAACCTGTATCTAATATGTTCCTGCGTTTCTCTAGAGTGTACACCTTAAAATGAGACAAATGATTACTCTGTCCATCAAAAATCAATCAAAACCAAAAACGTTTATTCAAATATACCAATTGCAGGCTATCACGCTGCCGTACGAGCAAGATCAGTGTCAAAGTCGTAGTAATCTGTGCGCTAAGTACCCTCTACCTAAACTAAAATGACCAAGTGTGACATCTGCAACAAGGGAATTACCAACAGATCCCCTGGACTGGAATGCAGGAGCTGTGCCAAGACTGTGCACGCAAGCAAGACCTGCTCCGGTCTCACTGCGAAACAATTGTCTGCGCTTCGTAACGCGGACAGCCTGGACTGGATATGTGAGGAATGTACTCAAAACTCACCTCATAGAAAATCATCTTTCTTTGTTCCGGACGAAGAGGACGAAGAGGAGGAAGGCGCTAGCAGGAACATCCTGGGTAGTTGCAACATAGATAGTGACAAGTTTCTGAAGGACATTACAACTGAGTTGAAAAAGGTCTTAAAAAAAGAATTGCAACCTATCGAGCTATCTATAAGCCTCTGCGGAAAAAAAGTTGATGACCTGACAAAGACCGTGGAAGCTCAAAATAGGCATATAATAGCATAGAGCAACGAAAAAACACATCTTGAGCTTGAAATAAGCTCATTGAAACAACACCTACGTAGCATCGAAAAACAGCAGCTAGATAATACTGTAGAGGTGATAGGAATCCCTAAAGCTGAAGAGGAAGACCTTAATGCCATGTCAGTAAAGCTGGCTGAAACCCTCAACGTAGACAAATGCCAGATAATTGGTGTTGAGCGTCTGGATAGTCGAAATGACCGTGAAGGAAACATCCAAGTACAACTGAAACGAGCAGACCAGGCACGCACATGGGTACAGGCTTCTAGAAAGAAAGAAATACTGCTCGAAAAAATAGTACCGGAAGTGCCAGCAGAAAAAGCCAAAACAAAAGTGTCCCTGCGTCGTGCTTTGACCAAAGCGAACAAATCGCTACTGTGGCTGGCACAACAAAAATTGCGACCAGCATATAAGTATATATGGTTCCAGGATGGCAAGGTGCTGCTGCGTAAAGAAGATAGAGATAAGCCTACAGTTGTGAGGAGTGAAACGGACATTGAAAAGCTTACGACATCTACGCAAACGGGAGGGCAGAATTCCTATCGGTAATAGTTTAGAATAAGGCAACCCGATCCTCTTTTCAAATCACCACGAATTGTTCGACTGTGCAAATATTAATGAGTTTAGTCAAGCTATACCCTCCACCTATAAAAGTAGTTTAAATATTGTTCATATTAATATTAGATCCATAATTAAAAATTTTGGCCTTGTAACACAATTAATTAACTCATCCAAATTAGCAATAGATGTCCTTATCCTAACCGAAGTTAATATAAGTGAAATCACTGTTCATATGTACAATATTGATGGATATAAAATGCACAGCAAACTTCGTAAAAACAGAAAAGGCGGTGGAATAATAGTTTATGTTAGACGTGGCTACGAATTTATAACAACAGATCTTTCTGCATCATACTGTGAATGTATTCTCGGTCAAATCACTACCCCTCATAACTACCGCGCCTATATATGTGCAATTTATAGACCACCAAGTGAAAGTAAACATTTATTCGTAAAGGAAATAACTAGTATTTTATCAAATTCCACACTTAAATCACACGATACTTATTTACTAGGAGACGTAAACATAGACCTAAAAACATACGATAACATTCGGGAATACTACGTTAGTAACATGTCCGGGTGTGGTCTAACGAGCGCGATATCTGATTACACAAGAATTGAAAAACGCGGAAACAACACTACACGTAGTTGTATTGATCACATATTTGCAAAAACGCGCTCGTTAGAACTGTACTCGGCCGCACTCGGAACTGTATTGGCAGACCATCGCATGGTCATACTGTCGTGCGTAGGACTCGCCCAGTTGCCAATACAGGCTGCTACAAAAATCACACAGCAAATTGATAATGCCAAAGTTAAGCCATTACTTAATAACATAAATTGGAGTGAAATAGATAATACAAATTGCCCAAACACAATTTACGATTACATTAAAAATCAATTTCATAAATGTTACGAGGAATCAAAATACATTAGAAAAATAAATAAAAATAGTAAAAGAAACAAAGAACCATGGGTAAACAATAAAATTGATAAAATGTGTAAAAAAAAAGATCAATTATTTATAAAATGGAAAAATGATTCGACTAATAAAATATTGCGACTACAATATAATCAAATTAGAAATAGGACTCATAAAACTATAGAAAAATATCGGAACAAATATTATATGGAACAGATAAATAATAATAAAATGAACACTAGGATACTGTGGCAGATACTAAATAAGCTGTCTGGTCGTGACAAATGTTCAGTTGATGACACCATCATAAAAGCCTTTAAAAAAAATAATATACAAATAAAATCAATAGCTGATAACTTTGCCACAGAATTCAGAAATAGTGTTATAAAGATTCTGCCTAAATGCAACAAACGATTATTAAACGAATCAGAATATGTGTTTCCTAATAATACATCAATGTACTTCCCTAAAGCAACAAATTCTAGTGTAAAACAGCTAATTAAAAACCTTAATACTAATAAAGCTCCTGGAATAGATAATATTAGGTGTGTTGACATAAAATCCATATGCGATCAGATGACAGGTGTCATTGTAAAACTAATCAACGCTAGTATAAAACAAGGAAAATACCCGGAAGTACTTAAAATAGGTTTAGTGCGTCCAATACATAAGAAGGGTAGTTTCACTGATTATGCTAATTACAGACCGATCACTATTCTTCCGGTTATTGATAAAATAATTGAAAAATATGTCTGCAACCAGATACAGAACTTTTATACAAAAAATGAGGTCTTGTCTAGCACACAATATTGTTTTCAACCAAATAAATCAACTTCACAGCTGTTGTCAAAGTTCACAGACGAGGTCAATGAATCTCTTAATGACAAAAATCATGTGATATTGTTATTCATTGATTTCAGCAAGGCTTTCGACACACTCAGACATGATATACTGCTAAAAAAGCTAGATAACTCCGGAATTCGAGGACCATTACTTGTGTGGTGTCAAGACTACCTCCGCAGTCGAAAATACAGAGTTAGGATCGACAAGGAAACCAGTAACGCCATTGAAGTCACTGAAGGAACGGCTCAAGGTTCAGTACTTGGACCATTACACTACCTAACCTATGTTAATGACATGGAACATGTGGTCAAATACTGTTCTATTTATCAATATGCTGATGACACATGCCTGGTAGCTTCCCATAAAGACGTAAATGTGGCTGCTCAATGGCTCCAGCACGATTTTACACAACTTTCAAAATGGGCGCACGATGCAGGACTGGTTCTTAATGCAAACAAAACTAAAATTATCCATGTTCACTCTAGCCACCTGAAACAAACTGCTTCTGTTAAGATAATTGCCCATAGTCATAGCTGTCTTCACTCCACTCCTTCAGGTACATGTCAATGTGAGGAAATCGAACAAGTCACTCACCATACCTACCTGGGGTTAATTGTCGACAATCGGTTCAACTGGGGTTTCCACGTGGACTCGGTCTGTGATAAATTGCGAGCCATTCTGGCAAAGTTTTACATTTTGAAACCTAAAGTTCCGTATAAAATTTTGCTGAACATGTATGTTGCTTTAGCGGAGTCAATTATTGCGTACGGAATCACGAGCTATGGGAGAACGTTTAAATCGTATACCGAAAGAATTTCCAAACTCCAAGCTCGATTTTTGAAAATGATTGTAACTAGAAAAATAAAACGCAAATATAAAGAAAACGTTATAGGTCTTTTTAAATATTGTACAATTCTGCCAGTAGAAACTAGATTTAAAATGACCCTCTTAGTTGAGCAATATAATAACAAAAGCACTCAAAAACCCATATCTCATAAAATTACTACTAGGAGTATCACCAATAACACACTGATTGTACCTCGCACTAGAAACTTCTACGGCAGACGGACAATAAAATATTTGATTCCCACATTAATTAACGAAATACCGCAAAATATAAAAAAAAGAAATAAATGCTAAAAACTATAAACAAAAATATAACAAATACTATCACGACTACATAAACAACTTAGCTAAATAGATATAACTTTTTATGATATATAGAATATTATTTATTTATTCATGCACCAAGTCCCAAACATAATAATTAAAACCAACAAAAAAAAAAAATACTACCTAAAATTTTTCCATTTTATCAATACAGCCAAACTACCTAAATTCGATATTAGTCCACGGAAACAAGAATAGCACTTATATAAAATAAAAATCACGATTAACGTTACAGTTTATACTAGTCAATAATATACACAATAAACAGACTAAATAATGGTTAGTGAGGAATAGTAGCTACCTGTATATACTGACATGAACTTATCCTCCAATAGCGAGACGCTCCAAAACTACGTAACGTAAAAATTATTCACGTAGGTACCTACAAGAACTCGTACTAATAAATGTTTACGTTCATTTGTGTTACGCGATTAATTCTTACCCACAAATGCTGTTAGAATTAACTTGAACAATTGTTAGTTATAATTTTTTAATTAGTGTAATAATTAGTGTTTAAGCAGTGTATTGCGAATGTGAGTACCAATACAAACCAATTATATGGTTTAATGGTACAAAAAGTGATGAAAATTGTAAAAACATTGTATTTTTGAACAATAAAAAAAAGGCACTTTTGAATTGTCAAAATGTAGTTCAGTCAAAAAAAAAATGTAAATTAAATAAGTAACAATTTCACAAAAACTTATACGAATGGGTACAAAGTCGGCGGTCTTATCGCTGACAGCGATATCTACCAGACAAAAGATAAAAGAACCACTATTTTCAAAACAGCTGAAACAGATTCAGAAAGATAAGTTAGGCAGCTGACTTAATATATATAGGTTTGTGTATATATTTATGTTTAAATAAATATATGTGTGAGTACGAACAGTACCCTAATCCGAATGGCGTTTATTATGTTACATAAGTTATACTCTCTGACCGAAGAAAGATTAAATAATAATATTCCACAACTATTATACAACGCCGTCAAGTCCCAAGCTAAGCAGAACTAGTGTTATGAGTACTAGACAACTGATATACTTACTAACATTTATCTAATTACATACATAAATATCTATATATATAAAACAAAGACGGGTTTGTTACAACACTTATAACTCGAAAACGACTAGACCAATTTTCATGGTTGTTTTGTTCGTTGGATTTGTCCCCGCCCCATAGTAGAATACATCTTAAAAATAATGAAAACTCGACGAAAACAAACTTAATTATGAAAGAGGGGTCCAAAGTTTGTATGGGAAAACTTACTTTCACGCGGGCGAAGCCGCTGGCAGAAGTTAGTTATAGTGTGTGTTCATCACATAAATATTTTTCCTGGGTGGGAATCGAAATTGCGCCCTCTGGAATAGCAGTTAGGAGCCACTAACCACAGGCCAGTGAAATGGTTAACCACCAGGAATTGTGGTTAACGGTACAAAAGTTTAATCGTTTTGACCTCTAAAACCGCTTGTTTCGAAATGTATTAAACCGTCCGTCGTAGTTGTCATAACTTTGACATTCGTTACAGGTAGGAACATAGACTGGACCGTTTGAGATCCAGTCTACCTGAATATATTCGTCCCCTAACGTAATTGCGTGGCAGGTTGGATCGGTTGCTATCCGAACAGAGCACAAAGAGCGACCACGCTCGTTGAAATCTGATATTCAGCCGCATGCCTAGTTACACTAAAAGTCGATGTGAAACATGCAAAGGCGGGAAAAAGCTTTGTTATACCCCGTGGAAATACACGGGGTTACATCAGTCTATGAACAACATGAAGGGTGTTTTTTTTTTATGGTGAGCCAAAATCATCCTTGAATGGAGTGGGAAATAGTGTCAGACTCTGACTGACTTGAAAACCCAACCGGTTTCTACTTTGCCTTTACACCAGGGACAGAGCTTTTCTTTCAGACGCGAACCCTTGGTCCCAGTTGGCTACGTCCCGTAACATGTACGGTGTTTAGGTATACAACATGAACATGATATCACGTCTGAAGATTTAATTTCCACATATTAGGGGGCGAGGGTGACACTTTTAAGGTTAACTTGACTGGCTTGTTGGTCTAGTGGTTAGTGATCCTGATTGCTCTGCTGGAGGTTGTGCGTTCGGAACCCACCCAGGACATTTTTTTGTGTGAGGTGCATGATCATTTGTTGTGTCTGGTTGCAATGTATTTTTTTAATTGCATACGATGTATATATATATATATTAAGTTGAAGGGCGAAGTCACCTAAAACAAGCATCTTCCTGATAAAAAAGTAATTTTCAAATTACGTAAAAGCATTATGTAATTAGCATAAATATCTAAAAAAAATGGAAATTAAAGCTAAAAAAAAATGGAAACTAGAAACACACAGGATCTGAAGACACTTACCAATTAAACATGCAAGTAATAGTACTTGGTATAGACCAACGAGTACCAGGCAGTCAGAAGTTACGTGAAGGTAAAGAAATACATCAAAAACTTAAAAATTCATGCGCTTACTCTTTTAAACGTAACATCTGATTATACGCGTGTGCTTGAATTACGTGAAAATTAGGAATTCACAGATCTTAAGACACGACACTTAGCAATCACACAAGGAACTACTGTTCCTGCCAGGCAGTCAGGAGTAACGTGGAGGTACAGATATATTAAAAACTTAAAGATCAATTTACTCTTGGAAAAGTAAAACTCTGATCGTACACGTGTGCTCATTAAACAAATACTAGGATTCCTCAGATCTCAAGACATCACGCTTAAAAATCACACAAGGAAATCTACACTAATATAATAAAGAGGTAAAGTTTGTTTTTTTGTTTGTAGGGGGTAATCTCTGAAACTACTGGTTCGATTGGAAAAAAATTTGCAACAATAGAAAGCTGCTTTATTCCTGAGTGACATAGGCTATATTTTATGTACGCGGGCGAAGCCGCTGACAAAAGCTAGTACTTAATATATCTACCAGGCAATCAGAACTAACGTAGAGGTATAAAAACATCGAAAAACTTATAAACAAATCTACTTACTCTTGGAAGCGTAAAACTCTGATAGTACACGCTTCCATTAAGCAAAAACTAGGACTTTACAGTTCTCAAAACATCACGCTTAGAAATCACCCAAAGAACTACGTAATTATACCTACCAGGCATTTAGAAGTTACATACAAGTACAAAAACATCAAAGAACTTAAAGACCCATCTACATACTCTTCGAAACCTAAAGCTGTGATCACATACGTCCGCTTTCTGAAGCGGAAGCTCGGGAAGTGAAAACGGTGTAAATTATTGGCGGCATAACCGACAGGCACAGGCTAGAACTTTGAGTCGTCAGTACTTCACAACTAGTTTAGTGGTGAGACACACGGGAAAGTGGCGTGCAGGATACGTGAATTTTGTAAAAGGGAGATTTTTTTTTAATGTTTTCAACATTTCAACCAAAACATGTCTACTGCTAGATGCGAACTGATTTAACCTCTTTTTTTAATGATTGAAAGGCTCGCGTTTGACGACTAATTTCAACGATTGCATCACTGCTTACCATCAGGTGGGATCGCAGTCAAGCACTAGTTTATTGCAATTAATAAAAAAAAAGGTAAATGATGATGATGTGGGTGACACGCCTAGAAGAGTAACCTATTTACTCTTGAGTTAAAAACCTCAAGGTTGTAGTTATCAGGAAACTCAGACTCCAGCAGGGAATTCAACGCCTAAGCTGTGCGCACAATGTATGTGTAATGCTGCACGCGGTTGCCTTTCCAAAACTCTTTGGCGAAATGTTCTACAAGTGGATAAATTATTATGATACACTGAAAATTTTGAACTGCCGGACAAGTTTATGTTAGTCGTTTTACTACTCTATCATATATTTTCTTGGTATAAAGGTCCAAACACAAAAGTTCGACGTGAGGTCCTATCGCACATTGTATGGTCAGCACAAGGTCTTGACGTCTTGATTGAAGCAAACGCCGTCAAATCGCGCGAGCATTAATGGAAAGTTGCAAATTTTCCATATTTAAATTTATTTGTCTATGAAAAACTATTTATTTACGTTTTTGGATAAATATTCCAAAATACCGTATAAAAAAAATCGCTGAATATATATATGCGAATGCTTATTGTTCCATCGAATAGCGCGAAATAACGTGCGAACGCCGACATTCGCTTGGGGATCAAGAGGGCCGCACCATTTGATGACCTAAACTGAACTGTTAAAGAGATGGAGCTACAGTGGGTATACAACTACATCCTTCTGTCTCGCTCGCATCACTGACAGTTTGACAAGTCAAGGTAAGGTTGCTAAATCAATGCTTTTCCACACGAAATACAATCGCAAAGCAGTTTTAAAGGAGTCTATACTTGTGTTTACATACTTGTGTACGTACGGTGTACATACGAGTATAATTATGCCACTCTGTAGAAAATAACGCGATCAACATTGTTCATGAAATCTATGATGACGAATTCACAAATAACCTTTATACTACGTACTTACAATATTCCATCCTTGACAAACACCGGCAACTACAAAAAAAACCACAGTCGAATAATTTCGAAAGCACACATCATAATAAATTCTACACGCCTCCCGTTTGTGTAATCACAAACCCGTATGTCCCAAATTCCGAGCACCAACCAATAATTCTCTTCATACATGCGAAAAGATCACTTGTGCCACAGATATAAGAGTTTTGTTATCAGTAGAACTAAAATTGTCGCTTTATAAGATTGCTCTATTGAGTTCGAGGTCCCACTTCAGGGAATTTGGGATGCGGTTTCAAGAACTTCATCTTTGAATTGTTAGTCGAAGGCATTTAGAGATCCGAAATGTTCGATGACGTAGATAACATTGTTATCCTGTTGCTATGGTGTTTTGTCTTGACCATTACGAATGTGGGAAAATGGTGTCAAGTGTTCCGTGAAAATGGTTATGGGGTACGTAATTTGCTGGTAAAATTGATCAAATATTACATTCCATAGATATTAAAGGTCTGGTTCAAAATAATTTGACGAGGGGTTAGTAGGTATGCTCTATTAATCCATACCTATTTGAAGTACGCTTGAGAAAGAGTTGACCTGTTGTTAAATAATAGGCAATATTATAGTTAACATAAAATGAGATATAAAGCTTAGAATTATAAGTATGTATCATATAATATTTGAATCTTGTATGTTGGTGACTTCACATGTTACAGTGTTTTTTTTTTTAATTTGAATTTGAACATGAACTGGTAAATTATTAAACAGCTGTTATATTCACGTTTGAAACTTGATTTTACTTTTAGTGTTTGTTTTAGAGTTGGGCAATCATCTAGTGACTTCTTTCATTTGACTTACGACTTTCCATAAAGTTTTTGTTGGGTAGGTATAGATAGTGATAATTCAATAGTATTTTGATATGATTTGGTTTTAAATTCTTTGTAGTAAGTTCAGAACATTGAATGCAGATATCAAGTTAAGTAGAAGCGTACAAGTACATAATACAATTGTAACTGGAGACTAGCTTAGACTAGCTAGCCAGCGGTTTCGCCCGCATGAAAATAGGTTTTCACACAAATTTTGGCCACGCATTTCATTCCTTTAGGGGGCAAATTTTGAAAAATCCTTTCTTAGTTTTCGTATATGTCATAAAAGGAAGCACTGTGCAAATTTTTTACTCTCCTAGTCCCAGTAGTTTTGGTTGTGCGTTGATATTACAGTCAGCAGTTTCTCCTTTTATATATATATATGAAGGAAACGTAAGGCTAAGAACTCATGAAGCGTTTTTCATCCGCGGTTGCCACGTTTGTGGACCCCAGCTTCTGTAGAATGCATATATATATGTAGAAAATTAAAGCACATTTCCGGCCGCAGTGTGCGCGTTTGTTTATGGCTCCCGCTCAAATGGCGGCCAACTTGTAGCCCGCCAGGTTTGCGAGCGAAAATCACAACCTCGACTGCGTAACTGCACAAAACTTACGAAGTTCAGAAATGAAACAGCTGTTTGCTCCACATTGGTTGGGCGTGGGTGAAGACAGCTTCGAGGATTCGTAACCAGGAAATATATTACTTGGAACACTACCATACAACTTATTGTATGGATTACCATACATATAATACTAATTCAATCATCATTACTTAGTATAAAATAAAGTCTGCTGTCCCTATGACTGTATGCTTAGATTTTTAAAACTACGCAACGGATTTTGATGCGGTTTTTTTTTAATAGAAGATTCAAGAAGAAAGTTTGTATGTATACATGCATGTATTCAATATCACCATTATACCCGTGCGAAGCTGGGGGCGGGTCGCTAGTAAGTAGCGAATAAACATCAATCGAAATTACAGTCTTTTCTACAAGACCCAGAACGTAATAAAAGTTACAGAAAAAATAACATGTAAAAACATTGAAAGATAACATAGAAGGTTGTCTATAAGAGATTGTCCTGTGCGATAAGACTGCCCATTGTACCCTTGTTTTTAATGTTTTTCCTACGTATTGTATTTGTAGTTAATGCGGTATACAATAATGTATAAATAAATTAATAGAAGATCACTGGTTTCGGGAGCATCAACTAGTTTAAGTCTGCGACTGTAATTTTCGGCAAAAATTCATCAAAAAATTTTTAAATGCAAAATTTTGATTTACAAGAAACTTTAAGCTTTAAGAGTCTACCTTCCACTTTCCTTTGTACTTAGTAAACGCGTAGTGTGTGTAAAATCTTCTATGTAATAAAAGAAAGTAGCTACAATACTTTCTTGTAAATTTATTCACTATACCGTTTCATAATATTTTTCCTGCACCTTTGGTCCTATACTTCCGGATATAATCCTGCTTATCCCTTAGAATTTTCCAACCTTTTACAAACATATAAATAACTAGTATCGCCTAGCGGCTTCGTCCACAAGAATGTTCTTAAGTCACTCAATGGTAAAGTTGTCAATGAGTGGATGAATTTTTAAATACCGTACTCTAGTAAATTCAGTGTTTTACAAACTTTTGGTGGTCATGGCACACTTACGTAATTAAAAATATTTGGAGGCACACACAATAAACGAAAAATCATTTCTACGCAATCTCTATGTTGATCTAATTTTTTCTTCCATTTGTTTTTAACTTTATAATGTAACCTTATTTTTCTGAGGAACACCCTTCACGGAACAGTAAATTAGTCTTTAGTTTTACAGTTTATTAATTACAAATCCTAATCATTTTTAAATATTAATGTATTTTTAGTTTGTTAACCTTAGGTTATTATTAGAATAATAATTAAATGTATATTACTTGAAGAATAAAACGAAAACTAAAAGATAAATCCTAATACAAATCTTCGTGCAGGCGGTGGCCTCCTTCTGCGAAGCAGTAATGCTAGGCTAATGTAGACTATGTGCCGACATAATCTACCTTGAATAGATAAATATTAATTTAAACTCAAAAAAAAACAGCTCTTATTATAGCAGTGTGAATAGATTAAAGAAAACATTTTACTTGTTTACAATAAAAGTTCTACTAGCATCGCCATTGTTTTTGTTACCATAAAAAAAGGAACTCATATATTATACAAATGCTTGCAAAAAAGAACTAGCCACTAAAATTGTAAGTGCAAAGAAAAGCGGCCAGTAAAACGGGAACAACATTAGCAGTACTGCAGGTGCGGGGTGCATTAGTGGCGGTAAGTGCGTCCGCACTTTGCCACGGACACGTTGATTAATGCCCGTTCATACTTTATTTTGCACTGGAGTGGAACGGTGGGTCGCTTAGTCAGTAGAAGTCTGACAATGTTTTCCGCTTAGCCCAAGAGACGGCTTTGTCATTCGATGATTTTTCTCACCAAAAAAAAAAACCTTCAATAGATAAAATATTTTTTTAAACTTACTAAAAAAAACTGTATTATAGTAGTCTGAATAAACTGAAGAAAAAATGTTACTTCTTCACAATAAAAGTACAAACATTGTCGCTTTTACTCACCATAAAAAAGGAACTCATATATACAAATGCTTGCAAAAAAAAAGAACTAGCCACTAAAATTGTAAGTGCAAAGAAAAGCGGCCAGTAAAACGGGAACAACATTAGCAGTACTGCAGGTGCGGGGTGCATTAGCGGCGGTAAGTGCGTCCGCACTTTGCCACGGACATGTTGATTAATGCCCGTTCATACTTTATTTTGCACTGGAGTGTAAATTTCACGTTATTAGTCCAACTCCGAATTGAAATGCGCGAATGGTGGCTAATTGCTAATTAGTTTTCGGAATTTTGTTAAACGTTTATTTTAACGGGTTGTTTGTTTAATAACTACGTAAATAGTTATGCATGTAACGGTTTTGTTTTCGTAATTAAATTCCTTGGCTTTGGTAGTCATTTAAATACCTAGATCGAAAGAAGAAAAACAAAACGCATTTTTTTTTCTTGGTCTGTATGGGATTTTATCCCATAAAGATGGGAACTAATATTTTATTTAAAACCTAGTTCTTGTAGTAATATTCTAATTGTAAAATAATTATGGCTTGTTTAGAAGTAAATGGTAGTAGGCTATACGACAAAGTTTGTTAGGTACCTAGATTAACATACCCACTACAATTGACTGTATTTATCGTATATCTGGCTGTGCACTTAGCGACTCCCAGGACGCCCTCGTAAACTCTCTCGTGAGAGTTAACTAGAGAACCCTCAAGAGTAGCAGGTTAGTTTCATTTTAAATAAGTCTTTGTAAGTGTATTGTAAAACGTCACTACATACCCGTGGAAATTACTTTAGCACAGCATAACACCCTCACCTGAGGCTCGGTCGACTTCCACCTTGAACGCAATGACAAACTTTCTTTACTTGTATCAAAATGTACTATTTTATTGATCTAAACAAGACGAAACAAACGACTCTACATTTCCAATTAAATTGGAATCTCAATCACGGTACAGACTTCAACTTTCAGGCTTTGCTTTTAGTATATTAAAAATACAGGTGCACAAAACGAGCGGGAACTTTGTATCAAAGGCTGTTAAATCTTTGGCAATATCCTTGAGGATTCCGGCGACTGGGACCGCAATTAACTTGAACCCGGTCCCGGTCACCGGATTCATTTAATTTAAAAAAAAATCCAGCGTCTGGGACTACGGGTGGTCCGAGTCGCCGGAAGAAATAATTATGTTAAAATTAAATGAATTCGGTGACCGGGACCGCGGTCCGAGTTAATTGTGGTCCCAGTCGCCGGAATCCTCATATCCTTGGTGACGGAGAAGAGACGGGACGCTATCAGATCTCCACCGTTATTTTATTTGTAAGCCACTATTTTTTTGTATTTGTATTTTAGGCTCATTTCCGCAAGTTCACGTTCAAAGTGCGTATTTTGCGTATGAAACGAAAGACAAATGTGTCATTCGATCCGTCCCAGGTTTGGGGGTGTTACTGACCAATTCGCGGAGAGTTCTTATCCTCATCTTTATGAACTTTCTGGATTTTGAACTTTCGACCAAACAACCATTTGGCATGTAAATTTTCCAATGGTATTTTAAAAATATCCCTTTTCAAATTCAGTATTTTGATACATACTCGGGCAGGCTCAGCGTACTCTGTAATTGTTTTGTATACTTTATGTTTGTAACCATTATGTAGTGTATGTCCTGAATAGAAGTATTTATATTTTTACTTTTCATCATCATCACTCATACTTGAAATTATTTTTAGAAACTAACACTTAACTAGAATCTCCAGTTTGTTGTACTTCTCCGACTTATCTTTGAAAAAAAAGCCTTTATTTAAATTCAACAAGTAAACAGACCTGCGTACATTAAACATAATATTCTTTATATAGCATCAACAATATTCCGGCCGCGGCAGGCCCTGTAAGTGCGTGTATTTTTCGCGCGACAGTACCTTTATACCTGTTCTCCTGTTGGCAGATAATAACGTGCTGGAGTGGCGTGTAAATGGCGCCATACATCACACAGTGGCCCACTCACCCTGGCCCATCTCTACCCGGTTATTTACGTAAGAATTACTTTTTGAGTGAGTATTATGGTGTACTTTATGGTTATATCTGGTGAAAGATTTTACCACTTTTTTTTTGTATTTGGTTTGGGACATTGGGTACGTCTACTTGCTTACTTAAATACAAATCGTATTTTTTATAGTTGAAATTAGTGCTTTTGTCAGAGGCTTTGCTTGCGTGAATATGGAAAATTTTCCCACGCGAAAATACTTCTAGTATTCGATTCTACGGGCGGAATTTCATCCGAACTCGTTAAGCTATTTTACCAAGAATAATTAGCACACATAGGTTCCGCACAAAAGTATTCACTTTTTAACCGACTTCTAAAAAAGGATCGAAATCGATATTATATAACCTCCATATAATATCGATGTGAATTTTATTATAGGTTGGTAGAAGCTTGCGTAAAAGAACGTCAACAATACTTAAAGGTGTTTTTAGATCGATAGTTAAATAGAACATTTATTTGATGCAATAAAGAACTTGAAGAGCAAAAATATACAAAAGAACATTTATAATAATACTAAACTAAACACATGAATCACCAAAAATAAAATGTCAACAATCACAAATATCAATAATAAAACAAGGGAACTAGTAAAAAGACCTCAACACTTGTTTCCAATAATAATATCTCTACTGTTCTAATGTAGTCCAGACTGCTAACTTACTGGCTCAGTGGTCTGAAAATTCCTAAAATCCTAGACAGCGCTATAAACTAGCTACCATTTAAAATTCCTTCCACATGACCAAAACTACCGTTCAATATTGCATCAAACCCTATAAATAAACTCAAAACTAAACTTCATACAAAAACCGAACAATAACCTATCAGCACCAATTTTCGGACTACCCGCTAACCAAAAATGTTTTTCGAATAGGCATTTCATCTCCAATATGCTCCGAGCGGAACGAAGCTACAAAACTATTAAACAAAGCGGAAAAAGCGCTAGAACTGGCTTCCTCTAGTTAGCTTTCAGCGCTTCAAAGTGTACGTTCCACTGGCCGCATAGATAGCAAGTTTCGGCTAATAGCCATCCTATTGCCGGTTTTGTTTAAGTGGTTACAGTGATCCGGTTTGCGGACGCGTAATGGAACGGAAAATTGTTATGAATTTGGGTTTAGTAGGTGTTTAGGTTTAGTGAGCTGTTATTGTGCGGTTATATGTTTCAGTGATTGTTTAAATTACGGTGCGGCATCTTATGGCCGATGTTGTCTGTTTATGTTTTTTGATGATAAAGAAAATTTCTTTGTTAAACTTAATTTTTTAACACCATTTTATTGTGAAATGGCTGCTTAACATTTTAGCGTTTTTTTATGGAGGGAAAAACCATCTCGACGAATCCCGCCCTTAGGCGGAGTGTGAAACACCCCGTTCCTTCTTAGCCTTTATACCGGGGTAGAAACTTCCTTTCATAAACAGGACCACGGTCCTGCCATGCAGTTGGCACTCTACATTTGCTGACAACACTTTGAGGCGCGCGGGAACAGAACGCGCCGTCGACGACTTGGCTTGGCCCGGACTGTTACCGAATGACCGGACGGCGAGCTACTTAATTCTGGCCGTCCGCAAGCTCGCGCCTACGGTAGCTGGATACCGGGATCGGAATCCCGATGGCGGCTGAGGTGAGAGCGTCATTGCCTTTGCTTGATACGGTCGACCTCCGCACTCAGCTCCTGCTGCCTGGCACTGCCATTCCTCCTTCGCTTTACAATGAATTACTGACTCCTAAGTCAAGGGGTATAAGCCTAGTTTAGACAGACAGAGACAGAGCATGGAAAGAGACACAAAAAAATATTTTCCAAAATTCTTTCCCAAAGAGGAGAAAACGGTGTTTGAAATTTATATAGCGAAACTTACATTCACATGGGCGATGCCGCGGGCAGAAACTAGTACTGAATAAATAAATGTATCGCTATCCTCAACGGTTATAAAAAGACAAGGAAGCAGGAAAATGGTCCAAGCGTAACAACATCATCCGTGTTTATATAAAATTCCTTCAGCACTTCTTCAAAACATTTCATTCTATTACTGTAGAGTTTTATTTTCGAATCCAACCTCACTTACTCTAAGTCGTGAAGTATATATTTATTATTCATTTCAATCGTCCAGCCAGGTGCTCTCACCGTTATTATTTATATTCATAAAACTGTACCCCCATGAATAATTAATTTGCAATGAATGCTAAAAACATGTCGCTCTTTTTAGGGTCAGGTTTTTGATGCGTAGTTATTTAGATTTAAGAAGGTGAAAATAGCAAATATTTTCTGAAATAAGAACATCCCAATACTCCGAAATATTTTATTCGGAATTTCGATGTTTCATGTTGTTTTTTAAATACGATTTTTTTTGCAGTGTAATTACAATGATTACACTGCGTTACAAATGAAAAAAAAAATTGAGTACCCGCTTTGAAATGTCATGTTTTCTTATGAATACTTATAGTTTATTAAAAATACATACAAAATTTCCATTCATCACATCTCATTTTTCTTCCATAAGAATGTGCCAAATTTTACAAAAAATTTAAATGCTAAAACGTATTTTAAAGAAAATTAGTTAAATCAACCAGATTTTTTCACATTAACCAAGTTTAATTTTATCATTAAGGTTAAAAAAAAAACAAAAAAAAAACATTATAAAAAGTTTTAACACAAAAGATCGCAAAACTTTAACTTTTTCTTTTGTGCTTTGAATGATCTTCTCGTTTTAAACGCCAGCAGTAATCGCCTAGCATAGTTGTGTCCCAACGCCCTAGAAATCGTTCTTCAAGCTTCTTTACATCCTGGTGGAACCTCTCACCTTGCTCATCACTGACTGCACCAAGATTAGATGGGAAAAAAGAAAAGTGAGAATGAAGGAAGTGAATTTTTAACGAAATTCTGCTACCTAACTTTTTATATGCTTCTAACATGTCGTCAACTAGCTCTTTCGCCCCTGCGGTTCCCTAAAAACCCTTTAATAACTGCTTTCAGCGATAACCAGGCATCAAGTTCCTTGTCAGTAAGCTTTTTCTCAAAATTTGAGTCTTTCATCAATGTGGTAATAAAAAAAATATTTTGGCATGTACCTCGAAAACTAGACGTGATAGATACCACATATGTTTGGAACATTTAATCTGTGAGTCATTAGCTATTCATTCCAGCTAACACTCACGTGGGTACCAAAATCGCGTAACGCAGTGTTAATATTAAAATATAAGAATGAGTTTGTGTTGTGTGGTGTTTATTAAAATTTTGTTACTATTTTGTATACAATAAAGTTTATCCTATTTTATTGAAAATCACCAAATTTATCGTAAGTCCTAAATGCGATTTGGTTGTTTTAGGCATGTTGTAAACTCAAAAAGGGTCAAATATTTTGCTATTTATACGTGTCTTTTGAGCAAAGGTGCTCTAAATAATATATTTGTTTATAAAATTATTTTTACCGGAGGTTCTGTCACGAAAAGGTTACTTTACGTTAAGAAGAAACTATTGCCAGGGGCTGTATTGTGATTCTATGTCGATGTCAAAACTAAATGTTACTGTATTCTTTTTGTTTTCTCTTCCTTGCTCATACACACAGAAAACTGCTTTTAGAAGTCAACCAAGATTTGAACAACCCAAATCAAACTCTAAAACGTAAAAACCGTTAAAAAAACCGAAAAACTAATTATAAAGTCCTAAAATTCCATTCATGTGTTTTAAAACGCTATATTTCGTATATTTTTCGTAATTGCAATCTCACAAATGTTAAAAAAACGATTTCCAAAAAATTATAAAAATTAAAATGTAAAGGTTTTCCAAGTAAGGTTCTCAGGTGTATTTTAAAATAATTTTACAGCTATCGTAGATGGATATTTCCCCACTTTTATCCGTAAAAGAACCTATTAAGGTCGTAAATGAATAATTATTTAATTTACATTACAGGAAACTTTAAAAATAATTGGAACTATATTAATTATAAAGCATTTAAAAAATACGACTTTTTTGCATGATCGATAAGTAAAGTGGTCTTTAAAAATACGGAAGTTGCCTTTATTTCTTAGTGAAATTAATGAATAGCCATGTAATGAATATCAACATGCACTTAAAATGAAGAGAAATTTTAAAATTTAGTACCAGGCTTTATGAAGTAGGCCAAATAGCAACAAGTATAATTATGATTTCTACTTTCATCGCTCCAGGTGTTATGTAGCTAGTTAATTTTAAAATATGTAGTAAGCAACATTTAATTTCTTCAGAATCTGAAAGTACCTAGTTATCTAATTTTATTCAACGTCTCTAGAACTTTGGCAAAAACTACTAGATTGTAAAGATGATTATTTATCTTTTGATATTTTGTTGTTCCTTACAATTTTTTTACTTACTTGTAAAGGAGAAAGCTGTCAATTTCAAAATCACAGCTTAAGCAGGAGTTATGTAAGAAATAACTACACCTTTTCATTTGTCTTCTAAACCCTCCTTTCTCGTTCTTTCTTCCTTCCTTCCCTTGTCTTCTAAATAAATAAATATATAACTATCCGTCAAAAGACCGATTAGACCATTTATTGTGCCGACATTTGGGGGAGACTTATGTCCAACAGTGGACATCTTTGGGCTGAAAATAATTATGATGATGACGATGATGATGCTTCAAAACAAAAAAAAACTGTCGTATTGCTGTTTCTTTGACGACCTGTGGGGGCCATGCATTCTGAACCAATTAAACAAGTCTCATTCACCAACGTTTTACTCAAATGGTCATAATATGAAGTTCTTTATTTCATATACAGATGAGTACATGCATTTACTGTGCGACATATCATGTGCCGTGTTTATCGCATTCGGTGGAAAATAAATGGCTTTTTAGTTCGTTACAAATTTGAGTCGACACAGAGCTAAAAATGTTTATACGGCTCTGTATTTTTTGCGTAAACGTTGCAGGTTTAAATAAGATTTTGTACAAATGCACTTGCAAAAAGTGCCCTTACTTATGATGTTCCTATAATTAAAGAACTTGGTAGCAAATACATTTTCAGTACTGTTATATAGTAGATACTATTTTTAGTACTACTTTGTAACCCTGACATTCTAAAAACTGTTACCGTCATCAAAACTGAGCGCAGCTAGGTTTGTAGTTGAGTGTATTTTAGAAGACTTATTAATACCACGCTATCTTCTCGTCCAACATAAATCACAGTGTCTCAAGACGAAAGTACGACAACTGTGTGTCGTTAGTGATAGCATATGACTGAAATGGGACACATCAGATGGCCATCAATTAGCAATTTAAAAAAAAAATTGAAATACTAGCTTTCGCCCGCGTGTTATTGGGGTTGGGGTTGGGGTTTCCGGGATAAAAAATAGCCTATGTCCTATTCCGGAGTGTACCCTATGCCTGTGCCAATTTTATCCATATCCGTCCAGCCGTTTTGGCGTGATTGAGTAACAAACATCCAAACATCGTAACTTTCGCATTTATAATATTAGTAAGATGTATTTTCATTTCACATAGGCACACATCCTTTGAACAAAAACCGTAATTCCATGGTTACTTAGAAGGAACTTAGGGGAGATAACAGTAGAGGTCATGATGATGGTGCAAAGGTGATGACGATCCCTAATATTTATTACTAGCTTCTTCAGTCTGCCAGTGGCTTCACCATGTGATAGTCGGTTTCTTTTTTTATATTTCATATAAAGTAATGCTTGACTGCGAATCCCACCTAGTGGGTAAGCATAGGATTTTCCATACAAACTTTTTGTTTGGATTCCCCATACAAACTTCCAACCTACACTCTTATTACCCCATTAGACGTAGATTTTCTTAAAATCCGTTCTTAACGGATGTCTATACCCTTTGAGGAGCCTACCTGTAAAATTTAAAGTTGGTTTATGAGCTTTTGCTTATAATAATATAGATGAAAGTTCCATGTCACAATTTCCACCCGTATGTTCTCAAAGCCCGCGCGGGGACGTTGTTTTAACGTCATGTATTATTATGACATGTTATTCACGAGCACACACAGTAACATCGCATTTTTATTTTAAACACACTCATGGAGTATCAGCAGAATTATGTTGATTAACAGTTCTCATGTAGATGACTTGTTTCGAAGCAGATGGTGAGAGCTCGTGACTTATGAGCATCGTTGAGGTTGATGTGAAATTTGATGCTTATGGAGATGTTATGCGTGTTGATGATGTTGAAATGTTTTATTGCCATGCTTTTTTGTGTTGTGATCATTATTTCTGCCCTTATTTTAGGTGAGAATTGATCGAAGAGAGATTTTGCAATAGTTTCCTACCAACTAGGATTTGTCTTTGGATACACTTACGCAACGCGTACAGGGTAAGGTAATTGCCATTGCTATCACGTTCCATGAAAATTTCCTAAAAGGCCTATGCGAGGTTAATTAGATCCCCTATAGTATTCTAGGTTCAGTATCCCAGGGGTCTGAGATAAAAAAATTACAGTTAAACAAATAATTATAAAAAATTTCCTGCTGGAATTTACATTGCTGCAATCTTCCCGTTCGATTATAATTTAAGTGTCTTCAAGGCTAGAGTGAATAAGCTCTTAGTGAACTGGTACGGTTTGCTTACCATCAGATAAGATTGCAGCCAAGTACTAGTTTATATAAATTAAAAAAAAATCTATAATAACAAGCGTTGTATGATTCTCATTACAATTGCTTGTTATTTTTTTATAGGTAAGCTGAAACTCACGCATGAATGCTATTCTATCACAATTTCAATTTAAATTATTTATTGCAACCTTCCTGCGTTCTTGTCTTCGGTCCGCAGCACTCAGCAGTTGACCAGTGGAATTTTGACTCAATCACTGGTTGACTGTGAGGTGCCGTGCTTGACCGATGCCTTGAGCGCCTGGAAATTGGCTTGCCCGGACGAGGCGTTGCCCGAGAACCCATCTTCCCAGAGACAGTGGGATGAGCCGCTCTGCAGGTTGGTACGGAATAACCTTATTAATACGTCCACCAACACTGCTGAGCGTGCCCGCCTACTGGCTGTGGGTGAATGGGAGTCGGGCCTTTGGCTACAGACATTATCGTCACCCAACTTAGGCACTATGCTGAGTGACACCACCTTCCGGATCGCTACATGCCTGCGACTGGGTGCTCCTAGCGGAGCTTCACATCGGTGTCAGTGCGGTGAAGTAGTCGACCGCCTCGGCCACCATGGCCTATCCTGCAGCAGAAGCGCTGGTCGGATAGCTAGGCACGCCAGCATTAATGACATCATCCGTCGAGCCCTTGTCACCGCCGGGGTGCTAGCTGTTCTAGAACCCAATGGCTTGGCACGTGACGATGGGAAGAGGCCAGACGGGATGACCATAATGCCCTGGAAGTTGGGTAGGCCTCTGGTGTGGGATGCAACATGTGTCGACACCCTTGCGCCATCCCATCTTCTGAGTACGGCAGGTTGTGCTGGGGCGGCTGCTGCAAGTGCAGAAAACCTAAAACGGCGTAAATATAATAACCTTATTGGAAGTTATATGTTTGAGCCGTTTGGGGTTGAAACACTAGGGCCATGGGGTCCGAGCGCTCATCGAGTTGTACGCGACATCAGCAAACAGCTGGTCGAATCTTCGCGTGACCAGAGGGCTGGGCTTTACTTTTGTCAGCGAATCAGCATTGCCATCCAGCGTGGCAATGCTGCCAGCGTTCTGGGCACTTTTCCCATTGATATCGATGTGGATGAATTTTTTGATGCCCAATAAATGATTTGTAAATATTATTGTATTTTTAGTTTATTTAGGTTATTTTTAGTATAATTAAATGTATATTCTTATAGCCATTCAAAGTCACAATTTCAATATGTTTGTTTTTTGCAGAGTGACCTACTTTTTTTCTAAGATAAAAGTACGGCGCGGAGATGTCATTGAATGGCTTTCCAACCGAAAAAAGAATTCATTTGATATTGATAGTTAATTTTAAATTTGCGAACAGACAATTCAATGTCGTATGTATATTTTATCTACTAACTAAAACTCACACTTCTCTTCTGAAACCTACTTCGAGTCGACGTTTCAAGTTCCATACACGGTTTAAAACAAGCATTTTTGTTGAGTACACTTAGTTTGATGGGAAAGGGTAATAATTCAGTCTCTGTGTAGCGCATGCGCGGTAGCATAAGTGTTTCCATAGAGCACAAAGGTACATCGGCGGCGGCAGTGGTTATTGCCTAGAGAGTAATATTAAAACTGTTAATGATACGACATTATTTATTTCTCGTTTATTTCAGGCATTAATATTGTTTAACAATATAGGTAAAATTGTTATTGCGTAATAAATGAATTTAATTGAATACATCGTATATATAAATTAACGTCATAACATAAATTGTTGAATCATTGATAAAATATTAAATATTCCTTCAGTATCACCTACTAGGGAGAGTGGATGAGAAGATGGTTGAACGATTGAAAATATGATAAGAAAAAATAATATAAATGAAATTTTCTTTAACTCAATACTCTGTATGCACAAAAAATGATGGGGCTTAAACAGCCTTTTGTTGACTGACATTTTTATTACAACTAGGGTTAGCAAACTGCTAGGCTAGGCTAGGCTTGGCTGAGAAAAAGGATCTTGATAGACTCACATACATACAGACTGACAAACGAAACTGTTTTCAGATTTATCTGTGCTATAAATGATAATTGCTGCCCTATTACCTGTTCACGCAGGGACCTAATGACAGCGTCAGTGGACAGCATTGCCGTGACCAAATACTGGGCCAGGCACGGAATTTAACTGGTTTTGCCATCGACACGCTAAGAAGAATGATAATGCTAATGTTTTTTCTTTAATTTTAACTATAAATTAGTGTTTAAGATTGCGTCATTTCCCATAAATAAAAAGATTTTCTGTTTTTCTAGAAAATATTAATTTTGCCAAATTTCAGGATTCTGAGTCTATGGGAATTACCCTATGACTTTTGGTTTCCTTAAGTATCAAAACGTACGTTTTTAGTTACATAAACATAAACTGCCATATATATTTTTTCGTTAACTTACAAGTTTGTTTTTTTTGTCAGGTTTAAACCTGAAAAAAAAAGAACAAACTTCTAAGTAAGGACCATAGTTTTGAGTTTTATTTTTTAGTAGGTAAAATAAATCAAAATTTTTAGTTTATTTATTAAAAAAATAGTTTATTATTATAAAAAAAAAATAGTTTATTTACTACCTCCGCTCGTGTGCGTGATTAAGGATCTTGACAGACTGACAGACAAAAGTAATCGCAAAATAAAGTACAGAACCCCAAAAACATGACGTCGCCTTGAAAACCACTTACTTTTTTTGAAGTCGTTTAATAAACGTCAAGAACCATAAATTCGTCAGCAGCCACTGCCAGCGCAGTGCTTCCTAGTTCTGTGCGCGTTTCGTTTCCCAGCTGTTCACTGATGTACTCGCTGTGAAGTTGCTATCTTTAAAGTAATGGCCGTTTTATGGTGTTTTAGGGCGTTTCCATGGTATATCGGTTTTTGTGAAGTGATGACCTAATTATGTTGATGAAGTACGGATGATATTGTATCAGGCTGACGTAAAAAGCGACATGATATTATGAAGAAAGCGTCGTAAATGCGTTGCTTTAGAAAAGTTGACAGCGTTACAAGTCGCTGTAATTAGGCATTTGTTTCTGTGTTTTTTTTTTGTACTAAAAAACAAATAACATTAGAAATAGACCTTCGTCTGAAAACCTTATCAAATAAGGTCGGTGCAACATGTTTAAATAAGTTACAAATGAAAAATAAAATAGCGTTTCATAAGTCAAGTCAAAATCAAAATATTTTTATATCTCATGGGCCTTACATGGGCACTTCTAAAACAAAGCTACAAATTCCAAGACTGGGGGCGTAGTGGGACTTTTGCACTTTGTAAACACGTAATTTAATGGTGGTGATATCATTATTTCAGTATGTGCATATTTTTTCTTGTAATTAATAGTTTTCCTTTCCAATAAATTTGAAAGTGAACTACATAAAAAAGCACATAATTATTTATTTTTACATAATATTGAATGGGTTTGAAAAATTCTTTCTATTTGCGATTTCGGATTAAATTAATTTGAGTGGTTTAAGATATGTTTTTTTTTTTATAAAATACTAGCTTTTGCCCGCAGCTTCGCCCGCGTACATAAAATATAGCCTATGTCACTCAGGAGTAAAGCACCTTTCTATTGTTGCTAAAATTTTTCCAATCGGACCAGTAGTTCCAGAGATTACCCCCTACAAACAAAAAAACAAAAAAACAAACTTTACCTCTTTATTATATTAGTGTAGACTATATGTATAATGAGCATTTAACTCATATTTAACTCGATATAATGTTTTAATTTTCTACACGAGAGAAGTCGAGTTTATTATTTAGTATTACAACATATTATTATATTTTCTGAAAATATACCATGGGAACTCAAAACATATGTTTTAAGCGATCTTATTTACTGATAATAGTGTAATTTACTCCTCGAGTAAGTTCACTTTCTCCAAAAATCGTCGTAATCACGGAATTTTATCGATGTTCGCAGCCTCTCCGATTAAATTATCATCAATAGAGACGTGAAACATTAAAACTAGCACGATAATAGTCCCGGTGCGGTGTCTCGATTTCACTACAAGGCCGGAGTTGCCCCGCAGTGCTCATTTCCGGCACCCGGGGTTTTACCGGATGCTGTTATAGATTATGATGATTATCATACGTTGGGACGATCCTGGAAAATGATGAAACTATTATCCGAATTATTTTAAGTCCTTCAGTTTGAAAGGTGACGCTAATTTTGCTTACTCACAAATGTTTATAGGTCAATTAAAAGAAAAAGAGAACTATTGCTTTACCAACTATAAATTAACTCATTTCAATTATTCTTTGTCACTGCGAATTTGCTAGAAATAGCTAATTTTCAGTGTCAAAAAAACCTATGGTTTGTCTCTGTAATCAATCCTTGGGTCCTAGAACGTAAAGCAAACAAGCAACATCGATGGCATGGTCGTAGTTAGTAAAAATTCGACATGTCCTTCTGTCCTACCCTAGAGTGGAAGAAGTCATTGGATGATTTCCCACCTAAAAAAAAATGTTAAATAAACACTTTACTTAAAAATAATGTTAAAGAAACAATTTACGTTGAAAAAGAAAATTTTTCGAAACACGCAAACAGCAAGCAACTTTGATTTGGTAAATAAATAACTTAGTTCCCAGCAGTAAATTGCACAAGATGACGTGACATAAACTACTAAAGCCAGCAGACCAACAGTTTAAATATTTGAATGCACAACATCAACACTTTGTAACAAAACTTCTTACATTCCTTCTTGCAGGTCATGACATAAAATACTGCTCCGCTACCGTCTCTCGTACACTTCGAAAAAGAGATTGGTGTACGGGTCAAAATATTCTTCTTTTGTTACACTGCGAATTTTGCTCTTCATTGTGCACGTTTTATTATATATTTATTTAACATTTCATGCACAGAAAAGTAAAAAGGCGGACTTACTGCCTAAGGCATTTTCTACCAGTTAACCTATATGTTAACCTGTTTTATGGTTTTGTTCAAAATCATATATAGACTGTGTGATTTATAGTGATGCCGTTACATAGTGTATGGACATAATACCTAAAAATATAAAATTAAAGGGAAATGTTTTTGCTAAATTGTATGTTCTTAGTTCCAGTAATTTTAGCTGTGCGTTGATGTGTCACTCAGGTTTTTATTTTATTGTGTCATTGTTTTTCCTTACTCACAGGAAAACTATTGACTGAATTTTCTGTCTTCATGCTCTCAATGTGGTTGCAGTTACATCCCTATAGTCAATATAAACATTAATATTGTTTACGTTTAGTTCAGTATTGTATGTCCTTTAATTGAAAAAAAAATCGTATAAAAGACATATGATAAGAATATTTAAATTTAGTTTTTTGCCTAATATCAGCTCAGGTAAATAACTATTTGTAGACATTTTTAGATAAAATTTTCTAGACTATTGGAAGATCTAGTTAAGTGCTTAATAATGGAGTTCAGTTGCTTGCATACCAGTCTCTTTGTTTGCCTGTACACACAAGGCGGTAAGTCCTCTCAGGTATGTTTGGCTGAGTCTTAAAATTTCCGCCCCCGACCGTTCCCTCACGAGCTCACGGCTATTACCGGTCCAGCTTACTCTTTAATAGATTATGTTCTCTTGTTCTCGTACGATAGTCTGTTGAGGAAATATAACCAATAAAGAATATTTGATAGAATATTAATACAATAGTAGTACACTAAAATTGTCACACATCGCTGTCGATGTGTTTTGGCGGAAATTATGAAATCGATGATATTTTGGTCTCGAGAACACGTAAAGGTATCGAGTTGAATTTTAAACCATATACTCCAAGTCGTATCATATTTATATGTGTATTTATTACTTTTATTTAAGATTTCTTAAACTCCTCTTTTTATTTCTACACACATTTCTTCTTATCTGTCCTCTCGCAGATCTGCTGGAAATAATTTCTTTTAGAAATAAGCAATACCTTTGTACCATTTTTCTGTAATTTTGTATCTTCTTTTTATACATTTATGTGTATAAAAAAAATTCAAAATATAATAAGTTTGGCTGTGAAGAAAGCAAACTTAAAAAAAAAATGGTTGCCTGTAAAGTCGGTTTTACGGGCGAAGATTTTACGTGACAACGTCTTTTTCTCGGTAGAATATTTATTGATATGAATATAATTAAATTGCACAATAGGAACAAGGAATTGAATGAAAATAAGAATTGCACAAATTTTAACTATAGAAATATATTTTGTTTACTAAAACATTGTACATGTAAACTTAAACTTAACTAATTCCTTGCCGATTCAATGCGCCTAATTCTCTAGTGCTGCGCGCGCGGCAGACCGATCATAGTTGAGTGGGAGAGAGACGCAAGGCATTCGGCGGGCCTCTCTCTCGTTCGGTGACTCATCGTAACGTTACCGAGCGTTACACTTTTTCATAAGTGACTCCCAGCCGCAACCTAATTTAAGACGTTGTCACGTCAAAAATTAAAGAAAAAAAATGGTTGCCTGTAAAGTCGGTTTTACGGGCGAAGATTTTACGTGACAACGTCCTAATTCTCTAGTGCTGCGCGCGCGGCAGACCGATCATAGTTGAGTGGGAGAGAGACGCAAGGCATTCGGCGGGCCTCTCTCTCGTTCGGTGACTCATCGTAACGTTACCGAGCGTTACACTTTTTCATAAGTGACTCCCAGCCGCAACCTAATTTAAGACGTTGTCACGTCAAAAGATACGGCCTTATATTATGTCTCAAAAAACGTACATTTGGACACTTTCACAGGAATTTCACAGGTACTTCTCGTTGACCTAAAGCCCCGAAATTTGGCGTGAAGCAAAGCCTACAAGGAATAAATGTGAAAACTGAACATTTTTGATTACGTTCCAAAAACAACTTTTTGCGATGTAGAAAAATCTTTACCACTCGATTCGTGAAATGAATTATTTTCATAAATTGATTGGTGATTTTTTTTATGTTCACCGATTTCGTTGATATATTTTGTGGACCAATTTTGAAAACTTTACTTCCGAATTGGTCCCACAGAATTGTTTTTTTGATTAGATGATGAACTTCAACGATAGGGAGTGGACCTATTTATGCAGAACAAGTAAAATTAATTTATACGATGTGCGTAATCGATACCTAACTGTAGGAAGAGGAAAAGCAGATACATACTCAGAACTAATCTGAAGGTGAAGCCGGAAGGTAGGCACGGAAATGCTTTAATAAATCCATGTATCCTACATGAGTTCGGGATTCTTAGAATTGTCATGAGATGCACTCTGGTATACAGCTATAAAGTACACATATGGTGATGGAGCCGAAAGATGAAAGGTATTTACTTTATTAAGTACCACAACTAAATAGTGTAGAATAAAAATATTTTCCAAAAAAAAAAAACTTCAACCGACTTAAATGTAAAAAAAAAACACACGCAGAAGAGCAAAATAATTTTAATATAATCATTTTCATAAATATCGACTTCTGAAATCATCACATCACATTACATAAATATCGACTTCTGAAATCAGAGTTTTTTTTGCACTTTTTAGCACAGTGCTTAGCAATTTTTTTTTTGGATAGTTTTTTCCATAAATTAAGTTCCAAAAGTTTATTCTTCATTCATTCAAGAATTTTAGGTCCAGTTAACAAAAAATATCGCTGTTTGCCACAATATCTACGCTTGATAAACAACATTATACCGCTGCTTGCGCTATCCACGCTTGGTACATAAATAGCTGATCTCAATATCCTCAATATTCATCCCGTATCTCCGCTGACACTGCCACCCGCTCCATTCCACTCCCATATCCTGCTAATCTGAACTTTAAAACTGCAAATAAGTACCTCTCTCAAAATGGCACTCCAAGGAATCCAAACATACTTACCTCATTGAGTTTCCAATACTGCCTTTATTTTCCGAGACGGAGCTCCATTCTTAACAGTATCCCAGTATAGGCATGAGTTCACTTGCGCCAGTAGCTCGCTCGCTATTTGAAAATGCTTTTAGGAAAATAGACGAAGAGAATTTTTTAAAGTAATTATTTGCGCCGGTTGGCCTCCTAATGGTTTTCACACGTTCTTGGAGCCCCGTAATTGGAAACTGAAAGGTTTGAGCTAAGTATCTGTTGATGGATTAGATTCATTGTTTTAATAAGAAATGGATGAAGAGAAATTTATTGACTGTGGCTTGGTTTGGAGTATTTTTTCTCGTCTCTTATTCTGCCGTCGTTATTAAAAAGGGCTTAACTAACATTTTTTTTTTATGGTTTTTAAATACATATCCGAAATCAGAAAAAAATGTCTAATTCCGAATATGTATTTATGTCATCGTATAGCATAACTTTATCAGGCATTTAATGCTGAGTTTATTTGTAGACGTAATTTTGATTTTTTACTTAATATTTTACATTACTTTATTTAAATTTTTATCATATTAAATGTTTCTGTATACATGTGACAATTCCACTTAAATGATTTAAAAAAAAATAATAATAATGAGTTCTCGTATTACATACTCATACACCATCGTACGTAGCTTGTAACAATGTATCCGTGTAAGAATGACGTCACTCCCAAGTAACTACCGGGACACGTATTTACCGAGATCCCAATAAGAGCATGATTACTCCAGGGACTAATAGAGGTGCTGCACCGATCACGTGAGCCTCGGCGTAATGCAATCTTGTTGCTGGCATAAGTGACTTGATAAGCCGGAATCTGATAGAAAATTCAATTTTACTTATTGATGTCGTGACTGGTGGAAGAGAGATGTGTCACGTTGCGGTTTGATTTTTTGAGGTTGGAAATCAAGTAACAAGTAATGCTACAGGTGGATTTAAAGGGCATGGCTTATACTTTTAAAGGAAATTGGAACAGAGTGCAGCGTAGCATAGTATCGCCCATCTGTGATTGTGGTGTGGTTGTGGATTTAGACGAATAAATGTACTCGGATGTAAGCCGGAGTTTGCAGTATATGTAACTTGTATAATACAAACAATGATCATATGCACGTGTTGTATACCGTGCTTGTAAATTTTCATCCTCAGTAACCTATACAGCTAGAGAAGTTTTGATAAAAAGGGTATCATTGGATTTTTTTAATGCCGAATTAACGTTGCCTGTATGAATAGAATAGAAAAAGGTTTATTGTGAAAGCTGGCCAGGCCAGGTGGTGACGGTCCTGACTTGCGAGTTGTAGGTCGCGGGTTCAAACCTCAGAAGTTTACCACTGCTCTCAAAAATCGTGAGGAAATCAGTAGGTATGTCCTACAATAAAACTTTGAAAACATGTGACGTCTATCAATGCACACTGGGTTTGTATGGCGGGCCACAGGTCTTTCCCTCTCTCAGAGAGGAGGCCTGACCCTCAGCAGAACATTATACGGCTGATAATTCTACATTAATCTGTAGTATTATCGGCCTTATAATTATTTACACAACAATTGTATTGACAGGTATACCCAAGGCAACAAAAGTAATAATGTTTCTTGTTCCTTGCGATAGCGCCGCCGCCGCCGCGATTCCGATTCCGATTTCCGGCGTCTATAGACGCAGGGTTGCGGACGGCGAGCTACCCATTGCTCTGGTCGTCTGCTGACAGTCCGGACCGAGCCCAAGTCGTCGATGGCACGAACTGTTCTCGCGCGCCTCAAGGAGTTGTCAGCAAACTGACAGGCACCCTGCAGGGTTGAAGCCTCCTGGGGCCAAGGGTTGATGCGACAGTGTAACAGACAATACCAGGGCTCTGGAATTAAGGCAAGGAAGGAACGGGGTAAGTTGTTTAGTCAGTAAGAGTCTGACACTATTTCCCGCTCCGCCCCAGGGGCGGGATTCGGCATAGGTTTTTTTTTTCCTACCAAAAAAAAAAATAGTAACATAACGTTCACAGAAACTTAAATTTATAGTTATACTAGCAGTCTTATAGCCAACAGTGATATCTATCAGACAAATTTTGCATGGATTGCATATCTCCCTAAGGGAGAGAGCTCACGTAGCGGTTTTCTCCCGCAGCTTCTCTAAGAACCCACTTTCACACACACGCTCTGCGATCGGCTTGCGGTCGAATATTACAACCGTGACGGCTGCGTAACCGCGTAAATCTGCCGTCTCTTGAGTTTTGCAATTAAATAGCTGTTTGCTCTACCGCGGTGGGCGTGGGTTAACCGTGAACCGCTGCGTGAGTTCACTTTGTAGGTAACTGTAGATTTTGAAGAACAAAAGAATTTGGCGGCCGCTGTTACGTAAATTAAGTTTTTATAAAACTCGTATATATTATCTAATGTGCGGTATCAAGACAATAAGTTCGATGAGACCATCCCTAAAATGTAATCCATAAAAACAGCCGGTCGGTCTCCCCGTCCAATTATCTATATATATAAAAGGAGAAACTGACTGACACAGCCAAAACTACTGGGACTACGAGTGTGATTTTTTTCACAGGGCTTGCTTTTACGGCGTAGGCGAATGCTAAGAAAGGATTTTAAAGATTTCACCCTCTAAAGGGCTGGTCTGTTACGCAGACGACACGCTAGTCCTAGCGCAGGGAGAGTCGTACCAGGCGGCGGTCGAACTAGCGACACGTGGTGTTGCGACAGTCGTAGAGAGGATCCAGCAGTTGGGACTCGAGGTGGCGCTGCACAAGTCCGAGGCCATGTGTTTTCACGGCCCTCGGAACGCGCCACCAATAGGTTCCCAGCTAACGGTAGGAGGAGTTCACATCGGCGTCGGGTCGACGATGAAGTACCTGGGACTTGTCCTCGACAGCCGGTGGAATTTCGAGGAGCATTTCCGACGTCTGACTCCTAAACTCAATCGGACAGGAGCTGCCCTCAAGCGGCTCCTGCCGAACCTGGGGGGTCCAGACGCCTCCTGCCGGAGGCTCTACGCCGGCATCGTTCGGTCCATGGCCCTTTATGGGGCACCAGTGTGGGCGCCGTCGCTGCGTAAACGCCCGACGGCCCAGCTGAACGCCTGCCAGAGGGTCATGGCCATCCGGATGGTGCGGGGATACCGCACGGTGTCCCGCGAAGCGGCGAGCCTCCTTGCTGGCCTACCACCATGGGATTTGGAGGCAACAGTCCTTGCACACATGCACGATCTGCGCGTGGAGATGCAACGCCGGGGCGAAAATCCGCTGCCTGAACATGTTAAGGCGTGGCGGAAAGAGCTCCGGCGGGATCTCATGGTGAAATGGAAACAGCGACTGTCGCAACCCAGCGCTGGGCACGCCATAATCTCGGCAGTAGTGCCCCTCTTTGAGGCGTGGCTGGATAGACCTCACGGCGTCCTCACCTTCCGCATGACGCAGGTCCTCACCGGACATGGAAAGTTCGGGAGGTTCCTGCACCGGATCCGTGCGGAAGAGTCGCCCGGGTGTCGCCACTGTGTGGCCAGCCCGGAGGACACGGTGGAGCACACGGTAGAAGTGTGCCCCGCTTGGGAAGAGCAACGCCGTGCCCTCGTGGGGGTGATCGGCGGCGGCGACCTCTCGCGCCGGGCCTTGGTTCAGGCCATGGTCCGCAGCGAGGAGGAGTGGCAGGCGGTCGCCTCCTTCTGCGAGGCAGTAATGCTCGTAAAGGAGGAGGCTGACCGCATAAGGCAAAGGCAACGGCGCACTCGCCGTAGCCGTCGCCGCCGCGATCCTGCCGATATCCGGCCACCGTAGACACTGGCTTGCGGACGGTGAGCAATGGGTAGCTCGCCGTCCGGTCGTCTGGTAGCAGTCCAGACCGAGCCCAAGTCGTCGACGGCACGCTCCGTTCCCGCGCGCCTCAAGGAGTTGTCAGCAAACCGTAGGGACCCTGCAGGGTCGAAGCCTCCCGGAGCTGAGGGTTGATGCGAAAGCGTTACACCGGGGCTCTGGGAATAAGGCAAGGAAGGTACGGGGTAGGTTCTTTAGTCAGTAAGAGTCTGACACTGTTTCCCGCTCCGCCCAAGAGTGGGATTCGTCATTCGATGATTTTTACCTACCTTAAAAAAAAAAAAAACCCTCTAAAGGGCGTGTCCAAAGTTTGTGCGAAAATCTATTTTCACGCGGGCGAAATATTTCACAATCAACAATCACATCACATCATGCCTAGAAGTAACCTATTTACTGTCAACTTAAAAAAAAAGATGTACTTTAGTACTTGACAGCGATCCAAAATGATAGTAAGCAGTGATACAATCGGTGATGGTGATTTAAAAATTCCTATTTTGTAGGTATCTGCAATCACAGACTCCGACACGGAATTCCCCTCCTTAGCTCATTATGATTCCAGAGTTCTATCAATGAAACAAGACTTTAGAATAATTGCTTATAAATAATGAAAAGACTAATCTTATAAAACTTAAGTAATAAGTTTCAGGTAGATAGTAATTATTTCAATATAACTTCAAAGATATAATCAGTGAAGTGTGCTCGAGCCGTAACTAATGCCATCAGAAGTCTTAGCCAATATCTTCGCGTAATCTTGCTGGATGCGAACGTGACCACCCCTCCCATCTCCCCCCTTTAGAAATAGGGGAAGGGATTGAGGTGTTATTAAATCGAGTAGTTGGATGTAACACGGATTTCTTCGAAGAGTTCTTTTCAGTATTACTAGTTTTAAATGTAACCTATGTCGTCTAAATATAGTCTCTAGATGTTAGGATATACTTTTAATATATTTATGGAACCTTTTATCAATATTAATTTGTTTAATGTACTTTCAGCGTTGCGATACTTTTTGTTAATTGATAAAAAAGTGGAGGTTTAAAGATTGATTTATTTATAGATAAGTATCAATGGTTAAGTAAAAACTACCTATAGCTTTCTGCATAAAATATATAAAAAGCTACAGGTACTTTTTACTACGAAATAGATTTTAACTTACTGAAAAGATTAAATTAGATATAGACGAAAGTCTACTACAAAATAAAATAAACTTGAAATACAGTAAACAGAAATTAAAAATTCAATCTTTTTTTTGAGGGGAGATATCATCAAATGGCTTCTCCCGCATTAATATGAAGGGCGAGTTAGACTTTTTTGACTAAAATGTACATATCTCCGTTGCTCTTTGATACGGCCACGGTAACTAAATTTTCGTCGCAAAAAACAGACACAAGTTTTTTATTCCAGTTTTTTTTTGTGGTACCTCCAAATTAATCTTTCACTTACCTAACTGTGAAACTGCTTGCATTTCATCTCAACTATGATGCTCCTAAATATTTGCATCACAAAAAAATTAAAGATGCTCTAAAGTACTAGGATCGAAGAATATTAAGGAGTTCTCCTGAAGGATCCAGTTCATGAATTTCAAGGGGGTAATCGAAATGCATTAACTGGAGAGAAGCAGCCTTGGAGAACGGAGATGGTCCTCAAATGATTTATGCGGAACCTTTTCGAAAAGCCCGCACGGATATTTGAATCGTGTGGATTTTAGAGTTAAAGTAAGAAGCGTGCTTGCAATTAACTGGCGGGCAAGTAGCGAATGGAATATAATCGTTGTTGAAATGGACGGTTAGTTACTTTTTTTCTTTTCTTGTCGTCATGCATTCACGCATATTTTGCGATTGATACAATTACTGTACAATGAGTAATTACCGTGTGTGCGTACGTACACTAATTAAAAAAAGAAATTAGATCAAAAGATGAAATATTTTTTTAAATTTTACGTCGATTATAATTTTATTGTTTTTGATTCCTGTTTACTCCGCAGACACACAGGGTCGCAGACACGTAGGGTTGTCAAATGTACTTGTTAGATAGATAGAACATTATTATACAGTATTTCAGTAACGTAATGAATGCAAAGTGGTGTCAGGATATAAATAGAGCAACTATTAATGTAATAAAAAAAATGAATTCATTTATTTTATTTTTCGTTATAATTGTGGTAAAAAGTTTTTTAAAAAGAAGTAATTTAAAAAGTTCAGGTCGGTGAGAGAAACTCTAAAAAATATTAGTTTAAGCTTTCGAATACTCTGTACTAAACAGAGCAAAGTAAAAATAATAAAACAATTCCAAAACAAAGTTAAACTCAGGGATGCTGTAAAAATACCCCGGTTGATGTACCAGGGTATTTTTTATTTTAAGTACACGGTGGAGGTCTTCACTTCTGATGAGAAATGAAGACCTCCACCGTATACTTAAAATGGAACTCGTCACCACCATCATTCAAAAATTTGCTGAAGCCCATGAGCACAAAGTTCACCGACATGTGAATGTTGATGCATCTGTAAGCTGCAAGACAACATTCATCTAGTGCGTGATCAAAGCTATTCTATGCATATGACATACTAGCTTTTGCACGCGGCTTCGCCCGCGTGGTATTGGGGTTGGGGTTTCCGGGATAAAAAGTAGCCTATGTCCTATTCTGGAGTGTATCCTATGCCTGTGCCAAATTTCATCCAGATCTGTCCAGCCGTTTTGGCGTGATTGAGTAACAAACATCCAAACATCGTAACTTTCGCATTTATAATATTAGTAAGATGAACAAGGAGTTTTTATAAATATTAGACTCTAAGAAAGTGTTAAGAATTTTTATAAAAGTGCAAAATTTTTAATTTAATCAATTAAATCATTTTTATTCGGCCATAGCCCATAATTACATAAAAGTTAAAGAACGCTATTCTTTGTTTTAACAAAACTTCTATTGTATAATAATAAGTTAGAGTTAAATTACTTATTAGTTTCTTAGACTAGATTGTAATTAATTATGAAGAAATTTGGTCTTAATAAATGTTTGTGTGATGAGTACAATCATTTGTTCCTATTATAAGGAACAAATGATATGTATTTAGAAATATATAAGTACGTTTATCAGTTGCCTAGTACTTATGCCACAAACTTTGCTTAGCATGGGACTAAATGGCGTTGTGTGATAGTTGTGGAGTATTACCTATTTCAATTTTAATTTTGTGTCTCATGGAATATTTCTGAAATAATTGAATTAATTGGCAATCATCGACCGGTATTAATGCCTTGTTGGTTTAAGGTGAGCTTCGATTCCCCTTGTTTTGATTATATCAATATAATGTTTAAGATTATGGTAATTTTGGTTCCCTCTGTTTACTTTCAATAAATTAATGATATTGTTTGAAATGTTACGATGAATAATTTGGTGTACCTAAGTAGTTATTTTATGTGACACTGGCATAACCGATCATGGGATGGATATTTTAGATATTCACGGAGAATTAGCTGCTGTCAGGATTAAGAAATGATGTACAGGAATTTATTACATTGAAGTAGTGGTGGCCGAGTGGTAAAAGCCTCGACTTACGAGTTGTATGCCCCGGTTTCAAACCCCGCTAGCCGCATTACGTTATGTAATTTATTTCGTCACCATTGCTCTAAAAAACGATGACGGAAAACATGGTAAGGAAACCGGCAGTCCTTGAACTAAAAATTAGAAGATACGTGACATCTGACTGAGTGTTCATTATGAACAGCATACAGGAAGTATAGAACTATTAGCCATACTGATCGTCTCCCTAGTTTAGCCTTTATGACCATTGCTCGCCGTCGGCAAGCCCGCTGGAGTAAAAACTTAAGTAAATATCAAAGACTTATCCTTATTTGTTTTTTAAAATAGCCTCATAAGAAATTTGGGCAGTGTAATATAAGGAATAAGATTAAAAAAAATATTGTATGGAAAACTGCCATTCTTTGGGTAAAGAATTAAAAAAAAAACACATTTATGCGTAAATGTTTATAAATACAGCTGCAATATAGGAGTAATTTCCAGTTCGGAGAAAAGTTTTTATATCACAAAACCACAGCCACAGAACAGGTCAGATACGATTTTCCAAATACAAAATACTTTCCAGTTATCCACTGGCTTTAAAATACATTCTGCATTTATACTTGAACGCACAATGTCCACGCCTCCCGTACATTCTGTACATTTTGTACAATAGCCAGAAATTCACAAAACATTGTAATACGAGCAAAATTGTGGGAACTGGCATCCAAATACCGCGATACGTTAGTATGTGCCGCTCGAAAAATAGGATCGGTTGAAAAAAGTCACGGTTTTAAGGTTGGCGCATACTGTAGGACTCGGCTAGGAGTGTATTGTTAGTTAGTTATAAACTGTCCGTCACTCTCCAGTAGTTATAATAGGTCCACAACCATCACACAACGCCATCTAGTCCCAAGCTAAGCAGAGCTTGTGTTATGAGTACTAGGCAACTGATAAACATACTTATATATTTCTAAATACATACATATTATAGACAAATTACACCCAGATACAGAACAAATGATCGTGCTCATCACACAAACATTTGTCCTGGGTGGGAATCGAAACCACGACCTCCCGCATAGCAGTCAGGGTCACTAACTACTAGACTGACAGGCCAGTCGAAGTTATACTTTGGTTTCTAGTGGTTGTAAGTGCTATTGCACACTACACTGTATAGGTACGTATCTGTAAAGTTCAGTTGAAAACTAGCATCAGGTTACTTGTACGCAGTTGTCTGGCCTTTTTTCTAAGCTGGACCTATTTGGTAAAGCCATGAGACACAACGTGTTCGTTTTTTTTTAAAGTTTCTACACGGGTTGAGGTGAGAAATCGTTAACTAACTTCTTTCGCTCGCGCTAAAATGATATTTATGATAATATAATATCAAAAATATGTTTATAATTTTAGGGTTTAGACAAACAGATAGTCAGATCTACAACAAAGCGACATTGTGTTCCGTTTCATCAACAGAGATTACGTAAAACCTAAAAATATGCTAAAGTTAGGAAGATAATATTCTTACGTCATATATTATTATTATTCTTGCGATATGTAAACTAATTACACTTATACACAATTCGGCGACCGCCGTCGTTAAACGTCAAAGCCACAATGAACAAACATATTTTCACCTAGGAAAGTTTCCTCTAGTGTATCCCTTCCCTTACTATCGCCTACTCCTAGCGCCGGAAACGGATGTGGCTCGCGGTTCGTCCTGAGCTGTGTAATTTCGCGCGCTCGTTTTCCGCCTTCTATTTTTGAATGTTAGTATGCTTTCCGGGCAACTTTTTTTTTCTTGTTTTTCTTCATGAATATTTCCAGCCTTTCTTTTTTTGTGTATGGCTGAATGGCTGTGTACTAGTTCGTAACTGAAGGGTAATTTGTCCCGGCCTTTGAGAATTGCTTCGACCATCGTAGGAGCGACGCGGACGATGAGCAACGGGTAACTTGCCGTCTGTTCGTTTTATAAAGACCGTACCTCGGCCTAGTCGACCAAACCATCGGCGCCACGTGCGACGGTTAGCACCCAGCAGAGCATCGACCCTATTTAGAGCTATAGAGGGCTAGTGAATAAGTCTCTACCTATACTCTAGCCATTCCATAATATTTTTTAATAGGGTATACTTAAGGCCTTGGTTTTAATTAGTAAAAGTTTAACACCAGATGATTATTATCACCTCAAAACAAAGGAGTGATTTTTTTGTTTTTAAGAAACCTTGCATTCTTATTCTTCTTGCAAATATTTAAAAACGTAATGAATAGATACCTTAAAATAGATACCTTATGTCACTTAGATAAAAAAGCAACTTAAACTTGAATGTTTTAAAAGTAAAAAAATGATCTTCTGATAAATTGATTATCTCATACAGGTGGAATCTTCTGGTTGTTTGTATAATTTAACTTATTTAACTATTTATAAATATTTACTGATGACATTGTCGTATGAATATCATATGAAAACTAGCAAGTTTTCGTTCGGTTTAAACGTACGGTCCCCCTGGGACAGGTCTCGGGAACCAAACGCGAATAAAGCCAGCTATTCATATTTTCGACCTGTTTGGGCTATCGGACGAAGGGATTCGTTTTTTTTAATATGTATAGGCTCGCGTTTGACCACTATCTAACCTAACCTGATGGTAAGCGATATTGTGGCCGATGCTTACCTAAAAGTAACCTATGTATTCGCTCTTGACTTGAAGATCCTTAAGTTTGAGCTATTAGGAAACACAGAATCCGCCAGGAAATTCCACTCCTAACCTGTAAACATAATAAAAAAATGTAAATGGGTAAATGACTTTTGGACAGGGTGCTGGATTTACAACACCTTTAAACTTTTGAGCCCCTAGAGAACGCCGGAATCATTAAAAGGTTTTTTTTTTAATTGCAATAAACTAGTGCTTGACTGCGATCCCACCTGATAATGCAGTGATGCAATCGTTGATGGTAAGGCGCACTAGTTTATTAAGAGCCTATTCACTCTAGCCTTGAAGACACCTAAATTATATTCGGATGGAAAGACTGCAGCCGACAAACTGTTCCAGTCCCTCGATGTACGCGGTATAAATGACGAAGCAAAACGCTTAGTCCGGGCCCGCAGGTGTCTCAATAACGTAAAGGTGGATATTTGCCGTACGGATGTCCGAAGGTAAAATTGGGATAATATAATAATATTCGACGACCATCACACAACGCCGTCTAGTCTCAAGCTAAGCAGAGCTTGTGTTATGAGTACTAGACAACTGATGAACATACTTATATATTTCTAAATACATACATATAATAGATAAATTACACCCAGACACAGAACAAATGATCGTACTCATCACACAAACAGTTGTCCTGGGTGGGAATCGAACCCACGACCTCTCGTCTGTAACTACTATGCTGACAGGCCAGTCAAAGGGATGGCGGAATCAAATCGTGCAATGTGTCTGTAATTACGATACTCGAAAGGTAAAAGTACTTTTCCAAGAAAATTATTGCAAGTCATTTTCAGAACCCATCAGTTCTTAACCATCGACACCGTCAAGGCTACCGCAATCGTGTCCAAATTGGCGGTATTGGCTTCATCTACCTGCCGGAGCACACAGGATGGTGACCGCAGAGACCTCATAATTCAGTTGGACGTTATATTATGCAAGTACAAATTACTGCTTGCGGTATACCTTGTAATTAGGATATAGGATGAAGCCTGTATATTTCGTAGTACCCCAAGTTTACGTTCGTATAAGTTTACACATAAAAAAAACTGGGCAATTGCGAGTCGGACTCGCCACTGGGGGTACCGTACCAATTGCGGTTTACGATTTAAGAGGTATTAAAAAAAAAAACTTCTTGATCTCGTTCAAACCAATTTTTGCTGGTAGTTTACGAAGTATTGTACATCAGATATTTTTCTTAGTTTTATCATTCTCTATTTTAGAAGTTACAGAGGGCGAAACGCATTTTACCATTTTGGAAATGTCTTTAGCGCAAACGATTCAATTTTGGAATAAATAAAAATTATTAGATAACTCAATATCATTTTTGAAGACCTATCCACAGATAAATGGGATGGATGAAAAAAAAAGATTTTTATTTTTATGGATGAAATGGAACCCTAAAGTTCTTTGCTTTTTGTCTAATTTTTGTGTAGATATTTTAAAACGGTTCGCTGAATACGTCTTCTTACCAAATTTCAACAGTGTAGTTCTTATATATTCGGAATAAAGTGGCTGTGAAGGACACGGACAGACGACAGACAGACATAACGAATCTATAAGGATTCCGGTATTTGCTATTTTTCCTGCTTAGTTTGGGACTTGATGGCGTTGTGTGAAAGTTGTAGACTGTTTAAAAAAAAGCTACATAACTTCACCCTCTGAAGTTCCGTAAGGACGTTGCAAAAGATTCAAAGCCTACTGGGGCTCAGGGTCTCTTTCTGAAAGGAAGGTTTGGTCCCAGTGCGAAGGGCAAAGAAAGAATGGTGTGGGGTGTTTAGTCCGTAAGAGTCTGACACTGTTTCCCGCTCCCTTCCTGGAGCCGAGGGTTGGTGCGAAAGCGTTACACCGGGGCTCTGGGAATAAGGCAAGAGAGGAACGGGGTACGCTGTTAATTTAGTAAGAGTCTGACACTCCCAAGAGTGGGATTCGTCATTGCCCACCATAAAAAAAACGCTCTGAATTGCAACTAAAACTGAAACTTGAATGTTAATTTAATTATTTGTTATAATTCCCTTTTGAATTAAACATTACTATGAACGAGAGTTTATGATCTAATATAAAATTCTCATTTTCTTAATCACCACAGACTATAACCGTGCAAATGAGCCATAACTGTCACCATAAAGTCACTTAATTCACTCGTATATATTGTTTAACGAGTCAATGTAATCGTTTTTGGCAGATATGTAATTATTTTGTTATGTATTTGAATCGTAATCAGTGATCCAGATATAAATAATGTAAGGTGGTTTTGTGAGATTGAGTTTTGCTTTAATATTTGCTATGTAAGCGGTGACTAAGTTCGAAAAGATAAGTTGTACAGTTCAGCGGTCGGATCTTAGCAAGTTTGAAGTTAGGCTCTGCGAATTTGAGCGCTTGAAAAGTAGTAAAAAATATTAAAGGTTTAAACAAATAATTGCAGTTATTGCTGTTAAAACTGTTATGGGCACTTTTTTTTAAATTCTTTCTCTTTTTGCAAATTTTCAAATGCTAAAATTTGTAGACCCTAACTTCAGACTCACCAAGATACGACGGCCGTACTGTAATGTTGGTGATTTTTTTCGAAGTTCTTATGAACATTGTCTGAGTAAATATATATTTAATGCAACATTTAGCTACTGCCAGCATGAAAATAAAAAATTGTTATAAACATTTATGTTCGTTTGTTACCATTTTCCTTTGTAATGTATGTATAAAATCCTGTGTGCTATTCTAAGACATCGTCTAACCCTTTGCCAAACGTTACAATTTGTTCAGGCGTTCCAGTGTAAAGAAGTGACAAACATACACACATGCTCACTAACGTTCGTATTATTAATTTGCTTATTTAATCATTTATGTACACATAAACAAAAAAGACAAGAAGAAGGAAACAGAAACATAGCTAATTAATGCTTTATTTGGACAAAAGCTTCCTTGATTTCCTTCCCTCTTATACTTGTTCGTAACTTACAAGCACACGGAAAATAGTAAATTAATTAAGAACTCGTGAAAATTGGGAAATACAACACTATTTAATTTATCTTCACTATTTACATAATTTTTTATTTTCTAAATAAAGTTATCTAAGATATTTTTTACCACAACTATCACACAACGTCGTCTAGACCCAATTTATTGACCCAAATGAGTTTAACCTTCACCTTGTTAGAGTTTGTGTTATCTAATAAAATTACACCCAGACACAGAACCAATGATCGTACTCATCACATGAACTTTTGTCATGCGTGGAACTCGAACCCACGACCTGTGGCATAGCAGTTAAGGCCACGGACCACAAAACCGACAGGCCAGACAAAAAAAAAAGAAAGAAGTCAGATTTCATGTCAAAATACTCGCTGTTGATTGATAATTCCTGGTGTGGGGCAAAGTTATTAAAAAAAAAAAAAAATACGTGTGGCACTTGGGGACTGCCGCGGTAAAGCTATTCCATAGCATTCTGTATGAACTTATGCAATTATAATTATTTTTTTTTTTTTTTTTTTTTATTCATACAATATTTCTTTTTCTTTGATATACGTATATGTGGGACATCCACCGGTACATGGTGGATGTCCCACATATACGTACAAAACGTTTTGGGAGCACATTCATTATGCGTACAGCCAAGGAGTGGAATTCTTTGCCGGAGTCGGTGTTTCCTGATAGCTACAATCCGGGTATCTTTAAGTCAAGAGTGAATAGGTTACTTCTAGGTAAGCGCGCTCCATCGTCGACCGCATCGTCGCTTTCCATCAGGTGAGATAGCGGTCAAGCGCGAACCTATAATCAATAAAAAAAAAAAAATAATAATAATTCAAGTTACACTTTTTGAGCGTGGTGACCGATAGGAAAACAAATTTTTCTTTTATTAAATAAATAAATAATAAATGCACTTTGTTCATTCATATTCAAAACACTTTATACACAAATTTTACAAGTACAGCCGTTCACTGTTGTAGATAAATACTTATACACCTATATACTTTCTCACAAACAGCTGATTATGTATTCGTCCGATTTCGGAGCAGCAAGTCACTTTTTCAGGCATCTTGCGGACATTTTTCGTACTCATTTTAGCAGACATTGTTTTTTTGTGCGTTTTTCCCCTAATTTAGATGTCTTTTTTATAAGTGGCAATAATTAATATCGGGGAAAATATAGTTTAGTATAATGGCAACACACCTGTGCACGAATTTCTTTTGATGTGCCGAAATGCTATGTTCCAAGTCGTTGGAAAGAATGAATGACAGACGTTAATCAAGTGTCAACCAAGTTCCGCTACTCCCTGACAGATGTCGCTATTTCACTATACTGCTTTATCGACTTGTTTGTGTTGTTGTTTTGTTTGTTTGTTTGTTTGTTGTTGTTGCTTGTTAAAGCTGTTGTGGGAATTTTCTTTATCACTTATCCTGGACGTGTTTTATCACCACACTCCATTATAATTATGATTATTTTGTAGGCTTAAAATTTGTATATTTACACTTAAAGCACTGAGTTTTTAGTCAATGTTTATATATTTGAGAATCAATGTTTATATGATAATCCGGTATTTTTAAACTATGATAACACTGTTACTGTTTGTTTATGAGTCTATCATCACTTTTATGAATTATACACTGTTTGAATACTGCTTTTTCTATTATAAATAATTATTTAATTACGAGCACAATAACATTTAATGTTTACTTGCCAGCTGACAATATGTCATCGTAAAGTCGTACAATACGTCTAATAGCACGACACATAGCGCCGTGTCGAAGACTGCCGAACTGACACGACGTTAGACGATGCACGGCCTTCAAGCCACACCTCCGTGCCCGTCGGAGTGGGGAGCGTGAGGTTTTTTCGTTACGGAATTTCTGGATTTAGTCCCCAGGCTCAAGGCCTGCGATAGAAGCTATGCAATAGCTTAAAAGTATGCCCATAAGACTGGTAGTATGGTGATGCTAAGTGCCAATGTTAATTATTGAACGATCATTTTTAAATTTGGAACAAATTAACAGCACAATAAGTCGGGACCGATCAATGAATGAACGATTTCACTATAAAAAACTTATTTGGCAAAGAGAGAAGCGATCACATCAGTCACTACAAAAAAATAACTATGAACGAATAAAGCTTTTATACGAGAATGGTCTGCAGTGTTGCAAAAACGTCTGGTCATCAAATTCAGTTATGAAAGAACATATTTGAGTACTGCACTTTACAAAGCGGCTCATATTGGTTGAATTTTTACTGTTAGATCACAATGGTCCGTTATATATTTATTTGGTATATGCTGGCCTGGTAGACTAGTAGTTAGTGGCCCTGACTGCTATGCAGGTGCTGCTATGAGGTCGTGGGTTCGATTCCCACTCAAGACAAATGTTTGTGTGATGAGAATGATCATATTTTGTTCTGTGTCTGGGTGTAATTTATCTATAACTAGCGATATGCCCTAGCTTCGCACGGGTGCAATGCTAATATGAAAATATTATGTATGTATTATTATACATTATAAACCGTCCTCTTAAATCATTCTTTCTATTAAAAAAAACGCATTAAAATCTATTGCGTAGTTTTAAAAATCCAAGCATACATAGGGACAGACAGCGAGATTTTAATGTTTGTGATGACACAGGCCTCCTCTCTAGGAGAGGGAATGGGCCGTAACCTCCCACGCGGGCCCAGTGCGGATTAATGAATGTCAAAGTCACATGTCTTCGAATTTTTGGTTCTTGGACAAACAGGTTTCCTCACGATGTTTCCTTCACCATTTCGAGAGCAGGGGTGATAAAATAAATTACACAAAGTAATATGCCTGGCTGGGTTTGAACCCGTGACTAACTCGTAAGTCGGGACTTTTACCAGTCGGCCACCACTGCTCTCCAAACTGCAATAACCGTGTAAAAATATGCCTATGCAAACATGATGCATATAAATCGCATCGACGACCGCATCGTCGCTTTCCATCAGATGAGATAGCGGTCAAGCGTGCACCTATAATTAATAAAAAAAAACGAAATCGACCAATATCATTAAGTCCAAAGTTTATATCCAAAACTGGATCGTTCCTGATCTATCCTCAGGATATAAACTCCATATCTAGCCAGGCAAAAAACTAGGTTAAATGTCACACCCGCTCCCATTTGCATTCTAAATGGTACCGGTATGTTTTTGTTTGGTCGGCAGATGGCAGTCGTTTGTGACAGGCACCCCTGTCCACCATGTTACATGATACGCGCCCGAATTGAGTTTGAAGATCTAGTTTGACTGTCAGTTTCGACTGAAAGTTTCGCTGTTTTGATTTTCATTGAGTTATGGGGTTTTAGTTTATTGTTTATCTGATTATGCATGCGATTTTGGCTGCGTGAAAGTAGATTTCTATGTAAGAACAAATTTTGAAAACCATTAATAACGAGTCCCTTGGGTGAAGCAGGAAACAGTGGCAGATTCTTACTGACTAAACAGCCTACCCCGTTACTTAGTAGCCTTAAGCATTAAGGCCCAGTCTTTTTTTCAGGAAAGGACCGTTGGTTCCAATTGGCTTCGACCTAAATTTTGGTACTTAAATCCTTTCTAGTCTTGCCTACGTCATAAAATAAAACTTTGTGCACAATTTTATACTCCAAAGGCCATTAGTTTCGGCTGTGTGTTGACAATCTATGTGTGTTGTCAGTCAATTTCTACCTTTACATATGTATTTATAAATATAATATGGGAAAAGGCCAAATTATACAACGCGCGCCTGAATTGAGTTTTAAGAACTAATTTGACTGTCAGTTGTGATTGACGCTTTTTGATTGTTATTTATACTAATATTTAATAAATGTTTTTTTCCTTGTAACGTATACACTCTTTTTTAAATTACTAGGTAATGTATTTATAACTACTTGCTCTTTTTTAGCGCTGAATGACACCAATATAATTGGTTCTTAATATTCACGCGGACAGAAGCGCGAGCAGGATGAGATGTAAAAATAATATATTTATTTTTAAATATATATATTTTTAAATAAAGTAAAAATAAAAAGAGTTTTTATTACTAACACTCTTTTTGAAATGATACATACAAGTGCCGTCTGCTGGTAAGTAGTGAGCAATCGTTGATGGTGAGGCGCACTAGTTTAGAACAATCTCTAATAAACCTAGGACAACACATGACGAAACTACAAGAGCTGCTTTTTAGGGCTTTGGCACCTAACAAAACGACACACAGATAGTTTTTATATCTACATCTATAGATACAATTTCGATCTATCAATCGGACCTGAACAAAGACTCCTTTGATGCTCAATATCACAGAGTAGCAGCTGTTGAACTATTGAACTAGCCAAACACATAGAACACCCGCATTCATTACGTAATCACTAGTGCGCTAGGCTCCCTCCGCCTTTGTTATCTGATAGGCGTCCTTTGATAGTAGGTTGTAACGGGATTGAAATTTCACCTAAAACCTTCTCAATTTTAGAGCTCCAAGCCCAAAGGGTTATGAGTAGTGATAGCTGAGTGGTAGCGGCCTCAAAGCAAACTCAGGCACATTATTTTGTTCTATTTAATCACCACTGCTCTGAAAACGGTGAATGAAAACTTTGTGAGGGAACCGACTTCTTCTAGAACCAAAAATTCGAAGACGTGCCGTCTACTAATCCGTACTGGGCCCGCGTGGTGGATTATGGCTCGTTCTCTGTCTTAGAGAGGAGGCCTGAGTCTCAGCTATAGGGCATAAAGAATATTTGTAATACATAACATGATTGAAAAGAGTGTCCATGGAGTTTCTTGCACATTCTTCTCAATATTACTTACTCTTTGGAATGTGGAATTAGCGACATTTTTTTCTGACAGACCGACTTTTTGACTTTTCAACAGTCCCTGTAAAGGTTTATTTGAAAAAAAAATGCTTTGAAACTTTGAAACTAAAAAGCTGATGCTATGCTACGCTATATCATTCTGCCCTTTTTGCCATTTTATTTGGGGTTGGTGCAACATTATCATCCGTTTATTTATTCGTCTGTTTCGTAGAACAATGTAACTAATACTGTTAAAAATAATGTTGTAACTAAAGGTCTTATAGTTAGCAGATTATAAAATCCCAAAAAAACCTATCTACATCCATTGTAGAAAGTCAGCCAAAAGAAGCTAAAAAACGCAGTTTCATAAAAGCCACCTAATTTCAAAAACTATTCATAACAAGGTAATAATTCAAGTGATATCGGTGGACACAACGTTTTTCCTGTACCAGGGCACCATGAGTATGTCGGTAGTGTCGGTGCTAGCACTACAACGTCTCATCAAGTGCACTTACGTCGGCAAATGTTGACGTTGATGGAGACATCACCGTGACACTGAGTACAGGGAGGGGTTTAGGGCAGTTTGAGAAATATTTTATTAGCATTTTTAGAGAAAAGATTAGTAGAAAGTAAAATGAAATTGCTCTTAAGGGCGCGCACCACCATCATTAAACGCGCCGTTGTCGCGCGATTTAACGACGTGTGTTTTGCGCGCTTTTATCCTATAGAAGGTCTACAAGCTGCGTTTTGATTCGCATGCGTATCTTATCTGTATCTGGTATCTGCGTGCGTATCTGTGTAATGTAACAAACCTGATTATATGGTTTTAATTTTAAATCTCATATGTACCCAAGATAAAGGATCTTGATAGACAGACGAACAACAAAGTGGTCATACAACGGTTACGTTTCTTTCTTTTTAAGGTAGGGAACCCTGATAAAGTACAAAATATTCATCGCCAGACAACCCTATTATCTTACGGTTAGTATCACTCCATTAAAACTCAAGGACTCAAAAATAACACGCCAACAATGAATCCAATATGCAAGTTAAAATTGGATTAGAGTTTCCCGCAAGGCAACTTGTTACACAGCAATCCTTGAAAAGGATTTTCCTTCCGATCCTTTTGAAAACGAAAATACAACACCACTTGCTTGGAAGCTCTTGACAGTGCTTACCATAGACCACTGACACATCTTAGCGGCTTCTGGTTTAAGAACTTAATTTTTCTCTTTAGGATTAGCAATAATTGAGTTACTGACAAAAATTAACAACAAAATGTAGCCTATGTCCCTTCCCTCTGGGTTAAAGTTTCTTTTTATCAAATTTTATCAAAACTGATTTAGTAGTATAACTGTAAAAATATAACTGACAGAATTACATTTACATTTATAACATTACTATGAAACTTTTTAAAAATAGAACAGAGCTTTTCGTTTTTGTTTTATTTAAAAAAAACGTTAAGTGCCTTAAGTTTTCGTTAAATAATGTATTTTCTTATTTTGCGTTAAATTCCAGACTTTCGTAACACACTAATATTATAAAGGCGAAATGTTACAGATGTGTGTAAAGGCTGAATGAAATTTATTTATTTGATTCTAGGAGTATTATATTCCCTTGGGTTAACATTTTATTTATTTAAAACTTTATGTTCGTAAAAGTACAGAGGCAGGCTTGAAACATTTTCTACATGTCAATCTTTGGGGAGTGTAAAAGAAAATAATATGCTACTTAGGTGCTATAAAAAAGAAAAATAAAAGTAGGACATAAAGATAATACAATTAAAATACTGTACTGATCAATATTTGTGGATAAAGGAGTGAATTTGAGTAAAATTATTATATAGGTAATTAGCGACCCGCCCCAGCTTCGCACGGGTGCAATGCTGATATTAAATATAATAATATTATGCATGTATTATACACATAAACCTTCCTCTTGAATCATTCTATCTATTAAAAAAAACCGCATCAAAATCCGTTGCGTACTTTTAAAGATCTGAGTATACATAGGGACAGCGGTAAGCAACTTTGTTTTATACTATGTAATGATTATTATTATGAGCCTGTTGTTCGTCACCGCAGGGCAAAGGCTTCCTTTCCATTTTTCTATTTCTCTCTATTGTTAGCTATTTCTAGCTAATCCTTTAGACTCAACCTCGTCAGACCATCTCCTGGGCCTACAGCGTCGTCGGCTCCTGTTGTTTGTGAGCCAGTTAGTGGTTGTCTTTGCCCGTTTCCGCTGTGACATGCGGCATATGCGGCCTGCCTAGTTTGATTAATTTTAGTTTGGTAGCTAAGTTGCCTATGTCTACGAGTTGTGTTTTGGAACGAAGTTTACTAGACTAGTGAACGGAGATGTAACGTTGTATTCTCTGGGGTCGAAAGAACAGACCGCGTATAGAACACCTTATGCGGTCTGCCCTCTTGACCCCAGAGTCATACACATATCTACTTCGTTACTCATCCGTTCGCTAGTCTAGTATATTCATTATTAACTAAAATCACTTAGGAAAAACGATGAGTTTCGTAGAATAGATTAATTTCATACACTCGTGTGTATGAAACGTCATTAGACCGCTTGAGAATTTGCATACAAAAATGTCTCAGCTTGACGAATTCTGCAGGGATCGGAACATCTCCTTAAAGACCAAACGCAAACCCAAACTCTGCTCTTCTTGATCTTTACGTATGACGCTGAGATTAGGTTGCTGAAAGCTGCAGATCGTAAACGCATTGACGCTTTCAGATGTGGTTAAGTTGGAGAAAAATGCTCCATATCCCTTGGACTGCATTTTGGATCAACATATCTATTTTGCGAAAGCCAAAAATTTCCTCGCGGTTGTCGTCCGAGGGTTTTCACAAGATTCTGCAATACTTCGGTCACGCTCACAACCTTTAGCATTCCTCTTGGGGTCAAGTATTGATGCGAAAGCGTATTACCGGGGCCCTAGGATCAGGGCTAAGATGGAAAGGGGAAGATTGTTTAGTCAGTAAAGACTCTGACACTGTCTCCTGCTTTCGTCAATAGATGATTTTTACCAACCATAAAAAACCTTCAGCATTGAGAAATACGACGTAAAGAAGAGGAGGCAAGTTACACAGTGTTTGCACGAGGTAATAAATAATTATTCTATATTTCACACGAGCAAAGCCGTTAGAAGAAGCTGGTTTACAACAAGTAGCATGGTATCTCTAGAGGTTACAATTTTAAGCTCTGTGGCACTAACAAATCTAACTTGAAACTTACTTGACGTGAACATTGTTCTAAAGTTGAACTTGAGTCCGGGCCTGCGTTTAATCTAACGTCGTTCTCTGATAAGCCTCTCGCGTATTTTGAGACCTTTAGCATCTAATACCTTGTGCAAGGGGTGCATTGATTAACAAGAAGGTAGAGATTTGTTTGTGAAGGTGTGAAATTGAACATGTAATTAAAACGTCTTCTTCTTGAGTCAATATAATTTTGGAGGTATGCGGGATAGAGAGTCCCGCATGGCTTCATTGAAAAGAGAGGATTCTCCGACCACACAGGTGTTTTATCTGGCGGGCTACTGCCCGATAGTTGATTTCGGGCTGTCGTATATGTCTAAATCGCGCGGGGAACTTTGATTGTGCGACGAAGGATTCTTTCAGTCCTTATTTGACCCCATAGATGGAGCTAATTAATAATAAAATAATTAGTAATATTAATAACGTAATTTTATATAAGTTAAAATATAATAATGAATATATATAGAATAATCTCTCTTGGCGAGCACAGGTAAATGAGGTTAGCCGTAAGGTGCACTTTTCCTTTCACAGTCTTAAATCGCTTCAAAGGTTCTTACCATTCAAAACCAAAATTTATCTTGCCCAAACTCTAATTCAGCCTATCATCGATTATGCTGATGCCTGCTATCTGGATGCCACCGAGGAGCTACTAAATAAACTTGAGCGCTTGCAAAACTTGTGTATTCGTTTTGTTTTTGGTCTTAGGAAATACGACCATGTTTCTCAATTTCGCAAGGATCTCAAGTGGCTCCCTATCCGTCTTCGTAGGAACACTCGTGTATTATGTGTCTTGTACAACATTCTTTTTAACCCTGCATACCCTGGCTACTTGCGTGATCGTTTTTCGTTCACTCGTGCTGCCGATGCCCTTTGTAGATCCCACCTTAAATACCATCTCAATTTCCCACCCCATAATACCCATTTCTATTCTAACTCCTTCTCTTTTCATGCAGTGCGACTGTGGAATTCACTTCCAGCAAAGATCCGTGAAGCTGAAAACGTATCTGTCTTCAAAAAGCAAGTCAAGGAACATTATCTCTCTACTATCTCATAAAGTTATATATTATAGTTATGTATTATTATTGTTATTTATGTATTGCATCTATATATGTGTACATTTTATTTATGGTTATTGAAATATTTATATGTAAGTATTATATGACTAGTGTATTTTAACTGTTATGAATTATTTATACACACTGTGTCTACATTTCTCATCCAACTCTCCTGTCGCAGGTCTGCTGGAAGAAATTTCGTTAGAAATAAGCAGCACCTTAGTACTCTTCTATCTGTATGTATTCTTTTCTCTTTTAATGTGTTTGTGTGTACATAAATAAATAAATAAATAAAAAAATGAAAGTTTGGGTTCTTAAAATTATACGCATACGTGGGTAGTTATTACGGGTTAGGTAGCATTGTTTGTGCACATACTGTAACTAGCGTAAGCTTGTAAATGTAACCATAACGCGAGCAGAATCGGCGACCTGAGTACGTCCTCACACTCTTGCACTCCATAATGCACCAGTCAATGATACAGTGACGGAGACAAATGGATTATAACCTGATGCTCTAGTCCCACGAAAAGAGATGATCTAGGCATCGGAAGTTACAGATTTGCTAGTCGCTCTACGCAAGAGCAGGACAAAACATTAGATGGATTTTCACCTTTAAAAAAAAACATGCAAACACGCATTCTTTGCATATGCGTATATATTATAATAACCTTTTTTATTTATTTATTCCCGATGAATCCGACAATTTTTAAATGAATCCTTTCATATTTACGAATATTGCTTTTTAATCCGAAAAAACTTCAAATTAACAAGCTACTCTCTGGAATCTCGCATTTAAATTTCCACAAAGATGGCTGCTTGATTTCGCAGTGTATAAATACGAAGTTGATAGCCGCGCAAACATTTCGGCGAAGTGTACACAGAGGCAGCCAAGTCAGCTAACTGAAACTGACCCCGCACTGAAGTTCGCTGGTTAATTAAAAACCTATCTTGACGTTAAAAATCACAAAAGCTTTTTGATGAGGCCTTAACGTTAGCGGTTTTAATGCCTCGTTTGTCCCCATAGTTTGTTGTAAGATTGCCGAGTACCGGGTCTTGGTTTTGATTCTCAGAACTGATTACTTTTATTTGGATAAATTACATCATTCTATCTCCGTTTTCATATAGGTAGGTTTCATGATTTAAAATAGATATAAACTCTAGCGTACCGTCGCGTACAGAGCAAACGTGACGGTGTATGTTTTTCTACTTTTGAACCCTAAACGAACACCGGCGTTCGCACATCTATTGTATTTCTATTATGTCTTTAATTACGGTATTCGAAAGGTTAAAGGATATAAATGCAGAATGAACTAAAATAATAACTTAAACATTAAAAAAACGATAAAAATGTAGGCAATATTTTGTTGTTATTATTTATGCTATATTTATTTACGTAATAAACAAACAATGTAGTAACCTTTATTATATTAGTGTAGATTAGTGTAGATAATATATCTACACTAATCTACACTAATATAATAAAGAGTAGTTAGAATTAGTTAAGAGTAGTTAAGAGTAGTTAGAATTAGTGTAGATTAGTGTAGATAATATATCTACACTAATCTACACTAATATAATAAAGAGGTAAAGTTTGTTTTTTTGTTTGTAAGAGGTAATCTCTGGAACTACTGGTCCGATTGGAAACATTTCAGCAACAATAGAAAGCTGCTTTACTCCTGAGTGACATAGGCTATATTTTATGTACGCGGGCGAAGCTGCTGACAAAAGCTAATATATTATAAATCTATGGTAGTAACTCACAACTTTATTTATTCGTTACGTAAATTTCACTGAATAAAAAAAAATAACTTTTAATATACATATGCATTTGAAAATAAACAGAAACTTCTTTTTTGAGTATTTATTGGGCAAAAAAAACGCCTCTTAACAGTCCTCTTTTGATTTAAGCCAAATGTAAACAAATAAAAAAAAATAGAAATGTGCTGTAACTGTTCAAGCTCATATCCTCGCATCGCCAAAGCACATAGCCCATATAGTTGCCTGCATAGTGGTGATAAACATCGTACCGGCTGTAAACTATGCATAGCTACAGGCTCTATAGGACAAAGCCTTTATTACTGTGCACTTGCCCATGACATGCAACATTGTCCGCCCCGTCCCTTGTTCAAGCCAGCCCACAACACTTAGCTTGTAGTCTTAAATCCACCCTAAAATAAAATTAATCAATGTTTGATCTCTAGCTGTCCTCCCCCAGTGACGCCCTATGCTGAGGTCTGTACTCTACAGGGGGCATTTTTTTTTATTTACATAAACTAGTGCTTGACTGCGATTCCACCAGATGGTCAGCGATGCAGTGTTGGTGGTGAGGCGCACTAGTTTATTAAGAGTATTCACTCTAGCCTTGAAGATACCTAAAATATAATTGGGCGGGAAGATCGCAGCAAGCGAATCGCTCCAGGCCTTCGGAGTATGCGGCCGGTGTAAACGATGAAGCAAAACACTTTGTCCACACCTTAGAAGTTTCAATAACGTAAGGCAGGCATTTCATTTAAGGGTTATTCCTAGATTGAGGTTTTATCTTTATAAAAGTCATCACATGCAATTCTGTTTAAGCATATAACAACCTCATGGGTTGTCCTTTGACTAGTCTTTTGAGAAGTAGAAAAGCTAACGTATGGGTGCCTTCACCCATACGTTAGCTTTAAGGCTAGGTTTTCCCGGTTTTGCCGGTTTTTGAACTCACTTTTGATAGGCAAGTTACAACTTTTTGAATCTGAAAAAAATATATATTTAAGACACATTCTTTCTCTTTGGCATGTACCCATTCAATACACGATACCATACTATTTTCTCGATAGAAAAAAAATTCTGAAGTAGCTTAGATTTTGTGATTTTTTTTACATATTAAACGAGTACTATAACACTTCATATTTTATAAATAACATCAATATAGAGGTAATTCATTTTGGAAGCGATGCTACCGAATCGTTTTTTTTTTAATTAAATTTGTGAATTTTTTATCGATTATTCAAGTGATTTTCGATCCGCGCGTCGCTTGCCAGTGGCTCGCAGGACGTTACCGAGGAAGGACCTCTGCCAAATTTTTGAGCGCGCGCTTCGCTTCTATTCCGTAAAGAATATCAAAATAATACAAATTGTAAATAATAATGTACATAAAATCGCGGGCAACTCTTGGTAGCGTTAAATGCCTATTTCGCTGAGCCCACCCGCCCTTAAACAAATAGTGCAAACAAATAGTGAACACTCGTGAGTCCATAACACTCACTCAGCAGGACATTCTTCCACCTTCTCACAGTTCTTCCCTTTTATTCGCAGGACGCCTTCATTTGTTTGTTATAGTTAGTTCACTCGTTGATTTTTACATGATGACGTACATCATGAAGATAAATTACAGTCGGTTGCCTTCTTCTGCGAAGCACTTCTCTTCGCACCTATGAAAGAATGGATGTCCTTACGCGCCAGCCGTCAGGACCCCGACCTCGATTTCCAACCACCCCAGGCATGGGCTTGCGTAGAAGGAGCAATGAGTAGCTTGCTGTCCGGCCTTGCAGTAAACGTCCGTATTGAGCCCAAAACTTTTGAAAGGGAAACCTGAAATCCTGGAAACTAAACAGCCAAAGAAGCAACATGGGTTTGGATTTAATCAAAAAAAGTCTGACGCCGTCGCGTTCCGCCCTAAAATATGTAGAAGAAATCATTTAATGATTTAAAACCACCTAAGTTATTCATTAGACGAGATTCTTATGTTCAAAAAATAAAACCTTATTAAAAATGTCATTAAATTCATGATCACCGATTCATTCGTCGAGAAGGATGAATATTAAAGTGTAATAATAATAAAAAATACACTCTATTACGTTGGCCATTATCGTCAGCTGAGTTTTTTGCACCCAAAACCCTCCGTTATAGTGTATTTAAAAAGTTACCGTCGTTACAGTCAACGTTCAAATTATCTTGCCAGCTTTAAATTGAGGAAATTCGTAGGTTTTTTATGTTTGTTTTACTTTTTAGAGTTCCGTGATCGAAGGGTGGCAACGGGACTCTGTTGCTAAGTCCGTCGTCAGCCTTTCTGTCTGTTTATCTGACCCAGCAAACTATCTTGAGGCCCAGGGACTGGTCCAGTGAGACAGTGGGTTGATGGAATACGGACCGGTGATATATGGATATGATCAATTTTTTAATAGGCTGTATCTCATAAAATATAAGTATGTTAAAATCTTCACAGATTATGGTTTTCTATTGTCACTACCTGTTTGACATATCTATAGTCGCTACATTAACAAATAATTAAATTTAAAATAAAGAGAGCTTCGATCGTTTATTGCTCGATTTTGAAATTGTAGTCGGAACACCTTCATGTGCATGTCCAATTCGCACTTGACCACTTTTAATAATATTGTGTTTGGTTTATTGTTGAGAGTGACAAGTGGTTTTTAGAACAGGGACTGAAGTAAAAGTCAAAGTTTTATTTACCTTATTTCCGGGAGGAAGGAGGAGAAAGACTTTTTAGGGAAAATAAATAACAAACATCTTTTCATTGTAGTTCCACCCCCACCCCCTTAAGAAGAGATATAAGGTATATTGCTACAAAGTTGTTTATATTATGATCTAGCTTCTGCTTATGCCTTCGTCCAAATAAAAAATAGCTCAACGGAACATTATCCTGGGATAAAAAGTATATTTTGTCCTATTCCGATACACTGGCCTTTTGGTCTAATGGTTAGTGACCCTGACTGCTATGTCGTGGGCTCGATTCCCACCCAGGGCAAATGTTTGTGTGGTGAGCACGATCATTTATTCTATGTCTAGAAACATAAAAGCATATTTATCAGTTGTCTAGTACCCATAGCACAAGCTCTGATTAGCTTGGGACTAGACGGCGTTGTGTAATAGTTGTGGAATATATTTTATATGTTCTTTCGTTTCGTTCTCCCATTTGCCAAAAATCAAAATCTGTTGAACTTTTTGAGCGTTAAGAAACTAAAATACAAATACACAAATGTGTATATTTGAGTATTTATATAATTAGTGTACACAGGTATGTGTATGTACATAAATTTCCATACTATGTGGTGCTGTACTTACTATGTGGTGAGACTTTACGTAGTGGTACATTTCATGAAATTTCTATCCTCAAGCATTTTGAATGTAACTATTTGGAGACGTTCCTTAATGGAACAGTTTTGGTCGAAGCGATGTCGTGTAAGAATACTGACTAAGCAATCTACTTCGACGCCGTCACTTCGTTCTGATTTTTATTGTAGTTTCTTTTTTAGGTATTACTTTATTATTTTGTAAGATATTTGTGTATTTCGTTTATGGCCCTGAAAATAAAGAATTACTATTAGTCTGCCTTTTTATGGTGAGAAAAATCATCTATTGTCGAATCCCTCCATTGGGCGGAGCAGGAAATAGTGTCAAACTCTTACTGACTAAACGACCTACCCCATTAGATTAGAGGTCGGAGCTTCTTTTCAGAAACTGGACCAGGGCCCCAGTAGGCTTCGGCCCTGCAGTTGGGCCTCTACATATTAATTGCCTTTAATGCAATTGTATATTAAACGTTGAAATATATCCGCTAATTTCGCAGCCCCACCCTTACATTCTGATCACGTAAGAGAGTTGAAAGTTGGCGGGTTTGGCCGACTTTTATTAAGCACATTGTTGCGATAGTTCAACTTTTGAAAAGTAATAGGAAGCGTCGTTTTACTTATTGGATTCTTATCTTTGAACTTAACTTGAGGGATAAGGCCTTTTTCCTTACTTCTTGTAAGCATAATAATAACAGCTGGGCCTTAGTAGAGGCCATGATCTGGAGCGAGGAGGAGTGGCAGGTGGTCGCATGCTAGCAAAGAAGGAAGCCGACCGCTTAAGGCAACGGTGCTCGCGCCCAAGACGCCGCCGGGATTCTGATACCGATTTCTGGCCACTGCAGGCGCGGGCTTGCGGACTGCCAGCATTGAGCAACTTGCCGTCCGGTTGTGTGGTAACCGTACGGACCAAGCCCAGTCGCTGACGGCGCGCACTGTTGCCGCGCCCCTCAAGGAGTTGTCAGCACATGTAGAGGCCCAGTTGCAGGGCCGAAGCCCGGATTCTGAAAGGACGGTCCGACCCCGGTATGAGGGTAAGAAGAAATGGGTGGGTCGTTTAGTCTGTAAAAGTCTGACACTGTTTTCCGCTCCGCCCAAGGGCGGGATTCGTCATTAGATAATTTTTACCTACCATAAAATAGCATAACAATAACAAGCATAATATTTCAGTAACACCTAGGTTTTATTAAAATATTATGCTTGTTACCTTTCAAGTTTGAATAATGGGCCGGCACGAGTTCCTATTCGTCACCTTTTTTATTGTTGATGGGTATGCTATTGACCGCTTCCTCACCTGATAGAAAGTGACGTCTAACTTGTGGAAACTTATAACAAACTCTTCATGGCCATAGACTCATTCTCATAAGAAATTTCAATCTCTCATTATCCACTAATTAGTATCTGAATTTAAAATTAATAATTAATTTACAAAATAATTTATTAAAAACTACTTTTTAGAATTATTACTAAATACGTACGGTACGGTTTTATGTTTGTCTATTTAACTAATCATTATTTTGTATCACCATATGTTATTAGTTTATGTTGTTATATGTTTTTCGTTAATCTCAACCTAAGAATCAACCCTAGGAACCCAAGTACAATAAAAAAATAATCACAACAAAGCGACCAACCGAGCATTTATAATATAAAATATACTGGCTGACTTAAGCCAGGAAGCCGTAGTAAGTCTTACTGTCTTGGTCATGCCAACAGCAAAAGGCTTTTGTTTCGACCCAACGAACTTATTAACTCCGGGTTAGTTGCTAACACGACGTTAATTAACAAATATTTCATATTTTAGGCCCAAGTTAGCTACCATCTTGGAGTTAATAATACCCTTATTTTGTACAAATACGCCTTAGAGAGTTAAACCCGATGATATGATGAAAAAAAAAATATTATTAGTGCTCAGTTTGCAAGTCGCATTTATATGTGCTGTTGTCGATGCTACGGCGTAGCGCGTTGGTGATGGAGCTACGGCTAGCGACTACGCTGCTACGCTTTCGTAGCAGGCATGCTACGAAACGAATTTTGCGTTCCTGTATATAATTTGCCTTTATGTTTTGAACTTACTAAATACTACAAACTACTGAATATATTGAAAACATGTTATTTACCATAAAAAAGTAAATGCACGTGTATCAGAAAATAAATACACACATTTCTGCTCATTGGCGAATTGAGGACTTTCAAATCGTTCCAAATCCTCAATTCACCAGTAATACATATATATATTAAATATATATTATTTGTTGTAAAAGTTAAGTACGTCTTTATTCCTAACAATAAATAAAAATAAACGCAACAAGTATAAATTTCACTCGAAAAACCAATTCCGCCAACTCCGTTATAAAGACTTTTTTATTTATATATGTTTACAACCAAAGCAGTTTTTAATTTCTATTTATATACTTTAACAGTACTATGGAGAGCAGAATATCTTTATAATATTATAGACAAAGGGGTTGAAGATTGTGGAGGTTCTTTCTAATAATAATTATTAAAACAATTAATTAAATTGGCTCGCTAATCGACTTTGTGCTTATTTTTAGATCGGACCTCTAGAATCTTTCCTCTTTGATTTATGCCTGAGTACATAATCGATTTTATCTCTAAAAACCCGACTGATTAAAAAAAACTTAAAAGAAAAACTGAAAAGGAAACAACAAGTTTGGCCCAGTAGCGTAAAAACACGATTCGATTACGAATACACTCACAAAATAAACCAAATTATATTTTTTACGACATAATCACATCTACACTAGTCTATCTACACTAATATAATATAGAGGTAAAGTTTGTTTTTATGTTTTTTTGTTTGTAGGAGGTAATCTCTAGAACTACTGGTCCGATTGGAAAAATTTTAGCAACAATAGAAAGCTGCTTTACTCCTGAGTGACATAGGCTATATTTTATGTACGCGGGCGAAGCCGCTGACAAAAGCTAGTATTATATAAATAAATAGTCAGGACTTATATTGTATGTATGGCATTATTTTAGTCTAGATTTATTATTAACTAACTGGTACCCGCGACTTCGTCTGCGTCTTTTTTTCGCAATAAAAAGGTAGCCTATGTCCTTTCTCAGGGTCTAAAGGCTAACTGAGCCAAATTTCATCAAAATCGTTTGAGAAGTTTAAGCGGGAAAGCGTAACAGACACACAGAGTTACTTTTTTTATAATTGCAATAAACTAGTGCTTGACTTCGATCCCACCTGATGGTAAGCAGTGATGCAATCGTTGACTTTCGCATTTATAATATTAATTATTATTAATTAAGGGGTCCCGCCACACTTGTGCCCTCCAGTTACCCTTTGTGCTTTTCGATATAACATTTTGGAGCCCCTTAATTTGATATCTATATTGCAGTATTTTTTTTCATCATCACTGCTCTCAAAACAGTGAAGGAAAACATCGTGAGGAAACCGGCACGTCCTAGAACGAAAAATTCGAAGACATGTGACATCCACCAATCCGCACTTTGCCCGCGTGGTTTTTTTTTATGATAGGTAAAAATCATCGAATGACGAATCCCACTCTTGGGCGGAGCGGGAAACAGTGTCAGACTCTAATACTGACTAAAGAACCTACCCCGTACCTTCCTTGCCTTATTCCCAGAGCCCCGGTGTAACGCTTTCGCACCAACCCTCGGCTCCGGGAGGCTTCGACCTTGTAGGGCCCCTACGGTTTGCTGTCAACTCCTTGAGGCGCGCGGGAACGGAGCGCGCCGTCGACGACTTGGGCTCGGTCTGGATTGCTACCAGACGACCGGACGGCGAGCTACCCATTGCTTGCCGTCCGCAAGCCAGTATCTACGGTGGCCGGATATCGGCGGGATCGCGTCGGCGACGGCTACGGCGAGTGCGTCGCTGCCTTTGCCTTATGCGGTCAGCCTCCTCCTTCACTAGCATTACTGCCTCGCAGAAGGAGGCGACCGCCTACCACTCTTCTTCTCGAATTGGAGGTGTTAATTGGTAAAGAACTGGCAAGAAACTTCATGAGTAGACCCCTATTTTAACCTTTCGAGTACCGTAATTAGAGACATAATAGAAAGACAATAGGTGTACGCCGGCGTTTACTAGGAGATCATGAGTTAAAAAAAAACACTGTCAATACCAATCCTTATCCAAGTTGAGCACGTTGATATCATCAAAATTGCCAGAATATCAGAGAATCGGAAGAAGCAAAATTAGCCCAATTTTCAAAACGTAATCTTTCAACCTAATTCTATCGAATCGTTTTACTCGGATAATTGATTTGGAATTTTCAATCAGTCCGATATAATCGATTCGGTGTGAGATCGAATGTGAATTGAGTACACACGGCTCACATCTCACTACGCCTGCCAGTATAAGCTGATCTCTCGCTATATGACGTGTTAAAAAAAATAACCAGTCAGTTGTACTGTTCTACACTGTAGGGCAAAAGTTCATGCAAAATAGTTTCGAACCTTAATTGCCATGTTTGGGGGTTCTATTTGGTCGATCTAAAGTTTAAATATATTACAAAATATAGTACAAACCAATATTTATTATGTAAAAGAAAGAAAGAAAAACATTTATATAACACACACACACACACACACACACACACACAACACACACATTTTTTTTTGTTAATATGATAAATAAAAAGTTTAGCAGTTGAAGCAAATTATAATAAAATTGTATTGACATTAATGTTATACCAGGAATCCTTTATCAAATTAATCCTTTTTTTCTTCAATAATATTTCTTTACCAGAAGTGGTAGTGTATGTGAAACAATTTTAATATTAAGACCTTGTATGTACCATATACTTAGAAATAAATAAATTACTATTACTATAATGGCTAAACCATTGGCTGATGTACTGCGTGTCACGAGTTCGAACAAATATTTGTATAGCCTACAGATATAGGTATTCCGGGTCCGGATATCTTGTGTATATCAGTTTACTCGTTTGTGATTACACTCGAGAAACAGGTGTAATTGCAAGTGTCAGGAAGATTTAAAGAAATTAATGAACTCTATATTTGCAATATGCAAACGTAAAATTACAATTACTATTGTTATGTTAATTAATACATTAAACAAATGAAAGAGAGTATATTGGATATAAAAAAAGCTTAACGGACGAGACAGCTTTGTACATCATTGCGTTTTTTTTTTGTTCATGATAATAAAAATACCTTAAGGGTCTGGAGTCCTTGAAGAAAAAAGTTCGATTTTTTTAGATTTTGGTATATTTGTAATTGTATATACTATATTATTATATATACTCGTTTTTTTTTATGGTAGGTAAAAATCATCGAATGACGAATCCCACTCTTGGGTGGAGCGGGAAACAGTGTCAGACTCTTACTGACTAAAGAACCTACCCCGTGCCTTCCTTGCCTTATTCCCAGAGCCCCGGTGTAACGCTTTCGCATCAACCCTCAGCTCCGGGAGGATTATATATACATACGAGTATAGTAAGTAGGTTATGTTCGGATACAGAAACGTGTCTGACTATCGGTTCTGTGCTGGGTTTATTTTATATCCGATATAATAATCATGTTAAATTATACCAATGAAGCCTAAATGCTCCTAGGGTAGAAAGTATCTTATGTGCTATTTCAGGATATAGTCTAGCCGTGTATCAAGCTGACTCCTTACATACAGGCCCGCCTAGTTTGGGAGTCAGAGGCTTCATACATTGTACCGTTATTTAAAAAAAAAGTTTAATCAAAATTAGTTCAGCTAATACAATATGGACAAGTAAAAACATAACACTCAATATTAGTATGGTGCAGGGTCAGCACATACTAGGAGAGCATAGCCCTATACGACGTCGTATGTACATATATCCGTCTGCTGAATGCGGAAACTGAGCTATCACCCAGGACGATTGATTGGGTAATTCTATTCGATTTGACGACTGACGCCCGATATCGCTTTGACGTCGCTTGATTACGAGTGGGGATATTGTGGGTGATTCTTTTTTTATAAGGAATGAAAGTAGTCGTAAAAATAGGTAACTGTTTTCGACGAATTCTTCAGTTTTTATTGAATTTTTGTTTTTATTAAATCAGATTGATCAAAACATTTTTTGAAACATGTTTTAACCTTTCGATCTTGTAATTACATACACAATTAAAGAACAAGTGGTGTGCGAACGCCGGCGTTCGATTTGGGCTTAATAATTTAATTTATATTATACTAGCTTTTGCCCGCAGCTTCGCCCGCGTACATAAAATATAGCCTATGTCACTCAGGAGTAAAGCAGCTTTCTATTGTTGCTTAAATTTTTCCAATCGGACCAGTAGTTCCAGAGATTACCCCCTACAAACAAAAAAACAAAAAAACAAACTTTACCTCTTTATTATATTAGTGTAGATTGAGGACTATCGCCATTACCCAATGCCTCGAAAGACTGCTGACCACCATAGGCGCGGGTTTATCGTATATATAATCGTCAAGTAAGAATCAATCTCAGGTTTACGTGTTGTATTCTAAGTACGCCTTAAAGGGTTGCCAATAAAACAGTTAAGGGAACAGCAAAGCTGAACCCTAGAGCCATGGATTGACTTTTGAAAGAGTTACTCGTAGTACTGGGACGCAAAGGACTCTTGAAGGAACCTAAATGTTCGTCGATGGCGCGCATTGTTACCGCGCGCCTCAAGGAGTTGTCAGCAAATGGAGAGGCTAAACTGCAGGGCCGAAGTCTACTTGAGCCCCTGTTAGGTTTCTGAAAGAAAGGTCCGGGACTGGTATTAAGGCTAAGAAGGAATGGGGTGGGTCGTTTAGTCAGTAAGAGTTTGACACTGTTTCCCGCTCCGCCCAATGGCGGAATTCGTAATGAGATGATTTTTCCCACAATAAAAAACGAACCTAAGTGTGGTCATTAAAAGTTGGACACGCCTTTCACTCCGTCGTAGATTGGGAGCAGTCATTAGACCATTTCCATCAAAAAAGTAAAATACAAAAAAGCCTAAAAAAGGTCCAGCTACAGAAGTACCTTTCTTTATTTTGATCAAGGATCCAGTCTCTTGAGTACATTACCAGTCGACAGTGTTGTGTTGGAGTTTTTCGCCGCCATATTTTAAATTACTTTTAGTTAGTTCTTTAGGGCTTTTACATTTTGTTTAGTGTATACAATTATTGTTAAGTGTTTTTCAGGGTTCCGTAGTCAACTAGGAACCCTTATAGTTTTGCCAAATCGGTCTGTCTGTCCATCCGCGGATAATCTTAGCGACCGTTAGCACTAGAAAGCTGGAAGGTACCAATCAATATGTCTGTCAATCAAGCCGATATAGTGTTTTTTTTGGTGCATAATTTAGTATGTTAATTTTTTCTGAAATAATGCACTGAAAGTAAACAACATGTCCACCCCTCTACTTTGAACCATAAGCTTAGAAAATATGAGTAAAATCTCAAAAGTAGAACTTTATAAAGCCTTTCTAGGAAAATTATTTTGAACTTGATAGGATGAACAGTTTTTGAAAAATTTTACAAAATATTTTCTTAGCTAAGTTTGTGATTTCATCGTAACGTATACGTATCTTCTTTAAAATAGAAAAAGAATGATTAAAATCGGTTCCGCAATGCAAAATTACCATCGGGTACAGCGCCATCTTTCGAAAAATTGGGTTTTTTCGCGCTGTTAGAATGTGTTCTGTAACATTGTGAGAAATTATTAGCGCACGGGAAACTACTGAACCCTACACTGAGCGTAGCCCAACACACTCTTGACCATTTTTTTTTTAATATTTAAAGTGCCAGTTATATATTTTTTAAAAAGATTACAGTTTTACGGAAATTGTACTTTTCTATTTTTGTTTTTATTCCTCTGTCCCATGCAGAATGTTATGGGTTGACTTCTCATCTCGGAATGCTCGTAAACTTCGGCATAAGGAAAGCTTCCTGTTTGTGTAAATAGAAGCTCTGAATGTAAGTTATAGCTGCGATGTTTGTGTTCCCTTATTAAGTTAGAGGACAGTCAACTATCCGGTGATTAACCTTATGTAGTTTTCTTTAGTAATTGGATCATAGAAATGAACCCTTTTGAATGAGGCACGCTGTCTTCTAATTTTCTTTTCTAAACCTAATTTTAGTGGCAGAATAAAATGATCTACGTAAATAGGTACGTAGATGCTTCAATGTTTTTTTTTTAATGTTATTATGTGTAATCATTACATAGTATAAAACAAAGTTGTACGTCCCTATATACTTATATCTTTAAAAGTACGCAACGGATTTTTATGCGGTTTTCTTTAATAGATAAACTGATTAAAGAGGAAGGTTTATGTATATAAAACAAGTATAATATCTTTTAATATTAGTACCCGTGCGAAGCTGGGGCGGGTCGCTAGTCTAATATAATATCACAGTCAATTATAGTGTCACAGTGTTTGTTAATGAACTCACGAATGAATGTATTTGTTCACGAATTTTTGTTTATATTTATGCGGTCCCTGGATGATTTAAAAATAAAATTAAATCTAGCAGGTGGGGCTGCAATCGAGTTCTCATTTTTATTTTCTGACGAAAATCCAGTTTTTGGTACGATCTCTCGGTATCGCTAGTTGAACAATTATGTAGTTTTAAACAATTTTATTCCTGGTTGCTCCTGCAATCCTGGTAGCAATTGGTAGTTTCTTCTTACCCGTATACAAAAAAGAGACAGTATTATAATATGTTTGTGTTAATAGAAAACTTTGTCACTAAATCGAAAACAAATAAAGCTATAAACACACCAGTCACCACTTGGTATCTTCTTACCGATCAAGTCTGTCCTTCATTGAATCGACCGCAGACTTTCTTAAATTCTATCGATACACACCGCGGGTCATTCCCTAGTGGACAAACATAGAACCAGCCTCAATGGCTCTGCTTATCTCAAAACATTTGACGCAACAAACAAAAAGATACTCTATGTAGTAACTTTCAAGGTTGTATTTTAAGTGGAGAGGGACAAAAAGACAATTTCTTCGCTGATGGAGGTCAAGTTGCATATGACGTGCAATAGGCCCGTCACAGCCTCAATTTGGCTTCTTATTGTTGGAATTATATATTTGTTTCCTGCTTGAAATAATGGACAAAGATTAAGTTTGTTGAGTGCGCAGATGGTTTGTTGTGTTTCGATATAAAGCTAAGTTTATTTCGCTGATTCACTCCTATGATCTCAAAAAATAGCGTACTAATTTTTTTTTTGAGATTATAATATATCCTGAGGTACTTAGCATCGCTAGAGTAACCCTGAGATTTCCTGTTGTCGAATAGTGAGGAGACCCAACCTTAAAAAAATCGTAACAAGAATGGATTGATAAGTAAAATGGGCTGCCTAGCTGTTTCCAAACTTCCAAACTAACTAGTAGGATTTGAATGCTAGTATTTTACATAGAGCATTCACTCTATCTGACCTCCATAACCAATTTAATGAGTAAACCCTTACTAAGCTTATTTACGGCAAAGTAAATAATGTAATTATTTATAGGTAGTAAACCGGACACCATTGTCTGTCCCAACATTACCCGTTAGTCGTTTATATCGCCCATGAGACGTGACCTTTTGGTAATCATAGTTTAGAACCGAGAGGGGTTTATTCGAAGGCCCTTGCGAAACTTGCTCTCCTAGTACCTCAGAACTATGAAAGTGTATCTAGTTAATCAAAATAGCATTAGTGCTACCAGTGAATAAATTAAGTAATAGTTCAATGCCGTTACGAAGTTTTAAATGGATAATTGATTGATTAAGTTTAAAGCAACTTCTGTTAGAACAACGGGTTGTTTGAAAGAGTTACTGTGGTCCATGAACGTTAAAGGCAAGCGAACTTACACAGGTGGGTTTTGGTCAGTAAAAGGCTAACGCTCCTTCTTGCTCCGCACAGTGTAGGACTGAGGAGTTATTTGATTATTTTCCGTTTAAAACAAAAACTGGCCAAGTGCGAGTCGGACTCGTGCACCGGTACCGTAGGTAAAAACTTACCTTTTTTCCCGAATCGTACAAAAAATATATTTTTAAGTGTAGGTAACTAAATATTTACAGTTTTCAGCCTTTTTTCCTATACGAGATCTTGCATCAAAAAAACATGATTATAGTCATGATAACAAACAATTATTAGACCAATTGTTGGTGATTCTACACCGTGAAATTTAAATGGTTGTTTTCCCGCGGCAGAATGACTTGCCATAAGGAGTACTTTTGAAGCATACAGTAAAAATAAAAAAATAAAAAGTTTTTTTTTTATAAATAATTATTAAAAATATTGATCAACTCAAAAAAGCGAAAACAATAGTAACATTAGACGTAATTTGTAGGTACTATTAGAGTTGCACGCGCAGTACGCCGTCAAAGGAAACCGATTCATTAAATATTTAAACCAAAAAAAAACCGCCTTCAAAAAAAGACAAACGATAAAAGTTCCTACACTAAAAAGTTGAAAATAAAAAATTGAATTACTGTAAAGAAACTTAATTTATAGGTAAAGTTATTTGACATTAATACTTTGCAAATATTCAAAATTTATTACTTCTTTTTGGAGTCGGTGCCATCATTTTTATTGTTGAAACTTAATGTTAGGTAGCTTTTTAATATTCGGTGCCATTTTTCGTACATAATGCTTAAACATTTTCAATGTACTTAAAATGTGGCAGAAGGTTTTTGTAAGTATATATTTTTTATTTAAAAAAAATGTGCAAATCGGATGATTTTTTTAGAGAAGTCTAATATGTATTTACGTCTTAATTAAGTATTATAATATTTGAGTATGCAAATAGGTACTAAGTAGTTTTATAGTTAAGTTAGAGGTAGTTTTTCAAGGGATTGTTGCCCATTCGTAATTCCTTGCCTTCACTGGCACCGACTCCAAAAAGAAGTAATAAATTTTGAATATTTGCAAAGTATTAATGTCAAATAACTTTACCAATAAATTAAGTTTCTTTACAGTAATTCAATTTTTTATTTTCAACTTTTTAGTGTAGGAACTTTTATCGTTTGTCTTTTTTTGAAGGCGGCTTTTTTTGTGTAATTTTTTTTTTTATTTGTAGCCGTTTAGTGTTTTTCATTATAATGTGTTATGGCAACGAAGTCAATATCGTTCCTACATTTCTTTTGAAAAAGTTACCAATGTCATAAAAGTAGGAATACATATTAAAGGTACATTGTTACAGTGTAATCGTTTTGATCTCGTGGAGAGATGATATGATGCATGAAATACTTATGATTCATCTCATGAGTACATCTTATGACAGCTCTCTAAATTATCATCATTTCAGCCAGAAAACGTCCACTGTTGGACATGGACCTCCCCCAAGCGTCGCCATAACGACCGATTCTGTGCGACTCGCATCCATCGCGTTCCCGTGATTCTCACCAGGCCGTCGGTCCACCTTGTGGGAGGCCTTCCAAAGCTGCGTCTTTTGGTGCGCGGTCGCCACTCTAGAACCTTTCGGCCCCATCGGCCATCTGTTCTACGAGCAATGTGCCCTGCCCACTGCCACTTAAGTTTGGCAATTCTTCGGGCTATGTCGGTGACCCTGGTTCTCCTGCGCATTTCTTCATTTCTGTTTCGAACACGCAAGGAAACTCGAGCATAGCCCTTTCCATTGCTCTTGACAGCATTGCCCATGACAGCTCTAATAAGCTCAAACAATGGTAGGATACATTATTTTATTTTGAAGTTCCCAAGCCGACCTTCCACCTTCCAGCTTCATCATCACATCAGTTCAATAGTACCTTACAGCCAAAGTGCATCTTATGACAATTCTAACAAGCCCAAACACGGCTAGGATATATTAATTAGTTACGCAGTTCCAGTGCCTACCTTCCAGCTCATCATCATCAGATCAGTTCGATGATAACTTTTTCAACATCATTTTTTAAGATCATTGGTTTATAGTGCATTTTCATAGTTGCTTAACTACCTTGATTGTGATATCTATGCGAGTATCAAGTTTCGTTAGCCATTTTCTGATCTTTTTCACCAGTTCCACCTCATCAAATGTTACTTTTTAACTGTAAATGCTTGAGTTCTCGATGAAAATATAAAAAAAACTGTATAGTTGCCTATAATATTTGAGGAGTTCCCTCGATTTCTCATGGATCCCATCATCAAAACTCGATTTTGAAAAAAATGGGACCAATCTGGAAGCATATCCTTTCAAGTACAAAAAAAATTTTGCAAATCCATCCATAAACAACGGAGTTCTGAGGTAACAAACATAAAAAAAAAAAAAAAAAAAAATACAATCGAATTGAGAACCTCCTCCTTTTTTTGGAGTCGGTTAAAAATAAACTCTCGCACGGTCCATTTTTTGTTTTTAATATTTTATTTTTTTATCAAACGTTTGTATTACCAAGACACAACCATTTCGCTGAGGGAAAACAACCATTAAAATTTCACGGTGTATATTGTTCCGTTTTTGTCGACTTAAGAACGAAATCCTAAAAACAGCTTTCAGAAACTGGATTGCAGTGTCGACTCTGTACAATTTACAATAATCTATGTCTATTTCAAACAATGGATGTTTGGTGTCCCGTTGTCAAAGGAAGAAATTACAGGCCGTGGGGCGAAGCGAGACAAACACAGTGTACCTACATATCTATTGGAATGTGTTTGTGTGTCCGTGTGTGTTAATTTAGTGTGATAATGTCTGTTGTCTCTGGATGAATGGAGGGGCTATCTGATGGTGCTTGCGGGATATCTGTACTAAATATAAAAGTAGTATACGTGTATAATTGTATACCCTATACACCAAGAGCTGCTTTAGTTTATAATTGTATTTTTTTTTTAATAATTGATCTTCATTTTTTTTCTTATTATTGCTTTTGCTTTGGTTTTGTATTCATTAGTACAGTATAGCCGTCGTATTTTGGCGAGTCTAAAGTTAGACTCTGCGAATTTTAGCACTTAAAAACTCGTAAAAAAACAAATGTAATTTGAAGTTGTTATAGACAAGCGTGCTCCATTGTCGACCACATAAACGCTTTATACTACTTGAGATAGTGGTTGAGAGCGAGCCTATCAGCAGTATAAATAAAATATATATTAGTTTGATTTATTGTTACTACTGTTCAAGGATTGATGTTACTCACAAGAAAAGTTACAGCGCCAATCTGTCAATAACTCTACCTGGCATTTTCCTAATCGTATCAGTTTTCAGAACGCAATGCGAATTGGTGTTTGCTTTTTATCTTCTGTATTAATTCAATCAACGTATTAAAATCGTCTTTGCCGTCGCCTCTTCAAGCCTTCAAGCATATTGTGTTTGTCATATAGCTCAGCCAATGTAGGCGCGGGCTTGTGGACGGCGAGCAATGGATAGCTCGCTCCGCCCTTCTGGTAACTGTCCAGGCCAAGACCAAGTCGTCGACGAGCGGAACACCGGGGCCATGGAACTAAGGCAAGAACAAACGGTGGGTCGTTTAGTCAGTAGAAGTCTGACACTGTCTCCTGCCATTAAAAAAAACCGTATTCAGCCTGTACTTCTTACACCTGTAGGAAATATGCAAAAAAAAAATAATTGAAAATTAATAGCTGTCTGGCAAACACACGGCGATACTTGATTTTACTGACTGGTCTGTTGATCTAGTAGTTAGTGACCCTGACTGCTAAGCCGGAGGTTGTGGGTTTGTGTGATGGGCACGATTATTTGTTCTGTACACATATATTTAGAAATATATAAGTATCTTAACCGGTGTTCTAGTACTTATAACTCAAGCTTCGCTTAGCTTGGCACTAGACGGCGTTGTGTGCGTGGAATATTATTAATATATTTGTATTATTATCTCGGTTCCTTTTTGAATAACTCATAAAAGTCTTTAAAAGTACACGACGTTACCTAAAAGACCAGCAGCCATTAACATATTTATGAGGTCTCTCTCCTCTTAGTTTTGAAGGCAAATATTGAAGTACAATAAAAGTCATCATAATTTTTATATCATGTACTAAAATATTTTATTTCTACTGCCATGTGTTTTACGATACGTTGCATGTTCTCTGCATAATGTTAGACGTTACGACGCGGCCCGGTAGCCATGGGTTTGGAGGAGATAGTTTACAGAGTCTCAACGACGCTATATTAATTTTACTAATATTATAAATGCGAAAGTTACGATGTTTGGATGTTTGTTACTCAATCACGCCAAAACGGCTGGACGGATCTGGATGAAATTTGGCACAGGCATAGGATACACTCCAGAATAGGACATAGGCTACTTTTTATCCCGGAAACTCCAACCCCAACCTCAATACCACGCGGGCGAAGCCGCGGGCAAAAGCTAGTAGCGTAATAATATTTATGTAAATGCAAATAAATGACTTAACTAATTGTATTTTTATAACATGAAACATGATTGTATCATAAATACTTATTTATCTATTTATCTTATATATTTACCATTCATGTACCTACACACTAAATAATAAAAGTAAAAAAACAAAACAGGAAACTAAGTACATAGGTGATGCTTATTTCACATATACACTTTTACTTATGCCTATACATTTTATTAATGGAAGAGGAAAAAAAACTGTCGCATACAAGGTTTTTCCTTATAAGAATCGACACCTGACACTCGTATTGCTTAACGGAGCAAGACGACTGTCAGGTGTCGATTCTAAATAGTGTAGATGTGTTAGTGATCTTAAAATTGATCATTTCATGGAATAGAACTTTACCCGCTAGCCCTATCATGATATGGGCATAACAAATCAATGAAGCGTTCACTGCTTTTTCAAATTTTAACAGCTAAATGCACAACTAAAATATCGTAATGCTTATCAATGGCTGATCATTCTGATCAATGGCTGATCTACATTCGTTTATGACAAAATACACGTTTTATTAAAAAAAATTATAAGTAGAATACAAAGTTCACGCATACATATACGATTTCCTAACCTATTAAATTTCAGTATGTGGATGAGTACTTTAATTATAATTGATTATAATTGTATGTAATAGTTAGGTTAGATGTAATAGTTAGGTTTAGTATAAATGTTTTTTATAGTTGTGGTTTAATGTAAATAAAAAGTCCTAGAAAGTCATTTCAGTATTTTCCCTGATACGTACAAAGTTGGGAATCTGTAGCATTATCTACTCTTGTGCCGCTGTGGCCTGTTTTCCTTGATATATCAAGATATACGAGCACATTTCCTTTATTTTTCTTTGGTATGTTTGAAGTACCTGTGTGTCCTTTTATAGCTCGGGTATACGACAAATTGGACCTTAGTAGTTCATTATTTATGGCATGGTGAAGTTATAATTTATGGAGGATTGATAGGAACCCTTGGTAGTTTCGTGTGGTTTACATTTGAGTAATGTTTTTCAACGTACGGGTCATGACTCTTGGGAGGTTTCGAAGATTTGCTTCGGGAGCCGCAGTCAGGAAAGTTACTAGTCACCGTAGAGTTGGGATTGCGGACGACAAGCAATGGTAGCTCCTCGTTCGGCTGTTGCGTAACGCGTTTGTAGTAGCGTGTGTAGTGTAGGGTTCCGTAGTTTCTCGTCCGTCATAATACTTGTCCCCACTTTAGCGTTAAAAACGAGCAAGTACAAATACCTCCAATGCTAACGAGAAAAACCGAACAATTCGACAATTTAATAGCTTATACCCATCTAGACCTCATCAACTCAGGAAAAATCTTAACAGTGCGAAGGAGCCCTACAGTGCATCTCTCAGGAAATGAGGTTATTAATTTATATGAACTAGACGGGTTATATATATTGGGTTTTCGGTGGTAATTTTGGATGGCGTATCGGATTACGTAATTCAAAATTACCATCGATAATGTGTAAACAAATTAAGGAGCCTGGCTTGGTTCGTTTGTAAGTTGGGACCATTACTACTCGGTCACCTTTGCTCTTAAAATACGTAGAAAATGTATATATAAACTAAACTATAAATACTTTTCTACTAAACCTAACTATAGACTAGGTTGTTTTGTAATTGAATATTCTGGTCCTTTTGTTCGAAAAGAAGTACCTTTTTTTGCCTTTAATTTCTTAGCTTAGTTCGTTCAGTTATTTTTATATTTCATAGAATTTGCTTAAACTTTTTGTCCTGCCTTATTTGCATACCATCTGTATTTGCTGAAACACAAGTCTAGGTAAAATAATGGTTTCGTTTGGTTTCGAAAGGCGAATCATTACAAAATATGTATTTACTTTGTATTTTTGCTATAAAATTTAAAATGTTAGTGAAACTTTAAATGTATAAGTAACTTTATCTTGACAATCTATAATAGGACAGCGTTTTGGTACCGACAATCGACATATAGTAGGACGATTAGCAATCTTAGCAACTTAAACGCATTGCACAATGAATAGACGGACTTTGGTTATGGAGTGGCGACCACCTATTGGAAGATGCAGTGTTACTTATAAGATCTCCACATGGTAGTCCAAGGAGCTGGTAGGGAGTCGACAAAATTCACTAATTGTTAGAAGCACAGGTTCGGTCGATGTGGTGACACTTCGCATCCACGTAGTCGTGAACGTTTTTCAACTGAAATGTTAATCATGACGTAATCAGTTTTTTTGAAGTGGGAAATCATTTTTCTTTTTTTAATACAGCCAATTTTGAAGTGGAAATTACCATAATTATGATATACGCTTTAAGTTGTAGCGAAACGGCGTGTTGAATTTTTGCTGACTAAAATCCATCTGTATTCTTCAGTTGCTTTTTGCGTTTCAGGGCCACGGAAGCTTAACTGTAGCCTTGGCTTATAATTTTTTAACCCCTGGCTGCATTTCTTCAAAGGGTTTGGTAAGCAGTGGGAATATTAAAAAGCCTGATGATGATGATAAAAATTAGATTCTATCGAAAGTTTCAACAGCACCTTGTCCAAGCAACAATAAATCGGCCAAGAGCGTGTCGGGCTACGCTCAGTGTAGGGTTCCGTAGTTTCCCGTCCGCCACGAATTTCTCACAATGTAACAGAACCCGGTAGCCCATGTAAAAATTAGTAACCCAATTTCCCGATAGATGGCGCTGTACCCGGTGATAATTTTAATTTGCGTGAACCGATTTTTTTCTTTTCGGTTTTTTCTTTGAAAGAAGATACGCTCAGGATAATGAAATGTATAATAAAGTTAAAAAAAATGCTTGCATGTACGGTTAAATTAGAAAATTAGTTCAGAACGTTTTTTTTTATTTTTTAAAAAACTACTCATCCTATCAAGTTCAAAATAATTTTCTTAGAAAGTTTACTTAAAGTTTTGCTTATGAAATTTTTTTTTTATATTTTTTAAACTTATAGTTTAAAAGTTAGAGGGGGACGCCTCATTTTTAACTTTCGGAGCTGTTATTTCCGAAAATATTTACATTATCGAAAAAATAATTTACGATACCTGTAATCATTTTTAAATACCTATCCAACAATATATCACATGTTATGGTAGAAATGAAAAAAAAAAACACTTTCCACTTTACGTGTAGGGGAGGTACCCTAATAAAACATTTTTTACCACTTTTTGTTTGTGCACTTTGTCGGCATTGTTGATATACATATTGATACAAAATTTCAGCTTTCTAGTGCTAACGGTCGCTGAGATTATCCGCGGACGGACAGACATGGCGAAACTATAAGGGTTTCTTTTAGACTACGGAACCCTAAAAAACACAAGATAGCTGCTTCAAAAATGGAAAATTTCATAAAACCACGAATATTATACTGGTTGGTAAGATGCAAAACAAACTACCCATGTAGCGGGTAGGTACGCAGTGTTCCCGTGTTATCGCCCCGCGCGACCCCTAGTGGCTAAGTTCGCAACTGAATTTTGTAACTATGAGAATTTATTGGTCTTCCACTGTGCCCGCTTCGCTTTGTTATGGCACAAACTGGAGTTTGAAAATTGCTATTTGAATGTTGAACTTTCCGTTCTTAGCTGGTTCTAGCTGCATTATTACGAACTACACTGTATTTTATTAGTTTTATGACTTATTTTAGTGTCTGTCGATTGTATGCATAGCGGTTACCTAAAAGGCAATGGAAAGGTATGCTCAAAGTTCCTTTGCATGATTGGATTAAAAATAGAGATGAACAGAAGCACCAAGGTTATAGGCATAGGCAGAAGGATCACCATATGTTAGGTAAAAATCATCCAATGACGAGTCCCGCTCTTGAGCGGAGCGGGAAACAGTTTTAGACTCTTACTGGCTAAACCTACCCCGTTCCTACATCGCCATACATACCAGGGCCAGAGCCTTCCTTTCAGACACAAACCCTTGGCCCTAATTGGCTTCGACCCTTCTGCAGTGTCCCTACGATCACCAAACTTGTTAAAAATGCAGTAGATAGAGCACATTGCTTGTAGAAATGCTTACCTAGGTTTCTTACTTTGTGGTCCCCTGACTCAGTGATGCTCATCTCTTAAAGTATTTATAGGTTCTTTTAATCAAGTTAAAAGGCTGAAAGAGTAATTTATTAACTTAATTTTTTGCGTCAGGGTTTAATCAAATTTTAAATTTTATTTATTTTTAAAGAATAAATTCAAGAACAACTTGACTGATTTTTTCAATTCTACTTTATCACTGAATAACATAAGCTATACCTACAATATATTCACGCGGTTAAAGCCAATGGCAAAAGCTAGTTCACGATATTTCGAGTTCTTTTAATTACAATGATTTTGTATTTTTTACCTTCTTATTTAAGCATATGTATTTTATTGGTACGTGTGCATAATCTTGGTGATATTTAATTATATTTCAAATATCTATTATTATTTATTAATTGTGGCTCCACAGGACCCTAAACCTATAGGCTCACATAAAGATTTGACTAAATAATATCCTCTTTTTCAAGCTTATTTAAAAAAAAAACGTTTCAAGTGCGAGTCTGATTCACACACTGAAGGTTCCGTACCAATCAACTTATCTAAATAATTGAATTCTCGAATCGAGTCCCGCAATTTTTTAGTATTTTTTGTGACGTATTCATGAATTCTCCGTTTTCAGATTTATTCCTATACTGGTTCCCTTTTTGTTGTTGCTTTCATATTATTTCAACTCGATATCTACAAGCGTTCTCGAGCTAAAGGGTCTTGACAGACGGGCAGATAGACGAATAACAAAGTGATTTGTTTTTTTTTGTTCTTTAATACAAATGGCATTCTTAATATGCAGCTATACTACATTAGAGATCAAATTATACATCCTCAAACCTTTCATTACCTAATCGAATGTCTCTCAACAACCACATAATTCGTGAATATAAATAAAACCGTGTTTTGCCACCACAAAACTCTTCCTCATTACACGCACAAACATACAGCGTCAGAACAAATATGTGTAAGGTCAACCCAAAGCTCACAAATATTTGTCTCAGCGCGTAACCAAACCCCACACCGAGCACATAGAGGGGACGACCGGCAGCCCATTACCTTGTCAAAATATTACAATAATAATTTACAATCTTCCCAAAATGCACTCAGAATTTCAAAAATCGTAGAGCCCTCCATTGTATTGTTATAAAGAATGTTTCCTGCTTCTAAACTAAGTACAGAAAATACGAGTATACGTCTTATAGATCCATATCCAGCAAGTCTTGGGGGAGCCTCAAACCGATCCTCCGCTTATTTATACATAATCATAACATATTTCCTCGTTTTTTTTTCGCTTCAAAACAAAAAAGAACTTTCCCTGAACTCACATATTTCGTAAAATATTTTTTGGAAAGTAAAGTCCCCTAAAGTTGTAAACATGGCGACTCCCAGAGGTCACATATTGTTACCACTCGATCGCGCCACCTCGTTTAGACGCGCTTTTTTAGGGGTGCGGCCAGATTCTATGTTTGCGAGTTCAGGTTTCACTTTGTCGTAATCTATTATAAAAAATATATATTTTAATTTTATTACAAATAAGCTCTTGGTGGAAGACAACTGTTGAACAGCCTACTAAAAAACGGTAGAGAAGTTAAAAAACAGTCATTAAATGATTTGGTCGAATTAAAATAACCCGCACCTGTACGGTGGTGCCTACCGTGTACCAACTACTTCTATAGTCTAGTTCATAGAATAATATTTTTATCCCGAGAGTAGGTTCTCTTACGTTACACGTTCTCTCTCTCTTTAACACTTATGTTACTTATTTAAAAAATATCGAATCAAAGCAACAATCTCAACAAAGTTCGTGATTAATATAGCGCGCGCTAGTTTCACAATCAACATTACTCCAAACAAAAGCATCAGTAATTGAAGAGAAAAGGACCAATTTACAATCTGGTCCTTCGAGCCGGATAGAGTGAAAAATCATGGAAGTCTCTTCATTATTAATAGTGCTTGGGGAAGTCGTGACTTGTTGACATCTTCGCGAATGCTCTTTACATAATTTATCAAACCGACTTTAGACGCGATGTAATGAGAATTGAATTATATAGGCGAGTAACAAATATCTTTCAATGTTCGAAAATTGTCTGATTTATGTCGTAATTTGAGCGCCTTTATGAAACTGTTTGTATCTCCATTAGAAGCCCGTAAAATTGCCGTAGAATGTTTTAAGCTGCTATTTATTTTTATGTCTTAATTTTTTAGAGTAGTCTAACCGTATTTTAGTTATTATATGCCTTCAGAAGTAGTTAAAGAAGAAACATTAAATTTTAAAAGTGGTTAGTTTAGTTTCGTGAAGTTATTGCAAATTAAAATTAGTTTTGCTAAGTAAACGTCAGCTGAGCGAGTCAATAGCCTGTAGGTAGGTAGTATGCAACGACTGAACTACCTACATGTCAATGACTCGTGCTCAGCACACAGACATTTGTCTCCTTAGCTGTACGCATAATGAATATGTACTGATGGCGCAACGCTGTACGTTTAGTGGTCCGATGGTGAAACGGAAATGTAAACGGTAGAAAACCGACCGAGGCTATAACACACACAACACCGTAGGTACACTCACAGACATTCTTACAGTCTTTCCTAAGCAAGCAAGAATAAATAATTCGGTTCCAGTAACTCGTGATAAAATTCTAAGCTCATTTCAGTATTCAAACCACCTAAAATCTCACAGCAAACTTTACCGGCGCCAAGAACCATCAGCCTCTAATCAAATCTGTGCGTCTAAATCAAATCATTTTGGACAATGTTCATCAGTATGCAGACACTGAATAGCGAGGGACAGAAGGTAGACACCAAAAGGCTACACTGGGGCCATAGGTAATGTGAAAGTGTACCTCAGGGGTTCCTGGAATGATAGTAAAGCTGGAACAGGAGTGGGTTTTTAGGCAGAATTTCCCGCTCCGCCAAAGAGCACGTATCATTTGATGATTTTCCACCGAACAAAAGGCCAAGACCCCTCGCCCACGACGACTTTTCACAGGCGCGCGTTTGTTAGGCGCGCAACAGCTTCTAGTTGCACTTGTCAACGAGCTTATAACGTGTTATAACATAGCTACAAAAAGTCACGGTGGGCGAGGGAACTAAGAGAGGAGATGGTCTTCTTTAATTTACACATGAACCAAACGTCTGTGTGACACCTTTGACTCATTAAAACTGTTTTGCTGTATTTTTTTTTTACAATCTTTTCCCACACAACACAAAAAATTCCTCCTGTGTCGTGGTTGCGTTCACTAGCATGAAAACTCAAAAAACGTAAAAGTCTGACAATTCGTTTAGCTCCACACGTAGTGAGAGACGTCATTTGATGTTTTTCTACGTAAAAAAGGGTCTATTGTTATGTTGGTACGAACATTTGTGATTCCAAACTCTGAAGTCGATCCATTTTATAACGGATAAGATTGTGAATTCATAAGAAACACTACAGGTGCACTAAATGCAAGCAATTAGTACATGTTTGGGATAATTCATCAAAGGTCTGCTCGGGTTCAAAGACGTTATTTCCATTTAAATTAATAAAAAATTAAAATTAACATTTTAGTAAATTGAATTGATTTTGAAATGACTTATTACAAAAATCCATAATCGAGTAGTAGCCAAAATTATTTCCCTCTTATATGTAATAACGAAATATAATATTTTACAACTATCATACAACGCCATCTAGTCTCAAGCTAAACAGAGCTTGTGTTATGTGTATAAGAGTACTGATAAAAATACTTATATATTTCTAAATACATACACATTACAGATAAATTACACCCAGACAGAACATGGTGGGAATAGGGAATGACTATTATGGCATAGCAGCCAGGGCCATTAGCCTCTAGACCAACAGGCCAGTGAAATGATATTTTCCTTTAAAGCATTTCGGTCAATTATACTGCCAAAGAGCGCAACAGATGTTAAAAAAATAGTGTAAAATTGCCGCAGATGCAGTTTACGTGTGTGTGCGTGTTTTCAAGTATTGTACAGAGTTGGCTTTCTGTGTTTATCTTGATTTGCAAAGGACACAAATTGTAACTAGTGTTTGTCTATCTCATTATTGTTCTTTGCTTAGTTAGTTAGTCGCGACTTGTTAGTCCGTCACTACTCCATTTACTTAAGTTTGGACTGTTTGATCTGGAGTGTGAGCGTGCTGGGTTTGTAGAAATGTCTCTTCATTACAGTGAAGATCTTGTTAATTATGGGAAATCACTGAAGATTCAAGCTAAAGAACTTTAAATATCTGAAATTGAGGCGGCTGTGTTTTTCTAACAATATAAACGCATAGACAAAAATCAACGATGGAGCAGTTATAACAAACATTCTTTTAGTTTGATAATTCATAATTTAATTAATTAATTTAATAGAATATGTAGACGATTATGCAAATTAGCGACAAAAAATCCCTAATTGATTCCGTAGTACTAGAGTGGTGTGATTTTTTTTTTTAATCATTCTGTCGAGTAGTTCAAACGTTCTCTACTATACTGGTTTATTTGGATGAAGGTACAATGGTACATCTAAATCTGTAATAAACTTATTAAATCAGTTTTGAAATAAAAGCAATTGTGTAGGCAATAGTTATTTTAATTCTACGCCATGAAGCCTCTATACTTTACCGGTCGTAGGGACCCTGCAGAATGGTCGAAGCCAACTGGGGCCAAAGGTTCGAGTCTGAAAGTATGGCTCTAGTCTTAGTATATAAGACTACGTAGAAACGGGATGGGTTTTTTAGTCAGTATGAGTCTGACGGGATGGTTCATTGGATGACTTTTACTCACCACAAAAAAAAAATCCGTGGCAATAGACAGATGATAGCATAACTTCGCGAAGTTATGGCTGACCAACTAGAAGAAAGCGATTCAGCCCGATACGTGGTGTCCTTGAAAGAGCAATAGGGAACAAAACGTATTCAAATCATTACATAGTATAAAACAAAGTTTGCTTTCCCTATGTATTCTTAGATTTTTAAAAGTACGCAACGGATTTTGATGCGGTTTTTTTTAATAGATAGAGTGATTCAAGAGAAAGGTTTATGTGTATAATACATGCAATTCAATATTAGTACCCGTGCGAAGCTGGGGCGGGTCGCTAGTATACAATAAACCGTGCCACATTCAAACAGCGATGATAGCTCGTTTCCTGTAACTGTACGTCTCTAGAACCCTCTCATATTCCTTTGGTGACAGCCTTTTTCAGAATTTCTACAGGAGGCAATTTAGACAAAAGGTTTCTTCTTTTTACTATAAAAGTATATACAAGCATATGCATATATTAGCAAAAAACAATGTCAATACAACTTTATAATAGATCGTATAAAATTACATTTCTAAGTCAATTTAAAAATATCACAATTAAAAAAATAGAAGTAAGAAACATTTCAATGGGTTTTTTTTTTAGAAAAAAGCAAAACATAAAAACCAAAATTTACAGCCAAATAAATTTCGGTAAATGTGTGAAAAAACGACAATTAAGATTTAGCTAGGTCATTGAAGTTGTACAGACGTTTGTAGACAATCTGGGCTCAAGAGGTTAACTCGTTTTGAAAAAGAGTAATTACATTGGTAATTATACAGTTTATTTATGTAAAGCTAGAATACGATCTGAAGGTTTGCTGTGGGGAAACTCATTGTTTAGTTTAACTTGTCTCTGTATGCATGCTGATCACTAATTTTTTTTCGCTTAAGTCCAGGAGCGTGGCGCCAAACCATACCCATTTAAATTTTCGTTTCGAATGCAAGCAAAAACAAACTTAGCGATGGCTATTTTCATGATGGAAGAAATCTGTAATGACGAATCTCGCCCTTGGGCAGAGCGGGAAACAGCGTCAGACACTTACTGACTAAACGTGACCCTGTTTCTTCTTAACTCTCATACAGGGGTCGAACTTTCTAGAAATCGGACCGGGGCCCCAGTAGGCTTGGGCGTCTACATTTGCTGATAACTCCTTTAGGCCGTCGATCGCCCCCACGAGGACATGCCGATGCTCTTCCCAAACGGGGCACACCTTGGACACCACCTTGGATGTCTCCCAGAGTGCACCGCCCCGCAGAGTGGCCTTCGCTCCGGATATATCCGCAAGGGGTTCTGTCATGGCACCCCAACTAAGCGGTAGTTAGACAAAATTGTCTTTGATGGTACATGAATCGACTTTTTAGTTAGAGCACCAACATTTCTAGTTTTACCAACAATATTGTGAGTTCAACTAACTTATCGATATCAAGAATAAACATCAACTCTATACAAACACTAGTCTTCACGATCATCATAACACACAGCACGGCCTTATTCAGGTCATACGAGTACAGGCCATTTTATCAAGTTTTCTTTTCATAAAACTCGTATAGTATTGTATATTATTCCAGTCCCCAGCCAAGTGGCCGCGAATGGAACGATAACATGGATATGTTTACCTACATTACGAGGACTCGGGGCACAAAACAAGCAAGAAAGACTTGAAGTCCGATATGTACATGGAGAAGAGAGGAAATGGAGTGCTAATTGCACTACACTCAATGAAAAGCAAAAACTTAGTGATAATTAGAAAAATAAAACTCTCAACAACAGCTAAACACAATAAACGGAGACACTAATAGTGTATTTCAACACACAAACAAACATTCGACTACATATATAGCATAGCATCAACCTTATAATGTCTCCGCTCTGAGATGAAGAATAGAGAGTAATCCACAACGCGGGCCCAGTACGAGTTGGGTTGAGTGTGAGTTGTTCGATGTCGCGACTTCGATGTTTTGGCTCCAGGACATGCCAATTTTCTCACGATATTGTCCTTCACCGTTTTGTGAGTAGTGTTCATGAAATTAACAAAGTAATGCTCCTGGCTGAGTTTGTAATCGTAACTTACAACTCTGAAGTTGGAGACGTTACCACTCGGCCACCACTGCCCTATTATATTTCGACTTCATAGTTCTCATATATTTAACCAATACGCATTGTATACTATTTAAAGGCCATAATAAAGACCATCATTATATGTTGTCAATGGGATTCTAACGTGTACACTAAGGCCTGATTTCATCATTCACTATAAAGCTCAGTGTAATCTGGTTTAAAGACCCGTGTCAAAAACATAGGCGTCTAAAATTGAAACTGAATTAAGCGTAAACTAGATTCAATTCATAGCGGTGATACGCAAAATGAAGTTACAATCTTGATTAGACGTTCAAACTGTGTTTTGTTTCAAATCAATCAATCGCAATTAGTTTTATTGGTGAATTTGGCCTTAAGTGCTTGGCGTTATTGGTTAAATCTAGATTTACTAGTAACATGAGATATTTGCAATATATCCACGCTTTTACCTATTATGAGTTCTCTGGTATCAGAAATGAGTTAGGAGATATAAACCATTACCATTGATCATGGCGCGATCTTATTTATTTATTTAATCTTTATGAACAGTAGTGGTACATAGGCGGACTTGATGCAACAAAACATTTTCTACCAGTCAATCTTTGGGTAAAAAAAATCAACACTGTAGTGTGCACAATAAATACAATATGACAGATATTTCATTAGAGTGACAGATATTTCTTATATTAATAAAGTACTCTAAAAAAAAACTCTCCCTCTCATGTTTTTTAAAGTGTTTTTTTAAGAAAATATAAAAAAATGTAAATAGTATGAGTAAATACTAGATACAGAAAATATAATCTTAGCTCATAAATCAATCAACCATCACTATTGATTGACCTAAGATTATAAATCGAGTTAGCGCAATAAAAGGATTGCGTGTGTTGTCTCAAGTTAGCATTCTGAATGATCTTACTCAGTGGTCACGACACGACATATTGCAACTTGTTCCGCGACATGTCATCTGTGTGCGACACAGCTTTGTGAGAGAAACCTTCTGTGTTCTCTGTTACCTTGCATTATTATTACATGACGACCTGCTAAAATAATACGAATACAATTATTATAACTGTCTTTGAGGACTTTAAAAAGCTTTTTTCGTATTTCACGTCACATTTTATCACCGGATTATTTTAGACCGAATTGTCTTACTCGTGTAATTGAGTATGCTACTTATCATATTTACTTTTGCGATATTCTCTCAAAGCGAAAGATTTGAAGTATTTTTATAATTTGATTATCGCCCGAAGAAACACGCGTGGGTTTTATTCAGTAAAAACCGAAAAGTGAAAGTTATTTGATGATTTCCTTGTATAAGGCCAAAAAAACATGATGTCTATAAACGACTGTAATCATAAAACCGTTCCATGACATCCCTTTAATATGTCCCCATCACAACATACCTCGGTTTTTTCATCCATAAAAATCCTATACACCCCAATAACCCAATCTGTTTCGTTCCCATAGTACCAGGCTCACATGACAATACGGAGCTTCATAAAGATAACTTGAGAAGCGATAATTAGCAGGCCCGCCGCAACCTGTTGATAGCGCTGTGGGGACCTGCCTGCCGAGATACGTGTGAACATCCATGGATTGTCCTGACTATAAATAAATAAGGGTCGTTGGTAGGATTATTAAGATTTGTCTGTCATGGGGGTTTTTGCAGTATAACTTTACCTTAACATATTGTAACGAAAATGTATTTGGGGATTGTGTTATTGTAGGTATGGAGTGATTGCTGAGGTTACTATACAATTTTTAGAGGTATGCCGTATCGGTCAATGTATGTCACAAATCTTCGTTTAACAGGAATGATCCTCTGATCAGAAGTATGTTATGTCTTGCTTGGGTAAAAAATCTATAGTCAATGTCAAATCACATTGCAACAAATAAAAAAACAATTGAGTATTTACCTACTTTGAAATATCAAGTAATCTAATTTGTATCATTTAGTAAGAGTGTAGAACATATTTTCTGTGCATCGCGTCTCATTTTGCGTCTGTAAAGATATGCCAAATTATACTAAAAATCAAAAGAACTAAACATAATGTATTATGCGTTCCAAATAAGAACAGGAAAGTCAATAACCTCGATCTGTCAAATTTTGAGTGAAAAGCACGGTTTGCAAAAAAATCTGATTGGCGTATGAATAAAAAGTTTATTTTTGCTGTTTATATCTAAATATATTGTTTTAAGTCATAAATTGTTTACAAGAAAAACTGTTTTATTTCCTATTTTCATTGTTAGAAACAATTCGCCTTTTTCTTATATTTACCACTCCTCAGACACATCACACAGTGAAACAGAGATAAACAAAATTGAAAAATTGTATTCTGATTAAACTTTTTTTATTCACGTTTCGTACGTAAATAATTTTTTTAAATATTTTTTTGTTCACTCTACCTAATTTCTTCGATTTGACAGTTCGACGTGACGTCACGGCATGACCATCTATCCTATTCTCAGTTGGAACGGGTTGTAAAGAAAGCAAGTTTTTTTTTTATCAGTTAGGTATAAAAAAAACATAGTAAAATTAGATTCAAACAACTGAAACCCAGAATGTCTTAAATTTTTACCATTTTCTTTTGTGCTTTGAAACATCTTCTCGTACCTATTAAATGTGGACACTAATTGCCTAACATATTAATGTCCTAACAATCTTAAAATTGTTTTTAAAACTTCTAATATCCTGGTGGAACCCCTCGTTTTTCTCATCACCGACCGAACCAAGACTAAATCTAAAAAAAGATAAATTCGAATGAATGAAGTGAATTTTTAATGACATTCTACAACCCAACTTTTCATAAGATTTTAACATATCTCGAAATACAAAAAAAAGTAATGCAAATCTGGCTTTGTTTTTAAACAATTTTTGTATCGTATTGTTTCTAATAACGTAACACAAAATGAAAGAAAAAATTAAGGCATGTGACATTTGGCAAGCCGCAGTAGGCCCTCGTGTTTGATAACGGTCCATTTCCTCTTCTAGAGAGGAGACCCGAGTGCCATTATTATGTATAACAGCTTCAAGCCACAAGTCGTGGAAGCCTACTTGAGAGAGTGGCTGCTATTGTGGCGGCAGTTCAGAGTGGCCTATTTCCAGTAGTAGACGTCTTTTAGACAAAACTATGAAGATAAACCTCCACAAAAGTATTTATCTGAATGTTTTTAATTTCAGAAATAAACCGCACAAATCGTTCAATAACAGCTTTTTTATGGTGGGAAAAATCATCGAATGACGAATCTCGCCCTTGGGCGGAGCAAGAGACAGTGTCAAACTTCCTGCCTTAGTTTCAGGGCCCGGTGTTACATTTTCGCATCAACCCTTGGCCCCAGGAGTGGAATTTTCAGCCCAATTTTGAGTTTCGTGATTGTTAAAACATTGGGGGCTTTAAGTTAAGAATGCACATGTGCTTCATCGTTGCCCACAGTATCGTTAATCATCAGTCTCTTGCCAAGTTACAATCGTTTTGATAATGTGCAACGCTTTGAGTTCGACGTTAACGTAACAATAGTAACTTGGCTAGGGACGCAGATGAGATTGCGCGAGTTTGTTTGAAAAAAGTTTATAATCACACGGTTAAATCGGACTGAAAAAATTGTGACAAAATGAAACGATGTCCATCTCGCAAAAGGTAAATTAATTACTGTAATGCAGAGCAGGGTTAATTGATGGGGTTCGTCGACTCGTTGATAGGGCTTGAGGGAGATGTGGGGTAATGTGACTCGTGTATCTCATCATATGAATAATTTTTGTAATCACTGTCCATATTTCGGTGTGGTTTGTGTCAAATAGATCGAATCTTTTTTACATATACTCTACTCGCGTTACAATTAAATATTTAAAGATACCCTTTTCACTGTCAGTTTAACCAATTTTAATTTCTATCCCGTAGGCATAAGGATAGTATTAAAGCAAAAAAAAAAATTGTTAAAAAAAATATTTAAGGCAGATTTATATTGAGTAAGTAACTGACGTCAGTCCACTGACGAGTCAGTGCTGACCTGGTACTGCCATAGTGTAAATTGATTTCAAGTCAGCACAGTACTGTCACGTCAGTACTGACTTCAATATTCGTGCTTCAATATTTTCGGCGTCAGTCCGCTCCCCCGCCATCCGCGCCAGCGCTACTGACAACGTCTAAATTGCCCAAGTCAGTTGCTGCCGCTTTGTTGTACGGTGACCACGATTCTTCGCATCGGATCACAAAATGACGCGAAAATTGAGCGTCACGGAAAACTTAAAACTTGTACAACTATACGTGATAATTAATGCCTATGGGATTTCAAATCACAAAATTATAGAAATAAAGAGCATTTCTTTATTTCTATAATTTTGCAACAGTATTGCAGAATTTTGCACAAAATTCTTTGATTATTTACTGTTTTTGAGAAATCATTTTTCCGCACTGACTTTACGAACGTGTGTACACCAAAAAAAATATCCTCGACTACTGACGAAATACTGACTGCTTGTAAATAGTACGCGTCAGTTTTCGGCGCCAGCACTGACGACAGCCACTGACCCAATGTAAATCTGCCTTTACTTCTGCCGCCATTTGATCATCGATTGAACAGACGGTGAAAACGGTGTTCTTAAATGCTTCATTAGCATCATCATCAGCCTTTTTAAAGTTCCCACTGCTGGGACACAGGCCTCATAATCCACCGCGCGGGCCCAGCACGGATTGGATGTCACATGTTTTCAAATTTTTGGTTCTAAGACATGCCGGTTTCTTCACGATGTTTTCCTTCACCGTTTTGAGAGCAGTGGTGATGAAATAAATTACACAAAGTAATGCGTCTGGCTGGGTTTGAACCCGCGACCTACAACTCGTAAGTCGGAGCCAATACCACTCGGCCACCACTGCTCTAAATCTGCTTTAAACTCTTGAGCCCCGAGCGAACGCCTAAATGCCTAATGTTGTTGAAACCTGAACATACATTTCTGTAAAAATAATCTAGTAAAAACTGATGAAAAGCAATTTTTAATGCTTTGTAATGATTTTTTTCATAATTTTGAAAGATTTATTTTATAAACTCGTATTTGGACTGTTTTACAAATGAGAATATCAATATTTTAGTTTAAGTTGGTATCTGCACAGAAATTTTAAGAATATAGAAAAAAAAATCTGTTTTCGAGCATTAGGCATTCAAGGACTGCAGCTGAAAATCAGCGTCAAGGTGTGGCCTTGTGTTACTTACCATTTGTTATTATGCTGAGAAAAGGCCCTTTGGGCATTACTCAGTGTACGTTTTGTTTAATTTTAAGGTGTTTTTGTAATGCAAATAAACGAAATTTTCTTTCTTTTTTTTATTCAATATTTGAATGAGTGACAGTGTTACCAAAATGCCAACAAAGCGTAACTTTACTTCTACTCTTTTTTAGAGCTACAAACATTGCTTTAAATTCCCTTGGACAAACCAACAAGCTTTTAAATCATGCTCGACGGACATTAAACGGATCAGGAAGGGGCCTCTGAATAAACAAACGTATAAAAATTACAAAGAGCTTGTAAAATATACATACAATGATCACCAAAAAAAAATCAAATCAGTCCCTCATAATATGCTAGGCAGCAAACTCTACAAAATAACATTATCACCCCTAATGAAGATAATGCATGCGACCATGTTAATGAGCGACACGCCGGTCATGACCTGTCCACGACCCCGGTGGGACGTGTTGGGCCCAGGGGCCCGTAGACCCATGGTCGCGGGGTCCCGGGGTCCCGGGCTCCCGGAGTTCGGGGATGAAAGCGCAGTACTGTGTATAATTAGTTTTGTTTACTCCTATTATTGAGTTAAGTGTGATTTAAGTAAGTAGGTTGTTATGTGTTGTTGTGTTTTCATTTTAGGTTTAGAATAGAATAGAATAAACCTTTTTTGTAAACCAAAATAGTAACAATTTCACTAAGACTTATGCAAAGGCGGTCTTATCGCTGATAGCGATATCTACCAGACCACCTTAAGACGCCGACGGGATTCCGATCCCGATTTCTGGCTACCGTAAGCGTGGGCTTGCGGACGGCGAGCAATGGATAGCTCGCCGTCCGTTCGTCTGGTAACGGTCCAGATCAAGCCAAGTCATCGACGGCGCGCTCTGTTACCGCGCGCCTCAATGAGTTAGCAAATGTAGAGGCCCCACTGCAGAACCGAAGCCTACTAGGGCCCCGCTCCGGTTTCTGAAAGGAAGGTCCAACTCCGGTATGAGGACTAAGAAGGAATGGGGTGGGTTGTTTATTCAGTAAGAGTCTGACACTGTTTCCCGCCCCATCCGAGGGCGAGATTCGTCAATAGATGATTCTTCCCACCCTAAAAAAAAAACAACCTTAGGATGTAGTATAAGAGTTTAAACTAAAAAAAGAGGGGTAGACTACTCCTCTTTTTTTCGTTTAAGCTCTTGTGGTAGACTAGGCCAATCTACATATATAGATCTTCAAGAGCCTGATGCTAAGCTATGCTACATAGCCTGGAGTACAGGCGTAAGGTAGCCAGCCTTACAGTATTTTACCGGTTGATATTTGGGAATGTGCGCGGGAATTACATTGTTCCCGCCATCAACGTTCTGCCATCGGACAACCTGACGAACGTCGAGTATCCACCCATACACTGTTAATTCCTTTACGGTCCGAACAAAACATTTCACCTCGTTTATACCGCGTTCATTGAAAGACTGGAACAATTTGCCTGCATCCATTTTCCCGTCAGATTATAATGATGTAGTTGTTTTCAATAATAGAGTGAATGGGCGCTTAATAAACTCGTGCGTTTCATCATTAACGATTGCATCACTGCTCACCATCAGGTTGGATCGCAGTCGAGCGCTATTTTGTATCGTTTGAGTTTCAGTTTCAGATTTATTTTCTTATACATTTGATAAATGGTTATTGTTAGATACGATGGGAATGAGCAGGGTACATTGCAAGTCTAATAATGTATCGGAATACGCTGCGTTGGAAGGCTTTCCACAAGCACGGGACCGGTAATTGTGGTGACGCTTGGGGGAGGCCTATGTCCAACACTGGACGTCTTTCGTCTAAAATGATGATGATAACGACATACAAACATAAGAGTACACTAAAATGAAGTTTTAAAGTTGCAGATGTCTGATTAAACCATAACGCCTAGGGAACGAAGGAACGGGGTGAGGTGTTTAGTCATTAATAGTCTGATACTGTTTCCCTGTTGATGATTTTTGCCAACCATAAAAAAAAAAACCTATAGAAAATAAACAGCGTGTCGATGTAATTTGTCACCATTAAAAATATCCGACAGACAAAATCATCACAATACACAACTCCTTATATTATTATTACCTTATGATTAGTAATCTCTACAGTATTAATTCAATTGACTCACACTCATTGTTTGCAAAGCGTAACGACGTAATATTGAGGTTATTATTATATTAATTTAGAATGTTAATATTTACTTTGAAGACATTAATTTTATAATTACACTCTGAGCATAAGTAAATCTATACCTATTAATGTATAGAGTCAAATTTGTTGAGATTGTGTATAATATAAGGCCTAAAATTACAAACTCATTTTTTTCTTCTCTTCTCTTTACAAATTAGAACATATATATTTTTTTAAATCCTCACAAAACACTGAACGCAACTTGGTGCAATTTTTACAAACTACTAATTGTTTACTGCGAATTATTTACCGCGATTCTAACAAACTACAGAAAGCCACTGGTCGCGACCTTAATAAACTGCAGAATAAAATATAATATAACACAAATTAACAACATTTTCAAAAGCAGAAAATAAAGAACATCATTATCTGCGATCTTACAAGCTGCAGAAACCCAGCTGCTTAGATCCTTACAAAAAGCTTCATTTGTTGAAATTCTCACAAACTGCAGAACATCGTCTACTACGATGCTTACTAACTACAGAACGCCACTTACGGCGCGCTCTGTTCCCGCGCGCCTCAAGGAGTTGTCAGCAAATGAAGAAGTCCAACTGCAGGGCCGAAGCCTACTGGGGCCCCGCTCCGGTTTCTGAAAGAAAGGTCCGACCCTGGTATGAAGGCTAAGAAGGAAAGGGGTGGGTCGTTTAGTCAGTAAGAGTTGTCTCCCGCTCCACCCAAGGGCGGGATTCGTCATTGGATGATTTTTCCCACCATAAAAAAAAAACAACGCCACTTGCTGCAATCCTCGCCAACTGCAGAACGCCATCTACTGCAATTCGTGGAATTCTCAGTACGCTAAGTAGTAGACGTTCAATAGTATCTTAAAGCCGTAACTCTAACATACTATTGAACGTCATTTGTTGCAATTCACACAAATTGCGGAACGCAACTTGCTGCGGTTCTAAAAAACTACCGAACGCTACTCATTGCGATCTTCTGAACTGCTCATATTTAACTTTTCAACTACCATAATTACAGACACAATTAATAGGCAACCGTACCGTAATTACAGACAAAATAAATACGATGTGCGGACACCGGAGTCCTCTTTGGGTATAATGAACCAAAATCGGTTGGTTAAAGACACTGATAGTACATTTTGCTACATGTTTGTGAAATTTGTAAAATATTAAAATTATTTTCGTAGTTAAGTTACGATGCTGTTGTGAGGGTTATGTCATCATGTTTGCAAGATTATCCTGTGAAAGCCGTTTGTGAACACACAGATTGTAACAAACTAGTAAATTTTTAAAACATTTATTCCAGTACTTTCTACAACTGCGAAATGATTGTTATTACGAGTTAGAATGTCTAATTACTTCAAAACTTTACCTTCAGGAATATATAACTAAGATTTAAATTCAGTTATAACAGACTGATCAGCTTTGAAGTAACTCTAATTAACCGAACTAATTAATGCTTAAGCTTAAGATAATGACGTAATAACGAAGCTTCTAAGATCTTATTGATCGAATTATAAGCCTTATAAAACATTAATTAAAGAAAATTGATCTTCATAACTCACGCCGTTGATAATTTCATAACCACGCATAATATTATTAGGTATATCGAAACTCGTTGTCTAAACAAAAGTATTCAGAACTCTTTATCTAAATGATATCGAACCTTAACGACTTGAAAATATAGTTCAAAATTGAATGTGATCAGTATTACACTTGAGGCCACAAGTAAGTACACATTTTGGTATGTTGGAATGGCAAGTATGTGAGCAAGAGTAGAGAAGCTTTTACAGAATTTAGTGAGAATGGCACCTTTGGGACTTGAGCTGGGGAAATGGGCAGCCAGTGTAGTATATTATATTTTAAACACAAACCACATAAGTAACCGCTGTTTAGTAGTTACACTGCGGTGCAAAGAGGTACGTGTGCTTAAATGAAAGTTTAATGCGGAAGTATTACGAATGTTGGAGGAAAAGTTTATCTCATTGTACTCGCGTGAGTAAATTCTGAAGGAATGTTATTTTATGTGATGGTCGTGACGGAATCGAAATGGGAAAGAACATTGTATTTCTTGTCTTAATTTCGATTTATTTTTTTATTCTTATTAAAATCTTTACCAACCCATGAGATTTGCCGTTGAAAGTGAATACTGATGTCTATTTTAATCATAAATCAGTAATGAAGCTTGACGACAAATCTGCTGGATCTTAGCATTTTTATTTGAATGACTGGGTTTTATTTATTTAAACTTCATTTGCAGTAGTGTTACATAGGCGGACTTAATGCAAAAAAGCATTCTTTACCATTCAACCTTTCGTGGGGGTGATCGGCGGCGGCGACCTCTCGCGCCGGGCCCTGGTTCAGGCCATGGTCCGCAGCGAAGAGGAATGGCAGGCGGTCGCCTCCTTCTGCGAAGCAGTAATGCTCGTAAAGGAGGAGGCCGACCGCATGAGGCAAAGGCAACGGCGTACTCGCCGTAGCCGTCGCCGCCGCGATCCTGCCGATATCCGGCCACCGTAGACACAGGCTCGCGGACGGTGAGCAATGGGTAGCTCGCCGTCCGATCGTCTGGTAAGACCGAGTCCAAGTCGTCAACGGCGCGCACCGTTCCCGCGCGCCTCAAGGAGTTGTCAGCAAACTGCAGGGGCCCTTCAGGGTCGAAGCCTCCTGGAGCCTAGAGGGTATGTGCAAACTGTTACCTCGACTCCAGAAATAAGGCAAGGAAGGTACGGGGTAGGTTTTTTAGTCAGTAAGAGTCTGACACTGGTCTCCCGCTCCGCCCAAGAGCGGGTTTCGTCATTGGATGATTTTCACCTACCATAAAAAAAAAAAAACCATTCAACCAGACAACTGGTCACTCAATTCAGTTAGAACGGTGTTTGTCTGCGCTTCGCAAAACATTCCCCCGTTTGTCGTTTCTAATCGCGTGTGTTATTGAAAGTCTAATCGTTTTGCGATGGACTAGGGTCTCATTAAATGACAGATATAGTCTATTAGTAAGCAGGATATTATCTACGGTTATGGTCAGAAGACTTATTGGGTTGCTAATAGTATAATGTCTGGGTTTTATTAACACATGCACTAATTTGTATATCCAAGTATACATCTACACTAATATAATAAAAAGGTAAAGTTTATTTTTTTGTTTTCTTGTTTTTGGAGGTAATCTTTGAAACTACCGGTCCGATTGGAAAAAATTTAGCAACAATAGAAATCTGCTTTACTCCTGAGTGACATAGGCTATTATGTACGCAGGCGAAGCGGCTGACAAAAGCTAGTAATTTATATAGCGACGACGCGATGTGTTCTACTTGCGTGTCCATAAAATCCAAGTTTTTGACGATTTTATTTATAAAGTAAAATCATGTTAAGGTTGTAAATTAAATAGTCATGAAAATATGATCAAAGTCACAACAACCGCGTAATATCCCCACAGTTGGGAATCAGGCCTTCTCTATAGGAGAGAAAATGTCACAAGTCTTCCAATTTCTGGTTCTAAGACATGCTGGTTTCCTCTCGATGATATCCTTCGCTGTTTTGACATCAGTGGTGATGAAATAAATTACACAAGGTAATGCAGCTAGCTCAGTTTGAAACTCGTAAGTCGGCGCCTTTACCACTCGGCTACTACGTCTCATAAAGTAAATTATTTTAACTGTAGTCAAAACCAGTCTGTAACAGTCAACTGCAGCTATTCAATTTAGTTACGACACATGTTTCTTTTATACTAAACCTTTTCCACAACAATCGAAAAGAAAACCCATCCACTTTCATTTTACTCAGCTATTTAAAATGTCATCAAAAGTATGTCAGACTTAATAATCAGCTTCTCAAATCTCGAAATGAAAACAAAAGAAAAATAAAATGAAACCTCTCAGTTCACTTCAAAATTAATTATTAACTTTTTGTGTGTTTCACAAAAAGCAATTTTATGTAGGTATACCCAAAACTTTTAGGTCACCACGACTTTTGAGGTGAGTGTGGGTTAAATATTAATGTCGAATTTATTTCTGTAAGTGCTTCTGAAAAAATCAACAGACGTGAAAATGTCCATTAAGCCCTTGTAAAACTTAATGTGGGTGACAGTAATCCTAGTTGTGAAATGGCTGAACATGCCTCGTGGAACATTTACTTTTAATATTTCGTTAGCCAGTTATTTACGAAGAGGAAACAACCGACATAAAAGGTAGTATTGGCTGAAAATATAGTTACCATGTTGTCGATTTCACCAGGTCTTACCAGCAAGCCTAGCTTCCGAGGGCCAAGGGTTGCTGCGAAAGCGTAACGTCAGGGCTCTGAAATCAAGGCAAAGAAGGAAGGGGGTGGGTCGTTAAGTCAGTAAGAGTCTGACACTGTTTCCCATTCCGCCCAAGGGCGGGATTCTTCATTAGAAAAAAAATCAAACCATAAAAAAAACCAGCAAGCTCAAATCAATTATCTCAGCGTAGCGTAAGTATATATGACCATAAAATCTACCAAGTAGATGATGTCTTCAATACCAAATATACTAGGCTTTAGATAGAAATACTAGGGTTATTAAGTAAACTACAGATAACTTTAATTTAAAATTTGCTGATTAGACGTCTAATAAAATGGTTAAAAAAAATATAGATAAGACTAGCTTAGTGTATTCTAGCACTATTTGTGTTCGTTCGTTAATTAGGCAATTTTAAATTTAGAAATTTATATTTGGTTTGCTATCTTCTTCTTTTTAAATAACTAATTTAATACCAACTGAGTGAAAGTTTAAGTTTTCATAATTAAGGAGAAAGTTTGTTTTTACTTTATTCTAATTATAAATTCTATTACAAAGCTAAAGTTTTGGAATCCGTTTTTGTAAATTTACTTTATTGGAAAATTTAATTTCTCTACGCTACTCAAATTTATTTCTTTGTATGCATATGTATAGGAGGTTTATATATGTATTTTTCATATTATTAAAAGGGCCTCTTTGACCTGTGATAAGATTGTAATAGTTGACTTGATATTATAGAAAAACTAAAGCGGAAAAAACAAATAATTAATTTATTTTGAGTCATCGTTATTTGCGTCATATTAACTTGATTAAAACCCCATCACCATCATCCTAGCGGTTGCCCCGGTTGCCAACCTTGGCTTTCACCTCGGTGCCCGGGGTCCGCATTCTTACTAAGACGCCTCCACCTCGCTCGGTCTTTTGCGTCCTTTGCCTGAAGCCCATTAGCACACATGTCGTCCCTTACGATGTCGATCCAACGCCTCTTAGGCTTTCCTCGTTTTCCGGGTCCCGGCGGAGGTGGCTTTGTTGGTTAAAACTATTATAATTAATTTTAAAATTAGACATATCTTTTAATACGTTATAATCATTCTCTCTGATATAAACCAGACTTTGCTGTGCCTGACAGAGTCCATAGTGTAATCTGTTAACAACATAGATACCATCTCTGTAACTTTATGAGAAGCAATAAAGTATTAAGTTTTTGTGCGTGCGTTCATAAATATTTATCCATGTAGCGTATCGATGCTCATATCTTTTGCCTACCAATAAGTAAATAATCTACACTAATCTACACTAATATAATAAAGAGGTAAAGTTTGTTTTTTTGTTTGTAGGAGGTAATCTCTGGAACTACTGGTCCGATTGGAAAAATTTTAGCAACAATAGAAAGCTGCTTTACTCCTGAGTGACATAGGCTATATTTTATGTATGCGGGCAAAGCCGCGGACAAAAGCTAGTAATTAATATTTTTTAAAGACTACCTAATTGCATTTAATTTAAATTTCAGTGATTAAAAAGTGTTGATTATTCAATCTTCAAATAATTTAATATACATCTAATTATTATTCTAATAATAACCTATGTTTATAAACTAAAAACACTTTAATCAAATGATTTATTGGGCATCAAAAAATTCATTGATATCAATGGGAAAAGTGCCCAGAACAATGGCAGCATTGCCACTGTTATTGCCACGCTGGATGGCAATACTGATTCGCTGACAAAAATAAAGCTGGTCGCGAGCGAAAATTCGACCGGCTGTTTGCTAGTATATTTTAGTGATTGAATTATGATTGTAACTTAATTTTCTAATTGGGATGTATAAGAGTATACATTGTTCCACACAAATGTTGTATATTATCTTGCTCTATAAACTTCGATCGAAGTCAAGTCTCAATATTTCGTAATTACACATCACAAGTTTGTTCAGCAACGCGCTTTCATTCGCTTATTAAACTTTACTTCATTATACTCGACAGTGACGTCAATATGAACAAATTTAGTTTGTGTTACATTGATGAACACAATCTACCAAATTTTGTAGTTAACGGTACAATAGAGAAACTGGATAACGATGTAATTATAATTTACTTAAAACGAATCAATATAAATAGTTGTTTTACCATGACATGTTAAAATGTCAGGCGTGCGAGGGAGAAGGAGAGATGAAGCTATACACTCTATATAGGTACGGCAAAATTTCGATTGTTTTAATCCCGTGGAGGGTCACTCCCTCCACGGGATTAATACGATCAAAATTTTATTTTTCTTCAAAAAACATTAAATTATTTTGTCGACGAGTAAGTTACGAGCAACAAATAAAATCAATTCCGAATCTCATAGTAATGTAATTAGTAAATTTAATATGTTGTATACTTAAGGATTTAATAAACAACAAGCCATCAGACGGATCATAAACTAGTATTGTCCAGTGGCTTTCAACAACGAAATGCGTACACGTTCATGTGGTCAGAACTTTGTATTCAGAGTGAACTTCTGGTCTAGACTCCGTCGAAACGTTGATGTCACGCCGCTTTCGTTTTATTGCCAAGTTAGTTCCTGTAATTACTCTGTGTCCGTAGGTATTTAGACTTAGACTTCACATGGACTTCACTAACATAATACGCTTTGTAGTTAGTTTGTAGTCAAAGTCATTATTTTATTTATTCAATTCAATTCTAATTTATTTTTAAATCATAAAATCCATAAAATTACATAAAAGTGAATTCTAGAATTTAATAAATTATATAAAGAAATTGTGAAATAGATTTTATAAAAATATATAATAGAAATTATAGATAAATTAAACGAATATACATACATAGTCTATTTCAATTATGAATATTTAGTCAGTTTTTAATTATAAATATATTTTAAGTTATTGCAATCGCCATGAAGCGCAGTGTCCTGGGGATTCGAATAGTCAACCGCGTAAAGAACACTGCGCGCCGAAAATTGCAGTATTGAGGTAGCGGGAACATGTCATGCAATTTTCGCGCACACTCTCTAAAATGAATCCTGTAAAATACCGAAAGGCTGGCTACTCTACCTCGGTTCTTTAGCTCTTTATATCAGAACTAGCTGTGCCCGCGACTTCGTCCGCGTGGAATAGTTATTTTAGGCATCATATTTATTTTTGCAAACAACCTCAGCTTTATAAATTATAGCTGCCACGACTTTGCCCGTGTCAATTTCTGTTATTATTTTAGACAATTTAGTTTTTAAAAGAACATAATTATCTAAAAGTACATCATAGAGCTACCCACCCCCTTGGGCACGCCATAATCTCGGCGGTAAGTCCCCTCTTTGAGGCGTGGTTGGATAGACATTACGGCGTCCTCACCTTCCGCATGACGTAGGTTCTCACCGGACATGGGAAGTTCAGGAGATTCCTGCGCCAGATTCGTGCGGAAGAGACGCCCGGGTGTCGCCACTGAGTGGCCAGCCGGGAGGACACGGTGGAGCACACGGTGGAGGTGTGCCCCGCTTGAGAAGACCATCGCCGTGTCCTCGTGGGGGTGATCAGCGGCGGCGACCTCTCGCGCCGGGCCTTGGTTCAGGCCATGGTCCGCAGCAAAGAAGAATGGCAAGCGGTCGCCTCCTTCTGCGAAGCAATGGGTAATGCTTGTAAAGGAGAAGGTCGACCGCATAAGGCAAGGGCAACATCGTCCTCGCCGTAGCCGTCGCCGCCACGATCTCGCCGATATCCGGCCACCGTAGACGCTGGCTTGCGGACGGTGAGCAATGGGTAGCTCGCCGTCCGGTTGTCTGGTAACAGTCCAGACCGAGACGAAGTCGTCGACGGCGCGCACTGCTCCCGCGCGCCTCAAGGTGTTGTCAGCAAACTATGGTATATATATAACCCTTCAGGGTCGAAGCCTCCTGCAGCCGAGGGTTGGTGCGAAAGCGTTATACCGGGACTCTGGGAATAAGGCAAGGGAGAAACGGGGTAGGTTGTTTAGTCAGTAAGAGTTTGACACTGTTTCCCGCTCCGCCCAAGAGCGGGATTCGTCATTGGATGATTTTTACCTACCATTAAAAAATCCCTCCGCGTCGCGCGCAAGCAACCCGTCTCCTCGCCCGCCGGCCAGGCGCAGCGTCATGGTTTGCATATCATGCGGCGCGTGTGAATTTTATATCGGAGTAATTTTAAAATTGTAATATCTTCTAAGATGTTCATTGAAAATAAGTGATGTCAAAGACAATTTTGTTCACAATTACATACTCTTAATCAACAATACATTTCTTTGGATAAAGTTTAATATTACTATGTTGATACAACTTGGTAATAATGCATTAATTTCGGCCAAATTTGATTCCCATAAAAACGGTTCTAGTGAGTTAATCTTAAAAGATAGACATATACTGTCGCGGACATTTTTTTAGATCATTTTAAGAAGAATAATTCCTTCATACATATTTTTTTGGTATCTTGAACCGTTTTCGCAGCGCACGCAACGAAAGCCCTCAAAGATGAATATTTTTCCCCGTTTTTGCCACATTTTCCATTATTTCTTGCAGCGTGATGTTATATAGCCTAAAACCTTCCTCGATAAATGGTCTATTCAACACAAAAAGAATTTTTCAATTCGAACCAGTAGTTCCTGAGATTAGCGCGTTCAAACAAAAAAACAAACAAACTCTTCAGCTTTATAATATTAGTATAGATAACGGTAACAGAATGGCAATACCCGTTTTTAATAAATTACCTGAATGTATAAGGGAACTACGATTAATGAGATTATTTAAGATAAGATTGAGTGTTTAATTTTTTTTAAACAGTTTTTTATTACTCTCTTAGGCTAGATTGTAATCAATTATTAAGAAATTTGTTCTTAATAATAAGGAAAAAAATACAAATATTTTTTTAAACAGTTTCTGTTGGGCTCGACTGATCAATTCTACAGATAATACATTAAATTAGTGACGGTACAATCCATTGTCTCGTACCTATGTACATATATTATGAGTATAGACTAATAAAAATAAAACTACATAATAATATCCGCTCTGGGTCTGCGTGGTGGATTATGGCCCATTCCCTCTCCTAGAGAGAGGAGGCCGGTGTCCCTGCAGTGGGAACATTAAAAGGCTGATGATGATGATGATGATGATGAATAATATACGACACAAGTTTAGCTCTAAATAAATTCGTTAATTTAATTCATTGTGAATTTCCAAATGTTGTCTTTATGTTGCCTGTTTTTGTTCCAAATTATTTTCGTAATTATTTCCACACGAATGATTTGATGGCTGGAAACTTTTCGAATAAATCTTAATATGATTTATGTTATCACAAGATTCTGTCCCAAGGTTTCTAGAAAATTATTGTCGAGTCATTTGCTGTTGCTTAATGAACGTTCATGTTAATTAATAATACCTGATTATGGACCTTCTAAATTATTTTATAATGACATGTCTAGTTCCTTTGTTTAGATTGAGTTGTTACTTGAATTAATGATTTACAAAAAAAATAAAAACACTGGAACGTTACTAAGGAGGTAAAGTTTTCTGTGAGGGGGGGTTCCGTAGTCAATAAGGAACCCTTATAATTTCGCCAAGCCTGTGTGTCTGTCTGTACGTCCGCGGATAATCTCAGCACCCGTTAGCACTAAAAAGCTGAAATTTGGTACCAAAATGTATAATACCATAACGTGTGATATATTGTTGGATAGGTATTTAAAAATGATTAAGGTTCCCGTAAAATAGTTTTTTGATAGTGTAAATATTTTCGGAAATAATCTCTTTAAAAATTAAAAACAATGCGTCCACCCCTCTAACTTTTGAACCATAAGTTAAGAAAATATGAAAAAAATCTTAAAAGTAGAACTTTATAAAGCCTTACGAGGAAAATTATTTTGAACTGGATAGGATGAACAGTTTTTGCATCCTTTTTCTCATATCTATGATCCCCTTTTTCAAACGCAGCGTGCTGCGTGGTGTTTCTTATTTAGTCGACTCTTTTGACACCCAGAATAATACACAGAAAATGTTATGCAAAAATATTCGTAACCATATACAAAGTTGATACGACAGATAGATTTTCCTTAAAAAGGGTCATTGTACACACCAATATGAACAACTTTTACTATGAGATAAACTCAAAAATCACAAAAAAAAACCGCTGCTTCATACGATTTTAATCACATAACTCGACAAAATGTATGGAGCAACGGATTTTTATTTGTGATTTTTGAGTTGGTCTCACAGTAAAAGTTGTTCATAATGATGTGTGCAATGATCCTTTTTAAGAAAAGCCCGTATGTCGTATCAAGTTTGTATGGATAAAGAAATTCTACATCATTTTCGAATTTGCGTTCTCGATTTTTATTGGTCGTCTGAACATCGGCCTCTGCAATAAACATGGCACATAATCTATTACAAAAGGGGGCAACCTTAATGCCGGTCGTCACAGCCATACGGTAAAAGGATACATTAATATATTTGCTGTAAAACAGGAGTTACGATTCAGTACGGCATATTTTATATTCAAAGTTGTTTTACGACAGTCCATATTTGATACACGCTGATGGATTCAATAATATCAATTTTATTTCTTTTACTAGCTGCTGACAACGGTTTCACCCACGAAATTTATTTATTTTAAATTGACAAATCTGCGACTCATTCATTAATTGATAAAAAAAAAGGAAATTGGAAAATGAATAAGAAATAGTATGGTGAATTCATCACTTACAGGCGTGCTACTACCCTATTTACTTTCTAGTATAATGCACAGCATACAAATAATGCACAGTAGAAAAATATCCCTAGAGAACATGCTTTCCGGTATAAAAAGGACCCAACGTGCTATTTTAGGACATAGTCTGCCTGTGTACCAAGTTTCATCGAAATTCATTCATAAGTTTTAGCGTGAAAGAGTAACAAACTTACGTCCATTACGCAACGATTGAAAAAACGATTATTCAACTTCGTTTGTTCATCTTTTGTATACATTTCTTCATGTTCGTTTATCTATATTATAGCACTAGCTTTTGTCCGCGGCTTCACCCGCGTACATAAAATATAGCCTATGTCACTCAGGAGTAAAGCAGCTTTCTATTGTTGCTAAAATTTTTCCAATCGGACCAGTAGTTCCAGAGATTACCTCCTACAAACAAAAAAATTAAAAAAAAAACAAACTTTACCTCTTTATTATATTAGTGTAGACAGCATCATCATCATCATCCTACCCTTATCCCATATTACTTGGGGTCGGTGCAACATTATAGCATACGAGTAGCATAAGCCTTACAATATTTCCACTACTAGGACTCTGGTTTCTTTGTCAAGAGAGGAAAAGGGCCGTAATCCACCACACGGGCAGACCTAGTGCGGATTGGTGGATATCATGTCTTCGAATTTTCTAGAACATGTCAGTTTCCTCACAATATTTTGCTTCACCGTTTTGAGAGCAGTGATGATGAAAAAAATTACGCAAAGTAATGCGCCTGGCTGGGTTGAGTTGAAAAGAAAGCAATGGTGTCTCGTAAGTCGGCCACCACTGCTTTCTTTTCATATACATATGTACATACATACGAACTTTCACTTTTATAATATTAGTAGCATTATGTTCCATGTCCCAGTTTTTAATGCCTTAACGTCGGGACCGGGAAATGAGCTTCAAAAGTGTATGGAAAACAAATTCAATTTTGTGCTTTAATGGGTTTTCTAGTTGCCAGGAAGCTGTTAGATAGATTAAAATTGATAATATAGTTTAAACTGTATGTTAGTAAGTAACTCTTGTCGAGGTCAGCTTATGGGTTATAGGTGACCATCATAACGCCTCCTCTGCTAGAGAGAAGGCCTATGTCCCAGCAGTGGGTACATTAAAAAGGCCGATGATTATGATGATGATCATAACGTGATGAAAGTTCTGAGTGTCTTGGAAAGCATGTTATAGTTTTTTTTTAGATGGATAAAAATCCAATGTGTACTCCGTGCCGGTGGGGCGGGAGATAGTGTCAGATTTTTATTGACTAAAAACCCACTCCTCATTCTTCTTTACATTCGTTTAAGGACCCGAGTGACAATTTCACAATGTTCCATGGCCCTGAAAGCATGATAAGCTGCGGTTTTTCTAGATAAAATGGTTGAACTTAAGGTGGAGGTCTGCCTCACTTTGTTGGCGCATGCCATGGTCTGGAGCAAGAGGGGTTGAGTTGCGCTCGCCTCCCTCTGCAAGGTTACTACCTTACGCTAGCAAAGGAGGTGGTTGAAACCTTGACGGAACGGAGACCCTGACGTCCCAAACAGCGCGAGAGGAGACGCCCCAGGCACTGGGAGTCACAGAGCAACCCGGCCACCATAGGCGCAGGGTTGCAGACTATGAGCAGTGCTCACCATTCAGTCCAGTTACTACTGAGTTTGAGTTGTTGGTGGCGCGAATTCAACATACTTGTATAAAGACAACGTAGTCATTGTTGTTATTGGGTTGTTGAGTGGGTTGGTTGGGTTTGGTCAAAGTCAAAGTATTTATTACTGTGCTTTTTGATGATACAATAGTTTTTTATATTATTTTTTACTCTAGACGTGGTTCAGCTAGTTGTTCAGTTAGTGTGCAACGTTGGTTGACAACGCAGTTGTTGTTATTGAGAAATTCGTTGATAAATGGTTTTAGTCTGTAAAAGCCCAACAGTCCCCCCAACTCTAACCTAGAACGAAAGAAGTCATCAGATGATTTTCCACTTCAAAAAAAAAACTCATACAAATAAGTACCTCAAGTTTTTACGACAACTCACTATGTATCAATCATTATTTTCAGATAATGGATTCAATACGACAGAGCATTTTTTGATATCGAAATATTATATTATTATAAAGAAAAATGTACTTCGTGAAATTTCTTATATGTCATATTCGTCATTGTTAAAGTATTTTTAATATATGTAATATGTTTTGGACAGACTTGAATTACATATTGAGATAATGCATGGACTCCAATAATCATAGAATATTTTTATCAATATGTTGAATTTTTTTTATCAATCCTTTTTTTTTGTGTTTGTTACTGTCAGGAGAAGGTTCTTATAAAAAAAATAGTAGAGTAGAGCAGGGTAGCGTAGCGTACGCTCCCGGTAACAGATTTGTTGCCGAGAGCTAAGCCGCGGGCAAAAGCTAGTAGTTAATATTTTAAACGTGCCTGTAAAAAACAACTTCCGAAAGGAAATGAAACGTAAGGCATAGAACGAATATAGGTGAGGTTCGTAGGGACTCTGCAAAAGAGTCGAAGCTTACTGGGGCCCAAGGTCTTTTTCTGAAAGGGAAAGCTTGGCACCAGTGCGAAGGGCAGAGAAGGAACGGGGTGGGGTGTTAAGTCAGTAAGAGTTTGGCACTGTTTTCCCGCTCCGCCCAAGAGCGGGATTCGTCATTGGATGATTTTTGCCCACCATAAAGAAATCTGCATGTTAATCAGTATACTCGTATGTGTCTATTTGTCTTCAGGCTTACTATTTAAGTGCTTATTTAACTGTAAAACTAAATATTACTCCGAAACCATAAAAACCTGTCTCTCTCAGTAACCTCATTGGTAAGAACCCTACAGTTGTTAACCTTGACAGTCTGACAAAAAAGTTAACGAATTAAACCAAAGAAATATCCGTATCAGTTACACTGACTGGGGCTACCAGGGTAGCATAAATTGGCTGGAGTTAATATTTCAAAAGACGAAGACCGCGGGCGAAGACGTGATGCGACTGCCAACGTAAGGCGAGCTGTATACGAATTGGAATTAAACTTTGGAGGGAGGGGAAACGTGTAGTATTGCACTTTGTACGCTTTTAAACGATTTGTGTAGTAGTTTTTTTTTAGCTTGAGAAGGAAAGTGTTGGAAAAAAAAACCGTTATTTGTTTAGAACCAGGAATAATCATGGCATAAACTGGCACTACTGAGAAGTGCCATTTTGTGATATGTTTTTTTTCTGTGAGATTATCTTGATATGAAATTACTTACAATACTTTGTAAGATTTCTTGTGCTTATAAGATGAACAATTATATGTTATTAACATCATCATTACATAGTATGAAACTAAGTCGTTTTCCACTGTCTGTCCCTATGTATGCTTTGATCTTTCAAACTAAGCAACGGATTTCGATGCGGTTTTTTTTAATAGATAGAGGAGATTCAAGAGGACGGTTTATATGTATAATACATGCATAATATATTTAATATCAGCATTGCACCCGTGTGAAGCTGGAGCGGGTAGCTAGGTACTTATATAAATAACTTTAAAATTTATTAAACGCGTTTATATACAAACTAATGCGATTCTCCATCAAAGATTGCATTTACTAGTAGGATCGCAGTTTAACACTATTTTATGTCAAACTAAACTATTTGTTTGCAACCCTTTAAATTATTCCATATGAATTTCTCAGTAAGCCACAAATAAATCCAATTCTTTCCACCAAATAACTAAATCTTCTTACCCAATCAATACAGTGTTTGTACGTTAAAAGTAGATTATTTTCCCACATTCAAGTGTGCCGAGGTCCCAATTTTCTACGCGGCTGATTTTTTCCCTTTGAATCCTCTTCGATCCGCCTCGAACTCAAACAAACAAGGATTGTTGACTTGTTTCTGCTCCAATAATGTCACTTCCGTAATTTTGTATCGAGATTTTGTTTATGCCACTGATTTGGGTCTCTCATTCGACGAAAATATATTCTTGGCTTAATTTGCCAAATCCTTTAGGCTGCAGAAGACGACGAATGATTTTGCATATCAATTCAATGTACTTACTGATTATTTGGGAATACATAAGCTTGAACAATCAGCATTTTTTTTGTTTTTTCACTTTTTTTTCCTTATATTGAAAATGATGCTGAAATATTGGCACGGGAGTATAACAAAAGGAAAAATTTCTGATCCAATCATTATTATCGTTGGTTATGTTGTACATTATATAGCAATTTCTTTACTGTCGTGCTTTGTAGAATATTGAGGTTATGAATTTGCGCTCGGCTTTATTTGTACTGATGGACCATATAAGATTTTTTTTTACTAATTATGTTTTTGAATTTTTAATTGTTTTGCTAGTTTAGTGATTGTTGGAAGATTGAAATCATCGTCGTCGATTTGTGTAGTCAATCCTTATGCTATAGAGAATATGTGTGTGTACATGTTTGCGTATTCTTTTTTTTATTTGATATAATCGGACGGGAAGACCGCAGCAGGCAAACTGTCCCAGTCCGTCAATGTACGCGGTATAAACGTTTATAGCAAAAAAAACTATTTATTTATTTTCCGACTACCTGTAACAACTGTCAAAGATTCATCGCGTGATTGAGTAACAAACATCCAAACATCGTAACTTTCGCATTTATAATATTAGTAAGATTAAATAATGTACACTCGAGAACTCATATGCTGTAGGTCAAACACGTAGAAAGTGTCACGAAAATAACTTCCAATACCATTAAAATCAACCATTGAAATATTTTTCATCCAATCTTCTATAATATCTATAAGAAGCAGCCACGGTCGAGCTTATTGAGCGCACCACTACTGGCCTTTTGCAGCACTTCTTAATGTAAAAATGAATGTCGTCGTTTGCTTCATGAAATTTTGCCCCAACCACCAGTTATGTAAAGGTGTATCAAACAATCCCAATTCCATTGTCGTTTTATTGTCGTTCGATCGTAGTCCTATCCAAAATCGGTATTCACGTGTTCCTTGATAGGTATTCGATAGAACGACAATCGAACGACTTCTAAACGACCTGTCAAAATCAAGGAAGTTATTTAACCTACGGAGAAATTGGACCTAAAACATTATTAGAAAGAGATGACATACCCTTTTTATTGTATCATTGTGCCCTACTTTTGAGTTTATTTTTTGAAGTTGGCGTAGTCAATCTAGATAATTTATAAAATCTTTGAATGTGAAACATCAAATTGATGTTTAGCCGTTGACGTCCTATCCGACAACGATTGAAATAGCTGAATACGCTTCAACGACTCTCTAACGAGTTCAAAATTGGTGTCGTTCAAATTCTATTAATGGATGTGAATACGAAAATGTCAAAGTTGCTACGATATCGCTACGGTTTTGATTACGAGAATTAGGCTACTGATCATTCACTAGAAACAGAACATTGAGCATTCGCCTTTGTTAAATTTGTCGAGCTACGAGCCGAGCCAAGCACAGTGCCGAACACATTTTTATGGTGGGAAAAATCATCGAAAGACGAATCCCGCCCTTGGGCGGAGCCGGAGACAGTGTCAGACTTATACTGACTAAACGACCGTTCCTTCTTGCCTTAGTTCCAGGGCCCTGGTGTTCCGTTTTCACATCAACCCCCAGAAGGCTTCGACCCTGCTGGGTCCCTACGAAAAAGAATCGCAGGAAATTTACTGTCCTTCGCCAGAACGCTTGATAGTATACTCGCTAAAACGCTGTCGTTATTTTTCTGTAATGTAACATTCGCGAGAACGTTTATTACAAGTGAATGCTCAAGTTTATCAGCACCTTAAGGTTTCGGCTTACTTGTGTAACGAAGTGATTAACTGATTCCGTATTACGGTTATTTTACTTATGAGAACTGTATCTCTCATAAGTAAAATTTGACATTAAAATCATTATCATTATTTCAGACGAAAAACCTCCTCTGTTAAATACAGGGTTATTGGTAGCATTACTATTTCGCAGAAGGAGGCGATCGCCTGTCACTCTTCCTCGCTCCGGACCATGGCCTCTACTACTGCCCGCTGCAAGAGATCGCCGCCTCCGATCACCCGCACAAGAACACGGCAATGACTTTTCTCCATGGCCCTTGAATTTACTCACCAAGTTTTCAAAGTGATTTTTTTTAACAATACCTTTCACCTACACTTCACTAAGTAATATAATATTTCTGAGACCAAAGTTTTCTTATACAAAACATAAAACTAAAATAAGAAAACGCGACTCAAAGTTCGCCAGTTTGCCAATTTTTCTTATATACCAAGTTATTGTGTCGTCCGAGTCGGTGACGTCACTTTAAAGTGATTTTTCGTGTCCCTTTTGACGTTGGGAACATAAAATTTTTCCTTCATGTTGACGACGGTCTTTGGAAAGTCACGTAGCGACCTGAGTTGGTGACTCAGGTTTAAATTTTAGGGGATTTTTACCCGACTACGGTAAAGCTAAAAAAGGGGGAAGGATGATTTTGACAGACTATCATCATCATATCATCATCATCCATCTATTTCTTTCACGGAGTAAGTATAAAGAGAAGTAAAGTTGCATCAAAATTTTCCTAAGAACAAACGCGTAACATTTTGTGGGGTGAGGGGGTGTTAGATTCCGCCTATTTATTTACTTTCCATCTGCCAGTCAATATCCAAACTACTCGCTCGTACTGTCGACTTTGTGTTGAAGTTAAGTAACTATCTCTCACTAGATGTCACTAAGTACAGGATGCCATAAGGTCGAACTCAGAATTACCAGGGACTTCAAGATAAGTACACGGTTCTTCTAGAATCGTGTATTTATAACGTTTTGTACGCCCATGCATTTTTTGTCGGCCTGCTGCAGTGTAGATGCGATGCGTTAGTCGTACTGCGTACTTGAACGGTCGTGTTTTTATTACAAAGCGCGCGTTGCGGCACCCAACGTCACAAGCACCACTTGTTCAATTCGGTGTTCAATAGCGCATCACTGGCATCACACGTGTCATCACACGTACGGCAGCCAGACACGTTTTCAATTTAGGCGCCTGTTGCTGGATTGCCAACATACTGCAACCCACCTACTGTGGCGCGATAAAAGTGCGGCACCAGTCGGACATAAAACTTCTAAATTTAAAGTGCCCTATCTATATATATAATAGGAGAAACTGACTGACATCAACGCACAGCCGAAACTACTGGGACTAGGAACGTGGAATTTTGCACAGAGCTTCCTTTTATGACGTAGGAGAACACTAAAAAAGGATTTTCCAAAATTCACCCCCTAAAGGGATGAAACGCGTGACCAAAGTTTGTGCGAAAACCTATTTTCACGCGGACGAAGCCGCTGGCACAAAGCTAGTGTGATATAAAGAGTTAAAAGTCAAACAATCGCCTTCTTCGATGTTCCCTACACCGCTCTGGACTTATACACTCCTCCTTTTTTGTCCAGGCGATATCACTTTGGAATATGCTCCCTCCGAATATCAGGATGGCGACTAGTGGAGTGTCTTTTAAGATGAAGGCATGTGATACCATTTGCAAGAAGTTGGCGGATTTATCTCAGCACTGATTGGTTGGATTGGTTTTCACAATGACCTTGCTTATTCATATGTATGTATCTTAGTGTTTATTTTCTATTAGGTGTGTTTTGTTTCTTTTCTTTTGTCTATTTTTTTTAAGTTGCACCTACTACGTTATGTTTCTGCACCACCCTAAGGTCGACTGGTAGAAAATACCTAAGGCATTAAATCCGCCTTTGGACAGTGTTTCGTGCATATTTTTTTTATTAATAAATTAATAAATAAGATTTTATTTAGTTTCACGTGTCCCTGTCACAAAATCTTGGAATCTAAATTTGATCCACTTCCCGATAACAAATTGAGCTAAAGTTTTGCATGCATGTGTCAATCAGATGACAGTGCAAAATTATTATCTCCTGGATTTAATCTAGTGATGGTACCGGAAGGTGGCCATAGTGCAAAATTATTATGTCGCGGAGTTAATCTGGTGATGGTACCGGAAAGTGGCCACAGTGCAAAATTATTATGTCGTAGAATTAATCTGGTGATGGTACCGGAAAGTGGCCACAGTGCAAAATTATTATGTCGTGGAGATAATCTGGTGATGGTACCGGAAGGTAGCCATAGAGCAAAACTATTATGTCGTGGAGTTAATCTGGTGGTGGTACCGGAAGGTAGCCATAGTGCAAAATTATTATGTCTTGGAGTTAATCTGGTGATGGTATCGGAAGGTGGCCACAGTGCATAATTATTATGTCGTGGGGTTAATCTGATGATGTAACAGGAAGATGGACATATGAATCCTGTAATTAACCCCATTCAGCTTGGTCTCGTCTAATTCGTCTTGAAGAGTTTTAAATATATATACCGCGTTATAAAAGCTTGCTAAGAAAAAATATTTTCATTGAAAACTTTTTTTATGTTTCGAGTTTCATATCTTTCAATCATAAATAGTCTCAAAAAAATGACAAACGAATCGGTTAAAAGATTAAGTCCTACAATCATCATTCAAGCAATAAATCCTGTTTACGTCCTGATATTCGTGAAATCCTACAATTTTATCTGTCCAAAGATATTTGAGAAAATTGCCAAAGCGATTTCGTTTTATGACCGGAAAGAATATTTCTTGTGGAAGCTTTTAGAGTTTCTTCGAGCTTGTTGTCCCTGTTTATTTTGGTCTTGAATTATGATAATTGTTCATGCTCGTGCAGAATTTAAAAGAATATTAATTTTCCTTATAAATTTAAAAGAATATTAATTTTCCTTATAACGCTGTTGTTTTTATTTTGAACTATCTTTCTATGACTTCCATTAATAGTAAATTTTACACTCTTCTTGATTGATTAACTTACTGATTACTGATATTTATTTTGTTTTTTTTTTTTAATTTTTTCGCCAAACTTAAGTGGCAATGGGCAGGGCACAATGCACGCAGAACATGTTGGAAAAAAAATAACGTTATTCCCATTCTTCTTCTACTTGCTGCCCTTGTCCTGTTTTATTTGGGGTCCGCGCATATGTTTTTTCTTCCATTCTGTCAAGACATCCGTCACAATACCTATCACTAATTTCTTTGGCCACCTTCATCTACATATATTCATAACTCTTTTAGTAAACTGCTTTTCATTACTACTTTTTACATCGCTATACCAAGACAAACGATTTCCTTGATCTTTTTTCTTCTGTCATTTTCACATCCCAATACTCTGATGCACACAATATGACAGGCCTTATCACGGACTTGTAGGTTTACCCGTTAACTGGAGTCTTTAAGGGACATTTGCGTATCACAGATGTTCTAATATTCTTTCTTAAATATGTTTGGAACTAACACGTATATGGAAAGTTAAAGTATTATGATTTACGGGCTATTTGCACGGTGTTGAGCCAATTCGCAGTAAATGCGAGTGCGGTGTGATGCGTATCTTTTTTACAGTTCTTTTTACAGTGCAGTTGAGAGGCAATTCACTTTTGATGCGGCAGTTAACTCATGGTTGAGGTAGAAATAGAAAAAAAATCTAGGTTAGAGTGTTTTTTTCTGCTGGATTCTGTGTTTTCTGATAACTACAACAGTCCTTAAGTCAAGAGAGAATAGATTACTTTTAGGTAACGGTACTCCATCGCTCAATCGCTTACTATCAGGTGAGATAGTAGTCAAGTGCGAGCCTATCATCAATAATAATAAAAAAGCAAAGTTTCATTATTAGTGTGAAATATATAGTACATAGTAAGAATATGTACCGTAGAATTATAACAATTCAAAATCCGAGAGATATCTGACATAGCTTATACTCACATGGATAAAACCTTAGGTTCTCAGTAGTGTCTCATATGCTTTAAATACTTATGTGCTTGTAGAGCACCCCCTTGGGGGCCCTGGGCAGGTACCAGGTCAGAAAGGGAACTAAAAAAAAGAATTATTTAACTTAATTTTGTATGGCTGATTTTTATATATGTTTTGTAGAATATTATTCATTATTCTAAAGTAGTATCATAAGTGTCAAATGTTTCTAATACTACATGACACTTTTTTAAAGCGTCTGCTAGAAGTTTTGACCATGGAACACTTTTCATGACGGGATTAAAACGATCATAATATAGCGTTTATAGTTTATAAGTTCACAATAGTACCTAAATACAATATAAGACATAAATGAAAAGGTCCTGTCTTCTTAATTATTACGGTTATTTTTAGAACCACTTTAATTGTTATTATACACGGCTTTTGTATCGTTTTAATCCCATGGAAGGTCGAGCCGGTACATTAAATACTAAAGATTTGTAAAGATTAATTACTTTTTAAACTCAAATTAATTTACACATTTACGAAATTGATTCTTTAAAAAAACGTCAGCTTAGTGAAGCATTGACTTGTAAGCTGTCGTCGGTCTTTTCGTACTAACTATCTACAGGTCATTGACTCGCTCAGCTGATTGTTACTATTGGGATTTAAACGATCAAAATTTAGTCTTGTATAAAAAAGTCGTTAAATCCACCTTGCTGTTTGACAGCCGTCTCGACTTATCTGTCCGAAGAAAACAATCTCCATTTTTTCCTATCAAATTCAAACACTTTTGCTTTCTATATTAAAAAACACAAACCTTAGATGTTTTTAGGGTTCCGTAGCCAAAATGGCAAAAACGGAACCCTTATAGTTTCGTCATGTCCGTCTGTCCGTCTGTCCGTCTGTCACAGCCGATTTACTCGGAAACTATAAGTACTACAGTGATGAAATTTGATGGGAATATGTGTTGTATGAACCGCTACAAAATTATGACACTAAATAGTAAAAAAAAGAATTGGGGGTGGGGCCCCCCATACATGTAACTGAGGGATGAAAATTTTTTTTTCGATGTACATACCCGTGTGGGGTATCAATGGAAAGGTCTTTTAAAATGATATAAAGTTTTCTAAAAAACATTTTTCTTAAAGTGAACGGTTTTTGAGATATCAGCTCTCAAAGTCGTAAAAAGTATGTCCCCCCCCCTCTATTTTTATAACTACGGGGTATAAAATTCTAAAAAAAATAGAGGTGATGCATGCTAATTAACTCTTTCAACGATTTTTGGTTTGATCAAAGTATCTCTTATAGTTTTTGAGATAGGTTGATTTAACTGTAATTTTGGTTAAGTTATTGTGCTTACACTGAAAACGATGGCTGAACCTATAAGTACAAGGCAAAATATCGGGAGAGTTTAGGCTCCATTCACCAGGTGTATAAATTGACATAATAAGTTTATTATATTTGCTGCTACGGAACCCTTTGTGCGCGAGCCCGACTCGCACTTGGCCGGTTTTGAAGAAGAAGAGCAGTGGTGGTCGAGTGGCAACCGTCCCGACTTACGTGTTGTATCGGGTTTTTTTTATTATTTATAGGTTCGCGCTTGACTGCTATTTCACCTGATGGAAAGCGACGATGCGGTCGACGATGGAACGCGCTTATCTAGAGGTAATCTATTTCACTCTTGACTTAAACATTCCCGGGTTTTAGCCATCAGGAAACACAAACTCCGGCAAAGAATTCCACTCCTTGGCTATACGCACAATGAATGTGTTCCTAAAATGTTTTGTACTATATATATATGTGGGATGTCCACCATGTACCGGTGGCGCAACGCCGTACGTCTGGTGGTCCGATGATGGAAAGTATCTGCTATTATTCCTTGCAAAATACTACTATGATAGGCTTTATTTAAAAATACACTCTATTTTTACCTTTTTATCATGTCTTTTTTACTATTCCGTACTTCAAAAGGAAAAAATCATTTGTTTTGTGTGAAATATATGCTTATATATTATGTATAGTCTTTATCAGTTGTCTAGTACAATAACTCAAACTCTGCTTAGCTTGAAAATAGACAGCGTTATGTGACAGTTGTGTAATATTATGTACAGTAATGATGGTATCAAAATTAATTATATTGGAACGTGTTCACAAATAAAAACACGAGTAACACAAATGTTTGAGCGCCACATCCTCCACTTATTAGCTCAAAGCTTCCAATATTACTTCACCAAACTTTGTTATTACTTTAGCCAAGTTTATTTGGTAAATGAACTGAAAACTGGAGTCCAGTGACACACACGATTTATAACCTTAAACATTACTCCTGAAAACCCTGAAAAACAATTTAAATCTTACCACCCAAACATAGGGTTCATTGAACTGCACTTTTAAATTGGCTGGTTTATAAATTTGCCAAATTGTAATGCAGTTAACGTAACGTAATTTAGACTTTATTGTTTTAGTGATAGGTCTTTATATTGGTTATTAAATCCTCAGGTAAGTTCTAATTAGGCAAGACTCGGGTCGTTTAAGTGTTTTAGAGGCTTTTAAAAGTGAGCAGTAAAATGTTAAACACTTTTCTCAGTTGATTTGAATACAAAGTACTGGATGTTACAGTTAGCAAGTGAATTATTTAACTGAGTGAGTATCGTTCCTCACTAATTCACTATTTAAGTTAGTAGGTGTCCTCGGTTACTGAACTGAATGATCGTTTGCATCTAAAGTTTTTATACCGGCTTCTTTTGTTTATTTAATACCATTTATCTTGTTCTTGTAGTCCACTTGAGTGCTGCTTTTGTAACAGACTACAAAACTGGAGGGGGTACTTAATTCGTTTTTTTTGTAATAAATTTAATTAATGTAGGTATTGTTAAAACTTTTATTTATTTACATTCAAACTGTTATACATAACTATAAAAAACTTTTATAGTAAACCTAATTATTTACCTACATATAATACCAATATTTTTTGTTATATTTGTTACCTCAGGTCTCTACTATTTTGGGCTTATAGATGGTGAGCCATATAAAAACCAAACGCATGTTTACGTAGCGCTGTGTTCCTCGCGCGCCTCAAAAAAATGCCAGCAAAGTGTCAGCAAGAAGCCGATGCCCACTTGGGCTACAGCATTGTCCGAGAGTTACCTTGGCTTTTACACGAAACAGGCTACAAAAGGAACACAGTTTAGTCTGTTTAAGGCATTTGCTATAAAAAGCCTTTTTGCTACAATAAGAACGTGAGGAGTTAGTTACTTAAAAGTCTCCACCATTTATGATCTGATTACAAAAATTGAAGTTAAATTATTTCATGGGTCTATTTCTGAAAGAAAGGCTCGGCCCTGGTATAAAAGGCTAACATGGAGCAGGTTGGATTGTTTCATCAGTAAAAATCTGACATTATCATACTCTACGGTCTGGACTTCGTCGTTAATACCGCGTATATCGAAGGACTGGATTAATTTGCCTATTGCGGTCTTCCCATCCTAGAAAAAAACATGTTGCACCGACCCCAAATAAAATGGGATAAGGGTAGGATGATGATGATGATGCGGTCTTCCCATCTGATTATAATTTAGGTGTCTTCCAGGCTACAGTGAATACCCCTTAATAAACTAGTGCGCCTCACTATCAACGATTGCATCACTGCTCACCATCACATGGGACCGCATAAAAAGTAGTAAAATAAGTATATATAAATAATAAAAAAAAATGCCTGAAACCAAAGTAGTGGCAATGGTGACGTAATTTTTCCGAAACCAAAATTTGACATGTAAGAAAATACTTTTAAACAAATATGGGTCTGAGTTTAAAAGTCACAAAGGTAACTCAAATTATGATGAAGGTTTACGAGACTCCCGTGAAACCGTATAAACAAATAACGATGTGAAATGTTCCGTCGTTTATGGCCGTCTCTTTACGAGGTCAGACATTACGAGATCGAGTTCTAAATGAGAGATAGCTGTTAGCAGCAAGGTCTGCTGGATGACGGGAATTCCTAAGGGGGTCTTTTGGAAGTAGAGATGTCAGTTGTGGATTGAATAACTGGGTGTATTTTACCTTTCGACTACCGTAATTACAGACAGAATTAAAAGACAGGTATGCGGACACCGGTGTCCTTTTGGAGCATAATGAAAACCAATGGCCTACAATTAGCTTCTGCCAGCGGCTTTACCTGCTTAAAAGTTTTCGGGGTGAATTTTGAAAAATCCTCTTCTCATAAAAGGAAACCTTGGTGCAAAGTTTCATGATCATATTCCCCAGTAGTTTTGTTATTGTGTTGATAATTAAGTCAGTATTGTTTCCCTATTATATATATCTAGATATGTTGTCATGCCGGTGTTTATTAAAGAAGGTAGTCAGAAAGGTTAGCATTAATAATAATGTTAACACCGAATGATGAGCCGCCTTATGAAGCAATGACGTAGCCCGAAGAGTCACCAAACTTAGAGTCACTGCCCTAAGTTTGGTGACAGACCAAGCCCATTCGTCGACGGCGCGTACTGTTCCCGCGCGCCTCAAGAAGTTGTCAGCAAATCGTAGGGCCCTATAGAACGGTCGAAGTCTGGGGCCAAAGGATCGTGTCGAAAAGTAAGGCTCTGGCCATGATATAAAGGCAAGGTGGAAACGGGGTGGGTCGTGTAGTCAGTAAGAGTCTGATACTATTTCTTGCTCCACCCAAGGGCGGGATTCGACATGGAACGATTTTTATCCACCATAAAAAAAACCAGTGACTTGGTGATGATGTGAGACGTACAGAATCATTAGTTGTAGTGATAGTTGGATATGCCTGTGTCTAGTGGTGGACATATTGCGGTTAAAAGGATAATGATGATGAAAGTATTATGAGAAAATTTTAAGCCTTTATCGACCACCGTTTAGTCAAAACCATCATAGTGAGTTTACTTTAAAATTCTATGAACTGAAATCACGTGCAATGCAATATCAGCCTGATCTGTTTGGCAAATAAGCGAATTCGATACTCAAATAATAAACGTTTGCGTTGAACTCTGCTTTGTTTATGGACATAACTGCTAGACATACAATGCTGCTATTTCACTATGCTCATGTATCCGAGTCTCCTCAAACAAAACCGTTCTATAGTGCATCAAATATAACTATAATGCAAATAAAAGTCAGTGGGTAGTATTAGGGGCGGATTTTTAGGAGTTAATTATACGCTTAGGGGCACCATGAGCAGCTAAGAAAGCAATAAAAAAATTGTTTGGGTTAGACAAAAAAATTTGGGGACTTTTTTTTGTTTTTTTTTTTTGGGTGTCTGTAGTATACGCTTAGTGGTACTACGAGCAGTGCAGAAAAGCAAAAAAAAAAATTTTTTTAACAAAAAATTTACATACAACTTGGGGAATTTTTCTAAGTCCTCGCGCTATAGCGCCTGTGCACTGAAAAAGAAAAATTTTATGTTGGGTAAACATCATCCAATGATAACTCCAGCCCTTGTGTGGAGCAGAAGATAGTGTCAGACTCTTACTGACTTCCCAATCTACCCCGTTCCTACGTTGACTTTACACCAGGACAGAGGCTTCCTTTTAGACGCGAACCCTTGGCTAGTAGGCTTCAAACCTTGAGCAAATATGGGAATATTGTGATAGGTGTTTTCTTTTTTTGGTGGGAAATCATCTAATTACTTTGCCTTTTCTAGGGTGGAGAAAACCACAATTTACCACATTTTTTTTGGACAAATATATCGATCACTCACGCAATAAAGAGACCGAAAATGCTTTGCCAATTTTGGAACTGGACCTATTTAGGTTCAAGTTCGGTTTAAATGCCAGACAATTGGTGCCTGATGCTGGTTTTCAAATGAACCTTAGGTTGTGACAAGGACGAACCTAAAATAGTTTTATAGTGTACTAGCTTCTGCCCGCGACTTCGTCCGCGGAAAATTTGTGAGACAAAAGTTGTGATAGCTCGGTTAATATCCATGTTATATAAATAATTTATAGCCTATGTCACTCAGGAGTAAAGCAGCTTCCTATTATAGCTTCAATTTTTCCAATCGAACCATTAGTTCCAGAGATTACCTCCTACAAACAAAAAAATAAAAAAAACAAAAAAACAAACTTTACCTCTTTATTATATTAGTGTAGATGTATATAATAAATAGTAAAAAATATATAAACGCACTAAAATATATTTAAATACCTATTGTATATGTATATATTTAAACGCACTAGTAATGACTCCTGCATAGCAGATGCGTTCACAAACATGTGTTTTCAAAACTGCCTGACCCGAAACCAAACCATCAAAGTACAAAATTACAACCGATTCGATTCGAAATACATAAAAATTACAATGAAAAATAAACCACTCAACGATATCAACTCTCGTTCACCGCTCACACGGGCGAATAAGTTTATTTAACCAAAAAATGGCTCACAAATCCGAATATTTCACGTCATATTATAAAATTCCCATGACGAATATGACGACGGCGCGGTTGAGTGAATAAAACCGACATTTCGAAAACTTCAAGACGATTTATTACACGTGCCTTCGTTCTTGTGACTACGCTACTGTTTAGCAAAATGAAATATCTGAAAAGTTTTCTTCTCCATTTCTCCACTTCCCCGAGGAAGCGAAACGATGGTTAGCCTTGAATTTTAGACTGGAACGCGATTTTTAAATCGCTCGCTCACAAACTTGTTATTGTAAATAACTCTCGAGTGACTGCCGAAAAATGATTTGTTTTTGTTTATAAATATACTTTAAGGTTTTTCAGTTTAGTTTGTTAACGTGCGCCTCAAATATCAGTCGTCAAAGTCAAACTGTAGGGGGCCAGCAGGGCTATGGGTGTACACATAGGGCAAAGAACGAACATAAGGTGTAATTATAACCAGATAAAATGTGAAATGCTCACCCGCTTCGTCCAAATTTTTTATCTAATACGGTACAAATTATATTTTATAGTGTTATGTTTATATTTATTAAAGAGTTTTATTTATGTATTTTATTTTCGCAAGAGCTTACCATTGATTAAATTCGTAAATAATGGCGTACATCAAGGCATCTGAACCGATGCTTTGCCACATGAAATGTCATTCCAGGTTTCTACCATGTGGCATATCACATAGTAAATTTTTGAGTTTCGTTCCCTTGATCCAAACAAAAGAAACACCCGGGTGCCACCATAGTACGGACAGCCCGGTGGGCACGCAGGAGTATAAAGTAAAGGTGTGTCCTGCTTGGACTTCGGAGATCAAAATGCTTTAACACAACAAAATTTACTGACAAAAACCGCTCAAAGCATTACAATCGCAAAAATTTTCATTATAAACACAATAAGCCAGGTTTAAAATCGGCATTTTCTCAATTTGTGATAGTAATGCACCTTTTATTAACAAGACGCTCTTTTACCTCAGAATGTTCAATCTGTCGTCAAAATGGGCAAACACGGGTGAAGAGCAAAGACAAATAAGTAATTTGGAAGGTGTTAATGGCAATTAACTGAATACAGAAGGGATTCATTCGTTAATGTTTGTATATTTGTGTACGTTAAGCTGTTTGATGTTTGAGTTCAGGGGTAATCAACATTGACACCTTTGGAGACTGTGTTTATAATTTTGTGAAATGTGTTAATCGAAGTTGGGTCGTTGTCCTAGATGACATAGGGGAGTGGTAAATTTATTTATTTATTTAATCTTCATGTACAGCAGTGGTACATAGACGGACTTAATGCAACAAGGCATTCTCTACCAGTCAACCTTTGGGTTAAAAAAGACAACAATGTGGTAGGTGTGCACAATAAATAAATATCAGATAATAGATATATTTAAAATAAACAAGTTACTTATAATAGTAAAATACGTATGTAAGCTTTTTATGCCTAGGAAGAAAGTTTAGTGTAGAAGTTACATAGGTTTTTTAGAACGCCAAAGGATCGACCAATTTAGCGCAGTTGTCCGCGCAGGTAACCGTCGCGTGTCGTCGTGCGTGTGTAGTTTACTGCGGTTCCAGTAGCGGAAATCAGATTATTACCTGCGCAGTATCGATAGTTCAACTTTCGCAGTGTGCATGTAGTCATATCTATGGAGAACTTTAATGCATTATTGGTGCGGCTATCCCGCGCAGCGAGCCCAAACGGAACACTTTTGTATAGAGTAGAATAGACATTTATTTTATATTACATTTATTTAATACAGACACAGCACAACGGTTACAAAACAAACGGTAAAAAATAATAAAAATAAACAGTACGCTGGGCGTGCCCGAAGCGAAAAGGAGACACCCAGCGCTGGTTAAGACACCCAACGCTGGTTAGACACTGTACTGTATGAGGCGACGCGGTCTCCAGTTTAGCTTTAATGCCTAGAGAGTGAGTTAAGTGTAGAAGTCACATGGGGTTTTTTAGGTGGAAAATCATTCACTGACTTTGGCACACTAGGGCGTTCCACGAATGCGGTTATTTTTCTCATTAATTTTTGTGCATACAGAAGCATCTAAAAGCTGTCAACTTCATATCCCAGAAAATGGGGAACTAAAACTGCTCGCTAAACCAGGCTGCAATAAACACTACCCATTCTAAATCTAGGAAAGGAAACTCTCCTCATAAACTGAGTTCAGTCGCCGGACGCAGCAACTGCCAACACGGATATTATATCTAAAATATTTCACATTTCAAAACTAAAACTTGTTGGAACATGTGACGGGAAACGCGCAGTTTAACAAGTATTTAACCGTAGACTGCTGAACAGTGACTGCGGGGATAGTACCGAGACGTATTTACTCATGGAACAAACCTATTTTCCTAATACGCGGTATCATACGTAACAGGTACTGCTATTTACAAAACATATCATCAATCAACGGGCTGAGCGGCCACACTCAGTGTAGGGTGCCATAGTTTCCCAACCGTCACAAATTTCTTACAATGTAACAGAAGCCTTAAACTACGACTTAACAGCGCGAAGTAGTCTATATAAATATAAATTAGTAACACCATTTCCCGAGAGATGGCGTTGCACCCGGTGATAATTTTGGATTGTTTGAACCAATTTTAATCTTTTTTTTTTATTTGATAGAAGATACGTTCAGGATAATAAAATATGTAAACTATGTTAAAAAAAAAGAAACGCTTGCATGTACGGTTAAATTACAAAATTAATTTTTTTTTTTTAATTTTTTAAATACTGTTTAGGTATCCTATAAAGTTCAAAATAATTTTCCTAGAAAGGCTCTACTTTTGAGATTTTTTTTATATTTCAGTTTTGGTGCCATAGCAAAAGTTGCTAGTTATCTCAACTACATCACGTGTTTAAATATCGGTCACTAATACCCGTCACCCTATATAGTAGGTACTTATTTCTCAATACTCGTACCAGGTACCTGGTTTAAAAAATAATCTAGCACGGCCCATCTCTTCGCATCCTCTCTGGGAGAGTTAGCACTGTGTGGGGAACTATCCAGTTGGTATGCAAGTTTCAACAAAAGATTGAATGTCGGAATATAGCTCATCTTATGTTGTTTCATGTTGCCCGCAAACGTGCGAGGAATGTGGTCGCTATATGCCAGGAGTGAGACGCGAATTTGACGTAGTTTGCTCCGTAATTACTCATGTAGAAGCGATGATAATACTAGAGTCTAGGGAACTAGGTATACTGATATTATGTAAACGGTAATAATTGTCGAAGCGTCTAAGATGTATGGCATTACTACCGTGGTACGGAACGACTGTACCAGGTGTTCTAAACCTTAGTTTCGTCTTCGACTTAAATATTGTATTTTGGGTTTTTTTTCATTACAATGATTTTATATTTATCTTAATATTTTTTGGCAAATCTGTAAACATCCTAATTAGAAAAAAATGCAACTCATCGAAGCACTACATTGGTATTTGGTATCAGTATCATATATCCAGATACTAGATTACGTCAAGAAAAAAGAATAAAAAAAATATCCAATTTGTTTTATAATAAACTAGCGACCCGCCCCAGCTTCGCACGGGTGCAATGGTGATATTAAATATATTATACATGTGTTATACATACAACATTTTGTCTTGAATCACTTTATCTATTAAAAAAAACTGCATCGAAATCCGTTGCTTAGTTTTAAAGATCTAAGCATACATAGGAACAGACAACTTTGTTTTATACTATGTAATGATAAATTACTCAGGTATTTAAAAAAAAAAAACCTGAATTCGATTCAGAAACCAAAATGAAATATATTAAAAAAAATATATTTCATTCTGTTTTTTTTTTTTTTGTTTTATTAGTAAAATAGTTTTTATTTAATAATTAATTAGATATCTTTAACCCTAAAACTACATAACCCTAATATGTCATCATCATCAGCTTTTCAATGTTCCCACTGCTGGGACACAGGCCTCCTCTCTAGTAGAGGGAATAGGCCATAATCCACCACGCTGGCCCAGTGCGGATTGGTGGATGTCACATGTCTTCGAATTTTTGGTTCCAGGACATGCCGGTTTCCTCACTATGTTTGCTCGTAATAACCCCTAATATGTAATATTTATTTATTTATTTATAAAAACTTTATGCACATAATTAGTACAAAGGCGGAATTAATGCCATAGGCATTTTATACCAGTCGACCTTAACTTAACTTAATTTATATATTGTTCACACTTACTATAGTGTGCTCTTTTTAGTCCAAAGGTTGACTTGTACAGAATGCCTTGTTGCAAAATCCGTCTACATATATATCACTACTGTATATAAAGTCTTAATGAATTTTAACGTGATCTGCGGTGCTAATTGATAGATAGGTATACTCTTCATGACGCACAAAAATATAAAATTACAATAGAAACTCCAAATGAAATAATAAATATCCAATGGTCTTATCGCAATGTCAGTTTTGAATTAAAATAATTAATTAACCTTAACACAACATTATATGTCGAGCAATCTTTCCGAAACATCATTAACATTTTTATATAACTAATATTAAAATCGCGTTAGGAACGAAACAAAGCAAAAAAAAAATGTTAAAGTCTATGTAGTGAAAGCTGATATTTAAATATTTTTTCAAGAATAACTAGGTCAATCTCAAAACCAACAAAGCCTAGTTTTTCTATCATGTGGAAAATGAGAAACGTTTTATTTCTTAATAAAATAAAATTCAAAGAGATTTTTTATTTCAAAGCTTAAAAATATCAAATTTCCCGAAACATTCAAACTCTACAAAGTAGAAAACCCATATGAAAATAACTTTTATGTACATACAAATCACGGAATATACACCTATTCATATTTTTTACTAGTTTTGATTAAATATACTCATTTTTATACCTTTTAGATTTATAGATATACATACTAGTTTCGACGGTACACCTTTTTAGATATTTTTTTTAATCTGCACGAACCCGAATCTGATCATATCGAAATTAATTGCTTTTCAGTGACTATTTTGTACGAAAACAGACGTAATTTTTGATAGCGTATTCGAGAGTATGAATGAAAACACAATTATTAGGTACACGGTGCTTATTGACTTAAATAAGCTTAAAAAAATAAATACTTTTCTTTTAGATGAAAACTCTTAACAAACAAAATCATCTAAATCCTATGCGCTTATTTCAACTTGCTATATATATCAATTGTTATTCTTGGGCGCATCACTTCTAGAACTATGTAGGATAAAAAAATATCGACACATTTTAAATCTATTTTTTATGAAACCGAATGTTTTAAAGATAAACAAGTTTTCAATGAAAATATTTTTTTCATAGCAAGCTTTTTAAAGCGTTTTAGGTTTTTCTTTTATGGCCAACTTCCGTTTCCATTAGATCAACTTCACGACATAATAATTTTAAATTGTCATCTTTCATCAATTCATACATCATCATGCATACAAAATTTCAGCTCAATCGATAGCCGAGTAGTGGATCAAAACACAATATTTTACAAGATTTCAACAAAAGAATCAGGTTTCAGGTGAAACTAAATAACAGCTTGTAAAATATTGTAGCCTCGAAAGTAGAATCAGGCGACAAAGGGAACAAAAGACCTGCACGTCATGCTGTAAAACTAGTATAATTAAAGTTCACGTACACATTCTTCCAATTAAACAATTTTCGACATATTGCACAAAATGTTTCCGAACAACATTTGAAATGTGCTCGAACGAACTATGTTTTCACAATTCATATTTGACGTTATAAAAATGGCCGCCAAACTTGTTGCGACTTAGTTTCACAAAGTTATGATATACTGCAGTTTTTTATGCTGTTTAATACCATGTGTGAACGGCTGTGGGCCATCTGTTACGGTGTACCCTTTGGTGTCGAAGTTCAAGCAAGTTTTATGGACTAACTGGAGTTTAGTGTTTAGTTTTGTTAGGCTATAAGTTATGGCCGTTGTGTGAATTTTGTGTTATTAATTTATGTTATTTCAAGGTTCAGGGTACATTGTTCGCATACACAGACGGAACGCAAGCGAAACAAGGTTGGCGACATAGCGAAAAGGCGCTAAACTTAAGTGGCAATGGGCAGGACACATTGCACGCAGAACAGATGACCACTGGGGCCGAAAGGTTCTGGAGTGGGGACCGCGTACGGGAAGAAGCAGCGTTGGAAGGCCTCCCACAGGGTGGACCGATGACCTGGACAGGGTTGCTGGAATCCGATGGTTGCAAGACGCACAGGACTGGTTTTTGTGGCGGCGCTTAGGGGAGGCCCATGTCCAGCCGTGGACCCAGAGTGAGACCTGCTGAAGAGTCGAAGCCTACTAGGATCAAAGGTTTGCTTCTGAAAGGAAGGCACGGCCCTGGTTTGAAAGGCAATGTAGGAACAGGTTGGGTTTTTTAGATAGTAAGATTCTGACTCTATCTCCTGCTCCACACAAGCGGGACTTGTCATTAGATGATTTTTGACCACCCAAAAAAAATCGTCAAAATCCAATGTTACATAATTATAAATTACTAGCTTTTGTCAGCGGCTTCGCCCGCGTACATAAAATATAGTCAATGTCATTCAGGAGTAAAACAGCTTTCTATTGTTGCTAAATTTTTTCCGATCGGACCAGTAGTTCCAGAGATTACCTCCTACAAATTAAAAAAAAAAACAAAAAGCAAACTTTACCTCTTTATTATATTAGTGTAGATAAAAATTCAAAAATATATTTGCAGAAACCTTGCACATTTAATCGAAATTGAACAACTTGTTGAGGTTATAAAAAACACGATTTTTCTGGAACACGTTTTGTGAAATGTGCGAGTAAATGAAAAATCGAATGCTAGGCGAGCTTCCAGGTATTACTAATTTTTCACGTTATTTATTTATAAAACAATGCGTTGAATGAAAAAACAAACTTTTAAACCATGTTCACGATAGATGGGTTGGGAAATTCCCTATTAATGTTTAAACTACCCTACGGATTTTTTTGCAGTTTTCAATAACAGCAAGAATTATAAATGTCGTGTGATAGTGTGTGTGTATGATGTTTTAGTTCTTCGTTCTCGAACGGCTGATAGAGTTTGGATGAAATTTGAAAAAAAAATTTTTTTTTCCTAAAATAATACATAGGATACTTTTTTATTTATTTATTTAAACTTCAGTTACTACAATGGTTCACAGATGGACTTATTGCAAAAAGCCTTTATCCACCAGTCAATCTTTGCTTTCATAACAACAATATTTTTTTCCAGGGAGTATGTTCTTTTAGGTTAATTTCTTCTTTTGCACGGGTGAAACCGCTGCCTGCAACTAGTATATATAATTCGCAACCGCTCAAAGCCAGGGCGCATCACTAGTTTGTCCATATAAGCTCTTTAAATACTGTATATTTTGTTGGGTGTGCAATTTGATTGATTAGAATCTATTGCAATCTGCCGTTGTCAAAGCCAAATAGATTGCCAACGCTTTCAGTTATATGGGAACTATTGAAATAACATCAAAGTCGAAAACATTCGATATCCTAGTCTCACAGTAAAAAGTATCTCTGATACTGCTTTCAAATTCCATGAAGCTACCAGAAAGCGAACCTCAATTCAATCAATCAACCGTACTCTAGTCGAGACTGGGGCACCTCTAGTAACACAGAGCAGTAGTGATGTCCCCGTAGATTCCCGGCTAATGCACTCGATAACAGATTTCCCGGGGTGGTCGTTTATCCTGTGAAATTGACCGCGCATGCGCGCAAGTGCAAATTTGATGGACCCGCGCAACTTCAGGTGAGTAATAAAATATTATATTCAGCTATCAGCTTTAGTGGGAAGTTTGTTGAAGGAGATGTTGAGTGAAAATAGGGGATACAAAATTATTAGAAATTTTCAGATTTTGACACTAGTTTATTTTATACATACAATGATAGAAAGGAGATTTTAGATTACAGTGAATGCCCACGAAATTTTAATTTTCATACATTTTGTTGTAATTTACAGTTTCAGAAAAATAAATATATATTTGTGGAAGTGTCATGTATATGTATTGACATAAATATACTTACTTAAAACCGCTAACAAAACCCTGTAACTTAAAGTAGAACTTAAATATCATCTTATTTCTAAGTTCAAGAGATAGAATGGTGGTTTTAAAGACAATAGTTACCGCAAATATGATTTTTGTACCATACTATACGATGCTGAGCTTAAAATTCCAAAAAAAAAACGAAAATTTGAATTACTAAAAAAAACCCCAAGGGTTAACAAAAACACACTTGCTATTTAATTTTAAATTATTAGCCATTATCACTTATACGATCTTTAATCTAATAAGTAAATCAATAAATTTACATGAATGCTTAGGAATTTCCTTCAGCAGTAGAATGCAAGATGTCCTGTCCTGACAATACTTTTAAACAAAGCGTTTTAAGAAAACTTTGTAATGACAATTTAAAACAACACTAAAAGAGAAACAAAATAAAATCAATTTAAAACGTGCTGTGCGCTTTCAACATTGTAGAGCAAAATTTTAGCAGCTGCTGTTCTACACAACACTACCCGAAACACAATACGATTCCATTCTGTTAAATACGCACCACAGTTTCGGGCATAGTTGCCCATCTGTTCATTGCGGCGCGTACCGGTTCCCGGGAGGCCCGGGATAATGGGGTAACTCGATAAAAGATTTCCCGCGACGACGATACCTCACAACACTGCCATCGCGGCCATTTTAACTTCATCCCGTAGTCCAGAGTGGCAAGTTTCCCGGGATTTACACTTCTGATGGCCCAGCGCTGTTATCATAAACAAGAATGGAGTTGGAAAGTTTTGTTATTATTTACAGAGGGGGAGTGTCACGTGAGTGCGTGCATATGGCTTCGTAAGTAGAATTTATGGTTTTCACGTTGGAGTCAAATGGAATTATTTTTGTGTTAATAAGTTTAAGTTACGTGCATATATATTACTTTTATTTTCCCCCTTTTTATGTGGAAATTTATTCAAAAAGTTAACTAGTTCCTTCGTTTCCTTTCATTCCAGGGCCAGGTTTTCCTTTTATAAGTGAACATACGGCTCCAGTAGGCTTTGACACTCCTAGACCCCTACGGTTTTCTGACTTTTTAAGGTACGCGTGAACATTACGCGCCGTCAAGTCTTGGGCTTGATCCGCATGGTCGGGTGGCGAGCTACCCATTGATCACCAAACCAATACCAAAACTAAAACTACTTATGAAAAAAAACTTAAAGGTGGTTGCAATCGCAAATATAGTAAAATCATCTAGACAACCTTAAGATGAATCGTGATCAAGAAGAAGTAGGCCACGATCAACTGCTAAGAAAATAATCAAACGTCACAAGAGAAAAAAAGCTTGAATTTTCGAGTTTTTGATTTTTAGCAAAGAGGAAAACCTTTTGCTCCTTTAGACTATCAAAACACTCAACCAATATTATTTCTCACAAGAACAGAAAACCCAACTTCAAATTGAAGCTCGACCGCAGCAAATTGAGCGAGCTACCCGTATCTATCGATCAAGGCCACGTCTCGTTCACCAATAAAGCTATCTACCCAACCTAGATCTCAGGACTAACATAACTTTTCCTAACTGCCTGGACATATCTCTAGAAACAGTTACCACAAATAAAAGTCCCATTGTCTGTCCGGCGATAATCAGGACGAAGGCTAATTTTCTCGACGCGAGAATGGCCGAAAAACAGTTTTATCTTGCCCATAAGACCACTAAGGAAGTAATTCCACTAAACAAAGGGTCCCAATAACGATCCTAGTGTTCCGCCATAAGATATTCGCTGATCGGTCCGCCGGATAAGTTTTGATGTAGATCAAGAAGTAAATAGAGGTGGCACATGGTAAGGTGATGACAGTAATAATGGAAGTTTGAGTGAGAGCGAGAATGTCTGAGTAAGAAAGAGGAAGTAGGAAGATCGACCGGTGAACTTTAGCATTGTATCTTGAAGCTTTTTTTTGTACTGAGGCTGAGTGGTTACGGCCTCGACTTATGAGTAGTACAAGCGCATTATTTTGTGTAATTTATTTCATCACCACTGTTATTAAAACCGGCGAAGGAAAACATCGTGACGAAACCGGCATATCCTAGAACCAAAAATTCGAAGACATGTGACGTCTACCAACCTGCACGAGTCCCGCGTGGTAAATTATAGTACATTCCCTTTCCTAGAGAGGAGGGCTGATTCTTAGCTGTGGGAACATTAAAAGGGCTGATGATGATGATGATAAGCGTTCCAAAAGACGTTTAGGTGTATTGTATGAAGGTCTCTGAGCCAATTTTCAATATTTGACTGGTAGAGAAAGCCTAAGGCATTAAGTCCGCCTGTGTACCTTTGTGTTGCATGAAGTTCTAATAAATAAATAAATAAATATTTTACGTTGGTACATTAACCTTAATTTTGTGAGAGTCATTAAAGACATGAAAAAGTAATAAAAATTCAATACAATTACAACGATACGCGACAAATATACTGAAAAAAAATGAAGAATTGTGACAAACGGGGAGACTGAAAATCGGGGTCGGTGTTCCATCGGTTATGGGGCGTATGGACGTCAGCATTACTGCCTCGCAGAAGGATTAACCGCGGCCCATTCTTCTTCGCTTCAGACAACGGCTTGGACTGGGGCCAAGGGCTCAACATTTTAATTGGTGACTGGTTGATGATATTCATTAGCCCCTTTTTTAGTTCAAGCTCTTACTCGTATATACTCCATCTTAAGGTTGCCTGTTAGATATCGCTGTCAGCGATAAGTCCGCCTTTGTACCCATTCATATAAGTTTCTGTAAAATTGTTACTTTTTTGGTGTACATTTGTACAATAAAGTATTATCCTATTCTATTCTATTCATTTCACCTCTTATTAGTTACATTATGTTTTAACATAGCTGTTCTAACAGTTTTGTAAACGAATCTGTGCATCTACATCTTTTTAATTCTGTGGTCCTGGTAATGCTACGGTTAGGGCGTTTGCATATGGAGGCGTAATGTGTAATATCTGCGCGTGTAGATGCAACGAGGGTGTAATGGGGGTACTAACTTACTTAACTGAGTAGGGGTGGTCTTCATAAAATAGTATTAAGTTGACTTTAGTAAAGAAGAACTGTTTAATATGTATTAATTTGGGGAAGGTAGCTGAAATCGCGGATAATGGAGAGAATTTAAATGTACTGTAGGTACTGCGACGCCTCGAGTCCTTTCGAGAGGCGCCCAGTTCAAGGGGACGTGGTAACTTCAATCAAACCACGTTTAACTTTATACTTTTTCTATATTTTTATCTTTACGGCTCAACATATTATTCTTAATATTTTCACATGACAACCTATTATATTTCTTTGTAAATATTTTAACTACAAATAGTCTGCGAACGTCTTGCCAGCCAGTCTGCAAATCCGGGGCGCATGCGAACTCTTCAGAGATATCGCATTCAGCCACCCCTTTATTGAATAGAAATGTTTGGAAACCGAACATTTCTATTCGACAAAATTTATCGCAGGCTATGGGTAGGACCTACCTACTCCTAACACCGATTTCCCTACCTATACGAGGACTATATGTATATTATTATTATTTTTTTTTTTATCGTGGCGGATGGTTCTAGAGAACTAGCTTAAACTGGGGTCAACGACAAAATTTCAAAATATAATCAACCAACATTTATGTTTCTATCGAGCATCATTCCGCTCTCACCAACCAGCGTTGCCCTGCTTAAACTTCACTGGAGCAAAACCTCGTTAAAGGCCACACCGTACCGCCCTATCGACCTAGGAAGCCAAAGTGACAACCACCCCTATTGGGATTACACTCTAAGATACAATGCCTTCTGACTTTTATTCCTTCGGGCGCTTATCGGGCCAGAGGTCAAAGAGCCACAACCATTGGATCACCTATACTTTGCTTCATTATATGAATCCATTCCAGAGCAACAATTAATCAACACCGATTAAATTTAATTATTCAAGCTAAGTATATCAATGGAATCAACTTGACTCCCTTTGCGAAGACTATGCTTCATTTGCAAAGTTGATATTAGCTCACATTAAGTGCGCAATTTCCTCCTCATTCCCTCTGAAATAGATACATTCCTATCCTATAACCCTAACACTTATCTTTCATTTCTCTGGCTCTCCCTCTGTTCACTCCCGGCTGCCCATCATCACTTGACTTGGCACGCTGCGCGTGCTTAGATATCTGCCTTGGCACGTTGCTCGTGCTCACCCGGCAGCAATATGTAAAATCAAACATGAAACAAAATTGTATATTAACACTTCATTACAACAACAACTTAATATGACAATATTATCTGACATTAATGACTTTTAATGAATGACATAATATTTTATATATCTGTGCTGGATACTCTGCTTTTTAAGCCTTATATATTTACAAAGTTCTTAAAATGAAATGAGATTTAATACCTATAAAAATACAGTCTAACTTCTTTCTATAAAATTTCCAAAATTTAAGTTTATTTAAAAAGAATTGTTTTTTAAATTTATTATAATAGTATTTACAATTTAACAATTGTGATTTTATTTTATTTATCTGTCTATTATGAAAGGACTTTCTAGCAACCAAACTTTTTTGTGCCATGCACTTTTTAGTTTTACCTGGAACGCGATCTTTTTTACGTAACATATCAAACGCAAACCTTTTTTTGGGAACTCTATGAGTTACCATGGGAGACCGGTCATCATATTTTGTGACAACTTGTGTCATCTCCTTTGTTTCTTTCTGTAAAAAACTTAATTCACAATTTATTATTTTAAAATTATGATGCTCCTCGTAATCATTTCTATAGGATACTTCATCATGATCATCTTGAGTTATTGTAACGAACGTATCTTTATCTGGAATAAAATCGGATGAAATAGTAATACATGGATTGAACACACCCGGGGTTTTGTTTTCATCCGTATACTCCGTGTTGTCGTCGATTTGGCCGCCCTCATCACAGCCCTGGTCATCAATGTCGTCATGGCTGCTCACGTCACAGCCCTGGTCATCCTCGTCCTCCTGGCTGCTCACATCACAGCCTTGGTCATCATCATCATCACTTGGCTCATTATCTTGTGGATCATCCATCATGCTAGAATATAAATCGGTATTATTACTCTGATCCACAACACTAGACGGTTCACCTTCACCGCATAGCGCTGGATCCTCCTCCACGACACATAGTTCCACACTAGACGGTTCACCTTCACCGCATAGCGCTGGATCCTCCTTCACAACACATAGTTCCGGTGCGGCACGATGTTTACATTTAAAACATTCGCACGGGAACTCACTCCTCAATAAATCGCACAACGTTGCGAAGTCCATATCATCATGGTACGTGTACCTAAAAAAATACTGGGCTGGTCCCTGTAGGTATACGCCCAAAATGAGTGCGTAGTCCTTCTCAAACCACTCGTTGGTTCTAGCCGTCAGCCTGAACTCGGCGATAAATTCCTCGAAACAGATATTTTTATCTATTCCCGTGTAATACATTTTTTCCTTTCTAAACACCAATTAAACAATAAAACACCACTTAGCTTTCAAATCCTCAGGCGTGAAGTGACGCCTGCTTTACTTATTTTCCTCGCTTGGCATCCGAGAGGTACTTTTATAAGGGGCTGTACTTATGCAGCCGTTTCCTTATAAAAATCATATATCTGAAATCAAATTTTATAGATCGACTTCCGCTATGGCGTTACGGTGCCGCCACCATTTGCGACGCCTCGAGTCCTCTCGAGAGGCGCCCAGTTCAAGGGGACGTGGTAACTTCAATCAAACCACGTTTAACTTTATACTTTTTCTATATTTTTATCTTTACGGCTCGACATATTATTCTTAATATTTTCACATGACAACCTATTATATTTCTTTGTAAATATTTTAACTACAAATAGTCTGCGAACGTCTTGCCAGCCAGTCTGCAAATCCGGGGCGCATGCGAACTCTTCAGAGATATCGCAGTACCTATGTGAACATTATGGCGACAATTGGGGCAGGCCTATGTCCAGCAGTAGACGTCATTCAGCTGAAATGATGATGATGATGATAAATTTTGTGAAACAGTGGAAGATTATGGTCAAGCAAAATTTGATTTCACAACTTCTTTGAACAACTTAAGTATCTTCTAAATGGGTTGGAACTAATTGGTGATCGGTTTTTGATTTCCTAATTTAGTATCAAGACCGTATCAAACCCTAATTATTAAATTAGGGTTTAATACGGCCTTGATACCTGTCAGAAGGCATTAGCCTTCTGACAGGTTTTTAGGCCAAAGTAGAATTAATATTAAAAAATAAATAAATAAAATCATTTTTTTTTATCCAGGAAAGAAATTCAGTTCAAAATAACATAATGCATTTAAGAAAACCTTTCTTTACTGTTCGTTCAAACGACTTTGAGTTTTATTACTTCGGTGGAATATAGTTGGTTTTATAACGACTTTTTTGCCTTTAATACCATCATTATGCCAACGGAATAGAAGTTAAAATCGCATGAACCGACACTACAAAAGGATAGAGTGTAGATTTAGACACTTTAGTTCATTAAACTTTTGTGCCCCCCCCACGTGAACGTCGGCGTTCACACGCCTATTGTTCTGGCTTCTAATTGTGTAAGTCATTACGGTAGTCGAAAGGTTAAATTACAAGCTGACTCGGCGTCTTAGGGACTCTGTAAAAGCTTCAGAGCCTACTCGGGCCCAGGGTGTCTTTCTGAAAGGAAGGCTTGGCCTCAGTGTGAAAGGCAAAGAAGGAGCGGGGTGGGGGGTTTAGTCAGTAAGAGTCTGACATTGTTTCCCACTTCGCTCAAGAGCAGCATTCAGCATTGGATGATTTTAAGCTCCTAATGTACTTACCACATTGTATTTATGGTGTACCTACAATGAAGAGTATATCTATCTATTTTTGCCCACCATAAAAAAAGCTGAATCGACGTTCTGCCATATAAAAGTTGTTCTGCTATATACATTTTCAACAGGGAAATGGGTTGTGGGGGTAGGGAGGTAAAAAAGTGAAAAATAAATTACGACTTTTTCCCAGAGCTACCAAATATATATATATATTTTTTCGAAAAAACAGTCCAGGCATTTCAGAGAAGTTCGATAATAAACACTATGATACGTGATTTTTTTGTATATATGCATGCAATAGTACTGTACCTACTATTGCTAGGTACCACTGAACTCAGGCTTAGAAAAAAAATATTACAAATACTTTTTTAAAAAAACTATGTTACAGCTAAAAAATGTGTGTACGCTCATACAGTACGAAGAATATTGGATTTTGAACGTACTGCGGCCGGTTGAATGTTTTCAGTTTTCAGATTCCAGCGGGTAAACTCTCAATGATCGGTAATAAACGTAGTTTTATTTCCCACAATCTATTTTCTGCATTTATCGGCAAAAAGTTTAATAACGAAATGTTTTTTAACAAAAGCATTCGGACAATGTTAATTACTATCCTTAGGTAGGTATATAATAATATTTTTTGGGTAACGTAGATTTAAGAACGAGAACGAGAGCAGTGGTGGCCGAGTGGTATCGGCCCCGACTTACGAGTTGTAGGTGGCGGTTTTAAACCCAGCCAGGCGCATTACTTTGTGTTATTTATTTCATAACCACTGCTCTCAAAACGGTGAAGGCCTATGTCCTAGCAGTGGGAACATTAAAAAGGCTGATGATGATGAACATAGATTTATTTCTATCTATTTTAGCCTGTCCTATCCCGTTGCATAAGCATGAATGTATGTTTTTTTTGTTAACTAACACACAACGTCGTCTAGTCTCAAGCTAAGCAGAGCTTGTGTTATTACTCCTATTTGTGTTGTCTATTTTTCTGTTCTTGTTGTTGTTTATGTTACTTCCTCTCAAATGGCTATGCAAATTTTATTGATATTTGACAAACGGATAAACCACGTTCTGAAATGGTAAATATGATACTTTTTATTGTCGGAATATGTTCCCTAAGGATAAATTTCGATTTGATTGCTTTAATACTTAGCTTCCAAAATTAAAAGTAAAAAAAAAAATATTCCAAGGAAATCTTATTAGAGGATCGTCGGTGTCTTCGTCTTTATTGTTTATTGTACACAAAACAGGATCTTACAAATGTTTTAAGTTTTTCATTTGGAAGACTTACCTAGTGTATATAAACTTAGCTACTTTCAAAGAAATAAAAGAACGAAAACCACGAAACAACTTTTTAAGCATTTATAAAACACTATTGAAAAAAAAAATAATAGACAAAAAAGATTTGTGACTTCACATAAAAAAATATGACGAGTCCAAAGTGCTTGTTTTCAACGTGGGCATGTGACAGTGACGATTAGAAGATGTCGGCAATGGTATTATGCACTTTGGTATTAAATGAATTGTTATTTTAACAAAACAATTTGTCCTCATGTGAACTCTTTGTATTCTACATTTAATCTCTTGAGCCTCAAGCGAATGAACGCCGGCGATGCACACCTATTATCTTTCTATTTTGTCTCTAATTACGGTATCCGAAAGGTTAACTCAATAATAACTTAAAAAATAATAATAATTAATGCTAACTGGTGTCAGAAACTTACTCAATTTCCTCGACAAACATAGTAGAATACTCGTAAAACAAACCATTTAACAATAAAACTTAACCATTCGCCGAAAGTCGAGAAGACTTTCTTCGAAACCGTCATATATCTGTAAGAACGGGGGCCCCAACGTCTGAATGGTTGACAATGCGGCACTGAACAAGACGAGGCACATATAAACAGGATATAAAATATGTCACCAATAAGCAAGACCAAATGTCGGATGAGGGTGAGGGTTTGTTGGTGGGGAACAGCGGGGATCTGAAATATAGAAAAGATAGATCGTATAAAAAAGATAAATAGGTTGTGATAAAGATGATATAAATGACAAGAGGGTAAATGATATTGTGACAGGTGACGGAGGGGAATGGAAGTATTTGAGGAGTCTGGTCGAGAAAGGAAATAATGATAGTAAAAATATGGGTAGATAAAATTTTTATTTATTTATAATTTTTATATTTACGGAAGAGACTGGAGGTCACGACACAGAATTTCTGAGATATATGGATTGTTTTAATATCTAAGTCAAGTGATGTGCCTAATTTGTGTAAAAATATATTGAGATTGATATTGTGAATACTTCGCGTGACCAAAAGACTGGTTTTTACTTTAGGCAGAGCACAAGCATTGCCATACAGCGTGGCACTGCTGCCAGCCTTTTGAGTACTTTACAAGACGATAGCGATGCGAAAGAGTTTTTTGACGCCTTACTTTTGTTAGTTTTCTTTTATTTCTAATGTACAGAAATGTATTTTTAAGGATTGTAAATATATTGAGTTTTGATGTACAATTAATAAAGTACCTACCTAATTTAGTTGACGGAATAGAAGGCATTCTCTATAGTCTTATTCTTGTTGAAATAGTTTTGTAGACTTGTAGTCTCTCACGTGACCCCAAATGTGTTCTAGTAACAGTTGTAACGAACTTAAATTTAAAAAGTAAAAGAATCAAGAAAGTTTTTTATCTTTGTTTTTTTTCAGGTACATGTACCTGTTATGCAGTATTCATATGCACTACGAAAACTAATCTGAGCTACTGGAACCTGAAACGGTAAGTTTTTTTTTCTATATAACGTGTCATGCAAAAACTATAAAGGAGAATGGGCTGATTGGTACACCCCACCCGTAGTAAAGACATATACATCGTTAGATAGGTCACAACATTTACTATTGCAGCTTTTTGCATTGTTTCTCCGTTCTGAGTTTTAGGTTAAAATGAAGGTCAAAATGAATCATCATCAGCCTTTTCAATGTTCCCACTGCTGGGACACAGGCCTCCTCTCTAGAAGAGGGAATGGGCCATAATCCACCACGCGGGCCAAGTGCGGTTTGATGGATGTCACATGTCTTTGAATTTTTGGATCTAGGACATGTCAGTTTCCTCACGACGTTTTTCTTCATCATTTTTTAGAGCAGTGTTGATGAAATAAATTACACAAAGTAATGCGCCTGGCTGGGTTTCAACCCGCTACCTACAACTCGTAAGTCGGGGCCCATACCACTCGGCCACCACTGCTCCCATTCCCAAAATGAATACTACATAATATTGTAATATCTTAGGTTCTGAGAAAAAATAATACTGTGACATTGTTTATTATATATTGTTTTATATATTTATGTCATTGCTATAATGTGGGACAGCTTCCATACATTTTTTCCCATTGTCTTTTGTTCTCAGAAAAGTCATCAGACTATATTACTTTATAGTTGTTTTGAATTTTTCTAATTTTCCACGAATTATTGCATTTTTCAATTAGTAGAATTTACAATTTTCTACTTTTGCTATTAGAACTATTATCTGTTGCGCCTACATACTGCTACTATCTACTAATTAAAGTTCGTAGATGGATAAGATTTATAGGTAAATATTATATTATAGTTATATTTTCATCATGACAAATGTTAGTATGTATATACGGTCATCATTATGTTTTCATCAGAAATAAAGTTATCCGCAATAGAACCAAAGTTACCGACTTAGCCCAAAAAATAGGCATACTTAAGCAGCAGTAGATTAGCCATACTTAAGCGGATAGAGCCCATTGTTCGTAGAACAAAAGTTCTGGAATGGCGACCGCGTACAAAAGACGCAGCGTTGGAAGGCCTTGTAGCAGGTCTTCCAACGTTGCGTCTTTTGTACGCGATGACCGATGACCTGGTGAGAGTCACGGGAATCTGATAGATGCGAGAAGCATAGGACACTCGGGGGAGGCATTTGTCCAATAGTGTATGTCTATCGGCTAAAAAAACGATGCAAACCATTCCAACTGACTTAAACTATAGGTCTTCTCCCACTTTTCATCTTTTCGTTCTTATCGAGTGAATTAATGAAATTAAATGAATTGTTTCATTTTTATTACATAATGAACTGATTCTTTGTTCTTTGTTTTATTGTTTAATAAATCTTTAATAATTTGTTGCATACATAGGCAAAACCTAGAGTTCATTGGGGCATAGAAGCCGTATCACGCTTACGTAGAGATACGGCGATAGAGAGTAAATGTAAAAACTAAAGTGTTTCATTTAACACTTTGGTTTTCAACACCAACGACTGTTGTACCATCTTGCGTCCCCTCATCATCAATTACGAAATCGCTGCCGGCAGCACCATGCTCACACCAACACGAGAGCAACAGTGAAATGTAGCGTAAAAAGAAATCCTTGAGAGGGCCAATGTCGATCCTTATTTATGAGTCAGCGTATTATTATGACTTGCCAATTTTCCGGAAAATAAAACCCGTTACGGCTTCGATCCGGCTCGGAGACGTGACGATGCCGGATCGCGTTTAGATTTTACTGACGCTCTGTATGATAATTTGCCGCTTTTCGACGGACGGGTGGTAATGTATGATTTGATTTTAAGGAATGATCGCTCAAGATTGGCTCGCCTTGCCTGACAGGCATGGTATAAGATATCAATAAGTACTCATGAATTTTTCTTCAACCCGCAATCAGTAGTGTTTTTTCGGCTGAAAGTCAAAGTATTCATTTCAATTACATATTTTAATATTGTTAATTTGAAAGTAAACATATCTAATTGTCTGTTGAACTACTCAATCAATTTAGATAAAATTCGCTACAGCATAAGCTTGAACTCCTTGGAAGGACATAGGGTACTTTTTATCTGGTTTCAACTTTGACATCGCGTTTGAACGTAGGGACCCTGCAGAAGGGTCGAAGCCAATTAGGGCCAAGGGTTTGCGTCAGAAAAGGAAGGCTCTGGCATACCAGGGCCAGAGCCTTCCTTTTCAGACGCAAAGAGCATAGTAGGGCGATGTAGGAACGGGGTAGGTTGTTTAGTCACTAAGAGTCTGACACTTGTTTTCCGCTCCGCCCAAGAGCGGGACTCGTCATTGGATGATTTTAACCTACCATAAAAAAAACATCACGTTTGAAATATCCAACATTTTCGTGAACAAATCCGGAGGCAAAAGCTTGTTGAATTATATTTATACAGGCTTGTTACAATTATGAAATACTCAGTCAGTCAGTAAGTCTTTAAGATATGTTTTTGGAGTTCCAAATCTAGGAACAATAGAACCTTTATAGGATTACTTGTTGTCCGTCTGCCGTTTTGTTTTTCTGTCAAGAACCTTTATCTTGGGAACATGGTGTTAATAATTTTAGAATAAATATTTCCCTTTATTTATTTTATATACCTATTATAATCTATATTTTTAAATATGAAAAAAAAACAATAAAAAAACATTTAAAAATATAAAAAAAATAATATTAGAATAATTATTATTACTATGCGGCAACATTATTTTAGAAATAAGATCTTCTGCACGAGAATACTCCTGATTACACAGGCAGTATTGACTTCGTACTTGTTTAAATTACTGATTTGGATAAGCTTGTTAATCCTTTTGTAAATGAATGAGCTTATCACATAAAGCTGAGAACTAGCGAACGGTTTTGTGAGAGACAGATGGAAGTCTAGATTTTGCTTTACAAATGGCTGGTCCAATGGGAAGCAATTCCACATAGCAGCATAAAATGCAAAATTGTTGATAGTCTTAGGGCTTTTTTTTATGTAAGGCAAAAATCATCCAATGACGTATTGCGCTCTAGGGCGGAGCGGAAAACAGTATCAGACTCTTACTGACTAAATGCCCCACCCTGATCCTTCTTTGCCCTTCGCACTGGGTTCAAGCCTTCCTTTCAGAAAGAGACCCTGGACCCCAGTAGGCTTCGACACTTTTGCAGAGTCCCTACGATTGTCTAAGAGTTGATTGCACAACAAATGGCAAAAAAAAAACTTTGTATTTTATTACCATAGCCGTGAAAAATGTGACGGTGAGCAATGGGTAGCTCGCCGTCCGGTCGTCTGGTAACAGTCCAGACCGAGCCCAAGTCGTCGAGGGCGCGCACTGTTCCCACGCGCCTCAAGGAGTTGTCAGCAAACTGTACGGGGCCTTTCAGGGTCGAAGACTCCTGGAGCCAAGGATTGGTGCGAAAGCGTTATACCGGGGCTCTGGGAATAAGGCAAGGGAAGAACGGGGTAGGTTCTTTAGTCAGTAAGAGTCTGACACTGTTACCTGCTCCGCCCACGAGCGGGATTCGTCATTAAATGATTTTTACCTACCATAAAAAAATAAAATAAAAAAAGCCGTGAAAAATGTCGCGTATTCGAAAGGTTCCTACCGAATGTCATTCACACGATTTATGGGTTTCTTAACCTGTGCCAGTAAGCTTAGGAGAGAAGTATTTGTGACTTTTAAAAGTACCAGAACTGAAGTTCTATCGGGCTCTCAGTATTTCACTCTGACTTGAATAATATTACTTCGAGTTTTGTGATTGTTAGTGAGTTTTTTTTTTTTTTAAATTGAGTTTACACTAGCTTTGTGTTCATTCGTTCAATAAACGTATTTGTTTCCTTACTTATTTTTATTTATTTATTGATTCATCTGGTTCTATTTTTTTGCTATTTGCACACTGCATCGTTTCCGTCGTCCTAATGTCGACACCGGCCAATGCCGAAAACCAGCGCTGTGAGGTCATCGCATTTTGCATGGGACCACAGCATTATCAATGCTGAGCGTTTGGACGTTTTTGCGTGAATGTGACACATTGTTTTTCTATGAAATAGTAATAATTGATTGTGTAATAGCTTTAAGGTTGCATCATTTTGCGTGAAATAAACTGTTTTTATTTCTATCTTTCTTTCATTCTGGATTTATACGACTAACTAGCCGGTCTGTAATTTAATCTCTTTTTAATAAGAGTTCCGTACCTCAAGAAGAAAAGTATCTTATAGGATTACTTTGCTGTCCATCATCATCATCATCATCAGCCTTATTAATGTTCCCACTGCTGGGACACAGGCCTCCTCTCTAGAAGAGGGAATGGGCCATAATCCACCACGCGGGCCTAGTGCGAATTGGTGGATGTCACATGTTTTCGAATTTTTGGTTCTAGGACATGCCGGTTTCTTCACGAACCTGCTATCTTTGCTGTCCGTCCGTCTGTATATTATCAGTCTGTCAAGACCCTTTATCTCGGGAACGCGATTTCAACTCGATAGTTGAAATTTAAACCATAAACTCAAGGTTGCGGTCCTTGAACCCTGAAATTTGGCATGAAGTAAGGACGCATAGCACAAATATAGGATAAAATCGGAAAACTTAATTTGTTGTTAAACACACAAAGTTGTTATTCTAGAAAGTCTTCGAAATTCGATTCAAGTTTATATGAAACCGTCAATGAGTGAGCCTAACTTGCACTTGTCCAGTTTTTTTTTTATCCATCTGGATAGAATCCTTCTGGGGCCAAGTGTTGATGCGAAAGCGGAACATCGGGGCTAAGGAAGTAAGGCAAGAAGGATCGGTGGGTCGTTTAGTCAGTAGAAGCCTGACACTGTCTCCTACTCCACCCAAGGGCGGGATTCGTCGTTTGATGATTTTTTCCAGCATGCAAAAATAATACAACAACAAGAGCAAAAATCATAGCAAAAATGATGATGATGATGAATTTATCTCTGAATGTTGTATTGGAAGTTTTATTTGAAGCTAATCTCAAAAAAATCGCACGTACACTCACCTATTGCTCTATATTGGGTCAAAATGTTTATAACTTTTCGGGAATACAGCTGTTAGTTGACTTTTCACGCACGCAAGTGTTTGGCTTTGGCTTTTTAGGCCTAGATAAATCAGTTTTGTTACCTGGTATTAAGATTTTATAAAGTAGTAACATTTTTATCTCAAGTGAGAGACAATTTTTGCATTGCATCAGCCTTATAATGTTCCCAGGTGCTGTTACTCAGGCCTCCTCTCTAGGAAACGGAATGGGCCGTAATCCACCACGAGGGCCCAGTGCGTATTGGTGGATGTCACAAATGTCTTCAAATTTTAAACCGAGCGACGCCCACTGCTGGGCATAGTCCTCCCCCAAGGATCTCCACAACGATCGGTCCTGTGCTGTCCGCATCCAGCGGCTTCCCGCGCCCTTCACCAGATCGTCGCTCCACCTTGTAGGGAGCCTGCCCACGGAGCGTCGCACGGTACGCGGTCGCCATTCGAGAACTTTTCCACCCCAACGAGAAGAGAGACAATAACAAGTACCTATTGGGCAGCGCAATGGGTAGCTCGCCATCCGGCCGTCCGGTAACCATCTGGATCGAGTTCAAGTAGTCGACGGAGCGTATTGTTCAGCGAAGTGTACAGCAAAGCCGTAGAGGTCGAGTAGGGTCAAAGCCTACTAGGGCCTAGGGTTGTGCAAAAATGAACCCTGGAACCTGGAACGAAAGCAAAGAAGGAACAAAAGTAGTTGTAGTCAGTTAAAGTCTAACATGCCCTTCTACTTTACCTAAGGATGGGAAATTATACCCTTCAGTTTTTTTCGTACCTATAATATATCTTCTCAGGGTAGTCAGCTAAGAAACACCGGACTCATCTAGTTTAAACTTACAAAAAAAAATTGACGTCTAAAAGTGTGATGGAAAACCTATTTGCAAAAATAAATATAATTAATCATCAGATGTCGTTGGATCAATTCCCACCGAAAAAAAGTGGGTTAACAAAATTATAAAAAAAAAAAAAAATATATAGCTATCAATATCTACTTTACAGAAACCAAAGTCTCATTATATCGGACGGACTGAGCCCCAACACTTTCTATTATGTTTTCGCGACAAAACAATTTCCCTCAAGGTTTTCGTAGAGGATTTACGAGACACCTTTTTTCGCTTCTCAAAATAGTTTTGGGCGTGTTATGTTCTTTTGAAACAGTGGGAAATAGAATTTGGGGTAATCTTATCGATATTGTTACCCCACACTTGATTTTGTTTCTTTTGGGTATAGAAAGTGGAAACGATAGGGATGATTTTTGGCCTTTTGACATTAGGTACTTAATTTACGTATTTATTTTTGTAACTTTTTTTGGTGTAGTTAGGTAAATACGTAGGTAGTGAGAGTTATGTTTTTGGTGAGTAGTGGTGACCTAGTGCCAATGACCCCGAATTACAAATTGTAGGTCGCGGGTTCAAACCCAACCAGGCGCATTACAAGACAAATAAGGAACGGGGTGGGGTGTTTAGTCAGCTAGAGTCTGACACTGTTTACCGCTCTGCTCAAGAGCGGGATTCGTCATTGGATGATTTTTGGCCGCCATCAAAAAAAAAAAAAACCAGGCGCCTTACTTTGAGCAATTTACTTCATCACCACTACTCTCAAAACGGTGAAGGATAACATCGTGGGGAAACCAGCTTGTCTTAGAACCAAAAAATCGAAGACATGTGACCTCCACCAACCCGGACGGGGCCCACGTGGTGGATGCCCTTGCATAGTAGAGCCCATGACGTCACCAAGAGAAAAGGCCGCAGTCCTAGCAATGGGAACATTATAAGGGTGTTTTTAATATCATCACGCATCCCGTATGCATATTCTACGCATTACAATTATCTACAGATTTGTATAAAAAGAACATTTGTGGCGGCTTCGAGTACCGAGCAAACCCGTATGCGTGATAAAATCCTCATGGTATTAAAAACACCCTTAGTTTGATTATATAATTTACTATGCTATAGTCAAAACCTAGCTAGTCTTTCGCTCTTTCTACGAGAGCACACTACATAAATTGCCTTACAAAGTGAATTTTGCAGAAAGGGGTTTTTCCTTTTGTAATTTAAAAGTTTTTACTTATGATAATTTTATAGGAACTATTCACAGTTAAGTAGTAACGCATGAATAAAAGTCATATATTTCATAGAAAAGTATAATTGGACGAGAGAGAAAACCAATTTCTGTTAACGCAAATTGTTCCACACACCTGAATAGATGAAGTTTATAAGGTTTCTTGATAGAATACCAATTAATAACACCAAGCAAATAAATATTTACTGGACTTGGGAATCGAACCTAAGATCACATTCCACGCAAACAACGCTCAACGGAGTAATCAACAATCTAAAATTTACAGCATATCATTTCATCGATCAAAAATATATCCTAATAATGAAAACATTCACATACAAGATATACTTTTCTCAATTTTCACTGACCATTCATTCGTGAAAAATAATATTGAGGTCAGCAAGATACTGTCCCCAAAATCTGTCAGGCCGCTTGGGATCTTACAAATGAGGAATCGCTGAGTTGGAAAGACTCTATATGAAGTCATATCGAAATAGTTAAACTGTGACATGCCCCATCGTATTTCTTAGTACGACGACCTCTTCCGAATTATGTTTTCCTGGTACCTGCTGACAAAAATCGACAGATTGACGCGATGCCTTTAGACTTTCGGTGTATATTGATTTATTGGAAGGTACTTGATCCCTACCTGGTCATGTTATTATATCAAATTTACTGCCTCTCCTCTCAACAACGCTTTGCCAGCGCTTCGGAATGGATCTTGAAATGGCCATCGAGATGGTACTTTACACACTGGGGCACAATTTATTGTTATGTCTACCTGTCTGTATGATTGAAGAGCTGACTGCAGTTTGAATGGGTTTACTCTGAAGCGAGATTTTTGATGATAACTATCAGAATCAAAATTATGTCTTAAATTGCTGGTTCACGGTTTGTTTTTGATATTTTTTTATAGATATGGTTTTAGCTAGTAGCTTGAATGAGTTTGAAGGAATACATTTGTATACTTACCTAAATATACTAAGTATTTCGGTATACCTATACTGAAAGACTTACCTAGACTTCTTTTTTTTGGTTAGGCCGAATTTCGATCACAAAAAGCTGAACACATTGCTGTACTCAAAATTATAATTATACACATGTGGTCTCTATTCCTTCACTGTCATAATCTCATGGTACAACAACCCCACATGGCCGGGGAGAGATCAGGCGCAATAAACAAGGGTGATTTGTATAAAGAAACTTTTTCCCCTACCTCAATTAGCATAATCAACCTTATAATGTTCCCACTACCCCAGCAGTTGGAACATGACATCAAGAACAGGAGTCCTGAGTCCCAACTCAGGACTCCTTTCACGCGGACCCAGTCCGGTATGGTGAATGTCACATATCTTCGAATACCTGAATTAGATTAAAATCAAAATATTTTATTTCACTTAGGCCTACATGGGCATTTACAAAACGTCAGACGCTAGTGCAAGAGTTCAATTCAGCGTTTCTTAGGAAAAGAAGAGGGAAGAAACTCCATGGTTATAATTGATTTACAACATTAACAGGTAACAGAGGACAGTGTAGACCAGTCAGGATCTTAGGGAAGATCCTGCACAAAGAATCCAATAATAATAAAAAAATGGATCGAAATAAAAAGTAATCTGTAGAATCTACAGTGTTCTCACATTCACATTATAAAAATGAGGCAATAAAAATAAACCTACCAATAAAAGAATACTTATTCCTAGCCCCAAATTCGACAAACGCGTTTGTGCTTAGAAGACTAACAAAGCAGATTTATGTCACAATCACACGTACCGAGGAAAAGAGTGGCACAGTAAAATGTTACTCGGCCGAGACAGTGATGTATGCGAGTAGAAGAGTCGACAGAAGAGTGCAAGTAGAAATGTCAAGCCATAACAGCGCCCACAGCTCGATATCAACGCTGTTTTACTTATTGAATATCGTTACTAAAGACACAATAGAAAGACAATAGGTGTGCGAGCGCCGGCGTTCGACTTTTAATGATTTTAAATTCAACATCACGTCTAAACGGCTAATCGGTATGTTTTAAAAAAAAATTTTATTAAAGTAGACTATTTTTCTAAGATTATGTAATATAAACTTTTACGATTTCTTTTTTTGAAATACGAATACTTACTTTATCTTTTTTTTTATTGAATATCGTAAAATCTAATTTCAAAGTCATGTCTAACACAGACAAAAAAGTAAAGATAAGGTAAAAACCATTAGCTTTATTTCTTACAAAAACTAAAAGATAATTTAAATACCAATCTTTTGCTAAATGGTTTTTATTCATATTGTAATTAAGGACCAATTATTATTCGAATCATCTTGATGCGCGAGAAGGAACGCTAGCTCCTCTTTTATTTGCTCAAAGTCGCTTGCCTATATCTGTTCCATAACTTTTTGCTCACTCAGCACACAAATCTGGATATCTTCAACGACAATTCGTATCAATTTTGTAAATATATATATTAACAAAATATATATATTTATTTTTCAGTTTCTTATAGGCTATTCATGTTGTTTTTATAAGTCTTAGAATGTAAGTGTTTTGGTCTGGTACTCTAAACTTATATACCTACATGTATATATTTTTAAGCCCTGACTCCTAGAAGTCCTACTGCTGGGCATAGGCCTCCCCCAAGTCCTTCTTCTCCCGCGCCGTCTCGAACCAGTCTTCTCGGTACGCGTCCAAATCATCCCACCACCTCTTTCTAGGCCTGCCTCGACGATACTTTCTTCCTTCTGGTATGTGTAGCGACGCTTGCCCAGCGGTCCTTGTGCATGCGACTGATGTGACGTGCCCAATCCCATTTAAGCCTGGCAGCCTTTGCCTTGGTTTTTTATACTTTTAAATAAATATATAAATCAGTCCCGTATAAAATATTTAAGCATATATTGTAATCCTACATCTACTGTAAATTAGCTCTCAAAAGTGCTTCATTCAAGGGTAACAGACGAATATTTTTTGTCAAAAAAACAGAAACTCATTTACATTTATGGCCCAGCCTCTATACAATTTCAGTGTGTGTTCATCTTTTTTTGTATTACATGGGAATGAGGTCCGAGGCAAAACGAACGACCATAATGTACTGCTATAGTGTTTTTGGGGTCCAGTCAAGTAAGTAGTTTGGGTCAACACTGTGGGTTCCGTAAAAATGATTATAATTATGTCGATGTTAACTTTGAGATTGAAGAACAACTGACAGTTTAGAAAATGGATATTGAAATAATGAAATGTAAAGTAACAAATAGTTTAGTTAAACAAATAGTTAGTTTATGGAAATGAGACAAACTGAGTACTTTGTTGATAGAGATAGTATGTAAGTGAACAATAAAAATTATGTTATTTTAGGTGAGATCTAGGTTCAGGTTGCACTTTAGACGGATAAGGTAATGGATAAGAAAAAGATCGGATAAGGTAAAGATAAATAATAATTAGGGTAACACATCACAGTTAAATGGACCATAATAAAAGGTATTCTTAAATGTCTAATATTATTTTAAACGGAGCATAGTTCATATAAAAAAAAGGAAAAATTCAAATCATATCCCACGGAACTCCAAAAAAAGAGAGACAAAAACGTCGTAAACATACATTCAATCTGGGGCCAAATGTTAACTTCATAATAAAGTCATAAAGTCGTGTTATCTGATCGCCATGCGTCACTGGTATCCTAGTACCTATCACTCCCCTTCGTCTCTATATCCTCTGTTTAATTCGCAAACTGGCGTATTTTCGCTTGTTGTTCTCCCATCTTCGCTTGTGGATAAAAGTTGCCTTTTATGGGGACAGTGTATTAAGTTGATCTTTGATATGGTTAGGAACAAGTTTTTTGATAATATTGTTGTTGAACGCCAAGATTGGTCGTATGTCACTGGTTTGATGGATAAACTGTGAGATAATTTTGGGGACATAATATTTTTTTGTTATTTTATGTGTTTCGAGACATGATTCATAATTGGTATGGGGCGAAGTCCAGTGGCGAATAGTTTAGAGGTTAAGGCATTTCGTTTCACATGCTTTTTTTGTGGGAAACCTATTAAACAAGCAATTACTTTTTTAAATTTATCTAGGACATTATTAACACCCCGCAAAGCGTAAAACAGCAGTAGTTGGTCCCGGCAGTAATTTTTAGATCTTTGGCAGTCGTTACAGGTAGTTGGATGCTAGAACTTTATCTACTCCTTCGATAGTCTGACCACCATCAGACTATCCAGGGAGCAGATAGATTGATAGACAGATATATTCCTTATTGTAGGTACACTATGAATACAATTTGGTACATTAGGAGCTCAAAATTACTAAGGTGTTACAATAGGCGGTATTATCGCTAAAAGCGATTTTTTAAAGACAAACTTTGGTTGGATTTGACAGAGGAGAAAGTATGGTGTTGCCAAGTAACTGGGCTTTGAAGGATAGTTTGGCAGGCGATATTTGTAAAATATGGCTGCATCATGGTAGCCTAGAAGCCGACTCCGTGCTGTTTTGGGATTAAAGCTAGGGAGTCAATGGTACAAGACGTACTCCCGATGGTGGAACCAACTAAATACCGCAGAATTTATGATTCTCGTCTAGATCATATTGAAAAGTATAAGGAAAATTTGTCCCTTCTTAGTTTGTCTGAATAACAGGACTCACGACCCGTTTACACCGCCACCTTCCGAGTGAGAATATGTATATTTTCAAACCATCCAAAGACCTACTAAAATAATTATACTCTCAAAATTGCATATAAATCGGTGAACCATTCAGGTAAGGTTAGACACGTACCTGCTGAAGGAAACATGTAGTTACGTATCGTATAGCTACGTAACTTTCGTATCTTATAGAGACGTAACTACACGTTTGAAGATTTTGTTCGACTTCTTTGGGATACTATCATCACATCTTGACTTAGTTGCAGTATGATCATCATGTTTTCAAATAAAACAAGATTTGTGTTTCACAAATGACGGATAAGTCGCTGGTAACACATAAAAACGTTAGTGTCGAACGCACAACTTACGTTTTGAAGTCAGTTCAATGACTATATGTACATATCTCGAGAATAAATTTACAGTTTTTTTTTTCAAGCAATTAATGGCTAAGAGAACCAGATTTTACAAATAAAAACACAAAACATCATTATTTTCAACCAATTATCCAAATATTTTCCAAACAAAATATTCGCAAGAACTATCCGCATACCAGGAAAACAGAAAGCGGGAAACAATATCATACAATAAAACGCAAATAAACAATATTGTCAGCATAAATAAGTCGCTGCTATAAATAAGTCCACTCTCCATTATATTGCTATGAACTGATAGAGGTTTTATGGGCTGCCGGGATGAAACAGGGCCTTGGACACAAATACACAGGATATATGACCAGCTTAATGGCTTTTCTTGAAATATTTTGAAGAAGATAGGGTTAAGAGGGCAATTGGGGTTTTTTTGAAAAACATCTTTAGCATGAACACATTTTGGATTACTTCTTTGACATGCTGTTGTCTTAGTATTTCATACCTGCTGATGTCGCATTCAGGTAGCGTTGACTCCTAGTAAAATTCTTCAGCTAAACTCTTCTACATTGCTGAAATCTTAGTACTTTTATATACCACTCGAATATAGTAACCAATATCTATAGAAATCGGGGAGGCCGGTGTCAAAATACAATCTAAGCTTTTATACGATCAGCAAATGAAAGTTCACATAAAATTTTACATGAGCGAACATACATGTTGATACACTAGAGTAAGCATAAAAAACTCTAAATTAAGTAGTCCCTACATTTTCAACAGCTTATTTATTTTTAAGTAATTACTGATGGCAATTCATTATTTCACTTCTGGTACCTTTGTTTTTGTACAGGATTGAAAACAATGCTATTGTTTCGGCTATGTTTTCAAAAACACAATTAGATTTAAAATATTTTATCTTCTATTTTATTTTACATTTTAAACAACTATGCGTAAAACGCTGAAAGCTAGTGCATAGCAAAATTTTGTCGATTATTTATTTCGTTTATTCTATGCATATTATCGATTACTTTTTTAACAAGTGTTAGTGTTACTGTATATAATGTCTATGTGTATATAATGTCTATGTGTCGGGTAGTAATACGTTAACACAGTACGTATATATTTCCTACGTGCGCCTACGGTTCGGTGTTACAAGCGACTGTCTGACTGGCTCCCTAGCTAGCATGCTCAGTGCAATTAGTAAAGTCAGCATTTGTGTCCCTACACAAGTTTGAAAATAATCTAATAGAAACTAATAGACCTAACTTAGAAATCAAAAACTCATCTAACAACCCACTAGACACCAAAAATTAAATCTTCACTGCAGATGTTTGACGTCACCAAAAAGCGTAAACCACCATATTTATTACAATTCCCTTCCCTTCCAAATGATTTTATAGCCGTCAAAACTCCAAAATGCAAAATTCGAATTTGGAAACAAATTCGGAACGGAACCAAGAAGTTAAAGCAAAAAGCGCTTTCTGCTTAATTTTTAACTGACTCAGAAGTTTTGATACAAATTCTGTTCGTCGGCGTTCCGCTAGATGCAGCGTTGTGCAGTGCTGCAGCGGTTGTAAAAGGAATATGCAATGAAGCCAGCCATCTTACCTTTGCGCGCGAATACCAATGAAATGTCCCTGAAGGTTGCAAAGTAAAGAATACTTGATCTTGGAACTTGTGACCCGATGATATTTTAGAAACCATTTGAGAATTCTGACGTGGTACTTTGTATACGAAAATGGAATTTGAAGGGGACCGGGGTTTATTTGTTTGTTACTCAGCCTGTTTGAATTTCTCGAGTAAAACCTTCTTAAGACGGACTGGTACATTGCCTCCATTGCTTCTAATCACTTTACTTTGGAGGTTTCTCTCCTGTTGAGTAAAATAAAATCTTTTGTAGGTATTAAGTCGACAGAAAGTAGCTTTTGATAAATCAATTGGTTAGGTACGGATATTTGTTTTGTATGTTCACCTATTTTTGTATATTTCCCTATTTAACACTAAGATTTCTTCTATACCGTGGGTGTGTTCATAAACATGTATACTTACTAATATACACAAGACTCACAGACTCAGAACAACTATCTTCAGGCATACAAATATTTGTTTCGTGATAATCAAACATACGACATGTAACATAGAAGCTAATTACAAAAGCACTGCACCAACCGTGTCTTACACTAACTGTAATCACTACACATAAAGGCACATACAGACACATCATCAGCCTTTTTAATGGTCCCACTGCTGGGACACAGGTCCTCTCTAGAAGAGAGAATGGACCGTAATCCACCACGCGAATCCAGTGCCGGTTAATGGAGGTGAAATGTTTAGATTTTTTGGTTCTAGGATATGCCGGTTTCCTAACGATGATTTCCTTCATCATTTTGAGAGCAGTGGTGATGATAAATTATACAAAGAAATAAATAAATTACACAAAGTAATGAAAAATCAACCGACATCGCTCGAAGGATTGCATCGCTGAAGTGGCAGTGGGCGGGACACATAGCGCGGAGAACCGATGGCCGTTGGGGCGGAAAGGTTCTCGAATGGCGACCGCGTACCGGACGACGCTCCGTGGGCAGGCCCCCTACAAGGTGGACCGACGATCTGGTGAAGGTCGCGGGAAGCCGCTGGATGCGGACAGCACAGGACCGATCGTTGTGGAGATCCTTGGGGGAGGCCTATACCCAGCAGTGGGCGTCGCTCGGCTGACATGACGATGATGATGAAATGTTTTTCAGACTGTGCATAGCATAATGGGAATCGATCAAAATTTTGCAAAGAAAATGGTTTTAAAGTTCAATGGGGCTTTATGCACGCGTCCAGAGTTTATATGGGTCAAATGAATCTACCGTCAATGACCAGGAGATCATTGACGGTAGATTTAAGACTCCTGTCTTACTCACGAGCTCATAGCGCGATCCATAATGCGCCCTTAACTAAACTAAAAACAAATAGGAAGTTCAGTACATTTTGAACAGTTAGGCGAACATAAGTGTACAAGACCATTTATTTTTTGCAATTTTATGTCTGGTCCTATAGTAAAAACTGTTTGTTATCATGACTACTACGTGTTTAAGTATCGATCACTTATTACCAGTCAACCTTTATTAGGGTACAGCTGTAGAGCTCTATCCCTCTTTCTTGCTCAAACGACTCACAATTTAACACATCAAAGTATGACCTTTGCTCCAGTTCCAACTTCAATCTTAACAGCAACTTTATCATCTCACACCGCAATAAGTCTCATAACCACGATACTCTGTTCGTAAACACGAACTCCATAAAGTGCACCACGGCAGGCTGATGAATAAGTAATAGCTTCCTACATGAGTAGAACGTTTAGTATCGTATTAAAAATGAATCCTCGGGCAAACGCCTCCGTTTTGTAGTAAACAAAGTCGTTAACGTAATCTCGTATGTATAGACTTGAGAATAAAACTAATAGGTATGGATTTTAAAATAATAGCTATTAAAAATATTATTCTTACACATAATTCTTGCACAAAATTACTTACCATCAGGAGCGATCGCAGTCAAGTCAAAAAATGCTCTATGTCATACAACTATTACCTAAAACAAAACATGACTGTTTTGTTGTGTTTTGCCCCTAGGTATGTAGTGTGGATTTGACTTAGGAATAATAAGATTTATGTCAAAACCCATTATTTTGAAAACAAAAAACAATCAGGGAATTAAATTAATGTACGTTAATCAAACAAGTTAACTGAAAAATCAAACTGGTAACTAAAGAAACAAAAAATGTTTTACCTGACGAGTCTCCAAATAAATCTCATGAAAGAGCGAGAGTGTTATAAAAAATTAAAAACATAGTTCAATCTTAGAATAGTGAATTTTGTTTTTTTTTTTAAATCTCCAAACATGTCGAGTGAGTGAGTTAATATTAACTTGTATATTTCTCTGAAAACATAAATTATTTCACTATATTTATTGCTTGCTATTTGCTTATTATTATAATCGAAAGCGAAGACCAATGCAAGCAAATAGTCTCAGTCCTTCGACGTGCGCGCTAAAAACGACGACACGAAACGTTTATTCCTTAGAACATAAAACTTTGAATGTAATCTAATATTGTCAGTGCATCAGGCAACTACACCGGTCGTAACCGCGATTCTGAATGATGACGTAAGCGATCTGAAAAACCGTCGCAATGCGGTTTACGAGACTACAAACATCGACGCTCCATCGTTCGACAATCTGAGGAATTCAGTTCGTCTAATTTGTTAATCGTTTAGTACAATGTACCACGTAAAACTATTTAGAAAGCGGTTCAACAGCAATCAATTTTAAACCTTGAAGTAAAGGTACAAGGTAGGGTTTTGTATAAAAGCTGTCAGAGACAGTGAAACTCGGATCGCTGACTGTTCAAAATCTTAGGCGAGGGATACGGGCGTTGCCAATTTTCCGCAAGAAATCCCACCCCTTCCTGTAAACGGTTAAGTGTCGATACCTTAATTTTGTATCTTCGCAATTCAATGTTCGGACGAGGAACATGTGTTTTTTTTTGGTATGGTTTTCCTTCCATATATAATATCCCAAACAATACCCGAGGGAAAATTATCTTGTGTATCAACTTTAGATAAATATTGTGTTAAGATGTATAAAAAGAGGAGTATATAAGAGCTATCTTTTTATTTCTTTAATCTTTTACACAATATTGTTATATACTACTACTAGCGACCCGTCCCAGCTTCGCACGGGTGCAATACTTATATATTACGCATGTATTATACTTATAAACCTTCCTCTGGAATCACTCTATCTATTAAAAAAAAAACCGCACCAAAATCCGTTGCGTAGTTTTAAAGATTTAAGCATACATAGGGAGGAAGCGACTTTGTTTTATAATATGTAATGATGTTAAGAAAGTACCGGTAAAAGATTAATAATACACACAATTTTTATTATTTATCACCTTCAAAGTATACACTTACAACCAACTTTAGATCCCCTGTTAACCTTGATCAAACAATGATTATGCTAATGTTTCTGAATACCATGGGCCAATTTTAAACACGGGAAAAATATATGGTTGCTGAGATAGGCCACAAGGGAGAAGCTGACGGAAAATCTTATTTAAAATATGAAACAATAAATCATCTTCCAGCCCTTGGCCCGAGTTATTTAAGGTTGTCGTCCACTGCTGTATTTTTTTTTCATTCCGTTTAGTCTGCAGTCAAGTTAGTGATAGCGTGTTAACAAGATTTCCGATTTAGTTTATACCTCATTTTTAATATGACTCTTCACACAATCTATCCTTTTTTTTTCTTCTTCTCTATCCATCCAAAAGTATACTTATAACTCTTATAAGTCTAAACATTGTTTAAAAACTTGGTGTCGTATCGTAGTCTTGTATTTGCTATCGAATGTCTCCGAAACGACTTGACCTTTTTTATGAAATTGTATTATAGATACGACATAATATATTTTTGGCAACTCTGAGAATAGGTCATAAATTATTTTTTACCCTCCTACTTTCAACCCAATTTTTTTATCTGATATTTTTATTGCATTGCAAAGTAACAGAATACAAGAAATTAAGTTTTTCAAACAATTAATCACACAAAAATAAATTTGAAGTCATTATACACTTCTCATCAAAAAAATCGAAACACTTCCGTTTTCATTGTTTCTGTCCGAATTTAACACAAAAAAGAATTCATACGATGAAAAAAAATACATATATTATAGCTGGCAGTTTGGCCATTACAGTAATAAGCGAAAATTCTAAATTCAAAATTAGAATTTCATTTGTTTATCTTATAAACGAAATGAATCACTGTTTTGAGACAAATGTGTGTTTAGGGTTGGAGTACATTTAGCGTTTAAAAACTAAAAATTGGCGCCTATCCTTAAACTTTTTGTTTTTTATTTCAATACTGTGACTTTGGGACGTCTGAAAAAAGGTTTTTTTTCTAAAACGTATGGATACTTCGCCCACAGAAGCCGCCCAAGTTGTGGCATTGCTGGATTCTGGCCTTAGTCAGCGTGTTGTGGCTGCAAGACTGCATCTAAGCCTGTCATCTGTTCATAGAGTCTATAAACGTTATCGGGAGACTGGTTTGTTCACGCGCCGTTCAGGATCTGGCAGGAATCGGGTCACTTCTGAGCGAGATGATCGATTTATTGTAACAACTTCTTTAAGAAATCGACGCCTTAACGCTTTTCAACTGCAGCAGCGGCTTCGTGTTGTACGAAGGGTGGCTGTAAGTGACTCTACAATTAGAAGAAGGTTGAAGGATCGTGGACTGGTACCGCATAAGCCAGCAAATGGGCCGAAATTAACTGCAGACCATCGAAGAGCGCGCCTTAACTTTGCACGTGAGCACCTAAATTGGTCATACCTACAGTGGAGCAAAGTTCTCTTTTCTGATGAGTGTAAAATTATGCTGTATGGTAACGACGGAAGGAACAAGGTCTACAGAAGAGACGGAGAACGCTATGCACAATGCTGCATTGAAGAAAAGGTCAGCTATGGTGGCGGTTCGTGGACGGTTTGGGGAGGAATCAGCGCCGACGGTAAGACAGAGCTTGCTTTCGTGTCTGGGCCACGTCTGCCTGCACTAAACTGTCATCGGTACGTCGAAGAGTGTCTCGAGCCTCATGTGATGCCCTATGCACATTTTATTGGCAACGGCTTCATATTCATGCACGACAATGCTAGGGCTCACACCGCGGGCGTCGTACGAGATTATCTTAACGAAGTCGATATCTCTATTATGGAATGGCCAGCAAGAAGCCCGGACATGAATCCCATTGAACATCTATGGGATGAATTAAAGAGACGAATTCGAGCAAGAGATCCTGCCCCAGAAACACTTAGCCAGCTGCAAGATGCAATCCAAGAGGAATGGGACAATATACCACAGCATGTGATCGTGACTCTCATCCGATCGATGAAGAACCGTATGGAAGCAGTAATTAGAGCTCGGGGAGGGAATACAAGTTATTAAATAAACGTTTTTTAGCTTTTTTTTTCATTTACGTGTGTTGTTTTATCCATTTCCTTTATACTCCATACGGAATAAAAATGACTCATTTAACAAAATACGAAACCTATGAAAAATTCATTTAAATTTAGAACATTAACATTAAGATTTGATAAGCTCATATTACTCACTATTAAACGACATTTAACATTTATTCCTAAATGTACACATTTTTCTGATAATCCTGACAAAACGTAAACTTGCAAGGTGTTTCGATTTTTTTGATGAGAAGTGTATTAACTTTCATGTGTTTATATACTTTAAACATATAAACAGTACCAAGAAAGATGGTTGTAATTCCATTAAGTTTTTGCCTCACAAACGGAACACCGGGACTAGTGGATAACGTTGCAATGTGGCTGTTTCAGTACGTGTTACAGTAAGTGGCAGTGAGGTCAACAACCGCGCGCTGTCAACCCGGGGGAAAAGTCTGTCGTAAGATATGGTAAACTTTAAAATGGAAACATAGGGGGGAAAGTTGTGACAGGAACTGAGTTCGGTGTGATGGAAACTTTATGTTCATCATTTTCATTAAACTGAAATACTATAAAAAAGTCGTTTCCAAACAGCATTTTTCAATGCACTTTCTCGAAAATCTGCCTTTATCCTTATCGCGTGTATACACGCAATTTGCTATTTTTCGCATCAGTGCGGAAAAGTGTACAAGTTCGCTTAAGCCACAATTTATTACATGTATCATATCAGACAGCGCACTAAACGATTATCAAGAGTCGCGCATCAAGCTCCACGAGTCGCATTTCAACATCCGTTTATTTATGTCTTCATAAGTGTATTGAATTGGTGTCCTGCTCCTTATTATCTTTACCTGCGGTTTGGGCAAACGCCGCCTCGATAACAACGACAAATTTTCTGCATTTGTTAAAAAAATCTACATGAGCATTATCCTCGTTTTTAATTTAATTTTAATTTTTATTTTTTGAATACACTTACGAAGAAATAAATAAGCGGAGGTTGACGCGCAACTTGACGTCGCACTAAAACATAAGAAATTATGCTAGCCGAAGCACTTTTCTGCACGACTATGAAAAAGAAACAAATTACATGTCTAAAAGCATTACGACCAGGAGAAGGTTTACAACTGTATCGATCGAAAAAGCATTTGATTGAACGTTTGAACTGCGTTCCCTCCCCAATTCGAGCGCCGTTCGTTCATCAAGTGCATACCACGCTCTGCATTGGCAGAGTGGTCTGCTCTCGCTTCGTTACCCCAGCCTCAGCGACAAGGGTTTTTGTCTCCTCAAAGGAACGAGGAAATCTGAACATTTCTTTCCTTTTTCCCCCATCGTCTTTTTGTCTTGAATTCGCGTCTTCTCAACAGCTTGTTTTACTTAATTAGTGTTATGCTCGTTACTTGGTAATGAGTTGGATAGTTTCTGTTTTTGCTTTGTACGTTAAATTGTTTATTTGAGATATCTTTGTTGTTCATTATTGTAGTTTATGCTTTTGTTCCTCTATTTTCAGTACGAAAAATACGCGGTTTAGTTGTAAAGCGTTAGCTCGAAATACAATACAACCTATTTTTAGTTGAAGAGCAGTGGTTTCCGAGCTGAAAATAGATTGTAATACCTTTTTAATAACTGCGACTTACATGTTGTAGGTCGAGGGTTCAAAAGCATCCAAAGTGCATTACTTTATCTAATTTATTTCATCGCCACTACTTTCAAAATGTCCAAGGAAATGACGGAGGAAACTGACATGTCCTGGAACCAAAAATTCGAAGGCTTTGATAGCCACTTAGCGATACCGGGCTCGTGTCGTGCATAACGGCCCATTCCTTGTTTTAAAGAGGAGGCCTGATTCTCATCAGTGGAAACATTAAACGTCTGCTTATACTTAGTATGTTATGCTTTTTTCAAAGTATTTACAAGTAAATACACTTATTATCTTACGCCTATTTATCACAACCCAAGTAAAAGACAGCGCGTAGTTTATCACGCGCGCCTCAAAGTGATGTCAGCAAAATCACAGGATTTCAGCAGGCTTGAAGCCTGCTAGGGTAGACGGGGCATGGAAAGGCTTCTGAAAAAGATAATCATGATCCTAGAAAGCGAAGCGCATTTGAAGGAACATAGGCATGGTTTTATTCAGTCAAAATTTGACACACATTCTTTCTTTTCTTTTGTTCTCTTTCTTTTTCTATCTTTTCATTGTTTCGTTTCACTCATCTTTTTTTTTAAATTTCATTTATAAGTGTTTTTTTTACTAACTTTTATTCTGTAATATTTTAGATCTTGACTCTTTCAATTTTCTTATGCAAGAGTAGATTTAAATATATTGAAATATATCGCGTCTCTTTTCATTCCAGCCACACATATTATGCATGAAAATGACTTGGTGTTGGGTGCCATCCACTCCACGTTAAATAGTAAATGCATTATCGCGTTTGCTGGCACCTGTCATATTATTCAGATCTGCTGATATGTTTGGCTATTAAACTTATAAAATTTAGTATATCAATTAAGTGGCTAAAAAAAGGTAATTTTTCCATGATAAATGATATTTATTTCACAACACTTTTATACGTCATTTTTTTTGTCAGTTAATACTAGATGAGTCCGGTGTTTCCTACCTGACTACCCTGAGAAGAAACACCGAAACAAACTCAGGGGTCATTTTTTTTTTTTTTTTTTTTTTTTTTTTTTTTTTTTTTTTTTTTTTATGGTAGGTGAAAATCATCCAATGACGAAACCCGCTCTTGGGCGGAGCGGGAGACTAGTGTCAGACTCTTACTGACTAAAAAACCTACCCCGAACCTTCCTTGCCCTATTCCTGGAGTCGAGGTAACAGTTTCCCACCACCCTCTAGACTCCAGGAGAACTCAGGGGTCATGGTAGAATATTGTTCAATAACTTATCTTGCACTAAGGTAATCTGAGAAGGCGTGACAGACTTTTACTGACTAAAACTCAACTGTGTCCTTCACTTCTTCTTTGCATCTTATGACTATAGTTTGCTATTTATGAATTCTCCGTGGTTATAGAGCGTATCAACCCTTCTACGGTCCTCCTAAAGTTTGATAAGCCCATATACCTATGTACCTTTAGTTTTTTATGATTTTCCATAGGCATAACAAGTCCGATGCTCCCTCTCACACTATGCGAACATGCGGTTGTTTTTTTTTTTTAATTTATATAATGTTCTAATTCACTGACTAAAATAATTGCGAAATGCGTTGCTCTGAAAAGAGATTTATTTTCATAAACAATATGTTTTAACATACAAAAAACAATGGTAAGGTATTTACAATTAATAACAATCCTTACCTGAAAAGAGAAACAACATTTAAGCTATATTTTTACTTATTTACTTTATATTCACCGGTATTTGATTTAACACATAACCTAGAACTCCTTTTTTATTCTTATATTGACATGAGTCCTCCATCGTGGCATAGCTGACAAACTTCAAACGTCATACACCGATGACGCGCCAAATTCGAATCCAGTTAAGCGCGGCAAATTCAAATTGAATGAAGGGTGATAATCTTCATTTACATCTCCCCCCCAAAAACGGTCGTCAGGCACTCCTTAAGAACTGGAACCAACTTCGTTATATGGAAGAGATTAGATTCACATTTCCTATGTCCTGTATCTATTCTATAAATTGTGTTAGACAATTTTTCTACAACTTTGTATGGACCAATTTTTAATTCATCCAGTTTTCTTCTGTTCAACCTATTTCCATTTTCAATATATACTAAATCTCCTGTTTTTAGGTCATAATTTATCCTGTTTTTGTCAAAGTATTTTTTATTATAACTGTGTGATCTTAGAGTATTTTCCAGTGCGATTTTTCTATCTTGCATTAAATTATTATAAGATTTTTCTGTTTTCAATTCATCTGGTATAATATCAATGTTTTTTCCTTCCAATAAATATTTTGGAGAAAATCCTGTAACTGTGTGCTCTGTTTCATTGTATCTTTGGATACATTCATGAGCAATGGTTGTCCAAGCTAATTTTTCCTTCTTTTCGTTTATTTTGCATCGGATTTTATTAACTAATGTTTGATTTAATCTTTCATTGAGACCATTTGAAAATGGGGCATTTACTGCAGTGAATATGATCGGTATTTTCTCTGTATCTAAAAATTCTTTGAAACTTTTTGAATTTATGCCTGGATATTGATCAGAAAATATTAAACCAATTTTATTTTCGTATGTCACCTTTTGAATCAGTTTTATAAAATCGTTAGCATTCTGAGTTTTAGAAGTTAAGATATAGGCATATCTAGTGAAGTGATCTACCAGAAGGTGCAAATATGTTTTTGTAGAACGTGAACCACCAAATCCACCAATGGTATCTATAGACACTATTTCAAAAGGGTAAGTTGCAGGGCCTAGGTGGGACATAAGTCCATATTTATATTTTCCTCTGGACTTGTTTTTAATGCAGATTTCACAGTTATCACAGATTGATTTTATGTTGTATGCCAAATTTTTCGCTGTATAGAAGGGCGTAATTTTCTTTTTTAGTTGTTGAATTCCTATATGACAGAAATAATGATGTATTTGTTTTATAATTTTTTTGCTAAATTCCTCTGACAACACTATCTTTGCCTTTTTATAATATATATTATCTTTTAATTCTAGTCTTTTGCTTTCTTTTTTTATGTCTTCATTATTTTTTTGATCTAATTTCAAATCTTCAAGTTTGATTAAATTAACAATCTTTAAAATTTCATCTTGATTGTCATTTGGTTCTAGTACTGGATTCCTACTTAGACTGTCTGCTTCAACATTGTATTTTCCTGGAGAATATATTACTTCGAAATTAAACTGTGATAGATAGTACGTGAGATCTCCTAGTTCTTCATCAGGTCTAGCCTTTATGTTCATTTTTTCCAATGGTTTATGGTCAGTAAAAACAATGAATTTTTTTCCAATGAGCCAATGCTGCCAGTATTTTACCGACTCCTTTATTGCTAAACATTCAAGGTATACAGCTTTTTTTTTCTTTTGGGCATTGTTTAATTTTCTTGAAAAATATGCACAAGGTTTTTCTTCTCCATTGTGCTGTGGTTGTTTTAAGACAGCACCTATACCCTGTATACTGGCGTCCGTATAAATGTATATTGGTAGATCTGGATCAAATATTGTTAAGATAGGTTTTTGGCAAAGTAGTTCCTTTATTGTATCAAATGATTCTTGGCATTTTTCTGACCAGATAAACTTTTGACTTTTTCTCAACAAATTATGCAAAGGGTCTAATATAATTGATATATTTGGCACATATTTGCCATAAAAATTAATTTTTCCCAAAAACTGTCTAATATTTTTTTGTGTCTTTGGTATAGGAAAGTTTTTAATTGCGATTAAATTATCCTTCAATGGAGTAATCGTATTATTTTGAATTATGTGACCTAAATATTTTACAGAGTCCTTTGCAAAGTTACATTTTGCGAATTTCAATCTGAATCCTTCCTTTGATATTGCTTCCAATAGTAAAGATAAGTGTTTAATGTGATCTTTGAATGTTTCTGAGAAGACTAAAATGTCATCAATATAATTTACAGTGAAATCTGACAATTTGTGTTTCCTTATTATGCTACTTAATATTCTTTGGAAAATTGCAGGTGAAGTTTTTAAACCAAATGGTAAACAAGTCCACTGGAACTGTCCTTCTTGGGTAACAAATCCTGTCTTCTGTCTGTCTTCAATCTTTAAGGGAATAGCCCAAAATGCTGAGTTAATATCAAGTGTTGAAAAATATTTACATTTTCTTGCCTTGACCATTATATCTTCTATTAGTGGAAAAGGTTGCGACTGTGGAACTACAATTTTATTAAGTTCACGAAAATCTATGCAAAGTCTTGATTTTTTTCCTTCTTCCTTTTTATATGCTAAAGTCACTGGTGCGGCAAATGGACTATACACCGTTAAATTTTAGTCGTTTTAATCCCGAAGAGGGTCGATCCAGTACATGAAACACTATCGATTTGTGAAGATAAAATAAAAAAATGAAGCAATTTTTTTCTAATTCTCATAATGATATACGCATTTACGAAATTAATTTCTTTAAGTAAACGTGTCATTGACCTTGTAGGTAGTTGTCGGTCGTTGCGTACTAACTACCTACAGGTCATTGAACTCATCCAGATGATGTTTACTTAAAGAAATCAATTTAGAACATGCCTAAATTAATTCGAGTGTTAAAAAAAAGTACTTTGTTTTTTCATTCTAACTTTACCAATCGATAGTGTTTCATGTACTGAATCGATCCTCCAAGGGATTAAAACGACTAAAATTTAACGGTGTATGACTCTTCTATTAAGTTTTCTTGTAATAACCTGGATATTTGTTGTTCTATTTCCTTTTTATCTTCAATACTGCATCTATATGGTCTTTTGCTACAATATTTATCTATTACCAAATCAATATGTGCTTCATATCCTTTTACTGTACCTATATCATATTTATCTCTGGCAAATAGAGATTTGTACTTGCATATTAATTCCTCTATTTGTGTCTGTTTTTCAATATCCAAGTGATTTATTGAAATATTAAAGTTTTTCTCTTGAATGTGTTCATTAAAGTTAATTTTATAATTTATATGTTTATTTTTAATAGAATATATTTTACCTTTCTCTTCCTCTTTACTATTTATTTTTGAACTTTTTTGATGTATTTCTTCTTTATTATCTTTTATTTTAAGGTTAGTAATATTTTGTTCAATATGTAAATTATCTTTTTGAATAAGATGAAACTTCTCTATACAGTCTAATCCGATTAAGAAATCATATTCAAAGTTTTCTTCATCTATCACAAAAACATTCACCTCTTTTTCAATATCAAAAATCTTTATTTTCAGTCTAACCATTCCTTTGGTTTTTTTCACACCATTAATCGTTTTCAAGTTCACATTATTAAAGTTATTATTATTACTATCTGAGTTATTTTTCAAGTATAATAATTTTGAATTTATTAGAGACACGTTTGATCCTGAATCATATATACCCATAATTTCTAAGGTATCATTTAGTAATAATTTTATTTTGATTAATGGTGGAATTAGCAGTTTTTTGGATTAATTTCATTTAACTCTTTTTCTAATTCAGAATTATTTACATTTCTTATTTGATCTTGTTTTGATCGCTCAACATTTTTATTTTTAAACCAACATGCTGATTCGGGATGATACCGATTACCTTTGTTCTCTTGTGCACAAATTCTACACGGTTTTACACTTAAATCTTTTTCTTTAATTTTGTTTTCAAACCCTTTAATTTTCTTATCACCTATGTTCTTTTTATTTACCAAGTGTTCTAAGCTTCTAATGTTATAAAATAAATCTTTTGTATCTTTTAAGTTGTCTTTATCAATTTTATCAGTTATGAAATTTGGGAGTCCCGTAGCTATTAAATTGATTAGGGTTGAAGTATCAATTGATTTGTTTACTTCCAGTAACAATCTTTCTTTTTTCACAGCGTATTCCAATAATGATCCCTGTCTATATTTGAATAAAATGGCATACCTGATTGGCGACCACCCTTTGTCCGCATAAGTTTCACAAAAATTTTGTTTCCACATCAACCATTCCGAATTCACAGTGTATTTAATGAGCATTGAACTATACCACTCCAGACAGGCATCTTCTAGAAATAAACGAAGGGCTTCAATCTTCTTAGTATCTTCTTCTATTCCTAAACGCGTACATTCCGTTTCAAAAATATTCATCCATTGAGTTGCATTTGAGGTTTTCATCGTGAATTTGTTTATTATGAATTTCTCTGTCAACATTCTAATGTTATGGGGTTTTGATTTATCCTTCATAATTTCAGTGAAATTTTCCAGAATTGTAGTCAAAGTCTCTTCTGAAATACCAGTTGTAGAAGTCTGTTTACATGTCTCTTGCCTTGTTTCCTCTAAAAAATAACCTTTAAACTGCATATTTCCGTCCTCATCTAGGTACCCATTACTTATTTCTGGCGTTACTGAAATCCAAATTTGTCTTTTATCATGTCTCTTTTGTAGCGTATTCCGCACTTTTTGAAAAGCTTGAGTTTTAATCACTGCTTCATGTAATTTAGCTGGTTGGAGTTGTTCCGGGATTGAAAACGTACTTCCCTTGGAATTCGTAATTGAAGTTATGCAGATAATATTTGATTTTGGGTCTTCAGATGCTTTTATTACAAATTCAAATCTCAATTTTTCCATCCTTGTTAGATGATTGCAGAAATGTTGTTTTATAATGTTCTAATTCACTGACTAAAATAATTGCGAAATGCGTTGCTCTGAAAAGAGATTTATTTTCATAAACAATATGTTTTAACATACAAAAAACAATGGTAAGGTATTTACAATTAATAACAATCCTTACCTGAAAAGAGAAACAACATTTAAGCTATATTTTTACTTATTTACTTTATATTCACCGGTATTTGATTTAACACATAACCTAGAACTCCTTTTTTATTCTTATATTGACATGAGTCCTCCATCGTGGCATAGCTGACAAACTTCAAACGTCATACACCGATGACGCGCCAAATTCGAATCCAGTTAAGCGCGGCAAATTCAAATTGAATGAAGGGTGATAATCTTCATTTACATTTATATAAACTAATGATGATTAATAGATACTGTTGTTGTCGAACGCTACGCGTGGTGACTGCTCGGAATTGGTCCGGACGGTTACTTCACGTATACAATAAAGAGATAATCCAAATTGGTAGTTTAAGTTTTAAAAGTGAAAAAAAAATACAACAAAGGAGTCACGACCAAGCAGAAAAAGCAATTATATGAACAATAAAAACGTAAAAGAGATTCACCCAATGATCAAAATTTCTCCCTTTTTGTAAGTCGTTTTATTTAAATGTTATTATATGTTATATTTAAATAGTTTTGCTTATATGCATGGGGCTTATATGCATCTAGCATATAAGCCCTCACACAGTAACCGTCCGAACCAAGCGCGAGTTGTCAATTACGCAATAACAACAACACTGAAGGACACGGTTGTGGATACAGTCAGTAAAATGATATGATACACCATATCGTTCTGCTCTAATGTCAGAGAATAATTTTGCATCTAAATAAAAGTACACGTGATGAGTTTAAAAAAAATTGTTACGTTAATAATCAAAATAAAACCACAAGAACTGCAAAACATTTATAAAAACTCAATTTTAATTTAAAAGTAGACGTATAATAATCTAAAAGTAAGTCAAGAAATTCTTCCAACGTGAAATTCATACAGCAATCAAGACAAAAAATCTAAATATAAATGAACCAAGCTCATAGTACTAAACAGTCCCGAGTTCCACATTTAAAAAAGGCAAAATCTCAACAAGAAAAGTACATTAAAACAAAAAAGCATAGCTCTAATAACAAAGTTCGTTAAACAGAGGTGGTTGGTACTAGGAGAGCAGCAAGAATGGGGAGATGTGTCCCCGTGCTGACATTAGGGGCTCTAATGTCACTTTCGGTGCGAAAGGGCCTTTCACGCGTTATCGTTTCAGTTTCGGCTGGCGGGTTGATGGGCCGAATCTCTCTCGGTGGACGTTTGGCCGTTTTGCGAACAGGACGACACAATGTTACTTACAGTTGTGGAGACAGGTGAGCGTTTTTTTTTTGTTTTGAATTAATTTTGAGCTGACAGTTTTGTTGTTTGAGATTTTTAGCGTATTGTAGGTCAATAATCGCTCAAAGCGAACACACACACAACACACAAACACAGAAACAACACAACACAGAAACACACAAAACAACAACAACACAGAATACAGTTTTATTATAGTTCATAGAAAATAAGTTTGAATCATTTGAAAAAAAAAAAACGAAGAAAGAAAAAAATTTAGGCTCGCACTAAAAATTAAAAAAAAAATACGGGCCAAGAGCGTATCGGGTCACGCTCAGTGTAGAGTTCTGCGAATTCTTTTATGTATTTGGTGTATCGTAAAGTTTATTTTCTAGATACCGAGGGTAGTTTTGATATTAACATTAGAAAATTCACTTTAACTCATACAAATTCAATATTCTGAAAAAACTTTAATATATTCATGCCTTAAATAACATAAGTCACGTTTTTACAACCAATATTTGTAGAAAATCGTTAGTCGACAGATAAAACTCTGTGTCCCAAGTAAACAAAGTAATAAAACATATTTTCAAAATATTTGCGGTTGAATGTACACATTCATTTTAAATGATAATTTTAGTCAGATTAATAACTGTTTTGCACTATACGAGGTCTCAATGAGTTATGAATGGTTTTCTTTTTTCTTCAAAGCATCCGTTGTTCATCTGCCTTTTCATCTGTTTGTGCCCCTATAAACAATGTATCTCATAAACAGCAACAATAACCGGCCCTGCCTCCCACTCTAGCCAAGTTACAATCGTTTCGTTTAGAGTTAGCGCTCGTAAATAGTCACGCCCCAAATTCTTTTGTTGAGATGACGTCCAAACAAGAGAATTGGGGCCGTGGCCAACTACAAGCGCTATCTCTAAACGACCGCGTACCAGAAAACGCAGCGTGTCCAGCAGTAGACATCTTTCGGTTGAAATAATGATGATGAGGAATATATTGGTAACCTAGATTCACGCAAAAAAATCTTCGCGCAAAAACTTTCTTTAATTTTAAGTGCTATGTTCCCGAAAGCGCTTTATTCCCGCACGCCTCAAGGAGTAGTCAGCAAATGTAGAGGCCCAACTGCAGGGCCGAACCCTACTGGTGCCCGGTCTGGTATGTGAAAGGAAGGTCCACGACCCCGGTATGAAGGCTGAGATGGGAAAGGGTGGGTTGTTTAGTCAGAAAAGTTGGCAACTGACACTTTTTCCCGCCCCGCCCAACGGCGGGATTCGACATAAGATGATTATTTGCACCATAAAAAAGTGACTATGTTTCAGAGCCGATAATTTAACCCTACAACAACATAAAAGGCTCAGTAACTAACCTGTGCCACGTTAAACACAAAACCGCGGCAGTAACACATTTTTTCACCTCAAAACCTAATAAAGCAACCACGTTGCCAATCCTAAACTAACACAAGACACTGACGTAGGTTCAAGCTTCATCAATTTCATCTGTACGATTTGCAACCTTACCCGTATTAAAATAAGGGTGTTAGAAAAATTTGTGGTTCTTTTTGGCGCCAAACTAAACAAGGCTTTCTTACGTGCTCCTCGGTCTATTTCAATTTTCGCTTCGTTACCTTGCCAGGTTACTATCGTGTTTTATTTTTTCTAACATGGCAACTTTAAATTCTTTCAAGAGATTTTTGTGGTGTGTTTTTTTAAGTTGTTTTCTTGATGGAGTCTATATTCAAAGCATATAGCGAAGGTCGCTGTTAACGATGTGTAATAATGGTAACGTTTTTTTCAATACACAAAACTTTCTTATCTCACCGTTTACAGGCATGCAAAGGACTTTTTTCCACACTAGTGCGGGAATAAGCAAAGTCTAAGTCAAAATATTTAATTTCACATGGGCCTACATGGGCACTTATAAAACGTCAGAAAGCGCGTATTTCTCCCGTCACAACATTATTATTAATTGTAATAAAATAATCTATTATATATACTGACTGGGCGTGAGTCGTTCCTCACGAGATCACAAATAGAGTACAGATGTTAATGCTATTTTTTCTTTATCTATTTTCTACAGAGGTCTACGAATAAGAGATTCTGCACTTGTATGAAAATGTAGTATTTCTAATATCTAAGTGTTTCAGTCTGAAAGTTGTGCTTAATCAGTGACATGGTTGATGTATGACTTACGAGAGATCTCTAATGTTTCTTTTTTTTCGTCAAAATAATTGGTACTTTCACTTTACCGTTAATGCATTGTAATCTAAAAGCGAAGAAAAGTTTTGCTGAATGAAAGTACTAGCACTACAGAAACAACAAGAGTATTTTTTTTTATAATTCTTTTTTTTTAATGCATTGTAATCTAATGGCGAAGAAAGGCTTTATTTTTAGCGGACCCCGGGCACCGAGGTGAAAGCCAAGGTGTGCAACCGGGAATGGCGCTAAGATGATGATGAATCTAATGGCGAAGAAAGGTTTTATTAAAAGAAAGTACTAGCACTACAGAAAGAGCAAGAGTAATAATAACAATACGAGACATAAAGTAATCCAATTTCTGTAATTTCGCGAAACTGACGTAAAGTGTTTCTTGAGCAATTAAAGTGTCCTGAACTTGGACAGAAATTTTGTGATTTGATCTTTTTCAGTCATTTGAGTTATTACGAAGAGTTTTAAAGATAAGCTTTGAAAGTCTGTTGAAGAAAAACTCTATAAATAATGTACTTTCGGTTTTCTTTAATATTTTTTGATAAAAAAAGTAGCGAAGTTTTTAGTCATCATCATTGTTTTGATTTTTATTTATTTTTTTTTATTTATTTATTTAGGATCTCCAACGTAGAATACACAATTGCATTTACATGTATAGGTATACATCAATTACATTTCTGTGTGCTTCTCCAATTATGGGAGACCACAGCATTTGCAGAATAAACTAGATTAATACAAACAAGTTTGACATAAATTTATACAAGCAAGAAAAAATAATAATTAAAGGGTGCATTACAAAACAAAAATGCTAGAAGAAATTAAAAATAAAGAATAAAAACAAAATAAAAATAAAACAATGTGTGAACAAATAAATAAACATATAAACATAGACAGCAAATAGTTGTTACTTAATGTTATGCAGTTGTTGTGCATAATATACATTTGTTAGCTCTTTCTTATACTTTGATATTGCACATGTGATATCAAGATTATTAAACTTGGACAATTCGTTGTATTGCCGACAGAGTCTTGGAAGAATAGAATAATGCCCAAGATTTGTCTTAGACCCCGGTACGTGAAAGAAATTATAGCTACGTTTCCGTGGTAAGCGTGATGGTGCATTTATCCGCAGTTTGTTGAGAAGTTCGCTACAATCAATAACCCCATGGAATAATTTGTGCAGGAATAAGAGGTCAACTACTTTTCTCCTGTCTTCAAGGGCGAACATATTATAGTGTTTCAAACGTAGCTTGTAACTAATTATCTTCTTTGCAAGACGATCTTTAAAACAAAGATGGTAAAGGAAACGTTTTTGTACAGATTCAAGGCGCTTGACGTAGACGTTATAGTGCGGGTTCCAAATGACAGTATTATATTCGAGTATTGGCCGAACAATGGAATTGTACAATGTCTTTCTGGTCGATAATTTAACGAAGTCTTTACTGTTGCGTAATATAAATCCGAGAGCCCTAAATGCTTTTGCAGTTATTTTTAGTATATGACTATCGAATTTCAGTTTTTTATCGAAAATAACACCTAAGTCACGTATTGTGTCGACTCTTTGAAGTGTTTGATGGTAAATAGTGTACTTGTTACTTATACATTTTTTATTGCGGGAGAATTGCATGTAATTACACTTAGTGACATTAAGGGACATATTATTAGCATTACACCATTCCAACATTCTATCCAAATCAGCTTGTAAGAGGTTTGGGTCCAGGTGAGTGGCTATGGGCTTCATTATTTTTACATCATCCGCAAAAAGGTAGAAATTGGAATGCTTGAAACAAGTTGTTATGTCATTAATAAATATATTAAATAGAATAGGCCCTAAATGTGAGCCCTGAGGGACGCCCGAAGTCATTGGGAAAGGATCTGAGTGATAGCCATTTACGACTACTTGGAAGATTCTGCCAACGAGATAGGAATGGAACCATTTGAGTAGAGAACCCCCAATTCCCAGTTGATCCAGTTTAGACAAAAGCACGTTGTGATCCACTTTATCAAATGCCTTGCTAAAGTCTGTGTATATAGTATCCACAGGAACTCCTCTGTCGAGAGATTCTGAGATTGCTGTAACATAACACGCAAGGTTCGAAGACGTCGATCTACTGTTAATAAATCCGTGTTGATGAATAGTTATGTGTTGTTTGACATGTGCGGTAAGATTTTTAGTAACCAGCTTTTCCAGTATTTTTCCGAAAATAGTAAGGATAGAAATGGGCCTGTAATTTAATACCTGTTGCTTTTCGCCCGATTTAAAAATAAATATTAATTGGTGTAACGTACTGTTTAGTAAACTTTTTTCTTTTTTTAATTTATATATTATAGTGCTTGACTGCGATTCCACCTGATGGAAAGCTTTTTTTTTTTGTAATAAACTAGTGGTTGACTGCGATCCAATTAGTGATGCAATCGTTGATAGTAAGGTGCACTAGTGTATTAGTTCATTAAGCCCCAAGAGGACACCGGTGTTCGAACACTTATTATCTTTTAATTGTGTTTGTAATTACGGTAGTCGAAACGTTAAGAGCCTATTCACTTGCCTTGCGAGTCTTGGAGTCAGCTAAATTATAAACGGACGGAAAGACCGCAGCAAGCGAACTGTTCTTGTGCGGCGGCTCAATGTACGCGGTCACGACAAAGCAAAACGCTTAGTCCGAACCGTAGAGGTCGCAACAAAGTAGGGGTGAATATTCGTCGTATTATACTGCAACATAATTTGAACTACTTTTATAAAATGGAGGGTCAGATAGATGATGGCCTTCGTAAGATTAACTCTGACGGGGCCAATCGGTCTGCCCCAGGCATAGGGCACCAGGCAAACAGCACCACACTGGAGCCTCTTTATACGGCTTTAAATTGAACTTGAACACACTAAGCGCGCGTGAGCTAGTTTTACGATGACGTCATATTCTTTTGAGCGCACATTTGTGTTTTTTTTTTGTAAAGAATATTTATGTTTTTACTATTATACTTACTGTTAAAAACATAGCCAGCCTTTTTAGTTTACTATAGTTATTTTCATAGTGTCATGTCGTTCGCTATTTTATTGTAGAAAAATGCTGACGATACCCAGAATATTTTTTGTACCTATTTCTAACTTGAGCTGTATATAATAATATTATTTATTTAATTATTATTTTTTTAAATCCACTCCTGTTCCTTCTTTGTCCTCGTACCAAAGCCCTTGGTTACACTTTTTCATAACCCATGGCACCAGCAGGCTTCAGTCCTGCTGGGCCCTATGCTGGAGCATGACGACCTTCAGCATAGCAGTCACAATCACTAACTAGGTAGTAGACCAACAAGCCAGTCGAATAGAACAATATAATTATCATTATTTATTTATTTTCAAAACTAAATTGCAACAAGTTACAGCTGTTGTAATATAAGACACTAAACACGTTTAACGTAAGCATTAATATTAAATTAGTCATTGCAAATTAGTCGTTGTAAGGCTTACGCTTGACCACTATCTCACCTAATGGGAAATGATCATAGAACTCTTGACTTAACCTTTCGAATACCGTAATTACAGACAATAGGTGTGCGGACACCGGTGTCCTATAGAGGCTTTATGAATTAAAGAACCCCGGGTTTTAACTTACAATTACTAAATTCTACTCCTTAGCTCTACGCACATAAATCAGAAGCGTTAATTTCAAATAGACCAATTTCAGACACTTTTGAATTGTCAAAATATCGGTCAGTTCAAAGAAGAGAAGCTAAATTCTTTCATTTATATGAAGAAGAACGTTGGCTCTTGATATAAACTAGTGCGCCTTACCATTAACGATTGCATCACTGCTTACCATCAGGCGGAATCGCAGTCAAGCTCTAGTTTATACGAAATAAAAAAAAAAATCTTGACACTTCATTATCATCATTACATAGCACTATCTATGCTTAGATCTTTAAAAGTACGCAACGAATTTTGATGCGGTTTTTTTTAATAGATAGAGTGATTCAAGAGGAAGGTTTTTGTGCAAAATACATGCATGATATATTCAATATCAGTATTCGTGCGAACGGTGGAGGTGTGCCCTGCTTGGGAAGAGCATCGCCGTGTCCTCGTGGGGGTGATCGGCGGCGGCGACCTCTCGCGCCGGGCCCTGGTTCAGGCCATGGTCCGCAGCGAAGAGGAATGGCAGGCGGTCGCCTCCTTCTGCGAAGCAGTAATGCTCGTAAAGGAGGAGGCCGACCGCATAAGGCAAAGGCAACAGCGCCCTCGCCGTAGCCGTCGCCGCCGCGATCCTGCCGATATCCGGCCACCGTAGACACTGGCTCGCGGACGGTGAGCAATGGGTAGCTCGCCGTCCGGTCGTCAAGTAAGACCGAGTCCAAGTCGTCAACGGCGCGCACCGTTCCCGCGCGCCTCAAGGAGTTGTCAGCAAACTGCAGGGGCCCTTCAGGGTCGAAGCCTCCTGGAGCATAGAGGGTGGTGCAAACTGTTACCTCGACTCCAGGAATAAGGCAAGGAAGGTACGGGGTAGGTTTTTTAGTCAGTAAGAGTCTGACACTGGTCTCCCGCTCCGCCCAAGAGCGGGTTTCGTCATTGGATGATTTTCACCTACCATATAAAAAAAAAAGTATTCGTGCGAAGCTGGGGCGGGTCGCTAGTATGTTATATGAGCACAATGTCGATAAACAATAAAAAAAACTACAGAAACTGAAGTAAGCCACATGCAAAAAGCGACGACCAGTCTCAACGAATGGCACCCACAATGAATTGGCTGAACCAGAAAACGTGAAGCAAGCCTTATTGACTACAATAGCATAAATGCCCTGATTTTACTTTGTTCCAAAAACCCGCATAAAAGAGCGGAAGCTCTAATCAGAATTTATTGCACATTGAAGATCGTAATCCCCAACCCAACACCAAAGATATACACTTAAAAAGGGCTATTACAAAAATTCTCAGATTAATTACTTCTCCGATCATCTCTGTAATGAAAAGGGTACGGCCAGCATTAAGAGATTAATTCGAGAAAGATTCCCAAGGGACTTTTTGTATAGGAAATCTTATTTACTTGAAGCGAGTTTCACGAAGGCGCCAAGTGGGAGCGGCCGGCGATTCATGGCCCGGGGAAAATGTTGCGGAACTATCTGTTTTAATGGACTGTAGATTGGTATTCTTTTTAAAAAATATGTTTTAACTCTCAATTAATTAACTGGATGTCAGAAGGCCTATGGTTTTGGTTTTCTATATACACTATTACATAACTGTAAGATTATATTGGCATATCAGATATATCAATACATTATTATTAAAGGATGTCTATTTACACCATAATGAATATACTTACAGTTTTTCAAATTTTAAGTTTGTAGGTGTTAAAGTTTCTAAGATTTTATGATTAACTATCTTTTGCCCGCGGCTTTGCTCCCGGCAACAGATTATTTTACTCTACTCCACTCTACCCAAAATAATAAATAAAAAAAACCTACTCTGCCCTATTTTTATTCTATTTTTTTCATAAGAACCTTCTTCTGACAGTAACAAACACAACAAAAATAGAATTGGTAAAATTGGTCCAGGCGTTGTTGTTGAGAAAAATGAATGGTATTTTGCTTTAACATTTATAAAATTTAAATTACACAATTAAAATTACAACCTCGACCGCATCGTCGCTTTCCATCAGGTGAGATAGCGGTCAAGCGCAAACCTATAACCAATAAAAAAAAAAACCTTTACCTACATAACATTTCATTTACTTACTATATATTATTCATTTATTATTCATTTAATGCATTCCCGGGATAATTATTGATATTACTAATTTATGATTAAATTATTTTAATTGGTTGTTTATTTGATCGGGTATCTTTTAATATTCTTTTTTTTTGTTACTAAAACTAAAAGAGATGAAAAATTAACAATTATTCAATTGAAATTACAATAATCGATTGAATTATGTAACTGTAAATGTAATCAATTCATCTCTTTTATTTTATACATACTATATGATTTTGTCATTTTAAACAATAACTACGAATAATGTGTATACCTTTAATTGATTTGTTTTCACGGAATCATATTTTGTACATTTAATAATCTAGAGTATTTTGGTTACAAGTTTGTGTACATTATAAATAAAATAAAATTACTATTCGTGGTAAATATCATCTATATATTATTGGTTCTCGGAATATGATTTGGTGTACAAATGACATTCCCCTATTCACGCCTCTGAAGTGGAATTCCAAAAACCCATTCATACTGTTCGCAAACGGGACAAAAGGAAGCCATGTGCAAAATTTCATCTTCCTAGTACTGATAGTTTTTGTCTGTTGGTTTCACCTTTTATATTATGTGCTTTTATGTATGAGCTTAATTTGAACATTATTATGTTCCTACTGCTGGGACTCAGGTCTCCTCGTTAGAGGAGGAAATGGGTCAAAACCTGCCACGCGGGCCCGGTGTGGGTTGGTAGACGTCATATGTGTTCGAATCGTGCGGAAGAGACGGACACGGTGGAGCACACGGTCGAGGTGTGCCCGCTTGGGAAGAGCATCGCCATGTTCTCACAAGCAATAATGCTAGCAAAGGAGGAGGCCTGCATAAGGCCACGGTGTCCATGACCTAGACGCTCCCGATTTCCGGCCACCGAAGGCGCGGGTCCATTGCTCCATTGCATCCATTGCTCGACGTCCGCAAACGTCGAGCAATGGATAGCTCGCCGTCCGGTCGCCTGGTAATAATTCGGACCAAGTCAAGTCATTGAGGGCGCGCTCCCTAGCTAGCTTCTTCCTTCAGGGCCGAAGCCTCCTGGAGCCGAGGGTTGTTGCGATAGCGTTATACCGAAGCTTTGGGAATAAGGCAAGGGTAGAACGGGTTAGGTTGTTTAGTCAGTAAGAGTCTGACACTGTTTCCCGCTCCACTCACGAGCGGAATTCGTCATTTTTGATGATTTTTAAGTAACATAAAAAACAACTTCTGCTAGCAGCGTCTAGTTGCTTACCTAAATCAGATAAAAATAGATAATTAAAACATTTCTGATTACTTCTTATTTAAAAAAAATCTTAAAATGTTAAGAATTTTTTTAGATAAAAGAAATTCAATTACGTTTCATTTAGTTAATTAACTAAACAAGCAGAGAATAAAGGTATAATAATCTCACGTTGCCTATATTCCCCCTACTTTGCTAAATTGATGGGTCAATTCGAATCAAATAAGCTCTTCGCCAGCTTGCACACTGCATGCAACCTAACATAATCCGTAATCGCTAAACTCTTTCAGTTCGTCCCATTCAAGAAGCGACTGATCGGGCTGAGAGTCCAACATTCTCTAGTTGATTTTTATTGAAGCAGGAATTGAGAATGTTATTTTGTTGCTTTTATTTTTAATTCGACACAACTGTGAAATGAGTTTGTGTTGGTGTTTGAATCGATTTGCATTTAAACGTTACGTTTGTGATCGAAAGCAATGTTTGGAGACTCTGTTGGTTTTTGTTTCCCCTTTTTTTGTTAAAAATGCTGTTTGTAGTATTCTAGGAACTGTTTGTAATGTTTTTATATGTGGTGCTAGTTTTTTTTTTTTTTGTTCAGAATGTTTATTTTGTATACCGCGTACATCAAAGCATTGCAACAATTTGCGTCTTTTTTACGTGAATAAAAATCATCTAATGAAATCTCCGCTCCCTTGTGTGGGGCAGGAGATAGTATCAGACTTTTACTGAATAAATACACACTCCTTTTTCTCCTTTGATTTCGTTCCAGTGATGTTTTGGTCCCAGAAAACTTTGACCTAGCTGGGCCTCTACGGTGGAACAATTTGCCTACAGTGGTCTTCGGTGTCTTCAAGGCTAAATTAAATAGAAACCTCCCGAACTTACCGCATTCGGTGAGGACATGCAGAAGGTGAGGATGCCGTGATATCTTCCAAGCTGATTCTCAAAATGGGGATTTACTGGAATAAAAACCCAACTGTGTTCTTTTAGTATTCAATCCCACGGTCCATTTTGGTGAGAGGTGCCCACTAAATAAATACATTTTATTTACAATTATTTCAAATAAAAATACAAAAATAGGAACCGAAATGAAAAAACAAAAATACAATAGAATTTTTTAAGCATGCCAGTAAGACTCCACAAAAAAGGACAATATATATATTAACTACATAATTCTAACATGAGCGTGGTGATCAAACCTAGATAATCGCGGTACGATAAAACCACATGTAACCCGAATAATACACGTCATTTTTATATACCCTAACTAGCTTCTGCCACAGCGTCTAGTTGATCACCTAACGTTATTAGGTAAAAACAGCTTATTGAAAACATTTTTGGTCATAATTTTAAGACCATTTTTACATAAAAGACAAGTCGAATTTGTTCATCATCAGCCTTTTTAATGTTCTCACTGCTGGGACACAGGCCTCCTTTTTAGGAGAGAGTATGAGCCATAATCCACCACGCGGGCCTAGTGCGGATTGGTGGATGTCACATGACTTTGAATTTTTGGTTCTAGGACATGCCAGTTTCCTCACGATGTTTTCCTTCACCGTTTTGAAAGTAGTAGTGATGAAAAACATTGCACAAATTAGTGTTTTCAAGCACCTGGCTGGGTTTGAACCCGCGACCTACAAGTTGTAAGTCAGGGCCATTACAACTCGGCCACCACTGCTCGAATTGGTTTACATTTAGTTGATTATCTAAACAGGTACAGAATTATCGGTATAATAATCATGCGTCGCCTACATTCCCCACACTCCTACTTTGCTAAATTGATTGGAATTCTTTGTAATCTATACACGAGTACTTAAACCTAACCTATAAGTATTTCGGCAACAGAAAATTATTTTAGGAGTATATTTATTGTGAAGTAGAACTATTTAGATTAAAATCCTTGAACAGACTTATTATGTTAGGGAATTGTTGAAGAAACTTCTTGAACTTCTCAGAAATTCTCCGTAGACGTTAAATAAAGTTGGGTATTTCGATTATTCTGCGAGCTTCTTGTTTTTTTACTCTCTTTGCGTAATTCAAGTTTGTGCGCGAGTAGCTAAGTTATTAGCCTCGCCCAGGCTATTATTGTAGAAAGGAACAATACGGCTTTACTGAGTTATACTGTTAGTATTTTGAAGTCTATAAAATACAAGGAATTGTTTCGTGGTTACAATACGCCAGTTTGTGGTAGAACCGAAATAATACTGTCCATTTTCGGCCACTCATTAATTTGCTTTATTCTGGCATGAATTTTGCTTTATGGCTGCATTTGCCAGCGTTATGATGTTATAGATTGGCTTCTGAGAAGGAAACCCATTGTCCTGATACGCAAAGGATAAAGATGGCGCATATGTGAGGCTTTAGTCAGTAAAAGTCTGACTTGAGATGAGTTCCCCCCAAGACAAGAGCGAGACAAGTCAGTGGATGATTTCACACCTTAAAAAAAATCCCAAATAAGTAAGCTTAGCCAAGTTTCTGGTAACCGTTCGGACCAAGCCCAGATATCAACGGCGCGCACTGTTCTTGCGCGCCTCAAGGAGTAGTCAACAAACTTTAGTGACCCTGCAGAAAATAAGTCTGAAAGGAAGGCTCTGGCTGGTATATATGGTATCGTAGGAATAGGGTATGTTATTCGGCAGTAGAGAGTGCAGAGTCTAACACCGTTTCCCGCTACGCCTAAGGACGGGATTCGTAACTGGATGATTTTTACCTACCAGAAAAAAGCAAGCAGACAGACAGCATCTCAATCATACTTATATTCCTACACGGACATCAATATTATTTCATTATTCATTACCAATTACTTTCCTTACCTTGGCCATTGTAACATATTATGTAAGAGAATAAATAAAGAGAGTTCGGATTTAATGAAAAAATAAAACCTTCAGATATTAATAACGCAAGATATGGTTTCCATCGAGAACTGTACGTGCTGTGAATGGAAATTGTTCGTCTTAGGAGGCCTTATTATGGAAGGCTGAATAGAGGAGTAGCAACGATATCGATCGCATATTATGTGGTCTTTCAGGGCAGCATCTACCCATGTTTTAAACATCTGCATTCGTTCAGCCGTTTAAACGTGAAGAGGTAACAAGCTTACACACACAAACACACATATAATTCTTCTTTATTTATTTTTTCAATTGCTATAAACTAGTCCTTTACTGCGATCCCACCTGGTGTGGTAAACAGTAATGCAATCGTAGATGGTGAGGCGCACTAGTTTAAGAGCCTATTCACTGTAGGCTTGAAGACACCTTTTTTTATTAATTCTTTACTTTACACAAAAACTTAATATAGATACAATGATTTGACAATTCATGTACAAGCGCGAGCCTATTGCCTATTTTATTAGGAGTATTGCATGCTTCATCATTAGTTGAACCACAATTTATCATCATTATTATCATCATCATTTCAGCCGAAAAGCCGCCCACAAGGTGGACCAATGACCTAGTAAAAGTTGCTGCAATTACATGGATGCAAGGTGCACAGGACCGGTCGTTGTGGTGGCGCTTGGGGGAGGACTATGTCCAACAGTGGACGTCTTTCGGCTGAAACCACAAAAAGATTACAAAGACTCACGAAATCTATTATTCATTGCCCGGGTGAAGCCGCTGACAGCAGCTAGGTTTATATTATTAACAAAGGTGTTTCTAAAATATTGGAAATCAATTGATTTTATGCTCATTCTATTTAACGTTAACTAAGGAAATTGGAAAACGAAGTTATTATGGCTTTTAAAAGCAATCGGTTGAGGCTAACAATGAGATTTTTCCAGCTTTAAAAGTTTAAAGGTTTTTGCTTGAAGAAAGGAAAGTTTCCAATCCAGTAGATTTAGATTTTATTAGCAGTAAAGCTTTTTGTGAAAGAGCTTTGGAGGAACTGTCGTGAGTAGTAGTTTCAGAAACGAACTGTGGGCTTATCCTAGAAGATAACGAACTCTGACGGCCGAATGGCATGGCATGCATTTCCTTATCGCACTAAATAATCTGTATATATAATAATCAATGTCACTTTCATTGTAATTTTATAACTGAATGGTTAATGGCTTTGTTTGGATTATTTAGTAAATGGTTTCATTTATCACATTTTTCTGTTGCCGGGATCGAATCATCAGGCATAAGCTAGAAGTGTATTTTTATATGTTTTTTTTATTTCTTCAATTAAAAAAAAAACGACTAAATAGTTATGTTAATGTAGCTTGCCATTGAGAATGTTTAATCATAAGAACCCATTGTTTAAAATTGAAATTAGGCACATGGATAGACCATAATTATGCTAGCTTTTTTTTAAGATGGGAAAAATCATGCAATGACAAATCGCGCTCGTGGGCGGGTCGGGAAATAGTGCCACCCTGCTCCTTCCTTTTTGTTACGAGTTCGCATCAACCCATGGCCTAAGGACAGCTATGTATTATTAAACTTATATGTCAACGATACCTTTAAGATATTTCTTAACTTTCACACGACCCACAAAAACTCGAGCAGCCGGCACGAAAATTATTACAAACACGTGCACAATTACAAGCCATACAAAATACAAATAATTACACTAACCTTGGCGTTACTGAGGCATAACTCCCGAAGGTAATAGCTACAATGCGTACTTACGAAACTGTACGAAACTGTACAGTACAGAAAGCTAAATACTTAATGAGTGATCGTTCGATATCGTTCTCCGGAATAAGGCGTTCTCCCGTTATTGGATAAGTTGGTTTTACGCGTGATTGGTGCGGACTGGTCACAATATACGGGCATTGTCGTATGGAATACTAAGTAAAAGCGATTAAACGCTGAACCAATCTTTCGGAGATTTTCTTCTTGTACACCAAGTTTATTGTCTTCTGTGTGCGTGGGAGTTTGATTTGAGTTTCTCGTTTGTGCTGTGATTGCTAATGAAATTTTGTTTTATTTATTTTTGGCACTGGGTTCTGCGAGTGGGTTTGTCCGCGTGATATCTCTTTGAGACACGCGCGGAACACTATGTGCCATCGATGATTTGGATTTAGTCTGGACAGTTATTGGAAGGCTGGAAATTGGAGCTGACATCCCCGGCAGCTGTGACGTGAGGATTTTCGTCTCCACACGAGTGCATCTGTCCTTTTCATTAGCATTACAGTTTCGGAGAAGGAGGCAACAATTTGCCATTTCTCCTCGCTCCGGACATGACCTGTACTAAGGCTCGACGGGAGAGGCGTGTTTTGCTTTATTTTAATGTTACAGTTATTTTAAAATCATTTAAAAAAACTTAGAAATTCTATGATGGATCGACACTGTCACTCCATCATAGCATGGCACTCCGGTATCACCGGGTGCCCGACTACCTCTGTCGTACGATCGAGGCCTACCTGTCCGACAGGTACATAGTCTACCCCGGTCACCAAGGAGATTGGAAACGGCGAGAGATGTCGTGCGGTGTCCCACAGGGATCGGTACTAGGACCGCCCTTGTGGAACATCGGGTACGACTACGTGCTGCGCGCCGACCTCCCCGTAGGGGTCAGCGTGGTCTGCTACGCAGACGACACGCTGGTCCTAGCGCAGGGAAGGTCGTACCAGGCGGCGGTCGAACTAGCGACACGCGGGGTTGCGACAGTCGTTGAGAGGATCCAGCAGTTGGGACTCAAGGTGGCACTGCACAAGTCCGAGGCCATGTGCTTTCACGGCCCTCGGAACGCGCCACCAACGGGTTCCCAACTAACGGTAGAAGGAGTTCACATCGGCGTCGGGTCGACGATGAAGTACCTAGGACTTGTCCTCGACAGCCGATGGAATTTCGAGGAGCACTTCCGACGTCTGGCCCCCAAACTCAATCGGACGGGGGCTGCTCTCAAGCGGCTCCTGCCGAACCTTGGGGGTCCAGACGCCTTCTGCCGGAGGCTCTACGCCGGCATCGTCCGGTCCATGGCCCTTTATGGGGCACCAGTGTGGGCGCCGACGCTACGTAAACGCCCGGCGGCCCAGCTGAACGCCTGCCAGAGGGTCATGGCCATCCGGATGGTGCGGGGATACCGCACGGTGTCCCGGGAGGCGGCGAGCCTCCTTGCTGGCCTACCACCATGGGATTTGGAGGCAACAGTCCTTGCACACATGCACGACCAGCGCGTGGAGATGCAACGCCGGGGCGAAGATCCGCTGCCCGAACATGTCGAGGCGTGGCGGAAGGAGCTCCGGCGAGATCTCATGGTGAAGTGGAAACAGCGACTGTCGCAACCCAGCGCTGGGCACACCGTAATCTCAGCGGTAGTGCCCCTCTTTGAGGCGTGGCTGGATAGACCTCACGGCGTCCTCACTTTCCGCATGACGCAGGTTCTCACCGGACATGGGAAGTTCGGGAGATTCCTGCACCGGATTCGTGCGGAAGAGACGTCCGGGTGTCGCCACTGTGAGGCGAGCCCGGAGGACACGGTGGAGCACACGGTGGAGGTGTGCCCTGCTTGGGAAGAGCATCGCCGTGTCCTCGTGGGGGTGATCGGCGGCGGCGACCTCTCGCGCCGGGCCCTGGTTCAGGCCATGGTCCGCAGCGAAGAGGAATGGCGGGCGGTCGCCTCCTTCTGCGAAGCAGTAATGCTCGTAAAGGAGGAGGCCGACCGCATAAGGCAAAGGCAACGGCGTACTCGCCGTAGCCGTCGCCGCCGCGATCCTGCCGATATCCGGCCACCGTAGACACTGGCTCGCGGACGGTGAGCAATGGGTAGCTCGCCGTCCGATCGTCTGGTAAGACCGAGTCCAGGTCGTCAACGGCGCGCACCGTTCCCGCGCGCCTCAAGGAGTTGTCAGCAAACTGCAGGGGCCCTTCAGGGTCGAAGCCTCCTGGAGCCTAGAGGGTAAGTGAAAATTGTAACCTCGACTCCAGAAATAAGGCAAGGAAGGTACGGGGTAGGTTTTTTAGTCAGTAAGAGTCTGACACTGGTCTCCCGCTCCGCCCAAGAGCGGGTTTCGTCATTGGATGATTTTCACCTACCATAAAAAAAAAAAAAAAAAAAAAAATCATAGCATTTTCAATCTTATATAAAAATGAATCGCAAAATGTCGAGAATGGCTGAACCGATTTCGCTAATTCTTTTTTTGTTGTGTTTGTTACTGTCAGGAGAAGGTTCTTATGAAAAAAAATTAGGGTATAGTAGGGTGGAGTAGGGCAGAGTAGGGTAGAGTGGAGTAAAGTAGAATAAACTGGTGCCGGGAGCGAAGCCGCGGGCAAAAGCTAGTAATGCAATAAAATTGCTTAACAACAACCACCTCTTTCATATAAAAACCATCGTGTGCTTGCCAGACTCACACTTACACTTGATTAGTTTTTGTTTTGATAGGTTATAAATTTTACAGGTTGCGTTTTTAAAGAGTGTGCGCAAGAATTGCATGAGTTGATTCTACCGACTCTTTTCTATCATCAGACAACCTACCAATAAACCTCTACGGTTAGGACTAAGCGTAACTGGAACAATTTGCCTGCTGCGGTCTTCCCATCCGATTATAATTTGGGTGTCTTTAAGGATAGAGTGAATAGGCTTTTAATAAACTAGTGCGCCTCATCATCAATGATTGCATCACTGCTTGCCATCAGATGGGATCGCAGTCAAGCATTAGTTTATAGCAAATAAAAAATAATGTAGTTTGTTAATAATATTATATTATCTATACTAATATTATAAAGCTGAAGAGTTTGTTTGTTTGTTTGTTTGTTTGTTTGTTTGAACGCGCTAATCTCAGGAACTACTGGTCCGAATTGAAAATTCTTTTTGTGTTGAATAGATCATTTATTGAGGAAGGCTTTAGGCTATATAACATCACGCTGCGACTAATAGAAGCGAAGAAACAACGGAAAATGTGGAAAAAACGGGGAAAATTATTCATCTTTGAGGGCTTCCGTTGCGTGCGCTGCCAAAACGGTTTAAGATACCAAAAAAATATGTATGAAAGAATTATTCCTCTTAAAATTATCTAAAAAAATGTCCGCGACAGTATATGTCTATCTTTTAAGATTAACTTACTAGAACCGTTTTTATGCGAATCTAATTTAGCCAATTTTTACCGATTATTTGTGAGAGTTCTATCAACAGAATAATTTAATCTTTATCCAAATAAATGTGTTGTTGATTAAGAGTATGTAATTGTAAACAAAATTGTCATTGACATCATTTAATTTCAACGATAGAAGAAGAAGATAGAACAAGAAGATATTACAATTTTAAAATAACTCCGATATAAAATTCACACGCGATGCATGATGTGCTAAACTTGACGCTGCGCCTGGCCGGCGGGCGAGGAGAGGGGTTGCTTGCGGGCGGCGCGGATGGGTTTTTTTATGGTAGGTAAAAATCATCCAATGACGAATCCCGCTCTTGGGCGGAGCGGGAAACAGTGTCAGACTCTTACTGACTAAACAACCTACCCCGTTCCTCCCTTGCCATATTCCCAGAGCCCCGGTATAACGCTTTCGCACCAACCCTCAGTTGCAGGAGGCTTCGATCCTGAAGGGCCCCACAGTTTGCTGACAACACCTTGAGGCGCGCGGGAGCAGTGCACGCCGTCGACGACTTGGTCTCGGTCTGGACTGTTACCAGACAACCGGACGGCGAGCTACCCATTGCTCACCGTCCACAAGCCAGCGTCTAAGGAGACCGGATATCGGCGGGATCGCGGCGGTGACGGTGACGGCTACGGCGAGGGCGCTGTTGCCTTTGCCTTATGCGGTTGGCCTCCTCCTTTACGAGCATTACTGCTTTGCAGAAGGAGGCGACCGCTTGCCATTCTTCTTCGCTGTGAACTATGGCCTGAACCAAGGCCCGGCGCGAGAGGTCGCCGCCGCTGATCACCCCCACGAGGATACGGCGATGCTCTTCTCAAGCGGGGCACACCTCCACCGTGTGCTCCACCGTATCCTCCGGGCTGACCATACAGTGGCGACACCCGGGCGTCTCTTCCTTCTTCCCATGTCCGGTGAGAACCTGCGTCATGCGGAAGGTGAGGATGCCGTGATAGATATCACGCCTCAAAGAGGGGACTTACCGCCGAGATTATGGCGTGCCCAAGTTGGGGTGTAGCTCTATGAAGTACTTTTAGATAATTATGTTCTTTTAAAAACTAAACTGTCTAAAATAATAACAGAAATTGACAGGGGCAAAGTCGTGGGTAACAGCTATAATTTATAAAGCTGAGGAGGTTGTTTGCAAAAATAAATATGATGCCCAAAATAACTATTCCACGCGGACGAAGTCGCGGGCACAGCTAGTTCATTTATAGTTCGTAGTTTTTTAAATATGTAAATATTATAACTGAAAGCTTGAAAAGAAAATTTTGTAAAAACCAATTTCACCCAAGACATTGTCACAGCACAGTGTTATAGAACAAATCAGAAAATAATTTTTAAAATGCAGGAAGAAGATATTCCATAATTTCCTTTATGTTCCATTGCTAACATAAAACCCGAGATACGTAAAAAGCATTGAGATTCAATTCCGACATAAAAGAATATTTCTCTGCGTTTTAGATTTTTTTCGTGTTCATCGAGTCATTAAAATCGTTCGCAATAAGAGTGTCCTTTTGAGGGGAAAATATGAAAGAAACGTGTAAAGAATTATTGCTTAAATAAATTGTTTGGGGAACTTTTATGTTCACTTTCAATATTTTGCAGACCGCTACTTATTGCTGCAAAATAATTTAGCATTAGATATTTTTTACGATATCTTTGTTCGTCGAGATGATCAATGGGAAGGAATAGTTCTGCTTTCTACAATGGAAATGCCTATACGTAATATCATAAAACTGCAAGATGTAGCGTTGATCATTGTAGAAACAATTACATTTCATTCTGTTTTGAATGGTTACTGGCTAGGCGGGTGGAAAGGCAACCACGTATCGAAAGACGTAGCGTTGAAAGGCCTCCCTCAAGGTGTTCCATTGACCTCGTAAGTGTCGCGGACATCTGATAGATGCGTGACGCACAGGACCGGTTGTTATGGTAAACTATGTCCAACTGTGGACGTCTTTGGCTAAAATACGGCCCAATCTCTCCTGTATAACGGAGTGAATAGAAATAAATCGGGGGTGGATAGAAACCAGATTTTGTTGTTTTTTCACGTTATTAAAAAAAAAAATGCAGCATTTAAGTATTTTTATACATTAAATATTGTAAATATTGATATGAAATCAAAGTAACTAATAATCCTAATAAAAATTTTGTTTCTTTTCACCCTGAGCTTCTATACACCCTATTTTACCGGTTGTGGTAACATTCTAAGGCCGATTATATCACACTTCTGTATTCTGCTGCGCTAATTAAAAGTGCAGTAAGGAGGTTAGTTATTAATAGCTTTTTATTTTTTTTATTTGACATAAACTAGTGCTTGACTGCGATGCCACCTGATGGTAAACAGTGATGCTATTGTATAAAATTAGGAAAACAAATAGGTCTGTAAACGCCGGCGTTCGCTTGGGGCTCAAGAGTTTGATTAGTGCAATAGTATCTATATTCATAGATAGGGAGACAAAGAAAATAGGTTTTTACCCACAAAACTGTACCACGATACAACCATCGGCAAACAATTCGTTAAATATAGAAACAGGAACCATTTATGACTGACCTATTTATGCCGAGCAAAATATATAGGCGAGGTTAATTGACCTGTCAAACGGGCGCTAACCACGGGGGCGGCATTAGTGCCATAAATAGGCGGGTAGTACCTTTTTCTGATCATTGTAGGGTAGTAATGAATACCGCCTCACTGGCTCGACTTTTCTGTTTTATGTCGATGATTTTTCTGGTTCATTGGGTGGCCATTGAACTCATTGGTCACTTTGGTCCGTGGGTAAATGTTTGGCTTGGAAAAATGGGTTAGCGGATATATTGGGGCTTGTTTAGGGATATTTTTAAAGTGTGTGTTGTTTTTTGGCTTGTAGAAAATTTATGTTTGAAACTCTTGAGCCACAAGCGAATGCTGGTGTTCGAATACGTATTGTCTTTCTATTATGTTTCTAATTACGGTATTCGAAAGGTTATATATAGGTTAGGTATATTTTAAGTAATTTTTCCGTATTTTTATTAATATTTTATTTCATTTCATGATTAAAAGTTGTTATTAATCTATTCTAAAACTTCTAGGCTACCTATATTTATTTATTTATTAGAACTTCATGCAACACAAAGGTACACAGGCGGACTTAATGCCTTAGGCATTCTCTACCAGTCAACCAAGGGTGGTGAAGAGAAAACATGGCAGGTGCATTCAAATTAACGAAAATATTAATAAGATCCAGGGTTAAAATATATATATGAATAAAAAATAAAATAAACATACATATAATATTTATATATATAATATACCTACATATACGTATTATCTATATATAGTAAAAGAAAGGGGTTTTGAGACGACTCTGCTATTTGTGGAGAAAATATTTCCGCAACATCAACTTAAATGAATACCGACTGGTGGCCATCCTGATATCGAGAGGAAGCGCATTCCAAAGAAGTATGGACTGTATATAAAAAGAAGAATGGACAAAATTAGAAGTATGAGAAGGACAAATGAGTAACAGATTTTTAGAGGAACGCAGATTCTTAGCGTGGGAAGAGGAAAGATATTGAAAATGAGAAATAAGATAAGAAGGAGGGGGGGGGGGATTTTAAAAAATATAGTTCAATCATATTGATATTTTAAGGCAACAATTAGTAATTATGTGTGTGAGTAGGTAAGTAAATTTGACTCGGTAGAGCATATGGAATACTTTCATTCTGTAAAAAAGTTTCCTTGAAAGTAGAAAATTGTCTTTTTCTTCTTTCACGTAGGCAAAGCCGCTAGTCTACAAAAAATAATTTGTTATTTATTGGAAATTCATAATTATACAGAATATTACATTGTAATGTATCATTATAATCAACGATTGCAGATAAGTTATGTAAATTACAATGTCAAATAATTATTCGGATTGTCAAACAAATATAAAGAAATCAAATAAAAATACTTTGTTCTTTGTTTGTCTTTATTATTATACTTTATAAGTGGCTCAATTCTAACTTTCAATCGTTGTGATGAAAGGTCGTTAGTTAACCATTTGAGTAGGAGTGCACTGTTGTGTTCTAACGAACAAAAAGTCTGCATGGAGCTACAAAACATGTTCATTCTTCCAACCATTCATTCATTCGTTCGTTCATTTATTTTAGAGTTAGTTAATGAAGCTTTTTCTAAATAACACCTAGTCTAAAATACTACAAAATGGGTACGAGTTCCATACATAATTACCCATTGTTCTTTGAAAAGTTGGGGATGTGTTCTGTGAAATTATAAAGTGTAATAATACATTTAATATTATAATTATATTATGTGAAAATTTTCTTTGTGACCACAGAACTTGATCAATTTGTGGGAATAATTAACCTTTCAAGAACCATAATTAGAGACATAATATAAAGACAATAGGTGTGCAAACGCCGACGTTCGCTGTGAGCTCAAACTTTTTAGTACTAAAACAAGAAAAATGAAAAACACTAATTTAAACTGTAATATACACTTAAGTTAATAACTCTTAAATAAAAGATGGCGTCAAAAAATTCCTCTACATCGCTGTCGACTGGAAGCATGCCAGAAAGTCAGGCGGTATCGCCATGTTTATAAGCAACGCTTAATTTCTGACTGATGTAAAAGCCTAGTCGTCGACAGCAAACCGCAGGGGTCCAGCAAAGTCGAAACCTACTGGGGCCATGGCACAATGTGAAAATGTAATCTGGGGCCCTGGAAGGAAGGCAAAGAAGGAAGAGGAGTGATTATTTAGTCAGTAAAAGTCTGACACATTATTCCTCCCCACCCAAGGGCGTGGAGATCACAATGGATGATTTTTCCACCTAAAATAATAAATCGGCCAAGAGCGTGTCGGGCCACGCTCAGTGTAGGGTACCGTAGTTTCCCGTTCGCCACAAATTTCTCACAATGTAACAGAACCCAGTAGCCCATGTAAAATTAGTAACCCAATTTCCCGAGAGATGGCACTGTACCCAGTGGTAATTTTGTATTGCGTGATCTGATTTTTTTCTTTTTGTATTTTTATTTGAAAGAAGATACACTCAGGATAATGAAATATATAAAAAAGTTAAAAAAAATGCTTGCATGTAATTTAAATTACAAAATTAGTTCAGAACGTTTTTTTTTAAATTTTTCAGTAACTGTACATCCTTAATTTTTTTAGTTCAAAATAATTTTCCTAGAAAGTTTACTTAAAGTTCTACTTTTGAGATTTTTTTCATATTTTTAAACTTATGGTTCAAAAGTTAGAGGGGGGGGGACGCCTCATTTTAGACTTTCGGAGCGGTTATTTTCGAAAATTATTTATATTATCAAAAATTATTATAGGGAACCCTTAATCATTTTTAAATACCTTTTCAACAATATATCACATGTTATAGTATAAAAGAAAAAAAAATCATTTTCCACTTTACATGTAGGGGAGGTACTCTAATTAAACAAATTTTACCACTTTTTGTTTGTGCACTTTGTCGGCATGGTTGATATACATATTGATAACAAATTTCAGCTTTCTAGTGCTAACGGTCGCTGAGATTATCCGCGCACGGACAGACAGACAGACAGACAGACAGACATGGTGAAACTATAAGGGTTCCTTATTGACTACGGAACCCTAAAAAGTCATTGAGTTAAATGAAGTGTACCTTTCAAATACTGTAATTAGAGACATAATATAAATACAATTGCTGTGCGAACGCTGGCGTTCGCTCAAGCCTCAAGAGTTTAATTTTAAAACCTGAAAGATTATTTACCTGTTAACATTTCCAAAGTGAACTTTGTAATTACAGAATCTTGTTGTTAATATTTACCTCTGGAATTCGATTTCTCCACAACTTCCAAGTTCCATTGCACCCCTTTTGTTAAAGTTTTGAACAACCCTAAAATGGTTGGTTTATTTTGTTTTGCACAATGAATTTTCGAGTAGGTCAATTACCTTCTCGAAAATTCATTGATGTTGAAAGTAGAGTCGAGAGTATGATTTCATAAAAAATCATAACTAAACATTATTTAAAATTATTTCTTACTACAGTTTCTTTAAACCTCACTCTAAGAACAACGTATTCAAAAGACCTTCCAACTCCAGATCACACATCTGTAAGCCATACAATTTTTTTTTTCTGTACCAGATTCAGGCGGAAGAAATACTCGGGTCTCAAACTCAACATTTTACAGTTTACTGGAGGATACGGTAGAATTTACGTATGAGGGATGCCCCGTTTGGGTAGAGCATCGCCGTGTCCTCATGAAGGTAATCGCCAGCGGTCACCTCAGGTTTTCAGACTCTGGTTCATGGTCCGAAGCGATAGGGAAGAGGATGTAGTCGTATCTTTCTGTGAAGCTGTGATTGTATTGTAGCAACGGTGACTGCTGTATGCGTGAGGGAATGGAAATCTTCAAGCCCGAAACAACAGAAACGGTTCAGAGTCGCCGACGGCGAAAAATGTTCTACGCGTGTTAGAGCCACGGAGAATAACTGAAAAGGAATTCCGTGGTCCTACTTAGGATGCAATAGGCACCTGACAGACATAGGTTTGGTTTTAGTCAGTAATAGTCTGACACGCTCTTTTCGCTTCACTCTTGGCTAACCACTTTTAGCCGAGAGTGAAGCAAGATGTTTGATTATTACTAAACATAACAAAATACCAATAAATAGTACGCAATCATTCAACAGCCAATCGTTCAAGTAGCCAAGAACGCTTAGAATTGGCTATATTTTCAATTCCTTAAATCTGACTACGTAACAGAGCGTTGAGATGACGTCAGAACAAAACACTTGTCAGGCGTTCGACGTTAACAAAACTATCGTAACTTGGCTAAGGGCCTTTGCCGTCAAACAACAATCACTTATAATTTAAGCGGCAGTAATAATAACATTTACGCACCAAAATCTCCTTCACCTCTTTACCTACCAACTAATTACAACAAAATTTAATATTAAAATAATTACGGCAGCCTCGTCACGCGGTAAAGGGTTACCTATAACTAATCTAAGTTAACAAAGCCATGTTATTAAAACTTGGGCTTAGATGGAGAGAACAATTGGTCGCCCGCGGCATTCGTTCCCTGTTATTCACTAGAAATGGTAATGAAGTAAGCACTTACAACGTTTTGAGAAACGGATCGAAAATTTTGATTTTATATTATGAGGGTAGTTAGTAAAATCTAGGTTAGTTACTCGTATTTAGCCATAATTGTGATGTACATAATGTAGACTTATTATTTCATTACTACTATTAGGATTTTAATAAAAGGGTGTTTTCTATTCAAGCGAATATACTGTTTTTTAGGGTGTCTGTCTATCTGCGGATAATCTCGGTGTCCGTTAGCACTAGAAAGCTGAAATTTGGTATCAATATGTATATCAATCACGCCGACAAAGTGCAAAAAATGTTTTATTGGGCTACCCCACCCTCCTTGACGTAAATTGGGGACTAATTTTTTTTTTCATTTTAACCCTAACGTTTGATATATTGTAGAATACGTAATTAAAAATGAAAAGGGGTTTACTAAAATTATTTTTTTATAATGTTAATATTTTCGGAAATAACCGCTGCAAAAGTAAAATGTGTGTCCTCTCATTTTTGAACCATAAGTTTAAAAAATATGAAAAAAACTCAAAAAAAAAAAACTTTTTAGGAAAATTATAACCTTGATGGGATGAACATTCGCACAATCTGAAATTACCACCGAAAACCCAACATACATAACCCGTCTAGTTAGTATAAATTAGTAACTGACTTTCCCTAGAGAATATGGTGCTGTACTTCGCTCTGTCAAGCCGTACTACATACGTAGTTACATTGTGAAATTTCTCACAATGTAACTGAACCCTTAAACTACGGCTTGACAGACGGGAAACTACGGAACAACACACGCTTTTGGCCGCTTTTTTTATGGATAGGATAATTTTTATTTCGCCAAATAGCCTATGAGCTGTCAAAAGAGATTGTAATTGTAATTATTTTTTAGGTACCTACTCTTTTTCGGCTCAAGGGAAGAGTGGGAATACATGTCAGCCTTTTGTTGCGTAAAACCTTCTTCGCCTTGCGTTTCAGGCCCCCAAGGCTCACTTTTTGACGACCCATGGCCCAGTGAACTCACTTTTTAGCGTGGAACAGTGTAGAACACCATGTTCCGTCGACTACTCTATTCTCTTACGTCGAACGCCTCGAGTAGGCGTCATATTGGCGGACATTTTTCTTAATTTATCTAAAACTTAAAAAAAAAAAATCATCTATATACATAAACGGATAAACTGACGTACAACCATATCAACTACTACTCAGTCGTGCGTGCGCGCGCTTGGCGTACGGCCGTTTCGTAGACCAATCTTAGCCAAATACCCACATATTTTATAAAAAATTACTCTAAAACTCTAATCGAATCTAAAAGTGTTAGTTTCACATAAATATTAATAATGGTGAAATGTAAGAAATGCAATAAGGCTGTATCGTTAGCGAAAGATGAGACTAGTAAGTGCAAAGGCTCATGTGAAGCAATTTTCCATAAAAAGTGCGTCACGAGAACTACCTTCAAAAACGAAAAATGTGAGGATTGTGTTTCCATACCAGGTTCACATCCAAGTTCACCTAGTGTTGAGGAACCGGATATTTCAGTGACCCTGGCAGCTATGAACAGGAAAATGGATGTAGTGTACAAAATGGAGAAAAAGCTAAGTGAGCTAGCGGAAATGGTTGATTTTGTATCAGAGAAGTACGATAACCTGATGGAGTACCAAAAATCAATCGAAAAAAAAATGAAATCCCTACAAAACATGAACTCATACTTAGAAAGGTGCAATAAATCCTTAGAAGAACGCGTGAACGAGCTGGAAGAAAAGGATAAAGAAAGAAAGGTTGAGATAGCTGGCTTGGAGAAGAAAGAAAAAGAAGATGTGGTAAAAGTAATAGCTCAGATCGCTGATAAGCTTCATATGGATGTCAGTCAGATTGAGTCCGCAGAGAGGGTAGGGCGTGAAAAACCAGACGCCGACAAACCTTTGCCAGTAGTCGTAACGCTAAAAACAAAAGAAGCTCGTAATAAGTGGATTGGAAGTCGCAAAAAATGCTTAACTAATGGCGAAATTTATGGTACAAAGAATGTGAACCGTATTTACATAAACGAGAATCTCACAAAATACAAAAGGAACCTTCTATGGATTACTAAAAACCAGCTTAAAAAAACCTACAAGTACATATGGGTGCAGGATGGAAAAATACTCATAAGAAAAAGTGACGATCAAAAAAAAATTATGTCAATTAAGAGTGAACGTGATATTGAGCGATTCATAGAAAATAACGTAGAAACGGCAAGTAGCTAGATGTTGGTACCTACATGAGTCACGCACAAATAGTGCGAAGTAATCACTGCGAGCTATCTACAAATAAAAGTGGATCGTTTTGATGTAATTATTTCATTAGAATGTCAGTTTACCAGATTTAAAACAGCGACAAGTTGGACTAAAAATATATCTAGCAACTATAAATATTTACACATAGTACATTTAAATATACGATCGTTAAGAAAAAACTTTAATGAATTGCAAGTTTTTGTAAACAGTTGTACTGAACAGATAGGAATGTTATTGTTGACAGAGATCAACATTAAGGAGAACGAGCTTGCATTATACCACATGGAAGGATATAATCTATTTGCAAACACAAGAGAAAATACTAGAGGAGGAGGTGTGCTTATTTATGTCAAGGAAAGCCTAATGTTTAGTGCGAGCAAAACTCTGACGAGTTCACTGGAAGGGTTACATGGTAAACTCACCACTAACCGCTCAACTATGCATATCATTGCTGTCTACAGGCCACCAAAAACGAGTAAATTACTATTCGTTGATGACATCGAGCAGATAATCAAGAGGATCCCAGCGAACGAGCAGATTCTCATTTTAGGTGACGTCAACATAAATCTGTTAGGAGTGAGTGAGAGCCAACTAGTGTCAAAATATAGGGACTCTCTGTGTGGACTAGGCCTACAGTGCGTAATACCCGATACGGAGGTGACGCGAGAGGCTATCGTCGCGGGTGCAAAAGAAGTGTCGTGTATCGATCATATTTGGGTGCGAGCGAGACAGTTACGAGACTACCATTCTTTCGTTATTGAGTGTTTCATGTCGGATCATCACGTGGTCGGAGTTTCGGTACCGTTAGATGTGACGCAATCCTGCACTGATAATGAGAACTCGGACACTAGGTATGTGATTAATAATAAGCTAGTAGTTAAGCAGATCACTGATTACGATTGGTCTCAACTATTGTTAATTGATTGTCCGATAACTGTGTATTGTGAGTTACGGAATGTTTTTGAGAATATTTATAAAAATAGTAAAATGTTAATGTCAAAGAATAAAAAACGTGTGACACAGCCGTGGATGAGCAGAGCCTTAAAAGAAATGTTGATGCGTAGAGATAAGTTATACAGGGATTGGAAGGAAGCACCTAAAAATAATACGAAAAAACTAGATTACACACGATTTAGAAATAGGGTAAACAAATTAATATTTAAAGCAAAAAATAGGTATCGACAGGAAGAAATTAAGAAATGTAACGGAGATCCAAAAAAAATATGGGAGAAAATTAATAACTGGACAGGTAGGAAAAAAGCAAATATAGATGATATTATTAAAAGATACTTTGGTAATAAAGATACAATGTTTAATATATGTAGTAATTTTGCAGATACCTTCACAAACGAAATAATGTCTATTAAGCATAATTGTAATGTTAAATTGTTAGATAGAACTAAGTATGTTAGGATGAGTGATGTAACGTTTCGGTTTAAGCCAGTAACCAGTGAAGTTGTGTGTAAAGTTATCGATCAGCTGAGCAGTGATAAGGCGCCCGGTAGTGACTGCATTCGAGTTATAGACTTAAAAACGATTAAGAATAAAATCTCCCCAGTTCTGTCGCACTTTATCAACCTGTGTTTATCAAAAGGTAAGTATCCATGCGAACTTAAAAAAGCACTAATAAGGCCCATTTACAAGCAGGGAGATCACTCAGTCTACGCTAATTACAGGCCGATTGCTGTCTTATCAGTTATTAATAAAATAGTTGAGAAGATAGTGGTCGGTCAGATTAGTGAATTCTTAGAGAAGAATAGTATTTTGTCAGATGTACAGCATGGTTTCAGACGGGGTCGTAGTACCATCACGGCACTATCACAATTTTCCGAAGACATGAACAGTAGCCTCGATCGCGGACATCAGATCCTAGCGCTGTTCATTGATTATAAAAAAGCCTTTGAGACTCTGGACCATGAGGTGCTGCTGCAAGCTATGGATGAGTGCGGGATTAGGGGTCCCACAAATAGGTGGTTCCGTAGTTACCTAAGTGACAGAACCCTACAGACCTGCGTGTCCGGTGTTGCTGGTAAAGAAGCGGCGGTGCAGCTAGGTGTTCCTACTGGCTCAGTCTACGGCCCGGTTGGCTATGTCATGCATGTTAATAGTGTCAGTAATGTGGTAGGGAAATGTCGGGTGTACATGTACGCAGACGACATGTGCCTAATGTATTCCTCTAAGAATATACAGGAGGCCAGGGCTGTGCTGCAGGCAGACTTTGATAATATCACCCGGTGGGCGCACGACAATGGTATCATACTTAACCTAAAGAAAACAAAAGTAATGCATATTCACTCGCCGCACAACTTGGTGGCAAAAAATGTCAGGAGTGCTGATATAGGTATCGTAGGTCACACGTATGAGTGCATGCACGTTAAAAACATCAACTGTGTTTGTCAAACATTGGATTACGTAAGTAAATTTAAGTACCTAGGATTGTGGGTTGACTCCAACATGAATTGGAAAACACAGGTTGATACAGTGTGTACAAAGCTTAGGGCAGTTTTAAGCAAGTTTTATTTACTAAAGGCGCCATTAAGCAAGAAAACGCTGCGAGTCATCTATTTTGCTCTCGCCGAATCACTGATAACTTATGGATTAAACACGTATGGCCGTACATTTAAAACCTATCTCAATAGTATAAAATCACTTCAAATTCGTTTTATGAAATATCTTGTCAACTCACACACAAAACTAGAATGTAATGATAACTATGAAAAACTATTTGTTGCATGTGAGGTGCTTCCTGTCCAGGAGAGGGTCGAGTACTTGTTGGTTTTAGAACAGTTTTACAACGAACAATACAAAATAAATGTGCAAAATAAATACAATACTAGAAGCGTTCGAGAACTTAAACTCGTGCGACCTTCAGTGAAAAATTATTATGGCAAAAGAACCAACAAGTATTTGATCCCCACTCTTTTCAATAATCACTATTGGCTAAGAAAGAATAATAAAATTAGCAAAAGAACCTTGAAATGTAAGTTAAAAACGGTTCTCCTTGAGGCAGTAGCCGCAAGATGTGAAAATACCCACTAACTTACCGATGTATTTTTAGACTACCTATAATGTATGTGAACATATAAAGCAAGTGTAAGAAACAAGCGCTAATCCCGCCGACAAACTGTTTCGCAGTTTGGTGGGCTTAAGAAATGTAAAAATATTTTGGTTCAAATAAATTATTTATTATTATTATTATTATTATTAAAAAAAAACGCACAGTCAAAATTACTGGACCTAGAAGCGTGAAATTTTGCACAAGGTTTTCTTTTATGACGTAGGCGAACACTAACAAATGGTTTTTTAAAAATCAGCTCCTAACGGGCTGTAATGGTGGCCTAAAGTTTGTATGGAGAAACCTATTTTCACGCGGGCAAAGCCGCTGGCAGAAGGCCTGTCTCTTATAATTATGCGATCAGTTAACTCTTGCTCCAATTCTCCCTTATTGCTCACCAACGAGTTATGAACGCAGGGCTGTTCCCACTTCGAACCAATTGAAAATAGTTCAAAATATTTCTCAGCCGGCCGTCCGATTTCCGGCCGTATTGCCGGTGCTACGATCATAACTTCATTTGTCTATCCGGTTTTATTGCTGCTATCCGGTGGCAATACTGTTGGGTATGGTTTTCAACAATATTTTATGAAATGATTAACTGCCAAGCCAAATCTTACTAAGTAGTATTGTTAACACAATAATTGTGTTAACTAGTAACTAGACTACTGTAACTGTTGATAAGTTCGTGATTGACCGCTATCGTATATATGTTGTATCACTTACACATTAAAAAAAATATTTACAAATTATTTTTTTTTTTTAATTGCTTGACTACGATCCCACGTGACGGTAAGCAGTGATGCAATCGTTGATGGTGAGGCGCACTAGTTTATTCAGAGTTTAGCCTTGAAAACACCTAAATTATAATCGGACAGAAAGACCGCAGCTGGCAAACTGTTACAGTCTCTCGATGTAAAACATAACGCTTAGTTCGGGCCGTAGATTTCTCAACAACGTAAGGGTGAATATTTGTCGTACGTACGTAAAATGGTTTAAACAAATAAATGCAATTTGCAGTTGTTATTGCTATTAAAAACTGTTTTTGGCATTTATTTTTTTAAAACCATATTATTTTGTACGAGTTTTCAAGCGCTAAAATACAAAGAGCCTGACTTCAGACTCGCAGAGAACCGACAGCCGTACTGTCCATTTTATTCTGCAAGTGCTTATGTTTCCTGTAGATAATTACCCGACTACGGCGAAGCAAAAGGAGGGTTATGATTTTGACCTGTATGTATGTGGGTATGGATGTTCATCTGTTCCCTCGTAACTTCTAAACTACTTATCAGAATTCGACAAATGACATATCATTAGAAGCGTCTTAATTGTCCGCTGGTTATAGGTTATATGGGATTTCACAAAATCTAATGTGGCGCCCTCTAGCGGACAAAACATACGAAGTAAAAAAATAAAGTTAAGATAAATATGCCGTGTTTGGTATCATTTGAAAGCGCTTTACTTGTACATTTTGAATATATATATATTACTAGCATTTGCTTGTGACTTTACCTGTATTCATGGGCTGAGAAATCAATGAACCCAAGATTAACCTATTTAGAACTCCAAAATATGTTAAATAAAAATAAAGTTTAAAAACTAACACCCGACTACTTAAAAACACGCTCTAAAAAGTACGAAACAAGAAAGCCGTGGTCGTATGCCATAAGAATAATAAATTAAAAAAAGTGGTATACGACCACGGCTTTCTTGTTTTCTTGTTTCGTACTTTTTAGAGCGTGTTTTTAAGTAGTCGGGTGTTAGTTTTTTTTCTATTAAATCACAAGCAAAGTTATGTGCAGGAGTCGTCGGGTAATCGTCCAGACCAAGCCTAGTCCTAGACGGCGCGCACGGTTCCCGCGCGCCTCAAGGAGTTGTCAGCAAACCGTAGACACCCTGCAGAAGGGTTGAAGCCAACTGGGGCCAAGGGTAAGTGTCTGAAAGGAAAGCTCTAGCCCTGGTATAGATGGCGACGTAGGAACGGGTTAGGTTGTTTAGTTAGTAAGAGTCTGACACTGTTTCCCTCTCTGCCCAAGGGTGAGAATCGTCATTGGATGGTTTTTACCTACCATAAAAAAGTTAGGTGCAGAAACTAATTAAAAATGTTATTATAAGATTATCATGATAAACAATTAAAAATCAATGAATGTAAAGCTACCCAAACTTGCCCCAACACTGCCCATTGTAATAAAATGAAAACAAAATAAACGAAACGAAAACGATTCGCTTTCTTTTGAACGATACTTCTTAGAAATAAGTTGAACGAGGAAAATATAATCTCGTTTATTTTATTTCCCGACTAATGTTTGTAAATAATCGAATCTGTTGTTATATTAATGTTATCTTTATTTCTCCTTAATTACTTAACACACGAAAAGGAAATTGTTTTTTTTGTTTCTTTAAAAGAAAATCTACGTAATTTTTTTCGTTGTTTATCAAGGCAATTATGTAATGTTTACCGTCGTAAACAGCTTTCTTGTAGCAAATATTAATTGTCTTTTGTTTACTTTTGGATTTGTGGATAGAATATGAAAAGAAGAAAGAAGGAAAAATACTATCAGTAGAAATAATCTTACTTTTGTTTTTTTTTAATTTGCTGTATACTAATGCTTGACTTCGATCACACCTGATGGTAAGCAGTGATGCAATCGTTGATGTTGAGGCACATTAGTTTATTAAAAGCCTATTCACTCAAGCGGATGGGAAGAACGCAGCAAGAAAATGGTTCTATTATTTTGATATGCGCGGAATGAATGATGAAGCGAAACGCTTAGTCCGAACCGTAGAGGTTTCAACAAGGTAAGGATGGATACTCGCCGTGCGCCATTGTCCGATGATATTAAAGAGTTGACTGAATCAACTTTTGAATTTGGAAATCATTTAATAATATCTCGTGGTCCAGGGTGGAGCAGGACGGTGTGTCAGACTTTTACTGACAAAATCCAGTACTTATATTCTTCAATTGCCTATTTATAAAAATCGTCGCTGCTTTAGCGGTTTGCTGCTGTAACATCTGTTTGAGGAGCGCGTGAAACACTAAGCACTGTTGATGAGTGTGGCTCCTGACGATTACTGGACGTTGAATTACCGTTTGCTTGTTGTCTGTTGCTGTTGTTGCTTGCTTGTAGTGTCCTTATGTACCAAGTTTTGTTTATGGTGTACCTACAATAAAGAGTATATCTATCTATTTATCTTACTCTCACGCTGGTTTAATATCAGGTTCTGGGTTCTGGCAGCTGGGGCGTGAGGAAATCTGTGTCTCACGCGTGCATCCTCTTCCTTTGCTAGCATTACCGCTTCGCAGAAGGATGCAACCGCCTGCCACTCCTCGCTCCAAATCACAGATTTCTAGGTACAATATAAATAAAGATAAATACCATTACTTAGTACAAAAATATATGTAGGGAGTAGTAGCCTGTGATTTACAAAAGGCAGTGGTAAATGTAAGTAATCTTAGTATTTTTGACTTGACTCGCTAGTTTGTCGAAGTGTGCGATGTGGCTACTGCAGTAATTCTGCCAGCAGTTTGACGGTCAATAGCTTTATCTTTCCTATGCCGCTGCGCAGATCTATGCGAGATACAATAGGTGACAAAATGTGTCTACAAAAGTGTTAATAGACAAAGCTATGCTTGCTTTATGGTAGGTTTACACGCTTGCCAAGCGTTGGCCAGCCTCGGCCAATCGCCATTGTGTAGCCATTGTATAAATGGGGAAACCCCGTAAACACAAAGGCGGTTGGCCGAGGCTTGGCAAGCGTGTAAACCTACCATTAGACAACATATTCGGACACAGTGTTCGAATCAACACTTTTTATTTCGATGGCAGCAAAGTAGAAACGGACATCTACATTTTTTCGAAAATGCTTTTTTTACAAAAATGAGTTTAGATTAATCTTTTCTACAAGTCTGTGTTATTTTTTTTTCAAAATTCAAAGTAATATAGAAAATTTGACACGTAAATGAAGACATCTACACTGGATTTTTAAAAAACATCGCAGTAGAAACGGACATTTGACATTTGTCCGCCATTACTTCGGACCTTTGACATATAAATGAAACATCAACAAAGACATCAGTCACTTACTTAAACACACTTTTCACGGAATGGTAAAGAACAAAAACAAAATAATATGCGGCTCCCATGCGAAAACTGTAAATTGAAGTGTTGCACAAAAATAGGTGAAGAACGAAGAGGAAAAGTATTTGGAGAAAGAATATTTTATTAGCAATGGGAATTTATTGGTGAATATACGGACCGTTACACAAAAAAATAATAATCATGACTTAAATAAAACCTAATATGAGCGTAAATTATTTCCTACCCATACTGTCAACAAACAAGAATATCAGTAAGGTAAAAGTTTGCAAAGTTATGTTTTAAAATACTCTTTGTAGAAGATAACTACAATAAAACAGCAGATTTTTGTAACGATAATCGACGAGGTGTTCACGGCAATAAACCAAAATTGCTCACTAAAACAGTTATTTAAAGCGTATGTGATCATGTTAAAAGTTATCAACCGGTAGAATCTCTTTACACCCGCAAAGATAAATCATAAACTGTATTTAGACAACTCATTGAACTTCAGTATCATTTTTAAAGTGTACAAAACATGGGTTCAAGAAAAAAACCTCACAGAAATTGTCAATACATTAAGACAGTACAGGGACGTTGTTAATTCTCATATGAACATAGAATAGTGGTGGAACACGATCAACCTGACAAAATATTTTTCAAAAATGATTTGAATGAAACTTTGCCTATGTGTATTACCACTTCCAAGAGGTCCAGCAGTAGAGTTTTGCAAGTCAACAATAATACGCAACAACTTGGAAAAGTTTATGGTTAAATTTTACCCATTACTACAGCAAAATACAAGGACTTTATGTATTTATGTCTACAAAATTTAATCCCACCAAGATACCATGATTTTTATAAAAAACATTAAGCGTAGTAGTGCTATAGAAGAATCAGATAAATGATAAATGATCTTTATTTTGTAAGTAGGTTTAAAAAATACTTCTACACGTCATTTTCTTTTTTTGTTAATGCTAGATGAGTCCAGTGTTTCCTAGCTGACTACCCTGAGAAGAAACACCGAAACAAACTCAGGGAAAGCTGAAGAAGCTGTTGATGTTGCTGAATTCGATGTTATTCATCTAGTTTTTCGTACCTAATCGATAACGTTTTAATAAATAAATCATAGTATTATACAGCATTACACATTCACGTAAAAATATTTTTTACATGATTTGGTAACTAAATAAATGAGTTTAACTGATAGAAATAAATTGAGTTTAGTTGTAGGTAACTCATTTATTGATGATGTATAAAATATTAAATGCAAAGTAAATACAGACATCTACAATAGTTGGTCGAAAAAAGTAGAATACTGTTTGCATGTTGTTTAGAAGATATTCTTTAAATATCCTTAAGTGTATTTCAGGAGATATTATCTTACTTTATTAGATATTTTAAATGAAATGGGCACTTTTTTATTACAACGTATAAACGGTTATCAGGCAGATGTCTTCTTCTACGTTAAAGATTTTTCAGAGTAAAAAAAGACATCTACATTATTTCAGTTAAACTACGATATAGCGATAAAATCTATTACACAATTTATAAAGAAGATTATTTAAAAGCATCATGGAAAATTTCAGGTTAATCGGTCCATAACTCTCAAAATAACCACTCTTTTAAACTAAATCTGCTCTCCTGTAAAGTTGCGATTTTGTAGATGTCCGTTTTTACTTTGCTGCCATCGATTTTCAACATTTTATTCATTGACGATTCGGATACCACCAAAATGCGAACTGTAAATAACACTAACAGTGAAATAAAAACGTTTTTTCTATAACATAAATAAATATATCTCAAAGCCGCTGCCTTACATTCAGCTTAAACTAGGCTTTGGTAGAGCTTGTTTTTTATAGTTATTTTTTTTAAATTGTAATTTACTAAAAAGTGTGTATCCAAAACGTCAGTGAAATAAACACTGAAATAAAAATAGTTACAATTGTGATTTAATTAAATCTATACTAATACTAGCTTTTGCCCGCGGCTTCTCTCGCGGCAACAAAAAATGTGATAAATGACGAACCACTCGACATATTTTGAGCAAACTTCACATAAACCATCTGCTAAATAGTCCAAATAAAGCCTTAATTTAAATAGGTGAGCCCGTTTTTGAGTTATAAAATAACGACAAAAAGTGGCATTGATTTTTATATATATAGTATTAAGCATTAAGTCCGCCTTTGTACAGTGTTATGTGCATAGAGTTTTAATAAATAAATAAATATATATAGATGAAGAGTTTGTTTGACAGAACTATTGGTCCAATTTGAAAAATTAATTCTGTGTTAGATAGTCCATTTATCGAGGAAGATTATAAGCTGTATAACATCGCCCTACAATCTACGAGAGCAGAGCAGTTACTAAAAATGTGGCTGAAACTGAGAGGTACAGCTATTAACTAAAAATGTTGTATACTAAAACTATTAAACAAATTATGTAATTGGTTTAATAGTTTTAGTACACAAAATATTGACTGTAGAAATGTAAAGTATTATTTAAATTCTGAAATAACATAAATAAAACAGGAATAACTAAAACTAAAATTTGTCTTTAAATTAATTAATCATTATTACTATAAAAAATGTGTCAATTCGGACAGTGTCCGAATCAAAATATAGTTTAATACTTTCATTGGTTCCAATGTCTTGGAAAAATCGTAAGTGTAAACTGAGCCTTTTCCCACATAAGTCGCATTTGTCGTCACTCTCTGAGACTATGCAGATGGTGAGTTGAGTCAGGCTAGAGAGGATCAAAAGGGCCGGGAGGACCTTTGTCGTACAATGGACAATACGGACGCCGAATAAAAAGTGGAAGTACCCTCTTATTTATCGCCACTGACGTATAACCGCGTTATTACCGGCTTTCTTTTGAACAGACTACATTCTGTGGTTACGTGACGAGAGTATTAAAATAGGTGTTATGATGTTTTGGTTTTAGATGTCTGTACATGATTTTTTTTTTTTTTTTTTGGGCGGAATGGGAAACAGTGTCAGACTCTTACTGACTAAACAACTTACCCCGTGCCTTCCTTGCCTTATTCCCAGAGCCCCGGTGTAACGCTTTCGCACCAACCCTCTGATACGAGAAGCTTCGACCCTGTAGGGCCCCTAGAGTTTGCTGACAACTCCTTGAGGCGCGCAGGAATGGTGCGCGCCGTCGACAATTTGGGCTTGGTCTGGACTGTTACCAGACGACCGGACGGCGAGCTACCTATTGCTGGCCGTCCGCAAGCCAGTGTCTACGGTGGCCTGACGTCTATATATGTTTAAGTTTGCAAACGACGAGCAATGGATCGCTGGGTTGCTGTTTGCCGGCCCAGTAAACGTCCAGGCCGAGCCCAAGTCACAGTGAGTGCGTAGTGGTTCACACGCTCTTCAAAGAAATGGCAGCAAACAGTAAGAGGCCGCCAATGCTGATGCCCGGTAGGGCCACCATTGTTTGTCAAGAAAACCCTGATCCTAGAACGCAAAACGCACCCCGGAGCGAGAGAAATAATCATATTCTCAAAACAAAATTTTAAAAAAATATCATCATTATCATTTTCTTATCTTTCTCCTACATTACTTGGAGTTGATACCTGCTTTGATTTACTCCATTTTATATTGTCAACTGTGACGGGCCCTCAATTATTAATATCACTCCTCAGGCCGCCTCAAGTTCTTTTGATTCCCCTCTTCACATGACCATATCCAGGACAAACAATTTCCTCTCAACGTTTCAGTTACTAGCGTTACCTTTACCTATAGAAAGATCTAAACAATACACGCGTATTCTAAATCGTTCTATTTAGAAAACAACGTACAAATCGAAGTAGTTTCCGTTCGCGCCCAATGTACCCTCGTCACAAACTTTTAATTGAAAATGACGCCAAACAATTTGCAAGAGATAGTGTATCATCAGGAGTTGAGACGAAACTAATAGCACCTGCCTCAGGAACTGTGATAACTGGTCTCCTGTCGGGTACACAATGGTCCATTGTGGTCCATATTCAACCTTCACCCACATAAGGAAGTATGACGGAATTAATTAACGAATACAAAGATGGCGTACTCATAGAAGCGTATTGTGAGAGAAAAATCACCATAGAGACTAAGGTTTGCTCTTCATGGCTACTCCAGCTTCATACACGCGTATTTGTTATTATAATCTTGGTGTATATCAGTGGTGGCCGAGTGGTAACAGCCTTGACTTACGAGCTGTAGGTTGAGGTTCAAACCCAGCCAGGCGCATTATTTTGTATTATTTATTTCATCACCACTGCTCTCAAAACGGTGAAGGAAAACATCGTGAGGAAACCGGTATGACCTAGAACTAAAAATTCGAAGACACGTAACATCCACTAACCTGCACTGGACCCGCGTGGTGGATTACGGCCCATTCCCTACCCTAGCGAGGAGGCCTGTATCCCAGCAGTGGGAACATTAAAAAGGCTGGTGTTTATGATGATGAATCTTGGTGTACCTGCACTAAAATTTGCAGAGCGTGACTTCAGACTCGCCAAGAGCCGACGGCCGTACTTTTTATCGTTCGGTCTGTCATTCAATAATCTTTCTTCTCAAACCTAATTTTTTTTTATGGTAGATAAAAATCATCGAATGACGAATCCCACTCTTGGGCGGAGCGGGACATAGTGTCAGACTCTTACTGACTAAAGAACCTACCCCGTGCCTTCCTTGCCTTATTCCCAGAGCCCCAGTGTAACGCTTTCGCACCAACCCTCAGCTCCGGGAGGCTTAGACCCTGTAGGGCCCCTACGGCTTGCTGACAACTCCTTGAGGCGCGCGGGAACGGAGCGCGCCGTCGACGACTTGGGCTCGGTCTGGACTGCTATCAGACGACCGGACGGCGAGCTACCCATTGCTCACCGTCCGCAAGCCAGTGTCTACGGTGGCCGGATATCGGTAGGATCGCGGCGGCGACGGCTACGGCGAGTGCACCGTTGCCTTTGCCTTATGCGGTCAGCCTTTCGATCCTGTTCTCCTTTACGATCTCAAACCTACTTGGATTTTTTAAAAAAAAAGAAAAGAGTTCTACATTTAACAAAACTAAAACACAGACCACTAATCAGCAACAAGATCCAAGATGAACAACAACTAAAACAATGTCATAATTCCTAAAGCCTCTTACACTGGGTTTTGCATCCCAAAATTCCCCCACTCGCCATTCCCATTCGGTTTAAATCCGACACTCTGAATGCAGTCCCGAAAATAAATCGCAACAGTTTTAAAGTTGAACACGTTTTTCTTTGTATTATTTCCTTACCACAGACATGGAAAATAGTGGTACAGAAGATCGGGTTCGTACAACAAATGCTTGTATACGCAATTTTTTTAGGGTGATAAATCCAATAATATTGTGGACTGTTTCAAAAGTGCCGATTTTACTAAGTGACATTTTTTTATATATTTTTTTTATCGTGCTTGTTAGTGATCCTAAGTTTTCTGCTACTTTTTCTGTTTCTGAGAATCTGCAATTAGTTAAATGTTTCTTATAAAATTGTTATCCTTTTGCTATAGCTGTTGGTTCTCCTTCGATAAAATAAAAAAAAAATAACTTCTTCCACTCTCAGGCGTGTTAAACTCTTAATGACTAGAACTTAATCCTATGTTCCTGACTTGCTTTCCGTTCTAGGATCCCGAGTGTTCCTTTCAGAAGCGAACCCATGTTCACCCCTAAATTGTAGGGGTCCAGCGAGGGTCAAAGCTTGCTGGGGCTGCTTACAGCTCTTTTAGGTAGGCTTGTCGAGTTCGGTTCAGACACATTGCTGTCCGTCCACAAGCACACGCCTGCAGTTGGTGACACACATACCTGGGAAGGATTTCACTTGTAGAAAATGATCACAAATATTTTTTATTATTAACTAATATTAGTTAGGTATATTACTAATATACCTAATTCCTTCTCAGTTTATAGGCTTGTGACGGTCTCGAAGGGCGGGGTACCGGCGGTGGCCAACGGAATTAAAGTCACCGAGCGGTCTAGGTACTGAACCCAGTCTCCCCTTGGCCGGACAAAGTACGGCTCGGAGACCACTGCAATGTTCCATTGCTGATCAACATTGCAGTGGTCGCCATGCTCTGGAGTAAAAGATCCTAAGCAGCCATGAAAGACTACTAAAGCATGCAAAATGAAAGGGAACAAGCAGAACAATGAGTTAGTACTACATCCGGTGAACGTCTTATCCCGTGTTCCATCGTTTAGTTCAAAACTCATGCAAACTTCATTCAAAAGCAGTTACAACATTCTAAAAAAAAATAAATTTTTTACATTACTTCTCACACTTCTTAGGCTACCTCACGTGCTTTTCATTCCCTTCTACACATGACCTTTACACAAACGATTTCCTTTCAACGTTTCAGTCACTGGCGTAACCTTTACCTGTAGAAAGGTCTAAGCAATACATGCGTATTCTAAATCGTTCTATTTAGAAAACAACGTACAAATCGAAGTAGTTTCCGTTCGCACCCAATGTACCCTCGTCACAAACTTTTAATTGAAAATGACGCCAAACAATTTGCAAGAGATAGTGTATCATCAGGAGTTGAGACGAAACTAATAGCACCTGCCTCAGGAACTGTGATAACTGGTCTCCTGTCGGGTACACAATGGTCCATTGTGGTCCATATTCAACCTTCACCCACATAAGGAAGTATGACGGAATTAATTAACGAATACAAAGATGGCGTACTCATAGAAGCGTATTGTGTGAGAAAAATCACCATAGAGACTAAGGTTTGCTCTTCATGGCTACTCCAGCTTCATACACGCGTATTTGATATTATAATCTTGGTGTATATCAGTAGTGGCCGAGTGGTAACAGCCTTGACTTACGAGCTGTAGGTTGAGGTTCAAACCCAGCCAGGCGCATTATTTTGTATTATTTATTTCATCACTACTGCTCTCAAAACGGTGAAAAAAAATCGTGAGGAAACCGGCATGACCTGGAACTAAAAATTCGAAGACACGTAACATCCACTAACCCGCACTGGACCCGCGTGGTGGATTACGGCCCATTCCCTCTCCTAGCGAGGAGGCCTGTGTCCCAGCAGTGGGAACATTAAAAAGGCTGGTGTTGATGATGATGACTCTTGGTGTACCTACACTAAAATTTGCAGAGCGTGACTTTAGACTCGCCAAGAGCCGACGGCCATACTGTACATTGCTTCGTTCGGTCTGTCATTCAACAATCTTTGTTCTTAAGTCAAACATACTTAGAATATTTATTAAACTAGAAAAGGGTCCTACATTTACCAAAACTAAAACACAGACCACTAATCAGCAACAAGATCCAAGATTAACAACAACTAAACCAATGTCATAATTCCTAAAGCCTCTTACACTGGGTTTTGCATCCCAAAATTCCCCCACTCGCCATTCCCATTCGGTTTAAATCCGACACTCTGAATGCAGTCCCGAAAATAAATCGCAACAGTTTTAAAGTTGAACACGTTTTTCTTTGTATTATTTCCTTACCACAGACATGGAAAATAGTGGTACAGAAGATCGGGTTCGTACAACAAATGCCTGTATACGAAATTTTTTTTTAGGGTGATAAATCCAATAATATTGTGGACTGTTTCAAAAGTGCCGATTTTACTAAGTGACATTTTTTTATATTTTTTTTATCGTGCTTGTTAGTGATCCTAAGTTTTCTGCTACTTTTTCTGTTTCTGAGAATCTGCAATTAGTTAAATGTTTCTTTAAAAATTGTTATCCTTTTGCTATAGCTATTGGCTCTACTTCGATTAAATAAAAAAAAAATAACTTCTTCCACTCTCAGGCGTGTTAAACTCTTAATGACTAGAACTTAATCCTATGTTCCTTACTTGCTTTCCGTTCCAGGATCCCGAGTGTTCCTTTCAGAAGCGAACCCATGTTCACCCCTAAATTGCGAGGGTCAAAGCTTGCTGGGGCTGCTTACATCTCTTTTAGGTAGGCTTGTCGAGTTCGGTTCAGACACATTGCTGTCCGTCCACAAGCCTGCAGTTGGTGACACATACCTGGGAAGGATTTCACTTGTAGAAAATGATCACAAATATTTTTTATTATTAACTAATATTAGTTAGGTATATTACTAATATACCTAATTCCTTCTCAGTTTATAGGCTTGTGACGGTCTCGAAGGGCGGGGTACCGGCGGTGGCCAACGGAATTAAAGTCACCGAGCGGTCTAGGTACTGAACCCAGTCTCCCCTTGGCCGGACAAAGTACGGCTCGGAGACCACTGCAATGTTCCATTGCTGATCAACATTGCAGTGGTCGCCATGCTCTGGAGTAAAAGATCCTAAGCAGCCATGAAAGACTACTAAAGCATGCAAAATGAAAGGGAACAAGCAGAACAATGAGTTAGTACTACATCCGGTGAACGTCTTATCCCGTGTTCCATCGTTTAGTTCAAAACTCATGCAAACTTCATTCAAAAGCAGTTACAACATTCTAAAAAAAAATAACAAATCTTGAATGCGTTTAGTTTTAATGATGAAAATCATGCGGCGATATCATAACCGTAAGAATATTTAATTTATATTAAAACAGGTTTCAAACCATTTGACTAACTCAAACTAGTTTTCAGAATGCTTGAATCTTGAGTCATTATTACAGAACTTTTATAGCTGCTTCAAACTATCTCAAACGAATTTGATGAAAGCGTACTCGCACACTCTCTATCAAGAAAATAGTGAAAGAAATTAAGACAGTCTGTCTTAATTTCTATAACTTATTACAACATATATATAAAAAAAAAACGCAAATAAAATAGTGTTTCTCAAGTTAGCTGTACCATAACAAGTCCGGGTTGATGCGAAAGCGGAACACTAGGGCCCTGGAACTAAGGCAGGAAGGATCGATGGGTCGTTTAGTCAGTAGAAGTCTGACACTGTCTCCCGTTCCGCCCATGGGCTGGATTCGTCATTCGATGATTTTTTCCACCATAAAAAAACCATGATAATTCCAATTCAGTATAAAAACCCTTAGTAGCTATCGCAAATTTTCGCTGGTTTTCGAAGACGTTTGTTACTAATATTTTTTTTTTATTGGTAATAGGTTTGCGTTTGTCTGCTATCTCATCTGATGGAAAGCGACGATGCGGTCGACGATGGAGAGCGCTAACCTAGAAGTAACCTATTCACTCTTGACTTAAAGTTTCCAGGATTGTAGCCATCAGGAAACACAGACTCCGGCAAACAAAACACACACACACACACATACAAACATTACATATAAACATTATTTATTGGTAAAACAAACTATTATTATACGTCACAATATTTTAAATTGAATGTAGTTGTGGATGTTTTATCAAATAAAATACAATAGCTTTCAATAACCTAGAATTACAATAATATACAGGCTCTTTGCATTTTTTTATCGTGGAGAAAAGTGAAAATAATTGCACTTCCTAAAAATAGATTTCTATGGAGAAAAAAGTACATGAAACTCCATTAAAATAAAATAAATGAGAAGAATGAAATTTAAGAAAACCACTGGCAATTAAGAGATGACTGGTTTCCAGTGACTTTGTCTGTTCAGAAGTATGAAACGTGCATCAGCCGCACTGAGTTCAACCATTTTCAAAGAAACTGAATGGTCCCATAACACGCGCCATCATTAGCGAGTTATTTAAGTGGTTGAGTGGTAGTACATAGTAGCCTATGACATGTGACATCTACCAACTCGTGATCCCGCGTGATGGATTACGGCCCATTACCTCTCCTATATGCTTGAGTCCTCGCAGTGGGAAAATTATAAGACCGACTGCGCGACATGTCACACTGCTGGACACCTCCCATTCTCATTCGACATAAATCAGTCTTCGGCCATTGCAGGTCAGTTCCTTTAATAGTCATAAACTTCATCTCTCCACCTTTGTCTTAGTTGAACCCAATAAGTGACTTTTTAGTCTATAGCTCATGTGACATGCGGCAGACCTTTCTGGCCCAATCGCTGTTCGGGGTAGCAGCTTTTCAGTTTAGGTAGTATCTTTTATCTTCATTTTGGCATGCAGTGTTGTGTTATTTACGCTACCGGAAACCCTTGCAGGATATTGCGCTCCATGGTTCGCTGTTAAAACGCAAATTGTTGATTTTGCTCAAAAAACTGTCCAACTTAAAGTTATGTAGCTGCCATATGACTAACGACTTGTGGGTCCATAAAACAAAACGAAACGAGGCTGCAATAGTCCACGAAGAAGATGGGATGACCTCGAGGCTGGCTTGCTAAAGTGTCAAACCTCAGTTTGTGCTCCACTCTGTATGTATAGGGAGAATAGACATGCCCAAAGTTTCCTGTTACATTTGCGATTCCTTTTGAGATAAATGTTCATTGACCAACTGCTCCTGCAGGCGCTTTCAGTTCAGCGAGCAACTTTTATACAAATTTTAGAACCTGGCATGCATCAAAAAGCCTCAAGAACCATCGATCTCCGATCGCCGAAGGGGAGTGATGTAGCGCCACCTGTAGCGCCACATAAGAACTACATGAATCCTGCATCACGCAATCGAAGTTCTCTGCGCGATTTGAACATATACGACAGCCCGAAATCAACTATTTTGCAGTAGCCCACCATACTATAACACCTGTCTGGTCGGAGGATCCTCCCTTTTCAACTGAGGTGTATGGAACTTTACTCTCTGTTCCGCAAATAACTAAAAGTAAACAAAATAAAACAAGTAGAAAAACTAATACAATTATAAAACTATCTGTCATTCTTATATAACCAGCCTTCTGTTTCTACCTATTCTGTACAATGGGAACCAGTAATTTATCTTGCGAGATATAAAGAAGTCGAAAAACAGAAAGATTGCACTTTGCTGAAATCTTTGGACAAACAATGCTGGGACAATTAATGGGAATGGTTTTTTTTTTTTTTTTTATGGTAGGTAAAAATCATCGAATGACGAATCCCACTCTTGGGCGGAGCGGGAAACAGTGTCAGACTCTTACTGACTAAAGAACCTACCCCGTGCCTTCCTTGCCTTATTCCCAGAGCCCCGGTGTAACGCTTTCGCATCAACCCTCAGCTCCGGGAGGCTTCGACCCTGTTGGGCCCCTACGGTGTGCTGACAACTCCTTGAGGCGCGCGGGAACGGAGCGCGCCGTCGACGACTTGGGCTCGGTCTGGACTGCTACCAGACGACCGGACGGCGAGCTACCCATTGCTCACCGTCCGCAAGCCAGTGTCTACGGTGGCCGGATATCGGCAGGATCGCGGCGGCGACAGCTACGGCGAGTACGCTGTTGCCTTTGCCTTATGCGGTCAGCCTCCTCCTTAACGAGCATTACTTCCTCGCAGAAGGAGGCGACCGCCTGCCACTCCTCCTCGCTGCGGACCATGGCCTGAACCAAGGCCCGGCGTGAGAGGTCGCCGCCGCCGATCACCCCCACGAGGGCACGGCGTTGCTCTTCCCAAGCGGGGCACACTTCTACCGTGTGCTCCACCGTGTCCTCCGGGCTGGCCACACAGTGGCGACACCCGGGCGTCTCTTCCGCACGGATCCGGTGCAGGAACCTCCCGAACTTGCCATGTCCGGTGAGGACCTGCGTCATGCGGAAGGTGAGGACGCCGTGAGGTCTATCCAGCCACGCCTCAAAGAGGGGCACTACTGCCGAAATTATGGCGTGCCCAGCGCTAGGTTGCGACAGTCGCTGTTTCCATTTCACCATGAGATCCCGCCGGAGCTCTTTCCGCCATGCCTTAACATGTTCAGGCAGTGGAGTTTCACCCCGGCGTTGCATCTCCACGCGCAGATCGTGCATGTGTGCAAGGACTGTTGCCTCCAAATCCCATGGTGGTAGGCCAGCAAGGAGGCTCGCCGCTTCGCGGGACACCGTGCGGTATCCCCGCACCATCCGGATGGCCATGACCCTCTGGCAGGCGTTCAGCTGGGCCGCCGGGCGTTTACGCAGCGACGGCGCCCACACTGGTGCCCCATAAAGGGCCATGGACCGAACGATGCCGGCGTAGAGCCTCCGGCAGGAGGCGTCTGGACCCCCCAGGTTCGGCAGGAGCCGCTTCAGGGCAGCTCCTGACCGATTGAGTTTAGGAGCCAGACGTCGGAAATGCTCCTCGAAATTCCACCGGCTGTCGAGGACAAGTCCCAGGTACTTCATCGTCAACCCGACGCCGATGTGAACTCCTCCTACCGTTAGCTGGGAACCCGTTGGTGGCGCGTTCCGAGGGCCGTGAAAACACATGGCCTCGGACTTGTGCAGCGCCACCTCTAGTCCCAACTGCTGGATCCTCTCTACGACTGTCGCAACCCCACGTGTCGCTAGTTCGACCGCCGCCTGGTATGACTCTCCCCGCGCTAGGACCAGCGTGTCGTCTGCGTAACAGACCACGCTGACCCCAATGGGGAGGTCGGCGCGCAGCACGTAGTCGTACCCGATGTTCCACAAGGGCGGCCCTAGTACCGATCCCTGTGGGACACCGCACGACATCTCTCGCCGTTTCCATTCACCCTGGTGACCGGGGTAGATAATGAATTAATGGGAATGGTGGATCCGTAGTTTTTTCCTGAGGCAATTAGCGAAGAAACTTGGTAACCTTGAGAACGATGTAGTTAGGAGTTCTCTTGTACGTCGTCATGTTTTGGGATAGTTTGTCAGTTTTCTTCATTTGTTCAGGCGAGGAAATTAGGGCAAGAACATTTGAGTGTCTCCTGTTCCAAATATTTATTCTTGTGAACGTACGCGTTAGTAAGTAATCATTCCATTACATGTTTATTCTTCTTCTAGCTTTAGCATTAGGTCCTTACGTGAACAGTTAATTGGGCACGTAGTGCAGGATGGAAGGTGGGACATGGTATGTGGAGATTGTCTTTGCTGCACCCAACCTGGGTGCGAAGTCTGTTTAGAGTATGTTTATTGTATTACCATTAGATGTTTATTGTATGGACTTTAAAAGACACTTTGACTCCTGAGTTTGCGTCGGTGTTTCTTCACAGATTAGTCAGCTAGGAAACACCGGACTCATCTAGTTTAAACGGACAAAAAGAAAAAAAATTGACGAGTGAAACTTATTTACAAAATAAATTTTATTTATTCAGTTTTACTTGGAACTCAAAATATACCTAACCATTTTAGAACAACCTTATGACAGAGCGTTTGTCCATGAAACTAGAACGAACCGCACGAATCAGGTACAAGGAACTTCCAAATTTACCATGTCTGGTGACAAGGCAAGGAAGGAACGATGGGGTAGTAACCAAGTAGGGTAAGTTGTTTAGTCAGTAACATAGTCTGACACTGTTTCCTGCTCCGCCTAAGGGAGCCATTCGTCATTTTATGATTTTTATCTAGCATATAAAATGACCACGTCTGGTGAAGACTGGCGTCATTCGGAAGCTGAAGACACCGTGACGTCTTCCCAGTCACACCTTTAAGAGGAGACCAATAATATTAATGTAAAACATACCCATTACTTAGTCATCATTCAGCTCTTAACTGAAACTCAAAGCTAAGCTATTTATATGGAAATCTGCTGCCAGCGACTTTACTTGCGTGATAGTAGAAAATTATCTCAAGGAAACAAAAACCCAGCAAAAAGTATTCTAAAACATGGTCTACGTTTGAGCAAAATTTCATTCTAATCAAAATACATTTCTGACACATTTCATTGAAATACTCACTCACGAAGTCACGCATTTATGAGTGTGATTTTCAATACTCTAAAGAGCTTTTCAGAATCAGATTATTGAAGTTTGCTACCAGTTTCAAAGCAAAGTTCCGATTGAAGAAGTAGTATTTAGATATTAAACTAGATTATAACTTAAAGTAGACATGGCCTTCCTAGAATCGTCGCAAATCCTTCTAGCTACTTAAAATATACCCTTTCATTCCCCTTATGATAACAAAGCTTAAATATTCAACCGTTGGAAATCTACATCCGTGTAATTTACGAGGCACCGCATTTAATCTGTAACGTAACTTGTTTGTATAAAAAATATGATTTATTGTGCTCAAGGACACGGAAGAATGGACTGAATAATACAACACTAACTTCACTTATAGAAAGAGACAAAAATACTCTGAGACACTACGAGAACAAACGACAGTGTCGTTTAGAGCTAAATATTAACCAAGTGTTGTTGTCCTTGTCTTTCTATCACCAAATAGCTTTTTCTCTCTCTATGCGAAGGAAGAGAGAGTATCAGTCTTTTTTAAATAAAACCTGTCTGTATTTCTTTCAGTTACCATATTTTGTGTTCCAGGTTGACACTTTTAAATAATCATGTAGCCCTGGCAAGTCTACTACGTGGCGAATAAACTGAATTAAAATAGCAGTGGTGCAGACTTTTTTTTGACTCTGGGCCAGACTTTGATTGAGACCCGAAAAACTGTAACTGGACATTGAAATTGATCGCCATTTTAGTTTAACTTATTATACCAGCTTTAACGAGAGCTATCAATCAAGTCAGACCATTCTTCCACGTTGTAGATTGTACTATCAGGAGAAAATGTCTATGCACAACGCGTTTGTATCTCTGGGGTAATAAATATGTTTGAGTTAGAAACTCTATGGAAAAATATTCGTGTTAAATAAATAAATTAACGTCTGTATTCATAGTGCTTTGTAGCGGACTCTTGTTTATGAATACATTATATTGGGACTTTGAAACTGTAAAGCGGTGACTGATAATGGATTTTTGGGATTTTCCTCAAACTCTCCCTATTGTCAGTTTGAGGAAAATATATTAAATGTAAGCGTCCTTTGATCGTGGCACGCCTAGAGGCTTATTTTTGTCCTCTTTTTACTGCAATAAATGTCGTAAATAACATTTTGGTACATAAACTAATTAGGGTGGCCAAAATGCCTCCAAGAATGAAACCGTGGTTAGGGTGAACATTCTCATAACATATCATAAAGAAAAGATTCTTCAAGAAATAGTAAGTAATGTGACGTGTGAGTTAAGGGTGGGCCAGATGGTTGCCAACTGGCATTCCAACCAAGGTCACCTTAGATGTAGCAGTTTGTGTTTTTGGTTTGTGTTGCAGCTCATCATCAGCCTTTTTAATGTTCCCACAGCTGGTACACAGGCCATCTCTCTAGGAGAGGGCACCACTGCTCTTAGAAATGGTGAAGGAAAACATCGAGAGGAAATCGGCATGTCCTAGAACCGAAAATTCGAAGACAATTCAGAAGAAAATTCGGTGACGGAGGCCTAGGTTCCAGCAGTGAGAATTTTAAAAAAGGCTGATGATAATGATAAATTAAATAAAAATTAAATGTGTATTGCTAGCGGCACTCATTACCAAAAAATTAATACAAAATACGGGCAGTGATCGTAATTTATTTTCACTTATATTATTGTTGACTATAAGGAAGCAGTACCTATACTGACGTTGTTAGCTGCAGCCCTTCAAATTAGCTGCAACTGCGTTCCCGTCGCGTGGCTCTTTGCATCTCTTTTGTAAGTTCACTTAATTGTTGCTAAATAAATATATAAAGAAGTTCTACTTACTTACTACTTGGTACCCTTCCTGCCACTACTATACAAAATACCTACCGAAACCTAATACCAAGTTAGGCCATAAAGTTATATAAAGTAACAGTTTAGGTGTTCCGCACAAATTGAACACGCACCAGAACTTCCAACCACCTAACCGGGCGCTAACAATGAATTTATGAAACAAGATTAACCCGTTCACTGAATCGACACAAAAAAAAAATGTGTACGAAATGATTCAGCGAGTGAAAACAGAATCAACTGAGCGTCAATACAGCCTGAATTGGGGGTGCTATCGATTCAAATCTGACGTCATATTAATGAAAGGGGTGCAGGAATATGCGTCTGTTTTCATGATGGCGAAATACGGGGTGATGTTGGTAATTATCCCAAATAACTCTCTGATAGATAGGGGATGTACTCTTTATGTATGCCATGAAAATGTTACAGCAGCTTAAAATGAATGGGGTGTAATAACGGGCCGACATATCGCTAAAAGCAATTTTTTACAGACAACTTTTTTTATGTGGGAAGTCCTCTAATGACTTTTACCGGTCTTGAGCGTGTATCAGGCTTTTACTGACTAAAACTTGCTCCTGTTCCTTCTGTACATTTGTTCAGTACAGTTCAATTCAGGGCTGGCAAGGCTTCGACCCTGCTAGGTTCTTACGATTCCCTGACATCTCTTTGAGACTCTCGTGGAATGGGGTAATGTTTCACGAGCGTCTCAAGGAGATGTCAGCGACAACTTGGGCTCGGTCCGGATGGTTACCGGTCGGTTGGAAGGCGAGCTACGCATTGCTCGGCATCCGTCAGCCAGTAGCTACAGTACTGGAAGTCGAGATCGGGATCTCGGTGACGGTGGCATAAGAGCCGCTACCACGCGCGTGCATCCGCCTTCTTCGCTAACATTATTGCTTTATAGAATAAGGTGACCTCTTGTCATTCCTCCTTGCTCCGGTCCGAACCCTGGTATAAGCCATCCTATACCCCGTTGCAAGAGTTTGTTCCCGCCAATCACTCCCACGAAGACATGGTGGTGTTCTACTCAAGTGAGGTACACCTTTTCCATGTGCATCACAGTGTCCCCCAGCTAGCTTCTCCACATAACTATGAAGTGGTAAAGTGTCTAAAAGATTGGCGACAATGAAACCTAGATATCGGGAAAATTTCAACTATGGCGTGATTTTTCATGTCATTGTTGAAATTTCACAAAATTTAAAGCACAGATCTTGTTATGATACATTCCAAACAGGTCTAGACTTCAAGTTATGTAAATAAATACTAAGTTTATTCTAAAACAACTTAGTATGCATACCTTACTCCTTCTAAGGTAAGAAGAAAATTTGTTACGTGTTTCTGCACACGTATGCAAGTGAATTCTAAAATGGTATACAGTCTTGCATCTAGCAAAGTGCTACTGATTAAAATTTTAAATTTATTCTAAGGAACTTTAGCAGAAAAGTAGTTATCTTCTGGAGAAATCTGTTTAGCACTGTATATATACATGAAATCGATATTTGCAACAGTATCTTAGCTAAGTTTAGATCTCCAAGTCGTCGACAGCATGTATTGTTCGTGTATTATCCCATACGCGCCTCAACTGCCGTGCAGACACTAAAACGCAGTAAAAAAGTGTATTTTATATAGTATATTATACTTTTACTGCGTTTTAGTCTCTGCACGTCAGTCAAGGAGATATCAGCAAATTGGGCCCAGCAGCGACGAAGGCTAAAATATATTACAATCATTTAAAAAACATAAAATTCATTTGGCATTTAAGTACGGCCATTGGATCTTGGTGCGTCGGAAATTAGGCTCTGCGAATTTTAGCGCTTGATAAATCGTAAAGAAATAAATCGTTTAGACAAATAAATGTAATTTGCAGTTGTTATTGTTGTTAAAAACTGCTATTGATATTTATTTTTAGAAGCTTTATATTTGTACGAGTTTTCGAAAATTCGCAGATGCTAACTTTAAACACGCCAAGATTCGACGGCTGTACTGTACCCTACGGTTGGACGGTGAGCTTCCCATTCGTCGTCGTAATAAACTCTATACTTTATATTCCTACTATTAAATGGTAAAATATAAATAAATTTGCATAAAGAAATGTACACAACCTGACTATATTTGTAGCACCACCTCTACCGAAGTACTAGGCAAGCAGAGAAAGAAAGGAACTATATCACTGGTTTTTGCGTTAAAACCAAAACTCGCCGTGCGCTTCCTATTACACCCAGTGCGTAAGCTCCTTTATAGCGGGTATTAGTTCAGCGGGATTAATTCTGGGCTAGTGTAACCGTGCTTTAGACTTAGTCGCTCATAATCCTACTCATAAGGAAAGATTATGTTTAGTTTGTTTTGTGAAACTGTGTTTGAACTAGTTTACGATAATGGTGTGTGCTGATATTGTTATCGTTAAAGAAATGCGCTAGCGTAACTTTTAATGACAGGCTTGTTGGTCTAGCGATAAGTGGCCTTGACGGTTATGCAGGACAAGTGTTTGTGTGTTAAGCGCAATCGGTTGTTCTGTGTTTGCGTGTGATTTATCTATAAATATATATTTAGAAATATACACCGGTCGTTTTAATCCCGTGGAAGGACTTTTTGATGGAAAGCGATGATGCGGTACATGGAACCCTATCGATTTGTAGAGATAAAATAAAAATAATAAAGTACGATATTAATTTCTTTAAGGAAACACCAGCGGGGTGAGTTCATTGACCATAGATAGTTAGTACGCAACGACCGACAACTACCTACTAGGTCATTGACTAGTTTAGTTAAATAAATTAATAATACAAATTTAGAAAAAAAGTTTATTAATTTTCTTTATCTTTACAAAGCGATAGTGTTTCATGTACCGAATCAACCCTCCATAACAATAAAACGACCAAAATTTAATTAGTAGTGTATTAGTATTTTGTATATGCGGGTTCATATGCTTTTGAATGCTTCGACGATATAGGAGAAAATGATTCTACTTTGGGGTGATATCATTACATAGGATATAACAAAGTTGCTTCCCGCTGTTTTTCCCTATGTATGCTAAGATCTTTAAGACTATGCAACGGATTTTGATGCAAGTTTTTTTTTTTAATATATAGAGAGATTCAAGACGAAGGTTTGTAATATCGGGCATTGCACCCGCGCGAAGCTGGGGCGGGCTGCTAGTTAAATATAGAAGAAAAGTACAATAATATTGCATGACCACATTCTACGAAAAGCTAAGGAATGGAATTGTCATAATTTGTGTATCCTGATAGTTTGTAAGAGTCTGACACTGTTTCCCGCTCCGCCCAATTGCGGGATTCGTCATTGGATGATTTTAACCTACCATAAAAAAAAGTCTGATACTATCTCCTGCTCCATCCAAGGGCGAGAAAGAGAGAGTTGTCATTGGACGACATTTACCCACTCGCAAAAAAAGACTAGGATATCATATTCAGAACAGAACATATACACACAATAAGTACAGACATTATGAACAATAGCTACGTATATCATTTAACTTTTACTCAACAAAATCATTGTCTTCTATTACGCTCCGGCTTATCTCTGATACCCTAGTACCTAATATTAACTAAAACGAAATCCCGGTACACCATAAACAAACCAATTAGCCAGAGGCTATATTTATGTTGTCTCTAAAATAACCTGTCAAGTGCGTGTGTGAGTTACGCCGAGGGTTTCGTACAAACTTGGGTTTATAATGGCAAAAAATATATTTTGTCATAAAATAAAGTTTAAAATGATTTTAATTTCGAGAATATTGTGTATTTGTAAAATAAATCGACTTCCCATTTTATGATAAGATTTTGTTTTCAGGTTCCGAATTTTTTTACAGACTGTGTGGTATAAAAAAACTTCAAACTCATTCGGTTCCATTCGACCAAAAATCATTATTTTGAGTCTTCGGGAACCTAAAAGCCTTTTACCTCTCCTAGAGAGGAGGCCTGTGTCCTAGCAGTGGGAACATTAAAAAGGCTGATGATAATGAAACCTAAAAGTTCCAATTAACTTGCGAGCGTCAAAATATATGGCCATAAATGGAGCATCAACGATCTTATTTCTAGATTTCGTTGAATAAGAAGTATTTTTTTTATTTTATAGTGGGCAAAAATCATCCCAAGACGAAGCCCTTGGGCGGAGCGGGAAACGTCATGCCATACTATAGCTATTAATGACTAAACACTCCACCGCTTAAAGCTTAGCCTGAGTGCGAAAGGCAAAAAAGCCGTTCCTTCTTTGCCTTTCGCACTGGGATCAAGCTTTCCTCTCAGAAACAGATCCTGAGCCCCTGTTGGTTGCAACCCTTTTGGAAAGTCCCTACGGTTGACATAGAAGTTTGATTTTTTCAATTTTCCAAGAGGTAGCAGACTTGATTATTTTATATAATTGATTTTAATTTCAGTTTGGAACCTTCACGTGATCTTAAGAAATAGTCTTGTTAGAAGGGTAGACGTACAAACGTCTAGCAAGGTGATCCTTTTAGGGTTTCGTTTTTGCCGATTGTTACTGTAGACTTAAGGAACTCTAAAATAGCTCCTCCGAAACTGAGAAGATTTTAATTTAACTGAGTTCCCAAATACGGTCGCCGAGGTAAAAGCTTTTCTCTGTTTGCTTACAATAAATGTTAGATGTTCAATAATTGATAATATTCTGTGAAAGGCTAAACCTTTGAGGAAACGGAAGTGAATTACTTGAGTGCTGGGTTTATATGTTTTTTTTTTTCAGTAATTTGTGAATTAAAGGAATAGATTTCATTACTTCCACAAATAATGGTTTAACTTGAATGAAAAAGTTTGTTAGGAAATAGGACAGTATATAATTTTTGCAAGCAGAACAGATGGCTGATGTGGGCGAAGGTTTTGAAGAGATCACGTACTAGAACATAAAGCGTCAGAAGGTTTGTTTTTTTTATATTGAGAAAAATCATCTTATCAATGAAGAATTCCGCCTTTCAGCGGAGCGGGAAACAGTGGCAGACTCTTACTGACTAAACGACCCACCCCATTCCTTCTTAGCCCTCATAACGGGATCAGACCTTCCTTTCAGAAACCGAACCGGGGCCCCAGTAGGCTTCGGCTCTGCAGTTGGGGCTCTACATTTGCGGACAACTCCTTGAGGCGCGCGGAAACGGAGCGCGCCGTCGACGACTTGGCTTGGTCTTTGACTTTTACCAAACGACCGGAGAGCGAGCTACAAATCCCGCCATTGGGCGGAGCGGGAGACAGTGTCAGACTTCTACTGATTAAACGACCCACCGTTCCTTCTTGCCTTAGTTTCAGAGCCCTGGTGTTCCACATCAACCTTATATGAATATCCTGGTGATATATTTTGATTTCGATGACCTGTGTGTACGTTTGAACAATTAATTAAATGAGCTACGTTATAATTGAATGTATCATAGCGCAATATTGCGATAATAATTAATCATTCTGTCCATTATCTGTTATACTTACTTAGTATGCAAATAGTTATCAGTATTATGTAGATATTACGTATAATCACTGGTTTTAATTGGTGACCCAGATTATAATGGTTGCCGGAACAGATAGTCGATGTGGCCGGAAGGTATTGGAGTTCTGACCGCGTACCGAAAGATACAGACAGAGACAGCATCAAAAGACCTCCCATACGTTGTGTATTAAAGAAATAAATAAATTGTACCGACGAATTGAATAGAATAGAATAGAATAATACTTTATTGTACACCAAAAGTAGTAACAATTACACAGCAACTTATATGAATGGGTACAAAGGTGGTCTTATCGCTGAGCTTTTATCTAATAACTTCTATCTCCGCATTGTTGTTTTTTTTTTATGGTAGGTAAAAATCATCGAATGACGTATCCCGCTCTTGAAGACGACCGGACGGCGAAGCACCCATTACTCATCGTCCGGTTTAGTTAGTTTCGGACTCTGACTAAACAAACTACCCCGTTCCTTCCTTGCCTTAGTCACAGAGCCCCGGTGTAACGCTTTCGCATCAACCTTCGGTCCCAGGAAGCTTCGAGGAGACCAGGGTTTGTTAGACTTTTGTTTACTAAAAACCCAGTCCTGTCCACCCGTCAAACCCGTCTTCGTTCCAGAACCCCGGGGTTCACTTCAACACAATATGTGGCTTCGACCCGAGGCTCCTACGGTTTGCTGACATCTCCTTGAGACGTGGGTGAAACACTATGCACCTTCGACGCGTTGATCTTGGTCCGGCTCATATAACTATTGGCATAAAAATAACAGCCCCCTCCTCCACCTACCTGCACTTTTCAGTTTAACTTACCTACTACCACAGACAAACTACAAAATACAAACTAAGCTAGGATTTGTAATAGAGAGCTCTCATTAAAACTAGTTTAACTTCTATATAATGATCAGGTTTGGTTTCATTTAGCGGTGGAACTTTGAAACTTCAACTTCCAACTGAAGCCGTGGGGGATGACTACCGTAAATTAGAGCTGTTTTTCATTATTTGTCTAGAGCCACTACTCTAGTTACCAAGTGGTAAAAGCCACAGACCGCGGGTTCTAACCCAGCCAGGCGTATTACTTTGTGTAATTTATTTCATCATCACTGCTCTCAAACGGTGAAGGCAAACATTGTGAGAAAAGCGGAATGTGTAACAAACCAAAAATTCGAAGACTTGACATTCACAAACCCACACTAACACAGCGTGGTAGATTATGGCTCATTCCCTCTCCTAGAGAGAAAGCCTCAGTCCCAGCAGTATTTTTTTTATGGTAGGTAAAAATCATCGAATGACGAATCCCACTCTTGGGCGGAGCGGGAAACAGTGTCAGACTCTTACTGACTAAAGAACCTACCCCGTGCCTTCCTTGCCTTATTCCCAGAGCCCCGGTGTAAAGCTTTCGCATCAACCCTCAGCTCCGGGAGGCTTCGACCCTGTAGGGCCCCTACGGTTTGCTGACAACACCTTGAGGCGCGCGGGAACGGAGAGCGCCGTCGACGACTTGGGCTCGGTCTGGACTGTTACCAGACGACCGGACGGCGAGCTACCCATTGCTCACCATCAGAAAGCCAGTGTCTACGGTGGCCGGATATCGGCAGGATCGCGGCGACGACGGCTACGGCGAGTGTCAGTCCCAGCAGTGGAGACATTATAAGGCTGATGCTATGCTATGCTATACTGTGTCTTACTACAGGCCAAAAGCCTTCTACTTCTCCTTCTATATCTCTTTCTAAGGTAAATCTTATTTAAACAGCACATCTCGTGTATTCTTTTGAGTACATCGCACTTGTTTTACAAATACCATCACGAATTTCGGCTCGATAAAAGAGCGAAGATTGCTTTGCGCATGGTACACATATGTGAGCCAATCACTAGTCATAAAAAAAAATCACTAGTATAAGGATTGCACACCCCATCCCACGACCTCTCGCGCCGGGCCTTGGTTCAGGCCATGGTCCGCAGCGAGGAGGAGTGGCAGGCGGTCGCCTCCTTCTGCGAGGCAGTAATGCTCGTAAAGGAGGAGGCTGACCGCATAAGGCAAAGGCAACGGCGCACTTGCCGTAGCCGTCGCCGCCGCGATTCTGCCGATATCCGGCCACCGTAGACACTGGCTTGCGGACGGTGAGCAATGGGTAGCTCGCCGTCCGGTCGTCTGGTAGCAGTCCAGACCGAGCCCAAGTCGTCGACGGCGCGCTCCGTTCTCGCGCGCCTCAAGGAGTTGTCAGCAAACCGTAGGGACCCTGCAGGGTCGAAGCCTCCCGGAGCTGAGGGTTGATGCGAAAGCGTTACACCGGGGCTCTGGGAATAAGGCAAGGAAGGTACGGGGTAGGTTCTTTAGTCAGTAAGAGTCTGACACTGTTTCCAGCTCCGCCCAAGAGTGGGATTCGTCATTCGATGATTTTTACATACAATAAAAAAAAAAAACACCCCATCCCACGCGTTTCACTTCATATCACTAAAGAGACTCGATATTTCACTTTTACGCAAGTGAAAATCAGCCTAAAAGCAAAAAGTCAGCTCCCAATATCTGTTCCGTTATATGTATAAAGTCAAATGTGTGTACACTAATTTAAGTTCAATCCACCCGCCGTCCGGTCGTCTGAAAACAGTACGGACTGAGCCCAAGTCGTCGACGGTGCGCATTGTTCCCGCGCGCCTCAAGGAGTTGTCAGCAAACTAAAGGAGCCCTACAGGGTCGAACCCTCCTGGAGCCAAGGGTTGATAGAAAAGCTTAACACCAGGGCTCTGGGACTAGGGCAAGGATGGAACGGGGTAGGCTGTTAAGTCATTAAGAGTCTGACACGGTTTTCCGTTCGGCTCAGGGGCGGAATTCGTCATTGAATGATTTTACCTACCATAAAAAAAAACGCGTGGGTCCAGTGCGGGTTGGTGAACGTCACATGTCTTCGAATTATTGGTTCTAGAACATGCCGGTTTCGACACGATATTTTGCTTCACCGTTTTGTGTGTGATTTCATCTCCATATATTGGTGCTGACACCGTGATTGTGGCAATACCCTGCCACCAATTATAAAATGACACCATTTTCTATCAGGCAATAACATAATTTAAAATCACACTTTGCAATTACATAATAATTAAAAGTGTACATTTACGTAACACAAAAACAAATTCAACAACCAAAAATTACGAGTATAATATACTCTAAAGTGTATAAAATAATTAATATTAGATCCTTGCATATGAAATTGGCGTTTTGTAAGCGAGTAATATGAAGTATTTTTTTTCTACACATAAGTACACGTAAGTAGTTTTTCTTCAAAAGTACTTTTTTTGAGTCAATAATTTTCGCTTGGGCAGTATTCGGCTGGATGGTCAGGGTTCAGCCATTGCGATAAACATTTCCAATTATCGTACAAGATCCACTTTTCACCACAGGTCGATTAGATTTAAAATCCCTTCATTATTATGCCAGTTGACTAATGTTACGCAGCAGTCTACGCGCGTTTGTCGATTTGCTCCACTCTATTCATGACGGACCCACCTTTCATGCTTTTTCACCTTCCCAATTTGCTTAAAGTGGATTAAAACAGTTTTGTCACTAACACCGCAGCCTGTAGCTAACTCGAAAGTGGTTTGCGATGGATCCACTTCTAGAATAGCTTTCAATTCTTCATTTTTCCGGAACGAAAACGTTAGAACCAAAAACGCTCAGTGTTTTCTTTTGCGAAACCACCACCGTACCCATCATTAACCCTTCGAGCCGTTTCTGCAGCACTGGTGCCACGACGAGACTCGTACTCGTAAATAACGCGATATATTAAGTTTTCCATTTTGTAAACTGAGTATCGCAATGAAAAAACCAAAGATGAAAAAAACGTACCTATATATTACGGTTTTCGAAAAACAAATGCATGAGTAACTAGCTGTTTAAGCTGTATAAATTTGAAATTAGAATTCCTAACCAAAGAGCCTTTTTTTACATTTGATATCAACGTGGCCAGTACGAAAAAACTCCAATATCATATGTAAGGACCTAATAATAACAGATGATGTTACACAATATTTGAGCCTTATCAATAAATAACAACGACAATATAGAACAATGAGCATAATGAGTTGAAACAGCAATAGTATAATTAATTATTAAATAAACTACTGAAGAACCGATTTATTGATCTATATATATATTGCAGCGACAATTTTTTTGTTTTTAATTGATGGGTGAAATTTATATATTTGTGACGAGTTTCAACAGATCGGAATTTTTAAACTCTTAAGTCCCAAGCGAACACCGGCGTACACGCTTCACACACATATTGTTTTTTTTATTAATTATGTCTCTAATTACGGTTTTCGAAAGGTAAAGATTTATAATGGGTATTTTTCTTCGTGCTTCATTTTTTTTTCTTGACCAGGGAAACAAAGTCCTATAGACTAAGATCTCAGAGCTGTTTGACACAAATAGTTTTCACATGGATAAAACCTTAGGTTCTCCGTAGCGTCTCATGTGCTTTAAATACCTGTGTGCTTGTGAAGCTCCGTCTTGGGGGCCCTGGGCAGGTACCAGATGAGAAAGGGAACTAAAACCAAGAGATACTTAATTTTTTTTTATGACTTATTTTTATTATTGTATGTGTTGTAGAATATAACGTCAGACGGATCGGATATACAAGGATCAAAACTTCTGTCAGACGCTTTAAAGTTCCACAAGAAATATACGAGAGAGCAAAACAAATCACCTGAAAATGTCCTACCAACAAAAAATAAAAACAGATATGGTTTTATTGGTACACTAGTTGTTTACCCAATTAGTTTATCGGAAACGATACACGTTACAGATTGATATGGCCCATTACGGTTGATTGTAAACACTGAAATGCACCGGAACTGCCGATTCCAAAGTATTTTTATGTGACATTTAGTTGTATTGCAGCTTTGTGGTTTTACGAGAACCGATAGCGCTATTGGAACTAATTTAATCTACATTTTATTAGCTACAATTATTTTGTATTTATTTTTGTACGCCTTTTTGCTACCGGCTTTAGCCGCGTTGAGCTTAAAGATTAAAGAAACTGACATAGATTGAAAATTCACTAAACTTACGTATTGCCGGTCTAACTCGGCGAGTCTGAAGTTGAGCTTTGTGAACTTTAGCGCTTGTGCCAATGTCCACTCGTACAAAAATATATGGTTAAAAAAAAAACAAATTCCATTAGAAGTTTTTAGTGCTGTTAAGCAGTGCAGTGGTGGCCGAGTGGTAACGGCCCCGACTTACGAATCGTAGGTCGCGGGTTCAAACCCAGCCAGGCGCATTACTTTGTGTAATTTATTTCATCACCACTGCTCTCAAAACGGTGAAGGAAAACATCGTGAGGAAACCGGCATGTCCTAGAACCAAAAATTCGAAGACATGTGACATCCACCAATCCGCACTGGGCCCGCGTGGTGGATTATGGCCCATTCCCTCTCCTAGAGAGAGGAGGCCTGTGTCCCTGCAGTGGGAACATTAAAAGGCTGATGATGAGTGCTGTTAAAAACGGTTATAGGCATTTTTTTTTAAACCTTTACTTTTATACGAGTAGTTCGCAAAGCCTAACTTCAGTCTCACCAAGTTAGATCGTACAGTGTGCCTGCACACGTATCGGATACATTCTTTGCAGAACAGATCATTTATGGGGATGAAAGGCTCTGAAATAGAAAGAACATTCTAGAAGACACGACTTTGGAAGGCATTCTACAGGGGGCAATGATGACCTAGTAAGGATTACGGGGAATTCGATAGATACGTGACGCACAGCTGTTATGGCGGCGTTTAAAGGACGTAAATGTCCAACAGTGGCTTAATTTTTGGCTTAAATTCATTAAGCCTCAAGAGGACAACGTCTGTAATTACGGTAGTCGAAACGTTAACTTTTCAGAAACATTACTTCAATATGGGTTATTGAATCGTGTATGGTTCCCATTCTAGAATTGTTTCTGTCGTATTTTTCTGAGAGAGTCGTTTCCAGTGTAGAGTAGGGTCGATCTCTAAAGCTCATATTTCAAGCTTGTCGTTGCCATACTATCCTTTCTTGCCCTCAAGACTTATTGAAAATACATTATTTATAAGAAAGGTTGCATCGTTAATGTTTATTATTTATTTAGAAACAGTATTAAAACAAGAATGTTCTAGTCGAGAACAATGCGTAGGAGGTTTATATTTAGCTAGGAACAGTTACTTTTATGTATATAGTATACATGTAGTTTTAATCAGTTAAGTGTCAGAAGAAGTGTTTATTTTATTAATCAGTTAAGTGTCAGAAGAAGTGTTTATTTTATTACTTTTCCTATTTCTTATTTGTATACCATACGTTACAGGAAAACTTTTAAATTCAATTTTAACTATACTATAATTATTTGTACCGGGACACGCAGCGTTGACCTCCCACAAGGCGGACCGATGACCTGGTGTGAGTCTCAAGAATTCGATGAATGCGAGACGCACAGAACATTTGGAAGAAGTCTATGTCCAATAGTGGAGGTCTTTCAGGTAACATGATGATGATGAACAATGTGTAAAAATAAATAAATTTGAGCTGTGTGTTTGTTAGGTTAGGTTTAGTTGTTAGGTATTGCACGGGTTTTTATATGGTTGGAAAAATCATCCAATTACAACTCCCACCCGCCGAACGGGAGACAGTGTCAGTTTTTTATTAACCCACCCAGTTCCTTCTTACATTGGTGCCGGCCCTTCCTTTCAAAAAGCATCTTATACGAATGAAATAAGCTTTTAGTATAAGTTTAACTAATTTGTCTGCTAGAAATAATAAATCTAGATATTTTTATCAGAGATAAAACAATCGTTGCAATAGTAGATTTGCTTCTATTGGATTGTGACTAATTTTTGGTTTATAATAAAGTTATTTATTACTACTCTAATGTCTTCAAAATCATAAAACTAATTATAACCTCGAGACAGCACAAAGTACAGATGCAAGTAACGCTACAAAATTAAAATTAAAATTTTGAATACAAAATTAAAATTCAATTTCTCCAGCTCAGTATAAAAAATTAAAATAAATGAATATTTAAAACTGGAATATTCATCACGTCACGTTTGGTAGACGCATATTAAAATTTGAAAATATTGTACGGTAATTCATCACTGGTATTTTACGAGTGTCAATTTCCAGAGAAATATGGCGGCGTTCATATTAAACTATGAGTCTGTCATCGCCGTTAATAAGTATCTATTTTTAAAGAACTCGATAATTAAAACGAGAAATAATTTTTATGAACGTTCTTCGTTTATTAAATACGGAAGAAATTATTGACGGTATTTTTAAGAATTATTTTTTGTTGAAATTGGAAGTTTGCGAATACAATTATGTTTTGCGAATTGCATTTTTTTTGTGACGTAGGTAATTAGTATTTCCAGTTTTCAGTTTATTTCCTGTATCTGTGCTGTAAGACCTTGCTTCATGCCAAATTTTAGGATTCTAAGCCAATGGGAAATACCCTATGAATCTTGGTTTCTTTGAAGGTGCGAAATGTGCGTTGTGCGACATAAACGACAGTATCTTTTTTTCCGTTAACTTAGAAGTTTGATTTTTTGCAGTTTCAAAGGTCCTCGATGCCTTCGATGCCAAGATAAAGGGCTTTTACAGACAGGCAGACAGCAAAGTAATCCTATAAGTGTTCCGTTTTATCCTTCTAAATTAGGGAACCTAAAAAAGCAGAGGCTTAATGAATCTGTTACACATATGCAAAGTGGGTTGCTATATAGATACTTAAAAATTCTACAACACGATGAAAATAGAAAACATGTACATAAAAATACTCAGACAGAACAAAATAGACTATTTAATCAGGTTTTTTAACTTCATCTCATATTCATGACCTTTGTAACCTTTTTTACATTATGCTTACACAGTACCAATGAAATGTTTGCTCCTACCAACTCCTGAAATCCTGGTACCTAAAGGGGTATTTTAAGTGGGTACTTTTCTTAGCCTAAAAAAGGGGACATTACTGTAATAGCCTGGTTATGTCTCGATTACAGCCAGACTTATAGAAGTTGGCACAGCGGGGTACGATAAAGGTAAGTGGCGTAAATTTAAAAAGTTAGCCGACCTTTATCCGTTACGCAAAATAGTTATAAACGTACAGAAGGTTGGCTCTATACTGTAATATTCTCCCTTAGCTGTATTTTGGCAGTTTATCTTAGCCATCTGTGCGAGAAAATGTGCGAAAAACACTGCACTCTTTATCCCTTCGCTCTCATAGCCTGATGGGAAGGCAACTTGAAGCACCCGAAGGGAAATCAGGTACAGGACCAAATTATTTTTCAAAGGCCTTATTTGAAAACTTGCTTTTATCCTTACCGCGTTTTAGCACATGTTTTTTGTACTAGTGCGGTTGACGGTCAACACCAGTTATTTTTTCCTCCGCAAGTGTATTGAACAATATCGTTTGATACATGTGAATATTTGCTACTGCAGCACTCGGCTCCATCACACCCTTGCCTGCGGCTCGAGCAAAGTCTACCAACTAGGTGCCAACAACAAACTTTCTCCTCCTATATCAAAATGTGCTATTTCAAGGGGGTGTCACATATCGCCTTATTCCAACCTCCAGGATATCATTGACATATCTTTAATGGTAAAACTTTATGCTATGTGGTACCATGATGTAGAGGAAACATACCCTTAGCATAAGTTTTATACGGGCTGAACAAGTGATGGAACTGACCTTTTGTTCCCATCTATACTTCGCTGATAACTAGGACATTAAAAACTTAATTACAGATTTGAAGGTGCAATCATCATTAAGTACAAGTTTCCCAATGAAACCTTCAAGGTTGAAAAATCCCGAGTTAAGGAAAGAGAGGCTTGCTTTTATAGACTTAAGTGCTTATTTAAAACTCTTTTCGATTAAGGGAAAAACTTTTCAAGCGTTATATTTTATTTTAGACCGTAAAAGTTTTTAATTCTATTTTCCTTATGCACCCTTTCTTTTGTTTGAGGTTGAAAAATCATCAAATAACTTGATGGAGTGTTTTTTCAGTTGCTTCATGTTTTCGTGGGTCCCAGCAACTTTCTGACACTCCTGCAGCCCTGGTAAGAATCGGCATTAAGAGGTCCCGTTAGTCATGCTTCGTCATACATCCTGCAGATCTTTTTTTTGCCAACATAAAGATACGTAACCCAAAGAGCAACAGAAAGGGCTATGTTTAACGTTTCCTTGCGTTAACGCATTAGAAAGAAGAAATCCGCAGGAGAACCAATAATTGCCCAAAGAATTGTCAAACTTAAGTGGCAGCGGGCAGGGGGCACATTGCTCGTAGAACAGATCTTCGATGGGACCGAACGGATCTGCAATCACGACGTAGAGAATACGCAGCGGTGGAAGGCTTTTTATAAGGTCTCTCCCCCACAAAGACACGGCGATGTTCTGCTCAAGTGGAACACTCCTCTACCGTAAGCTCCACCTTGTCTTCCGGGCGTTCCAGGCAGTGGCGACACCCTGGCATCTCTTCCACTTGAATCCGGTCAGGTACCTCCCGAACTTTTGGTGAGGGTCATGGGGATCTGATGATTACGAAATGCTTTTGTCAAACGTTCGACATTGAATAATATTGAAGATGATGAAAAAACTGTTAGGTTGTACTATAAATAGTTCAATTAATATTTAAGAGCTTTATGTATATGTATAATATTGATGATAAATAATTAATAAAAAAACATGATTTTATCGACAGCAAAACATATTATTCCACTGCACTGATTTTTTAATTACAGCGAAACAGTAAATTCCTGAAACTTTAAAATCGACAAATTAAAAAATAGCAATTAGGCTCCTTTGCTTGCACGTTTTTATCTGGCAGCTTATTATTTCATCCTGCGATGCGATATTACGCGTACGACATAATAGCGAATGAGCCAACAATACCCCGCTGCAAGTTAATGAAAAATGATATTCATGCAACTGGCGGTATAATCCCTTAATTTTAATACTTTTTGGTGCAATAAATTTAACGGCTGGCAATATTTTCCGAGTCACGCCGCGAAGGCTCAGTAGTCGTTTTTAATAATGCTGAACTGGCAGGTGATGTCAGGGAGAGAGCTTTTACGGTAAAATGATACTTAATTATAACCCTTACTCAGATATACCTATAGTACATTATATTTTTGAATGTTGTTCTATTGTTGGTAATGTTTGCAATAAGGATCTTAATAACTTATGCTTGCCTGGTATCATGATACTTAATTATAACAGATATACCTATAGTACATATTTTTGAACGTTGATCTATTGTTGGTGATGTTTGCCATAAGGATCTTAATAACATATGCTTGCCTGGTACCATGATACTTAATTATAACCCTTACTCAGATATACCTATAGTAGATTATATTTTTGAATGTTGATCTATTGTTGGTGATGTTTGCAATAAGCATCTTAATAACACATGCTTGCCTGGTATCATGATATTTAATTATATCCCTTACTCAGATATACCTATATAGATTATATTTTTGAATGTATTGTTGTTATTGTTTGTAATAAAGATCTTAGTAACATATGCTTGCCTAGTACCATGATACTTAATTATAACCCTTACTTAGATATACCTAATAGTATAATATACATATTTATGAATGTTGATCTATTATTGTTGGTGATGTTTGCAATAAGTATCTTAATAACTTATGATTGCCAACTTTGCATACTGTCTTAAAATATTGCAAATATTTTTCTTTTTTTAAGGGGAGAAATCATCCAGTGACTTGTCTGTCTCTCTAGTGTGAAGTAGGATGGCGTCAGACTTTTTTGATTAAAATGTTTTTCTTTTAGTTGCTATTTGTGTTCTCGGACCACAGATTTCCTTTTCAAAAAAGCCATTGCAGGTCTTTTCTGCATTTAGGATCTTAATAAATTATGATCGCCTGGTACCGAATTGTAACACACTATTAACATTATACTGCTTCTGACTAGGGCCTGCGAATAATCTTATTTCATCATGTTTTACTACTTTTTATTATTTATTTATTATTATATATATTCTTTATTGTACACCACATAAACAAAACAAAACGTAATTCTTAAATATAATTTAGTACCAAGAATGTCAAATTAAATACCGTTCCTTCTGAAAAGTCAATTTAAAAAAACGGTTACAACCGCGTCAGTGTATTCATTAGGTGTATTTAGACGACCCCATCTCCCCGCTCCGCTCATAGCGCCGTAATAATGGAATTTATTAAATTTTCATTAGATTTCACCCCTCTCAGCTGGTTGGGCGAAGGTAGGTATAACTTTGTTGCGTATGTTTTACTTGTGAACCTTCAGAGCTGTGGAATTGTTCCAAAGTGCCTGAAACATACAAAGGTATCTAATGAAACACAGGGAATTTAATCATTAAAAATCTGATGTACTCTCTCTTCACTGAGTGAAATATTTTTATTTATTTTAAAAAGAAAAAACGAATACATTAAGATCGTGTCTCAAGCAATTACCACTTGGCTACCACTGCTAGAACTCAAAGAAACTAGCAAACTGTAGTTGCACAGCAGAGTCAAAACCTGGTCGCGCCATGGGATACTTAACGCCAAAAGCAACTAAAGGAACATAGGCATGGTTTTAGTAAGTAAAAGTAAAAGCTGGAGAAATTATAAGATGATTTCCAACCTAAAACAAAGTACATAGAACTTCAAGACCCGCTAGTGGCATTAACATGCGCGTTGCGTCATTATGTCGCCAGAATCTTTAGTGAAGTAATCAAGATTTATTCAGAATTCATCAAAATAAGTAGGTAATTCGATCATTTAAAAATAATAAGGTTCCCTACTTTAAAAACCACTATACCGCGTGCCGCAAGGACTTGTCAGCAAGTGCAGAGCTGAAGCTTACTGAGGCTCCGGTCCGGTTTCTGAAAGGAAGGTCCGACCTTTTTAATTGGGGTGGGTCGTTTAGTCAGTAAAAGTTTGACATTGTTTCCCGTTACGTCCAAGGGCGGGATTCGTTACTAGATGATTTTTGGCACTATAAATTCAATTTAGTACACGATTCATTTTCCAAATTGGCAATTTATACATAATATGTACGTTAGAACCAAACAATAAATAATGTTCACACTGTGGCTAGTTCTGATATAGAATAAACTTTGGCTCATGAAGAATAACTACAGCTAGTTCGACCAGCGAGATATTGTTGTGTTAAAAATTCATGAACAGGGCTGAAATATGGACGTAGTTTCAGAACGTTGAATATTTTTGAGTGTGGTATGAAAGAAGAATTAAATTTAAATTAGCTCTCAACTACACCGGCCTGGAAAAACTTCGGGTCGCTAACAAAACGTGTGGTTTCTTATGTGAAATGAATTCGTGGAATTGTAGTATGAGAATGAAAATAAATGCTTTTTTGTACACAATTTGTTACATTTTAATAAAAAACCTACGCCAAAGATATACATCAAAGTCAAAGTTTTTGTATTTTTATTTTAATATTTTCTGTTTCTCTTACGGAATCATATCTCTAAGACAGAGTAGTATGGTGTTTAGTAATTCTACCTATTGACACACTTTTTACGCGTGTGGTAGTTAGAGCTCTAATTAAAGGAGAGCGTTGTTGAGCGTCTCGGTTGCAATTATCATCATCATCACCATTTCAGCCAAAAGACGACCACTGCTGGACATAGGCCTCCCCCAATCGTCGCCATAATGAACGGTGCCAGGTCATCGGTTCATCATGTTGGAGTCCTTCTAATATTGCGTGCGAAAAAGATACGGCCGTTAATGTCTCAAAAAAAAAAAATATTTTGACACTCTCAAGGGAATCAATCCTGGAATCTTTAAGTCAAGAGTGAATAGGTTACTTCTAGGTAAGCGCGCTCCATCGTCGACCGCATCGTCGCTTTCCATCAGGTGAGATAGCGGTCAAGCGCAAACCTATTCCCAATAAAAAAAAAAATCAAAATTCATAGCGTACTTCCTGTTTATCCAGAAATTTTGCAAGAAGCACAAATATAGGAAAAAAACTAAAAACTGTAAATTTGTAATTACGTTAAAAAATACGAATCAGAAAAATCTTCGTACCTCAATTTTTAGGGTTCCGTAGCCAAAATGGCAAAAACGGAACCCTTATAGTTTCGTCATGTCCGTCTGTCCGTCTGTCCGTCTGTCCGTCTGTCACAGCCGATTTACTCGGAAACTATAAGTACTACAGTGATGAAATTTGATGGGAATATGTGTTGTATGAACCGCTACAAAATTATGACACTAAATAGTAAAAAAAAGAATTGGGGGTGGGGCCCCCCATACATGTAACTGAGGGATGAAAATTTTTTTTTCGATGTACATACCCGTGTGGGGTATCAATGGAAAGGTCTTTTAAAATGATATAAAGTTTTCTAAAAAACATTTTTCTTAAAGTGAACGGTTTTTGAGATATCAGCTCTCAAAGTCGTAAAAAGTATGTCCCCCCCCCTCTATTTTTATAACTACGGGGTATAAAATTCTAAAAAAAATAGAGGTGATGCATGCTAATTAACTCTTTCAACGATTTTTGGTTTGATCAAAGTATCTCTTATAGTTTTTGAGATAGGTTGATTTAACTGTAATTTTGGTTAAGTTATTGTGCTTACACTGAAAACGATGGCTGAACCTATAAGTACAAGGCAAAATATCGGGAGAGTTTAGGCTCCATTCACCAGGTGTATAAATTGACATAATAAGTTTATTATATTTGCTGCTACGGAACCCTTTGTGCGCGAGCCCGACTCGCACTTGGCCGGTTTTTTTATTATTTCTTAATTGCTATAAACTACTGCTTGATGCGATCCCACCTGTTGGTAAGCAGTGATGCAATCGTTGATGGTGAGGTGCACTAGTTTATTAAGAGCCTATTCACTCTAGCCTTGAAGACACCAATTCGAATTCGGGAACTGAACTGTTTTCATAAGTCAACGTAACGTAACCTCTAAAAAGTAACCTCTCTTCCCAGCAGAGGGAACATTATAAGACTGATGCTATTCGTGTAAATATATAAATTACTTTACTGGTACCCGCGACTTCGTCTGCATCTTTTTTTCGCAATAAAAGGTAGCCTATGTCCTTTCTCAGGGTCTAAAGATTGTCTGTGGCAAATTTCATCAAAATCGTTTGAGCGGTTTAAGCGGGAAAGCGTAACAGACAGACAGAGAGAGTTACTTTCGCGTTTATAATATACTAGCTGGTACCCGCGACTTCCTCTGCGTCCAAAAGGTAGCCTATGTCCTTTCTCAGGGTCTAAAGATTGTCTGTGCCAAATTTCATCAAAATCGTTTGAGAGGTTTAAGCGGGAAAGCGTAACAGACAGACAGACAGAGTTACTTTCGCATTTATAATATTAGTATGGATTTGTAAGATGTAAAGAAACTAAATATCAAATTGGCATATATTTTAACCCATCTCAGATACTATAAAGTAGATATAGATCTTGCTCGAACCATTTAAAAATCAACACAAAACGTGGTTACATCATGTATTCAGATATATGTGGTTTAATTCTGCGCTAGAGCTCTGGGCAACGACATAAATCTCTCTAAACTACAATATACTGCTCTGTTGCATCCAATGCTCACGATTTATCGCTAAAAAAATATATTAGGAAGTTTAGCTTTGTGCTATAATGATAATACTAGTAATTAGTTGTTATTACATATCGGTTAGAGAGCAGTGGTAGCCGAGTAGTAACGGCCCCCAACTTACGAGTTGTAGGTCGCGGGTTCAAACCTAGCCAGGCGCATTACTTTGTGAAATTTATTTCATCACCACTGCTCTAAAAACGGTGAAGGAAACCAGCATGTCCTAGAACCAAAAATTCGAAGACATGTGACATCCATCAATCCGCAATAGGCCCGCGTGGTGGATTACGGCCCATTCGCTCTCCTAGAGAGGAGGCCTGTGTCCCAGTAGTAGGAACATTAAAAAGGCTGATGATGATGACATATCGGTTTGGAGGACTTTAAATACCGGTAAAAAATATTAGCAGCTTTTCGCGACTTCACATCTTATGTCTAGGGGCCATGAAACTCCTACAGCTATGAATTTTTATGACGACCTAAAATTAACTGTTTAAGGGATGAAAATACGAGTATGCAACACTAGTTTAGTAGTGCCTAATGTACCAAGTTGTGTTTATGGTGTACCTACAATAAAGAGTTTATCTATCTAGTTTCAGTATATACGAAATTCGGAACACGAGTCTAGTATTATTAGGTAAAGAATCTGGGTACAAAATTTCATGATTCTATCAAGAAAAATCACAAAGTTATAAGTTTGTTATGTTACTTGGTTGTCCGCGCAAATACATGGTACTGAGGCATGGTTTTACTCTCGTACCCGACTGTGCGCTGGCCTTTAATGCCCGCTGTAACGTGACATGACCTGTGTTGTACTTAGAAACTAAATATAACAAAGTCGCTTTGTCCCTATGTATGCTTAAATCTTTAAAACTACGCAATGGATTTTGATGCGGCTTTTTTAATAGATAGAGTAATTCAACAGGAAGGTTTATAGGTATAATTTATCATCTTTGCACCCATGCGAAGCTGGGGCGGGTCGCTAGTCTACACTAATATAATCTACACTATCTACACTAATATAATAAAGAGGTATAGTTTGTTTTTTTTGATTTTTTGTTTGTCGGAGGTAATCTCTGAATCTACTGGTCCGATTGGAAAAATTTTAGCAACAATAGAAAGCTGCTTTACTCCTGAGTGACTTAAGCTATATTTTATGTACGCGGGCGAAGCCGCGGACAAAAGCTAGTATATTATATACTAAAAATAAGGTTGTACAGGGTGTATAGCTGCATCTCTCTTTCTCGCTTGAACAACTGAAATTTTAACACATCCAGGCCACTGTTTCACACAAACGTTGAGTATGATTAGCTCACCGTCCGTTCGTCCGGCGGACGTCTCACAGCTTTCCACGCTCGCTTCATAGAGATGTCATTAAAACCTAGCCTAGTAGAGCCAAGTCTACTGGGTCCAAAGGTTATTTTTAAGACCCAGGGCCTTGAAACACATGGCAAAGAAGGAACATATGGGTCCTTTGATTCAAATCCACATCAAATCTTTACTTCTGAGTATTGAACCAAAGCGGTTCACAATATGTCTTGTCGCTTCTATTATGTATCGAGCACCTTAGGTATTGATTAAATTGAATCCTAATCCTTAGCCGTTCAGCAATCCAGATTACCATGATTGACAAATAGGTCGCTAGCCCCGCCATACTTGAGCAACCAGTTGTATTACCGTCACTAACGCTATTATGCGTGATAACTCAAATCGGATTACCCGTACCCGCATAAACGGGATTGTATTAATGGAATTTGTCAATTGAATGAGTTTTGTGCGGAACCCGACTATAATAATTTTAGCTTTTAACGTCGTAATGGGATGGGCAGATGAGTCATGAGGAATAAATTTAATTGCAACAGTGTTTTATTATAAATTCATTTGGTTTTGGATTGTTTTAAATTGTGATGTATTTTTTAATTATGAGTGAGTAGATGTTGTTGTTTATTAATGGTGTTTAAAATAAAGACATAAATAAAATAACGGAAACAATACGCGCTGTCTACGACTTGAGCTCAGTCTGCATGATTAGCGGACAGCCGATCGAGGGGTTATTCGTCATTCGCAAGCCCATGCCAACGGTAACTTGAAATCGGGCGCGAGATCCCGGCGGCTGGGATCTTAAGAAATCTGTTCTCTTTTCTTACTGCTTCGCAGAAGGAGACGACCGCCTGCCATTACTTCTTTACTCTTTCAGAAGACTTTTAGTAATGCCTCTGACCATCCTAGATTCTGAATTTCACATTACTTTATACCTCTAAATGTAAACCCGGACGCGTAAACCAAAAACCTAATAAGCGTGGACTTCTCCTTTTGAGCTTAACACTCTTACCACTCCAACTTCAACCTTCTGGTTTACACTCTAAGGTTTAAATTTCCTCTTCATCCAACCAAGTCCTAGTCCGTACTTAATTTCTTACTTAACTACACAGATTGTCAAAGGGGACGCTAATTAGAGTTTAACAAGATGCTGCCCGTCTTCTGATTGCGTCCGTCGGTCGAATTAACTAACGTTTTCTCTGAAACAATTTACTCTTAACTTTGAACTATGAGCGAGTGGAAAAACGTCGGGAACTTGAAATGTTTCCTTGAAGTTTTGAAGTGGGTAGTTGTGTGTAAAAATGTTTAAGTTTTTTTTTTTTGTTAGCTAGCAGCTGTTTGCGGTTTGTACGTGTAAAAGTAAAAAATCGTTTAAAGAGAACACATTCCTTGGATGATATGTACTTCACATGCGAAATGATAAATTATATTTATTTCGACAATAGGTTTTAAGAACAAACACTTTTACAAGACAACTTCAATTTTTTTTTATTTTACAATAGGATTAAATAATAACTACATATATAAGAATTAAATTTAACTGTTATAAGTCATTTTTATTTTTCATCTTAAACTTTTTCTATTATGTTTGTAATTACGGTATTCGAAATATTAAACTAGATGGGCCGGGTTTTTCATAGCTGACTACCCTGGGACACCGAAACCAAATCTGTATTTCTTTATCTATACATATAATAAAATCGTAGAGAAGTCAAAACTGTACATTGAATATTTTTTTAAAAGAATACTTGGGGCGTGATCTACAATCGATACCGAAGCCAAAAATATAGTTTTTAGAATTTTTGTCTGTTTGTCTGTTTATCTGTTTGTCTGTATGTATGTCCGAACTGAACTCAAACAGTACTGCATGGATTTACTTCAAATTGTACATGGATATAACTAAGAGGCCGGGTCGTGCAATGGGCTACATATTATCACGCTATCACCTACGGGGGAGGAGCAGTGAATCTTTATTTTTCTTACGCATTCTGTGACAGCGTGTAAACTAACGAATCATAATTAAATGTTGTTTTTGAGTAAGCCATGCTATTATCTAGCTTTACACAATAAAAACTACGTCATTTAAGTAACTTGGGCAGAGAAACATAGTTTAAAGAATGTAAAAGACAATTTGAAGCAGCGCCATCTATTAAGATACATAAAATTCAAATCAAGTTACATATTACCTCTTTTTAGACATTCATAATTTAAATTTCATCTCGCTGGAAGGTAAATAGTTAGTTATTCTTATAATTCATAGATGGCAAAATACATTTTCTTCATAAAAGTTGTATGGTACATTTCGTTTTGACAAATTCAAGTTCCAACAAAACCTTCAAAATCTTGAGCAGAGTTGAGGAAGACAAATTAAAAAAAATGCGATGTTAAATAAGTTTAAAGAATGTAAAAGACAATTTTGAAGCAGCGCCATCTATGAGAATACATAAAAACCAAATCACGTTACATGTTAACACTTTTTAGAAATTCATAATTTAAATTTCATCATGTTGGGAGGTAAGTAGTTAGTTATTCTTATAATTCATAGATGGCAAATTGTTTGTTTTTTGGACTACATTTAAACGCATTTGTTTTATTCTTGCTATGTATCCTTATCAATAAAAAATATTTCATCACTAAGTACAGTTTATGTAAATAATATTTGGTCTTTGAATGATTAAAATTTAACGTTTGGTTTTGAAGTTATGGCGAAATTAAAATATTACGATTTCTGCTGCACGGCCCGTTGCGAAGTGAGCGTCACCAAGGCGGGGGTAAGGTAAGCAGTAACCCGCAAGTCGGCCCACTACGGTCGTGCGCGAAGTATAATAATTTTGGTGCGACTTTTTTTAGATTTCGTTCTTAAAAATACACCTATGCAAAAGTTCTTCTCAGAGCTAAGCAACAGTTCTTCTCAGAGCTAATGAACAGTTCTTTTCAGGGCTAACCAATAGTACTTTTCAGGGGTAACCAACAGTTATTTTCAGAGCTAGAATATTACACGCTGTTAAAATTTTTTTAAACGTTTGAAAATGCCTAAGAGAGCCAGGTCTCAACTTTCTAAACATAGTTCTCAAGCACGGGCAGCAAAAGTACGTCGTAAGGGAGAATCTTCACCTGAACGTTCACAACGACTTGCTGAACAAAGTCAGAGAAACTCTCAGGTACGCGTAAGAGAGTCGAGTGCCGAATGTTCGCAACGCCTTGCACAACCAAATCTGAAAACCTCTGAGTTACGTGCACGAGAGTCGAGGTTGGACCGTTCTCAACGTCTTCATAAACAAAATGTAAGGACCTCTTAGTTGCGCGAAAGAGAGTCGTGCGTGTCGAGCGTTTGCAGAGACTTAGAGCTCAGGCCGAGAGACAGTAGTTATCCACAAGTACAGTTCGCAATCGAATTTTAGCCGCCTGCCACTCTTCTTCGCTCCGGATCATGGCCTCTGCCAAAGTCCGCCGCGAGTCAAAGCCCACCGAGAGAGACGTGGACAGGTGGTTCTTCCAGAGTCTCTCGATAGAGTGTTATCCAGCTTAGAGAGAATTCATTCGCTGTGTGTACGGGGAAATCAGTCGTTTACCGCACCAGCAGAATTCGCGGAGTGGTAAAGGCACTTACAAGTTGTAGGTCGGGGGTTCAAACCTAGCCAGGCGTATTACTTTGTGTAATTTATTTCATAATCACTGCTCTTAACACGGTGAAGGAAATCATGAGGAAACTGTGACTGTGAACGTCTTAGAACCAAAAATTCGAAGACATGTGTCATCCACCAATCCGCACTGGGCCCGCGTGGTGGGTTATGGTCCATTCCCTCTCCTAGAAAGGATCCCAGTAGCGGGAACTTTATAAGGCAATGCTATTTTTAAAGTTGTTTACTTATAAAGCGACACTGCCATCTTAGGTATTTTTGGAGCTATAGAGCCTTCACGCAGACAACGTCGCGGGCAGCAGCTAGTGGTAGATAAAAATTATCCAATGACAAATCCCGCCCTTGGGCGGAATGGAAAACAGTGTCAGATTCTTACTGATTAAACACCCTACCCCATTCTTACATTGCCATATATATCAGGGCCATACGTTGGGGTCAAAATCTCTTTTAAAGTCCATACAGTAAACCTATAATGGTCAAAATCATTTAAGAACCATACAGATTTGTGTATAAGTTGGTCTTTTGAAGAAAGAACCACACAGATTTTAGTGGGGCTCTCTTGTCAGTGCATACATTTGTCAGTATTAGTTTAGCTCAAACTTAGAGCTATTACGGGAGCTCTGTTTGGAAAGCATTGTTCGTCTAGTCATTACTTGAAGAACAATGCTCTTCCAGGACGTGGTCACTAGTGTCTCAATTTTCAGTTAAGAGATGCGCCAACTAGTGGTTTCACCGAATACCGAATGATATTCGGTTAGGTTCTGAACGAAGCGAATTGAATATTCGCTTCGTTCAGAACCAACAATCATCATTTGCCTTTTTAATGTTCCCACTGCTGGGACACAAGCCTCCTCTCTGGAAGAGGGAATGGGCCATAAACTACCACGTGGGCCCATTGCGGATTTTCACTAGATTCATGGGAATCCAGTGAAAATCCGCTCTTCTACCACGAATCCGAACTTTTACCATGGTCATTAATAGGCCGTCCAACCCTATGTCTTTCGGTATGCGGTAGCCACTCCAGAACCTTTCAGTCACATGCACTATCTGTTTTATGAGCAATGTGCACTGCCCACTGCCACTTAAGTTTCGCGATTTATTTGGACTATGTATAGTCACAGTTCAAAAATTTTTTTGTACATAGGGTGACAGGTAATTCGTGACAGATCCTTAAATATGTGATTGTAGCTATGATAACAAACCACTATTGCTATGAGACAAAACCTGAAAACGCGAAAAAAATCTGCTGGTCAGTAAATTTATGTTCATTTAACTCAACTTTGTGGTCAAAATGTACTGAGCTTGCTGATTTCAGGTTTGGTCCCATAGTATAAGTGGTTTGTTATCATGAGTGCCATCACGAGTTTATGTCATCATCATCATCATCCTACCCTTATCCCATATTACTTGGGGTCGAATCACTAACTCCCTTTTCTTTCATATCATTCTTCTTCGGCCTCCCTCTTCCTCTCCTACCATCTACGTGTAAACTCAGAACTGTTTTTGTAACATGCGTTTCATCTCTCAAGTATCGGTCACTAATTATATCAGTCACACTATATATCTATAACTCATTTATAATCTAGACGATTATTTTAGCAATGTTTTAACTTAGAAAAGATACCACACAGACTACCCAGCTTATGAAGTAAATTTTAAATAATGCGTACTTTAGATTGCAGATTAGTTAAAAAACTAACTTTATTATTTCATACTAAAAAAAAACAGACCGAATGCGAGTCGAACTTACGACCAAAGAGTTCTGTACGAACTCATGTACGATGATAAATGATATTTTTTGTCGCTAATAAGTTTTAAAAAATACTTTAACACGTCTTTTTTGTCACTTTAAACTATATAAAACCGGTGTTTCCTAACCCTGAGAAGAAACTCCGAAACAAACTCAGGGGTTAAAGTCTCTTTTAAAGTAAATACAATAATTGTAAATTGTTCATTTCTAAGAACGAGGTTCGTATTTTTTGTCCGAATCGCCAAAAGTAATTATGCGATGAAATTAAAGAAGTACTGTTTTTTACATTTTCTTTTATTTGTGTCATGAGAACTTCTGCTTTTAAGTAGTGAAAAATTCAAATACCTCTTAATCTTAACGTGTAACGAAAAGTGGTTAATAGGGTATAAAAAACTTTTTAGTTACGTTCTTGGATAAATATTAAAATACCCTATAAAAAAACTAAATATTTTATAATCTATGCGAACGTTATTTGTTCAACCGAATGGCGCGAAATCACGCGCGATTTTTTCCCTTAGGGGGAACTCAACAGGTTAAATAAAAAAAAAATTAAGGTCTACTTGAGTAGACCTAAATTTTTAATATTAATATCCGCTTAATACCCTTACACGTTTCTAAGAAAGAGGGTTTTAATAAACGAAGAAACGGACAATGAATTTACGCTATAAGGGTTTTTTATTGTATGGGGCTAAACAACCTAGCCGTTCCTGCGTTGCCATATATACCAGAGCCTGAGCCTTCCTTTCAGACATGAACCCTTGGCCCCAGTTGGCTTCGACCCTTCTGCAGAGTCCCTACAATCTTATAAGGGTTCCGTTTTACCAACGGAGATGCAGAACCCTAAAAATATAATCGTTGTTAAATTTATCAAAGTAATACGTTTAAAAATTGAACAGAAACTCGCTCTTATCCGAAGCTTAAAACTAAAGCTATTTATTTTAATGAAAATGGCTCTTGAGAGTCTAGGGACACTCAAACTCCAAGCTTTACAAAACTTGTGACGATAACAAACTAAAATATACTAATAAATGCGAGTCCCTGATGGCACTTTACTAAAATAACAATATTTTACATTAAACATAATACACAATATATAATGAGGCATTTTTTATGGTAGGTTAAAATCATCCAATGACGAATCCCGGAGAGCGGCGGAGCGACAAACAGTGTCAGATTCTTACTGGCTAAACAACCTACCTTTCGAAATATACCAGGGCCAGAGCCTTCCTTTCAGACTCGAACCCTTGGCCCCAGTTGACTTCATAGACACTCTTTTAAATCATGAGTTATACACCGTGAAATTTTAATGGTTGAATTCACAACCATTTCGCTCAGGGAAAACCTGAGCGAAATGGTTGTGTCTTGGTAATACAAACGTTTGATAAGAAAATAAAATATTAAAAACAAAAAATGGACCTGTAGAGTGCAAGCTGATTATGACGTATCACAATGTGCGAGAGCTTATTTTGGTTTAAATATTTAATGAATAGGTTTCCTTTGACGACGTGCTGCTCATGCGACTCTAGTAGTACCTACAAATTACGTCTAATGTTACTATTGTTTTCGCTTTTGTGAGTTGAAGAATATTTTTAATAATTATTTATAAAAAAAAACTTTTCATTTTTTTATTTTTACTGTATGCTTCGAAAGTACTCCTTATGGCAAGTCATTCTGCCGCGGGAAAACAACCATTTAAACACGGTGTATAAAATTTTACTTACATAATGTCTTGTCGCTTCTATTATGAGTTCAGTGTAAATTAGTAATAATATTTAAAAAACATAGAAATTGAATTAAGCATAGTCAATATATAGTAACATTCGTCATAGGATGATTTTTACCTACTATAAGAAAAAACCTTTGATGAACAATATTCGTAAGATTAAAAAAGCATCAAGCATTAGTGTAATGCAAAATACTTTTCAGTGAAATACAATCCAAGATTACCACGGACTTGGCAAGCTCTGCCATGCACCTATGAGAGCTTGGCAGCTGTACTACGACATAAAAACAAATATCATTTCTTTGTGATCGCATAGAAACTGAAATGTATTTTATTATAAGCATAGCTATGTCAAACATAGGATACATTTTGTTACTATTGTGTTGTTGCATTTGTGTAACGTGATGCGGTGCAGAGGATTTTTAGAAGTTTCACTAACAAAATGTAACTATATCTGACTAATATTATAAATGCGAAAGTTACAATGTTTGGATGTTTGTTACTCCAACACGCCAAAACGCCTGGACGGATCTGGATGAAATTTGGCACAGGCATAGGATACACTCCGGAATAGGACATAGGCTACTTTTTATCCCAGAAACGCCAACCCCAACCCCAACTCCAATACCACGCGGGCGAAGCCGTGGGCAAAAGCTAGTGTAAAATAAAACTGACTGTGTGCTCGTCTGATTAACACACCAAGGTTTCCGTACCTCCTACACCCTATCTATATATATAAAAATCAATTGCTGTTCGTTAGTCTCGCTAAAACTCGGGATCGGCTGGACCGATTTGGCTGATTTTGGTCTTGAAATATTCGTGATAGTTCAGGGAAGGTTTAAACGGTGAGAACGAAAAAAAAAAAAAATAGGCGAAACGAAGTTTGCCGGGACAGCTAGAACCGATTTAGCTGAAAATTGGCAGGGAGGTAGTTTAGAGCCAGGAGAATGACATAGGATACATTTTTTTTTTTTTTTTTTTTAGAGTAGGGTAGAGTAGGGTAGAGTAGGGTAGAGTAGGGTAGAGTAGGGTAGAGTAGGGTAGAGTAGGGTAGGGTAGGGTAGAGTAGGGTAGAGTAGGGTAGAGTAGGGTAGAGTAGGGTAGAGTAGGGTAGAGTAGGGTAGAGTAGGGTAGAGTAGGGTAGAGTAGGGTAGAGTAGGGTAGAGTAGGGTAGAGTAGGGTAGAGTAGGGTAGAGTAGGGTAGAGTAGGGTAGAGTAGGGTAGAGTAGGGTAGAGTAGGGTAGAGTAGGGTAGAGTAGGGTAGAGTAGGGTAGAGTAGGGAAGAGTAGGGTAGAGTAGGGTAGAGTAGGGTAGAGTAGGGTAGAGTAGGGTAGAGTAGGGTAGAGTAGGGTAGAGTAGGGTAGAGTAGGGTAGAGTAGGGTAGAGTAGGGTAGAGTAGGGTAGAGTAGGGTAGAGTAGGGTAGAGTAGGGTAGAGTAGAATAATCTGTTGCCGGGAGCGAAGCCGCGGGCAAAAGCTAGTCATATAATACAATTTTATTTTTTTCATCTATCTAATACTAGCAAATATACACAAAGTTGAAGCAATTTCTAGTGTCGCCAATCATTTTAAGCAGTTTCCTAACACGCAGCGGAGCTGATACCTTAACATCTAGCTATAATATTGTTTAAGAGATACAGTCTGGTGACGGACACACGGACCGCGGAGTGGTAGTAACAGGTTAACCCTTTAGGTACAGTACCCTAAGAATGCAACGGCGATGTCTATCGACAACAAAGACTACGGTGGCAAAGACAATGGCGTTCACGCCACAGCCGCCGCCGCCGTGTCTCCGATCCCGATTTCCGGCCACTGTAGGCGCGAGCTTGCGGACGGCCAATTTGTGTGTGCATTTTTTAGTAACTTGTTCACTCTTTAACAGCTAAATAGATTTTTGTTTCCTCCAATTGTCTCTGAAGTTCATTATATCATTGCCATATGCGTCCTTGTCATTTGCATGGTTACTGAAATGCTGATTTAAGATGTAAGATAATTTGAATTGTTAGTTATTTGTTGTATTTTATTGCATTAAATTGCATCAGCCTTACAATTTTCCTACGGCTGGAACACAGGCATCCTCTTGAAAAAGAGGGCCGTAATCCACCACGCGGGCGCAACGGAGAAGTGGTGATGAAATAAATTACACAAAGTAATGCGTCTGACTGGGTTTTAAACCTCACACAACTCGTGTATTTATTTCTTACTATAAATAAATAAAAGTTTAAAGCAAATTAAGTTATGTAGCTTCTTTAACGCTTATGATATTAAATTCTAATTTAGTTTACATAGACTTACTCACATGAGCATTTTGTGAAGTTCAGACATTCTCTATTAAGAAAAATTGGTAAAGTTTTTTAGGTTCATTTATAATCAAACTTTGCCTAACACTAAGAGTTTATGTAGCTTAATATCTCCAGTATGGTAGGTTTTTGTTTTCTTAAAATTGATTACCGTCCAATGGTTTCTCCCGTTCTAGGATGAAGCGGGCTTTTACCTGACCAAAACCACACTCATGTCCTTCCAAAATTGCTCTTTTTTTTTCTAAGACCATAGGTTCCTCTTCAGAACTTCTCCGTGGCTTTGCCCGGTAGGGTGTTTTTACTTAAATTTATATCCAATAATACTACAAAAAAGCGTTGAAGCTACATCATTGGCTACGCCGCCGATAACTCGCGTAGCTGCTACGACGTAGGTGCTACGCCGTAGCAGCTACGCCGTAGCACAAAGCAAAGAACAAGACAACATATATTTCAAAACAGATTGCTGTGGTATAAACTCTATTTGTAAATATTCCATTCTTTTACGATACACACATATTAATAAAGTAGTTATTAACACTAAAAAACTTCTGGTAAACGCCTGCAATATGACTCACTGTAATACTTGTATATAGTTACATTTGCACTGCACGGTTAACCACGCCGATATCTATCGTTTGCTAAAAATGTTGGTGCGATTTTCAACCTTACTTGTAAAGATATAAGATTGACTATTGATTGTATATTTTTGTTAGGATAGCATTGTTTTTGCTGCTCGGTGTACTCCGCAGCACTCGGTGGCATTGCTCGTGAAATTATATTTTATACGCGAGCTCCTAACTGCGTGCTATGGAGAGACACGATATTGTTGTAATATTATAACATGGCTTATATTGTTTATTTAGCACTTTTAGCTTGTTAGTATATCTACACTTTAATACAAATATTATAGAGAAAAAGTATTTGTATTTTTGTTTATAATGAATAGACTAAAAAACGAATAGACCTTTTAAAAAAAAATTGGGCAAGTGCGAGTCAGACTCGTACACTAAGCGTTCCGTACCTTTTGGCGTTTGAGGTTAAAAAAAAAACAAATTACTAGATCTCGTTAAAACTAATTATCGTTGAAAGTTTGCATGGTAATGTATATTTATACATCATATATATTTTTTAAGTTTTATCGGAAGTGTCTCTCGAGCAAACTATTCAATTTAGAAAAAAAAGAATGATATTAGAAACATCAATTATCAATATCATTTTGAAGACCTATCTATAGATACCCTACACGTATGGGTTTAACGTAATTTTTTTTTCGTCAAAACCATACGTGTTTTAAGTATGGGTGTTTTAAGTATGGACCTCAAAATTTATTGTTTTTTTTTCTATTTTTAATTAAAAAAAAATTATTGCGTTTTACAGAATACAGTATCGAGTTTCAACAGTATAGTTCTTATGGTTTCGGAAAGAATTGTCATATCCGTATGTCACAGGCATTTTTTAGGAACCTAAAAAAAATCATCAATGTCAAAGTCAAAATATTTTATTTCACATGGGCCTACGTGGCCACTTATAAAACGTCAGAAGCTAGTGCACGGTTTCAAATTGGTCGTTTCCTATGGAGAAGAACCGGCAAAAAACTCCATGGTTACTCTTTTAAAAAAAAAATATTTTCTTTACAATATTTCCATATTACAGTTTTAGCACATAAATTATGTAAGGACAGTGCAGACCTGTCAATACTGAACTCATCATCATTTCATTTATCTATTATATTCACATGTTTTTCTATCATTTTATTGCACCAGCCATCATGATTCTCTGCACCACCCAAAGGTTGACTGGTAGAAAACGCCTTAGGCATTAAGTCCGAATTTGTGTACTTTTATGTGCATGAAGTGTCATCTTTTTACTGTTAATTGCTACTTTATCACTAAATGGCATAGAAAAAAAAATGAACGTGAAAGGACGGCTCCATTCGCGTCATGGTTGTGCGATTACCAGTTGTACTGGGTGTCCCGGGTTTGATTCCCGTACGCAACTTGACAAATGATCACAATAATGTAGACTGATTTTAAGTCTGTTAAATATGACGGTAGAAATCAGCAATAATTTGTGTATCAAATTATTATTGGAAACGTACAGTGCGCGCCTCAAGGAGTTGTCAGCAAACTATATTGTACCTACAGGGTCGAACCCTCCCGGGGCCGAAGGGTGATGCGAAAGCGTTACACTCGGTGTTCTATGAATAATGCAAAGAAGGAACGGGGTAGGTTGTTTAGTCAGTAAGAGTCTGACACTGTTTCTCGCTCCGCCCAAGAGCGGGATTCGTCATTCGATGATTTTTACCTACCATAAAAAACCTACTAAGGGCTCTGAAAGTCACACATTGTAAATTCGCAGAAATATGTCCTTGAAAATGTCTTTAAAATGCTAATAGCAAATTATACATCACCGGAACACGGATTGTATTCGAAATACTCATTATAAATTTACCTACAGGTTGATCATATTTTTATTTCGAAACTGGAAACTGACTTAAGATCGGAGACTCATAACAACGTGAATGATGTAGAAAATATCTTCTTATACATATATATAATACTAGGTTTTTGTCAGTGGCTTCACCCTCGTTTAAGTAGATTTCTCCATACAAACTTTTGAGCTCTATTTTATCCCTTTAGAGGGTGAATTTTGGGAAATCTTTTCTTTATGCTCACTTACGACATAATAGCAAGGTTTGTTGATATGTCAGTCAGTCAGTTTTTCCTTTTATATAATATAGATAGATAAGAAACGCAATCAAGCATTAGTTCATATAAAATAGAAAAAAGATTGCATTACTTCACAGGCAAAGAGACACAAAAAGTTAAGTCGGTCAGATTAAAAAACAAAAACCGTGGAGATTCACGAATGGAATTTTGAAAATATTTCTGTAACTGTTTTATATAAGTACAAATTAACAGGTTTCAGGTCAGTCGTAGGTTCTTCTTTTCAGTCTTACACTCATGGGTTTTTTTGATGTGGGAAAAATCATCGAGTGACGAATCCCGCCCTTGAACAGAGTAGGAGACAGTGTCAGACTTCTACTGACTAAACGACTCATTGTTCCTTCTTGCCTCACAAAACCGATGCAGGACAGGAACCTCCCGAATTTATCATGTCCGGTAAGAATTTGCATCATGCGTAAGGTGAGGATGCTGTGAGGTCTTTCTAGCCGCGCCTCATAGAGGGGACTTACCGCCGTAACTATGAGTCGTACACGGTAGAGTGGCCGTGGTCATGTACTTTCTGGTAAGGGAACACTTCGAAGATGAGGTCTGCTTATTACTAGGTGGTTGGCCTCGAAAATGCAGGCCCTCTACTCTTCAGAGGTAAATACTATTATAGATTTTGATTTTCTATTGAATGTCAATATATCATCTTATCGGAGCATAAATTTAGATTGCATTAACTTAGCAATTTAATATTCTCATTGATTTAATGTGTATCAGAATTAAGTACTTGATATTATTTAAGTTTGATATTTCCACGTGTTCCCAAAATGAAGACACATCGACAAGCATGACTAAATTATTTAAAAGTACAAATGCGAACCAGCGTAGACAAACTCTCCTTAACGCCCAGTTCTTTGAGAGTAGAAGCGTTACATTCGAAACTTGGTCCACGAAATTCGAACCTAAAAATGATACATCCTGTATTCGCAACTAAATTCTAAGCGCGACCATAAATATTATAAATACCAACCTAAGGGACACATTAACATTAATTCCAATATTACCAACATGTAAATATTACAAATTCTCCATAAGTTGTGTCCTACGTTGGTATATCATTAGTAATGTTCAGTAATAACGTGTTCGCGTTAATTTAATGGACATTTGATAACAAACTTAGCAGCTATTCATAGCGTAACATGCAATTTCATTAATTAACGGTCAGTCCGCTAGTCCCGCGGGCAATTACTAATATGGCCAATATACAAGAGAATTGGTTCAAGATATACGAGTAAGCGGGTAATCGGGACTAAGATTTAAATATAAAAAAGGAAACATATATGTATATTTGACCAATATTCACAGATTATGTAGAAACTAAAATTATAATCTCTGACCGAAGGAGAAGCCAACCCTTGAGTCAAAAAAAAAAAAAACCCTTGAGTCACGCGTTTCGATAACTCTTTAAACGTATATACACTCAAACCCCACGGCCCAAATGATTCGACCCCAAACGGCTCAAAAACATAACTGCTGATGAGGTTGTTATATTTACGCCGTTTGTGATTCTCCGCAGCTGCTGCGGCAGCACCAGTACAGAACGATGAGCTAGCAAGATGGTATAGCGCAAGAGTGTTCCACACTAAAGGCCTACCCATCTTCCATGGAAATAAAGACATACCGTCCGGTCTTTTACCATCATCGCGTGTCAGGCCATGAGGTTCCAAAACAACCGGAACGCCGACGGTGAGAAGGACTCGTCGGAAGATGTCGTTAATATTCGCGTACCGTAATTAATATAATATTTGTAATTATGCAAAATAAATGTACTAATAACAAAATTGTATGCCCACGGTTGCGCGTAATAGATCCAGCACAATGTTGTGTTGTGAGAGCAGTGGTGGCCGAGTGGTAACGGCCCCGACTTACGAGTCGTAGGTCGCGGGTTCAAACTCACCCAGGCGCATTACTTTGTGTAATTTATTTCATCACCACTGCTCTCAAACGGTGAAGGAAAACATCGTGAGGAAACCGGCATGTCTTAGAACCAAAAATTCGAAGACATGTGACATCCACCAATCCGCACTGGGCCTGCGTGGTGGATTATGGCCCTTTCCCTTTCCTAGAGAGAGGAGGCCTGTGTCCCTGCAGTGGGAACATTAAAAGGCTGATGATGATGAATGTTATGGTGACACAATGGGAGCCCTTAAGAAATTCTATTTACGTAGCCATATTTCACTTTAATATCTTAACATTTGACATGAAAGAATATGATACTATTGAAGACAATATTTTGACAAGGCTATAATATTAAGATATTATATTCAATGTATGCCATAAAGCACCCTCCTTCTCTTGTCTATTGTTGTGATCAGCAATATTTTACATGAAAATAAACAATTTACACACAATAATTTTATTTCATCGTCATCATCAGCCTTTTTAATGTTCCCACTACAGGGACAGAGGCCTCCTCTCTAGGAGAGGAAAAGAAGAAAGAAATAACATTTATTACACAGGGCATAGCACAATAATAAACATGCAAATAATTAATTTGAAGTCTTTCGACTATCATCAGAATGATTAGACATCTTCGGGTAGGCGTGGATTGTCGGGTAGAGAGACGATATTTCAATAAAATCACTAGTGCAATAATCACTTCACTTATAATTCTCGATAATCCAATCAACAATTTTACAAACTAATTACAAATGACAAAGATTGTGGTAGATTTAAAATGTAGCGATGGTAGATTTAAAATGTAACGTCCACCGAGCACGTGGCTGCGTGCGCACTTCACCGTGGTTCAAACTTCAATGTCACTTTTACAAGATGGCCGCCTCTCCAGTGCTTGGTCTTCGTTATGGACATTGACATTGACATAAGGTGACAGCTGACGTATTGAGAAGCGGATGCGCCGACAAATTTATTTTTGTTCTTAAATTACTTAAAACTATTTGGTACAAACATTATTGTTTGTCCCACGGCTGCTGTAAACAGGGCCAGTTCAGCATAAATGTCAGGCAATTAAGTATTTCAACTGGACCTGTCATGCTAAAAGCTATAACCTTTTTAAAACATAAAATAATAGTTATCACCTATTATGATGTTTCCGGCTTACAAAAAGGTAACAACTCACATAAGCTGATCTGAAGAAAAGAAACTATACGACAAAAGTGTAGTCGGAAAACGTAAGCTTAATACATTTTCGATTTTAATCGCTTTCTCCCATGACTTGCGCTACAAACCGATCCAAAATCAGCACTCAAGCATCGACCAGTACAAGGTTGAGACTACATGGAATTCACAGTAGCCACCTTGGCCGTGACATCACCGGTACACTGCACAACAAAGCTGTTTCAGGGCTCAGGAATAATGAGCTCGCCATTACGGGTTGTGTAAGTTTGTTTGTGACTGTACTTGTGAAGCGTTCGGCCATTGTGTCGTTTGTTTTGCCAACCAATGTTGACTGTACTTCGAAAATAGGTTTTTAGACAAGTTTGGTCAAGTTTATTGGTGAAGTCTATATAGGCGGGAGACCCTTAAGTACTTGAAAAGTATTTGGACTTTGTATCTTTGGTTTGAAAGGCAACAGTGAAATAAAGTTTTTATATAATTTAAGGTTAGTTGACGGGAGTAGTTTTCCTTTTGCAAATCAACCCATGGCTAAGGTTGTGGCCATGCTAGACGATTATTTGAGAAAGGTGGACCTGGAACACCAAGGGAGGCTAAAAGAACATGGGTGGATCATCATCATCATATATTATCAGCCGCAAGACGCCCACTGCTTGACAGAGGCCTCCCCCAATTGTCACCATAATGAACGGTCCTGTGCAACTTGTTGGAGGCCTTCCAACACTCCGTCTTCCGGTACACGGTCGCCACTCCAGAACCTTTCGACCCAATGGCCATCCGTTCTGTGAGCAATGTGCCCTGCCCATAATCACTTAAGTTTGTACCAGTACACTTAGAGCATATTAATTATTAAAAATCGGTGACTCTTTCTCAGTTCTGCTAGAACGCGAAAGGTTCTTTTGTAACAAAATAGTATCTCTTATTTTGGTGTGTTATTGTTTAATCCATTCATATATCCAATAATATTATAGTATAGTAGTTATGTTACTGTGATATGAGTATAATATAGAAAACAGTTTACGCACATAAGTTGAGATAGAAAAACTATGTCTAACTTATTTAGATTTTTTTTTAATTTTAAATGGCGCCATCACTGGCGCCATTTAAAATTAAACACACATTTCAGTCACCTGAAATGTTGAAAGAAAATCGTTTGTCATCTTTCCTCTTTACATGACCATACCAATCATGTGAAGAGGAGAGATGAAACGCATGTTACAAAAAGAGTTCTGAATTTACTCGTAGATAGATGGAGAGGAATAGGGAGACCGAAGAAGAGATGGATGGATCGTGTGAGGAGTGATATGAAAGAAAAGGGAGTTAGTGATAGTGTGACGGGTGACAGGACAGAGTGGAAGAAAAAAACATGTAGCACCGACCCCAAGTAACATGGGATAAGGGTAGGATGATGATGTTATGTGAGAGTTCTCCTCATATTCATGAGTAAGTACTTTCACACCCTGAAACGATTGTCATTATTACCAGTAAGTCACACACAGAGCCTTGATTACCAGGGCTACATAGATTAGTAAGTGATATTCTTAAGTACCTAGGTAATATGAACGCCAGTTAATCGAGTGGAGGTAATTAATTAATCTGATTAAATAGATATAATCGTATTCGAGTTAGTCATCTGGTAATATCAATTAATTTACTAATTACGCATGTTGCCTGTTTGTGATTACTGGTAACTTTATAAGATTAGTGAGTGAACGTAAAGAGGCTATCATATGATAGCCGTACAAGATTTCCCTCATGGTCGTGGAGCATAACTCTGATTTTTTTTATTTTAAGGTGGTAGGAATGGAAAATCTGATATAGGAAGCAGTCTAGGTAGTGCCGGACTCCTACCGGCTAAAAACCACTCCTGCCATGCGTAAGGCCCCCTGCCATGAAGTTTCACTGGGACTTTGTTTAGGCTGTAGGTTTTTTATGGCAAAATCAATGAGGGTGTTTAGGAATTTTCACACCACCAGTTAGTGCCACTTAGCCGTCAGGTCTTTTCCTTTGAAAACTTATACATGACGCTGACGTCTAACGTTGACGTTGATGTCTAGCTAATGTCAGTAACAGAAGTGTTTTGACAGATGCCTGGACCTGACGCCTCAGTGTTGCCACCTGGTGAACGACATTTTAGAACACCCTCATTGTTTTCTACCTTATTGTAATAAATATGTTTCATTAAATAATAGAATCACTAGTATAACTCTGATTAGTTGTGCCCGCTTTGGCGACACAACACTATGTCTTCATCAAAACAAGCAGCAGGACCTTACTCGCAGGAGTCTGGTTCAGGTTGTGGTCCGGAGTAAACGTGATTGGTAGAAGGTCGCCTCCTTCTGTAAAACAGCATCTGGTAACCGTCCGGATCGAGCTCAAGTAGTAGACTGCGCGTACTGTTCCCACGCGCCTCAAGGATTTATCGGCAATTGTTCCCAGTAGGGTCGAAGCCTTCTGGGAACAAGGGTTGATGCGAAAGCGGAAAACCGGAGCCCTTTGATAGCTGACAATCTGGCTGTATGGTAATCGACTGAACTTACCCCAAGCATGAGCTCCTCAAAGAGATGTCAGCAGGCCGTAGAGGCTCCAATGTCGACTAACTAAAAGAAAACAACAAGAAGCTCGCATTTGGAACACTAAGTGCCACCAGATCGAGCTAAATATAAATCTTTTTGAGAGTCATCATCCCCAACCTGGTTCCAAATAGCTTAGTGGTCTGCTTCCTTCCTTTAATCTAACTAAAAGCCGCTGAATACCCGTGTTACATGAACCCACTGTCAATAAGACCTCCACAACCAGATAGATTTTAGACTTTCTGGCGTCTTAATACTTGTAATGATTGTTAAAGATCTCCGAGACGATAATGGAGTGTCAGTAATGTTCTAGACAAACTTGAAGAGCACATATGAATTGAAATATTCATGTAGGTACTTCGAATCAGCAACCTCATGCTTGACCACCGTAGGCGCGGGTTTGCGGACGGTGAGCATTGGGTAGCTCGCCGTCCGGTCGTCTGGTAATCGTCCGGACCAAGCCCAGTCGTCGACGGCGCGCACTGTTCCCGCGCGCCTCAAGGAGTTGTCAGCAACCGTGGGGACCCTGCAGAAGGGTCGAAGCCAATCAGGGCCACGGGTTTGTGTCTGAAAAGGAAGGCTCTGGCCCTGGTATGTATGAGGAACGAGGTAGGTTGTTTAGTCAGTAAGAGTCTGACACTTGTTTTCCGCTTCACCCAAGAGCGGAACTCGTCATTGAATGATTTTTACCTACCATAAAAAAAAAAAACCTCATGCTTGAGAAATGATTGCGAGACGCATGGGACTGGTCGTTATGGCAACACTAGGTAGAGGCTTATGTCCAACAGTAGACTTCATTTGGCTGCTGATGATGATGTTGGTGACTTTCAAGCAAGAAAGGCGTTTGCGCCAAAAACAAAACACATAAATCTTTCTGAAAGTAATCACCCATATTTTATCAACTTATCTATTCTCCAACAACACGACAGAAGGCATTGCTCGAGTGTCGCCGTCTATTTCGAGCACTCCTAGTCTCGTTCGAGCCCGTTGTTATGTAAATCGGAGCGCCATTTGGCTCGGCCGTTGATAGCGCGATTAGATCAGGCCATTTTGATCGATTGGCTCGCTGGCGGCGGACTTATTAAGTTTGTTTGAGTCTCGTGGGAGGAATGGTTGAGTAGGTCTGAAGATGCTGGTATAAGATCTATTTAGTTTTCTGCAGCCTGATCGAGGTTTTGTCAAATATGTATACAATATTATTTTTGGTCACGAAACCTGAATAAAGATTGTTCAGAATTAGTAGCATCAACCTTATAATGTTCCCCCTACTAGGACTCATGCCTCCTCTCTAGAAGAGCGAATGGGCGGTAATCCGTCAAGCAGGTCAAGTGTAGGTTGGTGGTCACATCTTCGATTTTTTGGTTCTGCCATGTTCGGCCATGCCGGTTTCCACGCGATGTTTTCCTTCACCGTTTTGAGAGCAGGAGCACCGAAGTGATGAAATGCGGCCGCGAAAGCGAAAATTTTCTTACGTGTCTAAAGCTCGTTACTGCTGCTACGAGGATCCCTGTACCGAAGCCCTACTGAGCGAATCCTCCGGGCATCACAATACTAAGCAAGTACATATCTGGTGAAAAACCACCTTAAAAGTCGATAGTCATGATTTCCATAATCTGTCCACATTATCCCCATCTGGTCACACCAGCAGCCTGGCAACAATCTCCGTAACTCATCCGTCACGTGCTACAATTGGCAACACTGTCGTTGTTATGTTAATAAGCCGCTCAAACGGCGCCGATCGCTGAAAACGATTGGCGACAGAATTTTGCATTTGAACTTGGAGAATAAAAGTCGCTACGCTTTGTAGAGTTGTGAATGTTTTTAATGTCCGATTACAATCTAAGTGTTTTCACGGTTAGAGTGAATAGATAGATAGATAGAGAATATTTGACCATTACACGTTATTTGACTATTACATGTTTATTTATTTATTTATAAGAACTTCATGCAATATAAAGGTACACAGGCGGACTTAATGTTTTTGGGTCTTTTGGCTTTTTTGGGGTTTGTGTATGGACTTTATAAAAGAGACTTTGACCCCTGAGTTTGTTTCGGTGTTTCTTTTTAGGGTAGTCAGCTAGAAAACACCGGACTCATCGAGTTTCAACAGACGAAAAAAAACATTGACACGTAAAAGAGTTTGTAAAAACCTATTTGCAAAATAAAAATCATTTATCGATATATTATTTACTAGCTTTTGTCAGCGGCTTCGCCCGCGTACATAAAATATAGCCTATGTCACTCAGGAGTAAAGCAGCTTTCTATCGTTGCTAATTTTTTTCCAATCGGACCAGTAGTTCCAGAGATTACCTCCTACAAACAAAAAAACAAAAAAACAAACTTTACCTCTTTATTATATTAGTGTAAATTATAGGTATACCATAAATACTATTTGGTACAGTAGGAGCTTAAAATTACCAAGGTGTTACAATGTGCGGCCTTATCACTAAAAGCGATTTTTTAAAGACAACCTTTGGATGGATTTGGACAGAGAAAAAAGATACACGCGTAGTTTGTGGCGTACTATTTACATATGAACCACACATAACTAATGTAATACAAATAATATATACATATAGGTTCTTAATAAACTAATGCACTTCACCATCAACGTCTGCATCACTGCTTACCGGGATACGGGATACCTTGCCGTGGGATAATAGTCAAACACAGGTTTCTATAATAGTTTCTAATTCATAAAAAAAATATTCTTCTTTTCCATGCTCTGAGAGTAACCATGGAGTTTCTTGCCGGTTCTTCTCCATCGGAAACGACCAATTTGGAACCGTGCACTAGCATCTGACGTTTTATAAGTGCCCATGTAGGCCCATGTGAAATAAAAATTTTTGACTTTGACTTTGACTTCTGACTTCTGCAAGGTGGGGCGAGAGGGTGTGTGATAAAAAGCGAAGATCTGGCAAAAAAAATATTTAATTACTAATCTTTTGACAACAACTTTTATTTATGTTGTGTTTAATCAATCAAGGGACATGTTATCATTCGAATAATCTTGATGCGCGGGAAGTGCCGCTAGCTCCTCTTTTGTTCGCTCAAGGTCGTTAGCGTATATCTGCACCTTAATAATGCTTTCTGTACGTATTTCAGAATCACCGGGGTTCGTTCTACACCTTTATATCGCTCTTATGTAAATCAAATCGCCATTCGCATCCGAATCGATGCTCCGTGCTCGATAATCCATTCTACATAAATGTTTTTAATATCGCGAGGTATATACATTCTTTAGGTGATGTGAGGTATTTTTATATACCCGCATGAATCTGTCACAAGTTGGTCTTGTCAAAGAGGAGATATCTATGAACAAAATGGCCAGTATGACAAAACGCCAATTTCAAATATAAGGAACTAATAATATTACAATTTTACTAGTATAGAAACAAGCTGTTTCATCCTAAACCTTTCGATGCTACAGTCTGATATATGTGATCAATCTATCTATCTTATATAGCCACTTTCAATAATGTGAATGTGAGAACATTGTGGACGCAAATTTTAGATTACTTCCTACCATTTTTACGGTAGGAGTTCAATATTGACTGGTCTGCACTGTCCTTACATAATTATGTGCTAAACTACATCTACACTAATATAATAAAGAGCTAAAGTTTGTTTTTTTTGTTTCTTTGTTTTTTTGTTTGTTGGAGGTAATCTCTGGAACTGCTGGTCCGATTGGAAAAAAAATAGCAACAATAGAAAGCTTCTTTACTCCTGAGTGACATAGGCTATATTTTATGTACGCGGGCGAAGCTGCTTACAAAAGCTACTACTGTAATATGGAAATATTGTAAAGAAAACAAGTTTTTAAAAGAGTAACCATGGAGTTTCCTGCCGGTTCTTTTCCATAGGAAACGACTAATTTAGAACCGTGTACTAGCTTCTGACGTTTTATAAGTGCCCATGTAGGCCCACGTGAAATAAAATATTTTGACTTTGACTTTTGACTTTGAAATCGAGTTCGTGCCCGGGCAGCCATAGTCTGATATACGAGACAAATAAATGAGTTTAAAAAAACATGCAGTTAACAAAATAGGCGTTGATTTTTCGGATGATTTTTGGACCGTAACGTTGAACTTTTTTTAATCAAAACTAGTGTGTGTATAGTGGCGACTGCTTTTTTTTATAAAATCCCGTTGCGTTAAAAAGTTCAGTATAAATTTAAATTATCTTCAGTTGTGTGCAAAATAGATTAAATTTAACAGCGATAGTGTTACGAACAAAGGAATGTTTGTTTTTTTTTTATTTATACGATCTATATGATTGCTATAATATTATTATTTAGACTTTCTTGTTCAATATTAGGACTAGCCTCTGCTAGCAACTTCGCTCGCGAGAAAATGGATTTCTCCATACAAACTTCCATCCCCCATTTTATCTATTTCTTAAAATCCATTGTTATAAAAGTAGTAACCCTATTAGGAACTTACCCAGAAAATTTTAAGGTTGTAGGTGTCATAGTTTCTGAGATTTCGTGATTAATCAGTGAGTGGTGTTTCACTTTTAAATATTTAGATAACTAGCGATCCGCCCCAGCTTCGCACGAATACTAATAATGAATATTATGCATGTATTATACCCATAAACCTTTCCCTTGAATCACTCTATCTATTTAACAAACCGCATCAAAATCCGTTGCGAAGTATTAAAGATCAAAGCATACATAGGATCTAAGCAATTTTATTTTATACTACTCGTATGTAATGATTAAAAACGTAGTGTCATTGTCACATTACACTCATTCAAATAATCTTATCAAAATAACAATTAAGTTTCACAAACATCTTAACAACAAAGTTTTTTTTATCTGGTAACAAAGCAGAAGTCTCGGGCCCTCACTCCTCACATTCACGCCTCGCTCGCCGCCTTTGACATGCAAATCGCGCGCCGAAGCGATTGTGTCGCGCGTCTTTGTCGCAGCTGTCGAGCGATTATATCGCGCGTTTGATTGACAATCTCTTGAATTAGTTCCTTTACCGGTCCAGTGGAAGTGTTTACAGAGACGTGCTGTTTAATTGGGACAAAGGGTTTATTTGCAGTCCTCATTCGGTCAATATTATTCTTTTAATAATAGATTGTACCTTAATTACTGTGGCAATGTTTGTAGTTTTACTGTTTTTTTTTTCAATTACCTGTAATTGGATGTAGTCATTATCATCAGCGTTATTAATGTTCCCACTACTGGGACACAGGCCTCCTCTCTAGAAAGGGATTGGTTGTGTTTGAACCCGCAATCTACAACTCGTAAGTCGGCCACCACTGCTCTCAACATTCTCTCAGATTGAGTCTATTATTGAATTTTATTTATCAACATCATCATTTTATTTTCTACAGGTATTGTTTTGGGTCTAGGTATTTTTTTTATGGTGGGAAAAATCATCCAATGACGAATACCGCCCTTGGGCGGAGCGGGAGGCAGTGTCAAACTCTTACTGACTAAACGACCCACCCCTTTCCTTCTTAGCCTTCATACCAGGGTCGGACCTTCCTTTCAGAAGGTATTCCTTACTTTCAGAAGGAAGGTCTAGGTATTTTGTGTTTGAGTTTACAGGTTCGAAAGCCAAAGTCTGTGTTTCCTAGTAAGTACAATCTGGGGATTTTTAAGCCAAGAATGATTACGGTAATCGTCGACAAGATCATCTCTTTTAATTAGGTGAAATAGTGATACCTGATCACTAACATTTTAGTGGTAAAAAAAATCGTCTAACAAATTTTTTCTCCTTTCTTTCTCCAAGCAAAAATATATGTTAGTTAAGCTTTGCATACAGTTTATAGTATAACATAGCGTTCCCACTTCTCTATATCCACATTGCGATATCAATAAACAAGTCAACAGTACATACGCTTTGAGTCCAAAGCGTTTGCAAAATGGTCAAATATTTATAGACATACAAATGTAGAACGTATGGGAATGAGCTGTAAGCTATCTTATATTATAAGACTGTTTATTTTAACGCAAGAAATAGTAGCACTTATGTTTCTGTGCATACAGTAAATATTATGCAGTATTACTTAGAGTAGTAGTGCAGTAAGTTGCGTGGATAATGTCTGAAACAGAGAATTTTATGTTGGTGGCGTTTCTGAAAAATTTAATTTTAAGATGTTTAAGTAGGTAAGTTGTATTTAATTATTTTACATATAGAAGGAATATTTATACTATTATATTTTACAACTCACAACGTTGCCATTAATTATCCTATTGTTTTAATATGACCAATTGAATACATTTCAATTCTTTCACCGTTTGACCATCCGGTAACCCTCCAGACCGTGCCCAAGTCGTCGATAGTACGTGCAGTTACTGCCCACCTCAAGGAATCGTCAGCAACCGTAGAGGCTCAGCAGGGCCGAAGCCTCCAGGACAAACTTCTTAAAGAAGGGTAAGGCCCCGGTATGCAGGGCTAAGAAGGAATGAAGTAAGATTTTTGATCGGTAAAATTTGTAAGGCTATATTCCGCTCTGTCCAAGGACGGGAGATGTCATTAGATGTTTTTCACTCAAAACAGAAACTTTGGTCAAGGGTTGATGCGAAAGCGTAAGACCAGGGCTCTGGGACTATCGCAGGGAAGGAACGGGGTAGGTTGTTTAGTCAGTAAGAGCAGGCCTCCGTCACTCCATGTACTTGCGCGCTATAATTACCTACCGCCCGGCAGAGCGGTCTCGAGCCGCCGGCGGACAAAATTCAAGGAGAAGAAGAAGGGCACGCACGTTGTTCAATTTTAATAGTTCCATTCATTCGTAGGTACTCGTGCCGCAAATCAAGTAAAAGAAGTGATAAACACCTAACATTTTTAACTTTTATAGATTTTTTATTTTAGCTACCCACTGACGTCTATAATTATGTTTTACAGATAGATAAACCATTTATTTGTTACAACACAATGTATACACGAAAGCACAATTAAAATTTAAAACTAAGCACCTACCTATATAAATACAGTCAACATAAACAAGAAACACATGTAGGTACTTAGGAAAAAAACAAAGAAAATACAAAAATCTGAACCATAGCGTGGTGTGTATCTCAGTGCTGCACCAAATGGGAATCCAGCTCAGCATGTGTCAGGCACACGTACCTGACGCTGATTTTCAGCTGGATCCTTGCGGTGACATTCGGAGGACCAGCTGGTTTTTTGAGATCAGGTTTTCTGTGTGGACTGCGGAGTGAATTGAGTAGCTGGTGGTTTATAGAAAAACAAGGTTGACAATGGTTTTATTTAGACGTATTACACAGTTAGCACCGTCAGCACCAATTTATAAAAAAATATTTTATAAACGATACAATTTTAAATTTCCACATATAAGTCAGAACATATTCACAGTTTTCAATAACATAGAAAAAGTTATGTTAATTTAATTTTATCGAAGAAGCAGCCCTGCGATTTCTCGGTGAGCTGCGATTGATCACGCGGTACGAAGCAATCACAACTGTACAATTAAACATTAAGGCACATTTTGGCATGCAGTGGTTGCTGACGCGACGAAGTAGGCTATTATTATTGCAGTAGGTATTGAGAATTTTGTATGGAGTGAAGTATCTGTTACGTAGTAACTATTTAGTAATCTGTGGTAAGAGTTTGACACTCTTTCCCGCTCTGCCCGAGGGCGGGATTCGTAAATGGATGATTTTTACCTACCATAAAAAAAAAAACAAAACAGAAGGAAATTTTTTTTTTAATGAAATATGGACATGTCTTAAGTAAATCCTTACGTTTAACTTTAAGTGGCGTTTTGTTTCCGTTTGCCAAACAGTTCTGACCGTTAAAAGGTTACATTCCAGTTTATTTGAAACATGAGAGTTGCTAATCTTGAGTAGGTAACATTTATAAATAAATATTTAAGAGTCAATTAAGACTTCTATTCTAAATTCAGTGTTTTGTAAAGATGACCTTTCAAAAATGTTGTAGTGGCTTTATCTTTATTCATATTTTTTTCCTTCTTGATGTAATTACTTAATTACTATACCTACTTACTATAAATTATTTAAAAAAATCGATGTCTATTGGCGCGTTGATATTGAAATAATCAACATCAATGCAAGAGTAAATGTATTTAAAGTATCCGTAAAAGCCAGAAATTTTGTTAAAATACCCGTGTATTTCCAATGTTTATTTTATTCGCAGTTTTCAAAGCAAAGGAATGCTTTGACCAATTATATCCTCCAATAACGCGAACTGTCAAGTAAACGAAGCTCCAAACCCGATCTATTTCCTGAAGGCAGTCGTGATATTTCGCTAAACAAACTACCTCAAATTAAACACCAATCAACGAACTCCACGTCATAACAAGACGGTTAAACGATTCCAAATATTTGTTCCGTTTCGGAGTTGATTACACAAAAACGCTGAACACAAGATGGCCGATGCCTCCAGATTTCATTATTCAACGATAATTTCACGAAACGATCGGCAAGCGATCTACCCCTTTATGAAATATAATGAGAAAATTAGCAAAACAGCGATGTTTTGAATTAACTATTCTCTCCTTTATTCTTGGATTAAATATCAACCAATTTTCCTGAATGAAAATGATAGCCATTGTTTGAGATAAACAATGAACAAAGGGAAGTAAAGATGAAATATAGTTTGACTTTCAGAGGTTGCTTTATGGATAATTATATCATGTACGCGAATTCCTCGTCGTGAAAAGAATTATTGCGGAAAAAAGACAATAGTTTTTCTGTGGCCATGTTTAAAACCCACTAACATGACCATAATTGTAAAAGTAGGAACTATATGTTGCTTAATCCAGAGTGAGACTAACATTTTAATACAGTACTTGTAAAGTTTGTCATTGCGACCGAGGTGAAATTCACTCGAGGCGAAGGTAAATGTGTATTGTATTGTATATCGGGCTGGTATCCGCAACTCCACGTCTAACGCGCGTATTTTGCCAACAAAGCCTTAGTGTTACTGACCATTTCACAAAGGTTACCTGGGTTTCCGAAGTGCTTTGCTCTTTATCCGGCGACGGCTGGGCAGCTTAAAAGCAGATGGGCTGCTGTTTCTTCCTCCTCCATGCAGGCTCTGCACATTGGGCTGTCTGTAACTCCTAGGCAGGAAAGTGTGTCATGGAGTCGAGAGTTGCAATAACAAATTTGCATGTGTACCAAACGATGTGGTTTCCATAGAATGCAAGAAACGCAGTGGACAATGGTCAGTTAAATACTGATAATATCAATTTATAGAGTTTATAACTTGGAAAACTATCTCTGCACTGCACTGCCAAGTTTTGACCAACAATATTTGAGCCAAACCTCATCAGTTGGCGTTTTGGCACTAAATATGACTATGCCAATAATATTATCATATTTACGATAAAGATATTATTTAAAGTCAAACGCTACCATTAGGGTTTTTGTCGCGTTATAACACAACTAGCTTTTGCCCGCGGCTTCGCCCGCGTGGTATTGGGGTTGGGGTTTCCGGGATATAAAGTAGCCTATGTCCTATTCCGCAGTGTATTCTATGCCCGTGCCAAATTTCATCCAGATCCGTCCAGCCGTTTTGGCGTGATTGAGTAACAAACATCCAAACATCGTAACTTTCGCATATAAAATATTAGTAAGATAAAATTTCAATAAGCATTGTAATAAGTGATATACGATATTTCTATTCATTTACTACTCACACCATCCACCTCTCTGGTCCAGAAACTATATGTATTCATTACATACAGTTTTCATTATTTACAATAATTCAATGCGATAATGCAGAATTAATATAAATTACAAAAACAAATACCTTTACAATACATACCTTTGAATTCCTTTCATAACATATACGATATAATAAAATCAACACAGAGAAATGAAATGAATGCAATATAATTTAAATGATTTAATTTTAATTATTATCAAAAGTGTAAAACACGTTTTGCGTTTTGTTCAGTGAACATGAGAATCGTGTTACTTATCAACTGATCTGGCCGGATTTTTTTTTTGGTGGGGAAAAAATATCGTCAAATGACATCTCCCATCCTTGACGGAGCGGAACGTTTACGTTTACGTTAACGTAGTCGCATTAACTTTCCGAAAATATATCGCCCGAGGTTGTCACATAACTTATATCCCCGAAATATCTTCGAAATGTAGCGAATGACTCTACAATGGTGATCCATTCTCAGTGGTAGTCAACATTTCACTCGAACAAATAAAACACCTGAGCCTTGAGCAGTGGTGGCCGAGTGGAGCAGTGGTGGCCGAGTGGAGCAGTGGTGGCCGAGTGGTAACGGCCCCGACTTGCGTGTAGTAGGTCGCGGGTTCAAACCCAGCCAGGCGCATTACTTTGTGTAATTTATGTCATCACCACTGCTCTCAAAACGGTAAAGGAAAACATCGTGAGGAAACCGGCATGTCCTAGAACCAAAAATTCGAAGACATGTGACATCCACCAACCCGCACTGGGCCCGCGTGGTGGATTACGGCCCATTCCCTCTCTTAGAGAGGAGGCCTGTGTCCCTGCAGTGGGAACATTAAACAGGCTGATGATGATGAAATAAAACACCTTGACCCAATATCCGTGTCGTGGTTGCTGCAACTCTTCAATAACTACTTGGAGTCAGTGAACAAACCTCGTTTTTAGAGAAGATCAAAAGTTAATGCTATTCCCAAGTCTGGGAAACTGCATGACGATCCAAAAAAGCGCGGAAGGTGCAGGCAAGAAATAACCTGCTATGTCGTTTAACATGTTACAAGCGTGAGCTCTTCTCAAAGTAACTTCTCAAAGTAACTCTTCTCGAAGAGTTGCGATCTCTGGAGGAGGGAATTCAAACCTTTTGATGATTTTTGGAGCCGTAGGAGAGCCTCTCCCCTGGCCACGAATTGCCATGGCCAACCTGGAAAACTCTAAACAGACTTCGCACCCAGGTTGAGTGGAGCAAAGACAATCTCCTCAGATGGGGATTCTCAGACGATTCTGATCTTCAGTGTTTGTGAGGCTTCTCTTCCATGTCCCATCTTCCATCCTGCAGGACGTGCCCTATTACTTGTTTACGTAGAGACCTAATGATAGCGTCGGTGGACAGCATTGCCGTGGCTGAATACTGCAAGGATTCTGACTGGTTTTGCCATCGACACGCTAAGAAGAAATAAACCATATTTAAATTCAGAATTGGAGATAATTGTGTAATTTTCTTGAGTACGACCTTTATGTTATGTATGTAAAACAAACAAAAACTCTACCAATATTTTTAAGGTCTTGGAAATACAAACTTTGCTTAAAAATCAACTTATATTCACTAGTTAAAGTCTAAAATTGTTTGGTTTTGATGGTGATGGATTCAATGCACATCTTCCGAGCTACGAGATATATACGATTTGCAGCTATTAAATTTAATACAGCTACTCGAAACTCCTATTACATATGTGTTCCTAGTATAATGTTTCCCAATAAAATACATAAGCGTTTTCAAATTAACTACAATAATAATTTCATCAAATAGCAAAATTTAATTTAATGTGATATTCGTTTGTAATGTTTACTCTTCATTCGGTTTTATTATTGCACTAGCTTCTGCAGTGGGTTTGTCCGCATGAAAATGGAAATTTATCCTAAGAGAACATACTCCTGGTATAAAAAGTAACCTATGAATAATTAGGTATGGTCTAAATTGTAAATTTCATTGAAATCTGTTCAACTGTTTGAGAGTTTTACGCATTCATTTTAATATAATGAGAACTACAAACATACCAATTAAAATCTACCTCCTCTAGAACTACGTTCCATACTGTATTTTCACTACAAATAGCTATTTAATAAGTATTTGTATTGTACCAAAAAATAATCGCACTGCTAATTATTTAAGGTTATTTAAACAAATATTGCAAAGAGATATTATCTTTTGTTTGTTCATAATATTTGCTGTAATTTCTAGAGACAGCACTGATTATCAAAAATCTTGGTCACTGTATTTGAGAGCCCAAAGTCAGCTTTATTATTAGAAAAATGCATGGTCCGTGCTCCGTGAACAAGTTAGTTTAACAGCTAAGTACAAACTGTAAAATATAACCATCGCAGTCTGCAGAAGGAAATGCAAATGATCAGGTCGGTTTCCTACTCAGACAGTGTGCAGGCAAAATTATTCATTCTGAATACATTCTGTTTGGAAGGCGCTGATTAACTGGCGCCTAATTGAGTAACGAACTCCCCTCGACTCGCTAAATAGTCGACGGTGACTAGATGACGGGACGTGGTACCTACGAAGAAGGAAAGCGGGGCGAGAGAGTGATCGCTAGTGTCTTATGATAGCCTGGTACTACAACTGACTGGACTCGTTCTGCGAAAGAGTAATTTAATCAGTAAAATTCTGATATCTTGCCCTCAAGAGCGTGAAAAACCATTTGATGATTTCCCAACTTAAAAAACTAAACCATTAACCATTTGACATTAGGATTTGAAAAACCCCTAATAGACCTCATCAAATCAATCTATAAGTTCTTTAACTAGCGTAACTATGAATCTTATTCATCTACTCATCATAAGCTAGTAAAACAGGATGTGGTGTGAATGAGTGAACTAGCGGGGTGATAATGATGGTTGATAGCTGATTAGCTTCACGGTTTCATCGTACCCTGGTGCACCTGATATCCGGACAATGTGAATGAGAAACAAAAAACTGCACTTATTTTTTTACCTTTTTTATCATAAAAAAGGTCTGCATGTGGTTTCAGAATTTTGTGTGTCTATGTGTGAAATACAATATTTTTCTTTATTTTTTTCCTGGTACCTAAAATATCCTGGTGGATATTTTAGGTATCAGTGGAACACCTAAGAACAATAAACTAAATTAGGTTCGGCTTCCAGTTTATATAGTGAAACCAATATTTTAAGACACAAACTTTGAACCCTGCAGTATTCTTTTTATACCACAAATTAACACATTACCACAGAGCATAATAAAAATATGTCAAGCTCGACAAGCAATATGAAACTATATATATTTGATTTAAAAGAAAAATAATGTCCATTGAGTTTCTTACACATTTTTCGCTATAGAAATCTAACCTTTGGAACATGTCTGCAGAAAGGTCGAGGCCTTACTGGGGTCAAGGGTTCGCGTCTAAAAGAAATTCTCGGACTCGGCATGAATGACAACATAGGGACGGGGTGGGTTGTTTAGTCAGTAAAAGTCTGACACTATTTTCCGCGCCGTCCTAGGGTGGGATTTGTCATATGTAATTAGTATCCTTTTTCTGACAGACAGACTTTCAGATTTGTTATATAGATGGATTACCGATTATGACTACATGATTGTGGCTTTTCTGATATCATATCTCGATATATTATATATAGCCTATAAATAAATATAATATAGTAAATTATAAACCAATTCCGAGTTTCAAAGAACTGATCAATAAGTTCTTTGAAACTCATTAGTTTCACTACCACAGTTCAAATTCCAATGTTGATTTATTCGAATCAACATTGGCACCTGAACCAAATACTGTGTTAATGTCAATATTTAAATGTTTATTGGATATTCATTTGCAGTCACAGTAATAGCAATGGAATTTCGGGTACTGAAAATAATAAATTACTAATGGGTCACCTTGTGAGAGGCATTTGAACGCTGAGTTTTCATAGTACGCGCCTACCACTCTTGAACTAAACCAGTGCCACTTGTGTTTAGCGATTTTTCGGGCTATTTTGGCAACTTTGGTTCTTCTGAAAATATCTTCACCCATAGCTACCCTGCAGAAGGGATGAAGCCAACTGGGGCCAATGGTTCGTGTCTGAAAGGAAGGCTCTAGCCCTATAAGTATAAATGTAAAAAAAAGTATAAACGGCGATGTAGGAACGGGGTAGGTTGTTTAGTCAGTAAGAGTCTGACACCGCTCCACTCAAAAGCGGGATTCGTCATTAGATGATTTTTACCTGCCATAAAAAAACCATAGATTATGAGATTTATTTTACCCTAAACTTGAATCTATTCAAGTTTTGTATAATTTCTGTTACTTTTTGGCGTACAATAAAGTTTAATCGAACTTTATTCCTGATGACTAACTTTCTCACTATATAAATAAAACTATCTACTTATAAGAAATGTTTATAAAAGAGCTTTTTTATAAAAACTATTGTGACAATAACACGGCACAAGAGAAATTAGCTCGCTTTTTAATAAACTGAAAATAAAGTTATGAATAATATTTTAAAATGACGTTTAAACTGATTATCTTTTAATGGAAACTTAATAAAACTAAATGTGAATAAAAATGAATGAATGTTGATGGATGGAGAGGAAGAGGGAGGTAAAAAAAAATGGATTAGTAATAATAATAAGAGGGAGTTAGTGATAGTGTGACGAGCAAATAAAATTCCTAATCTTGTCCAAAATAACCCATGAGAATACAATAGGATTACTACAGGGCCGATCCCTACTGGGAGCCGGTCCGGCTTCTGGAAAGAAGTTCCGACCCCGGTATGAAGACTAAGAAGGAATGGGGTGTGTTCTTTAGTCAGTAAGAGTCTGACACTCTCACTCTCAATGATGATTTTTTCCACCATAAAAAAAGAATACACTAGGATGGTGATGATACAAACTTGTTTTACCGATCGCGATATTTCACACTTTAGACCAGAGAAAACGCCGCACTATCCACGTCTGTGCAAATTCGTTATCACTGCTATTCTTGTTAAATATATTCAAGATCTAATTGTGATTATGTTCCACAAACTACGCCATCGTTTCATTCGTTTAATATTAAGATTTGCATATAGTTATAGTATGCACGTTAATTATGTTACATATATGTTATGATACGACTTGGAATTTAATTAAAAAGACTTTTAAAAGCAGTTCAAGGAAGCGTGCGTTACTTTCCTTTGATCCTGTTTCTTTTTCTAGAAGCAATGCTTTAAGACTTATTTAATTTGTATGCAGTCTCTCCGTAGATAAATAGTATTTTAATGTATATTTTTAATGATTCGTGGAGTATATTTAACATTAAATATACATATTGCAGTCGTAATTAGACTTTTAATATTGCGAATAAAAGAAAAACAATTTGACCCATAAACATTTTGGAAGCACATTCATTCTGCGTACATCTAAGGAATGGAATTCCCTGCCACTGATTCCTGATGGCTGCAACCCGGAAATCTTTGATTAGGTTACTTCAAGGCAACCGCGCTCCATCGTCGACCACATCGTCACTTTCAATTTGGTGAGGTAGCGGTCAAGCGCAAACCAATCAAGGATAAAAAAAAATACAATTATAAAGAAAACTAGCTACATCAACGTAGTATATATCACTGCTATGCCCAATAGGTATATGCAGCATAATTCTATCATACGTAGCAGTTGCCCACCGCTGGGGTTCAGGCCTCCACACACGTCTAGTATAGATAGATGGCTGTCATGATGGCTTCACATTATTGACGTGACAACGTCTTATAATTCGATGGAGCCGGCAGCACGCATGAAAAAACACGACTCATGCGGCGTTACCTCGCTCTGAGGCGTTCCATTTTGGATTTAGTGAAGTGCAAGCGAGAGCGTTTAACGAGCGACAAAGAGGCACAATCGGCCTCGTTCGGCAGTGTTCGACATCTGTTTCTCTCCTACTTGAGTGAACGATGCGTCCGTTCATCACAAACCATTCCATCAGTATTTTCTTATGACGTTGTCACGTTCAACTATCGTCAGTAAACCGACTTTACAGACAACCGATTTTTTTATTCTAGGATATACCGATTTCTTCTTCATGTTTCTAGTCATGTCTGGGTTTAAATTGGTAAGTAAGAGACCGTTACCACTGGGCCAATATTGCTCTAAAACTAAATAATAATAAAATTGTACTATTCATTACAAGCTGTTACCAATAAATGCTTTGCTATGAGAGTTGAAAGTTATCCTACGGGAGCGTAGGCAGTTGTGCAATGTTTTATTCAATTTTGTTAGCTTTTGAAGCGTGACTGATGAACAAATATTCAACATAGCAGACTTAAATATTTAGAAGAAGGGAGTAAAAAGGAATCTACGATTTATTAATTTAATATTCATGTGAGTTCACGTGGTTCTTCTTCTTCTCGAATCGATGGATTCCGCTTCCCTCAAAGTTTTTGGGCCCATTGGGCTGGGGTGCATGAAAGGAGCCTCCCCGAGCGGCGTTAATCTCAAATCGCCACAAACGACAGTAGTGGTGTACTGGCAGTATTAATTGGATCTTGCGAGAAATGTGCAATGGGTAGCTCGCCGGCCAGTTAAGACTCAATCTCAGGGTGAAGACGCGATATGTGCCACCAAGCGTGTTTCAAAGTGACGTCAGCAAAGTCGTTAGTAAAAGCGGATGACTGCCGACGTTGCGGGCAAGTCGAGGAATACTGTGGGAATTAGTTAGCCAAAAACTAACACTCTCATTCACTCCACAGATCTAGAGAAGTTTTATTGACAATTTCCCGTAAAAAAAAGGATTGGTAGGATACTAATGATGGTTGGGAATGCTTACCATCACGTGCATTTACAAGTAAGCACAAGTGTAGATATATATCTCACAAAAAAAAACATTGCTTTTATACTTTACCAAAGCAAAAGATTGCAAAAACAGGTAATTGATTCCTTGCCTTTCCATCAGAAGTGGGCGGTTGGTCTCATTTATTTCGCCCTCGGGCGTATGTAGGAAAGAAGTAACTAACCCTAACATCATGATCAGAGATAATCGTTCACGTAACAGCCAATTTGGACGCTTTGCCTTGAAACACTGAACACAATAAATGCACAGAAGGTCAGCGCGAAATGGAAGTCAAAGTGAAAATCATTTTATTCCAAATAAACCATTTACAGACACTTTTGAAACATGTCCTAAAAAAATATGCTAATTGCACATTCCAAAGCGCAGATCTCTATGGAGAAGAATGTGCAAGAAACTCCTTGGACACTCTTTTCAATCACGGTAGCCTAGGTAAGTGTTCCAAATATCTTGGTTACTTGTTTCTAGTCGATACTAATATGTGAGAACAATGTAAATAATAATTATAAATATAAGAGGAAGGAAGAAAAGGCAATTTTTAAGGCAACATTTTTAATTTTTATTGACAACCTGATGGAAAGCCTCGACATGGTCGGCGATGGAGCATGCTCGTCAAAAAGTAATCTATTCATTATTGAACTAAAAAATAGGTTGTAGGTACCAGGAAACTCTGCCAAAGAAATCTACTCTTTAACTATTTGCTTAGTGAATGTGTTCCAAGAACGTTTTGTTTCTATAAATATGACGTCTACTCTCTACGGGATCTACTATCCTCGATTCTTATATGAATCCCGTTTTTGGGCGGAGCGGGAAAAAGTGTCACACTCTTACTGACTAAATGACCCACCCCATTCCTTCTTAGCCTTCATACTAGTGTCGGACCTTCCTTTCAGAAACCGGTCCGCGGCCCCAGTAGGCTTCCGGCCTGAAGTTAGGCCTCTACATTTGCTGACAACTCCTTGAGGCGCGCGGGAACAGAGCGCGCCGTCGACGATCTGGCTTGGTCTGGACCGTTACCAGACGACCAGCTATCCATTGCTCGCCGTCCGCACCCAAGACAATATAGCGTTGTGTTTAAAGCACGCCTAAAAGAGATGTAAGCAAAATTTACTGACTCCTACCAGGACTGCAGATTATTCGAAGAAGTTACCATAGCCCGCACAAAAGAAACAATTGAAGTAGGTCCGTAAAAGTTTGATTCTCCTTTTCTCTCCATTCAGAGGAAAACAAGTAGTTCTTGTGAAGTCTTTCTGGAGTTGGTTTTCTAGCTTTTTCGCTTCTTTGTTAAAGCTTCAGATCAGAAGTTTGTCTAGTTAATGGACCACTATGTGTATAAGTCGTGGCCATAGTTTGTTAACTAGGACCTCTGATTGTTAGTGAGGATAGTTGCTCTAAATCTATTGTTTACGTGATTTATTGGCTGTTAACTTAATGTCTTGGGTCTGTATGTGTACGTAAGGGCCGTAAGGCACACTAAGTACTAGGCGCGCATGAGTTATTGGAAGTAGAAAATCGTGTAGGGTCTTCACTTATGAAATGGTCGTTTTCTGAACACTGAGTTGTGATATGTTTAGGTTAATTTGGAATTATGAGTTAAAGGCATGTCATTTCAGATTTAAAATTAATTTGGTTTCGCGTCTTTTAGAAAACAATGGAACCCTTTTAGGATCACTTTATTGTACGTCTGTATGTATGTATGTACCCTTTAGCTCGTCAACGCGTGAAGAAAGAGATTTAAAATTTAAAGCATATGCTCAAATTTACAGTCTCTTGAAGCCGCAAAGAATCAAACTTATAAGTAACGGCAAAAAAAGATATGGCTAATAAAGTCGCAAAAAAAGATATGGCTAATAAAGTCGCAAAAAACTTACGGTGTAGGCGATGCGTAGCATTTTGTTATGGAAGCTATATCGCGTAGCACATCTTTAAGTAACTGCGAAATAATTATATATTACCAAATGTTAGGATACCTGTGGATGGATGAAGAAGGTGAGGGAAGTAAAAGAAAAGATGAATGAACTGTGCAAGAGAAAGAAAAGGAAATTGTGATCACGTGACGGGTACCACGAAAGAATGGACTCCAAATTACATAGGACGAGGACAAAAAGATTATGTTAACCCAAAAAAACTTAAGAAATAGCTTCTATTAAACTTTACTTCTTTTAAGTTACGGTTCCTATGTAATATGTACATATGTAGCAGGTACGAGAAAATACACAGTAAATATATGTACATCCTAAACGTGGCAGCTATGAAATTGTATATTTATTCAGTGTCTGAGCTACAACATTGTATTTGTGAATTCTACTGAAGATGAAAGTTGAAATTTTCATTCATGGAAAAATATTTTGAATCTGTCAATATCTCATATTACATATTTCCGTATTCACTCCTTACAAAAAATTTAAATATTCAAAAAATAAAGCAACAATTTCAACGAACCACATTATTCAATATTATTATTTATTTATGAACAGCAGACCGCCACCGAGTTATGTGCGCCTAGTAGTCAACGAATGATAAAATGATTGACTCACTCACTCATTCCTTCTTGCGGATAGAATGAGTGAGATGAATGTATTTTACAGTTGCTGTCATTTCTCTATTTGAATATTTTCCTAATTTTCTTTTAATTCATTCTCGATATTTTAATAGTTATTCTGCTATTCGGTCCACAAAAGCTAGCTCATTCTGAAAACCAGTTAATAAGAAAACCTTCAACAAGGAGAGCAAGGTGCTACACGTTACACGTACACCTACACATTCATTTGTTTGACGGTACTACAGAGCCTTTATGGTGAGTGGTAGGCCGCTTTGCGCGGAAGTAGTGCACTAAAATTGACTAAAAAATCTTAATATTTTGTTTATGATTTTATTTCATTTTTTTTTGTTGATTGATTAATTTCATCTCTTTTTTATTAGTGTTAAGAGCACGTCCCGCAAATAAAAAAAAAATATTTCTTTCTATTCAGGGTGGAGAGAAACACAATAAAGGAAAGTTAATTAAGATCAATCTACCTTGAGTTTATGGTGTAACTAACAGGACTTTGTTTTATGTATATTAAGATCTATTTACAAAGATTATATCTATAAAGACGAAGGTTTGTATGTATATTTCTTACTCTTTTAAGCTCAAATGGCTGTTCGAATGAATTTGGCACACATTTCATATGATTTTGTAGTCTGTATCCCTGAAATACAGTCATATCCTTGACTTAATTTTTAACTTATACGCGAACAAAGTTTACAGCAATATCTACTTCATTACAAATGTAATATATCTTGGATATCAATACTATTGTTCTACGGACTTAGCAAACTAAACTTCTCGTAACATAACTCCAGTACGATAGTTTAACACAGTCAATTCTGTCTAAATATCTAGTACAATTGCCCTGTATGGCCTCGTATACTCTTTAAAAGGAACCCGATAACCGTATCCTACCGATGCATAAACGACCTAAGTACAGTCAAACAAATGAATGAGTAGGTGTTAGTGTAACGTATAGCCACTCGCTCTCCTTGTTGAAGGTATTTCTTATTATGATTGTGTTATTAACTGGGCTAAGGCCTCTTCAACTCCTTTCAGGTATTTTTTTTTTAAGCTACCTAGAATAAGCCTTTGCGGTTCATTATTCAGGACATCTCGCCACCTTTTATCAGGTTGACTTTAACGGCGTCCTTTATCTTCAGGGATTCATATCAGTCTATTAACAGTCTCAGCGGTGAATTGACTATAATCTGCCGTGCAGACACTAAAACGCAGTAAAATAGCGTATTTTGCTATACTTTTACTGCGTTTTAGTATCTGCACGGCAGTATTACCTCATTCATCATCATCAACATCAGCCCTTTTAATGTTCCCACTGCTGGGACACAAACCTACTCTCTAGGGATTACCTAATTATTATTTATTAAAAAAAAATCACAAAATAAATAACAGAAGAAGGTGGATTTAATTTCTTAAGTCTTGATCGCGTTTATATGTATGTAAATAAAAACTAATGCCTGTACACTTAATTTTTTTATCGACCGTACCTATTGCGAACATTGGTACTAGACAACACAATAGAATTCCGCCCGCGCGTCCAAATTTCCATCCACCACGACAGCGGGAAGACGCGCGAGGTCGCACGTACGAGCGACGCCGCGGGGGAAATCTACTCTACTGCTTATTATTTATATACCCTTTTGTTACTTGGAGGTAACGTCGCTAAATAATACAATGATACCTGAACACACGAACGATCGAATTTATGAGAATTTTCCCGAGCACGTGTACAAAATAATCTTTTATGAAAAAAAGTAAGACAAAGAAAAGTGTCTCGCGTCTGTTATTAGGAAATTCCCAGAAGCTCTTCAAGGCTGGTGACATGTTAGCGTAAACATTTGATTTCACAATTATGTTTTTTCGTGTAAACATTTCTCCAAAAAGTTGAAAGACCGGGTTAGTTTTAATCTATTGAAAATTCTTAGGAGTAAAATAATAATTTTTTTACTCCTAAAAATTTTAATAAACTAAGCTAACATAACCAACAATTACAAAATAAATAAACTGTTTCCTGCCCTTATAAGGAAAGCTGTGTATAGCTAAAATATATATCCTCCTAAAGGTTGACTGGTAGAAAATGCCTTAAGGCATTAAGTCCGCCTCTGTACTCTTGTATGCATGAGTACAGAAGCAGATGTGCAGAATTTAGGTAATAAAATAATCATCATCATCATCAGCCTTTTAATGTTCCCACTGCAGAGACATAGGCCTCCTCTCTCTAGGAGAGAATAAATAAGTAAATTAAAATAAAATATCTCATAAATTATTATAATAACTATTTTATTATTTTTCATTCGTCTTGTAACATTCAATAAAATAAAACACAACAATATTTTTTAATGACTTACTTTCTCACTGTTGGGCAGGCATTCTATCCTGCACATTCCAATCTGCGGTACTCAGACATGGTCGCTCACTGAGCCACAAAAATTTCGCCTTGGGGTTTATCAAAATGTAATGGAACGCAGCGTTCCGGGTGTCATCAGAGCCTATAGAATAAGAGAACAGGGATCTCAGAAGTGGGAAGAAAGTTAGTTTGGTTAAAATGGGATTTTGTGGGATGTTTTTTTTGTGGTGGGTGAAAATCATCTAATGACATCTCCTGGGCCTAGGATTGTTCGGAGGATAATTCGAATTTTTGGTTCTACGACATGTCGGTTTCCTCACGATGTTTTTTCTTCACCGTTTTGAGAGCAGTAGTGGTGAAATCAATTACACAAAGTAATTCTTCTTCTTAGCGTATCAATGGCAAAACCAGCTAAATTCCTTGTCTGGCCCAGTATTCGGCCACGGTAATGAGCAGCTGACGCTGTCTTACGTGAAGAAGTAATAAGGAACGTAGTGCAAGGTGGAAGACGGGACATGGTCTGCGGAGAGACACAAAGTAATGAGCCTGGCTGGGTCTAAACCCGCGACCTACTTACTACTCGTAAGTCGGGGCCATTACCACGGCTACCACTGCTCTATCACTCACTGATCTCCTACCTTATAAAAAAAAATAAAAGCACAGACTTTGTTTTTTATTCTAGGAATATACTCCTTTAGAATAACTATCCACGTTCACATACGAAGCCGCAGGCAACAGCTAATTGGTTCATAAATGTGGTCAATTTTCTGACACCGTTGTAATATTACTTTAATATATAATATTACTCCATTGTAACCGTATATTTATGTTTCTGTGTTGCTGTTTTGGTGCACAATAAATTTATTCTATACATATTATTTTATTTGTACGAATATAGTGACTCTTTGTATTCTATTTACTATTATTGATATAGTCATGGTTATTTATTGGTAAGGGATTCTTACAAGTCATAGGTTTACAGGATATATATATATATTTTTTATACTTTTATTTTACCGCAGACATGGTGGTCCGCGCACTTTTCTATAATATGCACTATTGTTTACACTTTTTTTGTTATCAATTCATGGCATTCGTCATGCCCTCATCTTTACTTAAAACTAAGCTTAAAAAACTACGCGAGTCCACCTCAGACTCTTTTTTTTTATTATTTTATTTTACTTATACTATATTATTAAAACATACAATATTAACTTATTTCTTTTTTTTGTTCTATTACATATCACTTAATGCTAATACTTAATGCTAGGTGGTGGGGGTTATTTGGTTTTTAGGGTTGATAGGTAAAGGAGTTTTATTTATTTGCCGCCTAGAGTCTTCACCAACTCCATCAGAACTTTTATGACTGCGGTGTCTCGATGCTGCATGGCCGTCTTAAGGTTGTATTCGACGACCACTTTAGAAGGCGCATCCATCGCTTTCCGGGCGAACCGGCCCGTAGCGTCGTCGGCATTGTCGGTGTAGTACACACAGCTGACCGTGTGTCTCGACACCGCGACAACTGCGTGGGAGATGCTGTCGTGGATCTGGAGCCTCCTTGACTTTGTGTTAATTATAATGACGTTTTCGCAGGTCAACCCCTGAGCTGCGTGAATGGTAAGGATACGCGACCCTTCACCAGATCCATAGCCCTGGTCGGCGAGAGAAGCTCTCTCTTCTTGCGTATGGACCAAGAATAAGGTGTTCTGGGCAGTTTTCGGTATTTGCGCACCTGTGAACCTCCTCACCCTCAGGGAGTGGACCCGCGACCACGACGTCTTGGAGGAGTATATACCGGGGTATATCTCGCTCAGGGCTAGTGCGATGTCCATTGGGTTCCGATGCGTACACATTAATTCCTGGGTGATGCCAGCCACCACGTTTGGACGGGTGTACTTTAACTCAAATAAGTTCTCTCGGTCCAAAAACGGTAGCTGATTCACGTCTCCGATGAGAACGACCTCGCTCGCTCCAGACAACTTCACTGCCATTACTATGGCCCCAAAGTGGTTCATGAGGGCTTCGTCAACCATAAGGCGACGGCACCTCTCCTCTGGTCTGACCCCGTTGGCTAAAATTGAGGCCATAGTGCGCACCTTTACTTTGACACGATCTCCTAGTCGGTGCGCTAACTTTTCTTTTAGATCTTTAGCAGCTTCAGTTGTTGTGGTTACTACGATATCGCTCTCCTCGTCAAAATGTTTCACCATCCAGGTGGACTTGCCGCATCCTGGGACCCCATTTACCCATCTGATACTGAGTACCGCCCAATGCGCCTCTGAAGCCGAAGAAATAGAGGTCCTCGAAATGGTTTGCGCCATTTCCAGAATCCTGTCAACCAGCATAATTTTGGTACACTTGGCGGTAACCACTATCGGGTCGTCTTCGGGTGTATGGAATGTAACTTTCCCCGAGCGCTCCGTTTCCTTTTCGTTCAGGGTCACAAAACCACTTTTGGCACTATAGGCTGCCATGTACGACCCCGTCATTTCTCCAGCAATGATCTGGGACTGATCGTTGCCGTACACGGCTGCCTCTGCTTCCCCGAGTAAGACTCTTAACAAACCCTCATTTTGCCAATGAAAGGTTTCCAGAATCTATCTACATGTTGCGAGGTTTACTTCTCTGGTTGCCCTCACAACTGACACATACTCGAGGAATGCGCTTTGTACGTGGTCTATGACACCCGAGTTTACAGCGAGTGTCGGTAGGCTGACTTGCCCTTTGTCGGCTCTGGTTGGTTTGGGTTTTGGTGGTGGTGTTTCCCTAGGTTTTGATTTGAAAAACCTCATGACCGCTGACTCTTCCCGCTCAGTTGGTGATGTGCGGCTGGTACTTGGGAGCACTGCACTGAGGAAGGTGCCGATTGCTTTTAGATGACTTTTGGAACGGGCTCGGTCCTCTGGGCAGATGTTTTTGCCTTGGTCTCTTCTTTCTTTTTCGGCCGTTAATTTCTGCTGGGCTCTCTCAGGTTTACAGGATATTATATATAATATAGTCAACGAATTATTACGAATTCATATTCGTAATAATTCGTTGACTGGTACAAAGGCAGAGAGATGATGATGATCATTCATCATCATCATCATCTCACTGCCCTTGTCCCGTATTATTAGGGGTCAGCGCAATACGATTTTACCTTACATTCTCCCCTGTCACCCATCACGATGTCCAGTATGTCCTATATAACCTAACCATTTTTCTCTCTTCCTTTTTTTTTCAAATCACTTTTCACACAATCCACCCTGAAACAAAGGAAGCGTGCAGAAACAAAGCTACTTCGTTATTCGTATGTCTGTTGACGGCAGGTGACGCCGGGCACTAACTAGTGTTGACAGACTGCGGTCACTCGTCCATTTACTGGCCATCCATCCATCGAAATTAGGTCGAAGAGAACTTCATTTGACAATATTAGTTACTCTGTTCGGAAGCGGTTGTACTCGCGTAAATGTCAAAGTTTTCGTACGGAAATGTAGTTTTGGAATCAATAAAGGTATGTTCTGTGTTCAAGTTTGTGCAGTCACATTTCTCTGAGGAGTGGTTGAAGCATAAATTGAATTAGAATATGTCTAAATATTTGGATGTGAAGCTTAAAAAATATTTCAATATTTTTTAAACTTATGTGCTTGGGCACATATGCTCTTTATTCGTAAAAATTTCTAGCTCGGTAGCGTTCATAGACATGACATGTAACTTCGAATTCAATTCAAATTAAAAGCATTTATTTCAAATAAACCAGGCACTTTTGAAATGTCATAAAGTCGGTCTGTCAGGAAAAAAATGACGCTAATTGCACATTCCAAAAAGTAGGTCTCAATGGAGAAGAATGTGCAAGAAACTCCATAGACACCCTTTTTAATCAAGTTGTGTTTTACAGATATATAGGTTACATATTTTTGTCGCTACTATGATGTGAGAACAATGTAACTAAAATAATAAAAAAAAATCATGATCTAAACAAATTAAAATAAACCACTGGCAGCTAAGAGATGACCAGTCCCAACTGACAGCGCCCGTTCACGGACATGACGCGTATATCAGCACCACTCAACTCAACCATTATGAAGGGAACCGAATGATCCAACACACGCGCCACCATCAGCGAGACATTTGAGTGAGCATGACAAACTCTCTACTGCCATGGTCATTTACGTCAAACAAGTTAAATATTAACTTAAAACCATAAATTACTCCATGTTACCCACATTTAACGTACGTACGTACTCGTATACAAACAGACACGGAGTAAATATACCAAAACCATACAAATATGTATATGCGTGTGGATTGAGTGTTCTTTTTTAATTTATTTCTTTTCAAAAACTTTATACATAACACCGTCTCGCCGTCAAGGATGACTTAATGCCTTATGCATTTTCTACCAGTCGGCCTTACACGGTGGAGCACACGGTGGAGGTGTGCCCTGCTTGGGAAGAGCATCGCCGTGTCCTCGTGGGGGTGATCGGCGGCGGCGACCTCTCGCGCCGGGCCCTGGTTCAGGCCATGGTCCGCAGCGAAGAGGAATGGCAGGCGGTCGCCTCCTTCTGCGAAGCAGTAATGCTCGTAAAGGAGGAGGCCGACTGCACAAGGCAAAGGCAACAGCGCCCTCGCCGTAGCCGTCACCGCCACGCGGCCACCGTAGACACTGGCTCGCGGACGGTGAGCAATGGGTAGCTCGCCGTCCGGTCGTCTGGTAACAGTCCAGACCGAGTCCAAGTCGTCAACGGCGCGCACCGTTCCCGCGCGCCTCAAGGAGTTGTCAGCAAACTGCAGGGGCCCTTCAGGGTCGAAGCCTCCTGGAGCCTAGGGTGGTGCAAACTGTTACCTCGACTCTAGGAATAAGGCAAGGAAGGTACGGGGTAGGTTTTTTAGTCAGTAAGAGTCTGACACTGGTCTCCCGCTCCGCCCAAGAGCGGGTTTCGTCATTCGATGATTTTCACATACCATAAAAAAAAACAGTCGGCCTTGATTGCATTTGTGGTTAATATGATGGTATTTTTAATAGTTTATAATATTTATATGACATCGAAAGCATTTAGGAAATAATTATAACTTTAAGGTGATTATAAAAAAAAACTGTGGGAAAAATTTACCTATTAACTGAAAAACCCGACTCGAAAAAATATAGTAAGCTTGTTTCTTAGAATCTAGGGCATTCAATATACAGGCAAGGATTCTGTCATGGAAATGTATGCTTTCAAGTACAAAAAAAATATAAAAAAATTGAGAACCTCTTGTTTTTATGGAAGTGGGGTTGGTAAGAATTGAAAAAATATACGATTTTCCAAGAAACAATTTATATTTTATAACGTCTACCAAAGCTTTTTTCTTGACACGAAAAACCCCAGTCGTTCCCAGAAAATGTAACGAGATAATTCGATAACTTGATACGTTATCAAAATATCAACTTGTTACGACGCTGACAGCTGACTTGAAACAATTTGGCCTTGCTCAAGGGACCGCATTCATGAATCATGTATATGTATTACTAATACCTATGAATGAGAAAGTTTAAAATTTATTTATGAACTACGCATTCACAAGTGAGCTTTTTACACATCGCACATGAAGAATAGAATAGAAAACAAAAAAAAATACGAAAAATTACAATCGACTTCAATAATCGAACAACACACACATCAACGCTTACCACCAGGTGAGATTGTTCGCCGTAGCCGTCGCCGCCGCGATCTTGCCGATATCCGGCCACCGTAGACACTGGCTCGCGGACGGTGAGCAATGGGTAGCTCGCCGTCCGGTCGTCTGGTAACTGTCCAGACCGAGTCCAAGTCGTCAACGGCGTGCACCGTTCCCTCGCGCCTCAAGGAGTTGTCAGCAAACAGCAGGGGCCCTTCAGGGTCGAAGCCTCCTGGAGCCTAGGGTGGTGCAAACTGTTACCTCGACTCTAGGAATAAGGCAAGGAAGGTACGGGGGGTAGGTTTTTTAGTCAGTAAGAGTCTGACACTGGTCTCCCGCTCCGCCCAAGAGCGGGTTTCGTCATTCAATGATTTTCACCTACCATAAAAAAAAACCAGGTGAGATTTTGGTGAAACGCGAGCCTATCTAGATAAAAAAAAAAATAACACTAAATATTGCAAGATAACTTTAATTTCGGGAGTCAGTGTTTCTAGAAAGTTTGTGTGAAGCTGGAATTGACCGAAAAATCGGTGAAAAAAAATAGTCCTTACGTAGTAACCTTTTTCTTTTAAGAAGTCAATTTGTTGTACTTAAAAAAAGTAAAAATTTTACAGAATCTTACATATATTGGTACAATGGCAGTCTTATCGCTGATAGCAATTTCTACTGGAAAATCTTAGGATGGATTAAAGACCTTAACCTAACAAAGAGATAGTCTGCGGTCTTCTGCTAGCAAATACGACTATGTACTCTATAACCGCCAATCTATTCGACTTTAGCCTGAAGGGTATCCTTTATCGGTAACTTAGTTATTTAGTTTACTTAAAGAAATCAATTTAGAACATGCCTAAATTTATTCGAGTTTAAAAAAAAAGGATTTTGTTTTTTTATTCTAACTTTACCAATCGATAGTGTTTCATGTACTGAATCGACCCTCTTCGGGATTAAAACAACTAAAATTACTGTAGTACTGGATCGATCCAGTACATGAAACACTATCGATTTGTGTAGATAAAATAAAAAAATAACGTACTTTTTTTCTTAATCTCTTATTGATAGACGCATTTACGAAATTAATTTCTTTAAGTAAAAATCAACATACGTCAACTAGAAACAGTGCAAGAAGAAGATGTTCAAACTTTTTACAATAAATTAGCCAACATCATCAACACCAGCCTTGTACGCAGAATAAAGGATAATGAAATGAAGACTACCAACAAAATACTTAGTGAGTCTACTAGAGCTCTCCTCACAAGACGAACTGAACTTTTGAAAACGAAACAAAAGACTAAAGAAATGAAGCAAGAACTGAGCATATTATTTAAAAATACAAGTAAGGCAATAGATAAAGATTACAAAAACTATAGATACAAAATAATGGAAAATAATCTAAATACTTACAGAAGCACGAAAAAAGCGTACAAGAAATTGATCACACACAAGAACTGGATTCAAAACTTAAAATCAAAATCAGAAGAAGCAAAAACCAGAAATGATATCATGAACTGCGCCACAGATTTTTATAAAGAATTATATGCAAAAACAATCTCTTGCACCTCTACAAAGGACATAGAAAGAACAACTATGAACGATCTGCCACTAATACAGGAGAAGGAAGTTTTCGACCACATCAGAAAACTGAAAGCAGATAAAACCCCTGGCCCTGATGGTATACAAAATGAAGCTCTGAAAGCCGGTGTTTTCCTACTCACTCACCCGCTTACATATTTATTCAACAAGGTTCTGAGCACTGGCCAGGTACCCGTACAATGGAAAAGATCCGACATCATTCTATTATACAAGAAAGGAAACCCTCAAGACATCTCTAACTACCGCCCCATTAGTCTTCTTTCAAGTATCTATAAATTGTTTACCACAATTCTACAAAGCCAGCTCAGCAGATACATTGACACCTATCAACCAGTTGAACAAGCCGGCTTTCGCTCCGGATTTTCTACAATGGACCACATACAGGTACTGCAACAGGTAATAGAGAAATACAAGGAATTCAACAGACCACTATATATTGCTTTCATAGACTACGCGAAAGCGTTTGACACAATTTCCCATGACGCTATTTGGGAAGCGCTGAATAAATGTCACATAAACAAAAATTATATAAGGGTACTCAAAAACATCTATGAGGGTAGTGTAAGCCAAGTTAAACTGGAGACACGAGGACCTGTTATACCGATTTGTAGAGGAGTGAGACAAGGAGACCCTCTTTCACCCAAGCTGTTCATAATGGTACTACAACACATTTTTGACAATCTCGACTGGCAGTCAGAAGGGATTCGCGTTAATCAAAATCGACTTACACACCTCAGATTCGCGGACGATATTGTCTTATTCGCTGAAACAAGTAAAAGATTAGAAAAAATGATAAGTACCTTAAATGAAGAAAGTGAAAAAGTGGGCCTCAAAATGAACGAGTCTAAAACTAAAATAATGACAAACAGCCACATAAACGCTATAAACCTAAACGGGAAGCCGCTAGAATACGTGAACAATTACATATATTTAGGAAAACAACTTTCTTTCGAAGACAAAAGTGAAGAACTAGAGGTAGACCGGCGTACTAACATGAGCTGGAAAAAATTTTGGTCCCTGAAGGAAATCTTAAAAGGAAAATATCCTGTCCACCTAAAGAAAACAGTCTTGGATACCTGTATCTTACCCACTTTAACGTATGGATGCCAAACGTGGACATACAACACTAAAATAAAAAGTAAACTTGTGGTGTGTCAAAAAGCCATGGAGAGAAGCATACTGAAATTAAGAAGGATACAAAAAGTGAAAAGTGATAAAATAAGACGAAAAACGCAAGTTATAGACGCCTTACAATATGCTCTAAAACAGAAGTGGCAGTGGGCAGGACATATAGCGAGATGCACAGACAAAAGATGGACTCTAGAGATGATTACATGGAAGGGACCAAGAGGAAAAAGGAAAAGAGGGCGCCCTCGAAAGAGGTGGATAGAGGATATAGAAGAGGTAGCGGGAAGCGAATGGAGGGAGAAGGCTATGGATAGAGAGCTGTGGAAGACGCTGGAGGAGGCCTTTACCCGAGAAGGGGTTCCGATCGATGGTACTGAAGAAAGTAATGATAGTGAGTAGAAGAAAAAGAATAACAAATGTATATTTAAAAACAATATGTAAACAACAATTATTGTAGATTGGAAATAAAAGGGCTTTATTATTATTATTATTATTATTATAAGTAAACGAGTCATTGACCTTGTAGGTAGTTGTCGGTCGTTGCGTACTAACTACCTACAGGTCATTGAACTCGCCCAGCTGACGTTTACTTAAAGAAATCAATTTAGAACATGCCTAAATTTATTCGAGTTTAAAAAAAAAGGATTTTGTTTTTTTATTCTAACTTTACCAATCGATAGTGTTTCATGTACTGAATCGATCCTCCAAGGGATTCAAACGATCAAGATTTAACGGTGTATAGCAACTAGCTTTTGCCAGCGGCTTCGCTCCCGGCAAAAGGAAAATGTGACAAATTAAGAACCGCCCGACTGATTTTGTGCAAACTTCACATAAATCGTCTTCTAAATAGTCAGAACAAAGTCTAAAAATTTGGTTCGGATAGGTAAGTACATTCTTGAGTTATAAAATAACAACGAAAAGTGGCATTGATTTATATATATATACGAGTAGATATATTATTCCAGGCTTAAATAGTGATCATAATATAGGTAATAAAAAGCATATTTAAAGCAGGTTTTTAATAATATACCATATCCAGTATATTTACTGTTTTTGTTCAATAAGGCGGAACATTCTGAGTCTCTGGGATATTATTATAAGGATGGTTCATTACGGATAATAATAACCTTTTAGTAGAATTTATGTTGAAATTAATATTTGATTATTAATTATGTAAACAGATTGTTAGACTGGTAGCAAAGGTAAGGGTGAATGTTTTACCTTTTGAATAAGATTATATACAAAAACATTATCTGGTGAAAATTTGTAGGTAAGAGTTTTTCCTGTCAGTAATAATGTTTCGTAATACATCAGAGGAGAGCTGGCAGTGGTAGCTGAGCGGAAACAGCCCCGACTTACGAGTTGTAGTTTGCGGGTCGGAACATTAAAAAGGCTGATAATGATGATGAATGTATTATAATGTTCCTTATTTTTTTTAAGCACGGTTGTGCTAGTTTTTCTGCAAATTTTCTCATTTCTGATTCAGTCAGATAGGAAATTCTGGATATAGCCACAGTGAACCCAAACTATCGCCCTGAAATACACCTCTATCCTTATCAACTCGCCATTTTTCTGGATTTTCTGGTTACCTTAATTGTGGTGGATTGAGGATCATGATAGAGCACTACGACTGATGTCGTATATGGGCCACAGGACACCAGGAAGGTCCGTAGACTTTGTGCAGCTCTAGTACCATCACATCCAATGTATGTGACTCTGAATCATACGCATTCTTAAAATCTAAATAAAAAAAAATAAAGAACGACGAACATGTCGACTACAATCATGGGAGTATCAATAAAGGTACACATAACAGGGACGGGCAGAATATTATTTTGCTCTACCCTATTCAGGTACACACTTTAATATATTTTGTACTAGTGCGTAAAAATACGTGAGCTAATAAGCTCACGTATCTTAAAATAAAGGCGCGGCGCTGGCCGTTAAGTGACTCCCACGAGTTGCAACGGCGAGTTAACCGTTAATTTATTTCTTGTATTAAAAAAACTCGGTCTGATATATGTGGAAAGTCACTACAGCCTGCGGATCGGGTAAATTCCGTCTCATTCGCAAAAACAAATTTTCTTCACTTGTATCAAGATTCTTTAAGTACCAGGTTAGCAGAAAACACAAGCAGTCGAACTCAACTCTATACACAGCGTCATTGAGCGCACGGCACATTTATGAACCGCTCCAATTCATTACGGACGGATGCAAATATTGAATTAACTGCTCCACTGGGACAACAGGATATTGTGACGGTCATGATGATTGTATTGACGCAAAATATTAAAACAATACTCAATTTTCGTATTAAGTACTTATGTTGATAGGTATTCATTATTGTCAGTAGCGGGCTTGCATATTTATTATTGTGTTGAGTAAGTATTTCTCTGAATTCTAGTCCTTTGGAAGGCGTACGGGGAGCCAAAACCGACTCGCAAAGGCTATTTAGATATTTTTATTGAACCGTGATACCAGCCGACGATTATGTCCGTGTACGCACTTTACTAGTGCTGCACCTGAAGACAAGCCTCGGTTGAAAAAACTATCGCAACATATGGAAAACAAAGATTTATCATAATAACTGTACTTGCTTAATTATGATTGAAGCGTCTCCAATTTCCCCATTGTAATCTATCTTAACCATCCTTGCTGCTTCAGAGTTCGCTAGACTCCCTCCAAATAATTTGTAAGTGTGTAAAACGTAGAGATAGCATAACCTAGCCTTATAATGTTCCCACTGCTGGGGTTAAGATTTTCCTTTTTATGAGATAGAATGGGCCGCAATCTAAGCTATTGCTAAAATACCTTGGAGATATCAAACGTGAATAAAAATCTTATAAATTTGTATAGCGATGATTAAATTACATATGTATTATATTCAATTACATAGTTTAAATGCTTTTTTTATATTTGCTTAAATAGCAAAAGACGCATCCAAACAATATTCGAGTGTCACAGTACTTATACCTGTATCTTTGTAATATTTTCTGACAAAAATATTGAAGCGCCAATTCAAAAGGTAAACTCTTGAAGATTGTTCTCGTTTCAATTTGATCTTTATTGCATAAAGAACAAAGGTCGAAATAATTTAAAGGTGACTTCGTTGGCTGTAAATATAAGTTTGTGAGTCATACTTTCATTTTCGAGTACGACCTAAAGCTTTTAGCTCGTAATGTTTTTATTAGGGCTCCGGGAGCAAACCGGCGAAAATATCGGAATGGAACCGTCAACGAACCGGATCGAACGGAAACCGGGGTATTAGCGAATGATACATGTTGAACGCAGAGCAATCGAATCGATTTTGTTAAGTTTACTGATTATGCTGTTTGTTTTAGTATCGTCGAAATGAAAATGGTTTTTAATCGAAATTTAGGGTAATGTCAAAGTCAAAATCTTTTTATTTCACATAGACCTACATGGGCACTTGTAAAACGTCAGAAGCTCGTGCACCGTAATGGGGTTTGAGTATGAAGCAGACCGTAGAAATGTGCCTCGTTTGAACAAAGTGCCTGTGTTGTTTTTTAGGGTTCTGTAGTTAAAAAGGAACCCTTATAGTTTCACCATGTCTGTCTGTCTGTCCATCCGCGGATAATCTCAGCGACCGTTAGGACTAGAAAGCTGAAATTTGGTATCAATATCAACCATGCCGACAAAGTGCACAAACAAAAAGTGGTAAAAAATATTTTAATAGGATACCTCTCCTACACGTAAAGTGGAAAGTGATATTTTTTTCATTTCTACCTTAACATGTGATATATTGTTGGAAAGGTATTTAAAAATGATTAAGGGTCCCGTAAAATCATTTTTTGATAATGTAAATATTTTCGGAAATAATCGCTCCAAAAGTAAAAAATGGAGCGTCCCCCGTCCCCCCTCTAACTTTAGAAAATATGAAAAAAAATCACAAAAGTAGAACTTTAAGTCAACTTTCTAGGAAAATTATTTTGAACTTAATAGGATGAACAGTTTTTGAAAAATTAAAAAAAAATCGTTCTGAACTAATTTTCTAATTTAACCGTACATGCAAGCATTTTTTTTTTAACTTTTTTATATATTTCATTATCCTGAGCATATCTTCTTTCAAATAAAAAAAAAACAAAAAGAAAAAAATCGGTTCACGCAATCCAAAATTACCACCGGGTACAGCGCCATCTCTTGGGAAATTGGGTTACTAGTTTTTACATAGGCTACTGGGTTCTGTTACGTTGTGAGAAATTTGTGGCGAACGGGAAACTACGGAACACTGAGCGTGACCCGACACGCTCTTGGCCGATTTTTTTATTTTATATCGTTAGTTCTCGTTCCTTAATTTAACTGGACTTTAAATAAACAAATGTATTGGATAATAATTCATTCATTTAGTTATTTCTATATTTTACAACAAAATACATAAAGTGGAAAGTAACAGTTGTGCCAACATTTGAACGTACAGGGAAGAAAGTCGAAAGTTACCGATGCAGATAGGAGCAATATAATTTAAGTTTAAAATGGCCACCAAACTTGCAACGCGAGACCGCGCAAACTGTTGCCGTAGTGGTGATGTATTTAAAATTTTAGGAATTTCAGGAATTAGGAAGTTTTATGTTTTATAGGTCTTTTTTTATGGTAGGTAAAAATCATCCAATGACGAGTCCCGCTCTTGGGCGGAGCGGAAAACATGTCAGACTCTTACTGACTAAACAACCTACCCCGTTCCTACATCGCCATACATACCAGGACCAGAGCCTTCCTTTCAGACGCAAACACTTGGCCCTTCGACCCTTCTGCAGGGTCCCAACAGTTGCTGACAACTCCTTGAGGCGCGCGGGAACAGTGCGCGCCGTCGATGACTGGGCTTGGTCCGGGCGATTACCAGACGACCGGACAGCGAGCTACCCAATGCTCACCGTCCGCAAGCCTGCGCCTTCGGATGTTTTATAGGTCTGTCGAAATTGTCTAGAAAATACTGCAATTCGCATTATAAATAAATAAATAGAAAATTAAAAAAGAAGATAATACTAAAATGTATTTTTATTTGTATTGAATAAACTCAAAAGCCGTCTTTAAAAAATGTTTCACCAATAAAATGCTACTTTATTACTTGAAATTTCTGACTCTCTCAATTTTTTTTGTGTGATAACACTTTGACATTGATAACACTTTGCATGATAACACTTAGACGAATTCTATCTGAGAACAGATTAATTTAAACGAATGCCGATAAAGATAAGTTCATTGCTTCACGATTTTAAACATTGTATTTTATTTTTAGTAAGTTTTTTTCTTTGATGTGTGGATCTGAAATGTTTTGAACCTTTTAAAGAAAATATGTGACATAAAATGACCAAGAAATGTATATCAGTAAACTTCCCTCTCCCAGAAAGTAGGCCTAAGTTCTAGCAGTGAGAACATTATAAGATAGATTTTTATCACCTACACTTTTTTGCGTTTTTATCATTACATAGCATAAAACAAAGTTGCTTGCCGCTGTCCTTATGTATACTTAGATATTTAAAAGTACGCAACGGATTTTGATGCGTTTTTTTTTTTTAATAGATAGAGTGATTTAAGAGGAAGGTTTCTGTCCATGATACATACACAATTTATTCAATATCAGTACCCGTGCGAAGCTGGGGCGGGCCGCTAGTATAATATAAACTATTACTATTAGAAGCCTACTCACTCTAGTCTTGCAAACACCTTGGTAGGGGCCCTTCAGGGTCGAAGCCTTCTGGAACCGCCGGTTTGTGTGAAACTGTTACCGCGGCTCTAGGAATAAAGCAAGGAAGGAATGGGGTAGGTTTTTTAGTCAGTAAGAGTCTGACTCTGGTCTCCCACTCCGCCCAAGAGCGGGTTTCGTTATTCGATAATTTTCACTTACCATAAAAAAAAGTCTTGCAAACACCTAAACTATAAATATCGGTCGAAAAGACCGCTATAGGCAAATTGTGGTTTATGCTTATACTCGTAATATATCATATATCGTATGGACATTGTAGCTTAACATTTGCAAAGGAGCAATATTCGAACTATACGTTTGGATATATTGCTTTTTTAACCAAATATAACACACGACAGATAAATAAAATAATATTAAATCTGATCTCAACATAACTTCAGAGGGTAAACAATTCTGGGAAAAATGGAAACGGTTTCCATAAACAGTTTAGTTGTTTACTTAGAACGATTTATAAAGGAATTTTATTTTGATTATTATAATCTATAAAATTCTCCAAACCCGTTTGTATTTTATTAAACACGGTATTATACGGTCATATTTTTTATTTGTTATACATGTCTCGACGAAACGTTGACGATGACACGTTTTAATACATGTCCTATGGCAATAACCTTATTACAATAGAGGCATCATCTTCCTGCCGTCGTCTCATGCTACTTAATTTCGATACAATATGTACTTTTCTTCCATTATATTAGCCGTCACGCTATCCTACATAGACCTCACGGCTTCCTCACCTTCCGCATGACGCAGGTCCTCACCGGACATGGCCAGTTTGGGAGATTCCTGCACCAGATTCGTGCGAAAGAGACGTCCGGGTGTCGCCACTGTGTGGCAAGCCCGGAGGACACGTCCACCGTGTCCTCCGGGCTTGCACACGGTGGAGGTGTGCCCTGCTTGGGAAGAACATCGCCGTGTCCTCGTGGGGGTGATCGGCGGCGGCGACCTCTCACGCCTGGCCTTGGTTCAGGCCATGGTCCGCAGCGAAGAGGAATGGCAGGCGGTCGCCTCCTTCTGCGAAGCAGTAATGCTCGTAAAGGAGGAGGCCGACCGCATAAGGCAAAGGCAACAGCGCCCCCGCCGTAGCAGTCGCCGCCACGATTCTGCCGATATCCGGCCACCGTAGACACTGGCTCGCGGACGGTGAGCAATGGGTAGCTCGCCGTCCGGTCGTCTGGTCACTGTCCAGACCGAGTACAAGTCAACGGCGTGCACCGTTCCCGCGCGCCTCAAGGAGTTGTCAGCAAACTGTAGGGGCCCTTCAGGGTCGAAGCCTTCTGGAGCTGCCGGTTTGTGTGCAACTGTTACCGCGGCTCTGGGGAATAAGGCAAGGAAGGTACGGGGTAGGTTTTTTAGTCAGTAAGAGTCTGACACTGGTCTCCCGCTCCGCCCAAGAGCGGGTTTCGTCATTCGATGATTTTCACCTACCATAAAAAAAGCCGTCACGCTATCACTTACCTACTCTCTTTTCTTTCATATCACTCCTCACTCGATCCATTTCCCTTTTCATTTATATAAAATAAAAAATATACCTGGTTTTACCTAATTGCATTTTATTAGTAAACCGATAATTACACATTTTATTTACTAATGAAATGTGTAATTATTTTATCGAGTTAAGTGTCTTATTTTGTTTCTGATTCCAAAAATTTTATTTGGCGTCATTTCTTACATTATAAATGGTTAATGGAATAAAAAATTTCCATAACAACATAACCCAAAATTACTGATAGATCTATCATCTATCATTACAGTACATTTTTGCTTTATTTACCTTTGGAGAAAATAGACATAATTTTACAAAGCTGTATCATTACACAGTATAAAACAAAGTCGCTTCCTGTCTATGTATGCTTAAATCTTTAGAATTACGCAACGGATTTTGATGCGGTTTGTTTTAATAGATAGAGTGATTCAAGAGAAAGTTTATACGTATTAAACATGCATAACATATTTAATATTAACATTGCACCCGGGCGAATCTGGGCCGGGTCGCTAGTGCTAAATAAAACATCCACGGTCCCACCAATAGTACCAGGAAAACATGACCCAAGCAGAACAACAACTAAACAAACTGTCATAAAGATAGCGACAATGCATTTGAGCGCCTACCTACTGTTAGTACCATCGTTTCTGACCCAATTCGCTCGCAACATTACCAGAACTTGTACGGAGATGAGCTACTGGAACTATCTAGCTTCTCATCAGTAATTCAGCATGGAATTACTGATGTTTGTCTGTTTATGTTAGCACAGGCTTGTGGCTAAGTAATGACTGCTACACAAGACGATCAAACGTAAGGAACGGTTCGTGAAGACTATCTAAATATCTTCAGTGGAGGAGGAGGTGGCCATCAATTTCATAAGGGTCAATCTAAAAGGTCAAACGACTTGAAAACTTTGGAGCGAACTAAAAAATCTGTTACTGGCAACACAAATTTCAGTTGCCACTCACTTGTCAAAAGCGGTTACGAAACTGTTTGATATTTAGTAGTTTTATAATTTAAAAGTATGAAATATATTCTAAATGAAAATCTTTTGCGTTTTTATTTTTGTTGTTAAAAAGTTGCCTATTAATATTAAATCAATAAAAGAAATACTTATATACGATACCTTTTATAATGTTGCATCAGTAAATAATTATGTTGACCTTTTGATCTACCTTGATAATTTAACCAGTGTTGACTGAATCAGATTTTATTTTTCCCCAATATCTTTCTCTCTTTCTGTCTCGACTCTGCGACTAGAGACTGACTAAAAAATCAAATGACTTAGGGTATTATTATTGGTTATGTTTAATAAGAGTATAAAAATCAGTCAGTCGCGTCGTGTAAAACTGGATTATTTAAAGTGCATCCGATTAGCCTGAAAGCCGAATCCAAAGAAATAGGGAAGTCCATTTGTATCCAAAATGTTATCGTCTAGGCTATTTAACTGAAAAGAGTGGTTGAAGTTAAAATAGGTTGTACAAAATATACCCCCCTCCTCCAAGACAAAAGGAGAATACGTTTTTTGTCGTTTTTTATTCGATATATCCTATATAAGAGATTTCTTATTGCGAGTTCGTGGCTTTATTTTAAGTGATTTATTCCATGACTATTGCTGTAAAAAAGATGAAAAAGGCGTTAATATAAGGAAAATGGCATATCAGAGAACCAAAAAATTACTTACATTGTGACATATCCATTCGTCAACACTGAATCTATGTGGTAGATGGAGGAGAGAGAGGTTCATGCCCTCTCGTAGACACTTCCTTGAGAGAAGGTAGCTCCAAAAGTGGAAACATTACTAGAATAATAGATAATTCTATACTATACGCCATTCATATGGTGGGTATTAATACTAAATACATTTTCGAATCAATCAGATGCAAATACACCAACAATTGCTTCTCAAATATCAGAGTAGGTACTAGGGAGTGAGAGATTAGTGGAGCCGCATCTATCGGTAACGCGAGGAGTTGTAATGTTGTAGGCACTTTGCGGAATTAGACTAGGAAAAATTGTCTCGGATATTTCATACTCTCTTTCTCCGGCAGTATCCGTATTTTTAAGAAACATCTGCATTCATATTTGAGTCGCAAACTGTAAAATAAACACCACTTTAAAACTTTGATAAATTTTTGACTTTGTCGCCGAGATGATATTGTGACTTGAATATTAACTAAAACTTAACGAAAAGTATGATCATGTCTCTGGCTTTCGCAAGATGCTCAAGTGGCTCCCGATTCGTCTTCGCAGGAGCGCTCGAATATTGAGTCTGCTATTTAACATCCTCCACAATCCCAAAACACCCTCCTATTTGCGGGAACGCTTTTCCTTTTCCCGTCCTTCTGATGCTCTCTGCAGGTCGCATCTTAAGAATCTCCTTAAATCCCCTCCCCACTCCACCGATTTTTATTCTTACTCCTTCACTGCGCACGCAGTGCGGTTATGGAATTCACTACCGCCTGACATCAGGGGCTGCCAAACTCTTCCAATTTTTAAGAGTAGAGTGAAAGAACACTATCTTTCTCTTCCGTCGTAGTTGCATATTTGTATGTATTATTTTATTATATAATATAGTATGTATTCTTGTGGTATTTATTTTACTATGAGTATATTCGTTATACCATATTTATATTTCATATTATTTAATGATCAATTATTGTGTGTGTACAAATTTTCTATTTCACTGTTACACATGGTGTCTACATCTATTTTACTAACTGTCCTTTCGCAGGTATGCTGGAAGAGATTTCTTTTGAAATAAGCATTACCTCTGTACCTACTTTTCTCTTTCCTTGTCCTCTTCTTTTATTCTTGTGTGTACATAAATAGTTAAATAAATAACGAACATCTCTTAAGTAAAAAATTGACCTTAATTTCTGATCAAATATTTTAGGCATGTAAACAGTTACATAAATCTGACAAAGTATATTTTAAGCATAACAAATTGATAACTATTATAAGGGTTTACCCTTATAATAGTTATCAAACAGGGAGTCGATATGGGAAATATTCAAAACCTGTGGAGAGAAACTTTGGTCAAAGTAAAAAAGTCTTGAAAAAACTTTTCAATCATTCAGTTTATAAACACGTTCGTTCTTCCTGCCCTTGTCCCGTTTTATTTGGGGTCGGCGCAATATATCTTTCTCTTCCACTCTGTCCTGTCACCCGTCACGCTATCACTAACTCCTCTTTCTTTCATATCACTTCTCACACAATCCATCCATATTTTCTTTGGTCTCCCTCTCCCTCTCCATCCATCCACATTTATACTCATGGCTTTTTTTGTAACATGCGTTTCATCCCGCCTTTTTACATGGCCATACCAAGACAAACGGTTCCCTCAGTTTATAAACACGTATTATACAAAAACTATAAACACGGATAGATAGATAGATATACTCTTTATTGTACACCATAAATACAATTTGGTACATTAATCACCACCACCTTAATTTATTACACACTGGTCTTAAAAACCTTAGGTATTCTCTACCAGGCAACCAGAAGTCATCATCATCAGCCTAGCGTAAGTCCCGGTTGCTACCTTGGCTTTCACCTTGGTGCCCGGGGTCCGCTTTCCTGACTAGTCGTCTCCACTTCGCTCGGTCTTTTGCGTCCTCTGCCTTAAGCCCATTAGCACGCATATCGTCCCTTACGACGTCGATCCAACGCCTCTTAGGCCTACCTCGTTTTCCGGGTCCCGGCGGAGGCGGCAAGGCAACCAGAAGTGATGAAGAGATATCTATTACACACGTATATTGGTTTCCTATACGTTGCAATTGTGTGTAAGTCTAAATCCCTTGAGTCTTCGACCGTACCGGTCACATTACCCTAACCCACCTTTTAAAAACGCAATCTCTGTAGCTTTACGAGGGATTTAGTGTCCCTTTTGAGCCTCTTGCTTAAAGAAAAATGTGTCAAAGTAGCCGCAGTATACCATATATATGATCATGTACTTGTACAGCATTAGGGAAAAATTCTTTGATATATTTTAATCCAACCATTATGTTCAAAGTAAAACTTGCAGTTAAATGATTTTTATTTTTCTACAGTAAAAATTTGTTGTCGGTTTCTTTTTTTTATCAGTACACGTGCCTTGACACATAAAATAGTGAAATTGGCTTGTGCAAATTGGAATACCCCTTTTGGACAGTAAATTATCTTGAAAAGCAAGGTGGACCGAATCCGATTACATGATAAAGGTTGCGAAAATCCGATGAATGCGAGGATTGCGAGGCTTACCGACCGACTATTGTGGCGACATTTGGAGGAGGCCTATGTTCAGCAGAGGATTTGGGCTGAAATGCTGTTGATGATGACGAATTTACATACTGCACAGCTGCTATTCACGTAAAGTTGTTTTTTATGTAATAAAAAAAGCCAGACATTGCCGCAACTGCCCTATTTCCATACACCTCTCCAACACAGACAGCTCCAAGATCGATTACTGGTCACCCGGTGTCAGTATCGAGATAAATGACTCTCGATTCGAGCTTGCGACTCGAGTCAAGACCGCGACGTAATCTGTGCTGTGACGTATGCATCTTCACGTTACACCTACCGGAATAATTAGTTGATTGTCTTAGCTGACAGGTATTTGTGTGTTCATTTAACCCATTAAATTCAATTATAACCGTCGAGTTGTAGCCACAAACCCAGCCAAACGCATTACTTTGTGTAATATATTTCCTCAGTACTGCTCTCAAAGCTAAAGGAAAATATCGTGAGAAAACCGGCATGTCCATTAGAACCAAAAAGTCGAAGACATGTGACATTGTAGGGATTGTGCAAAAGGGATGAAGCCTACTGGGGCCCAGGGTTTCTTTCTGAAAGGAAGGCTTGACCCCAGTGCGAAGAGCAAAGAAGAAACGGGGTGGGTTGTTTAGTCAGTAAGAGTCTGACACTGTTTACCAAGAGTGGGATTCGTCTTTGGAAGAGTTTTGCCCTCCATAAAATAAGACATGTGACATCCACCAACCCGCACTGGGCCCACGAGGTGGATTAATAAAATCATTCCCTCTGCTAGAGAGGAGGCTGTGTCTCAGCAATGGGAAAATTATAAGGCTGATGCTATATTATATCCATTGAAAAACTTTATGTCTACAATTACTGTCCCTTTCCTTATTCGTTTATCTCCGCGTTTTGATTTCAGCGCTGTTAGTGCGGAAACAAAAGCCTGATGTATGCGTTTACGGTATTCCGTAACGACTGTTGGCACACTAACATCGATAATATTGTAATCCGGATTTCCAGAATGTGCGGATTATCTGGAAGTTTCTATACCACTATGTGGATCGCGAGGAGGACACGGTGGAGCACACGGTCGAGGTATGCCCCGCTTGGCCAGAGCACAGGTCCTGGTGAGGGCGATCGGTACTAGCGATCTCTCGCTATGGTACACAGAAACCGCAGTACAGAGAAACAGCCAGCTTGAAACCTGCTGGGACCATGGGTTGTGCAACAGAGAACTCCGAGGTCCTGGAACAAAGACAAAGAAGACACATTGAAGTGGGTTATAATAACCGTATGGACCCTGCAGGAGAGCCGAAGCCAACTGGGGCCAAGGATTCATGTTTGAAAGGAATGCTGCGGACTTAGGAACGGTGCGTGTTGTTCAGTCAGTAAGATTCTGACACTGTTTCTCGATCCGCCCATGGTAGGGATTCGTCATTGGATGATTTTTGGCCACCATAAAAAAGTTAATTAATAAAAGAAGACGTCATTTCATGATTTTCCACCTAAAAAAGACCCCTACTTATCAAAGTTACAAGAATAAAACCTACCAGGCTAACATAAGATGTAAATACTATGGAAAACATACGTTCAGATCGCCAATCACTCGCCACACACACCCGCACAAGATTGATTGCTGCCACTACCATTGTCACTATTGATACAAATGGCCGATTATAGCACTGGATAGATTTATAGCATTCACTATCACCCAACTGAGTCTTATCCTAATTATTTTTAATGTATGTTGGGTATTATCTACAACATAAAGCTTTTATTTTCCTCCAAAGTAAGTGAGTAAGTACTTAATACACCTCGTATTAAGTATGAGTAAATAAGGCCTCTTTTTGAGCGAGTTCTGCGAATGCATTAGCCTTATAACGTTTCTAAAACGTTCCCACTTTTGGGACTTAGGCCTCGAGATCCTAGGAGACCTGAGACACACAAAGAGTCGCAATTCCCTCGAATTGCGAGTCTGCGAGTGTATTGCCATTCAATTAATCCGCCTTTTTGTTTAGGTTGGAAATTCAATGATACTCCCGCTGCACCCAGAGTGGGGTGGAGCATGTGTCAAACTTATACGGCCCCAGTAGACTTCAGCCCTGCTGTTGGACCTCTACATTTGCCGTCGACGACTTGGACTCGGTCTAGATGATTACCTGATGGCCGCATGGCGAATTACTTATTGCCTGTCATCTACGCCAGTGCTTACCGTCGATGGTAGCCGAGGATCAGGGTCACGATGGCAGAGGTGTGCCCCTGTCCTGTCCCTTCCGTTACGCGTGCGGGCGTCTCGTTTGCTAGCATTACAGTATTACCCAATGCCTATATTATTTTCGGAGTTCCCTTAAATCAGACTGTATTTTGATAACCATGGTACAAACCTGAACATATATTTATATCACATTTTAAAATTTAATATTTTCCGCACGATACACCTTTTTTTACAATAAATTGATTAAAAACAAAGCAGGAAAATTAAAAAAGTACCAGGGTATCATAAAAAAAAGTTTCCATTTTGTTTTCCGTCTAAAATATAAGACGGGAGAATAATGAAAACAGCTTATCTTGGACACATTTTTAATAACAACAGAGTACTTGGCAAAAAAATGACTACATTCTCTGTGGTACTCAATCACATTCTTTTTTGTTAGAATTGAGGATAAAATATAATTGTTTAAGTATTTTGCAGGCACCTGTTTGTGTTAGAATTTATTATGTTTCAGTAAAAGCCTGGGTTTACCTGTCTGCTTGTCAAACTGTCAGTTTAGCCTGACGAATGAAGACCAGACAGTTACTCAAAACGATTAGGTATAATAGATAAATAACCTTGAAGTCTTCTTGTAACTTACCTACTACTGATAGCTGACTCCCTGGTGGTTTTTAAGTCAAGAGTGAACAGGCTGCTTCTAGGCAAGCGTGCTTCTTCGTCTCACAGACGTGTGGTTTGGACTCGGGCAATGCGTGCTTCTGTAAAAACTTACATATAAATAGTTCGGTTCACTCCAGACGCAGCCGGGATTCTGAACCCGATTTCCGGCATTCGGTCGTCTACTAATCGTCCGGACCAAATCCAGTCGTCGACGGCGTGCACTATTTCCACGCGCCTCAAGGAGAGACAGCAAATGTAGAGGCCCAACTGTAGGTCTAAAGCCCACTGGGGCCCCAGTCCGGTTTCTGAAAGGAAGGTCCAACCCCGGTATGAGGGCTACGAAGAAATGGGATGAATCGTTTTGTCAGTAAGAGTCTGATACTGTTTCCCGATCCGCCCAAGTGTGGAATTCGTCATTAGATGATTTTTCCTACCTAAAAAAAAAATAGTCCATTCCCAAATCGGCTAGAGGTGCCTTAGCTTGAATGTATTACAAGTATCTAATTCTGAAAGAAATTTAATAAGTATATCTTTAAAAAATTTGTTCTGAACGTAATAATAATTATCTACACTAATATAATAAAGAGGTAAAGTTTGTTTTTTTGTTAGTTTGTTTTTTTGTTTGTAGGGGGTAATCTCTGGAACTACTGGTCCGATTGGAAAAATTTCAGCAACAACAGAAAGCTGCTTTACTCCTGAGTGACATAGGCTATATTTAATGTACGCGGGCGAAGCCGTTGACAAAAGCTAGTATTTAATAAAGACATTTTTTTTCGCTAATTGTAATGAATGTGGAACAATTTATGACGTTCTCCATCAATTTGTGCTGTTTTAATAAAAACAACCATTTGTATAGGTTAATGTTTCTGGGAGCTGTATAATCTATGATAGCAACATTTGCAATAAAAATTTCACTTTTTATATATCCAATAAAGCTGTTTTTTTTTTTGCACTCAAAGGACGTCGAGCAAAAAAGTTTTTTTCTTTTGCATTTTATATTCAAAAATTTTAAAACAAGTTTTTATTTATTTGCACTTCATGCACATAAAGGTAAAAAGTAGACTTAATGCCTCAGGCATTTTCTACCAGTCAACCTTTGGATGATGCAAAAAAAAAAGAAAAATGCAATAAAAGAGAGAAAGAAAATGTACACAAATTAATCGTACTGTCAAAGAGTGAAATCCCTTACCTTCTGTGTTTCCGATAGCTATAACAATCCAGGAGTCGTGTTGGCGCGGATTTGTGGATGGCAAGCAATGGGTTGTCCGTCTAATCCGACTGGTAACCGTCCGGACCAAGCCGAGTCGTCGACGTCACGCATTGGTCCCGCGAGCCTCAAGGAATAGTCAGAAATCCGTAGCGATCCAACCTTGGCCCTAGTTGGCATCGGCCAACTAGGGCCAAGGTTTGGCGTCTGAAAGGAAGGCTCTGGCCCAGGTGTATATGGCAACAACGGAACGGGGTAGGTTGTTTAGTCAGTAAGAGTATGACACTGTTTCCCGTTCCGCCTAACAGCGGGATTTCTCTTTGGATGATTTTACCTACTATAAAAAACTCGTCGGGGTCGTTAAGGCGAAAGTGAATAGATTACTTCTAGGCTAGCGAGCTCCATTGTCGACCATATTGTCACTTACCACCAGGTTGCATTAGAGAGTTGTCAAAAGCGAACTTATTGGTAAGCTGGCGTTAAGAAAAAACCCTTTTGTATGTATTAGACAAGGAACTTTAAATTATTTGAGTTAATTTTACTAACCATTCTAGTAAAGTAATCTTTCTATATATATAAAAGGAAATAGTGACTGACTGACATATCAACGCACAGCCAAAACTGCTGCGATTAGGAGCGTCAAATTTTGCACAAGGGTTCCTTTTATAACGTAGGCGAACACTAAGAAAAGGTTTTTCAAAATTCAGCTTTTAAATGGATTTAATGGGGGTCAAAAGTTTGAATGGAAAACTCTAATTTCACGCGGGTGAAGCCGCTGGCAGAAGGCTAGTTAGAGACATAATATCAAGACAACAGACATGCGAATAGCCGGCGTTTCCTCAGGGCTCCAGAGTTTAAATACTTTTTCTGTATCATACGTATTTTTGTGACCTAGCAGCTATTTAATGTACAACTCCATCAGCGAATCTGTGAAAATCGGACGCCGGTCGGTTTATATCGTAGCATTTGGAGTCAGGCCAGTGGAATGTACCCCTAATGGACTAATGGAACGAAGATGGATGCGATCACTTAAATGGATAAAATAAAATTTAATTTATTATGAAGTAAATTGTCGAGTTCTTTTAATGTTTTCAGTGTTTTAGATCTCTTCTTTTTTGTGTCCATTAACTTAACCTTGTTTTATGGCAATCAATTAAGTCTTTTTAATGTTTCAATCGTAATTTGGGACATTATAAAGGTTTGGTTCTAACAACAGATTTAATATATTACGTGATATACGCAACTTATAATATGACAGTCTTTTGTTTTTATTTTATGCCCCTCGAACGCCGACAGTACATAATTATGTTCTTATGACTTGAATGACCTTGAAAAACGTTACTTGTCGTACTGTATACACATGGTATAACCCTCCTCCTCCTTGCGTCGTATTCCTCAACGTTGAGAGTCATGACCACAATGCTTCATCACTTTCGCTCTTATGTGTCTCCATCTAGTTCTGTCTCTGGCGGAGTGGTAGGCTACTCATACATATACTGTTGAGTCAAAAGCGGTGCGTGTCTGGTCGGACCAAAATTGGGCTGCGTCCACGAGGTTTTTTTTCATCAATTTTACCGGACACAATGGGATTCCGTGTGAATTTGCCTTCGATGGAATGCTCATATTCATTCCCTTCTATATAATATTCTCTGTTCCTCTTTTTTACCTCTTTACCTTAAAAACATTTTGTATTTGTCTGCAATTCTTATAGCAAAGTTTTTAATGTTATCAGAGAACTTGCAACTTAAAATGCCAATACATTCCACCATTTTCTTTAATATATCATTAACTATTCAAATTGCTCGTTTGTGGAATTACTTAGCAGACAGAATTATACGCGCTCAATCGTTGCCTGTTTTTATTAAAAGACTTATTATCTATCGCTGTGAGTATTGTTAGTCGTCATTTATGTTTCTGTCTACATAGTAATCAATATGTGTATTTATTATATAGCATACTAGCTGGTACCCACGACTTCGTCTGTGGCTTTTTTTTCGCAATAAAAGGTAGCCTATGTCCTTTTTCAGGGTCTAAAGATTTTCTGTGCCAAATTTCATCAAAATCGTTTGAGAGGTTTAAGCGGGAAAGCGTAACAGACGGACAGACAGAGTTACTTGCGCGTTTATAATCTACACTATATCTACACTAATATAATAAAGAGGTAAAGTTTGTTTTTTGTTTTTTTGTTTGTAGGGGGTAATCTCTGGAACTACTGGTCCGATTGGAAAAATTTAAGCAACAATAGAAAGCTGCTTTACTCCTGAGTGACATAGGCTATATTTTATGTACGCGGGCGAAGCTGCGGGCAAAAGCTATATTAAATATGAATGTATCTGTCTGTGTATATATTATGATATAAATATGTTTACTACTGTATTGTCACACCAATGACACGCCATAAGTTGTCAAGGCAATTACTGTCCATTTCAGGTCGCCTTTAACAGATCGCATTGCTATAAGACCGCCCATTGTATACAGTCGATGTTTTACTTGTTTATTGTATCTGTAAGGTGAACAATACAACATACAGTAAATCATCATCATCAGCTTTTTTAATGTTCCCACTGCTGGGACATAGGCCTCCTGTCTAAAAGAGGAAATGGGCCATAATCCACCTCGCAGGCCCTGTGCAGGTCACATGTCTTCGAATTTTTGGTTTTAGGTCATGCCGGTTTCTTCACGATGTTTTCCTTCATCGTTTGAGAGCAATGGTGATAAAATAAACTACTCAAAGTAATGCGCCTGGCTGGATTTGAACCCGAGACCTACAACTCATAAGTGGGAGCCGTTACCACTCGGCCACCACTGCTCTCATTAAAATAAATAGAAGCCTTGAACTATGAAATTTGAGAACGGGTCAAATACGATCAGACACAAATTTAAGCCTTTATAACCCAGTTTCCTGGAATTTTATTCCAATGAAAGATTTTGTGAGGGATATCAAAGGTTGAAGGTATTTGAGATTGTTGTTGGTATTCCAAACAATTACAAAGGCCTATTTGAAAATCATTAATTACAGATGGTACTAGGCTTTCAGCGATTAGAGGAGTCACAGGAGGTTAGCTGTAAATTAAACGATCATAGAGTTTCTTGCCAATTCTTCTCCATAAGAAACAACTAATTTGGAACCGTGCACTGTAGCTTCTGTTTTATAGGTGCTCATGTTTGCTAGACGCTGTTCACATAAGAGTAGGCTTATGTAGATAAGCCTATATTGTGGCCACATGTACTGCCAGTAGCAAATCTACGATTCAATCCAATATGAGCGCTATCGGCTCTCGAGTAGCGATTATTTCTAGACTTGTCTAAACAAGTTGGAGTGACGTAACTACGTGCACATCGACTAGATTCTACAGCACTACTGATCTTGATCAGCTGAGACTGCAGGAAACGGCATCACGTGTGGGTATAGCCTAGTTCGGAATGGTTTTCTATAAAATCCCCCTATCATATAGAAAAATCTGTAATGCAGCTGCAGCCGACTTCTTTCTGCCTGCATCTGCAACCTGCAGCCAAAGTTCGAAATGCACATTAACAGGCCCCATGACAGGTATTATCATAACATCAGAAAAATAGTTGCAATTTCCTCAAAAAACACAAAATCCCTTTCCAACCTAATCTGTGACATCATTTTTTAATCTCAACACATTATCTTTGCGTCGCCTCTGTCGGGTCTTTATTTGAATACGTCGTTAATATAGGCGTCAGAAGCAGCCCTGTCATTACGGCGCGTCAAAGGCGGAATTAATGGAAGTCGCAGGCGTAAGCTAAGTCTCTTCGTACCAGGGTATTATAAGCTTGGGTAGGTAGAATTTGTGGTGATATTGCCTATCGATTGTTGTTTGTTTTGAAGTTTGCAGACTGAACAAGCCTGGGGAAAGTCCTTTGATAAGTAGATATTTGTTTTGATATTAAAATAATGCTCATTGTGGTTAGCTATCTTCGATCGGTCTGTAAAATGAATCAGTGTTTTAAATAAATACTTAGACCGACTATAAGTTTACGAGTAATTCATTCTAAGTGGTATTTGGGGAACGTAAGCCAGACAGAGTAATATATTCGCCTCTTGGGACTTAAAACGTACAGTAACCTATTTTTAATGGCTGCTTTTAAATACACGATATTTTCCAATTAATTCAGACAACATATTTTATAGTAGCTTGGATACCTAAAAATCTAAATTTCCATTATATTATAACTTCCTAATCAAATTGTAAATTAACAATACAATAGCTAAACCACTTTCGAACCTAATGGGTATTTCACCGAAACCTTCACTATATAACTATTAGCATATTCTGAATTCCTGGTACCTCCGCCATCGAGCCCCTATAACCACAATTACGGTAAGACCGCGAATCCGTCAGGCGTGGCGCGGACACTAACCGAATACGGGCTGATAATGTTTCAAACGTGTGACGAGCCTGTTAGCTTTTATGTGTGCCTGGTAGTAAATGGATTTAGACGTTTAGTATACTGGTGTTAGAATAGAATTTTGTTAATAATGGTTGTGCTGATTTAAATGAAACAAACTGTGTTACAATTTTGATTTAAAATGAATTCAGCATGTATTTTTTATTATTGGTAAAGTGCCTCCATTCATTATTTTTATCAAATCGCTTTGTTCCATTTTTCGCCATTAACATTACATAGATGTTGGAGCTATAGCACTAAAATAATTTGCCCTAACTTCTGCCACTTAATTAGTTTGCTAGTTTTTTAATAAAATAAGTCACCTGATAGTAAGCAATGATGCAATTGTTGCTGTTGGACTAGTTTATTAACAGCTTATTCACTCTGGCCTTGATTACATCTAAATTAGAACGACAAGACCGCAGCAAGCAAACTGTTTTAGTCCCTCGATGTATACTGAGATGAAAAAGACGAGTTAAAATACTTAGTCATAGTAACAATGGATAAATCATCATGATCAACATCATCATTTCAGCCGAAATACGTCTACTGCTGGACATAGGCCACCCCTATTGTCGCCACAATGAACAATCCTGTGCATCTCGCATCCATCGGATACCCGTAACCCTTTCCAGGACGTAGGTCCACCTTGTTAGAGGCCTTCCTAAACTACATCTTCATATATACGAGCGCCGCTCCTGAACCTTCCGATCCCAATGGCATCTAATCTGCGAGCAATGTGTCCTGTCCGCCCTGCCACTTAAGTTTGGCGATTCTTTGGGCTTTGTCGGCAACCTTCGTTTTCCTGCGGATATCTTTATTTCTGGTACGATCACGGAAGGAAATTCCGAACATAGTCCTTTCCATTGCCTTTTGGGTGACTTTAAGTCTTCTGATGAGGCCCATGATGCCCAATGGATCTGTATAACACTTTGCATACGTCAAATTTTCTGATAGTAAAAAAAGTGATTGCGGAATAAATTTATTTCTGTTGATCTAGCATAATTCAAGTATAACGATAACATTCTTACTGTAGATTCTCCAATGAAAGGGTGCTACAACTGTTTGATTTTCCATGCGCCTCATACACAGAGCGTCTGCCACAATAGCTGGCAACGCTTTGAATATGACATCAAGTCGGCGCCCTAATTGTGTAGCACACTGCATATGGTTATCCTTTTCATTTGAATGAGACAAAATACATGATTTTATGTATGAATATTATATACAACATGAAATATAACAAAAGAATTTCTTGTAAGTGATTTGGTCAAAATTAGCTACTGTATCTATTTCGGTTATTTTTAGAACAAATCAAATCAAATCGTTTTATTTTATTGTCTATTATTATGATTGCATTAATAATAAATTAATTATTGTTGTACGTAATAATAATTATAATAAAATCTTCTGTTTGAGATGTACAAGCTGAATTATTCCAGTTACACGTTATATATACGAGATACGAAGAATAATATAAAAATCCTAACAAAATATTGGCTCTTATTATTTGAAATATCAGCTTCCTGTATTTTCTTGTGCGGAAATGGAAAAGAAAGGATTGATTCCTGCTGCCTACTTTTCACATTACCATGTTACATCAATAGCAATTCAATTAAAACTTAATTAAATATTCCCACATAACAGTCAATTACCTGGCAATTAAGTTGAACCATTTGCTATGGAGACGCGAAACCCCCCACTTTGATTGAGACCCGAATATTATGCCAGGGTCTCAGGTACCTAATAAAACAGTAAATGCACAGCCGCGATTCAAAGAACCAAAGCATTTATTTCAAACTAGCCTTCTGTCAGCGGCTTCCCCCGCGTGAATGTAGGGTTCCCAATACGAACCCCAGAGAGCCCTTAGAGCTTTAGAGCCCCATTTCATCCCTTTAGGAGATGAATTTTGGAAAATCCTTTCTTAATGCTCGCCCACGGCATAAAAAGAAACCTTGTGCAAAATTTCACGTTCCTAATCCCAGTAGTTTCGGCTGTGCGTTGATATGTCAGTCAGTCAGTTTCTTCTTTTATATATGTGTATGTAGATAGATAGATATACCATTCACAGGCCTTTTTGAAATCTCAAGATGTCCGTTTGTCAGAAAAAATGAAGCTATCAGAAAGAATTGCACATTCCAAAGCGTAGATCACTATGGAGAAGAATGTGCAAGAAACTCCATGGCGCTTATATCAGCACGATTCAGCTTAATAATTATGAAGAGAATCGAATGACAACACACGTGCCATCGTCAGTCAGACAGTGATAAAAACGAGTTGTAAAGATAAACGCTCGGCCGAGCAGTTCCTACGTACCGAGAATTCTGCCAAAAGCAATACCTCGCCTGTTTGACGAGATATTGCTTTCGGCAGAATACGGTAAGGGTCAATTCATACTAGCGCAGAATCGAAGCGGATCGAAGCGTCTATCCAAAACTGAACATAACAAATTCAAATTTAACTCCACAGCGTAACGCGCACATTACTTTTGAGATTTTAAAAAGACCCGCGCATTCTTCGGAATTCGCTTGTTTACGCGTCAACAACGCTGATAGGTACGCGCGCATTCTCGCGTATCCATGCGCTCACTAACAAACCTGTGTCATCAGTCGGAAATTGGCCGAAGTGGGTGTTGATCACGATGGACTCGCACGCGTATTCTGGCGTATACGCGCGTATGCGTGCGGCTTCGCTTTAGTTGTAAGGAATTTGACGCTTCGATTCGCTTCGACTCTGCACTAGTATAAATTGACCTTAAGTGTGTATTTTTATGGTTGGAAAAATGACGAATCCCGCCGTTAGGCAGAGCGGGAAACAGTGTCAGACTCTTACTGACTAAACGACCCACCAAATTCCTTCTTAGCCTTCATACCGGGGTCGGACCTTCGTTTCAGAAACCGGACCAGGGCCCCAATAGGCTTCTGCTCTGCAGTTGTGCCTCTACATTTGCTGACAACTCCTTGAGGCGCGCGGGAACAGTGCGCATCGTTACCATACAACCGGACGGCGAGCTACGCATTGCCCAACATCCGCAAGCCCCATCATGACGGTTGATCTTAAATGCGCAGCAACCGATTTTTGAGTCACAATCGAAGTGAGGGTTTGCGCGTTACCATAGCAACTGGTTTAACCTATTTGCCACATAAACTTCATTTCACTGTTAGAATTCAAGCAAATCCATTTCAATACCTCTTCTCGCAACTATAATTGAACTAGGACCTTCGTAATCAAATCAAAACATTTCTCGGTATGCCTACAAAGAGCATCAATCTGTAACAATCAGGGCGGTTAATCTTGACACGTAATTACCGAACGTGTGCTATATCGGTAGAAATGCAAGCAAAGGGGGACCCCTTTGCTTGCAGAACCGCCACAGAGTATTGAGACAACTTAGCTAGTGATGCCGCTGTCAAAATTTATTTTTCAATACACTTACCCGGAAACCAGCTCTTATCCCACCGTTTACAGGCATGCAATGGACTATTTCCCACACTAGTGCGGGAAAAAGTGCGTGCTGTCTCTAGTCACAATATTATTGTCAGCCCTCGGCTCCATAACACACTCGCCTACGGCTAGTGCCAATTCCGCTTCGGTCGCAATAACAAACTTTCTGCACTTATATTAAAACGTACTATTTCAGTAGGTATAATTATTCAAATGCTTTTAGGCACGCAATTACTATTTTTCGCACAAGTTCCGTCATAATAACTGATTGCATTTATTGTATCAGGCGTTCAGTGACCTGCACGAGTCGCAGTTTAATCCCTTTATTTGCTTTTCATTTAGTGTTTTGAAAACTGTCTTTTGATGCACATGGTAATTTATCATTGATTCGGCTCCATAACACTCTCGTCCTCCGGATAAGGCAAGTTTCACCTCGGTCGCAATAACAAACTTTCTGCATTTGGATCAAAATGAATTACTGTGGTTTTAGCAACAAATGTATTGAGTTACCCTACTCCATTTTACCTAGATCTCGCCTTTCTCAATTAATACACATATTATCTAATTATGCAAACCGTTGATATACAAAACTACATCAATTTAGATCTAATAGGAATCAATATTCGAACAATTAAAACAGTCACTAAACTTCAGTCGAAAAAACCTGCTAAAACTATAGTTCGTTTTTTAATTCTAGACTACGATTTGACAACTCAGAATGTCACACTCTTAAAACATGTTCCCAATTTTCTGGAGTTTGACATTTTAAGTTGTCAAATCGTGGTCTAGGATTAAAAAACGAACTATAAATTTCAAAACTTCCTATAGAAAATGTCAGTTTCTTGACAATTTTAATTATTAAATAGATATTTCCGCCGAAATTCATGCATTCGCAATGGCGTGTCTAGCCGCTCCAAGCCTGGTGCTTTGTACTCTGAGCATATTACCCCTTGCTAACAATATATATAAATGCAATGTGAGATTATATTATACTACATACGGTAGCAGGATTACGGTGGGCAATAGAATGATAGAGTACTATCATTCTCCAACTCATGGCGTAGGGTAGCCAAGCATTAATACGATTTTATATACTTTTACATGTTTTTGGTTCTTTTTTGGTATTTGTGTCTCAAGATGAATATATCACATTCAGAAAATACTCAGATTGATTTTCAAACCGTCAAATAAAATATAAAATACTAGCTTTTGCCCGCAGCTTCGCCCGCGTACATAAAATATAGCCTATGTCACTCAGGAGTAAAGCAGCTTTCTATTGTTGCTATTTTTTTCCAATCGGATCAGTAGTTCCAGAGATTACCTCCTACAAACAAAAAAATAAAAAAACAAAAAAACAAACTTTACCTCTTTATTATATTAGTATAGATGTACAAAATTATTCATAACTTCAATATCTTATTAGACATAATTATAGTCAAAGTCGGCTGGTGCTGAAAATCAGCACTGTGGCTCTGTTTAACACATGAGCCCCAGTGTTTTGCTGGGCAATGGCCGTTTTGTGCGGGTGTGTCGCATATTTTGCGCTGCTTACTATAGTTGTTGTCTTGCACAAATAAACACTTTATCTTTCTTTCTTTTTTTTCTATAATAATGATATATTCATATTGACACCATAATAACTTGAACTAGTCTTAATGTTCCAACTTGTCGTACGGCGTAGGCAGAGTTCTCTTTATTATTTATCCCGGCTAACTTTGCACCGCTTATATGAATATTGTGGTAATAGATTTGTATTTTCTTAATTTTTCAAACCTTGCCATAACTATATATACAAAAAGAAAGATAATAAAGAGGTAAAGTTGGTTTTTTGATATTTTTTTTTTAGGAGGTAAGAACTACTGGTCCGATTTTAGCAATAATAGAAAGCTGCTTTACTCCTGAGTGACATAGGCTATATTTTATGTACGCGGGCGAAGCCGCTGACAAAAACTAGTTACAAATATTTCTAGACCAAAATTAGCCAAATCGGTCCAGCCGTTCTCAAATTATGCGTCAATAGCAAACAACTATTTATTTCATTGAATGTATCGAAGTGCCATGAATAGGGAGAGATGGAGAAGTGTGGCAAAAGCCACAACCAGCCCACCAGACGATCCATGACCATGACCACTCCGCCAGGAGTGTACGACTGAGAAGAAGTATTCATTTTCAAATAGAAGAAAACATAATTATAATAGAGCAAATTGTTTTGACTGACTAACATTTTGACCAATCAGGAGTGCCTGTAAATGATAATTAGCGGATATTGGAATAATTATTTGTTGAAAATACTGTCAGTGTTACCGCGGCTCTAGGAATAAGGCAAGGAAGGAATGGGGTAGGTTTTTTAGTCTGTAAGAGTCTGACACTGTCTCCCGCTCCGCCCAAGAGCGGGTTTCCTCATTGGATGATTTTCATTAACCATAAAAAAAAATAGTATAAAACAAAGTCGTTCCTGTCCATATGTATGCTTAAATCTTTAAAACTACGCAACGGAGTTTGATGCGGCTTTTTTTTAACAAATAGAATGTTTCAAGAGGAAGGTTTATGTGTATAATACATGCATAATATATTTAAAATCAACATAACCCATGCGAAGCTGAGGCGGGTCGCTAGTAAAGTATAAATAAATAAATATAAGGATCGAAATACACATCGACATAATTTCCACAGTCTTTAATATCACACAAAGGAACAAATATATCTATAAAACTATCCCTTTAAAACCCATTTCCTACTCACCAGAGGCTCCCATCATAAATTCAATTAGTAAGAACGTTACCATCGACAGATTATCATCGGGGCCTTGGCTTTTGAGCCGTGCACAGATTATATATGCAAATCAGCTAAGAGCTGAGTTATATGCGTGTTTGTTTTCATTAGTCTATGCGTATTGTTTTTGGGGTAAGTCAACTAGTTTTTGTAGTGAATTTGTCACTGAACTGAGCAATAACAGTGTCTAAAATCTTATGGACTGGCAAAATACAAGACGGTTGTTTAACCCAATATGTTTTCTTGTATTATAATCTGTTTAATATGATTAGGTATTTATCAGACGACGACGATGCGGAGGGAAGCATTTTATTTTAAATAATCCATTTACTGGCACTTTTGAAAGGTCAAGAAGATGGTCTGATGATGACAAATTATGCTAATTGTACATTCCAAGCCGTTGATTTCTATGGAGTAAAATGTGCATGAAACTCGATGGATACTCTTTTCAATCATGTTATGTATCATATATATCCAAATATCCCAATTAAATTATTCTTATCGATACTAAACTTTGAGGTTGTTTTTGTTAGTTTTAATTAACAATTTTTTTTTGGGTAGTATAGTTAGTCAGTATTTACGTATATGTCATCATTATCTTCCTGCTCTGCTGCCCCATGTTATTTTAAGCCGTCGCAACATGTCTTTTTCTTTCATTCTGTCCTGTTGACCGTCATGTTATCACTAACTCCATTTTCTTCATATCACACCATACGTTCAATCTTCTTTCTTGACTTTTCTCTCCCTCTATGTATAACTCTTTTAGTAACAAGCAATTCCTCTTCAACTTTTCAGTCACTGGTGCCACTTTTATCCATTCTGTGTGTTCGATCACACTACATATCCATCTCAAAATTCTCATTTCTGTTACATGCAATCTTTTTTTATCCATCTTTTTTGCAGCCCAACATTCTGATCCACGCAGGTCTTAACACAGACGTTTTGTAAAATAATGTGTGTACGTGATAAAAAAATCGATTGTTCAAAAACAGGTTGTAAACAGGTTGTAGGTTGTTAAGTATTAAAAAAAATACTACATTTCAATTGGTGAGGTTTAAATTTTTAGTTTAGAGTACAAGCAACCAAAACGGGTGCACCAACCAAGTATAATATATTCCACATTCGAAATTCTTCATTTAAATACTTATTCCCAATAGCGTTATGATTTATTTGGCGATACAACATTGTCCTAGATATTACTCGCGTTGTTTTTCTAGACAAATATGTCCCTTGGGGGGCATAAATAACGGGTGGGTTGCTTTCTGTTGGGTTATTGTGTTGATTTCGCCCCCTCCAGAGACCTCTTAACAGGTTAAATGAGTTAATTACGTTTGAAATAATGACCTCTGCTGGGGTCTTAGGTGTGAAAGTTAGTTTGGGGACTATGGTAGTTCGGTACAGAAATGAAATTTGTTGAGTTGTTAATAAGTTCTGGCTATGTTAAAGGTGAATAGATAAATAATAGGATAGCCGTTGATATGTTCTACCAGGGCTACAGGAGGCAACGGGTGGTTTTATTAAACAGTAAAATTCTTGCTTGAAAATGTTGTTGTCTTGTTTTTAATATTTTTTTATCAGTACCTGGATATTGTATCGTTCTGAAGTCTGAGCTAAGGTGTGATGTGGACTCATTTAGAATAGGTAACAATCAGACAACACGGTCATTCCAGTTTGGTTGAATGACTGCTTCGATGCGGTTACGTGTATTGTATTGTATTTCGGGCTGGTCCGCAACACTACGAAAGCCGCATATTTTGCGGTCACGTGTAATCTACAGATCTAGTGTGTGCAAGTTTACAAATTTGAGAATTCATTTACGATACAGAAATGACGTAACGTAACGTTTTTCTAACACATTTTTTTTTTACAATACTGCACATTTTCGAAATTTAATTGTGTGATCTAAGAAAAATCTGGAAAATGAAAAGTTTGAGAAGTATCCATTGTCTATAATATTCTAAAGTTATAACCAGTGGAAAAAATCACAAACCATGGAGATATTCAAACGATTGAACAAGACGCCAAAACCAACAAAATAAAAATAACAAGTTTAACTGTCCATTCGATTAGTCTCTTGAACAAATTGACACTTATATAATTTGACATTAACGTGTTCGGTTCCAGATTTTTTCTATTGTCATGGCGACGGAGTGAAGTAGAGTTGGAAAAGTTTCCTGCAAAAGAACCCTTATGGCTACTTACACTGTAAGAACGAGTTTATTGTGAATAGGACCTTTTTGAATAAGAACTTTTCTACTTTATTTTTCTCTGAATTTAAATACGTACTCCTCAGTGACATTTTCGATTACCAGGAATTCAGAAATTTATGAGAGTGAGAGATATCGAAAAGTTACCTACGAATAGCACAATGTGTTTTTCATTGGAATTCGACGTAATGTTTATAACTCTGCCAAGCAGATATGAAAACGCAGTAAAAGTATTGTAAAATACGCTATTTCACTGCGTTTTAGTGTCTGCACGGCAGAACTAGTCAGTCATTTAAAAAAAAAAAATTCTCTAAACAAAAAAAAACCTCAATACTCAATACTCAATATTTTATTGCAATCCATATGTGTACATAGATGGTGTTAAAAGTTATCACAGATCAATATGGACCCTGTCGGGCACAGCAAAAATTAGGAGAGAGGAAGACGGCTAAGAGTAATTTAAGTCAATAATTTTGCAAAATCTAGTAAATTCAATAATATTGTATGTAAACATTATATAATATGTCAAATTATTAGTGTAAATTAGATTATGCCACATTTTTTGTTTATTTTATGTCGTCGTCACTGTTTAATTACGTGTGTATTATAATATATTATGTCTGGATATGAGTAGGTAAATTATGTCAGGTATTTTTATTTATTTTCTTTGGTTATTATTATTATGTCTATGTATATTTCTAGAAAATGTATGTCAGGCATTTTTATTTATATTTTACTGTCTTTGCTATTATTATTGTTTAAGAAATTATAAAGTAGATTAAATATTTGCTTAATTATTTAATATTATTATAAATTAATATATATATATTTTTTTTTAATTTAATTATATTGTATATGTAATTAATGTTATTACATGAAATGTCTCATATATATATATATATATATATATATATATATATATATATATAATTATTTTTTTTACCGTAGTTTATTATGTCTGTATATATGTCTAGATAAATTATGTCAGGTATTTTTAAATGTCATTATTATTTATTAATTAATATACTATTTATTAAATATGATATGTGTAAATGAAATTAAATGTATATGTATATTTAGATGTATATTATTGTTAATATTTAAAAGTAAATTCATTCAGGTATTTTTATTAGTTTTATCGTCAATATTTTAGAATTATGTATTTGTTTATTTTTTTCTATGAGTAGATTAATTAGGTCAGGTATTTGTATTTATTTTGGTCGTCATTATTATTAAATTGAATTTTATTATTATTTATGTGTCTATTTTGAGAAGTCATAATTTTTACGATTTATATACTATGTGAAAAGTCGAGAGCGTATTCATGCTTATGACTTTATAAGTCTATCACTTAGGTATTCATTTATCGAGTAGTAGCATTTACTTAGTAAGAAATTTTTAAGTTTCTTTAAAAATACATTAATTTTCATTCGGGAACTTGGTAAGTTTAGCCGTGATCGGTGCCTAAGTAGATAGCGTGTCTGAATGTCTTCACGTTTTGAGTAAAATTCTTGATGTTTCCTAACAAATTTGCATGTTTCTAAAATGTATATACAACACTTTCAAAATTTTACTGGTTTCGGTGGACCCCCCTGCTGTTAAATTTCTACCACATTCGTAAAGTCGTCAAAAAATAAAAATTGTATCGCTTCTGAGTTCTGTCCCTATACAGGGTATATCTGTGAACATTTACATCCCTTCAACCACGTGTTCCAACCATTTTGAACAACATTTGTTCTACGACTTTTCGAAATTCGCATAAAAAAAATTCAACTTTCATACAAATTCGGTCACGTAACTTGGTCATTTTGTATGGGGAGTCGGAAAAGCATCAAGTATTATTATAGTGGTAATCAAGTTCATGTCTGAACAGGCACTAAGCATTTTCGATAGCGCTTTGCAAGTCTGTACATGAAATTTTACGTAATATCGAAAACGCAAGTTTGGACAAGTAACAGTCACTTGCCTTATTCAAATATTATCTGCTTAGTTAGGTGCTTACATTTTTGCCTTTTACTATCAATAGCAGATAAATTTTCGTGGACCCCCATTAACATTTTATGCACCCCCATTTTTAATTCACGCCTACGTAGACCCCCAGCAAGTCTCCCGTGGACACCTGTACCACTTTGGGAATCACTGAGTTACACAAAGTCAACGTCTGGCTGGGTTTGAACCCGCGACCTAAAACACGTAAGTCGGAGCCGTTACCAGTCGGTCACCACTGCGCTCTTAATTGGTTTTGCATTCGATTATTCATTCCTAGTAATTACGAATTATTCTAGCAACATTGAAATGTACTTGTGTTAATTTATAGTAAATCTGTCGATGTAGAGACTATTATCGCTGGCGACAGCTCGCTAGTTCAATTAATGTCCGTTAAAATCGAACGTATAATTTGGTCTAGCGCAATTGCAGTTACAAGAAACATTTAACCGAGATATTTGCTATACTTGACATGATTGAAGAGTGAACATGGAGCTTCTTGCACATTCTTCTTCATAGAGACCTACCTTTTGAAATCAGCAATTCATATTATTTGACTGACTGGCTTCTTGCGAATTCAAGGATACTTAATTCATTTTTTTTTTCTAAAAATTAGTATAATAAATTGCTTTCATTAAAAATTTATCAAAAATTTTGTTAAGTCTTTTTCAATAATGTTGAAGCACATTCGGACACCAAACAAAATCGGTTCCGTTCCCACTGCTTGTGCGTATGGGTGGGATATCCATCACTATACCACTGATGGACCGATAATGGAACAGGCTTAGCGGAATTCAGTCATGTAGTTCCGTCGCACAACGTGCAACCTATGGAAAACTGATAAGCTTTACTTCGTTGAATGCATCATAGTACTCAATGATATTCTAATAAACAAATATTATGCTATGCATTCACAAAACTACTGGAAAATGTGAACAGCGCAGCGGCTGCAGCACATTACACACTTTTTATTAATTCTACATTTTACTCTAAGTAAAACTAATAGAAAACGGTTAGCATACCGTAATCCATCAAGAAAAAAGCGACCAAAAGCGTGTCAAGCCACGCTCAATGTAGGGTTCCATAATTTCCTGTCCGTCACAAACTTCTCACAACCGATAATAGAAGAGGCTTAGCGGAATTCAGTTATGTAGTTCTATCACACATTCCTCGAAGTGCAACCTGTGGAAAACTAACAAGCTTTAGCTCGATGAATGCATCATAGTAGTCTATTATATTCTAATATACACAGATATCACTCACAAAACAATCGGGAAATGTGTTCAGCGCAGCGGCTGCAGCACACCACACACCTTTTATTCATTGTACATTACACATTGGTATCTCGACGATGGAACCCTGGGAGGCGATACAGACACAGTCTTAGATGATTTAATTTTTTTGAAAAATCAACTTCACTCAATAGGACTTGACCTCAACCTTTCTAAATGCGAACTATTTCTAGCTGACAGTACTGACAGACATCCGACGCTCTCTAAATTTACCGCAGTGGCACCAGAAGTTAAAATCATTGATAAAAGCTCTCTTCGTCTCCTTGGGGCTCCTATTTTCGAGGATTCCTTTCCCAATTTTGTAGGGGAAAAAATTCAAAATTTTAATGATGTTTCGAAAAGATTGCTCGAAATTAACTTACATTCGGCTATCACTTTAATTCGTTTCTGCTGTTTCGGCCCTAAATTGACATACTTCCTCCGCGCCTCTCATTTGTGGAAACATCCTCATCTTTTGGAAAAAATGGATCAAATTATCAGACAAACTCTATCTTCAATTTTAAATGTGGCCATGGACGACCGAGCTTGGGCTCAAGCTACCCTTCCCATTCGTATGGGAGGCCTCGGTGTCCGCATAATTACTAGTATCAGTTTACCGGCATTTATTTCCTCGGTTCACGGCACGGAGAAATTAATCAGGAATATTCTAATTTCCACTCTGATTAATTTTGATGTGCCGTGCTTAACTGAGGCTGTAAATGCCTGGAAAGTCGCTTGCCCGAATTCAAAAATACCCGGCAACCCCTCTTCCCAAAGGCAGTGGGATGAGCCGCTCTGCAAAGTAGTTCAGTAAAACCTGTTTTCTACATCTTCCTCTACTGCAGAGCGTGCACGCCTGCTGGCTGTGGAGAAGTGGGAGTCAGGTCTCTGGCTTCACGCACTACCGTCGTCGAGCATAGGCACCTTGTTCGACGATACTACTTTCCGCCTCGCTGCTTCTCTACGTCTAGGCGCTCCTTGTTGTTCTCCTCATCGCTGCCACTGTGGCGAAGTTGTCAACAGCCTCGGGCACCACGGTCTGTCATGCAGCCGAAGTGCGGGTCGCATAGCTCGGCATGCGAATATCAACGACATCATCCGACGTGCTCTTGTTTCCGTCGGCGTTCCAGCTGTATTGAAACCTCATGGCCTGGTACGCGACGATGGCAAGAGACCGGACGGTATGTCTTTATTTCCTTGGAAGATGGGTAGGCCTTTAGTGTGGGACGCAACTTGTGTCGATACTCTTGCGCCATCTCATCTTCCTAGCTCATCATGCTGTGCCGGTGCTGCCGCTGCGGCTGCGGAGAACCTCAAGCGGCGGAAATATACTAATCTTGTTGGTAGTTATATTTTCGAGCCGTTTGGGGTTGAAACTCTCGGATCGTGGGGTCCGAGTGCCCACAAGTTGTTTAATGAACTTTCTAAACGACTTGTTGACACTTCGCGTGACCCAAGGGCTGGCTTTTACCTTGGGCAAAGAATAAGCTTTGCCATACAGCGTGGCAATGCGGCCAGCCTTTTGGGCACTTTACCGGTCGACAGCGATGCGGAAGAGTTTTTTGACGCTTTATTAGATTAGGTATTTTTAGTTAAGTTAATTAGGGTTATGTAGTTTTAAGGTTAGATATCTAATTATTTGTACAGTTTACTAAATAAATTAATACGTTACCTTGTAAAAAAAAAAAAAAGGTAAACGTTAATATAATATTAAATACATTACACTACAAGTAAAAATAATAGAACAATAGGGTTAACATAGTAAATTCAATATACTATATCTTGTCAGTTTTCCATAGGTTGCACTTCGATACGATAGGGCATACATAATAAATGATTGGCTAATAAATATGAAAAAAAAAATCAAAAAGGTTTTTATTTCATATAGGCCTACAAGGGCACTTATAAAACGTCAGAAGCTAGTGCACGGTTCCAAATTGGTCGTTTCCTATGGAGAAGAACCGGCAAGAAACTCCATGGTTACTCTTTTAAAAAAAATGATTTCTTACAATATTTCGTTGTTACGTACTTATATCATTATGTAAGAACAGTGTAGACCAGTCAATATTGCACTTAAAAGCACAATAAAAATAATCATAATAATAAAAAATAAAAGGTGAATAGTAATAGGATTTACTAAGTCTACAGTGTTCTTACTTTACAACGTGAATTGTAAAAAAATATTATATAAAAAAAAAATTAAAAAAATGTATGAGAAAAAAAATACATCAATCACTACAACAGTTACACTGCGGGATGCTAATACAATAAATTATTATTTAATTAAATTTTTTTTTGGTCTTAATAACATAAATATTGCAGAAGCAATGTGTCAAGAAAAAAAAATGTGTATATGGAAACAAAGATGGAGCAGTTAATAGACACAATTACACAATATGAATGACTTACCAGGGAGCCACATGTGCAGGAGCAGTCATTGCCAAACAAGCTTGTCTTCCACATAATCCTTAACCTTATAATATGCTTTTTTGGTTAGGACCCGCTTAATATGATTTTTGAACTTTTCCTCACTTAGTTCGGTTACCGCTTCTGGCAGCTTGTTATAAAAACGTATGCTGTTTAATAAAAATGACTTGCTGGTCTTGGCTAATCTCCATTTTGGTAAAATAATTTCGTGTTTACTGCGCGTATTCTTGTTGTGAATATCGCTTCTAATTTTAAAAAGTCCTAAATTTTTACGAACATACTATGCTAAATGACAATATGGTAAGGGTGAAAATCTTTACAATATCGAACCTATAGGTACAAACAAAAATAAAGTGACACAATAATAAATGAGTGTCGCTACTTCTGTCGAAGCTATCGTGGCGCGGTTGGATCAAGGGCCTGATACAGAAGACTGTACTCCTCGACACGACTCGTATTGTGAGGAGGTTCCTGTCTCTGGAGCCCTAACCACCGGTAGCTTGGACCCTGCTTCTGACACCGGCGAACTACTATTTTTAATATTTTTTAGTGTCTTTTTTATGTGTAGTTTTTATGGAAATATTTAAAAATGTTGATTATATGTGTATGAAATAAATAAAGATTGTTGTTAGAGTGCAGCATACTAGGTGCTAAACTAACAGATCACGTTCGAAACAGTACACTTCGCTCCAAAATACAAATCGTCGACGTGGCTCAAAAGGCTGCCCAACTTAAATGTGACTGGGCACGACATGTCTGCCGCATGTCTGCAGACACAGCGACACGGGGCCGCGGGAGACCACGGAGAAGATGACGGGACTACCTGCATGCCTTCCTTGAGAATTGGAACGACAAAGTGAGTAACCGCGATAACTGGAAACAATGGAGGGAGGCTTTTGCCCAGCTGCGGGACAGCACAGGCTAGCTATAATAAAAATAATAATAAGTTAGTATGTTTGGTAATTAAACCAACCAAGATGACGACAATACATCTTTCACTCATTACTATTAATTTCCTAGTGTTTATACAATGCTATGCGAGGAGCTAGAACTGAGGAATGCAAATAATCCACAACTAGTTGAACAATATCTTGTATTCAAATAGGTTGCCAAGTGTTGTAGTGTTTATTCTACGTTCATCACAAAATATCAAGTATTTACTTACTCGAAACAATTTTGAGACGCCCACACACCCACGCCCACGAATTTCATTTTACTGATAAATATTAAATAGATTATATTATAAATTGTTTTACTAATAAATTGTTTTCATCAAAAGAAGTATATTTTAATTAATCTATAAGCAGCATTATAATAATAACAAAGGCTTGATTCAGGGAGCGGTACTGTTAGACACGGCTCGTATAGTTAGAAGGTTTCTTTCTCTGGAGCTCTAGTAGCTTAGACACCATAGCTTAGCTGAGCCATACCGATCGGATAAAATTTTTATTTATTTATCGGGTCTCATCTGCGCGAAAGATTTTCAACATTGATGCCAGTGCAGCAAGATTTTTTTTTTAAACATTTGCATCACATCATCATTTCACACGTATTCTTGAATATACCATGAGTGCCATGGTTGCTGTTTAAAACAGCAGATTGAATCGTACGAATTCGCAATTAGTGTCTTAGGCGTTTTATACCGGTCACACTTAGAGCACTGCAGAAATATAACATTGCTGGTATATTAACTGTTCAATGCTCCACTGACACAGGCACACATTGCCTGTAATAAAAAACTACACAGAAAATAGTATAGACATGTTGTTAGCGGGCTCTCTTAGGCTGCGTTTTCACAAGATGTACGAGGATGCTTAGCTAGGATGTGTTTGTAAAAAACCAATAGAGTCGCTTCATTTACCTCCCCTCAGTCAGCTCAGCTCTGGTGGGAACGGCGCAGCGGAACTAGATTTTTGCGCATACAAAACAATTGATGGATGTGTGCAAAGGACGTGTGCGAGGAATGTGTTGCGAGGTTTGCGACATACTGTACTAGCTAGTTCATAGACAGAGTTTGTTTGAAGTAGAAGCGCGCGCTCATTTCTCAGCTTCGCAACGCATCCACGCACCGCAAATTAATGCGCGATTTTCACAGCTTCAATACACTTCCTCGTACAACCAATTTTCCTATCACAGCTTTGGTAGATACTCCCACATTTTCACAGCACAGGTTTTTTCATGGTGGAAAAAATCATCAAGTGACGGATCTCGCCCTTGGGCGGAGCGGGAGACAGTGTCATACTTCTACTGGCTAAACGACCCCCGTTCCATCTTGACTTAGTATCAGGGTCTTGGTGTTCCGCTTTCGCATCAACCCTTGGCCCCAGATTAAACCCTACATGACCTGAAGCCTAGCTGTGCTATGTAGGGGCGGGGTGGGCCCCACATACAGTTGCTGACATTCATAGCACAGCAAGACATCCTCGCATGACACATTTCCCTCGTATATCTGTGGTGAAAATGTGGTCAGGGCTTGTACAAGGCAACACTTTTTTAACGCGCCGCTGACTCGCGTCCGTTTATCCTATTAAAAGTCGATAGCCCTTGGCTGACCTGCGTCTGTATCGCTACAAACGCGTTAAAAAATGTGGTGTGCACAGGCCCTTAGAGTTAATCAGCAGAGTGGTCCAATAGTCGCGCCAGTTCGCGTTCGGCACACTTTTGTTCCATTTTGTGACGAACAAACACATGCACGCCAGTTTTATGCGAACTTTGACGGGTTAAATGAAGCGAATTGGGTCAATGTCTTTCTTTTAGTTTAGTGATGTAATGACATTTGCGAAGTTATCTTTCTAGCCTTTGCCAAGTAGCTTGGGATCGGTTTTTCTTCTAGCCAGATGTGGCTGGATATTTGTGTTTTAAACGTGGTAACTGTCTATCAAACTGCCATAATTCATTCAGTGGACAACTCGTTATTCCTTCGTTAGACTAACTTACAGACTTTCTAAGACAATTTGTTACGAGTTTCTTAGATACATTTAGAAAAGTATATGATATCGTATGACCAACGCCGCGGCACAAGTTCCTCTTGGTCACTTTTTTTTAAACGCGCGGAAACTTATAACACCAACATATTTATAAATTAGTAAATTCACATTGGCACTTGCCCGTCGCCGACTCGGGCTTAGTCTGCACGGTCACCAGATGGTCGAATTTTAAGATACATGTTGCTAGTCGTCCGCAAGCCTACATCTACAGTGCCAACATGGTAGTCGAAGTCAGAGTGAGAATGTCAACTGAAAAACAGGCTGCCAAATGAAGCAAGAAACGTGACAGAATCTACAAACAAAAATCAGAGATATAGTTAGTTAACATTTGTAAGCATATCAGTTATATTATAAATTCAGTTTCATAAAACGTAGATCGGCTCCTGCGATACATGTTACCCTGGTACCCTTATCACTTATATTCCAAACTGTCGGCGACCTACTGTCACAAATGTCTTCTCTGAAATAAGACGTACACTGATAGTGCTTTAAAACCGATATTTTACGAAATTGTTTCTATAAAATAAAAAAAATATAGAAAAAAAATATTTAAAAAGCTTTCAGGTCTCAAAATGTTAAACTGAAACTAGAAAGGGTTAAGCTTTAAGAATAAAAGGGTTGAATGAAAGTATTACGGTTACTGGCAATTTAGATCTTTTGAATATGTAGCCCAATTCTAATGTCCCATACATTTTACATATTAGGTACCCATTCAAAAAAAAGGAACTTAAGAGTATCTTTTTTTGGTTCTCGTAGTCATTAAAAAATATTTATCACTATGGCTGGAGTGAGAGGGTATTTCAGACTTCTACTGATCAAAACCCAGCTAAACTGCTGTTCAATTTATTATTATTATGAACACCAACGACATATTAACAAGATATTTTAGATGTAGGTCATTTTATAGACATTAAGACTCTGTGCATATAAATTAAAGTTGTACACAGCTTATACCATTTGACAATATTAATTTACAAAATATTCATTTATGTTTTGTAAATTAAGTTAGCTGAAATACTGGAAATACAATAATTAGCAATTAACAAATAGTTCAAATTAATTAAATTTATGATTGATTCACAATGATAGGAACGATAAATTAAAAATTAGAATTGAAACAATTAATTATCTAGATGGGAGATTATTGAAAATCAATTAATTACAAACAATGCTATTCCGTTAGTTATCGCTAATACAGAACTACGGTGACTTTTTCAAACAATAGCCGTCTTGGCATGGTTTTAAACTATCCCCAACTAGCTTGGAGTAGGCTTCCAGTCTAAATAGATGCGAATGAATAGTCTTGTTTTACTGAGACCTCCATAACTCAATTACTGGCCAACACCATACTCTTTGAATAGACGGCTGGACAGACTTTCTGGCATTTAATTATCTGTAACTGTCTCAGATCTATGAATGACAACTGATCTATGAATTATTTTTTTGTGTATTTGCTCTGTTTCTTTTAATTGTAAGTTTTTTTTCTCTTCGTAACCAAACTATTAAATTAACTGTCTTCTGTTTTGCTCTTCGTGCTTTCCCAGTCACAGGGTGTCGAAGAAGTTTAAAAAATTACATTTGTACTTGGCTTGTTCGACCCCAAAATTAAAATAAAAGTATAAAAAACAAACAAGCTATCAACTTACTCTAGACTGAACTATTACTCCAGAATTTTATTGGCTTTAATTTTTTTCTAAAAACATTCTCTGATTATGTGAGATATGCCACAGAAATGAAGTTTCGCAAAATTTTAGCTCGTTACAAATTAGTTGTGAGAATGTTATAGAAATAGTTTTACATACAATTTTAATTACACCTGTGGATTTAAATCAAAGTAATGTACAACGGTTAAGGTCAGAAAGGAGGCACGTGTATGTATGAACAGGGAGTTAACATACAACTGAGGGAATGGAAAGTTTCGTGCTGATAACAACATTGTTATAATATTAGACGTGATTGTGATAAATGGCGTCACGTACAATAGTTCACCTTTTAATAAGTGCGGAATCCAAATCCATATAAACAGAAATCGTGGGTTATTGTAAAACTTTGTTTATACCGTCCTTTTAGGGACTGTATTAACGTGCTTGCTGCGGTCTTGCCGTGAGTGGTATTTCGCTTTGTTTAGCACCTAGCGCTGCAGCGGAAACACTTGGTACTAAAATATTTGAACTATTGATCTATATTGATCTACCAATGGATATACAAGTAGGTACGAAATAAAACTACTGTATACTGATCTATAGCAAAATTTATTTTTAATGTTGGTTGTTGACCCTACTCAAATCGCGGTAACATTCCGATATCGACATCTAATTTGATCCCAACGCCATCTATCGAGCGAAGGGTAAGCATTTACAGAACTTGGTTTACATTTCGTTTGTTTTGAACTGACGGTCGTAAACAGGCTTTTTTAAAGTATGACTAGTAATTAGTGACCGAAAGTAACAGTGATGATAACAAACCTTCTTTTACTATGAGACCAAACTTGTACAGCTCCATACATTTTGTCAAGTTATGTGAATCCAAATCTATGAAGTTGTGGGATTTTATTCGTGATTTTTGGGTTGGTCTCATAGTAAAAGTTGTACATATTGGTTTGTAGGTACAGGAAAGCCCATTTGTCGTATCAACTTTGTATATAAAGGTTGTTTGGAAATGAGTTGCATTTGATGAACTCGCATTAGGGCTTGCAAATATTCGACAATTTTGCTATTCGAATATTCGATATTTTTTTGGGCTATTTTCGAATAATTCGAAAATTATTCGAATATTAAATAAAAAAATAAGTTTTATAGAAATCTTGTAATTTAATTTCTAAGTAGTTTTTATTCAATTCAAACAGTGTTAAAAACAATTAAAATAACATTTTTTTTCTTTTAAAAGAACACAAAAGATTAAAATAGGTGTTAGCTATTCTAATCCTTCGTGTTGAACTGCAAATAACCAACTACTTTCTTCAATTAAAATAGGTAGCTAACACAATCAAAATAATGTTTGATTTTTATTGTGTGTCAACTTAATATTGGACTGACTTAATATTGTTTGGACGGCGTGCATGAATGTTTAATTTTATTGATCTTAGATACATAGAACAAAGATGTATAGTTTAAAGTAATAAAAACACTAATTGCCTTTATTTTTACTTAACGACAGTGAGCCCTCACTGTCGTTAAGTAAAACTAAAGGCAATTAATATAAGAAAATTTTACATCTTAAATCAGGGCAACTAACTATTGCGCATCATTTTTGCGAAGGCAACAAGTATTTTTTTAGTTTCTTGGGGCACATTCTTTCCGCTGATTTTTGCTGATTGCACAAACTTTATTATTTAACATCATTGGCATTAAATTTAGCGAGGCAACCTATTCGCAATGTAATAATAAATGCGTTATCTAGCATGTCATATTTACCATAATCGAATAACATATGAAGGGTCATCCTTGTTCTATGTATCTCGTACTATATGTGCACGTCTGATTGCTGTTTTGTTTTTGGTCGAATATTCGAATATCATAAATTTTCTATTCGAATATTTGAAACAGTTGATTATTCGAATAATTCGAATATTCGAATGCAAGCCCTAACTCGCATTTACGATAAACATATCGGAAATGGACTTATTTTAATGAGGTTAATTTCAAATTATCGACACCAGTTTTTTTATCTCAATGTCATCCGCACAAGTACTTTCATAAATGAGCTAGGTATCCAAATCGTGCTGCAATGAGACTAGACGATTTGATAGACCAAGATAAATAAACAAACGCCAACACTGAGTCGACGTAAATGAATACGTTACAAAATTATTTGTAAGCAACCGGGGGTGATCGTTTTCAGTAGGTACATTATGTAAGGGTAATCTGAAAGGGTTTTCACTTGGTTGCTAAATTGGGAGCGTGGGTTCGAGGTCGATTTACTCTGAGCTATGTACGTAAAAACATATGGGTTAGTTTGTGTATTGTTGCGGTGACCTTATAGTTTTTGAGGGCATTGTTTAAAGGTATATGACGACTTTAACTGCGTAATACAGGGTGAAATTTGACTTATTGATTGGTCATCTAAACTCTTGAGCTCCAAGCTATATCGCCAGTGTTTGCTCACTTATTATTTTTAATTTGATAAATGATAAAGTATATTTATTTTGGAAATATGTTTTAGTAGGATGTTTTTTTTCTAATTCACAACTGTGATAGTTGTACCATGCCGTCTAGTCTCAAGCTAAGCAGAGCTTGAGCTTGTGGTATGAGTACCAGGCAACTGATAAACATACTTATATAGTCCTAAATACATACATATCATTGATAAATGATATTTATTTTGTAAATAGGTTTTAAAATAACACTTTTACACGTCAATATTTTTTTCTTTTCGTCAGTTTAAGCTAGATGAGTCCGGTGTTTCCTAGCTGACTACCCTGAGAAGAAACACCGAAACAAACTCAGGGGTCAAAGTCTCTTTTAAAGTTCATACAGTAACCATGTATTGGTCAAATCATATGAGAACCATGCAGATTAGTGTCTGAGATGGTCTTTTGAGGAAAGAACCATACAGATTTGAGTGGACCTGTCCAGTCAGTGCAAGCATTTGTCAGTATTCGTGTAGCTCAAACTTAGGACTACTAAGGAGCTCAACGACTTGACGATCAATACCAAAGAAAGGACATTTGTGTAGGCCGCATCAAATACTCAAATCTGTCAGACATCATATTAAAATTACGGAAAAGGAAAAGTAATCGACATAATCCCCACATTCACAATAATAAAAAATAAAAAAAATACAAAAATGTAACTGCAAAATAAATTATTGCAAGTCCAAAGTTAAAAAAATAAATAAAAATAAAATACAACTACAATAATAGTGCTGGAGCAGGTCAATCCCAAGCCGTCTTATCCTCAAGATACTCCTTAACAGTATAAAAAGCCTTTTGACAAAGTTTTCGCTTTACAAACAATTTAAATTTAATCAGGCTAAGTTCTTGAATGTTACTGGGAAGCTTATTATAAAAGTGTACACATTGGCATCTAAATGAGCCCCCAATTTTTTTGAGCCTGGTTGTAGGAACCACAAATTTATTACATACTATAAAACAAAGTCGCATCATGTATGCTTAAGTCTTTAAAACTACGCCACGGATTTTGATGCGGCTTTTTTAATAGATAGAGTGATTCAAGAGTAAGGTTTATATGTATAATACATGCATAATATTTTTAATAATATCAGCATTGCACCCGTGCGAAGCTGGGGCGGGTCGCTAGTATGTTTTATAAAAACTCTTTTACATGTAGCTAGCAACAGCTGTTTTTAGGATTCTGTATCTCAAAAGGGATAAACGATTCTTTTATAAGAACACATTATTGTTCGTCTATCTGTCAAGACCCTTAACTTGAGAACGTGTGGAGGTATCGAATTGAAATTAAATCCACATTACTCAGCGGTTCAAATCGCAATTTGCCCGGGTTTTATTTAGACCACAGTGACCATGATCTTTGACGATGAGTTAACCTCTATTTGAATTGTCATCATAATCATTTCAGTTGTAATACGTTCACTATTAGATGACCTAGGCCTACTCAAATTGTCGCTAGAACGACCGATCCTGTGCGTCTGGCATCCATCGGTTTCCGTCGACCCTATCCAGATTATCAGTCCACCTTATGCCAGGTCTTTCAACACTGCGTCTTACGCGGTCGCAACTTGAAAACCTGGCCCCATACACCAGCTGTTTGGTAAATAATCTGATCAGAACACGCCATTTCTTATACAAAAACTGATAAATTATTTAAATTAACATTTCGAGTGACAATGGGCAGGGCATATCGCACGCAAAACAGATGGCCGCTGTGGCGAATAGTTCTGGAGTGGCGACCGCGTACCGGAAGACGTAGCGTTGGAAGACCTCCCGCAAGGTGGACCGATGACCTGGTCAGAGTTACTGGAATTCGATAGATGCAAGTCGTTCAGGACCGGTCTTTTGTGGCGACGTTTGGGGGAGGCCTATGTCCAGCAGTGGACGAACATCTTTCGGCTGAATTGATGATGACGAACCTTTTGAGGACCGTAAGTAGAGACATAACAGAAAGACAATAGGTGTACAAACGCCCGGCATTTGCTCGGGGCTCAAAATTAAATCAAAGGAAATGATCAAAGTACCTTTTGCGAAATAACAACCGCAAGGATTTCTAAAAATAAAATTACAATTAATTTTACAATATGAAATGAAATAAATATTACTTCTGTATAAGCTAATTATAATAAAGTTATCTGTAGGTTGGGAAACCAAAGAAGTATGTTGAAACAAGTATTTAACTTGTGGTCCTAAATAATCAAATCAGTTGAGTCTAGATTCTACTTTACTGACTCGGTAGTAGGACGCACTGTTTTAATTTATTCACGACAAAGAACTAAAATGCTGACTAGTGTATATTTAGGTTGGGAAGGATGAGTATGTGTTTAGATAGCATAATATATAATATAATATGTCCACAACTATCACACAACGCCATCTAGTTCCAAGCTAAGCAGAGCTTGTGTTATGGGTACTAGACAACTGTTAAACATACTTATATATTTCTAAATACATACATATTATAGATAAATTACACCCAGACACAGAACAAATGATCGTGCTCATCACACAAACATTTGTCCTGGATGGGAATCGAACCCACGACCTCCCGCATAGCAGTCAGGGTCACTAACTATTAGACTGACAGGCCAGTCAATAGTGTATTTTGTTTTTTAATTCACAACTATCACACCACGTCGTCTAGTCCCAAGCTAAGCAGAGCTTGTCTTATGAGTACTAGACAACTGATAAACATACTTAAATAGTCCTAAATACATAGATATCATTACATAGTATAAGACAAAGTCGCTTCATGTCCCTTATGTATGCTTAAATCTTTAAAACTACGGAACTAGGATGTTTTTTTTTTAATTCACAACTGTCACACCATGCCGTCTAGTCTCAAGCTAAGCAGAGCTTGAGCTTGTGGTATGAGTACCAGGCAACTGATAAACATACTTATATAGTCCTAAATACATACATATCATTACATACTATAAAACAAAGTCGCATCATGTCCTATGTATGCTTAAATCTTTAAAACTACGCCACGGATTTTAATGCGGCTTTTTTAATCGATAGAATGATTCAAGAGAAAGGTTTATATGTATAATACATGCATAATATTTTTAATATCAGCATTGCACCCGTGCCAAGCTGGGGCGGGTCGCTAGTTATAGATAAATTACAACCAGACACAGAACAAATGATCGTGCCCCTCACACAAACATTTGTCCTGGGTGGGAGTCGAACTCACGACCTCCGGTATACAGTTAGGGTCACTAACCACTAGACCACCAGGCCAGTCAAATTATAATTATAAAATAATCGAACTTTATAGCCGGTAGACTTGACCTTTTCTCATGTTGTTTGGGGTCGCTTCAACATGTTTTTCTCTTCCATTCAGCCCTATCACCCGTCATGCTACCACTAACTTCCTTTTCCTTGATATAACTCCTCAAATAATCCATCCATTGTTTAAAACTTTAAACGTTATTATTTATAGTATAAAATTGGTCAAAATGAACCTCATCAGAAGGTTTAAAGAATTAGGTTTACACTTAATCAAAGTTTTGTTAAATTAAAAAAACAAACAGTAATATTTAACAATCTGTTCTAAAAAAAAACACACCACCCAATAATAAAAAAACACTCATAAATATAAAACACCGAAAACATTTTCATGAAAAAAAGCCAGGCTACTGAAGCCACAAAAATATTCATAACGCAAATATGAATGAAAAAAAAAAAACAAAAACTCTAAATTTGAAACTACTCGCCACAGGGTCACGTATGACAACGTTGTTTCACGCTCTAGAGGCACTCAAACATATTTTAAAATGGCCGCCAACATTGTGATCACACTAGCATATTCAAAGCAAAGCCATTTCAATAGTTTTCCGCATTGTCCAAACAATTTGTGGAAACGGATCTTTCAATTCATTGGTTAGGTTATCAACTGAATGATTGTTTCGTTTAATGAATGTTTTAGTAAATAAACATGGTTTGTTTTCGGATTTAGTGAGGGGTTAAGCGGCTTATAAATAAGCCTGTATTCATTTATGTAATGAGAGTAGTGGTGGCCGTGGTAAAGGCCCCGACTTAGTAGTTGTAGGTCGCGGGTTAAAACCCAGACAGGTGCATTACTTTGTGTAATTTATTTCATCTTCAAAAAGGTGAAGGAAAACATTGTGAGGAAACTGGCAAATCCTAATTCCAAAAATTCGACTTGTGACATTCAACAACCCGCACTGGGCCCGCGTGGTGGATTACGGCTCATTCCCTCTACTAGACAGGAGGCCTGAGTAGGAACCCAGCAGTAGGAACATTGAGGCTGAGGCTATGCTATAGTGATGAAAATCTATAAATCGTTACATATGTTACAGAGCTACTCTTGAGGAACGACTCGAACGATTAGGCTTTTTTAGGAATTCGTATTACTAAGGGGCTGTCTCCACGAGCGAGAGAATCGCGACGATTCCGCCCTTATATCGTCGGTTAATCTCCACGAACGAGCGATAATTCCGCCGCGTATCGTCGCGAGTCGTTACGGAATCGCGGCGATTCCGCGGCGACTCGTAACGGTATCGCCGCGTTTCCTTGACATCACGATGCGAAAGAAGGAATTCAGTTACGTGCCAGACGTTTTTTTTTCTTTAGAGGTAGGTCATCCCATTCTGTGAACATAGCACTTCTCACATCATACCAATTCTTTGCTTTAATTTCTCTGTTACAATACTCGGCCACATCAAAAAGGGCACATCATAAAGGGCAGGTCTCTCTCTCACTTCAAGTATAAACTTTTCAATGTCAAACATTGTACTTAAAAAGCTTTTAGAAACGTCTTTGCTTAACGAGAGGCAATGCTGAAATGACGCTGCGTTTGACAGCGCGCCTGCCGCGCGCTCGTCGCGAGAGCGCCGCTAGCGCGCGGCGGTCGCGTTGCTAGTCGATGTTGGGCTAGCGACTATGTAATGACGTTTTGCGCGCTCGTTGCCACTCGTCGCATCGCGGCGATAATATCGCCGTGTGGAGACGGTTCCATAGAGAGTGTATAGAAAAACGTGGCACGGCGATAATATCGCCGCGATTCTCTCGCTCGTGGAGACAGCGCCTAAGATATACCCTAATACTAATCCTCCACTGTTCAACCGTCCTTTTGTCAGCGGACTGTGTCTTGTAAATAGATTCCAAAATTTCATTGAATGTGTATTTCTATTGCAGTTACAACGAAAATTAATAAAAAATTGAAAAGCCCTTCCAAGAAACCTTATTTTGTCGGTTATTTTTTTATTGAATTTTAATATTGTAGTACTAGGAAACCTTCTTCGGCGAATCCAGCCCGCTTTTCACTAGTTTTTAGTTTTGTCGAATAAAGTTTACACATGATATTTTTTTATTAACCAGAGACTAAAAAAAGGTATTAAGTATGCTCTAGTTCGCCTATAATCAATAAAAAAAAATAGTTCTCATATGATTTGATCATTACATGTTTGCTGTATGAACTTTAAAAGAGACTTTGACCCCTGAGTTTGTTTCGGTGTTTCCTCTCAGGGTAGTCAGCTAGGAAACACTGGCCTCATCTAGTTTCAACGGACGAAAAAAAAAATTACGTGTAAAAGACTTTGTAAAAAACCTATTTACAAAATAAAAATCATTTATTATTTAATCATGATGTTTTTACTTTCATCAATAAGATTTCAGCTGAAACTCAACACCAAAGCATTGGCGCATTGCTCCGACCTGTACTTCTCGCATCTAAGGGATTCCCGCAACACTCGCTAGGTTTTAAGTTGAAGGCCTTCCAACACTGCGTCTTTTGATACTTAGGACTATAATGCCGATGCGTTACCAACATAGAGTGTGGGGATTAATCATCGTCATGTCATGTTATTTGCCTAATAAAAATTAGCTATTCTAATTTGCCCAACTGAAATGGGACTGGGCAGGACACGTCTGCCGCATGCCCGGCAAACTATGGGTCAAAGTAACACAAAGTTGGTGCCCTGAGACGGTACGACGGGGTCGCGGCAGACCATGAAGGAGATGGTGCGAGGAGCTAGACAGATTCCTTCCGAACTGGCAAGAGGAAGCGCGGGCCCGCGTTAGGTGGAAGCAGGAGAGCCTTTGCCCAGGAATAGGACAGAAAAGGCTAACAAAAAAAAAAACTATTTTGTATGTATAAAAAAGGGCATTATTCCAGTTACAAGTTGTATGCATAAATGATTTTGTTTCTTCGCCTCAACATCGGACCCTTTAAACATGTAACTTTTATTGCCACATAGGAAACTCCCAGCTAATCAATACCTCTATACCATAAAACTTAGAACCCGCAATAAAAAACCCTTCTCAGTTATGTCACGAGAAAACAACGTTCTATAACTATTTCGGAGTTAACTAGACATACATTTTGAATACTATCCGTAGACTCACGATATCGAAGAGCACAGAGTAACGAAACTGCTAGAGCTGTCACTGTCTGAATTTCTATGAACCAATCGTGTTAATGAGAAGTCTGCTGGATTGTCAAGTTACTAGGGCCCTGAAAACAAAGCGCTAGTGTAATATTTTTTTTTTTAGTTTTAAGAATGTGGTATGCTTTTAGCTAGTAAAATCTGACAATAGCTCTCGTTCCACTCTGAGGTTAAGACATTATTTTTTAATTACCTTTATAAAAAAATGCCGTATCCATAAGTGTTAGTGTAAATATATAGATGTCGGCTACAAACAATTCTGACAGACAATTCAGTTTAGTTTGACTTGCTTGCACAGTTTGCCAGCAGCGGTATTTCCATCCGATTATAATTTAGACGTCTTCGAGGCTAGAGTGAATAGGCTCTTAATAAACTAGTGCACTTTACCATCAACGATTGCATCACAGCTTCCTATCAGGTGGGATCGCAGTCAAGCACTAGTTTATAGCAATTAACAAAAAAAGACAACTTTCGCACAACTTTTGTGTGACAAATCCGAGACCTAGAGTGAATAATAATCTTTCTTTCTTCATAAATGTATCTATAATCTGGGGTCGCGTGGTTTATTACGGCTCATTCTTTCTCCTATAGAGGAAGCCTGAGTTCCAGCAATGGGTACATTATAAGTTTGATGCTAAGTCTATGTCTATGTAGGTATATCTAAGCGCTGCCGCCACAGTGATTCCACGCTCTGTGACTCGGACCAGCTCCGTTAGAGGTCCGTCCATTAACTATTCAGGGGCTTTAAATAGAATCGAAAACGTGCCAAGTCGGTTGTAACCTCACCATGTCGAGGCGCATGGTGTGAGACGTCATATTATATTAATGCTGCAGCCGTATTGTGGGAGGATTGAGGTGTGAAGGTAGCACTAAGGAAGATACGAGGTAGCTGTCAAGTGAGAACTACCACACCGGAATTATTTGTCAGGAAAATTGTGAGTTAAATCGAAAACAGTTTAATTTCCGAATCGAGATTTTTGCGAATCGCAAAAAACTTTTTGTTTTGTGACTTAACTACTAATTTACAGTTTTCAGTCTTTTTTTAATTTATTTCTATACTTGTACAATAAGACCTTGCTTTATGCTAAATACCAGGGTTCTAGGTCAACGAGATGTACCTTTTGAATTTTGGTTTCAAAATATTTGTGGGTTTTACGATATAAACGGCCGTATCTTTTTTCTTATTTAACTTAGAAGTGTGATTTTTTCATCACCTCAAGAAACTATAGACCTATGTATATTGTTTTAATTTCACTTCGTTACCTTTACACATTCCCGAGATAAAAGGGTCATGACAGACAGTCAGACAGACGGATAACAAACTAATGCTACCTTTTTTCTTTTTAAGGTACGGAACCTTAAAAAAAAATAAAGAAATCTTCCGGGCTTTACTTTTCACATTTACAGAAATAAACTAATATTTCTGGTGTAACTTATATGGCTTGAGGGTCTTTACCGAATCCATAAATAGGATATTTAATAATAGCTATATAAAATTTACAAGAATATAAAATCTTCATATTATACCTAATACAAAAAAGGCAAAGTTCAAACATTATTTTAAATTCACGAACGTGATCATTTTGGTTCAAAAATATATAGAGATTATTGTCTTTGTGGATATGTTTTGATAAATCTGGTAGAATCAAGCCCTACTCCTTTCACTCATATTCAAATAATTTATTTTAAATAGACCATGTATAGACACTTTTGAATAGTGAAAATGTCGGTCAGTGAAAAAAGTGACGCTAATTTACCCGTTTTAAAACTTAGATCTCTGTGGAGAAAAACGTGCCAGAAACTCCATGGACACTCTTTTTCTGTATTTTCTCCCAGGGTAGGAAATGTACGGCAAATATCTTCCCTTACGTTGTTTAAACTTCTACGGTACATATTGTTTAGATTTTTATTTCTGTTTTTTAGGCAGGAATGGAAATCTTTCATGGACGCCCAGGCTCCCTCACAAACGAGCCAGTCTGGGCAGTGTCAGACTCCTACTGACTAAAACCGCACTCCTGCCTTACATTTCATCCACAGACATTACGTCCGTTCCCTTGTTTGTTTTTTACTAAGTGTTTAATTTCGTATAACCGAAGAATTGGAATACTTGCCTGCTGCGGTGTTTCTGTTCCATTATAATTCAGGTGTCTTCAAGGCTAGAGTGAATAGGCTGTTAAAAGACTATACATATATACAATAGGTATGCGGATACCGGTGTCCTCTTGGGGTTTAATGAATTAATAAAATAGTGCACTTCACCATCTGCGATTGCATCACTGCTTACCATCAGGTGGGATTGCAGTCAATCACTAGTTTATACAAATCAACTCGTAAATCAAGGCTATTACCGCTGGACCATTACTGCTTACTTTAAAGGTTGTCTGATTATTCTACGAATATAAGTTTTTAGTTTTCAAAGACAATTGAGTGACAAGCTAGATAAAACATCACAAGCAAAACTAACAGAAGGACAAAATTATTCCAACAACCTTTCGTGTTGAACTTGTTCATTCAAATAGATATAATCTAATGGAACTGTCACAGCCAACTAACTTAATTCGCCATTTAGTAAACTGCCCATTTTTTCTGTTAGTTCTACTCGGACCATTGTACGTGAGTCATGGCAGCCATAATCTTTGGTGGGTTTATTCCAACCAGCCCACCTCTCTCCAAAAGCTGATTAAACCTCTCAAGCTTTTCAGGGCGTCTATAAGAGAGTTCGGGGAGCCTAAGGCTCATGTTCGTGTACCAATGAAACCTATGCAGTCCCGAAACACATGCGCAATTGTCTCCTCCTCCTCCAAGCATGCTCTGCACAGGGGACTATCTGTGATTAAGCTGCCTAACCTGGTAACTAAATGGCGCCGTTCAAATAGGAATCTGAATTATATTCAGCCAAGTCGTCTAACACAATAGTTTTATGGATTCGCTGCCATTCATACAATAAAATAGTAAATTTTAGAACACCCTGACTTGGACAGGTTAGTTTTAAAGAAGATAGTGACAATGATAAGCGGACGAATGAAGACCATACACACATATGTATAGCTTTTTATTTGAATGGATAACTATTAGTCAGTCCGACTAGACAATTTACTGAATGTCAAATTAAACTAGTTGACTGCGACAGAACTACAAACAAACTTAGGCATTTCGATACTCCTCAACGCAAACTTGGGAATGAAGTTAAAACTTTCGAGTCTACTGTATGATATTACATTATTTTCTGTCTTCAAGTAATTTGCTGTAATTTGCGTTGATTACCTCTTGCACTAATAGAGGAATAAGATACTTATTTGGTCTTTTCTTATTAGCTTGAATAGACCCACTTCTAGATAAGCAAGCCTTTCCTCAAGAGATTACATACATATATACATGAACCCACGTCTCATTCCCAGGAGGGTAGGCAGGAACTTTACTTTGTTATCCTAGTAGCTGACATCGACTTCACTCAGTTGATAGTAAAAAAATTCAAGAGAACAACAAGGAATAAAAAGTGATCTGTATGCTATCCGAAGACACGGGCTACGTTTGTCCAAAATTTCATCCAAATCCGTTAAGGCTTTCGAGTGTAAAATAGTATGAAACAATCATATACACATAAATATTTTTATAGAGTCGCTTAGGTAGAGCATCACCGTGTCCTCGCAGAGAGATCGGCAGCGACGACCTCTCACGCCTGGCTCTGGTACAAACCACAAAGACCCAGGGGGAATGGTTAACGGTCGCTTACACATGCAAAGCAGTAATGCTAGCAAAGACGACCTCACGCCCCAGGCCCCAGCTGCCGAGACTCAGACCTCAACTACCAGCCACTGTCGACACAGGCTTGCAAACGACGAGTAGGTAGCTCGCCGTCCGGACGTCCGGTTGTTAATCAACCGGATCGAGCCCGAATTGTTGACGTTGCATGGTGGTGCACATGCGACGTCGAAACGGTCTTAACCCGTATAAGACAGCAAACTATTCCTCTTTCAAATCTGAACAGGGAAAATCTCTAAAACAATACATTAGTCGTAAAATCTTCTGTTAACAATTTAAGTAATGGTTCACAAATTAATTGTCGTTACGGTTTAATTATTTTGCTAAAGGCCTTTAAACTCAACATCTCAGTAAACAAGTTTTGCTTGACAACAGATCTTTAATTATTGTTTTGCTAATTATTTCTTTTCTACTCAACGGTGTATCTAGGTTGTTCACATAATTTACGTTTTTTGTACGTCGTATTTGACTTTGTCACTTCTAGTTTGATTTTTTTTGGAGACCAATCTCAACATATCTTTAACCCAGCACGCAAGATAATGCCTAACACCCGTATTCACAAACGTTACTATGCGGTCTCACAGTGCTCGCGAGCGCACAGGGCAGGGTTTGTGTACTACGCAACACAAACGAACCAATCACAGAGCTCTATTTCAACGCTGTGCGTTTGCTTAGTCAAGGGTCGTTTGAGTATTGTTTGTGAATACGGGTGTAAGTGTGTATGTAAAGATAGGTACACCCTCTTCTTCTGCTCTCCTAGTCCGATGGGACAGAAATTCGATACGACCAGAGCAAGATTAGGCGCATAACTTTTACATACTTTTTAAGATAACGAAATTTCACCACGTATTTCTGCCGACAAAGCTTGAGCAATTAGCAACTGAAGAGGGAGTAGACTCACGAGTTTCTTAGCCTTTCAGGCTGTAAGACTGAGTGTAGATCCTTATTGGTAAACAAAATATTGAATCTGCTATCTACAGAGTAAACTGATGCCCTGGTGAAGGTCGTGGATTTCCATAAGATGAGAAAAGAATAGGTCTGTAACATAGACCTGACGTAAGTTTTAGACTCGACTTTGACTCGACACTAAAACGATATCGCAATCGCACTGCCCTGGACATGCAGAATACTATCCCACATGTTGCATTATAAAGGTAGTCAAGTCGGTTAGCAATAAATTTAAAAATGTATGCGGAATGTCTTACTCCCTGGTATTTTATTTCGTGGAACTCAATTCAGCGTGTGTATGGTTAAGATTTTCTTCATCTTGAACACGTTAAAAGTTCGAATGGAAATATCTAGGAATGTTGCTTGAAATAGAAAAGATTTTTACAGAAAAATTTAAATAAGATACTTCGGTGTAATGTTTAAAATAGCATTTGGCGATGAATATGAAGACAAAACACAGCAAAATGCTTCGAAGAGTTAGCTCAGGATTATTCCAAAGATGTTTTTAAGTTAAATGCAAATAGTTCAGTCTTTTCCGTCTGTGGTTGTTAAAATGTCAACTTAAATAGTTCAAATATCGTGAATATTTAATTGTAACAACCCGCAACTGTAGTAACTTAATCAAATTTCTCTGTATCCTTTTATAAAAATGTTAGAAAGGTTAAAAGTTTAAATTGCCTCTCCGTATAAAATTAAAAGTGTATATGTTTATTACACATTCACGCTCAAACGGCTGAATGGATTTTGATGATATTTAATGCCAAGATAACTTACATCTCGTATATAGTAAATAGTTTTTACAAAGGCGTCTAACTTACAAACATAAGCATCTTACAAAACATTAAAAGTTAGTACACAGTTCCATTCGGTCATTTTTTATGGAGAAGAACCTGCAAAAAATTCCATCATTACTCTTTTTTTTTGGTAAATATTGTGCAATCATTGTTGGCAAGACGCACTAGTTTACTAAATTATTATCGGATGAAAAGATTGGAGCAGGTAAGTTTTTCCAATTCCTCGATGTAAGCCCTTGAGGAGAAATGCTTGGTCCGGACCTTGGAGGCTTCAACAACGTAAGGGCGGATACTCGCCGTACTAATGTTTAAAAAATATATATTTATAGACATAAGAGGGCAGTGTAGTAAAAATTATATCCAAAATAAAATAAAGCACTTTTAAAAATGAACATAGATACATCTATCCACCTAAGATTTCATGCACTTCCAAAATTTAACCGAAAACGGAGTATCAAAGAGATCCGGAGTCTCGACCCTTCTCATTATTAATTCGATTTCGCGTGCCCAAGGTATCCGAATTCCAATATTATATTCCGGAACCGACAGCCAGCTTGTGAAGGCTTTGAGGGTATCTATAGACCGCTTTTGTGCTTTCCGATGACCCCAGCAAAAACGTCACGGATTCTATTATCATGTGGCTTATGTAATACTATTATAGATTTAATCCTTATAAGCAATTTAGACGTTTAAGCTGATGTGGGTTGGCACGGATGATGTAATTAGCGATGTCTGGGTGTACGAGACAATATTCTGGGCTTGTGGCAACCTTGAATCTGTTGATGAGGTTGCGCTGTCTCAGATTGAGTCTTTAATGCTGAAGAAGACTTTTGCAAATGTATTACGGTTTTCGTGAACGTTTTGGGCCGAACAGAGTATAATAGTATGTAGGTACTGCTAAGTTTTTGTTTTTTTAACTTTTTTTTCCTTCTGTTTATGTAAATAGATGTAAAATAATTAATTTTTATTTGTAAATTAGTGTGCGTCCCGCAAATGAAAAGTTTTTTTTTTCTAACCTATATTGAAAACATATTTTTACTAGGCGGGTCTGGTCCCGGTAACTGTCCAAAAGTTGATTTTGAAGTTTCGAATATGTAGTCTAATTGCGCGGAAAACTCTGATGTCACGATGTACAATTATAGAATTTTGATTTGTAGCTATACAATGAATGAATTAATATGGAAGGAAAGATACAAATGTTCATCAACTTTATTTTTTTAAGTTACTACCTCTTGGTAGCAGTTCGCCCACAAGAAAGTAACAAATATAATTATGCATGTGTCATTTAGTAATAAATGTAGCAATCTAGTTTAAGAATTAAAAAAATACCTGTTATTTTGAGGTGTATTTGCTTACCTTCCAGTTATTTTTGTGTTTATTCGTTAAAAATTATCTATCAAATCTTTCCTCTTTAAAATATGGATTATAGATTGTTTTAAATCAAGACCGATTAAATATTAGTTTTATATACAGTCCAGTCAATATATTCAATAGAATAAACATACATTTAGTTCCCCTGATACTCGCTTTGATCTGATTTATTATTTGTACCAATTTCATCTCCTTCCCTCAATCACTGAGATAAAAGATGCCTAAGGGATGATAACAATAATATCAGGGGCTATCAAATCTTGGTTGTGTAGTAATAGTATCATTTTGCGGTCGATAAATAATATCTATTCGACGGTCGAGATCATTAATGGCTATCTGATAGCCTACAAGGGAAATCTGCTAATAGTCACTTATCTAATTGTTATTGGTTGCTCTACATTGGTGATATTTCGAAAATAATCGTGTGTAACATGTGACTTTGTACTAGGAGAGAATAAGGCGAGGAGAGTTATAAGAGTTAGTCATTGAACTTTAGAATCAACGTTCTATTTTTTAATTTTACAAAATTGGTACCAAATAACAATAATATTTAGAAAATAATTGCAAGTAACATATGACATTGTACTAGGAGAGAATAAGACGAGGAGAGTTAGAGTTAGTCATTGAACTTTAGAATCAATGTTCGATTTTTGAATATTTCAAAAACGGTACCAATCCTACTACTATTATAAAGGCGAAAGTTTGTAAGTATGGATGTATGGATGTATGGATGTATGGATGTTTGTTACTCTTTCACGTAAAAACTACTGAATGGATTTGAATGAAATTTGGCACAGGCATAGGATACACTCCGGAATAGCACATAGGTTACTTTTTATCCCGGAAACCCCAAACCCACGCGGGCGAAGCCGCGGGCAAAAGCTAGTAAATAATATTTAGAAAATAATTGCAAGTAACATATGACTTTGTACTAGGAGAAAATAAGGCGTGGAGAGTAGTCATTGAACTTTAGAATCAATGTTCTATTTTTGAATATTACAAAATTGGTAACAATACCAAGATATTTAGAAAATATTTGCGTGTTACATATGACATTGTACTAGGAGAGAATAAGACGAGGAGAGTTAGAGTTAGTCATTGAACTTTAGAATCAATGTTCTATTTTTGAATATTTCAAAATTGGTACCAATACCAAATTATTTAGAAAATAATTGCGTGTAACATATGGTATTGTACTAGGAGAGAATAAGGTGAGTAGAGTTTATGAGTGAGTCATTGAATTTAGAACCAATGCTGTATTTTTGGTGCATCATCATTATCATCATCATTTCAACCAAAAGACGTCCACAGTTGGATATAGACCTCCCCCAAGCGTCGCCTTAAAGACCGGAACTGTGCGTTTTGCATCCATCGGATTTCAACAACCCTGACCAGGTCATCGGTCCACCTTATGGCAGGCCCTCCGACGCCTTCCACCAATGACATTTTCTTTAATAATTTCTACCGTTCTGGGTGAAGCAAAATAGAATATTACTTTTGCAGACTAAAATATACCTACTCATATTTCTTCAGTTACTCTTAACATCCCTGAGCAATGGCAACTCTTTGGAACAATCCCGCTGGCCATATATAACAAACTAGGAAAGCTTTCTCAGAAGAATTAGAATCAAACATATGTACGTGGGTACTATAATGTAATCTCTCTACAATCTTCGACGTCTAAAATCCCTATATCTCAGTTAAGTGGTACTTTAGTATTCAAATCTGGTTACCATAATACCACGACATTCAACCATTAAATGCCTAATAGCTACCTTCACATTAACTTCACTTCACTGCCAACACATGTTAATGATAAATTCCGAAGTTAGTAAGTTAACGAGAACTGGAGCCCTAGTCTTGATGTCTTAAAATCAGTATAATTTCGGTTTGAGAGGGAGACGAAGCTATACAGAATGAGTAGCAATATCTCTTTCTAACAACGGAATTAAGTGATGATACTGCGGCGGTAAGCGCATAGTTAGCGTTGAGCGAGACTTAATTATTCGCAACGTCTTTAAAAGAGCCCTTCCCGGTCCGTCTACCGTCAACGTGAGTATGGCTGAAAAGCTTTTTGGTTCATCCAACGCAAAATTTTGATAAAGAAGCAACACGAAAAAAGATGTAGCTCCGGAACCTCTCGAGTATTTAACAAAACTCGTTCCACAAAAGAAAAAAAAAACCTTAAAAGTTTTTCTAAACTTGTACAAAATATAACAATTACCAAAGAAAAAAATATTTCCGATAAGAAATAATTGATTAATTTGATTTATTTTTCCTTCATGTGGAAAAAGCATGAATATACATATAGGTTATATCTACATATTCATTTATATATATGCAATTATATGTTCTTGATGATTTAGTTTTTCTTTCTTGTACCAGGTTGTCATCAAAGGTAAGAAGCAATCATGTAAAACGAGAATAAATGACCCGCAACGTGTTTTCATGTTACCGACCAGTAAACACGTGCAACTGAAATTCAATGGAAATTATATGAAATTATGTTATAAAGACCAATGAGAAAACCTTTTCGTTTTAGTTTAGAAACTGTTGATTGATTTTAAATGAGCTTAATCATTTTTTTTTTTCAGGTCGAGGAGTATGCAGTTATTGCAAATGTGGCCACAAATCCCTTTACAAACTACTTTATGGAGGAACTAATTTACAACCGTAAATATAACGCAGCTTTCATATTGTTATTCTCTGGAAAGAATATTCATTATTTTTTAGTCTCCTTGTTTGCATCAAAAGAGACTGGCGTGTGTTACTTTTTTGCGAACCATTTTCCTTTGTTTTAATTTCGAGAAAAGAGAAGCCTTACCTGTTTTTTGTCTTTTACGTATTTAACATACCAGGCCGACATAAGAACTACAAGACAATGCGACGAGTTCCACTCGTTAAAGTTCTTTGCGCAACCTAAATCCTGTTTTGTGAATGTGTGTGTGATAGAAAAAAAAATACCAGAGGAACATGAAGCGACGTAGTTCTGCGATAAAAATCGCTCTATTCGGAGTTCTCGACCCGTAAATCGTTGCTAGCGTCCCCTTTTCTTCTAATACGCGGTTGGTTTGCGATTCCGTGTTATTGTACCGTTCAGAATGTTTGTTTGAATGGGATAAAAATTGCACCGTGCTGGGTTTGTGTAAAAATATATATTTAGTTACCTGTGAAATGCGGAAGAATGAATGTTGTTTGTGCAGCGAGATGCGGGGGATAAATATATTTGCAATTGTTTTGCAATTCGTATGATTCTCACGGTACTAGGTATTTCTTGCTTTTTTTTTAGAGTAATCTGCTGTTGCATGTTACTTGTTCATTTTTGCTTAAATGTTAGACTCACCCGATTTTCAGATTCGCCTCTATTCTTCAGCAATCACCATGCTGTCTGGTTTAACAAAATTAAAATACAAATAATTCATTAAATACATTTATTTATCGCCATTAAGAACGTGACACCCAATGACAATATTAATATGGTACATATTATATTTATATAATGCAATATTAAACTAACAAACAAATGTATCACAGAATATTTTGATAGTGTTCAAAATTGACCAATATTTATACAACGTGGACGATCACTAATCAAATAAATACAAAGTCACGTGGAAATTAATTCACAATTATATTTGATTTTAAATAAATTGGGAGACTAATAAAATTAAGTTAAAATTATTCTGATAAAAAGTAATAATATTTTCACAATTTTTATTTACAAAAACTTATTCTACAAAGTATAAAGTTTTAAGAAACAGTTTTTGTGTTAACAGCGCATGAAATAGAAAGTTACAAAAGTCAAATATATTATACTTCAACTCTTTGAATTGAAATAAAGAGAACAACCAACGCTTCGTTTAATTAAAAACGTACTAATGAGCTTTATATTATTAATCAAATTAAGAACATAATGAAAAGATCTCCCAATTACTTAAAACAAATTACAAAAAGAGTCGTCAATAGATTTTCATAGATTTATTAAATTTAGACATTTTAACTACCTAGCTGTCTTAAATTTTATATACAATTTACACAATAATATAATAACTTTAACATTAATATTTGGCACGACGAGTGACAGAAGAATTCTTTACATTTAAATGTTTGTAACAGCTGAAAGCGTTTCTCCTTTGCATTTCTCGGAGACAATGTAATATTGCGATGTTATTAGCAAAGAAAACTCCGTGAATAAACTTTGAAACTACGACATTGCACAGTTCATGTAGTTTTTATAACATTGCGGGTACAAATTTTGTGAAGAAATACGCTTCGTGTAACAAAGGAAAATGAAAATGTAATGCAAGTTAAATAAACGTACAGACAGATGCATGCTAAGTTTAAAAGTTGTTATTATGCAACTGACGTGACCAGGGCATCATAAATGAACGACGATGGCGATGTATCGAGACTGTCCAATCAGGCAATCGAACGTGTCGATTGACTTTGATCGAAACCATTGTCGATCTAGCGGGTGTGATATCACACAAGACGACGGATCATGAAATCGTATCTCGTAGACAATGTGTCGTCGACAATCGGAGCCTGTGATTTGGAACCATTGTACTTATTCTCGTCGCTCCCGACCTTGTTACGAACGTGCGAATTCGGATTTTGCGATAGAAATCAAGTTTATGCCTTCATTAGTACCCTTATTATGTAAGGTCGTAGATTTTTTTATTGTTCGAGTTAGATTGCTTCATGTGGGAGCTGCGCAGTATTGATGAGAAAGTCTCGAGTCGTAAGTATTGAGAAAATCTTTCTGTGAAAATGTTGATTGGAAATTTGCTTTTTGCTGTTCTAGAAAGTTTCAGTATTGGTAAGTACAAAGAGTTTAATCGGTGAAAAGAATTACGAGAAACTTTTAAATGATGAATAAAAATACGAACATCAATTTATTAATTCCCGTATTACAGGCCGCTTCCATAAATTTTGTTTTCAATAATATCGATGCTGCCTCATTTGTAACACTGTAATGCTTAATTTAATTGCTGATTAAAGGAGTCGAAGATCAAATTCTCTATAAGACATTTTGAAACTGGAATAATCAATGTTTAAACTAATCACACGGTACGTTTTTTTTTTCTTTTATAAGTATCTTCTAAAAACACCGTGTTCTATCATCTTGTTTCTTTTTAGTTTACTATCACAAAATATTATTATTTTATTCTATTATCAGGAGATTGGATTAGCTATCCGCCCCAGCTTCGCATGGGAATTGAATATCGCTAAAATTTCCCTCCTTTTTCTATTATATTAATTCTGCATATATAAATCTGAAACACTTGATAAATCTGTTTAGTTTTTTGAGTTAAACGCGAGCAGTCGAACAGACGGTCACGGTGGAAAATTTGTTTTATATAATAAACACCATTCATTTTACAAATATTTCTGAAATAAAATAAATAAGCGCTTGATTTTGAAATACAAGGAGAGCATAACATGAAAGCTGCTCCAATGTAACACGCAGTGACGTGACGCCCGATCCGCGCCCGTCAGTCGTTTTTAAATCACATTACGTTCGGGATTGTTCGGTTTCATGAATTTTGATGACGACACTACGATTTTGCGCGGGAATCTGAGTTTTTGCAACCATGCGGTGCGAAACGAAAGTACTTTTTTGGAAATAAAATTTAGAGATTCTGTTGTTCGAGGTTTAAAGTTTTAGTGTTTTTACGCCAGTTAGAAAGAAGAAGAAGAAGAAAACATGTTTATTTGGCACTTCATGAGCATTACAAATAAAATAAATAATTACAATCTAATGTTAACATTAAAAAAAAAAAAAATAGAATGAAAAATAAAAAGAAATAAAATTAACAATATTAATGTCTCACGGGTGTGCCAAACAGGTCCAGTTCAGCATAATGCCAGACAACTACGTAGCAGTTGCCTGACGCTGGTTTTCAACTGGACCTTTGGGTGTACGTACGGATGACAGTCAGTTTCCTACATGAGAATTAAATAAATGTATATAAGCATAATATTATTACATAAATACATATGTTTAATCTGTATGTGTATAAAGTTATAAACTACAAATAGGTGCTAAATGTCAGAAATGTGTAGTGTGTAATAAGAATAAAAGTCGCTTAACAAAAAATAAAAACAAAAATAGGATAAAATAAAAATACATTCAATAAAACTTTTAGTAGGTAGTACATATATATATATTACAATTAAAAGAATAACAGTCTCAAGCCATCGCTGTCAATACAATGCACGTAACGTTCACTAGGCATTTGGCGTCAGAACGCGGCAGTCAATATCAAACCGCGGGTATTTGAGAAAAAAAAATAAAATAAATATATGTATATTCTTGATGAGTATGTGTGTAGTGTAACGTTGTGAGTAAAGTGAAACTATAATCGTGTAAAGTGTAAATATAAATGGAAAAAAAAAAGGTAAGTGTCGCATGTTAAATCAATGAAACATTTATATTGGTCAGGTCTAGTTTCCGCTGCCCATCAATCAAAAACTGCCGTAAACGTTTCCTAAAAGTACTTAACGTTTTTATTTCTCTTATAGGAGGCGGAATATTATTATATATTTTGGACGCAGCGTAACGGAAACTGCCTCTATAAGCTGCGCTGCTATGGGGCTGCGATGAGAGTTGCTGAGAACATTGCCTTCTTCCGCATTCTCGCCTGCTAGTGATCCAAGACAGTTTATTGTAGAGGTAGTCCGGTTTCCGAAATTTAATCACACCGAATAAAAGGCAGGCCAAGTGAAGCTTACGTCTCGACTTCATTTTGAGGATAAAATGCTTATTAAGAAATGGCGTTACGTGGCTCCTGGGAGGAATTTTATAACAAAAGCGTGCGCAAGCATTTTGCACCCTTTGAATGAGACGGTCAGTACGAGAAAGTAGGCGCGGGCCGTAAACCGTGTCTGCGTAATTAAGCCTAGACAAAACTAGACTTTCGATGAGCTGCTCCCTAAGTGTTTCTGATAGGTAAGGTCTCATTTTATAAAGCACTTTTAGACGATAAAAGCAGTTTCTTACCGAGGCAGCGACATGCTTTTCGTAACGAAGGTCTTTGTCCATAATGAGACCAAGATTTCTTACTTCGCAGACTCTGTCTATCGGCTTGCCCATAAGTTCGAGTCCAAACGTTGATGGTAACTTAGCAAGCTGTTGTTTAGAACCAAGTACCATGAATTTGGTTTTATTAGGATTTAACGACAGACAGTTATCCTCGGACCAGGCTGCAATTCTGCGAAGATCGTCGTTTAGGGCTCTCATGGCAGTATCATATTCGTCGGGATAAAATGATATGTATAGTTGGACGTCATCGGCATATATATGATACTTGCATTTATGAAGACACTTAATTATATCTGCGCAATATAGGATAAAAATAATTGGTCCTAATATAGAGCCTTGTGGGACTCCTCTCTCTATAGAGTTTAGTGCTGATTTCAAAGAGGTGCCATCCCCAAAGCGTAAATCAACAAGTTGCTTTCTATCACTGAGATAACTACGGAACCATTGCACAGCGTCAGGGTCGAAACCGTAATAAACTAACTTTGATATTAATAATGGTATATTAATTGCGTCAAAAGCGCGGGAAAAATCAAGTAATACCAGACACGTACACATTCCCTTGTCTTGGGCAGACAACACATTATCAGTTACATCCAGTAAAGCAGTAGCGGTACTTCGCTGCTTTCTGAAACCTGATTGTAAGTCTGGTAATATGTTGTTTTGTTCCAAAAAAGTAGTTAATTGATTAGCGACAACCCTTTCCAATACCTTTGACAGACATGGCAATATGCTAACAGGTCGCAAATCTTTCAATTCAACTGGATTTGGAACTTTAGGCAAAGGTCTTACCGAGGCAATCTTCCATTTTTCAGGGAAAGTTGAAGTCTCTATTGAGCAATTCACCATATCTGTAATAGCCCTTAACGTATGTGGCAAAGTCATGACAATCATGTTCAGGGTAATATTATCAATGCCTTCGGCATTACTTTTAAGACTGGTTATAATCCTAGAGACATCAGCCTGCTCCACCGGAGCGATCGAAAACGTTGCCTCACCGTGTTTGTGTTCTTCATAATAATTTAACAGTGACACGTTTGCCACGGTGTTACCGGGAACCGTCAAAAAGTTGCTGTTAATTAGGTCAGGATCTGTAAAGTGCGACGGAAGGTCTTGTCTGGAGTTTATAGTTAATAGCGTAGATTTTAGATTTTTCCATAGTAATTTAGGATTCTTAATTTGATTATTAATATTATTCTTGTAGTATGCCATTTTTTCATAGTACAAAGATCTCACTACTAGGGTTTTTAATTCCTTGTAGTATTCGAGTTTTGTACTAGATTTAGTTTTTCGGTAAGTTGTAAGTGCATTGTCCCGTAATCGCATCATTAACTTAATCGTCTCAGTGATCCAAGGGGGTGATCTTTCTTTAATTGTGCAGGTCTTGATTGGTGCATGAACGTCAAACAAGGCAGTAATGTGATGGTTAAAAAAGTTTACCATATCATTTACATTTACTAACTTTGACATGTTTTCAAGACACATGCATAAAAGCTCTAAATCTTTATTAAAGCTGTTCAAACAAACGTCTCTAAGTGGCCTAATTTTAACAACGTATGGCTTAAACTTGTCCCGCTTCACGTTAAGTTCCGATACTATAACAGAATGACCATTGAAAGAACCAAAAGATTCAACTGACGTAGATCTGGCCACCAAGTCGGTACACAGTAAGTCAATGAGAGTTTCACTGGTAGCCGTGAAGTGTGTTGGTGTTGACACCAGTTGTGTGAGGCTAAGACTATGCAGAAACTCATTAATTTTTCTAGTCTTTAATCCGCTTGTGTCCAACATGTTAACATTAAAATCTCCTAGTAATATGTAGTGGTCACAATGTCCCAATGAGCTTAGGTAATCCGTTACAGCATCCAGGAAAAGAACAAGATCAAGCCAAGGCGGACGGTACGCGGTTCCAATAGCGATTTTTTTGCCGTTTACTGTGAGCGTTAGCCACATCTGTTCGACCGATTCGAACCTGGGATCGACCGCGGTAGAACAAATACGCGCGCTCAGTCCGCGACGGAGATAAAAGCCTATACCCCCACCTCTCCCCGAGCGAACACTCGCCGGCCGCGGAGTGTGACGCAGTCGATAGCCCGGCACCACGGGCGCCCGGCCTTCCTCTCCAACCCGCAACCATGTCTCATTAATAGCTATAACGTCAAAACAATGCCTTTCGATTACGCTAATCAGGTCGTCATGGCCCGTGCCTAATGAGCCGGCGTTTAGAAAGCCAACCTTCAAAAACTTGTCTTTTTTAGCCATCATCATAATAGTATATAATTAAAATGTGTATATATAATAATTGTATTAGTTTCAATTGTACTCTAAATAATATTTCGTCAGTAGTGTAATGTTTAGTGATAATTACTTGTAAATAAATATGTGTAGTGTTATATAACGGATTGATATTGCAAAAGTGTGCCGTGAGACATAATACTAGACTTACTACCAAAAAACTATCTATGAAATCATAATTACAACATAAGAAAAATAATGATAAAATAGAAAACCAAAAAGCAAATTTTATTTTTAATTTCCGTATGACGATCCCTAAAATTGATTGCTTGGCTTTATAAATTAACACCTTTAAAATTACATACTCAACAAAATGGAAAATTAACCTACACAACAAAAAATCATAACCCTTTCTTAGTGATCGCAAAGTCGGGTAAAAACTTAATTTATTTAGACGTAATATTGCCGCTTCCGCCGTTACTCGGTGCCGCCGCGAAGATGCGCTGCAAGTCCGCCTCACAGCGAATATGATATGTTGCGTCCCCGGGCTTGCACCGGGCAAGAATACGGCCACGCTTCGACCACACATATTGCCAGCCCAGGCGACTGCCCGCCTCACGCGCGCAACGAAACAACTCCCTATTTGTTTTGGTTAGTCGCTCGTTCACATAGAAGCGCCTCGCAGCGCCAGGCAATCCGAGGTCAGCCGTAGTGACGCCGCGCCGCACTCGCGCCCCCTGCAGCAGCTCGTCCCGCAGGTCGCGGCGCGCGAGGCGCACGACGAGGAAGCGAGGACGGGTCTCCACCGGCGCCGTCGCTTGCGTCGCGTTGATGCGTCTACCCCCGACTCGCTCGGCGCTCACTATGTCGCGCGCCTCGATTGTGACACCAAGCTTCGCAGCAACCGACATGAAAATATGGTTGGGGTTTTCACCACTGGCCTCTGGAAGATTAGAAATCTGGAGGTCGTTTGCGAGCAACTCTTGATCCCGGTCATTTATTTCGCTCCTTAATTGAGATATGACGGTCTCCACCCCCGACGACAGCGACGCTTGTGGCTGAGCTTGTTTTGCTTCTATCAAAACGACTCTCTCCTCTAAACGACTCATTTTATCATTTGTGGCGGCCAGCGACGATCTCAACTCCGACAAATCATCGCGCAACAGCTTGAATTCGCTTCTAAATGACCTTAGCAAGTCCTCCTTTAAAGAAAGTAGTTCCGCCCTGAAGATTTCCAAGCTGAGATCTTGTGTGGCACCTGTATCATCACTATTTACGGGGCTCGTATCCACCAACACAACTGGGCTATCTTCGGGCGCAACTGGGGCGCGCCCTCTTACCGGTGTGTCAGCCCGGTTATCCCTGACCACATTCTTCTTGCATTCCGGGCAGTGCCAACCAGAAGCCACCGGTCCAGCACTTGGCAGTCCTACGCACGCCCTGTGATACCAGCACTTACATTTTGTGCAATTAGCGGCATCTGTCGCTGACATGAATTTCCCGCAACCTCCGCACTTAGCCATTATATTGACCTGCTCAAGCTTAGCAATCAATTCTCCCAATTACTTCAACAATGCATCAACAGATGGCGCTGTGTTAAAAAATGCGTTGATGGCAATTTTACGGTGCGCTATGGCGTTTATAGACACCGGGGTTGAGTCACACTATCGACGCAAAGTCACGCACACACTGAGAGTTAGGTCACAGTTTATAGTTTTGTATAAATTAAATTTCAATTGTTTATTTTGAGTATAGGGTACTCAAATATTAAACTGGAAATCGAGATATTGTTTTTTAAAGTTTTCAATGTTTAACACAGCTTATATACACTTGATAACACTGTCACTTGGAAGTTATACTTGTAAGATTAGCTTCACAATTAAATTACTTTGATCTAACTGATGTGTTTTTATTTATATGAGAAAAGTACACAGAGCTTATAATGACTGATTGACATCCGTGACGTCACAGTTATTGTTTGTGGAACATTAAATTAAAGCTCCACAAAAAATAACAATACTTATTATTAATATTAATTTCGTTTGAAACGTTTTTGTTTAGAATTTTCAGTCTGAAAGCAGATTAATCCATGAAAATTTATCTTTACTTTTTGTGCGTGAATAGGCTATTCAGCTGTCAAAAACATTTTAAAATGCCAAGGTTAGAATTTGAGTGATTTACTATTAACAAATACCTAGAATTTGGCACCAAAGTAATACATAAATAGAATACTTATATACAATAGAATAGTTTTAGGAACGTCAGGACATGGAAACATACAGAAGAGGAAAAACAATAACATCTATTTTTAATTCACATTAAGGTAACTTACTCACACAATCTGTTCTCCTGGTAGAAAAGGTAGACAACTGCAGGAAATAAGTTTTGATTTATGTAAAGAAAAGAACTAGATCTTTAGAAATTTGTGTCCTTTTAGCATTTGGCAATTTTTAATATATTTTGACAAAAAAATATTGCTTTAATATAGGTAGGTACGTCAGGTGAAGTCAAGATCAAGATTATACCATCATACAGTACGCCTGTCGGATCTTGGCGAGTCTTAGGTATCTACGAATTTTAGCGCTTGAAAACTCGTAAAAAAATAAATTGTTTAAACAAATAAATGCAATTTGCAGCTGTTATTGGCATTTTTTGAAAACCATTTTTTGCGACGAAATTTGAAGGATCTCTAACTTCAGACTCGCCAAGATCCGTCAGCCGTCGTGTACATTTTGAATCTATTCTATTTAGACAAAGTGAAAACAATTTGTACGGTGTATTTTTTATTTACACTGCGGGCTTACGACGTTACCTATAATACAAAAGTAACATATACTAATGTTTCTCAGTATTTGGCAGCGAATAGATAGAGTAAGCCTTATCGGGAAGCTCTCTGAGAAAGTAATTTCCTTGAATGTTCCATTTTACTGAGATTGTACATGTTTCAATGATCCCACATATTGTCCAGGAGTTTCGACATTTAATATACACAACTACTCAAATTTTATATCACAATGTCGACTAAGAATCAACCAGGGAATAATAACAAAAGTCACTGTATTTCACACATAAAAATCTCGCCAAAACCCCTTTTAATTTTTAGATTGTAAAGTAACGTTACCGCAATATAAATGCATTCTAGAATGTTGCATTTGTTTGAAACCAACTTCATTTTCCAGCCAGTGTGTGTCAAAAAACTTATGTCAACAATATTTGAATTATTCAAAATAAGAACGAAAATACTCGTATGCTACCTGCACCGTAACTCATTGGAATTGCATGAAAAAGCTCTGAACAAAAGAATCTCATGATGGAATACATCTAAGTTTTATGTGCTCCTAGTACATTTTTGTAAGATAATTTATTGTAATTAGGCTATTATAGTGTTTTGTCAATATATATTGATTGTCAGAAAACTACAAATCATCTGTAAATTAGATTCTGCGTTGTCTACCTTATCATCAGGATTATTATTGCAAAAAATCCAGTCTTGCACTTATAAACTAGCACAAGTATATTACGTATTACTTTCAATTATGGTAATGCATAGACATAAAGACACAGTAGCAACAAAATTCCTACAACAATATGAAAATACAAAAAAAAATTCGTTGCAAAACTAAACAACGTACAAACAATTAATTTAACATGTAATCTAACAACAATTTGACATTGCTGTGTTGACAGTTACAGATTATAACGGCCGTACAAAAATATATATATAAAACACCACGGGGAATTTTGACTTTGGGAATTATTATCAAAGTATTGCAAATAGTGTAAAAAGTATTTATTTTATTTAATGAATGAAAAGCAAGCTTAGCGACTGATATCAGAATACTCACGAAAAAGCTATGTTTTATTGCTGAAAAGATTTGTATTTAAGAAAATACAAATCTTTTCACTTCAGTTAAAATACAAAGAAGAAGACTTGTTTGTATTTTAACTGAAACGGAAAGACATGTATTTTTTCGTCTTTTCACAAGTTGTTGATCTATTATTAAATCTCATAAATAAAACTGTTCCGTTTAATTTTCTGTTAAACAATTACTAGTTCTATTCTCCTTTACCGATGCTTAAATTGTGATGACTTTGTAACTTACAAATTATGTCAGAAACTTAATGCTTAAGCTAAACTTAAGTTTAACGCTTAACTGTCAACACAACTTGTCCCTGCCTTAGTCTGTACATTACATTAACTTAATCGTATTCGCATCAGCCCTTCCCAACATATGTAAATATTACAAATTTTTATTTTTTCTCGTGACATAAAACATCGAAATTCAGTGCTTGCTATTTATAGAATAATTGATTTTATAATATAATTTTATTTTTACGACATTTTTTATTACAATAATCACTTGTAACGTAGATGTTTCTGTCGTTTTATTATTTTTTAATAATATTATAAAAGAACGTGCACGCTTACTTTCTAATTTAAATCAATAGAATGTCCTCCCTGTTTCCATAACAACTAAACTTTGCCGCACTCCTATCTACAATTCACTGAGCATTATTTTCACATTAACGCCTATCTAATTCATATCTTCCCTCGATTCCTTGCAGGGAAACAAACAAAAACAAACTTCTAACTCAAATCTCTGCCGTTTGCTCGGAAACTTTCATGACACACCCATGAAAAGTCATATCACATCAAATATGAACGTGATAACAGAAAACAACGCGTTATTGCGAGTAAAACAGTGGGCAAGCACGGGCAAAGTGCTCTAAAAGCTTATTGGGCCTGACAAAGGATTGAACCTCGAATTCCCAGCTCCATTGCGAAGGATGTAACAACATTCGGGCGCACGGACGGTGCAAATTCACTCAAATATTAACATTTATTTGCAAAGCGATGTTTTACTCCACAATGGTCCTTCGAGCCTGGTACTGTTTTTGCATGTGCTACATGGCTGACATTTTTAAAATGAATCAGTTCTATTTTAAACGATATATTTTTTCAAAGTTAGGTTTTGTAGATTGTCGTAACGGTCTGAAACCTGTTGCCAATTTAAAATATCTAAGTGTCTATACTGTACGTTTAGCAAATTAAACTGACCAGTAGACTGTCAGTTTAATTTGCCAAACGCACATTATAGACACTTACATCCAATAATATCACCTCGTACTCACAAATATTATGCAGAAACAGACTATTATGTAACTAACAGCTCATTTGGATCAATTTTGCGCAGCAGTGAAACATACATTGTTCATGTAATTAAGTTTAATTTTCTATATATAAAAAAAAATTTCATTGTGTGCCATATAAACGTGTTTAAATCAGAAAAAAGTAAGAACGAAACTTTCTTTTTTTTCTTATTTAAATTCGTAACACGATTTCCGATGAATTACTCGAGAATCTGGCTTTTAGGCTTTGATCGATTAGGTTAAAGACAAATTTAGATAGAACTTTAAACTAGTCCCGGTTGACACTCGATCGCAACATCGGCTACAGGTTATTTGGCACTGCGTTTTTTTAATTTGACAAAACTTATTTTAATTTACCCAATTGATAGCTAAAATAAAAAATAAAACACGCTTTTCATCACATACACTTTACAATTTTACACAAACGACAGAATACAGTACGTTATACAATGTTTACACGTTAAAAGAGACTCGCATCGCATTTGATTGTAGAATGTACCAGGATTTCATAAATGTTAATGGTATACGGAAAGAAAAGATCACTGAATGCTCCTACGATTGTTGGTGTTATGTATTTACGAGAACACAATTCATACATCGACACTTTCATACTTTTGCATAGTATAAAGAGTAATGTATGAATGAAATATTTATAATTTTATGCTGTTTTTGCGAGTGAAATGCTTTGACGTCGACATGGTATAATATAACGTAGAATAATAATTTTATGTTGCAAAAGAACGTGTCCCATTTTTTTTTACCCGACGGCCCCTGAAAGAGAGTAATGTTTGTTTTTAAAGTATGCGTAGGTAGTGTGTTTACGTATTTCTAGTTTCTTAACAGCTGGATAGATTTCATTAGATGATGTATATTGGTTTTGATTGCCTAAGTAAAAGCAACAAGAATTTTGAAAAAATAAAACAAATGGCCATTAGGTTAGAGACGTCCTATTTTTTGCGATTTATGATGTTATGGAGTTTCAAAATAAAGGAGGCTCACATAAATGTAGCAAATCTAAAATCGGACTAAAATAACTGCCATCAAGTGCATTAAACTGTCCGAATTCCGAAAAGTGACTAGTTTGTTATTTAGATTGTTTTTGACAGTAATATTTATTTATTTGACTAATATATTATACCATTGTCTACAGACAACTTTGTCGTGGAAGGTTTCTATTTTAACGACCATCATTTGCTATGAGATGCACTAAAAGGATAGTGATTATGGATACTTTCAGCACTGCGTCTAATTGCACTTTTTACGCCATTTGCAACGGAGTATCAGGAGAACAGCGGAAGCTAAGAGAGTGGCGATAGAAAACTATGTACTCAAGTTTGACGTATTGTGAAGCAAAAATATTCTAAAATACAAAACTAAAAGTCACTTCAGAATTCTCTTTTTAAATTTTAAAGTAAAAACCTTTTTAGTTTTAATTATTTGATTTTCCTAGTAGAAAGACACAAACGCTACCTACTTCCTCGGTTTCAATAGTCCGCTTTCTGATTTCTTGGTATAGTCAGTACTGAAAAGTAACTGAGCGACGATATTCAAAGGTAAGCCTTCATTAGAATTGCTTTCAGAGGGAAGTTTTTGAGCAACCTTATCAATTAAAAATCGCCTTAGCATCTTGTGAGTCATTTTTTATCCTTTATAAAGTACATTTTCTACATTGTTGTTAATTGCTTCGTTATTTGGCGTGTTTTTTGAAGTCTTAAGCTCCGTATCCAAGGAAACTAAAATCTCCTGTAAACAAGTAAGTACTGAGAGACCACAAATCCGACATCGATGGGACAACTATATCTTTCATAAATTTTATTTGTCGCATTGTATTTTCTCGCTTGTGGGAAAACTTAACGTTGCAATTCATTCATTGTTACAGCAATATTTAAACATTAAAACGATCATACCTGATAATGTGATCAAGCGATGGTTTATCTGATGATGATGACGCTTGTTTATCAGTAATCTGAATTAATCAGTTTTGATTCGAGTAGGTACCTATCAGATTGAAGGTATGCATGTACCAGAAAAAAACACATTGTCAGAAAATTACACTCCTTTCAATGTGCCTTCACACACATTAAAAGTATTCCTAATTTGAAATTGATATTATTGTACTAGGAATTCAGAAGTTTAAAGCAAGTCATATTGTAACTGCGGCTTTTTCGTCTCCCGTGTAAACATTGTCGTGATATAAATTGTTATCTAACTATGCTAGACGCTCGACACTTAAGCTGACCTACAGCATCGGTTAGACTTCACTCAAGGCACTGTATTTAGAAAATATATGTACTGAAATGCACAACGCGGTTAACAGTACTGTTGCATCCAACTTGGTAGAGCTTGAACCTGTGGACAATGGGATATTAGTTAGTTTTAAGTTATAACTAGATTTTGCAACAACGCGACAAGAAGAGACAACAAGACTAAATAAAAGTGCTTTGTACGATATAAAAACTGTCGCATTTTTATCGCAATAAAGCGTCGCACTTGTCCGCTCGTGTACATCGGGTTGATTGACAATGCTGGACAATGCAATGCATTGTATTGTATAAACCTCTTTGACACTTATGGGTGCCTAATACCTACATTGCTCTTTTGATCCGAAATTTCAAAAAATCAAATGTCAAGTTTAATTTCAAATATTATTTATCAAATATTGCCGCGATATTTTTAGACTAAAACAATTCTATCAAGATATTAAATAACTATCAACTCAATCATTTATTTGTTCATTGAGCCATAAACGTACAGGCTATTAACTTTTCTTTGATAACAGGGAAAGTCATTCAACCAATAACAGATTTCCTATCGAGCATACAGACAAAGTTCCATGAGAATCATGTGCGTCCATGTTAACTCATAATTGCTCCCGACTCCATTGATCAACCATTTGAGCAAGAAATTGCGCATTGCTCGATAAGGGGACTATTTCACCAGAAATGTGCGAAGCGATGCGAGGATGTGTAAATATCTGACTGTTTTCACCAAAACTATGCGCGGAGTTTTGGGGCATGAGGATGCGTAGCGAAGCTGTGTGTACTGTAGCTGAATCCTCGCTCGCATCCCACGAACACAACTCTCACTTTCAATTAATAATTTAACAATAATAATATTTCGCAACCCGAACCCGAGGAGGCCTGTGTCCCTGCAGTGGGAACATTAAAAAGGCTGATGATGATGATGATGAATATTTCGCAACAACGTCATCTAGTGCCAAAGAAAGCAATACTTATATTATGAGACCGCTGATAAAAACACTCATATAATTCTAAATACTATATAAACTTCTCATCAAAAAAATCGAAACACTTCCGTTTTCATTGTTTCTGTCCGAATTTAACACAAAAAAGAATTCATACGATGAAAAAAAAATACATATATTATAGCTGGCAGTTTGGCCATTACAGTAATAAGCGAAAATTCTAAATTCAAAATTAGAATTTCATTTGTTTATCTTATAAACGAAATGAATCACTGTTTTGAGACAAATGTGTGTTTAGGGTTGGAGTACATTTAGCGTTTAAAAACTAAAAATTGGCGCCTATCCTTAAACTTTTTGTTTTTTATTTCAATACTGTGACTTTGGGACGTCTGAAAAAAGGTTTTTTTTCTAAAACGTATGGATACTTCGCCCACAGAAGCCGCCCAAGTTGTGGCATTGCTGGATTCTGGCCTTAGTCAGCGTGTTGTGGCTGCAAGACTGCATCTAAGCCTGTCATCTGTTCATAGAGTCTATAAACGTTATCGGGAGACTGGTTTGTTCACGCGCCGTTCAGGATCTGGCAGGAATCGGGTCACTTCTGAGCGAGATGATCGATTTATTGTAACAACTTCTTTAAGAAATCGACGCCTTAACGCTTTTCAACTGCAGCAGCGGCTTCGTGTTGTACGAAGGGTGGCTGTAAGTGACTCTACAATTAGAAGAAGGTTGAAGGATCGTGGACTGGTACCGCATAAGCCAGCAAATGGGCCGAAATTAACTGCAGACCATCGAAGAGCGCGCCTTAACTTTGCACGTGAGCACCTAAATTGGTCATACCTACAGTGGAGCAAAGTTCTCTTTTCTGATGAGTGTAAAATTATGCTGTATGGTAACGACGGAAGGAACAAGGTCTACAGAAGAGACGGAGAACGCTATGCACAATGCTGCATTGAAGAAAAGGTCAGCTATGGTGGCGGTTCGTGGACGGTTTGGGGAGGAATCAGCGCCGACGGTAAGACAGAGCTTGCTTTCGTGTCTGGGCCACGTCTGCCTGCACTAAACTGTCATCGGTACGTCGAAGAGTGTCTCGAGCCTCATGTGATGCCCTATGCACATTTTATTGGCAACGGCTTCATATTCATGCACGACAATGCTAGGGCTCACACCGCGGGCGTCGTACGAGATTATCTTAACGAAGTCGATATCTCTATTATGGAATGGCCAGCAAGAAGCCCGGACATGAATCCCATTGAACATCTATGGGATGAATTAAAGAGACGAATTCGAGCAAGAGATCCTGCCCCAGAAACACTTAGCCAGCTGCAAGATGCAATCCAAGAGGAATGGGACAATATACCACAGCATGTGATCGTGACTCTCATCCGATCGATGAAGAACCGTATGGAAGCAGTAATTAGAGCTCGGGGAGGGAATACAAGTTATTAAATAAACGTTTTTTAGCTTTTTTTTTCATTTACGTGTGTTGTTTTATCCATTTCCTTTATACTCCATACGGAATAAAAATGACTCATTTAACAAAATACGAAACCTATGAAAAATTCATTTAAATTTAGAACATTAACATTAAGATTTGATAAGCTCATATTACTCACTATTAAACGACATTTAACATTTATTCCTAAATGTACACATTTTTCTGATAATCCTGACAAAACGTAAACTTGCAAGGTGTTTCGATTTTTTTGATGAGAAGTGTAGATATGTATGTCGTGGCCAGATCATAGAAATTCATCACTTCAGATCGCTCAAAACGTTAACATTGGGTGATATATCAATCCTCATTTGATCGTGTCATTAATGTAGGATTTCTATGGTAATAAATGCCTAAAGAAAGCAGACCAAACGAGAATTGAAATATCATCAAATGTTTAAAATACAGCGTACACTTTATTTTTGTTATTTTTTTTAACGTTTGTTTTGTAACTGTTGTGCTGTATCTGTATCGAATAAATTTATTTCTATTCTATTCTTCTATTCTATAAAATGATCTGCTCATATCATGAAGTAATCAATTTCTATGATCCGGCCACGACAGATATACAGGGTGTTGGTGCAATGTGCTAAAAAAACTTTTTATTAACTTCAACAACTGGCTAAATGTGTAGTCAAATCACAAAAGGCTGATTGATATTATGGTAAATGTACTAAAATGTTAAAGTAAAAAAATACATAACTTGCTCTAAGTAGGTAGATATTGATATCTTATTTTTACGCACATTATTTATTTTTTTACAAAGGGTTATTACCTTTCCTGAAACTTGAAATAAAAAATTAAACATTTATTTCACAAGCAGGTACTAAAATCACAAATCTTGCTCAAATTGGGAGCCATTGTTTCGTATACACGCGCGACATCTTTCTCTTATTTCGAGTTGTAGTTCGAAGACGAATTTCTGCTTTAACGGTCACACCATCATCAGCCTTTTAATGTTCCCACTGCTGGGACACAGGCCTCCTCTCTAGGTGAGGAAATGGGCCATGATCCACCACGCGGGCCCAGTGCGGGTTGGTGGATGTCACATGTCTTCGAATTTTTGGTTCTAGAACATGCCAGTTGCCTCACGATATTTTCTTTCACCATTTTGAGAGCAGTGGTGATGAAATAAATTACACGAAGTAATGCGCCTGGCTGGGTTTGAACCCGTGACCTACAAACTCGTAAGTCGGGACCGTTACCACTCGGCCACCACTGCTCCGTTTAACGGTCACAAAAGCCGCCTCTATACGTCACTTAATCATCTCTCGTCGCAACTTCCGTCGCATAAACCAGTTCTTTGGCCCGACTCCCGACGTAAAAATCCAACGGAGTTAGGTCTGGTGAATGTGGAGGCTAAGAAGAGTCTGGAAATGCGTCATTTAGGAATTGCCTTACGGTTAATCGCCAGTGAGTGGGACAACCGTCATGTTGAAAGACACTGAAAGACCTGTCTTCATTGAAAATTGGAAGCTCAGATAACAATAAGGGCAGCTCTGTTTGAAGAAATTCTAGATAATTATCCCCGTTGAGGTTATCAGGTAAATAGTGCGGTCCAACAACATGATTTGCAATTACTCCTGCCCAAACGTTCACACTGAATCGTCTCTGAAATGACCTCTGTCTTTTTACATTTAGCCAATTAGTGAAGTCAATAAAAGGTTTTTTTAGCATATTGCACACCATTGGAAAAGGCATAAACTAGAGAACTTTATAAAAGAATTTGAAGATCTCCAACGATTTTAGTTTTTTTTTTTTTTTTATAGAAATTTAAAGTTGAGTTATTTATATTTTTGTTAAAATTATTTTGTCATATCCCATACACTTTGTGGGTTTTTTATAGAAAAACTACACGGTACTAGCAAGTAATTTTGAATTTCATAGAACCATACAACAGTACACTTAAATATAAAAATAAATTTTGTTGGATAGACTAATAACTTTTTATTTATGTTAGCTTAAATGCTGAAATCCGGTATTTTTCAGAATAAATATTAGAAACGTGTTTAAAAAAAACCGGTGTGCCAAGGAATGATTTATTGGGGCTGAAGATATAGCAAACGATCTATTCTGTCGGCCAAATAAATTTGGCAAACGATGCACCAAACATCCTGTATTTTATAGAAAAATCACACCCACACAATAAAAGATCATGCTCATCACATATACATTTTTCTTGGGTGGGAATTAAACATACGATTTCCGGCTTAGCAGTCAAAACAAAGGACAAATAGACCAACAAGCCAGTGAGCAAAATTATAAACAAAAATACATAACTTCAATAGCTCTTATACACCAAAGCGACATTACAGACTGACTTTTTTCTTTTACGCGTACCTCGCACATCTCTGGTGGAAAAGCACCCTAAAGTTCTCTGAAAAGTTGAATTTCATATCCAACCAAAAGTTGTACTATTTTAAACATACGAAAGCAAAATGAAAAATATTGTGCGTCATTTGTGTGAAATTATTTTCATTACTTGTGAATGGTCCATTTCGGTTTTCATTTTTTCTTTTGTAAAATGAAAAAAATATTTAAATTAAATACTTGGTTACAGGAAATGCCGTCGCAGTTTTACAAATGATAAAATAAACATTATTGATAATTTAGACGCGAAATGTGTAATTAGTGCCATGACAAACAAGTAAAATAGTATTAGAAAAATACTAAAATATACGCAAATTCTCGAAAAGCATATAGATATAGATAGATTTCGACATCAACGGCAAATTACACTCAAAATACATGATAAACAGACAAACTTCAGCTGCTCAAGTATCTCGCGAGTTTCCGAATAGTTGAAAGCTTCTACCAAACTCTCGCAGACTCCTAAACTTTGAGACCCTTTGCAAAATTAGACAAATAACCTCTAAAGAGTATTAAGCGGTTTTCACCGGAATCGTGAAACGGAATGCAAGTCATCTCCGCCATGTCTTAATTACGTCTACCCGAGTACCAGGATAGCATAGTATGTTAATTAGTCGCTTGACGGGAACTAGTTGTCGTAGATAGGTAGTAACTAGTTAGCTTGACGTGGTGATGTAAAGTAAGGCCAATCTAATTTCGAAAGTCATCTCTATTTAAATAGGTATTCTACAAAACATAGTTTCAGGGATCTTTTAACCATTTAAGGCAGAAAGAATATTTACGATTTTAATAGGTTATAATAAAACTTTACATTTTTTTTTAATAATTATGTCTTGTGTATGCTATGATTATTTCAAGGCATTTCTATTCATCATTTTATAGCCTATGATATAAAAAAATCCATCAATGTTTCATTCTTACATGTTCTCCCTTTTATTCAGTGTTTATGTTTAAAGTTTAAGGTGAAAAAAGTTTTTGTAACTTATATAGGCCGAATAAAAAACGACAAACCAGTAAAAATAACAAGGAGATCATAAACCCACCTGCAGCTGTAAACATAGACAAATGTGGCGACCTCGCAACTACCAGGGTCGCATTGGTGACTCGAATATACGGCGGCTTTGTCGGCTGCGTGGCCTCGCAGTGCAAGGCCATGAAGCCTTTGGACGTGGCCACTCGCAGTCGGAGGGCTCGCCAGCTCGACCGCAGGCCGAAGTCATTGGCTGAGGAGACTTGTGTGTTGTTCAACATCCCGAGTTCCGTCTGTTGGCAATTTAAAGGATACCTGTCAATAACAGACATACTGAGACATATTTTTTATAAAATTTCTCTGCTGCGTCCAAGTTGTAAGTGCCAACTGCATTACGAAATTTATTTGGCCATCAATTTTGGTTTTTATTTTATTTTTCTAGAAAATACAGTGAAAGTTTTTTTACTTTTTTTTGTAATCTATTTGTTTATTATCATACATATGACCATACAGGTCATATGAGTACATTGACCGTCGTTAGCATTCAACATACATTATGTCCATTAATGGACATGTGTCCATCAAGCATTATTGTTCCTGCTCTTTCCACTTCTTATGAATTTCTGCGACCTTGGTCGTTGGTACAGCTTTATATGTATTTTTTCTTCTTATTAAGAATATTTCTTGTACACATTCAAATCATCGTTTCAGCCGAAAAACGTTCACTGCTGGACAATCTCCCCTCCCCCAAATATCGCCACAAATGTGCCGACTCTTAGGGCAGGCTTATGTCCAAAAGTGGACGTTCTTCGGCTGAAATGATGATGAGTCAGTCAGATAGTAAGAACTTAAGATGGATCAATAGATGTACGAACCCTATCAGGTCTTCCATCGATGTACCACACGATGTTAGCCGCCGGCATCGCCGGCTGCGTGGTGCAGTTCAGCAGCACGTCTTCACCGAGCTGGACAGTTCCAGGCAAGCCTGTTATCACTGGGTCTTCTTTTAGCGTCACTGTGTAGGGACAATCAAAGTGAAACTAGTTAGTTTTATTAAAAAATAAAATTTTTTTTTTTTTTAATAATTGTGTATGCTTTGGGTTTTGGTGATTGGAATTACAGTAGTCGAAAGGTTACATCATATTTTGCGATAGTGAAAACCTTTTTTATTTACAACTGGGTTACAAATTAAAGAAAAAATATATACATACAAATTAATTTCTCCTTTTTTCACCCCAATAAAAGAAGAATTTTGTAAAACTCTTTATTAATTTTCAACTATATCATAAAGGCCTTGTGTAAAATTTCACTTTCCTAGTCCCAGAAGTTTCAGCCTTGCGTATATATCAGTCATTCAGTTTCTTCAGTTAGATCTATAAATAGAATACCTAGTCTTTAGGTTCAGGCTGACAGAGAAGCGATGTAATGCGACGATGCTAGAAAAATCTGGATGTCGCTTCGAGGTGATTCGACGTTTATAAATGTTTCAGAAAAAAAAGAACACTTTAATAATGAGCTCAGACTTTACATAAAAAAAAAAACAATTTTTATAAAGCGTCAATTACCCAAAAACGTCACTTATATTTACACTTTTACTTTCCAGAATAAGAAGTTAAGTCCATCAATTTTTTGCTAACCTTTCACCGGATCATATATCATCTACCTACAATGCGATCATTATCGGTTCGAAGTGATTTTATGCGAAAAGCTAGTCGCTTTATGAGCCGTGTCATCGCTATATTTATTTCTGCATAGTCACGATTCTTGTGAGACAGACTGACACAGGAGAAAAATGGCGAGAAAAAAACAGGATTTTTCCAGGTTTGTGACAAAACTTACCAGCCACAGTTAAATTCTTTGTCTGTTTGACAACAGCAAACCTAGGCCCCTCAGTCGAGACCTCACAAGTGAAAGACAGTTTTGTGTTATAGTTCCTTGGTAGCACCACGCTGATGGCGCAACTGTTCAGGTTGCACGTGCCTTTGGAGACGCCTCCCGCTGTGGAGTTGAAGGTCCTAGTAGGAGGCTGTGAAACAAAGATAGTATTAGACATCTAACACGCCTTGATACAGAAAAGATTGGCAAATAACTTCTAACTTTACCAAAATTTTACCAGTTACGTAAATTGTCACGAGATAAGGGTAATCAAATTGCTATCAAACGGACGAAATCATAGTTGTTTCCGCGAAAATTCTGATGAAAATATGCCCCATTTTTTTTACAAAAGAGTTATAAAAATATCACTGTAGAGGCTTGGTTAAACAATATAAAACAAAAAAAAATAATAGAATAACTATAGAACAAACACGTTTACGAAACCTACGTTTAGGTACACAATTATTGTATTTACAGACCTGAAAAAATACTCTGAAACCAGTCGTTATTCCTATTTCATTTACTGTTGTTTATTTTTGTTACTACAACAACCCGATTTGCTCTAATCCACTGTTATAACGTTTCAAAGAAAAAGTATAAATACACACATTTTAGGTACCAGGGCAACAAAATACACAAAGAGATTCGCTAATAGTTGCCAGCTTTTGTATCAAGTCAATTTCAAAAATGGCCAGCTAATCTTTTCCTAAGAATCGGAATTTACTAAGTACTATCATAAAAAATATTCTCTTGTGTTTTTAGCTACCATAGCAACTAATGGTTGCTATAGGCTAGCTAAAGTTCCTTATTAATATTCTGAAATACGTTATAAAAATACTATTATTCAGTAACGGTTACTATGTAAGGTCGGCAACAAAGGTCATGAATAAAATTATCCTTTTTATTAGTTTTTAATTTATTTCACAAAGAAAATCCAAATAATTGTATTTTTAATTGAAATCGTACTGTTCACGACTCTACTTTACCCAAAATACCAAGTTTCTCCAAGATATTTTCATCAGACCTACATTATATTCCATTACGAGTAATGTTCAAGGGTTCTTTAATACAATTTATTTTCAAAGCACTTCACCTACTTAAAAGGTCCATGTATCGCTGCTTTTGTTATTATGTTTTGTTTTTTTTTTTGTTAATGGACTTTTTATTTTAATGGATGGGTAGGATAAGGTTAGACCTCTTTTTTCACCTGGGCTCTTAGTAGCTAAGACTCATATTCTTTAGCTTTTAACGTGTCAAAATCATAATTATGATGAAACTTTTGTTCATTTTTAGTAATTAATCATCATTACATAGTATAAAACAAAGTCGCTGTCCGCTGTCTGTCCCTATGTATGCTACGATCTTTAAAACTACGCAATGGATTTTGATGTAGTTTTTTTTTTTAGATAGTGCGATTCAAGAGGAATGTTTGTGTGCATACATATTACATGAAATTCAACCGTGCGAAGCTGGGGCGGGTTGCTAGTATAGTATAATCTCCGAAATACTAACCAGGCAAACATATAAATGTAGAAGTATACAAAAATAATAATAGCTACGAGTATGTAGGAAATAATAAGAACGATAAATATAATCTTCAATGAACATTGAAGTATACTGCAGAGTACCTACATAATTTTCATTCATTATCTATTTACAATCTGTCAGGGTCTTTCTCGCAAATATTTCCAATTTCCACTACGTATCCACATATTGCAGAATTTTTTTAATACATATAGCTCTACAATATGCTTAATTATATCTAAGTAAAAAACATTTTTAAATATAAAATTTGTACACCCTTATAGGTAAAACATGTTAGAACTTATATTTTTTTTTATATAACACGATGCTTTGCAAACTATATTTTGTACTGCTTACTCATGTTTAAACAAATAAACTATCTTTATCTTTTATCTTTATCAAAGTGTACACCTACATTGTCATTATAGATGTGATCCTACAATATATTATTTTAATATTCTTAGAAAGCTACTTCAATACCCCTCATCATCATCATCATCATCATCAACCTAGCGTAAGTCCCGGTTGCTACCTTGGCTTTCATCTCGGTGCCCGGGGTCCGCTTTCCTGCCTAGTCGCCTCCACTTCGCTCGGTCTTTTGCGAAAGCTACTTCAATACTCCTCTTTGTTCATAAATTACTTTTTATTTCCCTGACTAGCTCGTTACAACTTCGACAACTGATTAACAAGCAATATAGTGGTAGCGGCACCACGGCAGAATCAGTTAACGTTTTATTTAAAGCAGTGTATACATAAATACACCTAAAAAATCGTTACAAAAATAATTACTTTAGTGTCTCATGAAATTCAATCATTATTTAATGCACTACTTTAAAATGTAAAATAAATATTTCAAAAATAAATGGTCCATTTTTTTTATTGCTATAAACTAGTGCTTGACTGCGACCCCACCTGATGGCAAGTAGTGACGCAATCGTTGAGGGTAAAGTCCACTAGTTTATTAGGAGCCTATTCACTCTAACCTTAAAGACACCTAAATTATAATCAGAAGGAAAGACTGCAGCTGGCAAACTGTTCCAGTGTCTCGATGTATGTGTGTAAATATGCCAAAACTAACGCCATCTAGTAAGAAATAGTTTTGACTTACTGGACAAAGTTTTCGAAGAAAAAAGTGTTCAACAACAATACGATGAAATAATACAAGGTTTAACTAAAGCTAGCAAAGCAGTAAAACAAATCAAAACAAAAAGTAACAAATTATCAGATGACACTATAAAATTGATAGAACAAAGACTAGATATGAGTAAAGTTAATAGAGACTCAGAATACAGACTTAAAGATAAAGAGGTTAAACGTAGTATCAGGAAAGACATCAGAAATTACAACAATAGACTAGTCCAAAACGCATTAGAAAACAACTGCTCCCTAAAAATTGCTAAGCAAGGTATTTCAAACAATAAGTCATGGATCACACACTTAAAAGACAGTACTGGTAACAAACAAACAAACAGAGCAAAAGTGCTAGAAATATGCACAACATTTTATAAATCCCTCTACTCTGACAAAACACAATCACAAGAAATAACCAACTATTGCTGTTCTGATAATATACCACCTATTACTGGATATGAAGTACATGTAGCCCTCAGCAAAATGAAAAACAATAGATCATGCGGCGAAGATGGAGTAAGCACAGAATCATTTAAAATAGGTGAACCCATTCTCCTCCATTATTTAACTAAATTATTCAATAATATTTTGCAATTAGGTACCTTCCCAAAAGATTTTTGTCATTCCAATATCATTCTTCTTCACAAAAAAGGTGACAAGTCTGATATAAACAACTACAGGCCGATTAGTTTAATTTCGCACATTTAAAAAATAATCGAAAATCGGATATCTCGGGAATTGGATAAACACCAGCCTCCTGAGCAAGCAGGCTTCCGTCCTGGCCTCTGTACGACAGATCATCTCCACGCAGTCAACCAATTAATAGAGAAACACCAAGAATACAAGATCCCGCTCCACCTGGCATTTGTTGACTATTCCAAAGCGTTCAACAGCATCACACACACAGCCATATTTGAAGCTTTAAGCAGACAACAAATAGATCCAACTTATATTGATTTGTTACGTATAATTTACAAAAATAGCACAGCCGCAATCAAGTTAGAAACCACAGGTCAAAAATTTAATATAGAAAAAGGAGTCAAACAGGGCGATCCACTATCTCCTAAATTGTTCACCAGCACCCTGGAAGAAATTTTCAGAAGATTGGCAGCTGATTGGAAGGAGAGAGGCATTGTCGTTGGCGAGACGAGGCTAACAAATCTTCGCTTTGCCGATGACATTGTTCTCTTTTCTTCTTCAGCCACTGAGCTCGAACGCATGCTACAAGAACTAAGTGACGCTAGCCTTGAGGTTGGACTGAAGATGAATATGTCGAAGACTAAAGTCATGACAAACGAAGCGCCAAAAACTTTAAAAGTACACGGGGAGACCATACAACATGTCCAAGAATACCTTTACTTGGGCCAAGTAGTCTCTTTCCAGGCGAGGCAAGACAAAGAAATCGCAAGGTGAACTGAAAACGCCTGGAGGAGCTACTGGTCCATGAAAGACTTATTTAAAGGTGAATTGCCCCTGGCACTGAAACAAAAACTCATGGTCGTGTGTATTCTCCCTGTGTTGACCTACGGCGCACAAACTTGGTCTTTGACTAATATCCAAAAGGCCAAACTCAAGGTTTGCCAACAAGCAATGGAGCGCAGTATACTTGGCGTTAAATTAATGGATCGTGTTCGAAACACCACACTGCGCTCAAAAACTAAAATTATAGATGTGGCTCAAAAGGCTGCCCAACTGAAATGGGACTGGGCAGGACATGTCTGCCGCATGCCCGACAAACTGTGGGCCAAAATAATAGAAAGTTGGTGCCCTGAGACAGTGCGACGGGGTCGCGGCAGACCACGAAAGAGATGGCGCGATGAGCTAGACAGATTCCTCCCGAACTGGCAAGAAGAAGCGCAGGCCCGTGATGGGTGGAAGAAGTGGAAGGAGGCCTTTGCCCAGGAGTGGGACAGAACAGGCTAACAACAAAAAAAAAAAAAAACGCCATCTAGTAATAAAAGATGACAGTCATGTCTAACCTTAAAATAACAGCTGTCACGCACGCAACAAGTGTCAGATCAATTGAGAATTCTATCCAAACAATTATATTCTAACAATATGAGAATAGTAGTATATAGGTATTAAGTATATATGTATTTTTATTTGAACATGAAATATGTACGAGTATTTTTAAATAACATTTTTTTTATGCACCTACCATATTGTCTCTTCACCACTTGGTGGACTGGTAGAGAATGCCTAAAGTATTAAGTCCGCCTTTGTACCTTGTGTTGCATGAAGAATAAATAAATAGGTACCAACAGGGTCCTGGAATGAAGGTAATAAAGTAACGGGTGGGTTTCTAGCTTTAGTAAAGTCTGACACTATTTCCCACTCACTATACTATCTCACACTAAGGGCGGAAGATGTCAATAAATGATTTTTACACATTTTTTTGTTAATGTGAAGTTTGTGGACCCTTCAAGATTACTAATTAAGAATAATTTTGTGAATTGCTTGGATTGCTAACTAACGACCCGTCTGCAAACAAAATATTTGTACTAGGTACTCAGCCGACAAAAGAGAACAATACAATTCAAATATAAGTGCCACCCACCTGTTGTCCGGGCGTGAACCTGAAGATCTCGTTGCTGCCCCGGTACCACTTGACGGAGTGGAGGGCCGGGTCGCCCTGGTCGTTCATGTAGTGGCACACCAGGTGGGCCTCCTGGTGAGGGTCTCCGTAGCGAGGCACCTCAAGGAATGTGATGTTGTGTGCTGTGGCTATTACTGGGGACAACGGAAAATAAGGATATAGACTTAGATAATTTTTTACCTTACTAAGATATATTATTATTATCATTTTATTTCGAGTTGTTCACTCATATAATGCTTAATAACAATATTTACTTAAAATTATGTTAGGCACAATAATCAGAATTAAATCTTACTAATATTATAAATGCGAAAGTTACGATGTTTGGATGTTTGTTACTCAATCATTCCAAAACGGCTGGACGGATCTGGATGAAATTTGGCACAGGCATAGGACACACTCCGGAATAGGACATAGGCTACTTTTTATCACGGAAACCCCAACCCCAAACCCAATACCACGCGGGCGAAGCCGCGGGCAAAAGCCAGTTAGTAAATAATCACATAATTAACATCATGTCATATAATACAATCACAATCAAATTAAATAATATACAATAAAATTGAGTCTCAGGATATTTTTTTACCCTTGTACTTCTTGAAGACATAGAAATGTGTTTTATTTATCAGTTATGTTTGAGAGGCGTTTAGGTTTTTTATAATATAAGATTATTCCAATGCTTTTAACTAAGTATAGAATTACCGAGCGCACCCCATGCTCTCCACATACTTCATACAAAAATAATATTCGTAATAATGACTTGATGTTATTATTTTTAATGAAATAATATTTAAACTTTTGAGCCCCGAGCGATGCCGGCGTTCGCACACCTATTTATTGTTCTTTATCTGTGTCTGTACCCTCACTAAAAAACTCATACGACTTGACAGAGGCAGCCTGCGCCTGGTGGCGGGGACTATCACTGGACACTGTACACTGAATAAACATCTTCACACAATAGGCATTACGGACAGCCCCCTGTGCAGAGCATGCTTGGGGCAGGAGGAGACAATTGCCCACGTGCTCCTGGACTGCATAGGTGTTACTGACATACGCACACGAACCATAGGCACACCGAACTCCCTTATTGACGCCCTGAAAAACCTGAAAGGCATAATCAGCTTCTGGAGAGAAGTGGGCTGGTTGGAGTAAGCCCACGAGATTATGGCCGCTATGGCTCACGTACAATGGTCTACACAAGATTGAGTGCGGAAACCATACTCCGACATACATACATACATACTGTGTCTGTAATTACAGTATTCATAAGGTTAAAAAAACCCTCTAATTTATTAAATGAAATTAACAAACAAAGGTGAACATTATCATCATCATCATCATCAGCCTTTTTAATGTTCCCACTGCAGGGACACAGGCCTCCTATCTAAGAGAGGGAACATTATACATACATTCTAAATATCAAATTAAAGTTTATTAACATGGTAATTAATTAATTTATTTAGTAAACTGTACAAATAATTAGATATCTAACCTTAAAACTACATAACCCTAATTAACTTAACTAAAAATACCTAATCTAATAAAGCGTCAAAAAACTCTTCCGCATCGCTGTCGACCGGTAAAGTGCCCAAAAGGCTGGCCGCATTGCCACGCTGTATGGCAATGCTTATTCTTTGCCCAAGGTAAAAGCCAGCCCTTGGGTCACGCGAAGTGTCAAAGTTTATTACAATTTTAATTTGCAGCCAGAATTTTTTTTTTACTTGCAATAAACTAGTGCTTGACTGCGATCCCACCTGATGGTAAGCAGTGATGCAATCGTTGATGGTGAGGCGCACTAGTTTATTAAGAGCCTATTCACTCTAGCCAGAAGACATTCAAATTATATTCGGACGGAAAGACTGAAATTTACATCTTGATTAAGTTTTTGTATATTAAACAACAAAGTGAAGATTTTTTCTCGATACTTTATGTAGCCACATTGTTTCTTTTTTCGTATAATTATTTAGTAGCTCGTCCGCCAATAAAGGTTTGCTTCTATAGTTAGTTAAGTTTTTTAATAAAGTTTAGCTGTTTATAAGTAGAGTTGTAGTTTTATTATGTTGTAAGTATCGTTAATACCTTGTTATTAAACTTTGATATATTTGAACTACAATTAATGTATTATAAATAAGAATGCGGTTTTTTTGTTATATCTACCTATTTAATCGGTACAATTTCTAAGTTCTTAAGACTTAAAATTTAGTTCATATCATCTTAAAATACTAGTTATATTTACATAGATATGATAAGCCTATAACCATCAACGAAACGAATGTATCCTATAAGCAAGCAAGTAGGTAGGCACCAAATTGTAGAAGTAGAATACCGCAGAGTACCTACCACTAACAAACCAAAACATTCCTTAAACTAAATTACGGACATATTGTTTGACGACCAGTGACAAAACACAATTCTCACTATAATAGACTTTCGAAACTTCCCTCGTCGAAATATACAATAATGCAAAACATATACTGTAGAAAAATGCAGAACATATACTGTAGAAAATCATCAATTCACATATAACCCCTTTAAATCTTAGAGAAACAATATTAGAATATTAAGGGATCATAATTACCAATGCCATAAGACCCAACTACTCCGTTCCGAAGACTCAGCAACTAACAAGATAAGCCTCCTTCAATACATGCTATCCTGGTAATTTCAGAAAGCAGACTACGTGTTTATGTATCAAAACCAGATTATCATCTGTGTCATTATGAAACGACTTGGTAACATCTTAGAACAATTTATGGGAGCTTGCCAAATGTTTATCTAGGCTTTTATAGATTAAGGTAAGATAGATCTTTTGTTTTAAAGGTCAAAAACACACAGCTGTTGGGTCGAAGACTAAATTAAATATTTTTACCTTCAGGTGAAAGAAGAAAAGCGATTTCATTTTCCCTAAATGAGCACAATTTTAGGCGTGCTTATTTTTTATTCGTATATATCGTAAAGTTACATTATTTAAGTTTGGTAAAAACTGTACGTTTGTAAACTAGATATTACAAGCACGTTAAAATGCCAGTTACATAACCGTTTGCAAATCTAATTCTGTTAGGTCCCGTGTATAACAGTAGTCCACTATTACAACATTCATACACTGCTCACACAAAGGATAGCAAAAAACTAACACAAAAGAGACTGCCCCGAAATGGACAGGGTAAAAACGGTTTGAAAAATGCAATGTACGAACCGCATAGCATACCATAAGAGTATCGATCTACATATGTACATGCCAGTTTTTTTGTAAAAGAACACCAAAATTACACTGAAACCCATTAAAGCAACGTAAATAATGTACTCAATATTCACCATCGTTTTCTATAAAAAACGAACTAACTTTACCAGGAGCCCATATCTTTTTACGATCTATTTACCACTAAGAAAATACTGGTACACACAACAAGCAAAACCATTGTGCAGATTTTGCAATACCGATAACATTGTGCAATACACAAGTTTGCGCGAACTTGTTGCAGTTTTTGTTAAGCATGGACGCTGATTAAGAAGTTTCAAACTAATTTTGCAAAATGTAACACATTTTGGTTATAGTGTTGTCTGTTTGTGTATTGCGAAACAATTTGAAACTTTGGGTATATGTATGTTCTTGTATTGTTTTCATTCGGATTACATAATTAGAGCTTGGAGTAATATTGAACACATAGTACCTAACTTACGAGTTTCTTGATATTTTTTAGTTATAAAAGCAACTTTACAATTCAAAAGCATTGCTTATAATTCTTTTGACTGGAAAAGTTGTATAAAGTTAAATAACACGTATTTTGTACTAATATGCTTAACTATTACGCAAAAGAAACAAATAATTTTTTGACAGGTGCATGCCGTTATATCAAAACTGCAAAATAAACCACTTGCTGTACCAGGCATGCATAAATGAATAAGGTAGTCACCATTCCAACACCTATACACGCTAATATCCATTCAGCACAATCGCGTTCATATCGCACATGATGTAGCAACTATCGCTAAGCCTGTACTTAGCAGATTGCTAGCTCAACGCTGAAAGCGCTAGATTGTAGAATTAGCATAATAACCCAATTTTGCTGTAGTATGCGATAGCTGGCTAATTAGGACCGTGCAGCGAATAGGAAAGCGATTTAATAGCTTAAATTCCGATGTTCCGTTGAGAATTTTAATCAATTATGTGTCTCATTGTGTTCGCCAATGTTGTTTGGCAAGCGAACTGAATCGGAACAAGCTACCGTCGTCTATGACTACGCTGTAATTATTTTAAGGATACTTTGATGTTTACATGTTTTGGTTGTTACATGTAACTGCTTAGAGTACCTTATGAACTCCTAGTACCTATGCGAAGTAAATTATGTTATAATTAATTTAAAACAAGAAAAAAAAGCATTTCTAATATATTTTGAGAACAATTTCCTCGGGCAAGTAGCGCAAATTGAAAATAAACAAGCGAATTGTTGTCATAAGTCTTGGCATTTGATTCGCCGAGCTTCTGAAATACATTGAGTCAAATCGTATGTTTATTTAGTAGCTATATTAATCATAGACTGATTGATTCCTCTGATCTAATAATAACAAGGACTGGAATAGTTATAAGATATAATTCGAATTCCTGTTCGTAATAGATATTTCGGTCGGACTTACAATAGAAATCAATGCAATGGAACGGTTCACCGTAATTTAATAGACTTTTGAGATCAGGAGGTACCAAAGGTAGGTTTTATTTAGGTATATTAATTAATTTTTATCGAGTTTTAAGTGTTATATGCATTTCAGAGTTAAAGAGTACTTACAAGTTCAAAAGACTCAAAAACAATAAATTAATCTAATAATTATTTAAGAGTTAAATCTTATTAACTGACTAAATCACATTCACAAAGGCGAGATTTAGCCAGGTAAAAATCTAAAGCTCCCTGTTAACTAAAAACAGTCCAAAAAAGTTCATCACATGAATAAAAATCCATTCAATGCACAACAGTTTATTTAGTTTCATCCAATACTTCCCAAAACTTCTAACTGGCCAGTGACAATTTGCAACTGGCAAAAAAAATCTACAACAAAAAGTTTTTTGTTCAAAATCATTCGTCAGTTTAAATTGACATGTTTTTGATTTCGTCGTATATATTGTAGCTATGTGGTGTGTACTCGATACAATTTGAAATGAAAAAACTAAGTTTGAAAAATTGGTTTGATTTTAATTTTCATGATATGTTTTTGCATATAATTAAAAAAAAGAGATGATTACAGTCGTGTAGTGTTCGGTATATTTACCGAACACTTTATTCAGCAAGAACGGTGTAACGCGCCGTCCTAATTGCATAGGTTTTATAACATAAAGCGGCTTCGCCCGCGTACATAACATATAGCCTATGTCACTCAGGACTTCAGGAGTAAAGCTGCTTCCTATTGTTGCTAAAATTTTTCCAATCGGACCAGCAGTTCCAGAGATAACCTAATACAAACAAAAAAAAACTTTACCTCTTTATTAAAGAGGTATCTTGAAACCCCGATTGACTTACAGATCAAGTGACGCAAATGGAACAGGATCGGCCACACGCTCCGAAGGGATACTAAACATATTCTAAAGCTAATTCTAGACTGGAATCCTCAAAGAAAACGGTAAAAGTGGTCGCTCTAAGCAAACCTCATGGCAAATGATGGTTGAGAAGAACAGGGATGAGTAGAAAAGACCTGGGGCGAGTTGAAACGCGAAGCTCAAAAACGACATAATATATTCCACAACTGTCACACAACGTCGTCTATTTCCAAGCTAAGCAGAGCTTGAGTTATGGGTACTAGGCAACTGGTAAACATTCTTATATATAAATACATACATATTATAGATAAATTACACCCAGACACCGAACAAATATGATTGTGCTCATCACACAAACATTTGCCCTGGGTGGGAATCGAACCCGCGACCTCTGGCATAACAGTCAGGGCTACTAACTACTAGGCTGACAGGCCAGTCACATAATAGAAAGACAATAGATGTGCGAATACCGGTTTTGGTGAGTTTAAGAAACTTTGATTTTATGATACTAACAAAATCCTCTTATTTTCTTTTCTAATGAACAACTGATATGACTAAAAAGTGTTCAATTAAAACATTACAAAATGGAGTTAGGTATAATTAAAATCAGCTTTTGTTATGTCTGAAAAGTTAGGTATGCCCGCCCACTCGTGAGGAATCCTGTCCGTAAACTTGTTTAGATTGGTTTGAGTTGAGTTTGTTAATGAAGGTATTTAATTTTCTATGAGTATTCTAATACCACCAATATCTACTTTAATCTGAAGCCCAAAAAAGGGTCTAAAATTGGAAAATCGGTTGGACTACAATGACTAGGTTATACGACATTTGTAGGGTTCTGTACCTTAAAAGGAAAAAAACGGAACCCTTTTAAGATCACTTTGTTGTCCGTCAGTCTGTCTGTCTGTCAAGATCCATTATCTCGGGAACGCGTAAAGATATCAAGATTCAAGATTTATTTATTGTGTGTGTTGTTTGTCATAGGTGCCAATTCAGATCTTAAAATTATTGTTCATCATCATCATCAGCCTTTCAATGTTCCCACTGCTGGGACACAGGCCTCCTCACTAGGAGAGGAAAATGGGCCATAATCCACCACGCGGGCCCAGTGCGGATTGGTGGATGTCACATGTCTTCGAATTTTTGGTTCTAGGACATGCCGGTTTCCTCACGATGTTTTCCTTCACCGTTTTGAGAGCAGTGGTGATGAAATAAATTACACAAAGTAATGCGCCTGGCTGGGTTCGAACCCGCGACCTACAACTCGTAAGTCGGGGCCGTTACCACTCGGCCACCACTGCTAAAATTATTGTTACAACACAGTATCACTGTAACATACCCATGGGGTGTACAATCTTTAAATTTACAATTGCATGTCAATAAATTAATTATAGATATTAATTTGTTTTTGTCATAATTGTTGAAACATTACTATATTAAGTAAATTTTAGTCAAAAAGAGATAAATAAAAACAAATAAAAATATTAGTTTAACGAGTTATTATACTCAGGTCTGCAGTCCTTTCAAGCTACAAAAAAAGTAAACTTGTAAAGTAGTAGTTGTTATTTTTTTTAAATAATATGCGGTTGTCAATGAGCATTGGTTGTCTTTAAAATATCGCTCTTAGCGATAAGACTGCCCATTGTGACACCCTATAATTTTTTTTTTACGAGATAACTGAAAAGAAAGGCGGGAAGCCTTTGCCCAGCACTGGGACAGCACAGGCTAGCAATAATAATAATTGTTATTTTAGGTGTGCAATAAAGAATATCTATTGGTACAAAAAAAAAACAGAAGCCTATGCCTAACAGTGAGTAAATTTGGGTAAGGTATTACAAAATTTCATATAACGAATCGTAGGTACTTCTAACCGGAAAAAGGTACAAATAAATACATCAACAATATGAAAGTGTTATCTTAGTAACAAGATTGAATTAATAAAAATGCCGCTCTTTTCTCACAAAACACTAACTTTTTTCCTCAGAGAACTTAGCCCGGCAATTTCCCCATTGCAAATACAAAGTAGTTCTGAAGAAAAACATAATTAAAACAAAATGCTTCGAGTTCGCAACAACTATTACTAGGAGCGCATAGCACACAAACAATGAATATCAAATTAATTTATGAGATACAAGAAAACATAGTTTGCATCAAAATGGACTCGTAAAATCTCCTTTGCTAATATTTTTATGCTGATGAATCTGTTTATGTCCTTATGGGAGTTTTAGCTGTCTTATATATATTATATAACTAGCTACCGTAACGTCTCTGAAGCGAAATAAGGTTTTATTGCTCGGTATATTCAAAGAGACTAGCGTATTACCTTCTTTGTAACGGTTGCTTGCGAAGCAAATGTAGTCTACGTATGATTTCTCTTGATAGGTGAAGCTAGGAAGAATAGAAAACTATTACAGTTCTAGCTAATTTTATTTTTAAGGATATGTCAGCTAAAAGAAGGTACATAAAAATGGGTTTTAGTCAGAAAAGGCTGATTCGCTTTAGGTCCTACAGCGGGATACGTCTTTCGATGATTTACCACTTAAAAACACCTAATTTTATGTATATTTTTCTCACTTAAAGTAAATTTTACTACTGTTGACTACTGTCTACTATATTCTATTTTCATTTATCGTAGTTGATTCCGATGTCAATAACTTAATAAAGAAAATTGTGTGAGAGGAAAGGGATAAAGTAACAACAATATGTACCTATATTATTGTTGAGGAATATTAACATTGGAAACTCCTGAATGCGGCTTTATTAATTCTTTTTTTTTTCTTTAGAATAGTATTATACTTGCTCTATATACTAATTAAAACATTGCCCTCATTCTCTCATTACAATCAATCAATCTCATTTCAATCTCTCATTACAATACGCGATCGATTAAATTCACAAAACGATAAGAACAAAGACCATCTTGCAAAAAATATCCACTCTCATAACTTCTACATACCTGGTACTTGAATGATGATTGCACTAATATTATAAAGGCAAAAATGTGTGTGTGATGGTAGTGTGAATGTGTTAACAATGGCCTGGAATAATCCAACATCTATAATCCATAGGATACTTTTTATCCTTTGAGATAATTTTCTACTACCGCGCGGACAAAGTCGCTGGCAGGAGCTAGTGATTTGTAATAACAAGACACACTTCATGTTACAGAGAAGATTACCGTCGATGACTACTCATCGTAATTTCACTCTCGCAGCAAAATTTATGAATATTTTATTCAGTAATGTTCTTTGTTAAAAGGCAAGAAGGTGCTTGATAACTTTTCCTAAGTCGCACATAAATTATGAACAAAGGTTAAGCACAGGGATAAGTGGGTCTAGTAAGGAAGACGAAATTCTCTGATGAAATTTTCATTATAACGTTGAAAGCTCTGGAAACACCTTAGTAATCTTTTAAAGTAAACCTGATATGGGAAAGCCCAAATTGGGTGACGCTAAAAATAAGCTTGGTATAATGAAGTTTCTTTAATGTATGCTGGAATCCTTGGACTTTATGAAGTCCTAGTACTATGTAACGTATAACCTTCCTTTCTCCTAAGTACTTCCCGCTAAGCTACAGCTTTATTTCAGGTTGTGTTTATTCTATGAGGTTGTTATTACTTGTAATAAAACAGAAAGTACAACCACAACATATCCACTGGAGACACCCCGGGCGTTAGTAGTCCCAAAGCGATGTTCGGCCACCGTAGGCGCGGGTTTGCGGACGAAGAGCAATGAGTAGCTCCGCTCAGCCGTAAAGCTAGAGCCTGAATCGACGGCGCGTAGTATTTCATGTGCACCTCAAAGAGATGTCACTAAAACCAAAAAGGCCGACGCCTTTTAGAGTTGTGGCAAAGAGTTGCCAATGCCTTAAAAGGCAATGGGCAAATAAAAGAACATAGATAACTTTGTGTGACACCTCTCGCTTTTACTAAGAGTGAGAAAATTTATAACATTATTTTCTGTTGAATGAGCTCACTGAATTGATTTTGTTTTTACAGATTATATTAACATCTATATATATAAAAATCAATTGCTGTTCGTTAGTCTCGCTAAAACTCGGGATCGGCTGGACCGATTTGGCTGATTTTGGTCTTGAAATATTCGTGATAGTTCAGGGAAGGTTTAAACGGTGAGAACGAAAAAAAAAAAATAGGCGAAACGAAGTTTGCCGGGACAGCTAGAACCGATTTAGCTGAAAATTGGCAGGGAGGTAGTTTAGAGCCAGGAGAATGACATAGGATACATTTTTTTTTTTTTTTTTTTAGAGTAGGGTAGAGTAGGGTAGAGTAGGGTAGAGTAGGGTAGAGTAGGGTAGAGTAGGGTAGAGTAGGGTAGAGTAGGGTAGAGTAGGGTAGAGTAGGGTAGAGTAGGGTAGAGTAGGGTAGAGTAGGGTAGAGTAGGGTAGAGTAGGGTAGAGTAGGGTAGAGTAGGGTAGAGTAGGGTAGAGTAGGGTAGAGTAGGGTAGAGTAGGGTAGAGTAGGGTAGAGTAGGGTAGAGTAGGGTAGAGTAGGGTAGAGTAGGGTAGAGTAGGGTAGAGTAGGGTAGAGTAGGGTAGAGTAGGGTAGAGTAGGGTAGAGTAGGGTAGAGTAGGGTAGAGTAGGGTAGAGTAGGGTAGAGTAGGGTAGAGTAGGGTAGAGTAGGGTAGAGTAGGGTAGAGTAGGGTAGAGTAGGGTAGAGTAGGGTAGAGTAGGGTAGAGTAGGGTAGAGTAGGGTAGAGTAGGGTAGAGTAGGGTAGAGTAGGGTAGAGTAGGGTAGAGTAGGGTAGAGTAGGGTAGAGTAGGGTAGAGTAGAATAATCTGTTGCCGGGAGCGAAGCCGCGGGCAAAAGCTAGTCTATATATATAAAAATACGCAATAATTCGTTAGTCTCGCTAAAACTCGGGATCGGCTGGACCGATTTGGCTGATTTTGGTCTTGAAATATTCGTGATAGTTCAGGTAAGGTTTAAACGGTGAGAACGAAAAAAAAAAAATAGGCGAAACGAAGTTTGCCGGGACAGCTAGAACCGATTTAGCTGAAAATTGGCAGGGAGGTAGTTTAGAGCCAGGAGAATGACATAGGATACATTTTTTTTTTTTTTTTTAGAGTAGGGTATAGTAGGGTAGAGTAGGGTAGAGTAGGGTAGAGTAGGGTAGAGTAGGGTAGAGTAGGGTAGAGTAGGGTAGAGTAGGGTAGAGTAGGGTAGAGTAGGGTAGAGTAGGGTAGAGTAGGGTAGAGTAGGGTAGAGTAGGGTAGAGTAGGGTAGAGTAGGGTAGAGTAGGGTAGAGTAGGGTAGAGTAGGGTAGAGTAGGGTAGAGTAGGGTAGAGTAGGGTAGAGTAGGGTAGAGTAGGGTAGAGTAGGGTAGAGTAGGGTAGAGTAGGGTAGAGTAGGGTAGAGTAGGGTAGAGTAGGGTAGAGTAGGGTAGAGTAGGGTAGAGTAGGGTAGAGTAGGGTAGAGTAGGGTAGAGTAGGGTAGAGTAGGGTAGAGTAGGGTAGAGTAGGGTAGAGTAGGGTAGAGTAGGGTAGAGTAGGGTAGAGTAGGGTAGAGTAGGGTAGAGTAGGGTAGAGTAGGGTAGAGTAGGGTAGAGTAGGGTAGAGTAGGGTAGAGTAGGGTAGAGTAGGGTAGAGTAGGGTAGAGTAGGGTAGAGTAGGGTAGAGTAGGGTAGAGTAGGGTAGAGTAGGGTAGAGTAGGGTAGAGTAGGGTAGAGTAGGGTAGAGTAGGGTAGAGTAGGGTAGAGTAGGGTAGAGTAGGGTAGAGTAGGGTAGAGTAGGGTAGAGTAGGGTAGAGTAGGGTAGAGTAGGGTAGAGTAGGGTAGAGTAGGGTAGAGTAGGGTAGAGTAGGGTAGAGTAGGGTAGAGTAGGGTAGAGTAGGGTAGAGTAGGGTAGAGTAGGGTAGAGTAGGGTAGAGTAGGGTAGAGTAGGGTAGAGTAGGGTAGAGTAGGGTAGAGTAGGGTAGAGTAGGGTAGAGTAGGGTAGAGTAGGGTAGAGTAGGGTAGAGTAGGGTAGAGTAGGGTAGAGTAGGGTAGAGTAGGGTAGAGTAGGGTAGAGTAGGGTAGAGTAGGGTAGAGTAGGGTAGAGTAGGGTAGAGTAGGGTAGAGTAGGGTAGAGTAGGGTAGAGTAGGGTAGAGTAGGGTAGAGTAGGGTAGAGTAGAATAATCTGTTGCCGGGAGCGAAGCCGCGGGCAAAAGCTAGTATTTGAATAAAATAAATAAACTTCTCATCAAAAAAATCGAAACACTTCCGTTTTCATTGTTTCTGTCCGAATTTAACACAAAAAAGAATTCATACGATGAAAAAAAATACATATATTATAGCTGGCAGTTTGGCCATTACAGTAATAAGCGAAAATTCTAAATTCAAAATTAGAATTTCATTTGTTTATCTTATAAACGAAATGAATCACTGTTTTGAGACAAATGTGTGTTTAGGGTTGGAGTACATTTAGCGTTTAAAAACTAAAAATTGGCGCCTATCCATAAACTTTTTGTTTTTTATTTCAATACTGTGACTTTGGGACGTCTGAAAAAAGGTTTTTTTTCTAAAACGTATGGATACTTCGCCCACAGAAGCCGCCCAAGTTGTGGCATTGCTGGATTCTGGCCTTAGTCAGCGTGTTGTGGCTGCAAGACTGCATCTAAGCCTGTCATCTGTTCATAGAGTCTATAAACGTTATCGGGAGACTGGTTTGTTCACGCGCCGTTCAGGATCTGGCAGGAATCGGGTCACTTCTGAGCGAGATGATCGATTTATTGTAACAACTTCTTTAAGAAATCGACGCCTTAACGCTTTTCAACTGCAGCAGCGGCTTCGTGTTGTACGAAGGGTGGCTGTAAGTGACTCTACAATTAGAAGAAGGTTGAAGGATCGTGGACTGGTACCGCATAAGCCAGCAAATGGGCCGAAATTAACTGCAGACCATCGAAGAGCGCGCCTTAACTTTGCACGTGAGCACCTAAATTGGTCATACCTACAGTGGAGCAAAGTTCTCTTTTCTGATGAGTGTAAAATTATGCTGTATGGTAACGACGGAAGGAACAAGGTCTACAGAAGAGACGGAGAACGCTATGCACAATGCTGCATTGAAGAAAAGGTCAGCTATGGTGGCGGTTCGTGGACGGTTTGGGGAGGAATCAGCGCCGACGGTAAGACAGAGCTTGCTTTCGTGTCTGGGCCACGTCTGCCTGCACTAAACTGTCATCGGTACGTCGAAGAGTGTCTCGAGCCTCATGTGATGCCCTATGCACATTTTATTGGCAACGGCTTCATATTCATGCACGACAATGCTAGGGCTCACACCGCGGGCGTCGTACGAGATTATCTTAACGAAGTCGATATCTCTATTATGGAATGGCCAGCAAGAAGCCCGGACATGAATCCCATTGAACATCTATGGGATGAATTAAAGAGACGAATTCGAGCAAGAGATCCTGCCCCAGAAACACTTAGCCAGCTGCAAGATGCAATCCAAGAGGAATGGGACAATATACCACAGCATGTGATCGTGACTCTCATCCGATCGATGAAGAACCGTATGGAAGCAGTAATTAGAGCTCGGGGAGGGAATACAAGTTATTAAATAAACGTTTTTTAGCTTTTTTTTTCATTTACGTGTGTTGTTTTATCCATTTCCTTTATACTCCATACGGAATAAAAATGACTCATTTAACAAAATACGAAACCTATGAAAAATTCATTTAAAATTTAGAACATTAACATTAAGATTTGATAAGCTCATATTACTCACTATTAAACGACATTTAACATTTATTCCTAAATGTACACATTTTTCTGATAATCCTGACAAAACGTAAACTTGCAAGGTGTTTCGATTTTTTTGGTGAGAAGTGTATTAAATAACTAAGAATATTTTTAATCTAAGCACATACAAATGCTCTTGGTATTGTCGTTCATATCGCTGTCACCTGGGCACGAAAAACACGTGCCAAGAAGACTGGCAGTATTGGCATATTGAATAGCATTGCTAATTCTTTAGGCAAAAAACAAGCCAGCTTCACACAGTATCCATCTTTGAAACTATGACTTTTAATTGATAAATCGTCTGATTATTTTTATTTGCCACAGATAAATATTGGGTAAATTTGAAATAAAAATATAGAGCATTTATAAAAAAAAATATACCTATTCTATCATATAAAAACTAACAAAGTACCAATACAGTTTCTTCCGAAAATGTTCAACAAACCGTTCGCTTTGTACCAAAAATAGGACAGAGGAGAAAGTCAAAAATAACCTCGGTCGGTTTTAGACAACAACATGAAAAAAGGGGTCTTATTTTCTGCCCAGTGGCCAGCCTTTGATCTTGGGTTCGCAAAATAAATAAATCATGTTCGTTGACTAAGTGACTGCCTTCTGTCCTACTTCGTTTGTGTTACAACTGGGTACAGGGTTGCCACACTTGATAATAATATTAAGATTTTGGTTTTCGTTTTTTGCGCTCTCTCGCTATACCCGAGGGAAGTCATAAGATGATTTCTCCACTTTAATTAAAATACACAAATTATTACATTTAATAAAATTATCATTAAATAAAAAGTCTTCACTAATATAATAAAGAGGTAAAGTTTGTTTTTTTATTTTTTTGTTTGTAGGAGGTAATCTCTGGAACTAATGGTTCGATTGGAAAAATTAAAGCTATAATAGAAAGCTGCTTTACTCCTGAGTGACATAGGCTATTAATTATTTGTATAACATGGATATTAACCGAGCTATCACAACTTTTGTCTCATAAATTTTCCGCGTACGAAGTCGCGGGCAGAAGCTAGTTTAATATACAGGGTTATTTGTACAATACAACAACTTTTATTCTCTGACATTTTTTTTATTTTTTTTTTTTGTTTACTTACTTTTTATAGACATTTTATAAAACATAATACTTTTACCATAAACAAACCTTCAAAATTTCGTTGTTCTATCTAACATATTTCGACTCTGTATTTGCTGTGCCTACCTACGTCTGCATGACGTCACACAATTACGCAAAAGCATCAAGCCCCCTACCGCTCGATCCAGCAACTCCTCAGCCATTGTGCTATCGCTTGCTACGCATAGACTTAGTAATATTTAGAACGTTCATTTTTTTATTTTTTTATCAAAATCAAATGAACAAAAATATGATTAATTTTTAAAGTACTGAAAGGGTGTCGGTGTTTTACAAATAACCCTATACCTATACTATTGCTCCTGCAGACTGTTGAAACAAAATTATTATTATTTAATAAGTTCTCACTTCTTTATTATACATATTTTTTTTAGGGAATAAATATAATGACCACCATAAAATGCTTTGATACCCTTAATTTTGTAACCAAAAATATCTACTTAACACCTGAAAAATAAAGTCTAAAATTGTAATAGTACCAGCTATTTTAGTCACGAGTCCACTTTAAATTGTATTCGACCACCAAAAATAGTAAATGATCACCAATCTTGACGAGCAAATTAATGTGTTATTTCTACCTAAATAAATCACTGTGATTGCCATAAAATGTAGTGGCTTCTTCATCGGAATCAGATGAAGACATCACAGAGCATACGAAAAAACGTCGAAGGCAAAATAAAGTTTGGGTTTTTGAAAGAAAATTTTTAACTGTGCGGAGCGCAGAAGAATTTATTAAAAATGAGAAGACATGGTCAATACAAAAAATTCATATGACATCATGCGCGCGGGAACGGTGCGCGCCATTGACGACTTGGACTCGGTCTGGACAGTTACCAGACGACCGGACGTCGAGCTACCCATTGCTCACCGTCCGCGAGCCAGTGTCTACGGTGGCCGGATATTAGCAGGATTGCGGCGGCGACGGCTACGGCGAGGGCGCTGTTGCCTTTGCCTTATGCGGTCGGCCTCCTCCTTTATGAGCATTACTGCTTCGCAGAAGGAGACGACCGCCTGCCATTCCTCTTTGCTGCGGACCATGGCCTGAACCAGGGCCCGGTGCGAGAGGTCGCCGCCGCCGGTCACCCCCACGAGGACACGGCGATGCTCTTCCCAAGCAGGGCACACCTCCACCGTGTGCTCCACCGTGTCATCTTGCCACACAGTGGCGACACACGGACGTAACCTACGGCTCGGGTGGATTCCGCCTTCAGATTCAAATTTTCTGTATTTGTATCAAAATGTGTAATTAATTATTATTTACATAAATCGGATGACGAAATGTAAGTTTTTGCATGCATTTTAAATTGAAATGTGGTTAATAATTTGGTTTTCATTAACATTTTCATTATCTTTGCGTTAACAATGATTTTTTTGAAGATGTAAAAACTTTGATTATAATTTAACAATAAAACGCTGGTATAATTTTGGTGATCATTTACTATTTTTGGTGATCATTTACTACTTTTGGGATAACAATGGTTTATTTGGACTCATTTTATTTAAATAGGATAGCAGGATGTAAAAACTTTGGTTATAATTTTACTTTAAAATGTTGGTTTAATTTTGGTGATCATTTACCTACTATTTTTGGGTTAACCATGATTTATTTGGAGTCATTTTGCTTAAATAGGATAGAAAAGTGTAAAACTTTGGTTAAAATTTTATATTAAAATGCGAGTTTCATTTTGGTGATCATTTACTATTTTTGTCTGCTACTTGTTACTATATTTGGTGGTAAGTTAAACATAAGCCTTTTTTTTAATCTAAATTAAACAAATTGTTGTATATTTCTTAAAAAAAAACATTTAAAAATACGTTTAAAAATATCATATAGGATCCAAAATACGGTACTTAGGTTAGGTCTAGAGAATAGATTCACCTATGTTTTGTCCAAGTGTACCATTTTTTGAATTATGCCCTTGATAGAACTGCCGAGGGTTTCCTGAGTGACGCCATGGGCGGACAAGACTTATTATTATAGCCTATACCTACTTCGTTTATTACATTTTTATATGCCGTAATTGACACATGACACACATTGAGAGCAGTGGTGGCCGAGTGGTAACGGCCCCGACTTACGTGTAGTAGGTCGCGGGTTCAAACCCAGCCAGGCGCATTACTTTGTGTAATTTATTTCATCACCACTGCTCTCAAAACGGTGAAGGAAAACATCGTGAGGAAACCGGCATGTCCTAGAACCAAAAATTCGAAGACATGTGACATCCACCAACCCGCACTGGGCCCGCGTGGTGGATTACGGCCCATTCCCTCTCTTAGAGAGGAGGCCTGTGCCCCTGCAGTGGGAACATTAAAAAGGCTGATGATGATGAATTAAAGACACAATTAATAATTCATTGAGTATCGCTTAGTTCTGAGCACATAATAGTGGATAGTCACTATTTTATGCAACTTTATAACGCTGCATAAAAAAGTGACTTTTCATATCTGTTTGTTTATCCGCTCACCACTCCTAAACCAGGCAACAGGTTTTGATGTCGTTTCCACCAATAGAAGGAGAGTAATCGAAAAAAAAAAAATAATAATTATAATATACAAGGTTAAATTGTGATCGGTTTAATCCCTTGGAGGGTTCGATCCAGTACATGAAACAATACTTATCGATTTGTTTAGGTAAAAAAAAAGTATTTTTATTCTGAATCTCGTATTGGTATATTAATTTACAATATTAATTTTTTTGAGTAAACTAGTCACTGACCTCGTAGGTAGTTGACGGTCGTTTCGTACTAACTACTTACAAGTCATTGAACTGGCCCAGCTGACGTACACGACTCAAAGAAATCAATTTTGAACGTGCGTAAATCAATTTGAGTTAAATAAAAAATCTTTAATTTATTTTATCTTTAGCAAACGATAGTGTTTCGTGTACCGAATCGACCCTCCTAGGGGTTAAAACAATAGAAATTTAACGGTGTATGTACCTATATCTAAATTTACTTTCAATCGAAGTCAAAGTGTATCTAATAAATGATTTATAATTTTGTTCATTCGTCGATCCCATGGAAACGGAGCAATTTCAGATATAAAACGGAGCTGACACTCAGCAATATTGTAATTTTCATAATCGGATCAGTAGGTACTTGCTGAAATAAAGCGCCTACTTGAAACAAATAATTTCATCAAAGGAAAACCGAACCAAAAAATATTTGATTCTTTATCAAAAATTACCAACATCTGCCAAAGCCAGAGGATTTTTTGATAGTAATTTCATTCAATCATTGCTTACCATCAGATGGAATCGTAGTCAAGCACTAGGTTATATTGATTTAAAAAAAATATAGACTTAGTATTGCATATATTAAGACCAAAGATGACTACGGATAAAAGTTGGACTCGGGTTTTTTTTTTATAGTGAGAAAAATCATTTAATAACGAAACCCGCCCTAGGGTCCACCCAAGAGTTAGAGAGTTCAAGAGTTGGTGGTTGAAGTCGCCCCGCGCGAGAAGCAGTGTCAGACTCTTACTGACTAAACGACCCACCCTGTTCCTTCCCGACCTTCCTTTCAGAAACCGGACTGAGGCCCCAGTAGACCTCGGCCCTGCAGTTGGACCTCTACATTAAGACCTTATGCGGGCGGCCTCCTCCTTTGCTGACCACTTCTTTTTGAAGGTCATCAAATAATACCTCCTAAGTCTTGGTAGCGTTAGGATTTCAGACTGTTGACTAAAACCCAACAGTATTAGTGCAATTGAACTTTGAGTACCAGGGCAGCAGTAATTATGAGAACAATCTCGTAAACTTTTTTGGGCCAACCCTGCGTTTTAAAATATCATTTGAGTCGTGTAAATAAAGATAAATAATTATGACAGTCATGAATGATGCTACCCTGGTAGATTTGGGAATTAAAGTAACAGATGTAATTTCTAATCGTTGGTTAATTAAGGTTTCAACAAACAATATGATTGATGTATAATTTAACACTGAAAATTGTTTTAGTAAAAATTAAAAGCTACTATTATTTAGTCGTACATAAGTAATTGAAATATATAAATCTCGCTCCGTAAATATATTGTTCAGTGTGACTTTTTTATTTAATATAGTTGGGAAAGTGAAATAAGGTTGGTACTTATAAATATAAACAGTATTTATTTTTCTGTGTATTCATTTAATTACATGTAATGTTTGTTAGTATTTATATCGATGGTATTTATGTTAATATTGCTGATGAAAAAATAATCAGCTGGTACGAGTATTATGTCTACATTTTACCTAGTAGACTAGTGACTAGACTCAATCAATCAATCAAATTTATTTATTTACGTTTGTACATAAATATCTTATATTAGGTCTTACATTTTAATTAATCTAGGTAAATAACATTACGGTGCCTGTATAGAATTGAATCTGTGCCACAGGCGTTACTAGACTACTAGACTAGTCTAGAGTAGACTAATATTGCGGAATGGTTCTGGTAATATTGAGCAATAACAACGGCAAAATGCATTTATTTGTTAAAACCATTTATTTTTTACAAGTTTTCAAGCGCTAAAATTCGCTGATTCCTATTATAGACAGACAGCCAAGATCCGTCAGCCGTATTATAACTTTTACAAAGAACTCTTTTGATATTTATAATAAGCATTTTTGATCCACATATATAACGTATTATTTTTGCATTTATTTTCGCAATTGACTGGCCTGTCAGTCTAGTAGTTAGTGACCCTGACTGCTATGCCGGAGGTCGTGGGTTCGATTCCCACCCAGGACAAATGTTTGTGTGATAAGCATGATCATTTGTTCTGTGTCTGGGTGTAATTTATCTATAATATGTATGTATTTAGAAATATATAAGTATGTTTATCAGTTGTCTAGTACTCATAACACAAGCTCTGCTTAGCTTGAGACTAGACGGCGTTGTGTGATGGTAACAATAAAAAAAAAAAAAAAAAAAAATTATACCTACTAATGACTTATATAGGTTACTTGGAATTTAACTCAAATTACACACTCATATTCTCGTTTTAACATACATTACTACACTTCTATACATTCCTAATTAACGTAATGTAACCTCAATAGAAACAAGGTAGTTTCACTGTTTTTCTGCAAAAAACATACACTTTCACCTCATAAAATCCTGGAAAAGCTAATGGACATAACTAGAGAAACTATTTACGTCGTGATAATGGCTTTCAGCCTGTTTTCGGCTTCGCAATTGTTTACTGTGAAAAACTTGTGTAATTAATGGAACTAAGTAACTAACTCTACGAACTGTGGTCCACTGAGTGAAAGCAACATGCTTTTAAAATGTTTTCAACCTCTGTTATGGGTGCAGTGGCTCCACCCCAAGGGGTTTCTACGAAGTTATAATTATCTTTGAATGCTTGCGGAGGTTTGTTGTGTTCGTAGAGATACTATTGATGTTCAGCACCCTTAGCCAAGTTACTATGGTTTGGTTAATGTCGAACGCTTGGACGACGCGATAAGATGACTTTAGAACAGAGGAATTGGGGGCATGACCACCACAAAGAATTCGACGTTAACAAAACTATCGTAACTTGGCTGGGGGGCCAGTAATATGGGTGCTTTTTTGTAATAGAATATGTTTGATTCTGAGAGTTATAATAAGTACATTGTTCAAGAAACTTCACTAAAATACAAGGTATTCTTTATATTTTATTGATTTATTATATTATATTATGTAAATTTTTTTTTACTTAATGAATATTATCTGATTATTTAGCCTATGTTTAAGAACTATCAGTGTCATCATTGTTTTAAAATATTGACTAGATTTAATTAATTATGACAATCGCGTCAATTTTGTGTAATAAAATCCGCAACTAAGCAATAATGTGGATTGATTGAAAATTAAATCTACTTAATGTTTTTTAGTAAAAGAACAACATCAATTTGAATATGTAATGAAACGAAATTTAGATTCAGTTATACCTTAGAAGGTAAATTCAGATATTTTCCTCGTGTAAACGTAAATATAGTCCCAGAATTAAATATACAAGCAAGAATATACAAGGAAAAATTCAAATAGAAATATTCAGAACAAGAAAAGAGTATTAAGAAACAGCAGGTTTTTTCATAAACAATGTGAAAAAAGCGTAAAAAAAGGAAAAATACATTAACATACGACTTGTCAGTATTTACCTGTTTTATATTGCTAGTAATTTTACTTGTACTAGGGAAGCAGAAGTAGGTAGGTGCTTAGCTGAGTCGGTGATCAATCTCAGCTACACCCACATGGACAGATCCTAATTACCTACAATGACTTGTAATGTCTTAGAGCTCGGAGTAATGAACTGTTTCGCCACCTTCAGATAAGTTTCAGTTCGAGCGTGTCGCGGATAATTTGACACAAATTGTTCTGCCATCGAGCGATAAATCTGTACCTACTGATCACTAGATAACAGAAAAATAAATGTCGTTATTTGAAATATCCAAGTCAAATCAAGTCAATTGAGAAATGAGACAAAAACTTAGTATCCAAGCATAGAAAACTAATAAAATACTGCTCTGGCATATTTAGTGGTAATAATGTTAACTAATATTAAATCTTATTTTTTATTAATATAGACTTGTGCTTGACTATGATCTCACCTGATGCTAAAAATATTTTTTGCAGAATCTAAGCAAATAAGTGATGATGAGGCTGACGATGGAAATGTCATTAGATTTTGCGGAAATAGCAATAGGAGAAAAACAACAGAAAAACATTATTTTAAAAAAATAGAAACTTTCTCCTAATCGCCCTTTAACACTAGTGCATACACAAGTAATGCTCAAGCAGACAAACTATCCATAATATCAACGTCAATGATAAGGCAAGCCGGCCGTTGGTTCTGTCGCACTATATTACACCATATAATACTATATATTAATGCTATCTACGTGCTGATAGCTTCCAAACCGTCGCAGTAAATAGGTCGGGCCTGCTAATATCATAGATATTGAGGCTTCAGCTTTAAGTCTTCTATAGGATCAAGACGTGGGTACTCGGAAATGAAAATCTATTAGATATTCTATATTTTATGAGATCCTGGTAGATTTTACGCTCGTTGTAGGAATTTGGCTTTTGAGGTTTGACGTGCGCTTGGTATGACATTAAAAATTTACTAATCAAATATCGAATAAAGTAATATACAGAGAATTGTGAAAGACATGATCAATTTTTACTGGTAAAATAAATGTTTTAAACAAATAAATGCAATTTGCACGTGTTATTGCTGTTAAAAACTGTTATTGGTATTGATTTTTTTTAACCTTTATTTTTGTACGAGTGTTACAGCGCTAAAATTCGTAGAGCCTAGCTTCAGACTCGCCCCGACGGCTTTACTGTGAGTTAGCTCTGATACAGATCATTCATTCTTTGAGTACAAACTGTAATACTCGTTTCCTTTCTGCTTTCCTGGTAGTTCCAATTAATCAAAAACTAAAACAATTGAATTTTCAAACGTGCGTCGATTTCATTTGTTACAAATACTTCATGCTCTAATCTAAAAATTCATCATAAGTGTGTTTAAAGGAACAAAATGATAATATCTTTAATCGATTTTGTAACCGAATCAATTGTGAGTTTTGAGGAAATTTTTTGGTGCGCTTCGAGCGACATGTACCGTTCATGCTACCACTAAAGATTTAACAATGGATTAAGCCTAAATCCTCACCCAATCAATCAATTAAACAATTTAACATTGTATCTATATCAGTTTAGTAACAATCCTCTGAATATGGTCAGTAATTGAACCGATTCCCAGAAGTAAGTAAGTTCAAATCATTGCATAACTGAATGCATTTGATCGGGTGTTTATGCTGAAATACCTATAGCTATTTGGCAAACCAGAGAAAACAAATAAATGTGGTTTACAAATGTAGTGAAATAATATATAATAGAAGATTCATTCTCAGAATACCTATTACAAACTATGCAGAAAAACTTATGCCGTGTTTTCAAATAATTTTTGAAATAAAAATCAAAACAACACTGAGAATAACTTATTTTTTTGGTCTGAATCGAAGCGAGGGGCTGCGCGTAACGAGAGCAACAGGTTCAACTTATTTGCCGGGCAATATAATTCGTCAAATTAGCGTATCAAACAAATAAAAATTAGTAAAAAACCAATTTTGCATTGATTTTCATAGACATAAAATTGTTTTTTGAATAAATATAAATAACGATTACCAGGAATACATAAGTAGCGCAGAAGATAAGAATCACAGAAAGTCAAAACAAATGAAATCCCAATTTAAATTCGCAACACAAATGCATTCAGCCAGCCATTGAATCAGGATGGCAGTGATTATCGAATCACTCAGCGATCGAGGCGGGCAAGTGGATAAGTGGCGATGAGGCTTGCACCCTCGCAGCGCGATGTGGGTCACTACTCGCTTGAGTACAGCTTCTTCACTGTACAAATGAATCACTAAGATCTGTCGCTTGTCGTAGGTTCATAGACGCGTATTTGTTTTTATATTACACGCTTGGTGCATGCCGACGTGAACCTTATATACAAATCTTTGAAACTTTGACGATGAAACGACAGTGTTGTGACTGCGTGTCATTGGCATCGTTTTGGTGACATTTGGGGAGGTTTATCTCTAGCAGTGTACCGGCGGCCGAGGGCGAAGGCAATCTTTTTAAATTTTATTTCAACGGAAAGTAAAACATTAAATAACTCTTCCACTCTTGTTGAAGTGAAAAGGAGCGTCATCAAATTTCTACCCACTAAAACCTACCTGTCTTTCGGTTGCCTTTTGCGTTTCAGGACAACAGCCAAGTACTTTTCCACAGTACATTTTGATACAAGTGCAGAAAGTTTGTCGTTGTGACCAACTCGCGCGAGAAGAGGTCTGTTCGAAAAGTTTTAGAAAGTAAGTTGAGCTCGAATATACTTATTGAGCGTATCGTTACGCACGCCTCAAGGAGATGACACCAAACCGTACGGGCCCAGCAGGGTTGAAGCCTATTAGGGCCATGGGTAATGTAAAAGTGTAGACCCCGGGGCCCTGAATACAAACAAGGAACATGGGTGGGTATTGAGTCAGTAAAATCTGACTCTATCTTCCGCTCCCACTAAAACCGGGAGGTTTCATTCGAATGGAAGAAATATGTCGAATTATTTGAAGCTTGAAACGTCTATTCTCGAACAACCGCTAAATTGAATTTTCATTCCAGCAATATGCATATCAGCATTATAATTTTCCCACTGCTGGGACTCAAGACTCCTCTCAAGGCCAGGGAATGGGCTGTAATATACAACGCAAGCCCAGTGCGGGTTGGTGGATACCACATGTGGACATGCCGGTTTCCTCACGATGTTTTCCTTCGCCGTTTTGAAAGCAGTGGTGATGACATAAGTTACACAATGAAATGCACCTGGCTGGGTTTAGGCCTTTACCACTCGGACACCACTTGACTGTTCTCTCTGTATTCTATCAACAAAGATAATTTGTGACTTAGCAATTACGTAACTAATTGGAAAGTCGATACCATGAGATATTGAACTACTAGCACAGAACTACTAGGATGACGCTTGGATTAAACTATATTTACTTGTGATGTCTGTACTTTATAACAATATCAAACCTACTGTACACCGTGAAATTTAAATGGCTGTTTTCCCGCGGCAGAATGACTTGCCATAAGGAGTACTTTTGAAGCATACAGTAAAAATAAAAAAAAATAAAAGTTTTTTTTTACAAATAATTATTAAAAATATTCATCAACTCAAAAAAGCGAAAACAATAGTAACATTAGACGTAATTTGTAGGTACTACTAGAGTCGCATGAGCAGTACGCCGTCAAAGGAAACCGATTCATTAAATATTTAAACTAATTAGCTTGCACTCTACAGATCCATTTTTTGTTTTTAATATTTAATTTTTTTATCAAACGTTTGTATTATCAAGACACAACCATTTCGCTGAGGGAAAACAACCATTAAAATTCTCGGTGTATAATAAACTAATATATTAAACCTAAAAAGGGGATTGACCTGCTTCAGTAAGTTTAATTTTTGATATTTCACTTCTTATTTTCTATATTCATTTTTTTTTAGTCAGATGATTATTGTTACTTTACAATTTCGACATGATTTTTAATTATTTTTTCTACAACTATAACATTTTTTATTTTTACAATTTGTTTTGTGTTTTTAATTTGCATTTTTTTTATTATTGTAAATGTAGGGACTATGTGGATTATTTTTCCTTTTTCTTAATATTAACATAATGTCTGGCAGTTATGAGTACTTTTTGCGGCCCACCCAAATGTCCTTTCTTTGGTATTGTTCGTCAAATCGTTAAGCTCCTTAGTAGTCCTGAGTTGAGCTACACGGACACTGACAAATGCTTGCACTGACTGGACAGGTCCACTCAGAACTGTGTTTTTTTTTTCTTCAAAAGACCATCTCGTACTCCAATCCGAATGGTTCTCAAATGATTTGACCAGTACATGTTTGTGTATGGAATTTAAAAGAGACTTTGACCCCTAAGTTTGTTTCTGATAAAATCATTTATCATTTAAACTTCATAGTTTGCTTGAGACATTCCATTCGTTCAGACTAAACGTTTCGCCTCATCATTCATACCAGACCAGCTTTTACCCGCGGCTTCGCTCACGGCAACAGAAAAATGTGATAAATGAAGAACCATTCGACCGATTTTGTGCAAACTTCACTTAAACCATTCAATAAAAAGTCCAAACAAAACCTAAACATTTGGTTTGGTTAGCCCGGTTGGTAGATGAGCCCGTTCTTGAGTTAATTTTATAACTCAAACTGGCATCACAACGAAAACTGGCTTGATGATGATGATTTTTATATGTTGATATATCAAAGGGTTGGAACCATTTGCCTGCTGTGGTCTTCCCGTCCTTTTATAATTTAGGTGTCTTCAAGGCTAGGAGTGAATAAACTTTTAATAAACTCGAGCGAATCACGGTCAATGATTGCATGACTTCTTACTATTAAGTGGAATTGCAATCACATACTAGTTTATACAATTTAAAATAAGTTTTGATTCAATCTACATTATTTTTCTTAGTACGATTATAAAGTCATTTATAAACAATTCTTGCATAAGAATCTGTGTTACTGGTCAGTCCTAAATTTTTGAAATTTTAATATGTTGACAACGAACGGGGTAGCTCATTTATTTTAAAATATAGGTACCTAATATTTAAGACATTATGACTATTCCACCCTGGTTTGAAATAGTCATAATTACCTGGCGCGGAAACAGAGCGAGAATTGTCAGCAAATGTAGATCAACTGCAGGGCCGAAGCCTACTGGAGCCTGGTCCGGTTTCTGGAAGGAAGGTCCGACCCCAGTATGAGGGCTGAGAAGAAATAAGGTGGGTCGTTTAATCAGTACGAGTCTGACAATGTTTTCCGCTCCACTTAAGGGCGGGATTCATCATTATGATTGTTCTCACCATAACAAAAGAATAGTACTATTTCTTAATATTATTTACATCTTAATCTGCAATTACTCTTATCTCTGACTAAAGAACAGATATCTATAACTATTCGCAGTAAATGAACTCCTCAATGACTCGAGTTAGAACCGCTCGCAAAACTTCGAAGTATCTTCATAGAGTTTACAATTTAGAAGGTCGTCCAGGTAAATTGGCAATCAAAACACCAAACGTTCGTCTGCATAGTTTAGCGACGATATCTCACTGAGAAACTCAATTATAACATTTAATATAGATTTACTTGGGTTCCTCAAAATTATATTTTGAATAATGATTGTAATAGTCCTGTAACGAGAATGGATAAACTGAGAAATGATTATATTAGAGGGAGTGTGAAAGTGGCGCCAGTGACTGAAAAGTTGAAAGGAAATCGTTTGTCTTGGTATGGTCATGTGAAGAGGACAGATTTTATTTTTTATTTTATTTTATTTATTTATTTTTTTTTTTTTTGTTAGCCTGTTCTGTCCCACTCCTGGGCAAAGGCCTCCCTCCACTTCTTCCATCCATCGCGGTCCCGCGCTTCCTCTTGCCAGTTCGGAAGGAATCTGTCTGTTATTTTATTTAGTAAATTAAATATTAAAGATGAATTGGAGTGCTAAAATTAAGAAATATACTACTCACGATGCTATCCACAGAATACCATAAAACGCATGTTACGAAAAGAGTTCTGAGTTTACACGTAGATGGATGGATTGTGTAAGGAGTGATAATATGAAATAAAAGAGAGTTAGTGATAGTGTGACGGGTGACAGGACAGAGTGGAAGAAAAAAACATGTTGCGCCGACCCCAAGTAATATGGGATAAGGGTAGGATGACGATGATGATTGTAATAGTTCTGACTTACTATAAAATTAAGTTTATTAAAGATTTTCAAGTGGTTTTCACTTATACGAGTAGATAAAAGTATTCTCATTATAGATAAAGTGAATTGTGAAGAAGGATGATGTTTTTTTTTTTTATGGTAGGTAAAAATCATACAATGACGAATCCCGCCCTTGGACGAAGCGGGTAACAGTGTCAGACTCTTACTGCCTAAACAACTTATCGCGTTCCTTCCTTGCCTTGATCACAGGGCCCAGGAAATAAGCTTTCGTTCCTACCCTTGGTCCTAGGAGGCTTCTACTCTGCTGGGCCCCTACAGTTTGCTGACAATTCCTTGACGCGCGCGGGATAGTGCGCGCTGTTGACGACTTGGGCTCGGTCTGGACTGTTACCGGACAATCGGACGGTGAGCTACATATTGCTCGCTGTCCGCAAACTCGCGTTTTCGCTGACCACGTATTACGTTACACCAACATAATAATACTCAAAATCTATTGAATGGATAGTTTAATTTAAAAAAAAGGTTTCCTTAAATGTCAAAAGTTATTTTTTGAACGGAATATAGGCAAGTGAAAAGTTAGCCTTCATCATCATCATTTCAGCCGAAAGACGTCCACTGCTGGACATAGACCTCCCCCAAAAACCTCCACCGCAAGTGATAAGTTAGCCTTATTGTACGTGAACTCTCTGTGTGTCGTTTCACGGGTCGTTCTTGATGACGCGTGTAAGAACCCAGTCGTGTGCAACGGATTAGGTGTTCATTGGTGATTAGTCAACTCTGAGATTTGCTCTTTGATGCTGAATTTATTTATTTTTGATGCAAAAAAAAATGGAATGAGTTGGTAAAAAGTTTAAGGATCAAAAACTATGTGAAGTACCGACTGATACTTAAACACGTGATTGTAGTTATAATAAGTCGTCGAGACGCGCTCTGTTGTTGAAACCTCTACAGTTCGGACTAAGCGTTTCGATTCTTCTTTCATTCCGCGCACATTGAAGGACTGAAACAAATTGCTGCGGTCTTCTCATACGATTATAATTTAGGTGCCTTCAAGGCTAGAGTGAATAGGCTCTTTATAAACTAATGCGCTTCACCATCAACGATTACATCACTGCTTAACATCAGGTTGGGTAGCAGTTAAGCACTCGTTTATCTTACTAATATTATAAATGCGAAAGTTACGATGTTTGGATGTTTGGATCTTTGTTACTCAATCACGCCAAAACGGCTGGACGGATCTGGATGAAATTTGGCACAGGCACATTTTTATCTCGGAAACGCCAACCCCCACCCCAATACAACGCGGGCGAAGCCGCGGGCAAAAGCTAATAGTAAATAAAAAAAAATGTATTGAAAACACACAAATATTCTAATGAATAAACTCAAAACTACTGAATTAATTATAAAAATTCGTTCACCGTAAAATAAATAAAAGCAAAGCTGCTGGCATAAGCTAGTATTAAATAAATGAACCATAATTCTATGTAAAAAACTCATATTAACTAATGGAGATGTTTAGTTTTTATATAATAAGCATTGTTTTCTATCTGGATCACGTAGGTTTTTTACATATTTATTTGGTACATGTAAATGTACACATTGTTTATTGTAATATGGAAATATTGCAAAATTTATACTAGTTCATAGCTATGTCGTGGAACATATGGAAAAGAAAAGACAATTTGAATTTTAAACATGTAAAATTAAGTTAACGATTTTGAAAACTCTTTTTGGAAACGACGAACGTGTGGGTTCTCATTTACAAAGATCAGCTAAACAGTCAATAACGTAGAGCAGCTAAAAACTATTAGTATATTGAGTCAAAAAGTAAGCATTCGTGCAAAGATCATTTATTCGAATAAAATGGATTCATGGAAAGCATTATAGTAAAAAAAAAACTAATAACCAAGCAATGAAATTACACTATCTAACAATGATGCAACCCTGGTACTTGAAACGAATAAAAGTTTAAAAATAAAGAAAAGAAAAGAAAATGTTCTACTTAAAAAGTATTTGTTTTTGTATTCTTTTATAAATGTCGATGGTAACGTTGAGAATGCGGAAAAAACTTGCAGGAAAAAAAAATAAAAATTCAACTGCATTGATTAAAACCTTCCATCCGTTTGAGGTGATGAAGTAGTCTGTTCGTACTCGACACCACAAAACGACTGGAGTGGAAGGAAAGTGGAAAAATTACTTTTTTAGTTTTCCGAGCAATGTTTCCAACATTCCTTTTAGAGTGGAGAGCGTCTTTCATGTAAAGAAATTGAAATAAGGAATGACGATTCATTTGATAGTAACTGTTTCTATGTAGAAGAGGGAATCACTATAATTGCCAATCTAAGTTGCGGTAAAAAAAAATGAAATGCATAAATCATAATTGTTTAGTGTACGAGTATATCTGTATAAATTATCGTAACTTTTAGATATCTACGACCAATCTATTTACAAAAAAAAACAAGGTGTGTGATTTAGGTACGCAATTTTAGCTCAAGAACGACTGGACTAATTTTAATGACGACTATTAAAATGAAAAAAAAAAAAACATGAAATCTAAATTGTCATATTTAAACAACTGTCAAATACATTGGTCTCAATCATTCAATCATTCGGTCAATAGGTTTAGCTAATCACTTTATTCATTCACTGAAAGGCTGTATGAAGTTTGCCGGGCCCCATAAACGTCAATTGGAACGAAAACTATATAATCACCACGTTGTTACGCAAAATAACTCTTGATTTACTTGAAAATAGATGACTTAGAAACATAATTGACTTGGCTTCACTTACGTGGGACACGTGTAGCAACGTCGTATATACAACGCTGTCACACGTGTCCTCATAATATGAAGAATACGTGGCATGCGTGGGTTCAGAATGTCTTGAGCTTACTTGTAATGGATCTGTAACTATTGATGTTAAGACAGGAATTGTACCAACACGAAAATTTATTTGATTTCAGGTAGGAGAGTAATGTGTTTCAGATCACCCCAATATGCTAGGAAACTTGATCTAAATAGAAAGTACCGGTTAAAGTGAAGTGAATAGAAACTCAGGGGTGAATAGATGTAATAGTGAAAAACAATTGTTATTAGGATTTTTAGTTTTAACAAAGCATTTTTGTTTTCAATATTGAATTTATAAAAATATTTAAATGCTGCAAAACAATTTTTAAATAACGTGAAAAAACAACAAAGTGTTGTTTCTATTCACCCCGTTACACGCTAATAGTCCATCTATATTCTGCTATTCTTTTATACATCATCTATATTTTCCTAACAATAGAGCTCTTGTTTTTAACATAGCTTTTTTTATTATTCAATTATAATTAGGTACGCGGGGCGCATAGCATCTTCCATTATACCATGTTCTTTGGGGTCAGCGCAATGCTAATACGCTATCTCTCACTCTTTTCTTTCGTAACACTCCTCCCATAAGCCATCCATTTTTTCTTTACCCTCACTCTGCCCCTCTAATTACTGATCTACATATAGATACTCATAACTCTTTTATTTATTCACTAGCTTGTGTCAGCGGCTTCGCCCGCGTACATAAAATATAGCCTATGTCACTCAGGAGCAAAGCAGCTTTCGATTGTAGCCAAATTTTTTTCAATCGGACCAGTAGTTCCAGAGATTAGCTCCTACAAACAAAAAAACAAACTTTACCTCTTTATTATATTAGTGTAGATTTATTTACACTTGTCCAGATGTTTGTGGTGAAATCTTGTAATTACTGATTGGGCTGAAATTTGGCATGCTTGTGTCAAACAGATGACAGTGCAAAATCATTATGTTGTAGAGTTGATCTGATGTTGGAACCAGAAGATGACCATAGGCTCTGTGATTAAATGATGCAACCCCATCGAGTTTAGGCATTAGTGATTCGTCTTGTCGATTTTTAAACATGTAGGTATATATCTCCCAATAAAAGCTTGCTATGAAAAAATATGTTTATTGAAATTTGTTCAGTTATAGGCGCCACTTTGAAACGGCCTCTCATATCCTAATTTTTTACTTTATTATTTCTCGTCACATTACACATTCAATCGTAATTATACATACTTACATTTTGCGGTAGGTATATATTATTCTAAAATCATATAGTATTTCTCTTAATCATTTGAAGTAGACGTAAATAGCATTATGTTTAAGACACACTTGACGTCAAAGGAATTCTTTGAAATTCAGTGATGAGTTCCAAGAATCTACTTGTCTGATACTTTTTTATTTAAACTACATATTTTATTAAAATTATAATACATATATACATATAGCATTTATAATACATATAGCAACGAATATTTAAAAATAAAACTATTAAAGGAATTATGAGTTATGGAAGAGCGGAATCTCTTAACACAGTCAATATTTGCTTAAAAGGAATCTCCAATCACTAAGTACTTAATATTACAAATATTTTACCTAAAAAAATAAAAACGATTTGTATATGTGTCAAAGTCCACATAATAAGTCAACTTCTTTAAAAAATTGATATAAACTAGTGCTTGACTGCGATCCCACCTGATGGTAAGCAGTAATGCAATCGTTGCTGGTGAGGCGCACTAGTTGAAAAAGCTTCCTCAGGACTTACAAGCGTGACCAATGGGGCGATAGATACTTAACATCTCATTATAGTCATGACAATAAAGAACTTTGACTACAGGACAAAACTTGAAATCGCGAAAAAATCTACTAGACAATACATTATTCTTTGCCTAATTGGTCAAAATTTACTGAACTTGCTGATTTGGTTTCATAGACAAAAGTTATTTTTATCATGAACTAGCTTTTGCCCGCGGCTTCGCTCTCGTGAACTGACTACTCTACCCAACTCTACACTATTATACCCTATTTTTTTTTCTTCATAAGAACCTTCTCCTAACAATAACATACGCAACAAAAAAAGAATTAGCGAAATCGGTTCAGTTATTCTCGAGTTTTGCGCTTACCAACACATTTTGCGATTCATTTTTATATATAAGATACAATCACGTGTTTATGTATCGGTCACTTATTACGTCACCATGGAAATAAAATCTTGATTAGTGTCTGCAATAATTAGCGATAACTGTTAATTGTGACGGAATGAACTGGACGTCCTCATGGTAAGATGAGGACTAGTTCAAGATGACGTGGTAGAAAGAGGTTTGGAAGGAATTTGGAGTGACCTTTATCCAACGATGGGACAGTAAGGGCTTGAAAAAACTGTCAATATAATAAGTTCGAGGTGGAGTCAAGATGGATGACACCACTTGAAAAATGAAGAGATGTGTGCATTTTCTTTCACTCCATGCAGAGCATAGCATCAACCTTATAACGTCCTCACTGCTGGGACTTAGTCCTACTCTCTTGGAGAAGGCATGGGTCGTAATCCTCCACACGGGCCCACTCCCGATAGGTAGACGTAACACGTCTTCAAATTTTTAGTTCTTGGACATGCCAGTTTCCTCACGATGTTTTCCTTCAACATTTTAAGAGCTGAGCAACCAGAGCAGCATGAGTTATTTGATGCAATATTCCCAATAAGGAGGTAAGACTACATAGGTAACGAAAACTAACAAAACAGCTGGTTAAAAACTGAAAAACTACCACAAGCATTCAACATAACCCTTCTTACGACCTAAACTGAACTATGAGCTATACTAAAAGGTGTATAGCTCCATTCCTTTCTCGCTCGCACGCCACACACTCATGGTAAGACCCTTCAAAGCTGAGATCCAGATTAACAACAATATCCCACTAAAAAAATATCGTGAAAATCTTCAAACAATGAACTCTAACTTCATGAAAGATCTCCATTATCCTATTAAATACGAGCAGGATACTCAGTTTAAAATTCCGTAGTCATTACTGAACATTATGTCCGTTCATAGCATCATTCGTCACACTCACTCAACTAACAATTGAACACCTACATGTTCGTTCATTCATTCATTGAAACCATTCAACTGTCATGATTTCCTAGTCATGGTTCCTACATTAAAGTGATGTTACCCTGCGAAAATAGGCATGAAGAAAGCCCCCAATAAACTTACTTTTACAAGATTTCGAAAGTTACCATGGCTCAGGGTCACTAAAGGCAACTCTAAGGGAAATTTTAGTCTGTAAAAATCGGAGTTATTTGATGTTTTCCCACCTAAAAAAAGGTGATCTTCATTCAAGCCATATATAGGAAAATAGAGGCTGCTATTCCCACAACCATCGACTTATAGAAACTATTTGTCAAAATAGTTAAGAGCTAATACAAAAATCCGCTGCAGCGCTTCATAGTCATTATGTCGTCTATAAAATTTTTCAAAATTCACAACGCTGATACTTCAAAAACTGCACTAATGTCATCAATGTGCAGGTGTATAGCTTGCAGATCACATAATTAATCTGACTATATGTTACGACTAATCTAGTGACTAGTACCTACAAAATATATCGATGTCCATAATAAACCTCTGCTTCATCATCATGAACAATCCAGTTGAAAGACGTCCAGCAAAAAAGTAATTTAAAGTACACCTAACAGTTGTATGATTAGGATGCCTTTTCCGTTTTAAAATAGCCTAGAAAAGATGTTAACTCGCTTATGACACTGTCCGTACCTACATCTACATCTACACTATCTACACTAATATAATAAAGAGGTAGTTTGTTTTTTTGTTTGTAGGGGGTAATCTCTGGAACTACTGGTCCGATTTGAAAAATTTAAGCAACAATAGAAAGCTGCTTTACTCCTGACATAGGCTATATTTTATGTACGCGGGCGAAGCTGCGGGCAAAAGCTAGTAATCAATAAAATATTAACTATAAAATATATCGAAGCTATAACTAAAGAGTCTTTAATTTAAGAGTAAACGAGTTACTTCAATGCAAATGAGCCTTTACCGAGCACAAAATCGCTTACCATCAGGTGAAAAAATTACGAAAATTTAGTTTATAGATAAACGCGAGAGTATGACACTGATCAAATTAAAAGTATGAGAGAAAAGAAAAATTGTAACCCACATAGGACCAACAATAACTTAAAAAAAATAGTAACTAATCAAAGAGACGCCAGATTTCACCACTGTGTGGACCGCCCGGAGAACATGCTGGAGCACACAGTAGAGGTGTGCCCCTGCTTGGGCAGGGCATCACCGTATCCTCGTGGTGGCGATCTGCGGCGACAACCTCTCGCGCGGGGCATTGGTAGAAGTCATGGTCCGGAGCTAGGAGGAGTGGCAGGCGGTCGCCTTCTTCTGTGATGCAATAATGTCAGCAAAGAAGGAAGCCGACCGCACAACGCAACGGCACTTACACCACATACCTACGCGGGATTTCGATCCCGACTTCCGGTAACCTCCGGTTTGTGGTTGACGAGCAATGGGTAGCTCGCCATCCAATCGTTTGATAACCGTCTGGACCAAGCCTAGTTGTCGACGGCGAGTACTGTTCCCGCGCGCCTCAAGGAGTTGTCAGCAAACTGTAGGGACCTTGCAGAAGGGTCGAAGCCAACTGGGGCTAAGGGTTCTTTCTGAAAGGAAGGCTCTGGCCCCTGGTATATCCCCTGGTATTCTGACTGGCCTGTCAGTCTAGTAGTTAGTGACCCTGACTGCTATTCTGGAGGTCGTGGGTTCGATTCCCACCCAGGACAAATGTTTGTGTGATGAGCACGATCATTTGTTCTGTGTCTGGGTGTAATTTTATCTATAATATGTAAGGATTTAGAAATATATAAGTATGTTTATCAGTTGTCTAGTACTCATAATACAAGCTCTGCTTAGCTTGAGACTAGACGGCGTTGTGTGATGGTTGTCGAATATTATATTATTATATTATATTATATATGGCAACGTTGGACGCGGGATAGGTGGTTTAGTCAGTTATATTCGTCATTGGATAATTTTTACCTACAATAAAAAAGTAACTAATCACTAAATATTAATTTATAATAAAATGTAACATTAAAAAGAAACAAAAGACCTGTGCAAGGCCAAAAAGGCTCTTCGCTACATACTGCGATATTTAAAAAATATAAAAATAACGCAGCACTAGTTTTCCTAAATGACTTAAAACTAAGCTGTCATCCGCAAGAAAATCAACAACATGTCAAAATTGAATTCATGTCAGTCAACTGTCTGATTGGCTATTGATAATTCCGTCAGCCAATCACAGAAGTTGATACCTATTCGTTTGAAAATTTGTTCGTTAATTTATGCGTCATTTTTTCGTTTTGAAAAAGGGTATAAGTCAGTGAAAACTTAAGAATAAGTCGGTGAAAACTGAACAAAATAGTGTAAAATTTTATTTAATGTGGTGTTTAATTAAAAATAAGGTTTCAATTTGTTCGAGTCATGACGTTTCAGGGCAGTAGCCCCGCGCCATTACTATAATCTTTGCCCGCGCCTATCTGCTTATTAGCAATAACCCTTCCGTTTTGTTACTTGTACGACACGCGGGAATGATACGCATCTGGCGCTTTTCCTTGTTTTTCCTTGTCATCCCAGATTTGCATGAAAATTGCGCAACGCAAGATATCTATATGAAAATCGAGATTTTTCGCCGAATTTTACGGCATTCAAAATATTTAGGAAATGTCTAAACTTACCCACAAAAAGTCCAAAAACTAGAAGTACTGGCATATTGAAAATAAAAACTAAATATCCGTAACACAGCAAAAACTTTTTCCTTCACTATACATTTCACATTTTTAATCAAACATTATTCCATTTTGTCACTATCCTAACTTTTAATTACGAATAACACAATTGAAGCCATGAGCTGATTCGAAACTCACGCACGATAACCACGCAAATAATTTTCGCGTCGCGAGATCGGCTGCGAAAATCGGGACGTAGGGACGTGCGGATAGCCCGGGTGCCTCCAGTCGACTGCGGTACAGCATCCAGTCCTGCACCTCCCCTGCCCTCCTAAAATTTCTTCCTTCTCACCCCCTCTCGCGCCCTTATCGCGATCCCGTAATTAGATAAATGTCATTGCTTTTGTCTGTGTTTTTTTGCTCTTTCCTCGACGAATTTTGTCGGCCAATGTAATAGACTCCGCGTCGTTTGAGATGCTCATTTACGTAAATGCTGTTTGTCTTACGTCTTGTGCCACTGTGTGTGTGTACTTCAATTCCGCGCGAAAATATGTCTCGTCCGTATTGCTAGTAGTTTACGAGGCTTACGTCTCATGTTCGCAGTTTCCACCCACTTCAGATTTGTTTTTATAGCCATATTTTTAGGCAACAAGGTTTAGTTTTTTATTGTCTGATGGTGTTACAAGTTCGGGAGCGGTTGTTAAAAAGATATGGACATGTATGATATGAATAGGTTCATAAATATAATGCAGAATCAAGACTAGATGTGGGTTTATATCTAGATCATAAAACTGTCGTATCATCTCAGGTTTAAGGAGCTGTTGGAGAGTTAGTGCTTATCCGTGATACCTAAGTTGTAAAACGGGTGAATAGTAATGTGACGCCATGAAAATATTATGTCATATAAGCAGATTCTACCGATATACATAGTTTGTCTGGGTCAAATTTTTAATAGCATAATCTGCCTTATAATGTTCCTACTACTGGGATAAAGGTTTCATCTCTAGGAAATTTAATGGACCGTAATCCACCTCAAAGCCCCGGTGCGTATTGGTGGACGTCACATGTCTTTGAATATTTGGTTCTAGGAAATGACGGGTTCCTCAAAATGTTTCCTTTACCTACTGGTTTGAGGGCCGTCGTGGACATAAAATACTCAAAGTAATACACCTGGTTGGGTTTAAACCGACGATCTACAACAAGTAAGTCGGGAGCCGTTGGGTTACTACTGCTCAGTCAAATTTTGAATGCAATATGCAGACCAGACGCAGCCACAAGCGTAGCAGTTACGTTAACAACGGAACTAGAAGCATAACCACGATTTTTCAATGAATTTAAAGTTTTAGCTCCACTCAATAAAGTACGAACGAAGACTCGTTTGTCAGAGTCAAATCTCTCCGCTTTTATATGAAGAGTTTTATGAAAATGAACGCAAAAGACTCGGGAGAGAAGATTGCATTCATTTCTCTTGGATAGATGTAGCATAGGTCTGCACTTTAAAGTCTTTGCAATTCTCTGTCGAAGGAACTCATCTGATTTGATGATGGAACGGATAATGCGGTCTTAGATTCAATTCGTCGCAGAGTGCCGATATTGGTCTGATGTCTGTGCGATATTGGAGCTATAACGTTTTCTTTATTGGTAAACGAATGGAGTATTTACGTTGGCGTCTTTTTTTAACTTTACTCCTCTCTTGGTGTACTACTCAAGATGTAAGCGGTAAATAAGTTGAAACATTTGGTTACTAAACGCGGAGCCCTGTGTTTGAGACTCAAAAATCGATTATAATCCCCGTCACACAAGTTGGACCAATATGACGGTCAACTTTGATTGCACAGTAGCCGATTTTAAACAAACAGATAAGGGAAAACTGGGGAAAACTGACTGTGGGTCATACAAAAGTGCTAGGAAACGAACTCGCAACACTACGTGCAGCTGCCAATCGTTCAACCAATGCATCTACAATGCTTTTGTGAAAATATAGTTATGAGTGACGTACGTCTGTTTTTTTTTCTAAATTGCATACTTCGTCATCATCTCATCTCATCCAACTCGCCTGTAGTGTATTCTGGAAGAAATTGCAGTAAAGCAGTACCCGTGTACTCTTCTTCTATCTATATTTGCTCTTTTCGACTTTATGTGTTTGTGTGTGCATTTTTTTTTCTGGCTCTATAATAGGGGTCTGTTTTTTTTCATACTCGCTCACCAATAAGTAATTAGAATAATTTTATGCAACACAAAATATAACGAAGTTGCTCTCGATGTTTTTAACCACTAAAGGGCTTACCAGCACAGATAGGATGTTTCCACAGTAGATGCATTAAATCTTACCATAATGGGCGTTTATTCCTATCACAAGAAACCACGGTCGAATCGGAAAACGGGAATAAAATACGGGCTTAAAATATTGAGATAATGGGTACATGGTGACAAATGGGAGGACTATCACCACGCTTGACCCATTTCCATAAGTAGGCGACTTGAGCTCAAGATAAACATGATAACACTATACGATCCCCTTTTTTAGCTCTTGTTTTTCGGTTGTTATCAGGATTTAAAAAGGCTTCGCTTGTGTGGAACGGAACGTAATCATTTTGTTTGGCTAGTGTGTTACTTTTTTGTTTTGTTCGTTTAATTCTTTATTTTTTCTTCTTAGTCGTTTCACTCTTGGCAGAGTAGTCGTGGTTATCATGGAAGGAGCCTGCTTACTTGTAATCATAATTACGTAATCTTTCAACGGGCCGCCAACAGCCTTTTTGACTTGGTTAGTCCGTTGCATCGGTGATGTGCCACGCGGTCTTATTCTGTCCACGTTACCTTGTATAATAAGACCTTCACATCGACAATAGTGAGTAAAGTATTAAAAAAAATATGTAGTTCTTGTTTCCATTATTTTAACTAAGAAATATAGTTGAAAAGAAATTTAGAAAGGGCAAAAATAATAAAATTGAAGACATCATCATCATCATTTCAGCCGAAAGACGTCCACAGTTGGACGTAGACCTCCCCTAAGCGTCGCCACAAAGCCGAATATAATAAAATTGAAGAAAATAAAATAGCTCGTACGCAAATTACATCTTAAGAAACACGTGTTCCCTCGTATGTCATATTGTCACATCTCCGTATCACTTAGTTTTGTCTACTTCTCAAAATTTCAACTGGCGTTAAAATTGGACATTTTGCGACCAGTTGAAATCTTCTCACAATGTCAATTTCTTAGAATGTTCACTTCTCGTGATGTCAATTTCGCAAATTGTCGATTTCTCACAATGACAACTTCGCATAATGTCAAATTGTCAACTTCTTAAATGCCAAATGGTGCTTCCTTTTTCCCCTTCCCCCTCAATGTTTCAGTCAGTAAAACCCATCGACTTATATTCTACACAGTGATAGATAAGCACGTTCATAAAAAATATTTGTCAAAATACTTAAAACGTAGAACAAAAGTTTGCTACAGCGCTTGGTTTGCATTATGTCGTATACCAAAACTATTAAAACAAACAGTAGTAAATCGCTTAGAAAATACGTAAAAACTGCACTAACATTGTGATTTGGTGAAGTCTTTAATAGTGAAGTCATCAATATAAAGGTATATGATCTGCAGACTCTGCAGTACACTTAAGTCAAGCAAAGTGAGTGTACGGCATGTCCAACCCAGTACGTAGTACATAATTATATCGTCATCATAATCATCATTTCAGCCGAAAGACGTCCACTGGACATGGGATTCCCCCAAGCACCGCCACAAAGACCGGTCCTGTGCGTCTTACATCCATCGGATTTTAGCAACCCTGACCAGGTTATTGGTCGGAGAGGCTGTTCAACGCTGCGTCTTTCGGTATGCGGTCGCAACTTCAGAAGCTTTCGGCCCCAGCGGCCACCTGTTCTGTGTGAAATGTATCCTGCCTATTGCCATTGGCAAGCTAGTATATATAATATCGATGGTAAAACTCGAAACTCCATCTCGATCCACAAAAAGCGCAAGAAACTATTTAATGATTTCCCAAATAAAAAACAAAAACAACTTCCATTACAATTTATAATTTTAAAACTTGTAATGTTATAAAAATCACTTGCGATGACTAATGACTACACGACAAATATACCGTAACTCCATAGAATCATTTTCGATTTTGAGAAGAAAAGTAACCTACCGTTACATTATAATACAGAAATTATTTTTCATCGTAGACTCCAGCGACATAAATCAAGAAAGTTGGAACCTTCAACATTGTTCTTTTGACCTGTGTAAAATAAACGACTCGAAAAAGTTTCATGAACACACTAAAACCCGAGGTCTTGTTCAACCAAAAAAATAAGAAGGTATTTTTTCAGATAAACTTTACTTTGAACCAAACAAACTGTGGAATTTCTTTATTAGTACATAAGAAAGGGAATATGTAACGGTATCTGTAACTTCGTAAATCCTTTCACAATGTATCATTATCACATTGATATTAGCAACTTTTTCTCGCTTAAAGACCTTTTCTATGGTGGGCAAAAATCATCCAATGATGAATCCCGCTCTTGAGCGGACCGGGAAACAATGTCAGACTCTTACTGACTAAACACCCCGTTCCTTATTTGCCCTTCGAAAATGAGGCCAAGCCTTCCTTTCAGAAAGAGACTTTGGGCCACAGTAGGCGTCGACCCTTTAGCAGAGTCCCTACGTCACTCAAAGCGCTTGGATTTTTGAGATATAAACAGTTTATGACTCTAAATTAGTAATTGTGTACTTTAGAAATAGTTTAAAAAACATTAACTGTCTTTTTCCAAAACGCGATCTAAAATAGTTAAAATTTTAACAATTAGGCCTATTACCAATCAAACGCGATCTGAACGTATTTCCGGGACTATTACCAGGTTTAAAAAATAGTCAAGTATGGGTAATTATTTAAATTATATTCCACAACTATCACACTACGTCCTCTAGTCTCAAACTAAGTATGGGTAATAGTCAACTAGTAAACATACTTATTTATTTCTAAGTATATGCATATTAATATAGATAAAACTACGACTCAGATACGGAAAAATACAGTTCCTATAGATTTTAAATATCAAAATCTATTCTTTTTTTATTTTAATATCATCGTCAGCCTTTTATATATATATCATTAGTTAAAATTTTGTTTTATAATTGAAAACCAAAATAGCATTTTTCTCACATCGCCTCGTGCCACTTACTCCAGACCTCACGCACAATAAATGCTGTAGAAAACAATACACCACAATGTCGGCATCCGGGAAATCTTCCACAGATGGATTTTGCATTTCTGCACGTATCACAAAGAAACTTTATTCTTTGGGACCCTATAAAAGTTCTTCGTGCCAACAACGAAGTACAAAATGGAGTGACAATTTGAGCGGAACAAAACATTTTTACGCGGCAGTCACATAGTCCGTAAACACCACAATTTTAAATTGACATCGCTTTAACTCATAGCGATAAGGGAATAAAGTCATAGTATACTACATTCATCGATATATTTGAACTATGCACTAGATTAGGCGTAGCTAAAACCACCACACCGCACCATGCTTTTAGTCAAGTGACTTAGGTGATCTACAGCCCATATAAATTTACATAAATGTGAAAACGCTGTAAATTTTAGAAGTTTTGTTAGACGACATAAGAGGAGCGGACTTTTATATTAACTTTTCAGTATATTGGCAAACATTCACTATGAATGTACTTGTCTATCGCTAGGATTTATATTTATTGACTTATGTAGATGACTACATTACTGTTGAGACTGATGTGCAATTGACTACTAAGAAATAGTAGTAGAAGAGACAATGACAAAGTAGAGAATTGGTATCAAAGGATATAAAGTCTCAAAAAAATTCCAATGGCGTTGAAGGTAGCAAGATAAAAAAAAAATACAGATTTCGCAAGCACGTACGTCTGTCTTGCAGCGTCAAACATTCGGCGTCTAATTCATTTCATGAGACGAAACACTCCATTTATACATATTCTATGTTATCCAGCACGCGGATGGTCACGTACTGACTGGACAGTGCGTGGAATGTAAGAATATTCGGCAAGGATCACGTACGGCTGCCGCTGGGAGCTGCCTATAGGCCGACAATCCTTCTGAATTCCTGGTAATGACTCCACGAGTAGGAAGTTTGTGCCATGTTACATGGCGTGTGATTATCTTTTCATTCGACCTACGTATTATTGACTTGTATAATAATAGAGGACATTTTCAGAATCTTTTACGTTCCAAGGCCTTTCAAAAAATTCTGCTAGACATAATGTGCCTAGGACTTTTTGCTTGTTGGCAAAGAAAACCTGGTTTTCTTACTCTGAAATCCACGTTTGCAATTATTCTGAATTTATGACACAGTTACAGTTGTTAAAAATACTACTACATCGTATATTCAAATCAATTTAGTTTCCTAAAACGTACTTGTATTATTTTCTTATTTTTTTTCCTATTAATAAAACCATTTTTGTTTTAATCTCAATTCCAGCTACCAGGAAATCAGTGATCCAAGGAAATTCAATCATCAAGAAGATCACTGTAAACAACTCTCTACTAAATAACCCTAACTAACTGCATAATGCGGGTAATACTGTCGGACGCATAATACTTCAGATAGCGCATACAAACTGTCTGAAGCCATTAATCACACAGCGCAGCCGATATGCTGCAATTAAGCGAAGCTGGTCGACGCAGCGTAGTTTATTGTCAGCAGCGCTAGATCCTGTCAGTTAACACCTTGGTTAGCGTTTTGATGCTTTGGTGTTAAGGGTAATTTTAGAGCTGAGATCTCTTTGTTTTAATGGGCGCCTGGTAGTTGGATAAAATTAGTTTTGAATTGTTTGACCTGTTGAACTAGTGAGGTTTGTTTATTTTATTTTTTGTATAAGATATTTGCTATAAAATAAGTCGGCTAAATTAGCAGTAAATATTTTATTAATATTTTTTTGCCTGCATACTAAGTCTATTAAGCATCGTCTTCGTATAATAGTTAATTTGTTAACTAACAAAATATGAATGCACACAGTTTTTGTAGGTAATACTTTAGCAGTAAATGAATAAAGTTAAATTTTTCGGAAAACTTCTCTGCAGTAGCTGTAAATAAAATTCTGAGCTGAGATTTGTTTACATAGATTCCACATATTATTGTCCAGATGAGCAGATACTTGAGTTACAAAACTACACCAATATCACAATAATTTTTCACTACGTAGCAATTAACGAATAATTAAAACAGCCACTAAAAACACACACTCGAAAAAATCCCGCCTAAAAACATCAGTAAGCAGCAGTGAAGTAAGAAAACTGGGTAAAATCTTCGAGCATGAGGCTTTTTAGTACATTAAAAAAGTCACATAAGAAGACTCCATTAAAACGAGGCACTCTGTGCAACCAAAAAACCGACTAAAAGAACCTTTCGTTTCGGGTAAAACCTATACCGGATCTCAAGCAATTCCACGATTGAAAAATAAAGTGGAAACATCGCAGCTTACTGACAGCTCGTGGAAACTGACAGGCCCTTAGGCATTTTGTCAAACAAAGGAACGGATGTAGTCCAAGGACGCTTTCAAAGGTCTGCACGGAATTCATTTATCACAACAGATTTAAAATCTCATTTCCTGAAAATTTGGCAAATTCTCTGGTAGATTGACCAGGGATGTTGCTATGCTTATTCTATGGAAATATGCGTGCATACGAGTTAAGATCCGGCTTTGTTTTTGTTTGACGGTTTGCTTGCGCGATTGATTACTACGCTGCATACCACGGGTTCGATTGTCATTCATTTACAGAACAAATTGATGTACTCTACAAACAGATGTTCCGGTTCTATGATATTTGAAGGTACCCACCACGTGTCAAGAGTAATTCTTAGTGTGAGGCAACGTTATTTTAATATAAAAAATCTATATTAATTTTATATGTAAATAAGTAAAATTTTTAAGTTTGTGTAGCGGTAATTTCTAAAACCACTAAACAGATTCTGTAGCTGCTAGCATTTAAGGATAGTCACCTTTGGACTACTGTAATTACAGACACAATTAAAAGACAGTAGGTGTGCGGACACCGGTGTCCTCTAGGGACTTAATGAATTAAATACTATAGGCTGAAATGATTTTCATAACACAAATTTTGCGGATAAAACCGCTAGCAAAAACTACTCAGTTAAAATTAAAACTACGGTTTAATTTTAACTTCTTGAAACAATGGCGCGAATTTAGTCTGGCTAACTGTTACAGATACGAGTAGTTGCAAAAGACGTCACGTGTGTGTCGGAAGGGATAGTAAGGTTTTTTAATATATATTTTTAGATTATTTTCTCTTTATTTTATTTACATTGTTCTCACATAATGACAACAAAGAAACGTGTAACCGAGATTTTTGTAATAAATAACATAATCGAAATGAGTGTCCATAAACTTGCACAAAATTAAAAAATAATATACAGTGCGCCTTGAACTACCTGTGTATGTTTTTTCCTCTGTTAAATTCTATCCAAAGGTTGCCTGGCAAAAATCGTTTTCAGCTATCGCTTATTTATTTTAAGCATCTGCTTTAAATGTGTTCATGGTGTACCTACAATAAGAGTATATCTATCTATCTAAAATCTCAATTTGGTTCTGACACAACAACAAAGTTCTGAAATAAAAATAAAAAAAAAAACATAAAAGAGAAATTAAAAAAATACAATCGAATCGAGAACATTTTTTGTTGGTTGAAAATACAAATCACTGAAGTACGTTTCCGGAATCAATACTCGTACGGCAAACCAATCCTATATGAGCGACGAGCATGTTGAATCAACCCGTTCTTCCGTTGCTGTGGCCAGTAACAATCAGTAAATACACCACAAATATTATGTATAACGTCCTTTTATTTAACGGTGCGAATATAAGCAGTTTTTTGTTCGCGATAATCATGTGTGGGGGCGTATGCTCACGCCACAGGGTACGGAAAGGTCACTCTAGATTAGAGGCGCCTTTAAAACTTTTAGAGGTATGCGGAGCAGAGTCTTCTTCGTCTAATCGATGATAAACTCGTTAAACTGTCGGGGTCCAGTAGGTGGCTACATTAAATGCAGTATCGGTGGCACTAATTAAATCCTCCATAGTGTAGGTGTATGAGCACTTAGGGCACTTCAGCAAGTGGCTCATGTTTTGAACCACTCCGCACTCACATTGAGTACCCTATGGGTCTGTAAAACCCCAATTCGCCAAATTGCATTTTCAGCGGCCTACCTGGGTGCTGGGCTACAGCCCGATAGATGCATTCAAATCTGATTAGTTCTTATGTGACGCCATAGATTTCGCTATAAACTCGACGACGAGCAATGGGTAGTTTGCTGTCCAGTAAGAACCACGCTAGTGTAGATAGTGCATCCCCTATGATAACATTATAATGCCGTTCCTTATGACAACAGTATGACATCGCATCGCAGGGTAAACATGGCCTGAGATCGCCCAGGGCTTGATAGAGAAAGAACGACTTTTCTCCTCTTTATATTGGGTCCCACCCTAATATAAATCATTACATTGTATAAAACAAAGTTTGCTTTCCCTATGTTTGCTTAGATCTTTAAAAGTACGCAACGGATTTTGATGTGATTTTTTTAAATAGATAGAGTGATTCAAGAGGAACGTTTATGTGTATAATACATGCATAATATATTCAATATTAGTACCCGTGTGAAACTGGGGCGGGTCGCTAGTTAGTGAATAAAATAGTAATAATATAATCTTGTCTAAAAAATTAATTACTTTATTACTTTTGAAATAATAAAAATATATAATTTTTTAAAACAAAAATATCGTTAGAACTCGACCGATTTGGCCAATTTTGGTATTGAAATATTCGTAATAGTTCCAGGAATATTTAACACTAGTTAAATGGTGAGAAAATATGGGAAAATTCACGAAAAAAGATACCACAATATTCATAGACTATTAGGCGATACTAAGTTTAACGAGTTAGCTAGTTTTTTTTTTTACAGCCTACTTTATATCCCACTGCTGGGCAAAGGCCTCCCTTTTTTCCTTCCAAACTTGGGTGGGTCCGACAGTATGTAACATAAAAATAGTATAGTAATAGACATTAATATGTAGCGGTAGTCCACGAGACAGCTTACAGCTCTGTGGCTGTTGGCTGTTTTACTGGATTTTATTTCATTCAAATCCCTTTACACTTTAATGGGAGGGACTTAATGTTATTTACTTTACGTAAACAGTTGCTTTTTGTGAGTTTTACTAAGTCTCATGGCATTTTCCGAGCAGCATTATCTCGTAGAGGTATACTGTCAATTAATTTTGGTACTGAAACCCTTTCTTTATTAGTCATGCTAAGGTTTTTTTCATGTTTTCATTTATTTTTTATTTGCGACTTGTCTCAGCAATCGAACTGGTGTTAAAAATCATTTAAGAGAGCCTTCCTCGACATTTAAGAGAGCCTTCCTCGACATTTAAGAGAGCCTTTCTCGGGTCTCGGTTCAAACAACGCAATCTAACACAAATTTTGATAAAGAGACAATGGGAAAAAAGAAAGGTTATAAGGTGTTGACATTCCTGATCTGTGTTTTCAAGATATCTAAAGAAAGAAGATGGGAAATAAAGCAATCATTATGTAAGAACGGTTGTATGAAATATAATGAAAGTATGTCACGGATTTTTTTTTTCGTGTAGAATATTAACGTATCTCTTCGAGCGCACTTCGGCGAAGCGGAGTGTCTCAGGTTCTTCAGACTCTTACTCCACAAGTTACCTTGACTGATGACATTGTTCTTTACGGGTTTTTTTTTAACCTAACCTCATAGAATTTTCGCAAACATTCAGACAGACACAGTGTGCAGCTTTGATTTAAAATACATTAGGATGTTAGGAAGCTGAGTCCATACGTGCTATCTAAGCCGAGTGCTCACTTCGATCCAACAATACTACTGCAAGCAAAAGCCTTCAGTACTACGAGTATATAGTTGAAAACCACTCAAGATAATGGATACTATCAAGAACCTACAATCTCAACAAAACGCCTAAAAACAAAAAACAACATTAAAAGCCATAAAATAGTATAAAATAAATTATTATTTCAGTATGTAAATCAGTGTTTGGCGCAATGAATGGTAAATTTTCCCCGTCGCAGATGGTATTACCATAAAATACCACTTAAACCCGTTAAGTAGATTTATGTTTACACCGACAAGCTATGTTTTCCTAGTAGATGTTTCTTCGCGATATTAAATTATAGGCACGCTAAAATATTTCGGGGGGAAACGCGAAAAATGTAAGGGAATTACTTTGAGTTGACAGTCCGCCAAGAATTTACCTAGCCTGTATTAATCTTGGTATAGTGAGTACCTATAGCATAGTATTTTCTTTTACAAGGTTCTTGTGAAGTTTTTTTTTGAGGTGATAAATAAATAATCCAGTGACTTCTCCCACTCTGAGATAGAGCGAAAACGCAAGTGTCAGTGTACTTCAGTTGGTCATTGCGTACCAGGATCACAGAATTTCTCTCGAAAATTTTCGTGATTTTAGCGGGCATCAGCTCTACGACGCGAACACTTACAACACCTATAAACTATATTGTGATTTATTTATATTTATTAATATGTCTCAAACGGATAGTATAACTTGCCAAACGTAATTTAAATGGACAATAATAAAGCCCATTTAGGAATCAAGGGTTCCCTTATGTTAATGTACGAGAAATATACATACCTATTCCTCTAAAATGACTTTGGGTACACTAGCTACTACTATTTGACTCCAATCGTTTGCTGTAGGCCTAGTACGATATTTTAACATCAATAAATCAATCGTGTTTAGAAAGTATAAAACAAAATCGATTTATGCATCTGTATGTTTATATGCTAACTACAACTACACAATGAGCGAGTGCGGAGTACGAAGCAAGAGGACAAGAAAAGAATGTCCCTCCTCCTGCGAAGCAGTAATACAAGCAAAGAATTTGAGTAGAAATGTAAAATAAAAATAATCTTCAGGACCCAGCCACCGAAGGAAACCTCCAGATACTTTTCAAAGAGCTTTTGGCAAAATGATAAAACCGTGGTCGTGGAACCTAAAATGATTTATTTTTAATTGATATTTGGTGCTTGACTGAAATCCTACCTCATGCTAAGCAGTGGATGAGGCACACTAGTTTAATAAATGCCTATTTACTCTAACTTTGAAAACACCAAAATAATAATCGCACCGGAAAACGGCAGCAACTAGACAGCTCCAGTCCTTCGACGTACGCAGTATAAACAACAAGGTGAAACGCTTAGACCGGACAGTAGATGTTTAAACAACGTAAGAGTATGCCTAATAAAGTTTTTTTCTATTAAATGCAAACTGTTCTCAATTTTTGTCTTTGCTATAAAATCTTCTAACAATTTCAGTCGTAATAAACAACACTTGGCATATAATAGCTAGAATCAGAGTATCTTGCGACATAATCAGCTCATATTGTTCCGCCACCCGGCTTTGCTTGCAGGCTTAATTTCCGCCTGTCTCTCTACATCCCTCTCTTCCCTCAATACAATATGTTTGCGAACGTTTTCTTTGAAATCTTAATACTGAAATATGTCCAGGTTTTCTGCTTCGTTTTTCCTGAAAACGTTTAGCAGTGTTTGTTTTAGTAACAACAATGTTTTTTTTAAGGTAAGTGGATAATTGCGTATAAGCGGGAACGCTATCAAAGGCTTAGTACTAATAACCAGCTATAGGATATTAGAAATTGGAAGGCCAGGTACTCGTTCACAGGATGCTGGGAGACGGATGAGCACACTGGATTGCTATTTCACGATAACTTCAATTTTTTCTAAAGTTAGAGAAAAAGTCAGTGATGTGCCTTGCCCTTGTTACTTTTGGCGTTCCAGGATTACAGATGACGAGCAATGGGCAGCTCGCCGTCCGGTCATTCGGCAAGGACCTTACTTATGGGTAATGAATTTCACAATGTAAAATTTATAGCGCATATTGCATTGCTTGTGACTATAATACAGTTTTTTTTTTCTATTTTAAAATACAAACTCCAAATAAATTGTGAAAAAGTAGAGTAAATTGTAGTTCGGTATTGTTATAAGTAACTATTTTTTTTTAACAATTACGCCTTAAAAATAATCTTTTAATTTTTTGTACCCAAGCTTTCAGACGAAATTCCTTTATAAAAATATAATTAATGGAATTTAGAGCGGTTTTAAAGTAATGAATGGTACGCCGGGAGCGATTAGACGTGAATTTTAGAACTAAATAGCAGGTATTAGTCGACGATAGTTTTGTGGACACACTAATTTGAGCTGACCTCACTCCCTTGGACTTTCAATAGAATGCGAAGTCAGTTTATACTGGTTTTGTAATTAGTTACGCGGCCTACATGTACTTTGGGAGAAAAATGAAATGTGTCGCGATCAGATCATAGAGATTGATCACTTCATGATATGGCCAAGTAAAACTGGCCAGATCGATTTAAACGTTTAAGTTTGATGATATTTCAATCCACGTCAAAAAGGTCTAAAGAAAACAAGTTTTCAATGAAAAATTTTTTTTTCATAACAAGCTTTTATAGCGGTGGTCTATACTTACATAAATAAAACTCGTCAAGACGATTCACACGAGCCCAAACTCGACGTGGTTGTGCCGTTTAATTACAGAGTTCCTATGGCTACCTCGCGATTCCATCATCAGATCAGCTCCATGTCATCATAATATTGCATTGTCATCCGAACTAAACGTGTATACCAAATTTCAGCTCAATCGGAAGTGGATCAAATTTAAGTTGCAAGATTTGATTACAGAACGACAGACAACGGGACAGGTGAAACTAAATAAAAGCTTGTAATAGGTAAAATTTTCTTTAGACCTTTTAATACTTACCATAGAAATTCTACATCAATGATATGATCAAACGATTATTCAAATATCGTTAAATGTTCACAACACTTCATGATTTGGCCAATTTTAATTGGCCATATCATGAAGTGTTAAATTTTATAAAATACATTCTCATAAAAAAACGAAATACCTCTGAAGTTTTATGTTTTTTTTTTTACATTAAACTAATGCCAGTCAATTCGGATATTATAAGGTTTCGTTTTTACGAATATTGAAGTTAGAATAGTACATTTTGATACAAGTGCAGGAAGTTTGTCATTGCGACCGAGGCGAAATTCTTTTTAGTTATGGAGCCGAGGGCTGCAATGACAAATCTGCACGTGTGTCAAACGACGTTTTTCAATACACTTACGACTTGTGAAATAAAGAATAAAAGAAAAAAAAATAATCGTATCTCAAACATACAGTAGAAATATAAGAAATATATAAGTATAACATTCAAATCTGCTCTGGTCAGTTTCTAATTTCGTGGGGGTCGTCCAGCGACTCTTGGGGACGCCTCGCGCCTGATTCGATAAACTAAGTAAAACAAAATAGCGTGACGATAAGGAAGGAATAAAAAAGCCCTTGTTGTGATAAACTCAAAAAAACACTTGGGTGATATACATGCTATATTGAACCTAATAGGAGTGCGATAAGAGGCAGTTTTCGAGTAAGTGTATTGAAAAATACTTTTTTTCGTTAGTTATTGTGCGTTCATTACCCATTATAAATATTTTTTATAAAGTTGGAAGTGGAAGCATGGACGTAAAACAGAAATATAAAAACTTTTACCAGTTATAAGAAACAACAGACAAAACTTTTTATTTTTCTGTGTGCTCGGGAAACAACTGTTTCATGTGCCTGATTATGGCGAAACCTTCCAAATTGGCCAAGTCCCATGAGAGCCTGTGTCAGGTAAAAGGCGAGGACGCTGTGGCGCCACTCCAGCCACTCCTCAAAGAAGGGACTTACATAGCTTGCCGTCCGACCATCCAGTAATCGTCCGAACCGAGCCCAAGTCGTCTTGAGGGGCGCGTTGAAAACTTTCCACGTGCACTTCAAGGAGATGTCAGCTAATTGTAGAGGCATTGCAGGATCGAAACCTACTGGAGTTGTTAGTTTTAAGATACTGAACCTCCTGCCCTGGACTGAAAGCAAAGAAAGAACAGAAGTGGGTTTTAGTCAGTAAAAGTTTGATACGGCCTCCCGCTCCGTCCAGAGTGAAAGGAAGTCATTGATGTATGGTTTCACACCTAAAAAAAAACACTTTTAATTTATGATTTGCAAGCTTTTTTACATTAACAAATTCTTAAAGTACCAGGACTGCAGATATGGGAAAGAGCTCAAAATAGCAAAATTTTCGACGTTAGTCGATAAGACAGGTGCCCGAGGGCATGTTGCAATGAAATGCTAATGACAGCTGGAAATGAGTTCGAACTGACCGCCTACCGCGCGAATGAATGAATTGAGCCATGTCAAAGAAATCGACGCCTTATTCACCTCGGTATATTGTTTAAATGCTATTTTCAGTAATTTTGTTAATTGTTCCTGAAATATGTGATCAAAATAGTAAAGTAAAAACTGCGCAATTGCGAGTCGAACTCACACACTGAAGTTTCCGTACCAATCAACTTATGAAAATAATTCAATTCCCGAATCGAGACGATTTTTCCGCTATAAAAGGTTATTTTTTGTGACGTAATCTACAGGTTTTTAGAGACTTGAGATGACGCCAAAACAAAAAATCAGAGACGTGGCCAACTCAAAGCGTTCGAAATTAACGAAACGATAGTAACTTGGCTAAGGGGGACAGAAAAAGAAAGTCAGACACTTTTTAAGCGAACTACCACCGCTCAATCTGTATAAATTACCATTTCATTATTTACACGTATGGCTCTTGTAATCACTGTTATCCGGGTAGTAAGTGACAACATGTTTTATTGCCTAAAAGTAACCTTTTATCTTACTTCTAAACAACCTTTTGCGCGTGTACGTGTATTTATTATCCCCTAGCCCGCAGGGGGTTTTAAAATTGCTTCATTGCGCGGTTTTGAGAACATCACATAAAACAATTAAAAAAAAAATCGATCTAGTTCTTTCCATGAAAAAAGAAATGAAAATTTTCAACTGAATGATTTCGTTCCCGTTGAAGTTTTATAAACGCGTGGTACAATTATACAATCGGCGTACGAGGTGAGGTTTAACTACCAGGAATACAGACTCCGGTAGGAAATAAAAAAATATTTCTAATATGTGCAGCTAAGTATTCGAATTTGAAACTATCTAAAAATAACCCTATTCCGAGCCATGTTACGAGTGTGGCTATCAGCTTCATTTAACACACAATGACAGTTTTTATTATTTTATCTACTTGTCAAAAACGAACAAATTTCATACTCCCGGGTGTACTACGACATTCAAGTTGTACAGATATATGTATAATAGGTGTTCGAGGAGAGCTTTAACCACCAGGAATACATACTCCGGTAGGAGATTAAAACTATAAGCATAATTCTTTAATGTGCAGTTAAACATTTGAATTTCAAACCATCTAAACTAACCGTTTTCCGGGTCATGCTATGGCTATCAGCTCCACTTGACACTTGCTGTCTCCGCCCCGCGTTACCTTCAGTTTTCATTTATCGACTTGTCAAACACGAACAAATTTCATACACCTGGGGTACTAACTACGACATTCAAGTTGTACAAGACGTGGTGTGTCCAATCGGTGTCCGAAGAGAAGTTTAAGTACCAGGAACACATACTCTGGTAGGAGATTAAAACTATATGCATCATTCTATAATGTGCAGCTGAACATTTGAATTTCAAACCATCTAAACTAACCGTTTTCCGGGCCATGCTATGGCTATCAGCTCCACTTGACACTTGTCTCCGCGTTACCTTCAGTTTTCATTTATTGACTTGTCAAAAACAGAACAGAAATCCTTTTTGAAGAGTTCGCTTCGTTTGAATGTAGCCTTTATTTAGGCTTGTTTTTTGTAGTAGTTTTGTTGTAGTTTGATCAATATTTTTGAGAGCGGCAGCGGTAGATATTAGTTATGTATTGGGTTTGGAAATTGTTTTTATCTGAGCTTCACGAGGCGCAAATATTTGTAGTAGTAGTTGGTTTGGTGGGTCGTTTTTGTTACGAGGATTCCGATGACTACTGGAAATATTTTTTTAATATACTTACTCGCCACCGTTCTTTTTCCACTAATTGACTGTTTTCGCACTAGTGCAGGAAAGAGCCTCAATTTTATTAGTATTTTATTTATTTATATTTTCGTACAAAGATGGGCGCGTCGAACTAACCTTCAGGAATCGTAAATGTAATGAAAAACGTCGTTTGATATACGTACAAATTTGTCACGGTATCCCTCGGCTCCATAACACACTCGCCTACGGCTCTTGCAAATCCCGCGTCGGTTGCAATAACAAACTTTCTGCGCTTGTATCAAAATGTAGATACCTACTATTATCGCCTATCTACGGTGTTCAGATTCCTCGAATAAATTATTGTCGAGAACTTCTCATAACCTAAGTCTAAGGTTTATTTTATAAACGTAAGTGCGTAAGTGCGCTGTCAACCATCTTAGATTAGACCTAGGCGCTCCCTATAGCAGTATAACAAGTTTAATAAGCATTTTTGACGCCCAACAACAGTAGCGCTTTATATGCAGACAAAATACATTTGAAGCTAACCCAAATTATACTGGCGTATCGGCGTGGTGTGACGTTTTACAAGTGCCCATGAAAGGCCTATCTACATCTACACTAATATAATAAAGAGGTAAAGTTTGTTTTTTTGTTTTTTTATTTTTTTGTTTGTAGGAGGTAATCTCTGGAACTACTGCTCCGATCGGAAAAATTTTAGCAACAATAGAAAGCTGCTTTACTCCTGAGTGATATAGGCTATATATATATATATATTATGTACGCGGGCGAAGCCGCGGACAAAAGCTAGTATGAAATAAAAAGATTTTGACTTTGACTAACACGAGAAATGACTGATCAACACCTTATTGTTAAAATATTATGGCAATCTAAAACAACTTCTAATACGTTTCTTAACTTAAGATGTTTTTAATATCATGCGCATTTTATCACGCATGCGCATTTGCTCCGCATGCAAAAATGTTCAAAAGGACATTCAAACTCGCCTGCGTGACAAAATCCGCACGATATTAAAAACACAGTACTGAAAACGGACTTATCTTAGTTGTTAGATTTTTTGTTTTCATTACTATTTTAAGAAATTATATATAGATATTATAGATAGATAGATTAAACTTTATTGTACTCCAAAAAGTAACAGAACTTATCAATTCATCATCATCAGCCTCTAAATGTTCCCAATGCAGGGACACAGGCCTCCTCTCTCTAGGAGAGGGAATGGGCCATAATCCACCACGCGGGCCCAGTGCGGATTGGTGAATGTCACATGTCTTCGAATTTTTGGTTCTAGGACATGCCGGTTTCCTCACGATGTTTTCCTTCACCGTTTTAAAAGCAGTGGTGATGAAATAAATTACACAAAGTAATGCGAAACCTACGACTCGTATGTCGGGGCCGTTACCACTCGGCCACCACTGCTCAAGCTTTTACAGAACTTATACAAAACTTTAATCTAAAGGTGTGGGTGTGCTCCTGAGCGTGGACGTCTATATCTGCAACGCAGTTTTGCGACTAATACAAAGCTAAATACGCAATAGAATTATAATATAATATGTTTACGTTCAAATAAAGGTTTATTTACTATATTAGCGACCCTAGTCAGTAAGAGTCTGACACTGGTCTCCCGCTCCGCCCAAGAGCGGGTTTCGTCATTGGATGATTTTCACCTACCATAAAAAAAAAAAAAAAAAAAACCCCAGCTTCGCACGGGCGCAATGATGATAGTAAATACATGCATGTATTATTCATACAAACCTTCCTCTTGAATCACTCTATCTATTAGAAAAACCCATCAAAATCCGTTGCGTAGTTTTAATGATTTAACCATACATAAGGACAGCAGAAAGCGACTTTGAATACTATGTAATGATTACTCATCATCATCATCATTTCAGCCGAAAGACCACTGGACGTATACCTCCCCAAGCCTCCCCAAGCGTCTCCAATTTATTCATAGCATCAAATACCTAATACAAAATAAAACGACATCTACTTTTTAGTGTACAATAAATCAGTGAAATTAACAAGAACTTGAAGGACCCTGTGACGTGTACAGATGGGGTGCCAGCCTCGACACCGCCCCGGTTATCAATCACCAGGCCAAATTACCAGAGATGTAGTGCTATATGAAATTGGACTGAATACAGTGAACACTATTGTATTTTTGTGGTTTTCTATTCAATTAGATTGCTATTGTGTTATGTTGGGTTTTGGAGGTAGACAGAGAAATATTTTTTGGTTATATTTTGCAGTGGCGGCCCGTACATAGCTAATCAAATCAATGATCGTGATCTAGATTGAATTAGATTGGTCGATTCGTACATACAATCGAGATTCCATGTATGGGCCGCCTATGACAACGGTTTTTTTTATTATGGGAAAAATCATCGAATGACGAATCCCGCCCTTGGGTGGAGCGGGAGACAGTGTCAAACTTCTACTAACTAACGACCCACCGTTCCTCCCTGCCTTAGTTCCAGGGCCTCGGTGTTCCGCTTTCGTATTAACCCTTAGCTCCAGAAGGCTTCGACCCTGCTGGGCCCTACAGTTGCTGATAGCTCCTTGAGGCGTGCGAGAACAGTGCGCGCCGTCGACGACTTGGGCTCAGTTCGGACGGTTACCGGATGGGCGGACAGCGAGCTGCCCATTGCTCGCTGTCCGCAAGCCCGCGCCTACCAGTGGGCCTATGACAACGGTACCATGTCGTATATTTATTTTATTGTACATCGTTACCCCACACTAGCAAAGCTGTATCATGAGAACGTTCATATACGTATGTACAAAGTCATTCAGAATCAAAACAAATATCTAAAGGTCATACAAATTTTTGTCCCGTACAGGAATCGAATCTGAGACACGCGGCTCTGCTGCCAATCGCTTAACCTGCAATCGCTTAATTGCAGCAATCATGTTGCCATAAGTAGTTTTATACATGTGGATACAATATTATAAGCATAACAATCAGCTATATGATATTTCCACTTCTAGGACTAAGACCTCATCTCTAGGAGACGCAATACGCCGTAACCCACGGCCTATTTCTAACAGGTTGGTTCTTTTATATGCCTGATTCTTTTTTCAAAAAACTATAGTTCTAATATGGTTTGACCATTACATATTTACTTTAAAAAGATTTTGCGATACGAGTTTTTTTCTGTGTTTCTTTTCTCAGGATAGTTCGACAAAGAAACACCGGCGTCATGCGAAGCAGTAATGCTAGCTAAGGAAGAGGCCGACTGCATAAGGCAAAGGCGCACACGCCCCAAACGTCGCCGGGATTTCGATCCCGATTTTGGGCCAACATAGGCGCTTGCTTGTAGACGGCTAGCAATGAGTAGCTCGCCGTCCGGTCGTCTGGTAACCAACCAAACCAATACCAGTTGTCGAAGGGAAAACAATGAACGGGATGGATTGTTGAGTCAATAAGAGTCTGACACTGATTCCCAGTCCGCCCAAGAGCGGGATTCGTCATTGTATGATATTTACCCACCACAAAAAAATACCGACGTGTTTTCGCGTCATCTATTTTAAATTGACGAAAAAATTACTTGTATAGTGTTTTCAAAACCTATTTATTTGCACAAAATAAATATCACCATGTGAGTTATATTAATATTTTTTGCATTTTATAACAGTTTTTACATGTCTTTTTATCAGTCGTCATCACGATAATCTAGTCACCCCATCCTTACCATATCATGTCTCAAACAGTCAATTCTTTGATCCTTTGCACTTTCCCTCTTTTTATATCTACAGACCCGTGACTTTCCTCACGATATATTTCCCTCATTCCTTTGCAATAAATAAGTGACAAGGGATTTTCACAAAACCTTTCAGTCTTCATGCCTTTTTCAGATTGGGGTAAACCTATCTTCATATAAAATTATACATATAAATTCTGATTTAACTCTTGAGCCCCAAGCAACGCCGGCGTTCGCACTCTTTCTATTATGTTTCTATATACGGATTTCAAAATTTAAGGTACCAGGAAAACATATTACCAAAGAGAGTAAGTTTAGCGGATTTAGTATTCTTAGTTGACATTAATGATGAAGAATTCCAACAGATATTATGGTTTTGATTTAAGAAAGAGAGAGAGGTTGTGAGGTTTTAGTTTTGTTTTTTTTTTTTAAGTGGAAAACCATAAAGTAGTGAGAAGAAATGTTAGACTTTTCCAATATATGGACAAATCTTTAAACTGCTTGGGCCCAGTAGGTAGCTTCTTTAACTGCAGCATCAGTGACACTCATTAACTTCTACAAAGTGCAGTTTTATTGACACTTGGGGAACTCCAACAGGTCTACTCACATACATTTTGAGCTTCATTTAGCTAAGTTGTGGTAGCAGAAGCCTACTTGGGTAACTACAGTTGCGCAAACTGTTTTATTTATCTATTTATTTACCCAAATGACAGATGTTACTAGGGTTTCATGAATTCAGAAGATACTAGGCTTTTTTTTCAATATTTTTCCCAAGACTTAATGCTTTTTCTTGCTTGAAAGGTTCAAATGAAGAAATTTTATATTTACCATGAATAATTGGAATTTGTTTTTCCTTTGAGGGTTTAGGATGGCCTGTGTTTTATGACTTTTGCCCACCACAAAAAGAATTGAAGCAAATATGTTTACAATAAAAAAGTACTTAAAAGATTTATAAGTACACAAAATAATATAAATAAACAAGTTAATAAAGTTAATATTCACTCCATTGCTTTGCTATCAATCAATACCATACCCCAATTGTCATTTACAACAGTCTCATCAATGACTTGGACAAACAATCTCGTGTTGACTCACGCAATATTGACGTTGGGCCCAACGAGTCGTCGCAACAACTACAGTACTAGTTCTACAGAACTATCGTCAAACGTACCGTACATATTGCTAACACCGCTATAACAGGTCATCGTCTATAGCAATCGGTTAGTCTTGTGCGAATCACGCTATTATAGATGTGGTTGGTGAGATATGCGATTGGTAGGATTTGTTGATTTAAACTTCAAAGAACGGTTACGGTAAACCATGCTAGACTAAATTGACTTGTTATCCGTTTGCCTACCTATAAACAAGAACTATACTACCAGGTTATGGGTCCCTGGTAAGTATTTGTCCGATTCAGTTCAATTACTGACTATATTATTAGACTTAAGAAAGGGCAAGTTTGAGGCGTTTTTTTTTAAACCGATTCCATGACGTAACCAATTGGTAAATCCTCAAGAAATTGTCAACAAACTGTAAGAGCCCAGCAAGGTCAAAACTTCCTTGGCCCAGGGGTAAATGTGAAAGTGTAACACCAAAGTTCTGGAACCTAAGTCAAAGAAGGGGACGGGGTGGGTTTTTAGTCAGTAAAAATCTGATACTGTCTCCTGCTCCTCCCGAGTGCGGGAGATGTAATTCAATGATTTTAGCCCATCATAAAAAAAACAATTGTTAAATCATATACCACAATTAGAATCATATAATTTACCTACTTATTGACTTTCTGACAGTGTTGTCATACACATCGTGTGTGTCTTTTGTAGAAGTTTTAATATTCCTGAAAGCGTGTTTATCGGAAAGTTTATTTTCACACTTAAAATTCCTTTAAATTCAAGTCATTTGTAACTTAATAAAACTATTGAGTTTTTTATAGATAAACTGCGAACGAAAAAAATCTAACTGAATCAAATAAATGCTTACCAGGAACCCATAACCTGGTAGGTAGTACAACTATTTTTTAGACCACCGGATAACAAGTCAATTTAGTCTAGCATGGTTTCCCGTTCGCATAATAAGTAGAGTGAATTAAATTTTCCTAGAAGGCAGTTCAATCTGTGGGAAAGGCTTGAGTTAGATAGCAACCATGTAACATGCAGCTTATTTAATTTTTTCTTGGAAACTTGATTTACTAAGTTTTATTTTGCCCAGGAGTGGGACAGAACAAGCTTACAAAAAAAAACAATATTTTCGCAACTTAACTACATCTATCCTTGTTTTCCTAGTATTTTTTTATTACCATTTATCACGAATATGCTATTTATTATTATTTTATTTACTATACATAGACAACAATATTTACTTAATATACCCGAAGAATCGAAAAACTTAATGACAATGGGCAGGGTACATTTCTCGCAGAACAGATGGTCGATGGTGACGAAAGGTTCTGGAGTGGCGAATACGTAATGGAGGACGCAGTATTGACAAAAAATTTTACTATGTGGATCAATGAGCTGGTGACGGTCACGACAATCTGATGGATAAGAGACACATAGAACCGTTCGTAATAGTGTGAACGAACAATGAACGTTTTTTGACTGATATCTGTTTTTAATATTTCTATGGATATGATGATGGTGACAATATTTTCAGTGTATACTCAAACTAAAGTTCAGTTCAAAACCAGCGTCAGGCAACTGCTTGGTAGTTCACCTAATTAATATTTAGTGCACCGCAAAGTCAGCCGTGAGACACAAACATGTGTTTTTATTTTTTTCTCTTTGTATTACTAAGCTGGCCGCGTCGCGAGCTTCTGCTTTTCAGGATTACCTTCACCCAATTTTGTTATAACAAATAGGATGCTATTTTTTTATGGTAGGTAAAAATAATCCAATGACGAATCCCGCTCTTGGGTGGAGCGGGAAACAGTGTCTTACTGACTCAACAACCTACCCCGTTCCTACATTGCCATACATACTAGGGCCAGAGCCTTCCTTTCAGACACGAACCGTTGGCCCTATATGGCTTCGACCCTTCTGCAGGGTCCCTACGGTTGCTGACAACTCCTTGAGGCGCGCGGGAACAGTGCGCGCCGTCGACGACTGCTAGGCTTGATCTGGATGATTACCAGAAGACCGGACGAAGTAGATGGCGTGACTATTAGACTCTTTCCTAAATGATTAGTCGGGACAGGGTAAACACAGAAAAGAGTGGAATAATGTAAGGGAAGCCTTTGTCTTGCAGTGTGACACAATAAGATCATCATCATCATCAGCCTTTTTGATGTTCCCCCTGCTGGGACACAGGCCCGCTCTCTAGGAGAGGGAATGAAAAATTCATCCAGCAAAAGAAATGTATCAGAATACTTATGAACATAGATCAGCAAGAAAGTTGTAGACCACACTTTATTAAGCAACAAATTCTTACACTACCAGCAATCTATATACTGCAAAGTTGTATATTCGTTAGGAAAAACAGGCACCTCTTTAAATCTAATATTGAACTCAATGCAAACTATAACCGTCGGAACAAAACTAGACTAATACTACCCTTCACAAAATTAAAATTTATCGGGAAAAGTCCATATTCAAGACTAGCTACCCTATTTAATAAACTACCAGAAAGTTTAAAATCCCTACCAAATGACATAACGTTCTCGAAACAGTTGAAATCTCTATTAATAAAAAAAGGCTACTATACCGTTGACGAATTTAAAACTGACAAATTGTAAATCTATTGAATTTCATGATCTGATTGATTGTTGTGATAATGATTTAACATTTATGACTGTAATATATGACTAAAATTAAGGAATTTATTATTAAATAATGTTTATAATAATTTGATAAATTGTAATAACTATATTAACTAGAATCGATATAATGTAATTTAATAATTTAATAACTTTATGTAAAATTTGCAGTGCCCTCACAGGGTGCATGTTTTAATACTGTGTCATGAAATTTGAATGCATGCCTAATATCCAGTGTTTTACATGTCAGCAAATAAATAAATAAATAGAATGGGCCATAAACCCCACGCGGGCCCAGTGTGGGGTGGTGGATGTTGCATGTCTTCGAATTTTTGGTTCTAGGACATGCCGGTTTCCTCACGATGTTTTCTATCGCCATTTTTAGAAAGTGTTGATAAAATAAATTACACAAAGTAATGCAATTTAGGTTTTGATATAGGTATTTGTTTTTACATCGCGTGTGTTTGTCTGACAAATAAATCTCTTTTATTTTAATCACAATTTTCACTACAGAACATCACTGTATTTTTCGAGCTAAAAAATAAACTAGAGCTAGCAAATATGATACTATTTCACGGAAAAATATATATAAAACCGCAACTCAACAGAAACGCATAGTATGTTTTTTATATGACCTACATATAAAAATGTGTTTTTACAAATTGTCTTCTAGTAGTTGAAATAGTATAGGTACTATTTTTCACTAAATAACAAAATAACTAGTAAAATAACAAATAAATAGACTTAAATTTGCATATATCTATAAAATGAGAGCAACAGATGATGAGGAGGGGCAGTCGTGTCCGAGTGGTAACGGCCCCGACTTACGTGTTCGGTCGCGGGTTCAAACCCAGCCAGGCGCATTACTTTGTGTAATTTATTTCATCACCACTGCTCTCAAAACGGTGAAGGAAAACATCGTGAAGAAATCGGCATGTCCTGGAACCAGGAGTTCGAAGACATGTGACATCCACCAGTCCCTGCAGAAGGAAGGTTAGGCCCTGGTATAAAAATCAACCTAGAAACGGATGGTTTTTTTGGTCAGTAAAAGTCTGACGACAGCATCAAAATCTATTGCGTAGTTTACAAGATATGTACATACATAGGGACAGACAGCGGGAAGCGACTTTGTTTTATACTATATAACATATAGTCTAGTATTAGGAAGATTGTTTTGTGTTTAGTGATCTAAAAACTTTAAAAGAGCTTGTAAGATTAAAGTTATTGAATTATTGTTATTGCTAATAACAATAATTCATCATATTTTTTTCTACCAGGGTAGCAGAAACCACAGGAAGCAACTCAGTACTATTAATTCTTACTTACTCCTTCAGCATATTGTTCGTCTGATCATCTCAAATCAAAATGGCCGCTCCATTGCTCATAATAAACCTGTCTCCATCATACTCTCGTATGAGTATCGGACACGAATGTTTGCACAAATACCTCGTGGCGACAATATTATTTTGACCAATATGAACAATATATCATAACAAAGTTTAACTTCGGTCGCTGCGGTTTACTCCACTTTGTGCCCGTCATGTGAACGCACTGCGACAAAATTTAAATGATGTCCGGTTTTCATTTAGTGTGTTTGCTTTTAATTACTAGGAGAATAGAAGATAGGATGCATTCTGTAATAAATAGAGTTTATTAGTAGGAGACTACTGAAAATAAATAATAGATAATTAGAACCACATGAAACTTGAATCAAATTTTCTCTGATTTTAATAAAAATAAACAATTTTCGAATTTTAATTAACTACCATGGTAATAAACTAGAACTAAAAATAGAGGAATTTACGACGGAGGTTTGCCTCACTTGGACGAAGTTAGAACCATGGGAAATTTCTGAAAAAAAAACCTGTTTCCTAAAACACAGAGGGCAGTAAAAGACACATGTGTGATTTTCGTTAATAAAAGTCTTAAACGCCCTCCCAATAAGTGAGAAAAGTCATTGGATGATATTCACCTCAATAAAAACAACTAAAATGAAAGCCAACTTAAAAAAAAAAAACACAAACCTAATCAAATAAAATCCGTACTAAATAAAATATTTTAATAGAAAACTTAATAAATGTACAGTGAAAGCATGTTTATTACACTAATTAGCTAATTACGAACGATTGTGCCGAGGACTTAATTAGGTAAGATCCCAACCGTTAATTAAAATGCTCATAAACGAAATAATAATGCGACTGTGTGGAAGGAATATGTTTATTAAATTAATTGAAGGTAGCTTTTCTTGAGTATGTTTGCCTAGTACCTATTTACTCATTGCTATTAAATATTGTATAATATTGTTTATTTGTGGTTTAGCCAAGTATTTAAACAGTTTATGTTATCTAAAAATGTGATGATAGCCCCTTACTTTGACAAATTTAAATATATTTTTTTTATTATAAAAAAGCTCACACTTGACCACTATCTCACCTAATGGTAAGCGATGATGTGGTCGACGATGGAGCAGTAAAATATTCACTCTTTTAAAGACTTCTAGGTTGTAGGGTTGTAGGTATCAGAAAATACAGGCTACTGCAGGGAATTACAGTAGCTACACAATGAATGTGGTCCTAAGGTATGTATGGGTGAGGTGGTCTTTTGTAAGTTAGGTAATTCTATTTAGTCACATATCACAAATATTTATGATCATCATTCAAATATTTAATCTGTCAGTGTACCGGTCAGTGTTACTGTCTAGTAGTTTGACCAAGGACATATTTGCGAAAGCAGTACATAATAAAAGGCTTGCATGGTTAATAGCTATCTTATTCTGGAGCCCTAATTACCGCTGGCTTATAAGTTAGGCTATGCAAATTTAGAGATTTTGAAAACTCGTACAAAAATCCGGTAGAAAATGCCTATGGCATTAAGTCCGCCTTTGTACTTATTATGTGCATAAAGATTTTATAAATAAATAAATAAAAGTTAAAAAAAATGCCAATAACAGTTTTTAATAGCAAATTTCATTTATTTATTTAAACCATTTATTTTTTACGAGTTTTCAAGCGCTAAAATAAGGAGAGCTTAGCTTCACCCTCGCCAAGATCCGACGGCCGTATTGAACTTATCGATATAAGTCAGCCATCATTTTTACTGTTATTTTTCTCTATATACCTAATAAGAAAAAAATATTTTTAATAAATGTATTTTTAATAAAAAGGTCCTAAAAGGAGCGAACTGGCGCAATATATACAGGGTGTGTGCGGTGTCAGCGGCCGGAGATCAAGACACCGCCCACCAGGAAATGAAGCCGACTTAGAGCCACCACGTTATTATACCCTGGTATCTACACAATGTTGCTGTAAAAAGATAGATATAAGGAAAATATTACGATTGAGCACTGATATTTGAGAAATCTTGGCGTTCATAAAAATATATATTTCCTAGGATTGTCAATTTTCGTGAAAAAAATGAAGAATAAACGCCTTTTTTACAATGGCTGGGTTGGTGCTATCTTTAAGATACATTCTGAAATAACGTAAATATTTTGGTTTTGAAAAGGTAAGTCTCTCATCAAAAATGGTGAAATAGGCAACGGCACATATTTGTACGCATAAAGAGCAAGCAATTGCATCATTAGCAGCCATTACAGCGACAAAGCTGAAACGTCTCATGTGCTGCTACTCATTACCCTGAAATAAACTCGACCCTGCCATTTGCCGCCAGCAACAACATTTTACGTCATTAATTTATCAGATAACAACACACGCGATGGAAACAAATAAAAGCCAAGTTTTGTGAAGTTACCTCCGCGATGCCTTGAAACGTATCTCGTGTAGCGACCATTTTGAAACCAGTTTACCTTGACCTCCCAGGTTATATCAACTCACCATAATTTCATCCAATCTTTTTACCAATAAGAGGGGAAGGGTAGTTCTTATTATGGTTGTCGTAAATCATATATTATTCAATATCATTTCCTCCATTATGTGCCTTTTCCTATATTTTTGTGCTGTTAACCGTGTAAAGGTGTACGGTTTAAGGCGCGTCCACAGCTACCTGATGGTTTTTGACAATGATCATTATCATTGTTTTTATTAAAGCACTTAGCGATCATCAGGAATCATTTAGAGTAATGAATTCTAGATGAGACGACGTTAAAACAGGAAAAACATTGTAACGACTAATATAGGTAAATGTTTACATAATTTAAGTTCACCTTAACGGGACTTTGAAACAAGTCAAACAACCAAAAAATAAGTCCATATTATTCGGTCGGAAACTCTCATATAATCGTTATATGAAGTTCTTTTATCGTCTATTTAACATTCGCTTAGTTTTCTGTGAACACATCCCCTAACTGCGCATAAAACTTGATGTTTAGAAAAGTGCGAGTGAAGAGATAAAAAAGTTTTCGCCAGGTTTACGACGAACATCAAACTATATGTACCAGGGTGTTATGAAGCAGAAGGAACTATTAAGATATCAGTAGAAAAGTGCTCGGTGACATAAATCTAAAATGCTGTTTGAAAGAAACTGGGGTTCAAAATAATGTTGATAGGCCATTAAACCGTTTCTACTTTGTATTAGTTCTAGTAGATGGTATTCCGCACTATTTCCATTATATTGTTTGTACAATACAAGAGCTCATTACCAACCGCGCATTATTTCAAGAGCGCGTCGTGTTGCCGACAGCCGGAAATAAAACCGTGCCGCGCGTTGTCGTCGCGTTCGACACTAACCGAAGTCATCATGAGTAAATTATTCTGGGAACTATACGGATGTTATGGTATCCTGGTACTCATCGATCATGTTGGTATTTTAGTTCTGAATATATTGACTGAATGAAGAAAAAGTACACTAAAGTAAAAATAAACATCGACTTACAAAACTGAGAGTTACTGAACTGTGCGATTAACGTTATTTGTAAAGATAATAAATAGGTACCAGTCGGTCCCATAATGAACTGGCCTGATATAGTTCTACAGGACATGTCGCTACATGTTGTGTTGCATTAAATAGTACGATTATCGTGTACTTAGTATAAGAAACTCGCATCGACATGAATTGCTTAGTATTAGTTTAGTAGGCATTTGAATAACGAGAGTCGCGTATTTTTTCAGAATGTCGAAAACTGAGTATCGAAATGTCATAAAGTTTCTGTTTAAAGAAGGTTTATCCCCTGCCCAAATAAAAGAACGATTAGATGGCGTATATAGGGACTCTGCCCCCTCCTATAGCACAGTGAAAAATTGGGTGAAAGAGTTCCGCCTCGGGAGAGAAACCGTCGAAGACATTGGCCACGACGGTCGACCTGTGGAAGTGCTCACTCCCGAAACGATTGCTCTTATCGAAGAGGAAGTTCTGAGTGACCGCCGTTTGAAGATTAGAGAAATTGCAGCTAGGCTTGGGCTCTCTAAAAGCACCGTTCATCGTGCGATCCATGAACATCTTCATATGAAAAAAGTGAGTGCAAGATGGGTACCGAAACTTCTTTCAGCGGTACAGAGACAGGAAAGAGTGCGCTGCGCTTCGGAATTTTTGGATCTTTGTGGCGAAAATTCAAAGACTGTGATTGAGCGGCTAGTGACTGGTGATGAAACTATGATCTTGTATTATGATCCACATAGCAAGCGCGAGTCGATGGAATGGCGTTATAAGGGTGAAAAGCCCCCTAGAAAGGCAAAGGTTCAACAATCGACTAAAAAACTAATGTGCACAATCTTTTGGGATTTTCAAGGCATTTTGATGGTGGATTTTAAAGAACGTAATACAGTCGTAAACGGCGAATATTATGCTTCCTTAATATATAAATTACGAGACAAGATAAAGGAAAAACGAAGAGGCAAGCTGTCTAAAGGTGTCCTGTTGCTTCATGACAACGCCCCTGTTCATACCGCTGGTGTTTCGAAGGATGCAGTTCGTCAATGCAGGTTCACAGAAGTGGAACATCCACCTTACAGTCCAGACATGGCCCCGTCCGACTATTATTTATTTCCAAATTTAAAGCGGGACTTAAGAGGAAGAAAATTTTCAAGCGATGAAGAGGTGCAGGCGGCCGTCTTCGAGCATTTTGAGGATAAAAATTGTGATTATTTTTATAAAGGTTTAGAGATGTTGATTCACAGATGTCAGAAGTGTGTTAGTATTCATGGTGATTATATTGAAAAATAAAATTGGTTTCGTTTCATTTCCTTCATTACTTCATAGTTAGGCCAATTCATTATGGGACCGCCTACGTATATTAAAGAAAGTAACGTACTAAGAACGGTAACTACAATCCAAGACATCAGCTACCTATTTAATTTAATATCGGCAGTTCAAATAAAAATATTTTTTCAAAGATTTCTAGGTTTTAATTCAATAACATTATTATTATCACTACCCCTAGGTCAAAGACCAAAACAAGTTTCTTCTTGTGATGCTGAATTGAATCTTCTCTTTAAGTAAAGAAGTAATTTTCCTCCTTAAATAAATCACGGTCTGATTGTTATCTGGGTTAATCTTAAACGTGAAGTTCTCTCTCGAGATTATTTTATTTACCAACATTATTTTATTGGTTTTCAACAAACGAAACAAAGCTTCTTTTTCTTATTTTTTTAATAAAACCCTAAAAAGGGGGAAAATTATTATATTTTTTATTTATTTTGCCCACTCCCTCCATTATTATCTTTACCTTGAACTACCAGGCGCACATGAGTTCAAGATACTTTCATGCAACCATTCTTTACTTGAAGCCTCACATCTTTCACATACATTTGGCTACATTTATTCAGCTGCAACAAAGGCGTCGTGAAGTGTTCAGGCTCACGTACCTGCTATACAGCTGGAAATGCTGGAACGTTTAAGCAACTACGTTTATAGTCGGCATGGGGCCGTTGTGTTTGTAACTAGACTTGTGGTCTAGATTCTGTAAGCAGTATGCTAAGTAAATGATAGCTCTGTTTTGGTAGTGTCTAAAATTGAGAGTAACTGGCTGATCTAGTGGGTAATTTGTGAGTGGTTTTTCATTACGGATTGCTTAGTATGGTTTACTCACTTATCAGTAGGTTTATGGGTAAACTAGTGTGTATGTTACTTAACATCAGTTTTGTGTGGGATCTTAAGTATTATACTTTCAACTAGCTGATGCGTAAAATTTGTAGTTTACCTATAGTTTCAAGCTTGCTGTACGGAACCCCAATACTTTTTATCTTTATCAGTAAAACTTTTGTCAAAATTGGTCTAATCATTGTGGATGTTAGTTGGAACAAACAGGCATACAAACAAAGATTAAAAAAAAATGCTTTTGGTTTTAATTTTATATTTGTTAAAATATACTTTCATAATAAGCATAATAATAGCTTTCATATAAAGTATTTAGTAATCAAATAGAAATTATAAAGATACTTCAATATAATCGCAGTTTATTTATTATACGGTAAGGTGAACGTAGACGACTGCTTGGTCTAGTTCTCCTAAATCTTAATCAAACTGCTATGAGATGTCATGACAACACATTGTATAAAACTTCAGCTGAAACCTAGCCTTCGATAAACTTTTAGCTGGACCTGGGCTTAGTATCACTACAACACTAAGCTTTTCCTCTTGCATCCAGCGAATTCTTAAGTGGGTACTTCACACGATCGTCAGTCCACACGGAACTCATAAACTACTAGAGATCTTTTACGCCCACATCAGCCATCCATTCTGCAACATCCTTCACGCATTTTTTCAACTCTCCGGACTATGTCGGTTACCTATATAAAATAAACATAATAATACTTCATCCTCACAGGTAAAACCGTAGTCTATCGGTAGTCTTGAGCCATCTCCTCTGCACGTTTGCTACGTTTCCCGTATTTTTCAGTTATGTTTATGTGTAGCGGTGTGGCACGCGACCAGAATAGATTGACTGCGAATAAATCTTCGCTTCGCTATGGACTCCTAGTATCCGTGAACTGTTGCAGATTATGGAAAATGTTAGAGATATTGGGTTTATGCTGCTGTTTGGATCAGTTTTATTTGGATCTGATGGTTTTTGCTATTATTAGGTACCTACGAGTATGTTTGTTTGTTTTGTTTTGCTTTGTTCGTGATCTGCACAAATAAAATCTTTGTGGTTCTTCGTTTATTTCAAACTATACTTCAGTTCCATTGAAGACAAGTCCAGAGCACAAATGAAGACCCTAGACAATAAAAACCAATATCACATTGCCCGCTTGAACCACTACCACGCTACCACATACCACAGCCCCTTGTCAACCTTATACCATCGAATCAGAAACAAAAAGTGCGAGAACTTGCCTAATATAGAACTGAATTTTCAGCTACATGATCGGAGAGCACTAGCTTATAGCTTTTTTTATAGTAGGTAAAAATCATCCAATGACGAATCCTACACTTGGGTGGAGCGGGAAACAGTGTCAGAATCTTACTGACTTAACAACATACCCCGTTCCTTCCTTGCCTTGATCCCCGAGCTCTGGTGTTACGCTTTCGCATCAACCCTTGGCTGCAAACTCTTTGAGGCGCGCGGGAGCGGTGCGCGCCATCATTGATTTGGGCTCGATTCAGACTGTTACCAGAAGACCGGAAGGCAAGCTACCCATTGCTCGCCGTCTGCAAGCCCGCGCCTACGGTGTTCGGGATCAGAATCGATCGAGCTTATAGCTGGCATAACAATGACATCACGACAGAACTTTCAATCTTATATTGCAAGTAACACACCTATGTATATACGCATACAGATATCTGCAAATTCTGCATAATATATAATCCGTACATGTGTGAAGCTTATCACAGTCCGACGTGCCTAAGATAGAGGTTGCAAGCACCGGGTTGCTTCAAACACGAGCTCAAAACGCTACGTGACTTGCACGAGCAACGTTTTATGTGCGTCGCAATGATTTTATGTAGGTATATCATCTGTATTTTACTTTTATGTAAATACGGTTATCTGGGGTCTTTATCGTTATCATTTTTTGAGTACTGAAATGCAGGGTCGAAGCCTACTGGGGCCCCGTTCCGGCTTCTTAAAGGAAGGTCAGACCCCAATATGAAGGCTAAAAAGGAAAGGGATGGGTCGTTTAGTTAGTAAGAGTTGGATATCCACTCCGCCCAAGGGTGTGTGATTCGTCATTATAGATGACTTTTTGTCACAATAAAAAAAAAACACTTCAATCTGACAATCATCTCTTCGTGAATCAAGTAATATTATTCGTCTATTAATGACCAGGCTCTCAGAATACATGAGAGTAATTTTTCTAAAGACATCGGTAGCAATCGCCAGTCCTAAGTTCTTTGATTTGATCTCAGACAGTGGTAAAGAGTTGTGCGTTATTACAATAGTCCTACATCCTGAATTTTCGTGAGGCTAGTCAATATATAGGAAATGCTGCATCGATGTTCCATAATATCCAATTAAAACACCTCTGCACTCTCACCTCTCAAAGCAAAACATATACATATATATTTTATTCACAAAATTGTTAAAGTTAATTTACAATTTCACTACAATTTCATGATATATTTAAAATGGTACGAAAATCTTGCCAATTAAGAAATTAATTTAATTCATCGTTAGGTGTAAAATACTTAAACTTTTAACATTTTAACTTGATTAAGAGTACGCTGTTTGACGCGATATTTATGTTTAACATAATTTAAGATTCTGCAGTTTTTTTGGAAATAGATAATGACAGATCTTAATAGAGCAGTGGTGGCCGAGTGGTGTCCCTGACTTACGAGTTGTAGGTCGTGGGTTCAAACCCAGCCGGGCTTGAACCCACAACCATTTCATTACTGTATTCACGGTCATTAGATGATTTTTCCCACCATATAAAAATCCGCACTGGGCCCGCGTGGTGGATTATGGCCCATTCCCTCTCCTAGAGAGGAGGCCTGTATCCCAGCAGTGGGAACATTAATAAGGCTGATGATAATAATGCTGATGAAATCTAGAAAAAAATGACTAGGAAAACATGACAGTTAAGACTTCGCAGTCACGTGTGAAGCGACTATGCGACAAAGATTGAAAGACCCTTTTTACTGCTACCACATTTAGAGGTAAGCTAACCCGGGCTATAACGTACAGTCATCAAAAATCTAACAAAAACTAAGAGGTGTCTCTGGCAGTCACTTGAAAAACACATCGTATTGTCGCGTCTTGTATGTCGTGAGCATAAAATTAACATTAGGTATTTAAGAGGGTTTTTTTGGTTAGAAAACCATCCATCCTTCGTGGCCTTGGGTGGGGTTAGAGATAGTGGCAGACTTTTACTCAATCTTTCACTAATCCCACGTTTGTTCATTCTTTGCCTTCGTTTCAGGGCCCCGGGGTACACTTTCACACTACCCGTGGCCCCAGTAGGCCCCTACGGTTTGCTGACATCCCCTTCAGGCGAGCGTAGAAAGATACGTGCTGTCAACGACTTGGGCCCAGCCCGAATGGTTACCGGACTGTCAGACCACGAGATACCCATTGCTCGCCATCCGCCAGCCCGAACCTACGATGGTCAGGAATCGGGATCGTAATCCCTGCGGCGGTTGTGATGTGAGGGCTGTAGACCGCCACCTTTGCCAGCATTATTACTTAACAGAAGGAGAAGGTATTTTAGAACTATGTTACCCTAGTAACAAAACAGTATTAAATAGTATTGAAGCAGATTGAAGCCAATAAATTCCATTTACCTTCACGAACTTGAACTCAATTCATTTCAAATCCAATTAAAACATTTTACCTTCCATTTCGGGTCCTTGCGAAAACTAGATTAAATACAAGACTACAATAATATTCGATTAGGAGTCCTCAGTTATAAAAAGTGAGTAAGAAAGCCATTTTCTAATTGCGCCCGAGCGACGTTTAAAGTGCGCACATAAAAGTACACGATTCTACTGTATCACTACTGTTACGTTCTGTACAGAACCTTCGGTCCTACTTTTTATTTTCTTCCTTTCTAGTAAAGACTTGCTTTTTAGCTTTTTTAAATCCCTTAGCTCGGCTTTTGCAATACCTAGAGTATCTAGTCTGCCCCGCATTATTAGGTCCGTGTTCCACGTAGGCTGTAAAACTTTGTGTAGTTAGTATTACGCTGTATGCAGTATTTGCTACACTTTTTGGTGTTGTTTTACCTCTTAAAAGTCATGTTTTCCGTGTAGATCGATCAAGTTAGTGATGACCATAGAACGCACTAATGCTTTTTTTTTAGGTGGTATCATTAAAAAAGAGGAGGAGGAAGGAGAGTCAGACTTTTACTGACCACAACTCAACCTCATCCATGTTCTTTCAGTTGCCCTTAGCCCGCTGCTCAGGACCATTATAACTCTTTCAAACAATTTCTCAAAGTGCTTATACTTTTTAAATACTTTAGTTATTTTCATTTTACCTTCTTACAGTCATGATGTCCTAGTCAATCATACGTCTAAAAAGTTTTAGTTATGAAACATGAAAATGGAATTTTAGTTTGGCTAAAAATAAGCTCAACATTTCTTTAGCTAGAAGAAATATAAAAAAAATCCTTATTTTAAAAGATTGCAAAAATAAATTACTATGCTGGGCATGTTATTCACGTCAATAAAGTCTCAGAGGTCATGCATAGGTCATTCGAATTCCTGAACCAGTGAGTTTTAATGAGAAGAATATTAATTGAGTGGATTTTTAAGCTGCGTTTTCACTGGGCTGCAATTTCTTGGTTATTCAATTTTATTTTAAGCTCTTTGGATCGACTAAAATTATTAAAATACTTGGTTATTTTAAGGGCTTTTATTTTTAAGGTGGAAAATTATTCAATTACTTCTCCCGATCTAGATTGCAGCGGGAAATGTGTCAAAGTTTTACTGTACAACAGCTTAGGCTAGCTAACTAACTAACTTTACAGTAGGTTTAGGTTTAAATAAACTTTATTATATTATTTATTCTCAATAAAAAAAAAAACAACAGCACTTGAGAACAATCATTTTAATTTTAATACTAATTTAGGTTCGACAGCATCCGTCACAAAACTATTAATAGGTACTACCCGAAACTAGATTCACCCAACCCACAATTTTCGAGTAATGTTCGGTTGGCGATTAAATAATGATAAAGTGTTACCTTTTCAGAAGTCATGAAGCCCTAGTAGACATCAGCCCTGCTGCATCTACGCTTTTATCAGCATTATGTTTAGGTTCTTAGCTACATTTGCGAACAGTGAATTCCCTGCTTTACAAGCCATGCTGAAACGACACCATTGGAATTTTTAGTCTAATGGAATTCCACTCTGAACGCGTGCCGTCGTTTTAAAATGGAAAATTGTAAAATACTCAACTTAGCTGAAGGTTTAATCTTCAAACTTTAATTGCCGTTAGAAGGTCTAACAGATTTAAATTTAATTCAAGTGGCGATTAAACTTTACTCAGTTAGTCTAACTTTATTTGGAAATTAAAGAGAGTGTAGAATTTAAATTTTCAATTGTTTTAACTGTCACGTAGTCAATGTCAATTTGATTTATTATTTTCTGTTAGTGCTCGTGAGTGAAATAATAAATAATAGGCGCATTACTTTATGTGCGCGTTATTTATTCACCAATGTTCTCAAAATGGTGAAACCGGCATGTCCTAGAACCAAAACTTCGAAGACATATGACATCTTCCAACCCACACTTATCAGGGCAACAGGAGTTGTATGGCGATTTACGGTCACTGTAGGCTGGAGCTTGCGGATGACGTGCAATGGGTAACTTGTCGTATGCCTGTCTGGTAACAATCAGGTCCATTGATTCAAAGAGACTGATGTCCGCAAAACTAAAAAAGTCCAATATGCCTAATGGGGCTACGAGAACGTTTAAAAGTAACCTTAACTCTGTATTTCCGTGGCAAGAAGGAACGGTGGGTCGCTTATTCAGTAGAAGTCTGACACTGTCTCCCGTTCCGCCCAAGGGCGGGACTCGTAATTCGATGATTTTTCATACCATAAAAAAACCAAAAGAAAAACTCCCGCGAGGTAAAAAGTCCCAGAGTTCTAACAGTGTGAACATAATAAAACTATAATATGCGAGTTTGACCCACATTTAAAAGTTACCGGTGCTAAAAGGAGCCCACCACACAGATTGCACTTTCGGGCACTTAAAGTAGAAGTCAAAACGTAGAGCTAAACTTAAAAGCTAGTGGCACAAACTGTCCCCGAGGGATGCCGATCGCCGCCGATCTCGCCCGAAGCTGCCCGCCTGCTATGCAGCTAATGTTGCGTTTTAACGGTAAGAAGAGCTAATCGTTACTCTATATAATTCATGAAAAACAACAAGAGAAAAAAAATTTGCTACCTTTTTTGTTATTTCTGTGCTCCTGGTACCAGCAAATGATAAACAAATTAAATATCAAAGGGATCAAGCCCTTCTCTGTAGATGTCTTCAACAGGAAAATTGAAGAGCACTTCCTTACATATTTAGACTATGTTTCAAATAGATATGATGCATACCTTGCTCTCACACGCTAAGCGGTGAAACGAAACTACTAACTCACTGTTTACAAATAGGTTTTAAAAAATACGTATTTTTGACAGTTTCAATTATGTAGATGAGGCCGATGTTTCCTAACTGATTACGCTGAGAAGCACCGAAGCAATTTTATGTTCTATCTATTTATTAGTCTATTTTTATTTTAGTCTTAACTTAGAAGTTTGAGTTTTTCATAGTTTCAAGGAACCGTAGACAATTATAAGTATATGATACGAATTTCAACTCGATATCTGTCTATGTATTTCCGGAATAAAAAGTCTTGACAGACAGGCAACTTCTCAAAGAAAGTTCACTTTTTGTGCCGTAATAACATTTTTTTTTCAGATTTATTTCTATACCTGGGCTATAAGATCTTGCTTTATACCAAATTTCAGGAAAAAAGTACCATATGAATTTTGATTCCTTGAGAGTATCGAAAACGACCATATCTTTTTCCGTTACCTTAAAAGCTTGATTTTTACAGATTCAAGGGACCGCAGATTTAAAAATATAGTTTCATAACATGACGCCAAACGCCATCTATCGGATTGCATGAACAATACTACGCCACTCGAGTTGATCAAATCATAAACAAGATGAAACTATCGATAAAACAATAATATCTACAGACTAGCTTTTGCCCGCAGCTTCGCCCGCGTGGTATTGGGGTTGGGGTTTCCGGGATAAAAAGTAGCTTATGTCCTATTCCGGAGTGTATCTTATGCCTGTGCCAAGTTTCATCCAGATCCGTCCAGCCGTTTTGGCGTGATTGAGTAACAAACATCCAAACATCGTAACTTTCGCATTTATAATATTAGTAAGATTACTAGCGACATCGTGTCTGCGACGTCGACGAATTACTACTACATACAAACATGAGATGTTGGACACACACACTAGCGGTCAAAACCGACTATATAAACCGGCACCGTGAAGGAATTGTCACACTCGCTAATTAGCAGGTACAGTGGACGATAGCCCCGCAGACACCACTGTTGTCTAAAGCTTGACCTGAGCGGAGGCCCCGTCGCCCTCAGGAACAGCCGAGCTTAGAGGTTAAGGGATAGGATAGCCCCGCAGTCCATCTCTAGGACCACTCATAGGTTATACGTCAGTCTAACTTTGTTTGTTTATAATCTGTCAAGTATTTGAAGTACATTAAATAAACCCTATCAATCATCCAACGTAGTAGAAGACAGATAGCTGTGTCGCTATCATATTATTTTTTTATTACAGCCAAGAACTTGGCTAAACAAATTGCTCCTATTGAGCAACGCAATGACATGACTACTGACTTTGCCAATAACTTGGCATCAAATATTTATTTAAATTAGAAAGTAAGACAACAGAGTCAATCTCTAGCAATAATAATATATTGTTGAATAATTATCAGTCCATTCAAGTATCAAAGTCACTAAATAGCATCAATCTGGTGCATCAAAATATTCAAGGTTTAATGAATAAAGATTTAGAAGTCGAACTTTTTCTTAATTGTAATAAAATTGATATTCTATGTATAACTGAACATTGGCTGAAAAGCCACCAGCTCATGTTTAATTTTAGTAATCACCAGGTTGGTAGCTCATTTAGTAGAATTGATGCCATACGTGGTGGCTCATTGATCTTAGTAAATAACCACCTGAAATATAAAGAACGGAAAGATATTGTTAGTCTGTCTGTTGAGCGGTCAATAGAAATAGCCTGTATTGAGTTGGACCAGTTTATTATATTAAGTGTGTACAAACCCCCTTCTGGATTGTATGACTGTTTTGAAAAAGTAATGGATGAAGTATTTCATAAGATTTCCAACTCAAACAAGTTCATAATCACTTGTGGTGATTTTAATATTAATCTGTTAGAAAACTCAGCTTTATGTAGTAAAATTATAAGTTTATTTCAGTCCTACAATCTTGTTAACTTGTTTTTTGAGCCCACTAGAATAACTCCTACTAGTGCTACTTGCTTAGATAATATTTATACAGATGTTGTCCCAAGCCACAAACAAATTATAAATTTATTAGAATCTGATCACTGTGGTCAATTAATTACTTTTGAAAACCCAAACAACAAAGTGGTTAAAAAGAATATCACTGTCAATCCTAAAACTGTGAGTCGTTTAGAAACTTTTAAAACTAAACTTGCTGATAAGCTACCTATGTTGTCAACCCTAGATGATATCAATCATCAATATGAAAGCTTTTTTAATACCTACTGTAAGCTATTTGATGCCACCTTTATACCTAAAACTATTTCAGTTAACAATAATGCATCTTTTGGTGAATGGGCTACCGTTGGTATTCACAAAAGTAGAAATCGGCTTTATGAGTTATATGATGAAAAGATTTATGTTAACACTGCTGAATTTAGTTTGTATGTAAGAAATTATTCCAAATTATTTAAAAAAGTATGTTCTGTTGCAAAGTCGCGTTATTTGAGTTCCAAAATAAAAAATAGTAATAATATAATTAAAACGACTTGGAATATTATAAACAGTGAAACCGGAAGATCTACAAAACAATGTAGTGACTATAAACTTGTAATAGACGACAATGTCATTCAATCGGACTCTCAAGTTGCTGCGGCTTTTGAAAACTTCTTTTCAGAAATCCCCATATTAACAACTAAATCTCTGAACTCATCACCCATTGCTGCAGAGTCTCTGCTTAAAGAAAATGTTAAAGTTTGCGATTCCGAGTTTAGTTTTGAACATGTAACCTACAGAGACATAATTAAAACTTTTAACACTTTAAACGTCAAAAAGACAACAGATCTATGGGGAAATTCTGTGAATGTTGTAAAATCGATTATCAACGTTGTAGCTCCTAGTTTAGCACATATTTTTAATAGTTGTATTGATTGTGGTGAGTTTCCTGATTTAATGAAGTATAGTAAATTAATGCCATTGTTTAAAACGGGTAGTACAACAGACCCCACGAATTATAGACCCATTTCAGTACTACCTACCTTTAGTAAAATATTTGAAAAACTTATTCTAGAACAGTTACAAAGATTTTTTAATAAACATAAATTGTTACATACGAAGCAATTCGGTTTTACAAGGGGTCGTTCAACAACCGATGCTGGTGTTGAACTTTTAGGACATATCTATAACGCATGGGAAGACAAATGCGATGCTTTGGGCATTTTCTGTGATTTGTCCAAGGCTTTCGATTGTGTTAACCATAAAACTTTAATCAGGAAACTCCACCATTACGGGATCCGTAACTCCTCTCTGGATCTTCTTACATCTTATCTCAGTGATAGGATTCAGAGAGTTGATATAAACGGGCAAAGATCACATGGATCTGTTATAACGATGGGTGTCCCCCAGGGCTCAATTCTTGGCCCGTTTTTATTTCTAGTTTATATAAATGATTTACCTTACCTAATAAAGGATTACCACGATATAGTGTTGTTTGCAGACGACACTTCACTTTTGTTTAAACATAAACGTCAGCAGTCAAATACTGACGATATAAATATTGCTCTGTCTAAAATAGTACACTGGTTTAACGTCAACAACCTGCATTTAAATGAAAAAAAAACCAAATTTATTAAGTTTACAATGCCTCATGTTAGGCAAGTTGAAACTAGTGTACAAATAAAAGGTAAAGATTTGAGTCCTGAAGATACCATAGTGTTTTTGGGTATTACTCTAGATTCTAAGCTTCAGTGGGGTCCTCACATTGATAAATTGTCTAAAAAACTTAGCTCTGCAGCATACGCTGTCAGAAAAATTCGTAATTTAACTGACTTAGAGACAGCCCGTTTAGTTTATTTCAGCTATTTTCATAGTGTCATGTCCTACGGCATTCTACTGTGGGGAAATGCCGCCGACATTCAGACAATTTTTGTATTACAGAAAAGGGCTATTCGTTCAATTTATAAATTAAGTCCTAGATACTCACTAAGAGATAAATTTAAAAACATTAATATATTGACTGTGCCTTGTCAATACATCTTTGATAATATTTTGTATGTGCATAAAAATAAAAACATGTTTAAAAAGTACAGTGATATCCATAACGTTAATACTAGGAACAAACATAAATTTGTGGTTCCTACAACCAGGCTCAAAAAAATTGGGGGCTCATTTAGATGCCAATGTGTACACTTTTATAATAAGCTTCCCAGTAACATTCAAGAACTTAGCCTGAATAAATTTAAATTGTTTGTAAAGCGAAAACTTTGTCAAAAGGCTTTTTATACTGTTAAGGAGTATCTTGAGGATAAGACGGCTTGGGATTGACCTGCTCCAGCACTATTATTGTAGTTGTATTTTATTTTTATTTATTTTTTTTTTTTTAACTTTGGACTTGCAATAATTTATTTTGCAGTTACATTTTTTTTTTTTTTATTATTATTTATTATTGTGAATGTGAGGACTATGTCGATTACTTTTCCTTTTCCGTAATTTTAATATGATGTCTGACAGATTTGAGTATTTGATGCGGCCTACACAAATGTCCTTTCTTTGGTATTGATCGTCAAGTCGTTGAGCTCCTTAGTAGTCCTAAGTTTGAGCTACACGAATACTGACAAATGCTTGCACTGACTGGACAGGTCCACTCAAATCTGTATGGTTCTTTCCTCAAAAGACCATCTCAGACAATAATCTGCATGGTTCTCATATGATTTGACCAATACATGGTTACTGTATGGACTTTAAAAGAGACTTTGACCCCTGAGTTTGTTTCGGTGTTTCTTCTCAGGGTAGTCAGCTAGGAAACACCGGACTCATCTAGCTTAAACTGACGAAAAGAAAAAAATATTGACGTGTAAAAGTGTTATTTTAAAACCTATTTACAAAATAAATATCATTTATCATTTATCATTTATCAACGTGGTTTTATTCCACCGCAACCCTTACAGTTTAAATTTCAAATCGATACCTCCAGGCGTTCTCGAGATAAAGGGTCTTGACAGACAATACGATAATTGACCTTCTCACGTCATTAGTATCTAAATAAAAGAAACCTCTTAACCAATTGTTCTCTCTATTAAAATACCTAATATTATGTACTTACCTATCATACTAGTATTTTTATTAATAGCGTCGCGTATGCTACATCATGTACATAGTAACAAGTATAGACGGGCAGCGTAAATTCGTATGTGGAAATATTCCGGTTCAAACTTAGAACGAGCTTCCGGCGATAGAAAGCCTTTCTCTTTTTATGTCACCCTGGTACTTCAACTCACGTTGCTGTCACATAAAAAAAGGTTATTCCTATGCGCTTTAAAAAGTATTGAAAGACAAAAATATTATTATAGTAATATTCTGTTGTGTGTATTAGTGAATATTTGATTGATGTAACGGTCCCGACTTACGAGTTGTAGGTCGCGGGTTGAAACCCAGCCAGGTGCATTACTTTGTGTAATTTATTTCATCACCACTGCTCTCAAAACTGTGAAGAAAAATATCGTGAGGAAATCGATATATCCTGGAACCAAAAATTCGAAGACATATAATGTAACATCTACCAATCGGCACTGGGCCCGCGTGGTGGATTATGACCCATTCCCTCTCCTAGCGAGGAGGCCTGTCTCCCAGCAACATAAATAAGGCTGATGATGATGATGATCGTGATGTAAAATTGATATATTGATATATCAATAATTGAAACAGCCGCAATCTCGGTAAACTAAAGCTGAGATTTTTTTAGTGTTGAATTATTTTACGAAACTTGCTAAGAAGACTGACTCGATAAATTTACCAAAATATTCCGTAAAACCATTAGTATAAAATACGTTACTTTCGTATTCTAATGGAAGTCAAAGAGACTATAAATAACTGACCACAGAAAATATATAATTATTTGATATAAATAAACTAATGCTTGACTCCGATCCCACTTGATGCTTGATGGTAAGCAGTGATGCAAACGTTGATGGTGAGGCGCACTAGTTTACTAAAAGCCTATATATTAATTCACTCTAGCCTTGAAGACACCCAAATTATAATCGGATGGGAAGACCGCAGCAGGCAAACTGTTCCATTCCTTCGATTTACACGGTATGAACAACATAGCAAAATACTTAGTCCGGACCGTAGAGGTTTCAACAACGTAAGGATTTAACTTGTTTTGGTTAACTTCGAAATTCCACGACTCACAAGCACAGTTTAACCCTCTTTTGGTGGGAAAATCAACTAATGACGAATCCGGCCCTTGGGCGGGGCGGGAAAATGTGTCAGACTCTTACTGACTAAATAACCCACCCCATCTCTTCTCAGCCCTCATACCGGGGTCGGACCTTCCTTTCAAAAACCGGACCGGGGCCCCAGTAGGCTTCGGCCCTGCAGTGGGTACTCTACATTTGCTGACAACTCCTTGCGGCGCGCGGGAACAGAGCACACCGTCGACGATCTGGCATGGTCTGAATCGTTACCAGACGACAGGACGTCGAGCTACCCGCTGCTCGCCTTCCGCAAGCCCACGCCTACGATGGCTGGAAATTGGTTTAACCCATTACAAAGACACTTTAATGCAATGATTACACCCAAACGCTTTACCTCTAATCAATAACAATTTACGATGATTGTGTTAAATTACAAGACAGCACGTTGTGTCATCAGATTCCTACTAATTACATGCAGGTGCAGTGGAACCCGAGCTGTAATCAAAAGTTTGGATCACAGGGTCGGCGCCGAAACTGTACCACTTAATGAGCCTATTACCGGAACATTAAATTAGGTAAGGACTTCTCAATAATTTGCTAAACATAAATACATAAATAAACAAACGTTTGAGTGAAGATTAACGGTGATGTGTGTGTATATTATTGATAGGTTCGCGTTTGATCACTATCTCAACAGATGGTAAGCGATGATGTGCTCGACGATGGAGAACGATTGCCTGCCGGTCTACGAACCTTTGACTTAAATAAAATGATACGTAAATAAGTTAGAAACCTTTTTAAATTTGGTGGAAATGGAAACTGTCGAGTAATAGAAAAAAATGCATAAATAGAAATGTAAAGTCACCGTCATTAAGGCGTTTTAAAAACATAAATGATCTTCCAAGTACAGTCAAAGCCTCCTGGGGCCATGGGTAAATATGAAAATGTAACACCAAGACCCTGGACCTAAGGCCAAGAAGGAAAGGAGTGGATGTTTAGTCCGTAAACATTTGACACTATCTACCGATCCGCTCAAGGGCGGGTGTGGTCATTGGATGACTTTTTCCCAGCATAAAAAAAAAAAACGGAAATTAATTCACGCACATTTAAAAACCTAAATGATGTTCCCACCATTCTCCTTAACAACATTAAAATATGTAACTTTATATATTACCTAAGTGTTACATTTATGGTTTAACCATTCGAATCCCTACGGAATAAGGCAAGGTACGGGGTAGGTTTTTTAGTCAGTAAGAGTCTGACACTGGTCACCCGCTCCGCCCAAGAGCGGGTTTCGTCATTCGATGATTTTTACCTAACATAAAAAAAAGTTAGAATCATAAACAAAACTATAATTAATAGTCTTGCATTTACATTCCAGCATTCAAAGGAATAATAATATAAAAATTAAAACAAAAACTTATGAACTCTAATATCATGATTTAAATTCGTGCAGTTTTTCATAATAACTCATTAATATGTGCCAAACGTACGAATTCCCGAGACGTCGCAAACTTTGCGAGTAACAAGCAAAATATTGTGCGAACTAAAAACTTGCTCGATACTCTGACACAGGTGCCCGACGCTAAACTATGAAATTACAATTATATCATTTGAGTCAGTTTGAAACTTCAAAAAAGGGTATTTTCTAAATAAAATAGAATAATATTTTATACTAGCCCTAGGTTATTGTAGGTAACGTTTTAAAAAATATAGCGTTTGTCAGTCTATTAATAGTTGAAGATACACTTTTTCAGAACAGTAAAACCAAAATATTACAAGAAAATTCTACACAATGATAAATGATGATTGAATTTTTAATTCTAGTCCACATCACGTCCCTTCAAAGGTAATAAACCCCAAAAAGAACAAAGCAGGAAAAAAAAAACAGAAAAAAAATCTAAACCGCAATTCTTCAAAATGCTGAACCTTACAGCACAATTGTAACGAACAAATCTCGTAGGTCCAAAGCCATAAAGCCGTCCAATCAAATCATGCCGCAACAGTATTACATTTTTGTGTACAATCATAATAAAGAATCTTGTTCCGGCATCGCTAACTGTCAATAAACCGCGTCTGGTCTCGGGACGAAGCATTAAAATGAAGCAAAACAAAATGGGAGCGGCGTTAGGAACCCTCTCCATAGCTGCGAACACATAATCGTAATCGTCTATGATGTGCCCTGTAACACGACCGTTTACAAAATGAGAGAAAGAAGAAGAAAGAAAGAAAAACAGTTTATTTACGCGTGATGATGCAAACTTAAAGCTAGTTAACAAACATAACTTTCCACAAATAAAGATATGCGTCACATCCCAAAGAGAGAGCACAGGCATGTTTCATCATCATCATTTCAGCCAAAGGTCCACTACTGGTTCTAAGCGTGACGCATCCACCACATTCCCATGACTCTCACCAGGTCATCGGTCCACCTCGTGGGAGGCCTTTCAACACTGCATCTTTAGATGCGCATGTTTATAATGTTAATAATGTTCCTTTATTATCAGGCAAATAAGACTCATAGATAAAACACAAAAAAAGATCTTACAAAACAATAAACTAATGCATTATAAAAATAGAACGATAAACTATTATCACACACGAATTGATCTTTTTTGCGGTTGTAGGTCATCTCACTACGTCAGATTTTTACTGCCTAAAATCACACGTATGTTCCTTCAGTTGCTCTTTGAGTTCCAAGACCAGTTCGCTTTCAGAAGTCAACCCATGGCCCCGTCGTCTTTCGCTCGGTAACCTTCCACGAAATCATCAATACAAGACACCCTTCGATCAAAACCACGGAGTAAGTACAAAGATCAAAATTACTCATGTTTGAGGCAAACCTACATATGAAGACTCTTTGGGCTCAGTCGTTCCGTAGTGGATCTGATCTATCCCTTTGTTGTCAATCCAGATAGAGGATAAGAGCAAGCTCATGACGAAACATAAAAGCGGAAACACGAACGAAGAAATGAATACTTATGGCGTCCGAATTTCATCTTAGTTTTTGGGTTAGATAAATATTCCCTCCTCTTTGCAAACCCAATGAAATAGGTTGGAGCTGAATATGGATTGCTCAAAGTTTTGCCTGATCGTTCACTACTGCGCTCCTGTCCGCTTCAATGGAGTATCACCCTAACGAACTTACGTAGTCGAAGAGCTTCGCGTAAACAGAGATAACGAGTGTATATCAGAGAATAAAATGGAAATAGATGTAAAAGAGCTTGGTTATCTTGAGGCGTTGGCGCTAATCAGAGAGTTAACGTGCTAGTTAACGCGATAATGAGGTATGTAATGTAATGCCAGTTGAGATTAGATGTGTGTTGTTACATGAACGTGTCACAAACGGAGGACGCAACAAACGCTAGGAATAAATTAAAGTACTAGGTGCACAGAAATGGTGAGAGTTACACGCGATGTAAGAATAAAAATACATTTTTATTAAAAGTCGTATTTATTAGAGAATATTTGTGTAGCGTAATTTATTTGAATTTACACGACTCAAATAGTACTAAGGAATCATAAACAAGGAGGAAATTGGTGCGTGGAAGGTATAGTTACTAACAAGTCAAAGTTTAGTAATTCTGATGTCAATTTTATCGTCTATCTCTGTTTTGAGCGCCATTGTTCACGTATTTATTAACGCAATTTTCACCATACACGTGTACCCAAATACAATGTTTTATTTTTAGTTGTAAACTTTGTTCATTTTGGTAAAATTTGCTCAGCGTTCTGTTAGCAAATAACTATATTTCGTCATATACGGAGTTGATGTCACCTCTCAGTTACGTCAAATTTGTTTCATGTGTTTTCTTCTCACAAACGTAAAGTTAGTTGCACGTTTTATCTTCCATTCCTATATGTACCGTATTCATATGACTGTATATAACATTTATTAATTGTTTACTCCTGACTGACACTCTGGAAAGATCAGCACACCGTAGGGACCCCTTCAGAAAAGCCTACTGAGGCCAAGGATTCGCGTCTGTTAAAACAGTAATATACTGTTTTTCACTAAATTATATACACCTACTATTCACTGTTAAACAAAAATAAATAACCTACACAAAATATTGTTTTCAGTATAAAAATGCCAATTTTCAATTTTCCTCTTGTTGTTTTGTAAAAAACAAATTGTCTCTGCGGTTTATGAAGTCCTGGTAGTTTGATGTCTCTTTTTGCTATCATCATCATCAGCCTTTCAATGTTCCCACTGCTGGGACACAGGCCAGCTTGCAAGCTTTGCTTTCACTATTATAGAATCATAGATTCCGTAAACATATATGATCATCATTTCAGTTAAAAGACGTCCCTTTTTGAACATAGGCCTCCCCCAAGCGTCGTCACAACGACCGATGGATGCGAAACGTACATAATAATAATAAAATGTTCATTAAATAAAAAAGACAGAATTTTCCATGAATTAAGCTGATTGCAAAAGTGTACCAGCTCACACAATATTTGCCACACTAATAATGAAGCTATAAATATCTGATATCTCCTCGTCTCCTGGTGATATTAAAGTTTTTGCTCACAGCCATAATTCATTGGAGTCAACATTACTTTTGAGTCTTCAGCAGAATCCCGGGGTTTATCTAAACTTGTAACACTTGTTCACGATTTATGCTTGGGCTTTTTTTCATGGTGGGCAAAAATCATCCACGAATCCCTCTCTTGGGCGGCGCGGGAAACAGTGTCAGACTCTTACTGACTAAACAACCCACCCCGTTCCTTTTCTGCTCTTCGCAATGGGGCCAAGCCGTCCTTTCAGAAAGAGACCCTGGGCCCCAGTAGGCTTCGACCCTTTTGCAGAGTCCCTACGATTTATGCGTGGGTTGCACAGGGCTAGATTCTCATGGTCGGTTGATTGATTATCTGAACATTTTTTTATAATGGTATGAAATTTCGCCTATGTCTTCTCTCGTTCTAGGATGGTGCAAGACAGCGTGCCAGACTTTTACTATATAACCAATAGATATAGTCCTTCTTTGTCTAGTGGCCCAAACCATAGGTTTCCCTTTCTTTAGACAACCCATGGCCCCAGTAGGCTTCGACCATGGTGAGCCTTTACTATCTATCTCGACCTCTCGGGGCTTAGTGAATTAATAATGTAATTTAATTTATGATTTAATATCAAAATAATATTATTTTAATTTTGTAATATAAATTTTCAGTTTAAATCTAATTATATTAATTAATTTTAAGACCTACTGTAAATGCTGTGCATGCCTATAAGTGACTTTTTTGATGCCTACATAAATGTTTTATTATTGTCGTAAATAAGTCGTAGAATTGTGCCCATATAAATAAATTAGTAAACAAATCAATCAATAAATAAAGATGGCACAGCTTTTTTTAAGGTCGTGCGCCCCGTTTGATTTTACTGTTTCGATTTGACTAACCTCGCATGAGGCTAACTAGTAAATTATAAATAATGTTTATTTTTGCACATTTTTTGCACATAGGTCTTGTACACGTCAATATTTTTGTCAAATTAAACTAGATGAATCCGAATAAGAACCCTAATAAGAAACACCGAAACAAACTCAGGGCTCAAAGTCTCATTTAAAGTCCATTCAAAAAATACAGCAAACATATAATGTACAATGTATTTACTATATTAGTAATAGTATCCAACCACATCAATTTAGTCCATGGGTAATGCAACAGCAAAGCTTGTGGTTATTTATAATGTAGGTACTAAAATATTTAGTTAATCGTACACCTCATTATGTGGACAGGATAAATATTTAGGTTGCCTACTTTCACACCGTATCCCAAACTAAACAGAGTTTGTGAGACATCAATAAAAACCTTCTGACCAAATGGGTTTTTTTATGGTAGATAAAAATCATCCAATGACGAATCCCGCTCTTCAGCGGAGCGGGAAACAGTGTCAGACTCTTACTGACTAAACCACCTACCCTGTTCCTACATCGCCATCTATACCAGGGCTAGAGACTTTCCCTACGAATTGCTGACAACTCATTGAGGCGCATCTGGGCGATTACCAGACGATCGGACGGCGAGCGGTCCATTGCTCACCATTCGCAAGCCCGCGCCTACGGTGGCCGAAAATCGGCATCGGAATCCGGGCGGCGTCTGATGCGTGAGCGTCGTTGCCTTATGCGGTCGGACTCCTCCTTTGCTAGCATTACTGCTTCGCAAAAGGAGGCAACCGCCTGCAACTCCTCCTCGCCCGGTGCGAGAGATCGTCGCCGCCGATCGCCCCCACGAGGACACGGCAATGCTCCTAACAAGCGGGGCATACCTCTGCTGTGAAACGATGGTAAGTAAATATTGAAGAATCGAACACATTTTAAATTTTCTCGCAGTTAATATTTTGATTAACACTTTAAGAAATGGATAAAAATAGTACTAAAATTACAGGATCTAGGGTCGACTTGGATAATGAGTAATTTAATAGGCTTTTACCAAGCAGTAAACTACTTAATGCTAAGATCATTGAAATAGACACCCCTTTAAATGTAATCTTGGCATGAAGAAAACATCCTTCATTCCGTACATTCGATTTAAAACCTTGTTGGTTTATTCAACCCAATGTTTGATAAAGAGGCAACGAGAAAAAAGAGATAGCACCTGAATACTCTGTTGGCATTCTGTGATTCCGTCTTTCACTCGAATATGTCACAAAAATTGGTCGAGTTGTTGTAATGTTTTTCGTAATTCAGAATTAAAATATAAATAATAATAAAAAAAGTATTTTGTATTTTTTTTATTCATGAGAGACAAATTTTACTGGTTTATTTTATACGTATTTGTAATTTAATTTCTTTAAAAACCTAGATAACGTCTATAAGATATCTTTGTTCCTAAAATGTCTAGAAACATGTGTAAAACGTCACAATCACATAAGAGCGGTTGAACGGAAATACATCTGAGGATGGATACATTTACAGATACTAGGGATGCAGAATGGTTAGCTGGTAGTCGTTTCTCAAACACGCGTGGGACTTCACTACCTCGGCGCTTATCAGGTGATCACCACTGTTGATTCTAGCTTTCGGGAGCAGCAGAACTTGAAAATAGGTATCTAGACTAAACCCCAAATTCATTTTCATACATTTCGTAAACCTTAGGGCAGACCTTCTTAGCGAGTTGAACGAATGGTGACTCCTTGTGAACTTTTAGCGAGCTCGTTATAATGTTCCATAAACAATATGTGTACGGCTCCCCTTTTGCTTCAGGCAAAGGTCCTTCTTTGAAAATCGAGTGTGCGTTTGTCGCTTGGATTGGGTAGAACAATTCGTTTCCGAATATTGTGATTCCTGAAATAAGCAATATAAATTAATACTATTTTATTTGTTTTAATAAACGTTGGCCTTTATTGAGAACTAGCTTTTGTCAGCGGCTTCGCCCGCGTACACATAATATAGCATACGTCACTCAGGAGTAAAGCAGCTTTCTATAGTTGCTAATTTTCCAATTTCCAATCGGACCAGTAGTTCCAGAGATTACCTCCTACAAACAAAAAAAAACAAAACTTACCTCTTTATTATATTAGTGTAGATTACTCCATTATGGGTGGGTTCAAAACTATATAATCGAATATAAGACACCAGGATATCTAACAAATTTGACCGAATGCCAAACATGCGGTCGATTCTACTAACTTTTTAGTTCATTAAATTATTTTTAGTATCCTAACATTTTACAAAAGTCCTTGCTGTGCCTTTGAGTACGAACGCGATAACGCAACAAATTTAAAAACTACTGAACGAATTTTCATGTAACATCATCAATATCATTTGAGTCAAAAGTCGTTAGAGATAAGACTCCCACAACGTTAGTGTCACCATTACGACTGATCCTATGGGTCTCGCTTCCATTGCATTTCCGTGACCCAAGTACCAGGTCACGGAAATGCATCAGTTTATCTAGGAGGGCTCCCAACGGTGCGTCTTCCGATTCGTGATCGCCATACAACCTGACACATGGCTCTGAAATTTGGTCGCCCATAGGGCCACGACTAAGCTCGGAGTTTGTTTGCGTGACCGCATAAAAAATGAAGATCCTAGTCCGTAGAATCGCCAAACTTAAGCAGCAATGGGCATAGCATAGGTTCTGGATTTTCATACAGTTTTCACTGAATGGGTTGTGAGGAAGGTTTAGTATGGGTAATACATAAAATAATACATAGTAAAGTAGAGAATAGTTGTGAATTTTAAAGGTTTCGCTTGATAGAAATTTAGTTCTCTATCGGAGAGTTTAAGAGGCTTAAAATGGCTGGGTAGTTTACCTTTACAGTCTCCGGTTCTCTTCATGACTTCCCTGCATCTTCTCAGCAACACTTTTTCTATTGCTGAAGCTCCATTGTAAGACCAACTGACAGCACTGTATGTCGAAACTATTTGCCTGGATATAAAGACAACCATAATCTAAATTTCACATTAATTTACAAAATCGTAAGTATATAAATAAGTATAAAGTATATTTGTTTATTATTACTTTTAAATTTGTTACTCCTATAGAGTTGAACGGATGAGTATGAATGAGTAAAATTTGCTCATACATTCATTTTTTACTTATACTCATCCGTATGAGTAAAATTTTGGCATACTAGGACACCATGTCTTCGAGTAGCATATAGGATACTGTTTACCCTGTCGATAATATGTTCTCTTTAGAAAATTTTCTAGTTTTACGTGAAATAGCGCCACATTAAAAAGTGTCGTATAATTGCTTAATTGTTACGAACTACCAACATTGTGTGCCAAACAGTGACGTCTTTGTTTTTCTAGGTTTTCTAGGTTTAAAAAATACGTATACTTAATCATACTTTCTATGCCTGCATGTCTATTTTCTATCCAAAAAATACATGCAACAAAAGAAATGACTACCCATCTTACAAAAAGACCAAAAGCAAAATCTATGACAACAGATTTAAAAAATCAATATGTGTCTATCACCATGACTGATCAAAAAAATAAGAAACTAACTTACCGCATAATTTTCTTGGTTATATTCCGTCCAACCCCATTTTTAGAGAACTTCATAATTCCAGAAGCTAAAAGGTAAGGGGACTCTTTCGCAATCCAATTGCTAGGTAGACAATTGAATGACCTCATCACCAGCATATCCAGGTCTAACGTGACACCTCCCCATCTGTTTAACGTCAACATCCTCATAATGTCTGAACTATGCTGAACAGGTGTGCTACTCTTCCACAATCTTTCGCTAACTACCCGACTTACTGCTGATTTCCTGGTATAGCTGTACGCATGTATCCTAGCAACCTTTACATTAGGATACTCGAGGAGTTTCGCGATGCAGCTTCTCTTGAGCATGGTCTCAGTGACCGGTGAAGTGAACAGCAGGTATACGTCCCAATCTGGATGTGATAGGGCAGCAGACTCAACGGCACATGCTTGTCGTGAATCTATCCCACCCCGACAAGACGTCTCATGGAAGTATATCGATTTAGTCTTCGGAGAAAAATCTTCTATTGATTTTAAGGCATCATTACTAACTACAGTATAACACTGTATATTATATCTATTCACTGGTGGCCAATGTATAACCACTGGATAACTGTTCCACAAGTTACTAAATTTCTCCCAAATTACCAGGAGCACATGAACTAGGAAGTACGCTGCGATAAAGTAAATCATGTATAAATACAGTGATTTCATGTACAACATTTTGTTTTCTTTTATATTCTATTTTTATTTTATGGTACTTATTTCACCTAGTGTTCTTATGGTGCTATTTAATAAAATACTATAATTTATTTTTAATGGCGTGTTAAATTATTCATTTCGTTTGTTCCTCATTCATGCGTATCATTGCTCATTAAAAACTACACAATAAAGTTGTACGGAACTAAATAATGTGTGATATAGTCCCAAGGCCTTCAACACAATATAAAACAATGTATCGCGCTAGTATTTTAGGTAGAAGTGGTTTAAAGTAGACCTACATTTCACCAGTCAAATCTCGGTATGGCGATGGATTTTTTTTTTTGAGGTTGGAAAATCATCCAATGACATCACCGCGTCCTTGGGAAGGGTGAGAGATAGTGTCAGGCTTTAATGACTAAAATCCCTCCACTCTTGGCCTTTCAGAAGCCAGTTCGTGGCCCCAGCAGGCTTTAACCCAGCCGGGCCCCTACGTGGTAGCGATAGACTGCAGTTTTTTTCAATATACGTCAAACGATTCCATTTCTCGATCTAAATTGAATTGTTAAAGCAGTGGCATCCAACCACCAATTAGCATTTTAGTCTGGTTATTGTCAGCAGGGACCAAAAGTATAGAAGTAAACTTAACGACCATCAGAAAACACAATATTTGTGATAGAAACCTTTAATGCAACAATCGCAACTTGGTGAAAGGGGCTGAACTGTTAAAGAGAGGGAGGAATATGGGGTATATTGTGTACAATGTACAATACAATATAATATTCGGTAACTATCACACAACGCCATCTAGTCTCAAGCTAAGTAGAGCTTGTGTTATGGGTACTAGACAACTGACAAACATACTTATATATTTCTTACTACATAAATATTGGAGATAAATTACACCCAGACACAGAAAAAAATTATTATTATTATTTATTTATTGAGAAAAAATATTATAACATCTTTACAGACGCGTCCAAGGCGATGCTAACAAAAGATCGTGTTATCACACAATCATTCGTTCTGAGTGGGAATCGAACCCATGACCTGTGACATAGCAGTCAGAGCCACTAACCAATAGACCGACAGGCCAGTCAACTTCCGATCTCTACAACCGATCTCTGTCTGCCTATTTCTGAGCTGTACCTTCTGAGGTACAGCTCAGAAATAGGCAGACAGAGACGGTCTGCCGTTTTACCCAGAACATATTACATGCTACACAATGCATATAATGCAATACATGCTACTACACAATGCACTAATGTTCTTCTTTAGGTACAGATACACATTAGAACTCAGCATATCTAGCAGAAAATACAATTTATAACTAAAACAATAAACAATAGAAGACACAGGTTACACAAGAACAAAATACAAAGAGCATTCATTGAATCACACAATAACATTTCGAATACGTTGCAATTTTCTCAGAGCATCACTCCGGCGCTTGTATTGGACTTTTTATTTTTATTTAAAGACAATATAAACCCTTTTTAAGGTCTTGTCGAGACGAAGTACTGTGGCAATGCAATTTGATAATAATAGTGTAATAAAATGAGATATCGTGGAGATGCTGGGTGTGGCCACAGAGGTAGCGGAAACTGAATACGTATTTGTTTTCTCCATATCATTTTTTTAAATTATCTGTTGCTAGCGGTGTTGCTCGCGTGACGGGAGAAAATGAGATATCCTAAGAGAACTCCTAGGATAAAAGTATCCTACTGTTATGTATTGCAAAATATAATCTACCCGAGTAGGTACCAAGTTTCCTCGAAGTCTGTGAAAACCGAGCGTGATGTAATAACAAACAGACAAACACACACTCAAACTCTTACCTTTATGATATTAATATTATTGTGTGTTGTGTATTACACTTTGAAAGAAAAAGTAATAACTATCATGGAAGTAATATATAATTTAATTTTTTGAAATATAAAAATGAGTCATTGAAATTAAATGTAACCACTACATTAACAAATCCAGTGGCCCTGACAACTATGCCGGAGGTCGTGGGTTCAATTTCCTCCCAAGACAAATGTCTGTATGATGAGTTTAGATTTTTCTTTAGAATGTACGTATTTAATCATTTTATTTATAAATTTGATTCATCAGTTATCTAGCACAAGCTCTGATTAGTTTTGAATTATATGACGTTTTGTGGAATAATAATTAATAATAACAATTTTTATATTAAAGTATCTAAAATCACAGACAGCTGTGATTTTAGAGACTTCCTGCTTGTTTAAAATAAATCTACACCAATATAATAAAGAGGTAAAGTTTGTTTTTTTGTTTGTAGGAGGAAATCTCTGGAACTACTGGTCCGATTGGAATAATTTTAGCAACAATAGAAAGCTGCTTTACCACTGAGTGACATAGGCTATATTTTATGTACGCGGGCGAAGCTGCTGACAAAAGCTAGTACTATACAAAAAAAAAACAGTTTACTTCGGTCAAAGGGACCGATAATATGAACTTTTAAGCGTATATATCGCTAGTTTCGCGGCCCGACGGGTGTGGCATCTAAATAAACCACCACAAGGAGCTCGTGAGTTCGTTGCACGACCTCGACAGTTCACATGGCGACGACTGAACCTCGCTCATTCATAAAACATCGCTTTTTACCCTCTTGCATATTTAATACAAACGTCTCGACAAATTAGGAATCGTCATATGGTGTGGTTTGATAAAGAAACGCCATGGTTTCTCTATCAAACCAAGCCATACGATATCTCATGATTCGAATCACAGTCACTGATATTGTATGTTTAGCCCATAGCGAGTTCTCGCCGTTTTCAACATTTCGGCCAAAAGACGGCCTTTGGCCTAGACCTTTTTCTAGGGTTGCCATAATAACCTTTCTACTCATCTCGCATCCATCGGGGTTTTTGAACGCTGTGTCTTCCAGTACGTGGTGCAACTTTAGAACCTTAGTTATATCATAGGGACTCTGTAAAAGGGTTTAAGCCTACTGGGGCCCAGGGTCTCTTTTTGAAAAGAAGGCTTGGCCCCAGTGCGAAGGGCAAAAAAGGAACGGGTGGAGTGTTTAGTCAGTAAGTGACTGACACTGTTTCCCGCTCTGCCTAAGAACGGGATTCGTCATTGGATGATTTTTGCCCACCATAAAAAAAAATGTTATGCTGTATATAGTTAAGTTACCACTTCAGTTTGGCGATTCTTCGGCCCACGTCGGTATTGGTTCTACTGTAGCAAAACTAGGAAAAAAAAGACTAGTCGACAAGTAATTATACACCTTGTTTGCTAAAATTTCGCATTTCCTACCTTCGTGAAACCCTACAACGTAAATAACAGGGTCACATCAGTCAGTTCAAAGTAAACCCAACATACAAACGATGTTAGTCGAAATTATTCCTCGTAGTCATATCTAATTAGTCCAATTTATATTCGTCTACATAATAATGTGAAACTTAAAGAAAAAATTACAGGAGGCTTTCAGCTTTTATTTACGTTGTCATAGCTCAGAGTGGCTCGGGGCTGGCGGCTCCATTAAACCGACCGTAGCGAGGGGGTGTAATGTTTTAAACTCGAAACTTGACTCTCGTTAACTTTGCAGACAGAGACACTGAAAAGTTGGCCTCAATTTCAGGGGCAACTTTTTGTTTCGGTTTTCTTTTTATATTAAAGTTTAGGTAAACGCAGTATTTGGGAGCTCAGTGCGAAGAAAAATATACTTAAAAGTGAGTACGTTTGTAGATGATAGTGATTGTTTTGAGATGTAACATCATAATCTCTGTATTCAGTAGAGATGTAAACCATGCACACCAGACGAAGATCACCCAAGTTTTCATGGTTTAAGACTTACGTGACAAAAACTCTTATGTCTTTCACGGTATACGATTCTAAGAATAATGGTATGCCAAAGATAAATTTTAGTCCAAAAAACACTTCAAATAACATAATCTAACTAACCTAGAAATAAGACCCAGCTGGGTCCCAACACGTTTATAAAAAAAAAAAAAACATTAATGAAAAATTACACGTCGACAACTTCTCAGTCGCCCGTCTGTTTCACCTAAAATGTTTATCGCAAATGGGGTTTATTAGGCATAATGAGCGGCGTAGTCGTACATTAACGTATTATTTGTGACTCCAACGAGGCCACGCCTGACATTAGTCCTACGTATGGCAACACAGTAATGTCACCTGTCGCTTGTTTTATTTAATTTACAAAAAAATGGAGTTGTAATCAACTTGATGTTGGTTTTCGTTATTAACATGTTTTTGCCCTCATGTGATTATGGAAGTACTTTTTTATCAGGCACCAGATGGGTAATTCCTGTATTTTTAAGGATATATTTTTGCGTTCCCATCGCAGTCCCAATTTGTCAAAAAAACGCAGTCTAATTCTCTGTACAAATTATTGACATTTATTGAAACCGAGATAATATTGTGACTAGATTTTAAAGTACGAGAGTTACACTTCAGGTACCAGAAGCCCATAAATATAAAGAGAACTCTATTGATCAACGTCATCGAGAGGTCAAACTTTAAAACTAGATTATCGTAATTTGCCAGCATCCTAGTTACCTTTATCGATGAAAGGCATTATAAAATCCAAGCAATCAATGTACCAGGACACCATAAATAAAAGTTAGTCTTACGTAAGCGCCAATAAAATACCCAAGTTATAGCTATTAAGTCGTATCTTCCTCGAAACTGCGTCTAAGAAGCATCTAAATTCGATTTAAACCCAATACCCTGGATATAATCCCTGCAGATGGAAGTTTAAATCGCAGTTTCGCTATTAAGTTTTTGACTAGTGGCCAATTTATTGTTTATTCGCCAGCGTTCAGTTCCGTTTGATGCAGAACTTTATTATTGTACGTGCTCATACTTTAGTTGTTCTATTTAGCTCATAGCTCTCCGTTTGTCTGTAAAACTTCTGAAGGATATGTTTGCCTGGTATTTAGATTGAATTAGACCTAATACGCCAATTTTGGTAATATCGATCTTTTGTTTGTTTTTTTTTTCTATTTCTTATGATATTCTATTTTAGCGACACAGTAATCACTATGTCATGCCTAGTGAATATAAACAGTGATAATTATAAGTACAGTTTTGCATCTTAGACCGTTAAATCAAAGTTATAGGGCTCATATAATATAATGTTTTATTTGGAACACTGTGTTTTATTAAATAGCGAGGAGGGGAGGGAGGCGGTCGGTTACTTCGGCGAAGTAGTAATGCTAGCTAAGGAGGAGGCGGACCGTATAAGGCAACTAGCTCGGTAGCTCGCAGTCCGGTTGTCTGGTAACAGTCCAGACCAAGCCCAAAGTCGTCGATGGCGCGCTCTATTCCTGCACGCCTCAAGACTCTGCAAAAGGGTCGAAGCCTACTGGGGCGTGAAAGGAAGGCTTAGCCCCAGTGCGAAGGGCAAAAAAGGAACGTGGTAGGGTGTTTACTCAATAAGAGTCTGACATTGTTTGCCGCTCCGCTCAAGAGCGGAATTCATCATTGAATGATTATTGCCCACCATAAAAAAAAATGGTTCAAAATATGAAACTAACTGTATATTCAGCCAAATTATACCGAAATCCTTCTCCGAAATAATAAAAGGTTGATTAATAATGGAGTTGAAACTACCTTCTATCCAAAATACAGGCATTTAACGGGAGACTAATAACAGATTTATAAAGTACAGAGTGTTCAATAATAGCAACAGTTTATTTGCTAGCAAAGCGGTGACACGGTGAATTTATAGCCTGTGGTCGCTGGCTTCTGCCGGCTCTGGATTAACATTAAAATAACTTGCAAATTGCACACTAACTACTTAGAGTGACCATGATGGCCGGCGCTTTAGGATACGAGAGCTTTGTGCTCTTTCTTTTTCGTCCATTCAGGCTTAAGATGCTTAGGATGGACAAGCGTGCTCCATCATCGACTACATCATCGCTTACCATCAAGTGAGATTGTGGTCAAACGCGAGCCTATCTAGAATTAAAAAGGTGGGTTTTTTTTTGGTAGGTTAAAATCATCCAATGACGAATCCCGCCCTTGGGTGGAGTGGGAAACAGTGTCAGACTGTTATTAACTAAAAAAAGGTAGGTTGGCCCCATGAGTTGTGTGAAAGTGAATTTTGGGCCCTGGAGAAAGGCAAAGAAAGAACAAAAGTGAGTTTTAGTCACCAAAAGTCTGGATGATTTCCCACTTTTTGCAAGTTTTATCGAGTTAAGCAAGCAAACTCTTTAGAAGGGCTTTTTTTGGACCTTCTGAATATTTTGTATCGCGTTTTTTTTTATTAATTTTTAAAATTTTACTACAGGACACAAAACTGTAGTGGCCCTCTAGGCAAACTGTAGGGAAACGACCCTTCAGGGTCGAAGCTCCTGGAGCCGAGGGTTGATGCGAAAATGTAACACCAGGGCTCTGCGACTAAGGCAAGGAAGGAACGGGGTAGGTTGTTTAGTCAGAGTCTGACACTGTTTTCTGGTCCGCCAGAGAGCGGAACTCGTCATTCGATGATATTTACTCCGACCATAAAAAAAGAGCAGTACCCCGCAAACTACTCCGGTTTTTTAGTTTAAGGTTGTCTGGTAGATATCGCTGTCGTCAGTAATAAGACCGCCGTTGTACCCATAGATAAGAGTTTCTGTGAAATTGTTACTATTTTGGTGTACAATAAAGATTATTCTATATTCTTTTTATCTTATTTCTGATAGATTATATATTCTATGATAATGATTATTTTTAAATGTTGGTACAATTGTTCTGTATTTGGGTTTGTCATTTAACTCCTCTTAAACGACTTGACCGATTCGCATGTAATTTTGTGTGTACATTTGAGAGAGTCTCTCAATGGCTATTCAATGGACTAGGTTTTTTTATGGTAGGTAAAAATCATTCAATGACGAGCCCCGCTCGTGGGCGGAGCGGGAAACAGTGTCAGACTCTTACTGACTAAAGAACATATCCCGTTCCTCCCTTGCTGTATTCCCAGAGGCCCGGTATAACGCTTTTGCACCAACCCTCGGCTCCAAGAGGCTTCGAAATGATGGACTAGGCGGTATTGCAATTGGGTTCGTATTAATTTTTTTGAGATCGTTAGTAATAATTAAACATTCGTAAATAAATACGAGATACAGCCACCAATCATACTATAATCAACATATCTTGATACTGACCTAGAACACAGGACAACATTTAAAAAAAATCACAAATAATATTTTGAAAATATACCTTAACTTATAAACCATGGTAAGTTGAACCAACGTCATAATTTTTATAACGTGCAACACAAAAATATTAACACGTCTCTTTCAGATTTATCCAACAGCATAAAAACCAGTTAATACACTCCCTATCTTCCGTAATAAACAGAGCACATTGTAAGTAAACGTTCTACGGTGTTGCCAGTCTACACAACATTATTAATTTAATAAAAGGAAAATCCTGGGTATGCCGTAGTTATGGTTCTATTAAGCCACAGCGGCGCAGCAAGTTAAAATGTGCTTGTTCTAAAAACACGATGAAAAGCTGCCAAATGTACGTTATTTAGTTCTGTGGATATATGGAAGCGTATTGCGGTATGAAACGTCAGTGAAACGTGCTCTTTTTATAGTTCTGGACCCCGGGGGGTAATAACGGGTGTCAGACAAACAGATAGACGGACAGCAAAGTTCTCGAAGTCCGTCTTCAAAGTCATCGTCAAAGAGTAAATTACACAAAATAATGTGCCTGGCCTACTCAGCCACCACTGCGATGGCCGAGTGGGAAAGTTTCTGAAAGGAAAGCTTGGCCCTAATGCGAAAGGCAAAGAAAGAACGGGGTTGGGTGTTTAGTCAGTAAGAGTCTGATACTGTTTCCATCTCTGTCCAAGAGCAGAATGAAATTCGTCATAGGATGATTTTCGCCCACCTTGAGAAAAGGCCTTCTGCATTAATTACCTACCTTCCAGCGTCACTACTGGCTGATACTGCCCTCTCAAGGTAACAGATTTACCTTATGATGGATCTCTCAAGATCGACTCTATAGTATCCAATTTACAAAATTGCAACGGATTCTATCAAAATATTCTTACGTATATCACCGACATTATGTTGATATGGCATATGTTTATTTTATGATAGTATTTTCAAAAGTTTTAATGTGCACTTTAATAAAACATCACCACAAATTCCGCATGAAATTATCATAATAAATTATGTATTTGAAGAGAATAATTACATAGTATGAGTAAATGAGTTTGATTCAAAAGGCGTCGTACTGTATATACGTACTAGGATTTCATAAATGCAAGAGAGGATACAGTAGCTTTACTATTGAATACTAATTTATAATACATCAGTCAAGTCTATAATCATTGGTGTCCACGTAAAGAAGAACAAATTATTAATTTAATAAAAAATGAGATCCTCATTTATTTTTTTATAATAATTGTGGTGGCATTAGAAGTTTTTTAAAAAGACTGTATTTTAATAAGTTCAGGTTGTGTGTCAGTAAGTCAGTCAGTGAGAGAAACTCTTAAAAATAGCATGTCTACTCGTACAGAATACCTAAGACATTAAGTCTGCCTTTGTACCTTTAATTAAAAATAAGATTAAATTAAATAATAAAGTTCATCTTTCTACCCTTAGTTGCATGAAGATAAAATAATAATAAAAACCAAATGTGAGCAGCCTAAAAAAATTTGCCTATCTTTTCCAGGAATAATATAGGCTTATATAGGCACTAGACTGCGAGCATTTCAAACATCGAAGACAATTTAGCATTCTATTTTGAACGGCTTATAATATTAGACAACTTACACCCGTACGAAAGGAGTAAATACTTGTTGCTAAGTAATTTCTTATTGCTTAGAAAATATCTTTATTAAAAACTAATTAAGTAGTTACTTTCAATCATTTAATTAGTTTTACTTAGTTTGTAAATTTATATGAATGTTTGTATAAAAACTGGGAACTTTTAAAGAATTTTATAAAATGAAAAAAATATAGATGTGTGGCGTGCAAGCCACGCCACACATCTATATTTTTTTCATTTGTGACCGATTTTAAATTTGTTCCTTCTTCATGACATTTACAAATCAGGAACGTCAAAAGATAATATGAGCGCCTGAAGAGATCGTATAGCTAAAACAGATTTGGTACTCTTATTGCTAATATAACTAAAGCGGCGCAACACTAAATTTAATGTGAGCATCAACATGCCGCCGGCCGTTGAAAGCTTGTCTTTCAACAGCTGTCTTCCAACAACGGACAAATCTTGGAGAATGCTCTTCTGACAGTTCCGGTCTTCAAGACTTCAGTCTTGACATCAGCAACTCTGCTTATTCCATCTGTACCAGGATGAAGAGCAACAACGCGACCCAACTTCCACTTCAAAAGTGGGTGATTGTCCTCCTTGAGAACAACGAGGGTATCCAGGTTCAGGCTGTCATTGCCGGTACGCCATTTTACACGCTGCTGAAGCTCGGAGACTCCATCTCGCCAAAAATGCTGCCGCAGCTGCTCGATACGTTGATGGCGCGTCAAGTGAGGAGTGGAGTGATCCCGGATGTCCTTAACAGGCAGTGACGTGATTGGTCGTCCAATCAAAAAATGACCAGGAGTGAGAGGCAACAGGTCTTCTGGATTCGACAAAAGCGGTGTGAGTGGTCGAGAATTTAAAATTCCTTCAAATTGTACTAAAACGGCGTTAAGCTCCTTATATGTTACGAGTAGATGACAATTGCCCAACACTCGAAACAACTGAAATTTGAAGACTGAAGAATGAAGACTGTCCTGCTTGTTCTAATCAGAACTTCTATCGGGATTGAATGAGCCTGGTTCTGATGATGATGATCATCATCATCGACCTAGACTGAATTGACGAGAAATTTATCTTTTCCTGTTTTACGTCTTTTATATTATAAAAGCTAAAGTTTGTATGTGTATTGGTTTGTTACTCTTTCGCGATCAAAGGATTCAATAAATTTAGGTGAAGTTTGTCACTTGAGTGGACCGTTTCCGGCACATAGGATAAGTACTTTCGTTTCCTATGTCTTACTCTTTAACCCAAATTTGAGATCTGTTGGGATCTCCCGCCGGGCGTTGGTAGAAGCCGAGGAGGATTGGCAGGTGGTCGCTTCCTTCTACGATGCAGTAATTCTAGCAAAAGCGGAGGCCGACCGCATAAGGCAACGGCGCTCACGCCCCAGACGCCGCCTAGATTGCGATCCTAATTTCCCACCACCGTAGGTGCGGGCTTGCGGACGGCAAGCAACGGGTAGCTCGCCATCCGGTTGTCCGGTAATCGTAAGGACCAAGCCTAGTCGTCGACGGCACGGCCTTGGCTCTGGTATATATGGCAAAGTAATAATTGGGTAGGTTGTTTAGTTAGTAAGAGTCTGACCACGGAGTCGGACACAGTTTTCCGCTCCGCCCAAGGGCGGGATTCGTCATTGGATGATTTTTTTCCACCATAAAAAAAACCCTTAGTTACCTATGCCGTACTATCCAGTTAAGTTACCACGTATTAAAAAAAAAACCAAATCAAAAAAAAAATACCAATCATAAAAAATAAGATTTCTTGGAACTTTTAAATTTTTATGCGGGTAAAACCGCTAGCAAATGCATTTATGTTTTTATCTGAAATTCTGATAGTTAATGGAATTAAATACAATAGAAAAATTATCAGGCACACTGATTCTATGTAAAATCCGCAATAGGTGGGTAGTTTTTATTTTGCATATAAACAGCATAGTTCAAAATTTCAAAAAAAAAAATCGTTTACATTTCCGTCAGTTTATAAAACTGCACAGCATAGAATTCTTTTTTACAATTTAATATACTTCTTAGTAGTTCTTTTTTTAAATTAAACAATAGACTAAAGCCAGCAGCATTCCCAAGCTAATTTAAGAGCTAATGAGTTCAAGCTAATCTCAGGAACTAGCGGAATTTAGTGCAGTTTTCACGACCACTGAGAGTTGAAGCTGGGTTTAATAATATTAAATCTTGCTGTAACATGTAAAATAATTACCTTTTCGCTGTACTCTGACTAAGACGAAGAGTCTCAATTAAAGTTATGGGCGTACAAAACGAAGAATAACTAATCCCGAAGGCTTCTTGATGACGAGCAATGGGTAGCTCGCTGTTTGGCCGTCCAATAACTATCCAGACCGAGCCCAAGTCGTCGATGGCGCGGTCTGTTTTCGTGCACCTCAAGGAGTTGTCAGCAAATGTAGGCCTAGTAGGGTCGAAGCCAACTGGCCATGGGCCATGGACCAGCTTCTGAAAAGAAGGGCCGACCCCGGTATAAAAGCTAAGAAGGAATGGAGGAGCTGTTTAATCAGTAAGAGTCTGACTTTAATTCCAGCTCCGCCCAAAGGCGGGATTTGTCACTGGATGATTTTTCCCACCATGAAAAAACCTGGAGTGGTCATTTTGCCAATTTTTTATGCAACATTATGTAACGTAGTAAATGCTATGCTAATTCTGTGTATACAATATAGATATCTTGTAAAGAGTTCCAAGGCAATAATTGGATATTAACCTTACGCCCACGTACGCGGATGCGCAGATCTACGCAAGACGCAATTGTGTCTCTAATTATAAGACATGAGGAATCCTAGTTACTGTGATATGGCTATCATAAAGGCAGTTTTTGATAAGGTGCTCCACGAAATAAATGTACAATATATGTTATTCAGATGCATACAGTCTGTGTGATAATAGGATGACCCAAATGTCCCCAATCTATTTCGAAAAAGGTGTGGCAGATTGATTGAGGTACCAGGAAAACAAAGCTGTAAGGAGTCAACATCTTGTGTAACAAATGACCGAGTATAAAGCCCTTTGATAGAAAAACCATGCTTAAGTTGTGCCTTAAAATATCGTATTCCAGATCTTTGATGATTCCAGATTTTTCTTTTATTTTATATCTGGAAGGATTCATTAATTTCGTGTTACTTACATACTCATCTTCCTGCCCTTGTCCCGTTTTATTTGGGGTCGGCGCAATATGTCTTTTTCTTCCACTCTGTCCTGTCACCCGTCTCGCTATCACTAACTCCTCTTTCTTTCATATCCCTTCTCACACAATCCATCCATATTTTCTTTGGTCTCCCTCTCCCTCTCCATCCATCCACATGTATATTCATGGCTTTTTTTGTAACATGCGTTTCATCCCGCCTTTTTACATGGCCATACCAAGACAGACGGTTCCCTTTCAACTTTTCAGTCACTGGCGCCACTTTCAAACTTCCTCTGTTACTCTTCACTTTCAAACTTCCTGTGTTACTTACATACTGGGGTATTAGAAATCTAAGGCAGTTTGCTTTAGACACTTTCGTGAAAAGGATAAAAAAAAACTATTCTATGTACTAATTCTAAACTCAGTACATTCGACTCAAAACCTCAAGATGCCGCTACTAACAAAACTGTGCCGTTGGTCTGATGCTCAAAATTACTATATTATTTATTTGTTTTCTTTTCACCTCGTATTTCCTCAATTGCAGCCCGGAATCATACAGCAACCGTCTTCTGAGTTAGTAATGCGTTGAACAGGTGAATTTAATTCTGGTTGTAAAAGAGTTCTGGGCAGTGCTACCATCCTAGTACTCATGGTCACACTCCGGGGGCCATGGGTAAATGAGCAAATGTGCACCAAGTCCCTGGAACTAAAGCAATGGAAGAATGGGGTTAGTTTTTTGTCAGAAAATGTCTGTTAGTCACTATCTCTTGCTCCGCCCAAGGACGGAAAATATAATTGGATGATTTTTGCATACCGAAAACCTAAAAAAATTACCCGTCTTCAATTTTCCCTTACTTTATTTAGTTGGTTGATTTACTATTTGGAAAACCGGATATTTCTTCAGTTTTCTACAAATGATAACAGTTTTTTATTTCGGTTTACATATTTATTTTTCGTGCACTATTTTAAACAATTTTTCATTCATTAATTTCTGCAAGCTGTTTGAATATTATGTAGTTTGGATTTATTCAACCAGTGGTATACATTCACATAATAAAAATGTATTTAAAGATGATGAAGGTGTCATAGAGAGGTTTTATAAGTATTTGACCGAAAAACTATTAAAGGAGGACATAATATACATGTATTATTAGTTGGTGTTTTAATTTAAAAATAAACTTACTAGGTAAATCCCGAAATAAGCACATTTTTTTTGATATCCACTAATTATAATAATATTTATGTTATGAATCAATAAAAACTTAAAATTAATTAGAATGATAAATGCACAAATTCACAAAATCGCATAGTTATTCTCTCTTCTGGAATTTAACCCATGTTCCATCCATCGCCCTAATATTAAAGTTATGAGGCTTCAACTTGATGGGGTCCATAGTCTTTTCAGTCTTTCCAATGGTGAAGTTCAGTATTATAAGATATATGAGCACCTTGAGTTCCATCATCGCGAACCTCATGCCTGTGGAAAAGCAAGCCTTTTACTGTCATGTGCGCCTGGTACAAAAAACTATGATAAGAAAAAAATTATGATAAAATAAATGAGTAAAAGAGACAGAGAAATATGGCTCTCTCTTTTTCTTAAGTTGCTACCGAAATTATATATTTATATTTTTAAATAGTGTATTGTGTACAAAATGCGCAACCTTTTACTGTCATGTGCGCCTGGTACAAAAAACAAATTTCTAAGAAAAATTATGAAAAAATAAGTGAGAGAAAGAGACAGAGAAATATGCTCTATCTTTTGCTTAAGTTGCTACGGAATATATATATTTTTAATAGCGTATTTGTTATACAAAATGCGATTAAAAAACTTAAACGAAACTTAAGGTCATCGGCGGGTACACCAAACTGGGAGTTGTCGGTTTATAATAATTTTCAATACTTTAGACCGTTACTAATGCCTTTTATGTAAACCGTTAAGATTTGCTTAGATAATAATTATAATTTATTTATTCATTTGATCACTTACCGATGCATATTCTCGGGCCTCCACCGAAAGGTGAAAAGGTACACGGTTTAATATTGTGCTTGTTCTCTTCAGAAAACCTCTCAGGATCGAACTTGTGTGGGTCAGGCCAGTGATTTGGATCCATGTGTACGCAGTTCACCATGTTGTAGACTACGTCACCAGGTTTCAACTATCAAGGAGTAATAATAAATAAGTAACTTCAATAATAATTCATTTCCTACTTATTTATTGTTTAACTTACAGTGTAAGGCTTTCCTCCTTCATGTGAGGGAGGCAGCTCATAGGTCTTCTGACAGGTCCTGTCCATAAAAATAGCCGGACTCCACTTCCTCAGAGTTTCTAGAACATCAAGGGAATTTCGTTGAATATTAAAACAATAAAGATTACGATAGTAGCGGATTAATTAAATAAAATTGCCAACCGTTAATCACGCAATCTAAATACTTCAGTTCACTGAGTTTTTCAAATGTTAGTGGTTCTTTGTTCTCCTTCAACTGTCTGCACTCCTGGTACAATTTTTCTTGGACGTCAGGATTTATGGCAATCTCGTGAATTATCATTGTTAAAGAAGTTGCTGAAGTATCAAAACCAGCAGCAAAGAATATGAACACTTGAGCAGTCAAATCGTCTGGTGTCCAATCTATAAAAGAAAATAGGGATTAACAGCTAAACGTGTTTGTTTCTCTTTCTTATATCAACTAAGTACTCATTCGGATATTCCGATGGTTGTCAGCACGTAGTATGAACATGCAGATAATTACCTCCTTTAGCCTCCATGAGCAGTTGAATCATATCAGGTCGTTCCACACGTTCTTTCTTCCTGTATTCCATGGTAGAAGCCACGATATTTCTGAAGAATCTGTTTGTTTTTTCAGGGAATATATGAATTCCTAATTTCTGTGAAAAAAAGAAACCTTAGTGCCTTCTTGTTTCTTCACTCGACTTCTTATATACAGCACAGAGATATAACAGCGACCGCCCCCTAAGGCTACCCACTGACCCTATTATGGTGCTACTTCACTTTTTTTTAAGTATTTTCGAGTTATACTACCTAAAATTTCTCTTGCTTGTGACAGGCCTCCCCTCTAGGAGAGGGAATGGGCCATAATCCAACCATGCGGGCCCAGTGCGGGTTGGTGGAAGTCACATGTCAACGAATTTTTGGTTCTAGGACATGCCGGTTTTGTTACGATGTTTTTCCTTCACCATTTTGCCACTATTGTTTTGTCAAAAAAGGGATGTTATAAGCTTGACATATATATGTCGCAGCCATCTGGTTAAATTACCAACCCAAGACGCCTAGGACGTTAACGGCCGGCACCTAATCTGAAAGACAATCTCAAAGGCTGAAGAACGGCTAAGAAGGTTAGCCATATTGTTGACCGCAACGTTTAACCAAATGGCTGAACGTTGTGTATTCAATTAATCGCTTGGCTGAGTCTTGATTAGTCATTTTACACACTAACACTCTAAGCTGATAAACTTTGAGTGACTTTAGTTCAAACAACTAACGGCCTAGGCATCCAGTTGGATACTGGCGTTTATCGAACGCCCTAGGCGCCCAAATTAGATGGCTAAATTAACTAGATGGCTGTGACATATATATATGGGTGTATGAGTTAGTATGTCTCTGCTTCGGCATCGTAACTACTAATAAAATAAAATATTTTTTTTTCTTTAAATAGTTACTTGATCAAGCAGTTGAAGATTATCAGCTTTATTTTAGATGAAAGGCTGTGAGTTTTTCCTACTGTGTATCTGACACTCACCTTAGACAGTTGAGGAAACAAAGTAAATATAATCATAGTGATTCTTTGTTTCCAGTTGAAATCAAATAAGCTAGCGCCGATCTTAAAGAACTCGTTGTCCCGATCCTCTAAAGAGTTAATCTTGAGTCCGAAGCCAGCGGATGCGATGACGTCGTTGGTGTAGCGACGCACCAGGTCATCAACTTCTATGTTCTCGTTTTGATGACCTAGAAAATAGTGTTAGACTTCAAGAATTAGTTTGTTTGTTACGATAATTACGATTTTTCTGCAGTCTAGTTTCATGTGTGAAGTTTATTTAAATACTCATAAGTATAGAGACTGACGTCGAGGGCGCATTTTTAATTATTATTTTTATTTAACTATTTCCCTCACGAAGAATTTCCTCTGTATCGTGGCGTTGCAAGCATAAGTAACGGGCAAACAAGGCACATGGATCTCTAATACAAAGTTTAATGTACTAGGCACACATACATAGTTAGGAGTATGTACTCGTAACATACCATGAAGATACTCGATGATGTTGTTTGCATTTTCCACAATCAAAGGAAGCATCAACTTCATTTTAGAAGCAGTGAACGCTGGACTCAAGATGGACCTCATTTCTCGCCATTTTTCACCTGGAAGTAGACAAATTTTTCAGAAGGTTTTATTGTAGGTGAATGCAAAAATCCAATACAACGCAACAACAATCGAGACGTACGGTATTGTTCTTTGTGACTACACTAGGGGGTTGCCTATGTCTAGAAGTGGATAGATATCTTTCTGATCATATGATGATGTGAATGATGAGTAGGTTTTCTTTATAGTAGGTAAAAATCATCCAATGACGAATCCCACCGGAGCGGGAAACAGTGTCAGACTCTTCTTGTCAGAGTCTTCAGACCCCGTTCCTTTCGTGCCTTAATACTATTGGAAATGGAACGCCACCATATTAGTATTTTTTGACAGCTAAAGATTTCGTCTTTTGTTCCCTTTGTAACTCAACTTGTAAACTGTTGGTTTTGCTAATTAAAACTATAAATAACGCTGCAAATATTCTTTATTTTCCTAAATTCCTACAAATACCCAGGGCTTTGGTAATACGCTTTCGCAACAACTTTTCGCAACAACCCAGCAGGGTTGAAGCCTCCTAGGATCAAAGGAGGCTTCAACCCTGCTAGACCTCTAAGTTTACTGACATCACCTTGAAGCGTGCGCGCCTCGATGACTTGGGCTCGGTCTACCCATTGCTCGCCGTGCGCCTACGGTGGTCGGAAATGATGAGTAGGTTAGCAAATAGACTAGTGCCTATTCCTAACTTTTCTTTTGTTTGTAATCTAAAGTTTTAATTTTTAACTTACAGGTGCGATGGTGGTCAATCGTGAGCCATGATCAAAAAATTCCTTTGAGGGAACGAGAGAGGGAGTGGCCTTCTGGTATTTCCTGATAGCTGCAATCTCAAGTCTTACAGTGAGTAGATTACTAGGCTAGCATGTTCAATTGGTGACCACATCATCTCTTGTAATCACGTTAAATTGTGGTTAAGCGAGAGCCTATCAAATACAATGTAAGTGGAATTTTGATAAAAACTGAAATTACACAATTCCTGGAACTTGTTTTTGTTAAGTATTCAATAACAACAATAATGTGGTATCATAACAAATGACCATTGTTTACAGTATCATTATTTCTATTTGACTGTCATATTCGAACACGATTAATTAAAATGATTTTAACTACATCGATATACAGACTTAATGTTCAATTACATCATTATATCAGCGAGTTAATATTGAAACATGAAACAAATTTGTTTACGAAAATGAGTTCACAATTTTATTTACTTTTACAAAAGTCTTTAAATAAAGCTAGACAGTAAAACGTGTTGAAAACTTGAAATGTGCTTAAAAATGTCTAATGAAGGGTTTACGTAATTGTAAGAGCTACTGAAGGAAAGCTTATTTACTTATGTCTTAAGTTAATTGGATACTACAGTATTAAAATATTTACTGAATATTAGAGGCAAAATGAGCATCAAGATTTCAATGTTCAGACAAGTTATTCATTAGTGAATAAGTTACTTCTAGGCAAGCGTGCTCCATCGTGTGCCCTATCATCGCTTACCATCAATTCAGATAGTATTCAGACGCGAGCAATGATTAAAAAAATACGTGTGGCACTCGGGGACTGCCGCGGTAAAGCTATTGCAATAGCTTTACCGCGGCAGTCCCCGAGAGCATTCTGTATCAACTTATGCAATTATAATTATTTATTTTTTATTTTTATTTTATTCATACAATATTTCTTTTTCTTTGATATTAATTCAAGTTACACTTTTTGAGCGTGGTGACCGATAGGAAAACAAATTTTTCTTTTATTAAATAAATAAATAATAAATGCACTTTGTTCATTCGTATTCAAAACACTTTATACACAAATTTTACAAGTACAGCCGTTCACTGTTGTAGATAAATACTTATACACCTATATACTTTCTCACAAACAGCTGATTATGTATTCGTCCGATTTCGGAGCAGCAAGTCACTTTTTCAGGCATCTTGCGGACATTTCTCGTACTCATTTTAGCAGACATTGTTTTTTTGTGCGTTTTTCCCCTAATTTAGATGTCTTTTTTATAAGTGGCAATAATTAATATCGGGGAAAATATAGTTTAGTATAATGGCAACACACCTGTGCACGAATTTCTTTTGATGTGCCAAAATGCTATGTTCCAAGTCGGTGGAAAGAATGAATGACAGACGTAAATCAAGTGTCAACCAAGTTCCGCTACTCCCTGACAGATGTCGCTATTTCACTATACTGCTTTATCGACTTGTTTGAATTCAATTGGACGTGTTTTATCACCACACTCCATTATAATTATGATTATTTTGTAGGCTATTATCTTAAAATTTGTATATTTACACTTAAAGCACTGAGTTTATTGAGTTTTAGTCAATGTTTATATATTTGAGAATCAATGTTTATATGATAATCCGATATTTTTGAACTATGATAACACTGTTACTGTTTGTTTATGAGTCTATCATCACTTTTATGAATTATACACTGTTTGAATACTGCTTTTTCTATTTTAAATAATTATTTAATTACGAGCACAATAACATTTAATGTTTACTTGTCAGCTGTCAATATGTCGTCGTAAAGTCGTACAATATGTCTAATCGCACGACACACCAGTGGCGTAGCGTGGGTGGGGCGGAGGGGGCGGCTCGCCCCGGGCGGCAGCCCTTGGGGGCGGCAAAATGTCGCCGGTAAAGCGGGTAGAGATCTTCATTTCATGTGTCAGAACAGGTCAAAAAACAACAATAACTATAATGAAACAGAGGCGTCTGTAGCACTTGTGGCGCCCGTGTGCAACCAGTACCGCGCCCTCTACTTTAGTAGAAGGGGGTCAAAATGGAATACTAACAGTTATACAGGGTGATTTTGAAGTTGTGAACGAAATTTTAACAGTGGTTTCTACTCATGATACTGAACAACTTTCTTCAAGAAAAAAGAAATTGTTGTGGCAATTCCAAAACAATAGCTTTTTTATTCTTTCTCCCAATAATTGTATTAGTTCAATAAAAGAAACCTCATTGCCTGTGAAATTTAATTTGAATTAAGCACCAGTTATACACTGTGAAATTTTAATGGTTGTTTTCCCTAAGCGAAATGGTTGTGTCTTGGTAATACAAACGTTTGATAAGAAAATAAAATATTAAAAACAAAAAATGGACCTGTAGAGTGCAAGCTAATTATGACGTATCACAATGTGCGAGAGCTTATTTTTGTTTAAATATTTAATGAATCAGTTTCCTTTGACGACGTGCTGCTCATGCGACTCTAGTAGTACCTAAAAATTAGGTCTAATATTACTATTGTTTTCGCTTTTGTGAGTTGATGAATATTTTTAATAATTATTTATAAAAAAAAACTTTTCAGTTTTTTATTTTTACTGTATGCTTCGAAAGTACTCCTTATGGCAAGTCATTCTGCCGCGGGAAAACAACCATTTAAATTTCACGGTGTAGAATGGGGGCGGCAAAATGGGCCTCACGCCCCGGGCGCCGAGGTTGCACGCTACGCCACTGTGATACACAGCGCCGTGTCGAAGACTGCCGAACTGACACGACGTTAGACGATGCACGGCCTTCAAGCCACACCTCCGTGCCCGTCGGAGTGGGGAGCGTGAGGTTTTTTCGTTACGCAATTTCTGGATTTAGTCCCCGCGCTCAAGGCCTGCGATAGAAGCTATGCAATAGCTTAAAAAAGTTATTAATTTCTGAAGCCTTTACCATGACATGATAAAACGTAAGGCGTGCCAGCGAGACAGAAAGATGGAACTATACGCCCTGTATAGCTTCATCCATATCACAATTCAGTTTAGGTCTTTAATTGGATCGTGGCAGGGCCTCAAGTTGTATCCATAAAACTAGCTTCAGCCAGATTCTTCGCCTGTGTGAAAATAGGTTTCTCCACACAAGATTTGAACTGACCAGGTCATCGGCCCATCCTGTGAGAGGCCTTCCACTGCTGCGTCTTCCGGTACGCGGTCGCCACTCCAGAACCTTTCGGCCCTAACGGCCATCAGTTCTGCGTGCAATGTGTCCTGCCCATTGCCACTTAAGTTTGGCGATTCTTTTAGCTATGTTGGCAACTTTGGTTCTTTTCCCCCTATTATATGAGCACCAAAAATAAATAAATCACTTAGATCATTTTAATTCCTCTACCAATCAACTCTGTAGTCTGCAACTCATACCAATCTGACATTGACCCCGTTCGTAATGAACAAATTGTGGGGGCATTACAATGACACGATCATTCGGTCAGTACATGCGTGCCCAAATGTCATGTGGGATATATGGTTACGTAATAGGAGCATTCGGCTTATTGTTTGCCTTACATCATTAACCAATCCGCACTAGGCCATCGCGGTTTTTAAGTGAAAAAACATTTAATGACATCTTCCCCTCTAAGGCGGAGTGGGAGGATGAGTCCACGAGCATCCATTTCGAAAGCAAACTTATGGGCCACAATAGGCTTCGGCTCTGTGTGCAATTCAGGGTTGGGTTTCCAGGCGGTGGTTGGGGCGTAAGGAACTCTTTTCCTTCACACCAGCGGACTGGGCCATCATGGTGAATAATCCACTCATTATGATGAAATATGTCTGGCATCCTAGTAATGATCAAGGTGATTTAATATGCCAGGAATGTAGGATTGTTTGCAGTGTCAGGGCGGAACGTTATGGATAAGTGAAGGGACATTGGTGGATTTCAGACAGTAAAATTGATGCTCTCTCTCTACTGGATCTACAGAAATCATTTGATGAGGATTTAAAATTTTCAAGAAAAAAAATGTTTATTTCATCAACGTGATAGATTGATTAGCCATTCGAATATTCAATTTTTAATTTAATACATGGGAACAGGGTGTACTACGCCAAATCGAATAACGAACGCTCGATCAAACAAACATTCGATATTTTGAACACTCGATGTATCAAGTGTGCGATGTATTGAATGTTCGATTTAATAACAATTCGATATTATGAACGTTCGAGTATTTAGACGTTCGATTTATAGTGGTCGATCAATTGATATTCGACTATTTGTTATTCGATTTGGTGTAGTACACCCCGATTATATACGTTAAACCTCCATAGTCTTATATATCTTCTATACCTTACCTTTCATAAGTACCAGGCTACCAGCAAACAAAGGATCCGACTCTTCTGAGAAAAACTCCCGGTGATCGGTGAAAAATTCAAAATCTTTGACAGTGATGGTTTTGATCAAATCAGGGTCCCGGATCAAGATTATCGGCATCGTGAATTCCGCGAAACCAACGTATCTGAAAATATTGCCAATAAAGTTTCTTGCCATTAATGTTCAACCTCATATCAACCTCATATCTGAAGACGTGGACATATTTTATTGTACTCTGAGTGAATTCACTAAGATTGTACTTTTTAAAATTTGTTAATAACGGTTGTGTTAAATTAATAATTTTAGTCCTAAGAAACCTCAATATCGATTTGGAATAATCTGTAAAGATATTGTTGGGAATAAATAAGTAAATGTTTTTCATTTGAACATAAAAAAAGAGGCGGAAATATTCTGTCATGTTAAGATAAACAACGATGAGGTACTAGGGACACATAAGTTACGAGTCGTGTATAAATATGCATGAGGGTGTCCCTACAAGGTCATAGGCACTGATCTGATTGATGATGTCCTTCAATTAGATCAATTGCGTAGTAGTTGGCGCGAAGATGTGTGTGCCCAGAATATGTATGAAACAAGACAACTTCTGGAACTAATGCCAACTATTATTACAGTGATGTAAATGGTAAAATCATTTGCTTTATGCATAAAAAAGTAGTAAATTAAGTCGATGCTGTCATGTTGGAATAAATAAGTTTTGAACAGAAAATTATAACTATAGTAATACCACGATATAGGTGGCAACACGGTGTGAATTCTTGTTGTGAGCTTGAATTTCTTGTTGTGCACATAGTATTTTGCAATATATATATAATTACTACAAGATCTTTATTGTTTTAATGTTTAAACGCCTAAAACCACAATATGTCATTACGCAGTTGGATCAAGGGCCTGATACGGAAGACATTACTCTTTGACACGGCTCGCATTGTGAGGAAGTTACTGCCTTTGGAACCCTAATCACTGGTAGCTTGAACCCTGTTCCCGACACTGAGGGACTACAATTTTTAATCAATTTTTTTTTATATTTGTTTTAGGAAAAAATATAAAATATGTACTTAACGCAAATAAATAATTATTATTCTATTATTTTAAATATTTCGTGTCAAAGTGTTTGTTATTGAAGTTTTCCGAAGCAGTTTGACCGATTTTCATAAAAATAAATATTTTAAAAAATCTTTCACCAATATCAGTGTGTCATGTTTGATGAAGCCGCTAGTTAAAAGCTAGATAGTAACAAAAGAAAAGCTTTTTTTATACGCTTTTATCTGTACTTTGTTAATTTAATTTTTAAATCACCATCATCATCATTACAGCCGAAAGACGTCCACTGCTGGACATAGGCGTCCCCCAATTGTCGCCATAATGAACGGTCCTATGCATCTCGCATACATCGGATACCCGCAATCCTTGCCAGGTCATCGGTCCATCTTGACAATTTTTAAATGTTTGTGTGTAAATAAAAGCTATAAGCGAGGAAGATTTGTAGTGTGTATTATTTGCACTCGTACAAAACCGAAGGGGGCAATAGTAAAGAAAAAAAAGACTTATTATGACTTAATATAGTAAATCAACTTACTTTTCATTAGGAAACGCATCATGAGCCTCTTGAAGTTCATCCAAAAAATGTTTCTTCCAAAACGTAGAATGGTACATATTGCCGAAGAACGGCACTCCAGTAATGTATTTTACACCTCGTTCATTGAAAAAACTGTATATTTGTTTGTGACTATAAATGTAGTAAGCTACAATAAAAGTTAGCAAGAATATTATGATCTCGAATATCATGTTGATTGTGTGTCGCGCGCCGGGATCCGACCGTGATTGTACACTGCGCACGGGCTGAGAATGATATGAGTTGAGACGAAAACATACACTAGACTGGAAAAATAATGGGTCACAATTAGAACGACTTCCTTGCAATAGCTCTTAGGCCGGTTTTTTCATTCTTCAGTCAACTTCTATCTAAAGAATAAAATATGGTGGTTTGACATATTTTCTATACAAAAGCTGTCAAAACCTCAAACAATTCTTCAGATAAAAGTTGTCAGACGATTAAAAAATCAGTCTTTAAAGTTATTAATATCTAATATCTCTAATAAGTTTCGTTTGTTCGAATCTATACTAATATTATAAAGCTGAAGAGTTTGTTTGTTTGTTTCTTTGTTTGTTTGAACGCGCTAATCTCAGGAACTACTGGTTCGAATTGAAAAATTCTTTTTGTGTTGAATAGATCATTTATCGAGGAAGGCTTTAGGCTATATAACATCACGCTGCGACTTATAGGAGCGAAGAAATAATGAAAAATGTGGAAAAATCGGGGAATAATATTCATCTTTGAGGACTTCCGTTGCGTGCGCTGCGAAAACGGTTCAAGATACCAAAAAAATATGTATGAAAGAATTATTCCTCTTAAAATGATCTAAAAAAATGTCCGCGACAGTATATGTCAATCTTTTAAGATTAACTCACTAGAACCGTTTTTATGGGAATCAAATTTAGCCGAAATTAATGCATTATTACCAATTATTTCTTAGAGTTGTATCAACATAGTATTATTAAACTTTATCCAAATAAATGTGTTGTTGATTAAGAGTATGTAATTGTGAACAAAATTGTTTTTGACATCACTTATTTTCAATGAACATCTTCGAAGATATTACAATTTTAAAATAACTCCGATATAAAATTCACACGCGCCGCATGATGTGCAAAATATGACGCTGCGCCTGGCCGGCGGGCGAGGAGACGGGTTGCTTGCGGGCGGCGCGGATGGGTTTTTTTATGGTAGGTAAAAATCATCCAATGACGAATCCCGCTCTTGGGCGGAGCGGGAAACAGTGTCAGACTCTTACTGACTAAACAACCTACCCCGTTTCTTCCTTGCCTTATTCCCAGAGCCCCGGTATAACGCTTTCGCACCAACCCTCGGCTGCAGAAGGCTTCGACCCTGAAGGGCCCCACAGTTTGCTGACAACACCTTGAGGCGCGCGGTAGCAGTTCACGCCGTCGACGACTGGGTTTCGGTCTGGACTGTTACCAGACAACCGGACGGCGAGCTACCCATTGCTCACCGTCCGCAAGCCAGCATCTACGGTGGCCGGATATCGGCGGGATCGTGGCGGCGATGGCTACGGCGAGGGCACTGTTGCTCTTGCCTTATGCGGTCGGCCTCCTCCTTTACGAGCATTACTGCTTCGCAGAAGGAGGAGACCGCTTGCCATTCTTATTCGCTGCTGACCAAGACCTGAACCAAGGCCCGGCGCGAGAGGTCGCCGCCGCCGATCATCCCCCACGGACACGGCGATGCTCTTCTCAAACGGGGCACACCTCCACCGTGTGCTCCACCGTGTCCTTCGGGCTGGCCACACAGTGGCGACACCCGGGCGTCTCTTCCGCACGAATCTGTCGCAGGAATCTCCTGAACTTTCCATGTCCGGTGAGAAACTGCGTCATGCGGAAGGTGAGGATGCCGTGATGTCTATCCAACCACGCCTCAAAGAGGGGACTTACCGCCGAGATTATGGCGTGTCCAAGGGGGTGTGTAGCTCTTTAAAGTACTTTTAGACAATTTTGTTCTTTTAAAAACTAAATTGTCTAAAATAATAACGGAAATTGACACGGGAAAATTCGTGAGTAACAGCTATAATTTGTAAAGCTGAGGAGGTTGTTTGCAAAAATAAATATGAGGCCCAAAATAACTATTCCACGCGGACGAAGTCGCGGGCACAGCTAGTTATAAATATTTACTGATTAAATATATTATGGTTACGGGTGATTAGTGACCAAAATTTGTACACGTGATTGTAACGATGATATCAAACAACTTTTATTATAGGAACCAAACCTGAAATCGCAAACGAGTACATTTATGTTTGCCTAACTGGTCAAAATGTAAGTACTGAACTTGCTGATTTTTTCAAGATATCAAGTTTGATTACCAGTCAGCATTTATATATTATAGCCCCTTACTTAGGACTCTTTAAGCATGTGATTATTACCACATGGGATCGCAGTCAAACACATGTTTATTTCAATTTGAAAAAAATATACATACATTGATAAATGCTTGCACTGACTGGATTGGATAGGTCTACTCAAAGTTGTGTAGTTCGTTGCTCAAAAAACTATCTAAGAAAGTAATCTGATGATCATGATTTTCATACGATATGCATCTATGCTGTATGGATTTTATATTCAGAGTTTGACTTTTGAGTTTGTTTCGGTATTTCTTCTCAGGATATTAAGCTAGAAAATACCGGCGTCATCAAAAATATTTTTTTAAATATATTCGCCAAATAAATATAATTTGGCAATACTATTAAAAATTATATGCACGATCATGCACGGCTACATAATGCTTATTTTAATAATTCGTATATATTACGAGACTTCATAATAACGCTAAGTATCTTTTTATGTAATAATCGGCCATTTAGGTACTGCAGTTTTACGAATTCATGTTTTGTATTTAAACTCTTGAGTTTCAAGCGAACGCCAGCATTTGCACAGCTTTTGTCTTTCTGTTATGTCTCTAATTACGGTAGGTACTCGAAAGGTTACGAAACGTATCACATTTTTTGTTAGTGACCCACATTTTTTGCAGCCTAGTGTAAAGAGATACGGTGTGTGTGTGGTGCCCTTTTATAGCTTAGTTTATTGAGGAATTGTCAAATCGCAGATGTAATCCAGAATTAAATACTTACCTATTAGATTTAATTTGTATGATGGTTTTCGTGGGTTGTCCACGAGTCAAACGGAAAATGAAAGTTCGAAAATTAGTTCTCAATGAGTTCATTTTAAAATATTTATTTTTTCTTTCCATAGTCAATGACAATTTTTGATACAGTCAGTAATAAAGGCTTAGGTAAGGGGTAAATGTATTTTTTTTCTAATTCTTAAAATAAAAAAAATATAAAAAACATTTCTATCTCCTATACGCAGTACTTATGAAACGGTAAACATTACATACCTTTCTCAAAAAAAATTGTCATAAATTAAAAAAAAATAAACAGTTTTATAACAATTATAGCAAACTCACTTTTGCCCGCGGCTTCGCCCGCGTGTTATTGGAGTTGGGGTTTCCGGGATAAAAAGTAGCCTATGTCCTATTTTAGAGTGTATCCTATGCCTGTGCCAAATTTCATCCAGATCCGTCCAGCCGTTTTGGCGTGATTAAGTAACAAACATCGTAACTTTCGCATTTATAATATTAAGTAAGATAATTTTAATGTTACATTAAATTAAGTATAACTTAAATAAAATTAAAGAAAAAAAAACCTTTTTAAAAACAAGCTTTTATTATTTGTTTATAAAATGAACTAAAAAGTTAAAAATAAATTAACTCTAAAAAGAAATATAACACTTTGTAACTTGATTGTAACCTTTAACGACAAATAAGCGTCTTTGTCTAGGACAAAATAATTCCATATTGTACAAATTTATTTAATTTTAACACTAAAACTTTTCACCATACATAATTATTCAATCTCGTCCCCCCTCTTTATCATAGTCCCCATTTATAAATAAAAGCGTGTTACATTTAATACAACACAACATTTTCCTCAAGCTATCACAATGTAACACGCTTTTATTTTTTTAGTACCTCTATTTTTTTTCGAGTTATTCTCAGCAAGCCCTTTTATTTGATACCCATATTGTAGGAGTGCATTAAAAATAATTGGTCCGCCATATTGGATACGCCACCATGTTGGATTTAGAATGACGTCACACAGTTAATCATGCATTGTCATCCAAACTAAACGTGTATACTAAATTTCAGCTCAATCGGAAACTGGGAAGTGGATCAAATTTAAGTTGCAAGATTTGATTACAGAACGACAGACAACGGGACAGGTGAAACTAAATAAAAGCTTGTAAAATTACAAACCATAATTTCAAAATTATCAAAGTAACACAAAATAATCGTATTCAAACAAAATATTCACTATACCAACAAGCCAGTCAAATAAGTCAGTAGAAGTCTGACACTGTCTCCCGCTCCGCCCAAGGGCGGGATTCGTCATTCCATGATGTTTTCCACCATAAAAAAATCTTTCAAGGTCACTAACTACTAGGCTATCAGGAATGTCAAAAACTAAAACTAAACAATAAACCAACTGGACCCTTACAAATTGACCCAAGAATGACATCAGTTGATTATATTCCCGACAATTTTAATTGGTCATCGCGTGTCAATTGACAAACAATTTTGAACTTTACCCTTCAGTTATAGAGTTGATTTTTTATGGTCTGGAAGTAAGTTGATAAAAATAATATTTATTTTTATTTTACATACATGATAAAAAGGCCTCGGTAATCAGTTCAATAGTAATTATATACAGTTCAATAAAAATGTTAATAATATTGCTTTAAGTTCATTTTGGAATAATTTTGTCATGAAAATAGAAAATAAGTTTTCAAAATAGATTAAATCAGGGGATGATTAATTGCTAGGCAATTGCCATCTATTATAGTATTCGAAAGTAATTTTCTTTAATAGGTTATCTTCTTTCATAGTAACAATTATCTACACTAATATAATAAAGAGGTAAAGTTTGTTTTTTTGTTTTTATGTTTTTTTGTTTGTAGGGGGTAATCTCTGGAACTACTGGTCCGATTGGAATAATTTTAGCAACAATAGAAAGCTGATTTACTCCTGAGTGACATAGGTTATATTTTATGTACGCGGGCGAAGCCGCGGACAAAAGCTAGTGTAGTTATATGAAAGTTAGCTTATTGCAGTCGAATAAATCTATTTGAAAAAAATATGTGTTACAAATTCGAGTAATCTACACTTAATATAATAAAGAGGTAAAGTTTGTTTTTTTGTTTTTTTGTTTGTAGGGCGTATTCTCTGGAACTACTGGTCTGATTGGAAAAATTTTAGCAACAATAGAAAAGTGCTTTACTTCTGAGTGACATAGGCTATATTTTATGTACGCGGGCGAAGTTGCGGGCAAAAGCTAGTGCCATATATTACACAATTTATAGCAAAAATACTAACATGTAATTATAATAACGTTAAATAATAAACAATCATCCTTAAAGTAATAAGTTCAGAATCAGCAAATTATCTTATATAGATTCAGATCAGCTATTTTTAAAATACTTAAGTAATTATCATAGTAAAAAAAGTCCGATTCCGAGTCTATGAAGCCAAAATTCATTACAGACATTTATTTATTTAAAATTTTGTTATTTATCTTGTTTGTTTTTTACTAATTCTGCTATTGCGTTCACTGTTAATATTTAAAATAACAAATATTTTTTTTTATCATAGAAATTAGAATATAAGTAAAATTTAGTGCTTTAATAATAATAGTAAATAAATTCACTAATTGGATGTGAATTTCAATTTACTTGTCGGATAATACATATTTTATATGCTTCACACACGCACGATGTACTAGGCGCACATAAACTACAAATAGTTACGTATGTACAGACTCGCCGTGATCGGTAATGAGTAGGTAACGCTACAATTAATTAATTAACGCCACGAGTAATTGAAACCACGACAGATACAATAAATATTTGCAATCAAATCTGATGTCAAGTATCTGAAGTTATTTATGCATGTTGCATGTCAATAGAGGGTTTTTTTTTTATGGTAGGTGAAAATCATCCAATGACGAAACCCGCTCTTGGGCGGAGCGGGAGACCAGTGTCAGACTCTTACTGACTAAAAAACCTACCCCGTACCTTCCTTGCCTTATTCCTGGAGTCGAGGTAACAGTTTTCCACCACCCTCTAGGCTCCAGGAGGCTTCAACCCTGAAGGGCCCCTGCAGTTTGCTGACAACTCCTTGAGGCGCGCGGGAACGGTGCGCGCCGTTGACGACTTGGACTCGGTCTTACCAGACGACCGGACGGCGAGCTACCCATTGCTCACCGTCCGCGAGCCAGTGTCTGCGGACCATGGCCTGGACCAGGGCCCGGCGCGAGAGGTCGCCGCATGTCAGTAGAGGGTGACTCTTTAATATATAAAGTTAATACGACAGATGCGGTTTCCTAAATAAGGATCATTGTACACACCAATATAAACAACTTTTACTATGAGACCAAACCAAAAATAAAAAACCAGCTGCTCCATTTTATATTCACATAACTTGACAAAATGTATGGAGCGACGGGTTTTTTTTCGTGATCTGTTGGGTTGGTCTCATAGTAAAAGTTGTGTGTCACAACTGGCGTCACTTTTCGCGCATCAAGATTAGGTGTGTGGAAAATGACGCTAGCCCTCTTTTGATCGCTGGCGGGTAGTCTTAAGTTTGGCAATTCTTTGGAGTCTACTGGCCAGACCTTACCCTAAATTATAATTAGCAGAGAGTCGTGGCTTACGTTAGGTAGGTATTTATGAAAATTTCTTGAAAATATATATAACTAGCTTTTGCCCGCAGCTTCGCCCGCGTACATAAAATGCCTATGTCACTCAGGAGTAAAGCACCTTTCTATTGTTGCTAAATTTTTTCCAATCGGACCAGTAGTTCCAGAGATTACCCCCTACAAACAAAAAAACAAACTTTACCTCTTTATTATATTAGTGTAGATAGTGTAGATTAATAAACTCCATAAATATCACACAACGTCGGCGTCATCTAGTCCCAAGCTAAGCAGAGCTTGTGTTATGAGTACTAGACAACTGATAAACATACTTAAATATTTCTAAATACATACATATTATACTTAGTTAAATTACACCCAGACACAGAACAAATGATCGTGCTCATCACACAAACATTTGTCCTGGGTGGGAATCGAACCCACGTCCTCTGGCATAGCAGTCAGCGCCTCTAAACACTAGACCAACAGGCCAGTCAAAATTAATAAATATTGTTAAAATATTTATCAACACTACCTAAAATAAGCTACAAATTGTAACAAAATCTGATCGAATATTTTAGTTTCCAATTTAAATAATTGTCAAACAAAATAATTCAGTACTAATCAAGTAATTTAAGTATTAACCAAAATAACATTGAAATAGGATCTGTTTATGAAAGGATTTAAACTAATTTAATTATATATTGTAGGAAACAAATCGCTGTAGGAACTGTAGATTTTTTTTTTATTGTGGGAAAATCATTCAATGAAAATATTACCATCGGGCGGAGCAGGAAATAGTGGCAGACTTTTAAGGGCTAAATGACCCACCCTGTTCCTTCGTTGCCTTAGTTTCATGGCGGTTTCGCTTTCGCATAAACCCATGGCCTCAGGAGGCTTTAACCCTTCTGGGCCCCTACAGTTTGCTGACCATCCTTGAGGCGACTGGGTTTGGTCCGGACCGTCAGACAACTCGCCGTCCACAAGTTCGCGCTTACTGTGAAGAATATTTTTTTAGAGAAGTAAGGAGGGAGAGGTTTATACTTTTGATTTTCGTAATTAGAGACATAATAGAAAGACAATTGGTGTGCGGCGTTCGCTTGCGCCTCAAGAGTTTAAGCTCCGACTCCAATGTTTAAAATTCAACGTTCTGGCGATGATTTCGGGGAGGTTTGGTTGCTCTTATATCGAATATTGCTGTAGCAGACATGTTGCTTCGAGTAGGAATGGTAGACACTCCTCCTCTTCAGTCGCGAAGCAGTAATGCTAGCGAATGAGACCCTTCAATATTTATTTTATTTTATTTTTATAGCGGCAACAGAAATACATGTGTCGTTTAGTCAGTAGAAGTCTAACACTGTCTCCCGCTCCACACAAGGGCAGGATTCATCATTTGATGATTTTTCCCATCTTAAAAAGAAACTGTTTGGCTATCGCGGTTGTTGAGATACAATCTGGTGACACACAGACGGAAACTCAGCGAAGTCTTAGTTACTTGACCCTTTGGATACGGAACTCTAAAAATACCTTACCTTAAATTGCTAATAATAATTTCCTCTTATTTCCCACGGGAAAGCCCTAATTTAAATAGGAATATTTGAATTCTATTCATAATAACATTTTGTCGAGTATCCAGTATTTTTTCTGCGCGAGTAGGAATCATGGTCTCAAGGTAAAACTAGAATAATATTATGATATAGAAATTACCGTTACTTAACTTTGAGTTGTGGTGACTTAGGAAATAAATTAAAATTCCCTCTCCTAGAAGAGAGGAGGAGAGAGGGCCTGTGTCCCAGCAGTGGGAACAGTAAAAAGGCTGATGATAATATAAATATTAAAGTTATAAAAAAATAGTGTTTCCATATTGGAACTCGTAAAACAAAATTTTTTTTTTTTTAGAATTCATGTTTATTTTTCTTGTTTTTGTTTTAAGCAAGTTAGTATTCGTGCTTGTTGCCACTGACATTGTTCATTTCATGTTTAATAATTATTATGTACCTACTTAATTGAAAAAAAAACAATTACTATTTAAGTTTAAAAAAAATTGCCTTAGAATAATCCCGGGTACTTGATTACAACTCATTACACTAGTTATGGAAACTGAAGGCTATAGTAGGAATAAATGTGTATCATCTTTAGAAGCAGTTTCCACTGCCATCTACATCTACACTAATATAATAAAGAGGTAGTTTGTTTTTTTGTTTGTAGGAGGTGGTAATCTCTGGAACTACTGATCCGATTTAAAAAAAAATAGCAACAATAGAAAGCTGCTTTACTCCTGAGTGACATAGGCTATATTTTATGACCGCGGGCGAAGCCGCTGACAAAAGCTAGTCTACAATATTTTATTAAAAAAACGTATTAAAACTAAAATGTGCGGAACTCCTGCAGTCACCACGCGGTCGTACGAGCCAGAGATAGCTCGGCGACATATAGTCGTTAGCCGCAATGACGCGCGCGCATCGATGCGGTAATCCGTTCAGCCGGATTATTTGTTGCCGAGTACAAACTATTTGCGCGGTGGATGCGGCACTAAATTCAAGCGGGAGATTCTACAGCTCAGAATCTTATAAAAGAAAGAACCTCTTCCTCCTTACGAAAGAAAGAAAGAAATATAAACGTTTAAACGTTTTTCTAAGACAATTGTCTGAAGCAATTTTCTATTCATTTAAACTTCATGCACAGTAATGGTACATAGGCGGACTTAATGCTACAAGGCATTCTCTACCAGTCAACCTTTGGGTTAAAAAACACCACCACACCAGACACCAGTTTTGTCCTTTTTATTTTTACTGACATAAAGTAGTGATTGAATGCGATCCCACATGGTAAGCAGTGATGCAATCGTTGATTATAGGTGCACAAGCCTATTAGGAGACTATTCACTTTAGCCTTGAAGACTCCTAAATTATAATCGGACGGGAAGACTGCAGCAGGTAAATTACTACAGTCCTTCGATGTACGCGGTAGTAACGACGAGGCAAAATACCAGCTTCCGGAGAGATGTCATCAATGGTAAGCATACATCGAGTTTTTGCCATCGGAGACGATGGCAAAAAGGTGATGAGTAAATCAAGTCACGTAATTCTTGAACCATAAGAAATTTCATAGCACCTACAATAGGAATAGACCAATATGCATTTTTTTCGATGGAAAAAATTATCCAATGACAGTTCCTGTTGTTTGTCAGATTCTTACTGATTAAAAAACCCACCCCGTTTTACGTTGTCTTTCATACCAGGGCCAAACTTTCTTTTCAGACGCGAACTCTTGGCCCCAGTAGGCTTCGACCGTTCTGCAAGGTCCCTACTATTTTCTGACAACTCCTTGTGGCGCGCGGGAACAATGCACGCTTTCGACAACTTGGGCCGGACGGTTACCGGACGATCGGAAAACGAGCTACGCATTGCTCACCGTCCGCAAGCCCAAGCCTAAGGTGCCCGAATTATCATCATCATCAACCTTATTAATGTTCCCACTGCTGGGACACAGGCCTCCACTCTAGGAGAAAGGAATTTTTGGTTCTAGAACATTTTAGCCGGTTCCCTCACGATATTTTCCTTCACCATTTTTGAGAGCAGTGGTGATCAAATAAATTTCACAAAGTAATGCGCCTGGCAGTATTTGAACCCGCGACCTACAAATCGTAAGACGATCGTAAGAGGCCTTTACCACTCGGCCACCACTGCCCTCTCCATGGGGCGATGGGCCATGGGTAAAAATCCAGATACCTTGACAGTTACCACCTATTTCTAGTTAACCACTCAGATAATATAAATTACAATAAGTATTTTTTTATCTACAAAAGATTATATTATTACGTCAGAACAGAAATAATAAACGAGATGTTTTTACTTTCTGATAGAATATTAAATTGGAAAGTTGATCGTTTACAGTTTCGGAACGATAATGTTGTATTTGCGGTAACAATATCGAAATTGTTAAATATTATAATGTTTAATAAATATTCAATGGGCGTGTAATTTCCGAAGTTTTATATTTTAATTTCTTTTCTTCGTTATTCGATACCGATTTAAACTGGGTTGTAAATATATTATTTTAGTTTTTAATAGTTAAATTACTTTAAACACGATAGATTTTTGAGATAAGTTAGTAAGACCTAACCTTAACCATTATAGTTAAAGAAAAATGTTACCCATATTGACCCATCTTAAGAACCCAACCTTTATCTTGGGGCCATGGCTAAATATGAAAGTGTAACGGCAAGGCCCTCGAACTAAGGCAAAGGAGGAACGCTCCACCCAGACCCAACCCGGCAACCATCCATGGGTCGAGCCCAAGTCGTCGACGGCGCGGTCTGCGCACCCCAAGGAGTTGTCGGCAAACGTAGAGGTCCAGCAGAGTCGAAGCCAACTGGTCACGGGCCATGGACCAGCTTCTGAAAAGAAGGTCCGACCCCGGTATAAAGGCTAAACAGGAATGGGGGGGTGGTTTAGTCACTAAAAGTCTGACATTATCTCTGGGTCCACCCAAGGGCAGGAGATTGCATTGGATATTCAGTAAAAAGTATAAATTAAAATATGGTTCACAAACAATATATTGACTCACAATTTATTTTTAATCCTTTAAATTTTAGTTTGTATACTGAACTGTTTGGTGTATACTAAACGATTGAATAAACTAAAGTGACAAAAAACTAGATGGAAGCTGAAGCTGAACTTTCATGAGAAAAAAATGTGTGACACGTAATATTTCTTTCTTTTTGCAAAAACCAATTCGAAAGCGCATGTAATGTCAAGGAAAGTGTTCATACTGAATTTAAAATGCCGCATCACTTTCTTTGTAGTTCCATCTCAGATTTCCTTCAGGAATGACTGTTAGATTTTTGATAGATGTTCGCGAGCGAGCTGGGGAGATGAGACATATTTATCTGCTCCACAAAATAATTTTCCCCAATATATATTTTCTCTCCCCTATCACATTTAGGCGATACGTGATACGATAGATATTGAATAAACAGTTTGGTCAGATGGGCAAATATTTTTGTGATCTTATATTTTGGGAACCTAAACCCTTACAATCAAATGAAATATAGGTATATATTTTATAGAACGTACTAGCGACATAGGATCAAGTTATGAACCTCTTATATTGATTTACTGTTTTTTTGCTTTTTGAGATTCTATATTTGACTACTTGTTATATGTAGTGTCAGTGTAGTTTATACTTGTATTATCTTTAGAGTCTACATATATAGAGAAAATGATGTCTAAAAAATAAATTAAAATCGTAATGTATGTAGTAACAGTCAAGTTTTTTCAACACATAGAAATGATTGATCTGCAATACGACCAAGTAAGTGGTCATCTCCAATACCTACCAAGATTATGAGCATATGGCCATTCGCAGTACCAGGGCTACAAGAAGCAGGAGGAAATGTACAATAGCACGGGTACTAACAGCAAGCATAAGGTTGCTATTAGTGCATTCGCCTCCCCATTTCATGAAAACTCTCTTCAAGTACGTATTAGATTTTTTGTATATTTGTTTTTTTCTACATCTTGCTTTCGCTGTTCATACTACTTCTTTTACTGATGATATCCCAAATAACGATCAAAGGAAATGGAAATTAGCACTTACCACGTCAACATTCTGCACACAATGTCGACATGTTGATTACGACAAACTATTTAAACACGTGTACCTACCCTGGAGAATGAGCTTAGAATATTCATAGCACCCCAAATATAGGTAATTTTAATTGGGCTGTAAGTATTGGACTTGTTACCAAGGCTACAGTTTACACGAGGCAATTTTACCTCGCAAAAAAACAGCTAAAGGAACACTGTGGCTTTGAAGAAGTAAACGCCTGACACTACCTCTCACTTTACCCAGAGAGGAAGGAGTTATTTGATTTATCACGAGAAAAAAGAACAAGGCATTGAATTTATCTGTTGATAGTTTACCCTTAACTAGCTTCGTCTGGTAAGACCGAGTCCAAGTCGTTAACGGCGCGCACCGTTCCCGCGCGCCTCAAGGAGTTGTCAGCAAACTGCAGGGGCCCTTCAGGGTCGAAGCCTCCTGGAGCCTAGAGGGTGGTGGAAAACTGTTACCTCGACTCCAGGAATAAGGCAAGGAAGGTACGGGGTAGGTTTTTTAGTCAGTAAGAGTCTGACACTGGTCTCCCGCTCCGCCCAAGAGCGGGTTTCGTCATTGGATGATTTTCACCTACCATAAAAAAAAAAAACCCTTAACTAGCTACTACCAGTAGTGTCATGCTAGAATAGTAGAAAATGATACTAGGGGAGCATATTCCCGAGAGATAAAAATATAAATATGTTTTACCCGTGTACCAATATCTGCATAAGCGACCAGAAATACCCCCAGTAAGTAGACTCACTAAAATTCGCCTTTATGATATTACTATTATAGAAAGTGATTCTAATGCCCTACTTGAATAGGTACTTTGCATAAATAAAAACAGCAGAAGATAGATTTTTTACGGTGCGAAAAATCATCTAATGACGAATCCCGCCATTGGGCGGAGCGAAAAACAGTTTCAGACTCTTACTGATTAAACGACCCACCCCATTCCATCTTTGTCTTCATACCAGGGTATCATGTACACGCTAGACCACTACTTCAGTAGTAGGCTTCGGCCTTGCAGTTGGTCCTGTCCTTAGCGGAAGAAATGTCACTCGCCTCTAGTGCCTCCGTCGCCTTATTGCGGGTAACGCGGTATCGCTCGCAGGACAGCACCGGGTCTTATCTCTGTCCTTATCTATCAGTGACTGTAGGTTTGCGACTGTGATGACACTGATCATAGATGTGTGAGTTTCGAGTTCAGGTTTTTTTATTGCGATGTTACTACGTAACGTTTCTTTCCTTAAAATATATGAATGCTTGAATATAATAGAAAAGTCATAACTTAATAATAATTAGGACAAGATTGAAATAGAAATGGTAACACCGACCTCAAGTAAAGGGGAAAAAGATAGGATGATAATAGTAAATAACCTCATTCAATACATTTCAATGGATTCCAATTCAGTCAAGTTTTGGTTCCGTTCGATCATGGTTGCTAAAAATAACGAGTGATTTTTACATAATGTAAAAGAAAAAATCAACATGTTCAGTACATTTTGACCAGTTAGACGAACATAAAAATGTACTTACCATATCTGCTGATTAAATAGATATTGAATTTAAAATATTTTTATTAATTTGATTGATAACATAATCAATTTCTACAAAATTTTCAAAGTTCAGTTTTGCTTGCACTCGAAACGAAAACTTCAAAGATTTGGTTTGGCGCCGCATCGCAGTTTTCAAGCGATTTTTTTTTAAGTGATCATTCAAAAATTACCGCGATAGTACATACATTTAACATCTCTGAAAGAAAGCTTATAGTAATTACTTACATCATTAAGTTTTTTTTTCATTTATAAGAGACTAAAATAAATCATCATTTTTGTGTTAGTATACTACCATCAACATAAATTGAAACAATCATCAATCCTACGCAATGGTAATCTTTTGACTAGGATAACAGAAACCTGAAGATCTCATTAACCCCAAAAACAAAACAATGCAACCATCAAACGATGACTCACTAGCGCGGCAAACTTGCAGGCCGACCATAAATTGTATAATTCAACAACCAGGGTAACAGAAATCAGTATTGGGCTGGGAGTCTGACGCACGTTAACTCTCCACAGGGTGCAAGCGTGACCTGACTGTTTAGGTGGCTGAGTACTAGGCGCAAGTTACAAGAGTGGAGCTGATTATGTTTGTCAGTTTGTGTATCTGAGTGGCACGTTGAGAGAAAGAGACTGATATGAGCGTCTCTCTCTCACGTGTCATTCTCTCTCTTTCATACCTATACGGAATGAATGAGAGAGAATGACATTCGACCATGATTGGGTATTCGACACATCTAAGCATTGGCACCAGCATCGAAAACCAGATAGTTTTTAAATCTCGGAAAATTATTAAAAAAAATAGGTTCTATCGTATTTTTTTAATGATAATATACATATAACGGTACGGGGCGATAAATAAGGTCTTTGAGTGAGATTTAAAACCTGATTAAAATAATCAATCTTAGATTATGCCCTGCAGCTGCGAATTTTGGCAGTGCGAAATTATCTAATGACTTTGATGATGTATCAGACTTTTACTGACTAAATTTACATCTTTAGATACCTTTCGCGTTCTAGGCCCAGGATTATTAAAAAGGAACAAGCACATACGCGTAGGTACTAAATTTCGCCTTCATAAATTGAGTGCGTCCGCTGAAATTGTTCAACTTGGACCCCACTACACCGATACAGTCGCGTTTCGGATACGAAATCAAACAAAATATTGTTTCGTTCGCTCTTCAGATTACGTTAGTTTTTCATCCATTTCTACTGGAGCGCTCTCAGTCGATAAAATGATGATAAATATTTACCATTCGTCGTAATTAGCAGCAGTTTGTCAGAAGTTCTTCAAAAAGTCAAATAACAAAAAGTGAATAAAATAAGTAAACGATTTCTTATTTTATCGCGGCGACAGACGAGCATAAAGTGTGGTATTTAGATTCCTATTTCTTTTTTTTTATGGTAGGTAAAAATCATCCAATAAGAAGCGGGAAACAGTGTCAGACTCTTACTTTCAAAACAACCTACCCTATTCTTTCCTTGCCTTAATTCGTGAACGTTTTCGCATCAACACCAGGAGGCTTCGACCCTGCAAAATGAAGCCCTCCTCTCTTCAGTATGCTGACAACTCCTTGAAGCACGGTTGAACAGTGCTCGCCGTCGACGAGTCGGGCTCGGTGCGGACTGTTACCAGACGACCGGACGGCCAGCTGCCCATTGCTCGCCGTCCGCAAGCCCGCGCCTTCGGAGATTCCTATATCTCGCAAAACGTTTTATAGTGTAGGAATAGTTTTTCTGGCGACTGAATTTTGGGTTCGATGGGTCAGTGGCATTTATGCTCTCCTACTACAATTTTCTTTTTTGCATGGTTTCAAAAAACAATACCAAAATGAAAAACGAAATAGTTTTTAAACTTGACACCAATTATTTACCCTCTATGTAGTATTTGGCAGCAAATAAATATATCAAGCATATGTTCTAATTAGCCAATACTACAATATTAATCTCAGCTTCATTTTACCGAATTCGCGCCGTCAGCTAGACAAAATGTTGAATTCAAATTAGACACACTTTGAGATAGAAAAGCAAACCAATTTTACATCAAAATGTCCACTGGGAATAACTTTGTGAATAATTATTAAAATAGCTACTCGAGTTTCACTCGAGAAAATCCGCCATAAACTTTTTTTAAATTTACTGTACCAGGCACACATAACATATCAAACGATGTTATCACAAGATTGAGATTCGTGATGGAGATCAAGGTACTTCAATTCCAATGAATGAAATTGAAAATGAATTTAAAATTGTAATGACGAAGTAGTGTGTGGATCCCGTAAGTACATGTATGTGTTATGTTATAGGATTACTAGCGATATCATGTAATAGTAACCAAAAATACCCCAGTTAAAATTAATAACCTATTCATATTTTACAAAATATACAAAAACCATCTCATTTTCAGTACATTACCGGCAGACAGCCTACTAATGAACCCAGCGGGGAATGTTTGCAGTCCTCGGGGTTGTCAATTAAAAAACGAGATACTCCGTTAATGATATACAAACGGATCGCTCGCCCTTGCGAAAATATTGCTGTAATTGACGATATTATAATTAAACTGGTAAATAATTTTGTAGAACGTTGAATTGTTGACGATTGAGGCGTAATTATGGTTTTGTAATTAATTATTTCACTTCATAATTGAAGCCTTCATTTGTTTAAGTACCAGGAGTTCAGTAGCCCGTAAGAGTTCGGGTTTCTAAAGTAAAAACTGAAATTATAATGAGTTACTCATCTTTCAAATTAAATGTTCTTGGCATACAAAGAATACAATCAAAATCGGACGTGACTTAAATAATACTTTTGATAAACTATTCACACCTCCAAGGTCGAATATTACCCTTTCTTACCAGCTGTTATTGAATAAAAGGTAGTTACAATGTCATATCTTTGTTCGGAGTATTCTAATTTCTCAAAGAGAAGAATTACCAGCAAAAAATACTTTGAAAGTACCATTTAAACTTTATGAATTGCCAAGCGAAGGCAACAAAAAACATCTATTTTTTAAAAAGAACCGAGACATTCCATTAGCTAACATGGAAAACCAAAACAGAACAAACAAACCCCTTTTCTAACAAAAACAGTTTAAAAAAAAAAACAGGAACATTGGAAAAATGATCTGTCTGCCAACAAAAGGCTACAATAACTCATTGAATTGTGATTCTAAAGGCACACATCACGCCAATTAAATCGTTGTGGGACAGAATGGTATTTGCAGGCACCCAAAACATTTGTCAAAGCGAACGGAACGCTTGAAAAATTTCAACAGAGGCAATACGGCACGAATGAAAGATTAAATCGGAACTCACACGGATGTCGCCCTGGTGGAAGTGGCTACGGCTATTTTCTATTAATCATTTTATTAGCGGGTTCTGAGCACTGTTTTGTTCAAAGAGTAGTAGGTAGTTTGTAAATGGCGAATTTTTCGTATGTTAGGGGTTTGCAGAAACTCGAACATTGTCGGCTAGGATTGTTTATATATATAATAGGAGAAACTGATTGACTGACGTATCAACGCACAGCCAAAACTACAGAGAGTAGGAGCGTCAAATTTCGCACAAGGCTTCCTTTTATGACGTAAGCGAACACTAAAAAAGGGTTTTTCAAAGTTCAGCTCCTAAAGGGATGTAACGGGAGTCTGAAGTTTCGTCGCTGACAGAAGGCTAGTCGTACCATAATCGTGTCGTAAGTAAATAATTTGGAAAAGATTTCAGATTTTGCACGAATAAACTAGAAAGTACATTTTGATACAACCGGAGTAATTTTGTCATTGTAACTAAGGTGGGATACGCCGGAACCGCAAGCGAGAGTCATATAAGGGAGATCTGCAGTGCCAAAAATTCCACGTAACGTAACAAAAAACTTCATTTTTGATAAAAATGAAGTTTTACAATACATTTACGAAGAAATATCTGAGAGTTGAGAGTCGCCTAGCGCCCAATGGTCATAAAACTGCCGGGAGCCGAGAGGCTCAGCATTTTCAAAGCTCGCGGCCATGAGTTCACTTCTGAAAGGAAATGGGTTGTTAGTTAGTAAAAGTCTGACACTCCCTCCCGCGGCGCCCAAGAGCGTGGGGTGCTATCGTATAATGCCTACTTGAAAAATCCTATTGCAATAAATACATTGAAAAGTCGCGAGAGCAAGCTCGCTCATTTTGCGAAAAAATATTTCTTGGATCTCGTTTTCGAGAAGGTGAATTAAACATAAGCTTTTAAATATACCTACAAAACCGTTATTGCAATCTTTTAATAATTACTCATTAACAAGACTCCCACATACTTAAGTAAAATAAAAAATGCAATAGAACTTAGTACACCAAATCGTTGCAATCGGTAAAAAAAGCAATACGAAAACAATAGCGAGATCATTTCCTATATTTAACACAAGAGTTGGAGTTGTAGCAAAGATATCTTTCCAAAAACAAAACGTATCACAAAAAGAATTATTCAAGGACAGAGTAAAAGGAATTTCATTTTACTCTGTTTATAAATAACTCAACATTTGAGCGACACGACAACGAAAAATTGAAATGTGTCCATATTTGATCGGATTTTACGTGATGTTTCTTTCACACGAGATGAGCAAATCGTTTGGGTAAATTGATGTTTGTTTTTCTTATGTAGCATTTAAGGGTGAAACAAAAACATGTGACGCGACATTGCGACATATGCGCAGTATCAAAGAGATTATTTAAAAAGGTCACTATAACATAGTAGAATAACATTATTTTATTTAATGTATCTAGTTTTAAGGTTACTTTATTATATCATACACTAGCGACCCGCCCCAGCTTCGCACGGGGGCATGCATTTATTTATACATCTAAACCTTCCTCTTGAATCACTCTATCTATTAAAAAAAGCCGCATCAAAATCAATTGCGTAGTTTTAAAGATTTAAGCATACATAGGGAGGAAGCGACTTTGTTTTATACTATGCAATGATTCTGCGTACATTTTTTACCATTAGAATATGGATGTATCACATATTTTTCAATATAAAAATAAATACCATTTATAGAACAACACAATACACCAGCGCTGGGTGTCTGACGCCCAGTAAATCCTTTCGGTTCAGGCACGCTCAGCGTACACTTTATTTTTGTTATTATTTGACGTGTGTTTTGTAACTGGTTTGCTGTGTCTGTATCGAATAAATGTATTTTTATTCTATTCTATTTTACCGATCGGGGTTGAGCTGCAAATAAATTCTACCTCTGGACCGAGCACAAGTCGTCGACGGCTACTGTTCCAAGTGCATCTCAAACAGCTGTCAGCAAAAGCGAAGGGACCCAGCAGGGTCGAAGCCTATTGAGGCCATGGGATGTGTGAAAGTGTACTCCGGGGCCCTGGTACGAAAGCAAAGAAGAAACAGGAATGGGTTTTGTCAGTAAAAGTCAGGACATTTCTTTTTTATCTTTCATAGCTGTGCCCGCGACTTCGTCCGCGTGGAATAGTTACTTTGGGCATCATATTTATTTTTGCAAACAACCTCAGCTTTATAAATTATAGCTGTTACCCACGACTTTGCCCGTGTCAATTTCTGTTATTAATTTAAACAATTTAGTTTTTAAAAGAACATAATTATCTAAAAACTTCATAGAGCTACACTTGGGCATGCCATAATCTCGGCGGTAAGTCCCCTCTTTGAGTGTGGTGGATAGACATCACGCAGGACATGACGCAGGTTCTCACCGGACATGGGAAGTTCAGGAGATTCCTGCGCCGGATTCGTGCGGAAGAGACGCCCGGTTGTCGCCACTGGGTGGCCAGCACGGAGGACACGGTGGAGCACACGGTGGAGGTGTGCACTGCTTGGGAAGAGCATCGCCGTGTCCTCGTGGGGGTGATCGGCGGCGGCGACCTCTCGCGCCGGGCCTTGGTTCAGGCCATGGTCCGCAGCGAAGAAGAATGGCAAGCGGTCGCCTCCTTCTGCGAAGCAGTTATGCTCGAAAAGGAGGAGGCCGACCGCATAAGGCAAGGGCAAAAGCGCCCCTGACGCCGCGATACTGCCGATATCCGGCCACCGTAGACGCTGGCTTGCGGACGGTGAGCAATGGGTAGCTCGCCGTCCGGTTGTCTGGTAACAGTCCAAACCGAGACCAAGTCGTCGACGGCGTGCACTGCTCCCGCGCGAATCAAGGTGTTGTCAGCAAACTGTGGGGCTCTTCAGGGTCGAAACCTCCTGCAGCCGAGGGTTGGTGCGAAAGCGTTATACCGGGGCTCTGAGAATAAGGCAAGGGAGGAACGGGGTAGGTTGTTTAGTCAGTAAGAGTCTGACGCTGTTTCCCGCTCCGCCCAAGAGCGGGATTCGTCATTGGATGATTTTTACCTACCATAAAGAAAAATCTTCCGCGCCGCCCGCTAGCAACCCCTCTCCTCGCCCGCCGGCCAGACGCAGCGTCATATTTTGTACATCATGCGACGCGTGTGAATTTTATATCGGAGTTATTTTAAAATTGTAACATCTTCTAAGATGTTCATTGAAAATAAGTGATGTCAAAAACAATTTTGTTCACAATTACATACTCTTAATCAACAACACATTTATTTGGATAAAGTTTAATATTACTATGTTGATACAACTCTAACAAATAATTGGTAATAATGCATTAATTTCGGCCAAATTTTATACCCATAAAAACGGTTCTAGTGAGTTAACCTTAAAAGATAGACATATACTGTCGCGGACATTTTTTTAGATCATTTTAAGAGAAATAATTCTTTCCTACATATTTTTTTGGTATCTTCTACCGTTTTCGCAGCGCACGCAACGGAAGCCCTCAAAGATGAATATTTTCCCCCGTTTTTTCCACATTTTCCATTGTTTCTTCGGTCCTATAAGTCACAGCGTGATGTTATATAGCCTAAAGCCTTCCTCGATAAATGATCTATTCAACACAAAAAGAATTTTTCAAATCGAACCAGTAATTCCTGAGATTAGCGCGTTCAAACAAACAAACAAACAAACAAACAAACAAACTCTTCAGCTTTATAATATTAGTATAGATATGCGCAGATCTACGCGAAACACAAAGGCTTTTTAATTATGTCTCTAATGGTCGCTAGGTAGGTATAAACTATAGAAAAGAATCCTTTTGTCGTCTCATCTAGTACCATAGGTATTGTTAGTTCTGCGCGGGAAATCCGGGGCGCATCGCTTTATCATTTTAATCGGTTTCCGGGCGGGCAGGTGCGAGCCGTCGTCGAGTTTCAACAATTTCATTTAACACCCGTGATCAAACTGCACGCTATAACCAGGGTACTAGGGTGTCAGGTTATACGAGGAGGTGGGTTTTATCTTATCAGATTTGTGTGTATTGGCCCGGGAATATATTGCAATTTAAGAAAGGATTAGTTTTGCGTTTTTATAGTGTTGGGGTTTTTATAACGAAATCAGGCGGTAAAATAAATATTTTTTCATCCCCAAAGAGTATTTTTGCTTTTCGATATCTGAGTGCAAAGCTGTTTTTGTTCTCTAGAGGATAAAGTAGATTTGAATTTAGAACATCGTGTGTACTAACATTAGAGGCAACCAGGACATGACCTATTTATAGCCAAGGAAGAGGTTATCAAAACGTTCTTCAACCAACTACCTACTTTAGCTCAATTGCAGCCTAACGACACTAATTTTGTTGCTGAAACTGGCCATTAGAATTTGCCAGGTTCCTTTGCCATTGGCATTACAGCGTCCTCTCGCGCCGGGCCCTAGTAAGGCCATGGATCGAAGCGAGGAGAATGGCAGGCGATCGTCACTTTCTGCGAAGCAGTAATGCTAGTGAAGGAGGCGGCTACACGCATGAGAGAATGGACTTCATAACAGCTCAGCCCCGGACCCCGTGGGCGCCGTGGACATGGGCTTGCAGAGGATGAGCAATAGGCAGCTCGCTGTCCAGCCGTCTGAAGATCGTCTGAGTAGAGCCCGACTCATTGGGAGCGCATAATTTTAAAGAGATGTTAGCAAACCGTAGAAGCCTATAAGGGCTATATTTCACCAGGACACCATGGTGGCGCAACCAGTTGCGCCACCGTGGTGTCCGTAAGCTACCAAACTAGACACCATACAGACACCAGAGTCGCCACACCATACTGAGACAGTATCAAAATGGACCTCGAAGAGATAGCACTACTGCTGTATGTACGTAGGAAAAGAAACTGGCCGCCGGCCTGGCGGCCGAGTGAGTGAGACACCATACAGCGCTATAGTAACTAGTGGTGGCGCGACCAGCGTGGCGGCGCAGCCAGTAACATTCTGTGCACGCGTCCGAGTTGGTCGCGCCGCCAAATTGGTTGCGCAACCAAACGGACACCAAGTGAGTAAATCTCTATAGAGTTGTATACATTTTGTTGGTAGCGGCGACTGGTTGCGCCGCCATGGTGTCCCGGTGAAATATAGCCCTAAGAGCAGAGCAGTAGAAGTCATTGCAACATTTCCTTCCTAAAACAAACGTTTTGTTTTCATTTCACCACCCTTGGGATATGAGACCCTAGTACTAGCATCTAAATACTAAAACTCAGAAGTAATAAACATACAACATTCGTTTTAAACCACATTTGTTTATTGACGACATTTTTATGTCCTGAAGAACACCTGCCTATCATTCGATGGCACGTGACATGAATGAGAAGCAGCCATTGCAAGCTGGTTTTTTAACCAACTGCTTTAGAATGAGAGTTCTTTTTCGAATGTAGGTGGTATGCATGTATATTTTTTTAGCTGGTATCCATTCGATTTGTCGTAGTTGTGAAAGTGTTACTTACCTACTTGGTTCATTAAAATTATTAAAAATATTCCCGCCAGATTATATTTTTTCCGTGAAATAGTCATGTAAGGTATAAAAATAAAGGGCTTGAGGAGAAGATTTCAAAGTCACATTTACTCAAATCCAATTATTAGAATGTAGATAAAAAAACCCACCTTCCACTACCCCGTGCGTGCGCCTACCTTGGCTTGAGGAAGGCGAGCAATGGGTTGCTTGCAGTCCAGTAGTCTGGTAACAGCCCGAAGCGAACTCGTTATCAACGGCTCGTAGCATTCCACGCGTGTCTCAAGAATTTGACAGCAAACTAGCCCAGCAGGTTCGAAGCCTCCTGAGGCATTTATTGGAGAAATCCGATGTTCTGGAACGAAGGCAAAGAAGGCACATGAACGGGTATTAGTCAGTAATGGCCCCTCCCGCTCTACCCGCTCGCGAGAGAAGTCATTGAATGATTTCCCACCTTGAATAAAACTTGTGGGATTTATTTTAATTCTGTCATTGATTTGACGCCATCAAATACCCTCCAAATAGCAATAATATAATAGACCCACATATAATATTGTTGTTGTTACTTTTTGTTATTTTTAACGTGTGTTTTGTAACTGTTTTGCTGTGTCTGTATAAATGTATTTCTATTCTATTCTACTATATAACATTTTCTTCTTGAATCAGTGCAAGCTGAGTGTTCCTCCCTAAGGCGTATTGCCCATGGAGCAACTATTGCATCAACTAGCAACATATATTTCATTTGGACTACGCACACAGCAACTATAGTTTCGAATTCCGGTGATCGTTAACAATTTTCAATTACTGTAATCAATGACTAGCTTCGAATAGCATCGGCCTTATAATATGCCCACTCCTGGGAATCAGGCCTCTCTGGGAGACTGGGCCGTAATTCACCACGCGGGCCAAATGCAGGATTCAAACGATGATTTAGTAAAGTTCCTGATTACCGCAACTAGCCTCTGTTAAATATTATACTGGTATTTAAATTTGTCTTTGTTGGCGCTGTCGACGGCGACGACGTCATAAAATGAGAGCAATTACTATTTCTTCGAAATCCACCATCATACTGAATGCTGATCGCTGCGTAAATTGAGGACCACTGACTAGAATCTGCACGGTTAAAAAAAAATGCTTCTCATATGATTTGACCATTACATCTTTGTGTATGGACTTTAAAAGAGACGTTGACCCCTGCGTTTGTTTCGGTGTTTCTTCTCAGGGTAGTCAGCTAGGAAACACCGGCCTCATCTAGTTTCAATGGACGAAAAAAAAATTGATGTGTAAAAGAGTTTGTGAAAACCTATTTACAAAACAAAAATCATTTATCATTAGCAACTTGGCTATGAAAGTTGCTCACATATTGCCATGAAATTGCAGCTGTCAACACTTTTTACAGAAAACTAGATTTGCAAAATTATTGAATTCCATACATTAGGTACTACTTAGCCGTCTTCCTCTCTCCTAATTTTTGCTGTGCCCGACAGGGTCCATATTGATCTGTGATAATATCTATGTACACATATGGATTGCAATAAAATATTGAGTATTGAACTTTTAAAAAATTGATAGTCGCCTAAACTCAAGTTGCTCCATGTGCAAAACCCCTAATGCACACGTTGTCTCATCGCCTTCCATTCGGATTCAATTAGTGCTGTCAATTACTGACTCTCCGAATAGGATTGTTTGACCAAACTGCGATTAGCATTGGATTGAACAGGATTAGATAAACGTGTAATCATCATCATTATTTAAGTCGGAAGATGTCCACTGCTGGACATAGACCTTCGCTAAGCTATTAATGACTTCTGATTAAGTGATTTATAATAATCCGATGTACAGCCAGTACCCTTACATCATTGAAACCTCTACGGTATGGACTAAGCGTTTAGCTTCGTCGTTTATACCTCGTACATTGAAGGACTGGTACAATATGCCTGCTGCTCTTCCCATCCGATTATAATTTGGGTGTCTTTAAGGTTAGAGTGAATAGGCTTTTAATAAACTAGTGTGCCTTACCATCAACGATTTCATTTTTGCTTACGATCAGATGGGAGCCCAGTCAAGCACTAGTTTATACCACCTGAAAAAAATAGACATACCTACAAGTGGTCAAAAATACGTAATCGTCGATCCAGAAAATAAGTAAATTAATCTTTGGCTCAACCCTTGAGAAAACCAAGGTAGATTTTTTATTTATAAAAACAGAAACTTAGTTTTGGGTGATAAAACTGTTTCTTTTTTTTCTTTCCAATTTACCAATACCTAAAAAATGGTTATTAAAATATTTTTCAACAGTTTTTAAATTGTATCATCATACATTTTTGTAGGTGTTTTATGGTGACTTTTTAACGAATAACATAATCCAAAAGTCATAAAATAAAAATACCAATAATTAAAAAAACTTCAAAAAGGATTTTGGAGATGCTGGGATTTGAACCCAGGACTTTCAGCATGCGAAGCAGACACTCTACCACTGAGTTACATCCCCGATGGGATCGAGCGCGAAATAGCGGTTCTATTTCAAAAATTGTGCTCTTTAGAGCACTATCACGCCACTACATTAGTGGACAGAGTACTTTCACAAGCCTTCGTGTAGGTCATATCACTTATACATACACACATATGTGTACATAGATATGTCATTGCCCAAGACAAGTTCTTTCAAACTGGACATGTTTACCACTTCATACAAGTAACAAATTAATGCAGTTTATTGAATTCAAACCAATATAAATGTTATATACTCTGCTCTTACGTGTATTTACTTAGGATTGCGCAACATGTTATCTCTCTCTCAATTAATTTATTATTTATAAACAATTATTGTTGTTTTAATGTAATTAAATAATGTTTAGATGACATAACATGGATTAGAATAGATCACGTAACATGTTATAATTTAAAACCCTTTGGAGAGGTTGTCAAAATTTGTCTGAAGAAATCTACTTGCACGCAAGCGAAGCCGCTGAAAAAAGCTATATGCTAAAGTCATAATCCTCATTTTTGGCTTCTAAATTATCACAAAAAGTTCTCCTAATTAAGCGACCTTATTACCGGACTCATTATGTGAGAGTATTTTTGATCAAAGTCTCCTCTCATTTCATACTCTCCTAGTACCTAACACTTGAGCTGTTTTCGGTCGAACGGTCGCCGATCATTATGCTAATGAATTTAAACCTTCTTATATTGAAAACTAGTTGCTGTCTACGGGTTTGTTCGAATCGTTCATTTATTTATTTTCCACAGTAGAATAAAATTCAAGTCTGTATTAACAGAGAAAGTAGTAAAATTTGGGAATAAATATGTTTTAAGTGGGAATTGTGGATGTGTAAATGTAAGACATTTATTTTTTGTGGTAACAAGTCATAATGACGAGGACGTGTCAAACGTTTACTGACTACTTCTTCAGTTGCCCTTTGCATTCTTCGGCAACAGTCACTCAAACATTCCCACAATTGTAGCAGGCATCTGACATGTTAGGCTTCAACAATTTTCTCTGCTCATCTGGTCCTTACTGGACGGACAAATGATGAGCTTTCCATTGCTCTTCGTCCGCAAGCACCAAATCTGAAGCATATAAGAATCTTCACTCTAGAAAAACGAATGAAAGATTCATTTATTAGGCTTCATACGGATCGGACAACATTTGTGTCAAACGAAAAGATATTAGGAGTTTTTAAGTGTAAATTGAGGTCAGCCAATTCACCCGCAAAGTATTAGGTATATCTATACCTATGTCATGGCTAGATCTAAGGATTGGTCACTTTATAATATGGCCAATTTAAACTGACCAGAACGAAGATTATATATATTAATATCATCAAATGTTAAGGTTTAAACGATTTGGTCAGTTGGTCATATTATAAAGTGGTAAATTTTAAGATCTGATCATTTATAGATATTTAATTTTTAATCAATGTCACTCAGTTATAAAGTAGCACAGAAAGAATTTTTAAATCGTTCCCAAAGTTCTTAAGCTTATTCATCACGAATAAAAATACAAGTTTCTTCTCTTTACAATAGGTATTTACCTAATAAAAAAAAAGCTTTTTAATTATGTGTACTAGATTAAGTTATTTATGTGAACCAACATAATAAACACGTAAAACAAATGGTGCTTTGGTTAATGCCAACGAATATAATGAACTAGAATAAATTAAATCCTTTCATAATCGCACTCAACGCCAGTTTATGACAATTATCGAAATTAAATCATTTGTTTGATAATTTATTAATATCATAGAAAACTTTGAGGGAAGCGGAGTCCATCGATTTGAGAAGAAGAAGAAGAAGACGTCAATCTAAACTAGATGAGATCGATGTTTCCTAGTTGACTGAAGACAAAAAAACAAACTCAGAGACCAATATTTCTTTAAAGTCTATACAGGTAAAAAACAAGTTTATGGTAAGAATCAATCCGGGTACTTATCTTTAAGTCAAGAGTGAATAGGTTACTTCTAGGTAAGCGCGCTCCATCGTCGACTGCATCGTCGCTTTCCATCAGGTGAGATAGCGGTCAAGCGCAAACCTATAACCAATAAAAAAAAAAAAAAACTTGTGATTTATTAAAAAGCTGGATGCTTACATTTCACTGACTTTCAGTTAAAGTATAAATACTCTGGTAGGTATTACTAATTTAGTTAAAAATGCCGACCCGCCCCAGCTTCGCACGGGTGCAATGGTGACATTAAATATATTATGCATGTATTGTACATGTGATACTTCCTTTTGAATCACTCTATCTACAAAAATTTACAAAAAACGAATCAAAATCCGTTGCGTACTTTTAAAGATCTACGCATACATAGGGGTAAGCAACTTGGTTTTATACTATGTAATATTATAATTATGTAAATAAAGTTTTCTTTCAGTAGCTCTTACAAATAATTACTCAAAGCTATTTCTAAATATGTATTATCCTTATCATCAAACTATCTAGATTTTCCTTTGTAAATAAAAAGTTTGAGTTAATTAGTCATGTCGAAAAATAACTAGATTATAGTACAACTGAAGTGTGTTGTAAATTAATTAGTAAGAAGTGTTGACATATTTAAAAAAAAAACTAAATCTAAATATTTTTATTGTTTCTTATTACAATGTAGTTAGAGGTGTCCCTAGCAAGTTAAAACATTCAAGTGTTGGGGATAACTCTCTATTCCCCATACTATATACACTTCTCATCAAAAAAATCGAAACACCTTGCAAGTTTACGTTTTGTCAGGATTATCAGAAAAATGTGTACATTTAGGAATAAATGTTAAATGTCGTTTAATAGTGAGTAATATGAGCTTATCAAATCTTAATGTTAATGTTCTAAATTTAAATGAATTTTTCATAGGTTTCGTATTTTGTTAAATGAGTCATTTTTATTCCGTATGGAGTATAAAGGAAATGGATAAAACAACACACGTAAATGAAAAAAAAAGCTAAAAAACGTTTATTTAATAACTTGTATTCCCTCCCCGAGCTCTAATTACTGCTTCCATACGGTTCTTCATCGATCGGATGAGAGTCACGATCACATGCTGTGGTATATTGTCCCATTCCTCTTGGATTGCATCTTGCAGCTGGCTAAGTGTTTCTGGGGCAGGATCTCTTGCTCGAATTCGTCTCTTTAATTCATCCCATAGATGTTCAATGGGATTCATGTCCGGGCTTCTTGCTGTCCATTCCATAATAGAGATATCGACTTCGTTAAGATAATCTCGTACGACGCCCGCGGTGTGAGCCCTAGCATTGTCGTGCATGAATATGAAGCCGTTGCCAATAAAATGTGCATAGGGCATCACATGAGGCTCGAGACACTCTTCGACGTACCGATGACAGTTTAGTGCAGGCAGACGTGGCCCAGACACGAAAGCAAGCTCTGTCTTACCGTCGGCGCTGATTCCTCCCCAAACCGTCCACGAACCGCCACCATAGCTGACCTTTTCTTCAATGCAGCATTGTGCATAGCGTTCTCCGTCTCTTCTGTAGACCTTGTTCCTTCCGTCGTTACCATACAGCATAATTTTACACTCATCAGAAAAGAGAACTTTGCTCCACTGTAGGTATGACCAATTTAGGTGCTCACGTGCAAAGTTAAGGCGCGCTCTTCGATGGTCTGCAGTTAATTTCGGCCCATTTGCTGGCTTATGCGGTACCAGTCCACGATCCTTCAACCTTCTTCTAATTGTAGAGTCACTTACAGCCACCCTTCGTACAACACGAAGCCGCTGCTGCAGTTGAAAAGCGTTAAGGCGTCGATTTCTTAAAGAAGTTGTTACAATAAATCGATCATCTCGCTCAGAAGTGACCCGATTCCTGCCAGATCCTGAACGGCGCGTGAACAAACCAGTCTCCCGATAACGTTTATAGACTCTATGAACAGATGACAGGCTTAGATGCAGTCTTGCAGCCACAACACGCTGACTAAGGCCAGAATCCAGCAATGCCACAACTTGGGCGGCTTCTGTGGGCGAAGTATCCATACGTTTTAGAAAAAAAACCTTTTTTCAGACGTCCCAAAGTCACAGTATTGAAATAAAAAACAAAAAGTTTAAGGATAGGCGCCAATTTTTAGTTTTTAAACGCTAAATGTACTCCAACCCTAAACACACATTTGTCTCAAAACAGTGATTCATTTCGTTTATAAGATAAACAAATGAAATTCTAATTTTGAATTTAGAATTTTCGCTTATTACTGTAATGGCCAAACTGCCAGCTATAATATATGTATTTTTTTTCATCGTATGAATTCTTTTTTGTGTTAAATTCGGACAGAAACAATGAAAACGGAAGTGTTTCGATTTTTTTGATGAGAAGTGTATTTTTATATACGATTATCAATAATTTAATTTACAATTCAACAATTAATTTACTTCGTAATTAATTTATAATTAGTTTATAATAATTAAATTAATAACGTTAAAGTTGAAATAAAATAAGAAAATAATGTAATGAAAAATAAAATTTTATCAGAATACGTTCATTCTGTTAAAATTGGGTTTGAACAGGCATCAATGAACATTATTTATAATGATAGTACCCGTAATTGTACAAAGATGGAATAATCTTATTTAACTCACCGATAGAAGAACTCTTTTGCATCGATTAACAATTAGACGAACTATTTTGCATAAAACTTCATCGAATTCAAAACAAGATATGTATAAATTTAAAAAGCTAAAATAGTTTACTGGTTCGTAAGTAAAAAATAGCATAAATAGCGCGACATGTGATAGTAGAATAATTTTTTTTTACATAGATATATAAAAATAATGAAGCTAGAAAAAATCTCAGAGAAAATTTTGCACTCGACGAACTATTTTACATCAGTGTTCGTATATGTCGGTATATTTGTGTGAAGTTTATAAAGTGTGGTATGTGTAAAAATATTTGTAAATGAGTTGCTATTAAAATTTTTGTCTTTAACTTAGTTTGACATGTTTACTTTTAAACCTGTATTTCCCTTGCAGTTTCATACGTGTTTTTAATTATTGCTGCACTCCTGTGGCTTATTTAATTTTGTTATTCCTTTGTATAAATTGAATACATAATATGTAGTAATAGTAATAACATCGCATTGGCGTTCAGCTGTAATGATGTTATCTACACAATTTTAAAATAAATAAATAAATAATTCAAGTAATGATCCACGCGCTCCTCAAAGAGATGTCAGCAAACCAGCAGGGTCGATGTTAGTTAGTAACACCCGTATTCACAAACGTTACTATGCGGTCTCACAGTGCTCGCGAGCGCACAGGGCAGGGTTTGTGAACTACACAACACAAACGAACCAATCACAGAGCTCTATTTCAACGCTGTGCGTTTGCTTAGTCAAGGGTCGTTTGAGTATTGTTTGTGAATACGGGTGTAAGTCTGACTCGCCCTCCCGCTTATCCCATGGGAGAAGTCAATGAACCTTAAATAAAACAAATATTTATTTAATTAGAACTCTCTAGCAATATTAAGAGCACCATCTATTATATTATATCAATAAAAAGATAATGTTTTACACGGCTGTCCTATTTCTTTTTTATTTATTATTTTTGCGTAAACAGCCTGCTAATAGGTTCTAGATATCTACTTTTATTGGGAGTAACATTAATTTGTGTTATTATGTCAATCTGAGAGAAACAAGCACTTGTCCTTAGAGATATAAAACTCAGGAAAATGGTAAAATATAATTTTAGGTTATTATTCTCTGAAGTAAATTTCAGTGAAGGTTTATGTTTGGAATTGTAATAGTCTGTCTAACGATTATAATGCCTTTGAGGCGTGAATTTTTTCGCAGACAATGTTTTATATTATTGGTGAACAGAACGTTATCTATATAATAGCCTGAAACTAAAAACTATCTACTGGAGCATTTGTAACATTCGTCTGGTCGGAGGTACCTCCATATTCCACATAACTTTTAAATACTCGTAACTTACCCTAAAGTATGTAAACTGTCTTCATTTATTTCCAGGTGAAAAATAACGAGAATTAAGGGTAATCTAGAGCTATCCCAACAGTATTATCGAGTACTGAAAACACTCTGGTTTGTTTCATGAATCATCATTCTACTCTTATTCTACGCTATTTGGGGTCGGTGCAACATGTATTTTTCTTCCACTCTGTCCTGTCACCCGTCACACTATCACTATCTCCCTTTTCTTTTATATCACTCCTCACACAATCCATCCATCACTTCTTCGACCTCCCTCTGGTTTGTACCATGAATATTATTATTAGTTAACACTAAAAACCTCTTAAGAGATCATTGTACTCATCATTATAAACATCATTTACTGTGGGAATAAACCTGAAATTGCGAAAAAAAAAATCGGCTCTACCCTACATTTTGACAAGTAAACGAACATATTATATTATGTAGGGAACCGTAGGCGCGGGCTTGTGGACGTTGAGCAATGGGTAGCTCGCCGTCCGGTTGTCTGGTAATAGTCCAGACCAAGCCAGTCGTCGACGGCGCGTTCTGTTCCCGTGCGCCTCAAAGAGTTGTCAGCAAATAGAGAGGCCCAACTGCAGGGCCGAAACCTACTGGGGCCCCGATCTGGCTTCTGAAAGGAAGGTCCGACCCTGGTATGAAGGCTAAGAAGGAAAGGAGTGGGTCGTTTAGTCAGTAAAAGTCTGACACTGTTTCCCGCTCCGCCCAAGTGCGAGATTCGTCATTAGATGATTTTTTCCCACCGTAAAAAAAAAACATGTAGGGAACAGCCAGTTTAATCCCATTGTAAAAGTTGTTCATAATGATGAGTACAATGACCTCTTAAGATGTTTTTAGTGTTTTACCAATAACCCTGTATAGTGTAAAAAAATAGTAGCTGACCAGCTGGTCAGCTACTATTTTTTTACACTATACAGGGTTACTAGATAGCTATCTAGTAACCGTGCAGACCAAGCCGAAGTCATCGACGGTCGTAGTATTCCACGCGTGTCTCGAACAGATGTAAGCAAAAGCGTAGGAGCCCAGCAGATAGGACCACAAGGTATTTCTGCAAAGCAAACCCGCGGTCATTCATCGAATAGGGCATTTGAAGGAAGTCTGGCCTGCCTTCCTCCTCCTTAGGGTTAGTTATCGGGTGTTTTCCCATAAAAATAAAACATTTACTCGGTTTCTATCTGTACATTAGATTGAAAGAAAGTCAATGATTTTTTTTAATGGGATCTTCTTTGGGATTTAGGGAACCCCTCCCCCATGCCTCTGTTTTTATGCCTCGTTTTATATTTGAGGAGTACCAGCATTCATATAACAAACATAAAGTCTATCTCTACCAACTCATTCGCTCAAAAAAAAAAAACAAAGCGCGCATCGGCAATCAAATCAAGACATCATAGCCAATGATGTGAACAGAAATCAAACATTAGGTACCAGGGCGGCAGAGGCAGTGAGAGATGGCACTATAACGCGAAGTAAGGCAGTTGGGGGTCCGTATCGTAAAAAAGACCGAACGATCGACGTCCGGAGCTCTCGCCATTAAAGTGCGCACGGTTTGTGAGCGGTGCAGGAAGAAGGCTGAAGCGAACACTTTGTATTGAATGATATACCTGTTCTAGAAGGTAAAATATTTAAAACTTACTGACAGATCCCATATTAACGAAATACTGAAATAAAGACAGCCAAAACAGGACAATTAAAATGACGTCTTTCTAAAAAATACATATTATTTCTACAACTTCTTTTTTTTATGGTAGGTAAAAATCATCCAATGGCGAGTCCCGCTCTTGGGCGGAGCGGAAAACAAGTGTCAGACTCTTACTGACTAAAAAACCTACCCCGTTCCTACATCGCCATACATACCAGGGCCAGAGCCTTCCTTTTCAGACGCAAACCCTTGGCCCTAATTGGCTTCGACCCTTCTGATTTTTACAACTTTAGTTAGCATTACATAAATACTGTCTAAGCCCCTGAACTAGGACAACATGAATGAAAAGAGTTGTCATACACCCGAATACATCATGGTCTGACATGTGGGAGCTAAAGCAGATTAATTTATAAAAAATAATAATTTAATTGCCAAAAATTAACAGCAAAATAAAGGTGTGTGTTATATTTGTGTATTCTATCATTTTTAGAGTATGTAGTAGACATCTTTGGCACTACATTGGAAGTAAAATTGGAAATATTGCATTGCGCAATTAGAGTTATGCGAGTGATTTCAATATATATAAACACCCAAAATCATTTGTCACTCAGACCAGACAAAACATCAGTCAGCCTCCCTCTTCAACGCAGGCAAAGTAGGGCTTTATAGACCCTATTCCGCTTATTTCTAAACATTTTACTATTATAGGTTAAGTTTATTGGTGTCCATGTAGCTATTTAGGGTAAAACCCGGATAGTTGCCCCACTTTTTGAAATCACTCCATATCTCTGAGTAAAAAAAGTGAAATGCCTTATTTGTAAGACCCGCAGTTACTTTGGTTTTTCATTGATCAATTTATATTAATTTAATAACATTATCTTTTATATTTTTAGAGTATTAGCGATTTTAGCGGACCTCTATATTTTGTGACATCTATCCCATATGGAATAGTTGCCTGATCCATATAAGTGCCTTACAGGATAGATGCCCTCCCCACAAAATGGCCAACTATCCCTTAAAAACTTTGATCGCGTTTTGTCTTCTCATGCAATAACATAGAGACGTAAGACACGATCAACATAGTAGTAGCTGGAAAATCTCTTGATTAATAATTGAAATAGTATACGATTCATTTGCAAAACTAGAGGAATCGAAATCAGGGCACCTATCCCACTGGGGCATCTATCTCGGCTTTACCCTATTTAACGTAGATTCGAGATAGAAAACTTAGTTTACTTAATTTTCTACTTAATATTTTCTTTTTTACACACACTATTGATATAATCCGACGAATAGATAGGTTCTAAAAAAAACATAATCGAATTTAAGAGCTAAATACCATTCTTAATGCTCAATTTTTCAGCAGTAAATATATTAAATCCTTAAAAAAGCTATAAGCTTATAACTTGAACCTGGATCGTTAGCCGGATCCCATGGACTTAAACTATGGACGCGATTCTTGAAGTAACGCCTCCGAATGCCTTTGCGTCACTTGTGCGAAAAAAATAACAGGAAATTGCATTCCTTAAAGTTATGTAAAGGTTTAGATCGTATTACGTGTTTTCAAGCAAAATTTATTTTATACAGAGATCTAATATTGACAGGGTGGAACTGAAACTTATAAACAATTTGATGTTTTAGAAAAGAAAATCATATTCTGTATTTGAGAAAAATTTAAATACACATTTTTTTTTTTATTTGCTACTTGCTTCTGCCAACGGCTTCGCCCGCCTGAAAATAAGTTTCTCCATACAAATTTAGAACCCCCATTTCCTCCCATTAGGGGGTGAATTTTGGAAAACCCTTTCTTAATGCTCACCTACGTCATAAAAGGAAACCTTGCGGAAAATTTCATGTTCCAAGTCTCTATAGTATTGGCTGTGCGTTGATATGTCAGTCAGTCAGTTTCTTCTTTTATATTTATAGATACCTAAACGAATGCTTGATTGCGATTGATGGTGATCAACGAATGCATCACTATACATTCCTTGATCACCATTAATGAATATGACAGGTGCATTAGTTTATTAAAAGCCTATTCACTCTAGCCATGAAAACACCCATACTATAATCGTATGTGAAGACCGCAGCAGGCCAATTGTTCCAGTTCTTCGATGTGCGCGGAATGAATGATGAAACGCTTAGTTAGTAGAAACGCGTAGTAGTATACCATAAACAAAATAAAATAAATATTTAATTGAAGCTCCAATAAAATAAACGTGATTTTTTGTCATTTTTGGCTACGGCCTGCCTACCTAGTCCCGTTTTACTGTTTAGATACTTATATAGATTCGTAGATGCGAAAACCTAAAAAAATCTTCATTAATATTATAAAGAGGTAAAGTTTGTTTTTTTTTTTGTAGGAAGATATCTCTGGAACTACTGGACCGATTGAAAAGATTTTAGCAAAAATAGAAAGCTGCTTTACTCCTGAGTGACATAGGCTATATTTTATGTACGCGGGCGAAGCCGCTGACAAAAGCTAGTATTATATATACTGCGTTAAAATACCGTTTCAAGAAGCCAGTCTGTATTTCCGGTAGTTGTCTAGTTTTATGCCTGGATTTCTACAGCGGCAGTGCCTTAAAAGCCGGAACACTACAACACTGCTTTTCACTACGGGAGGTAGCACTCTACCAGCAAAAACTTTCGCAAGGAGGATCTACTAAATAGTTTTTTTTTTTTTTTAATAGACCACTTAATACAGTCTTACTCTAAAACTGTGTAACTATACGTATATTTGTAAAATTAACAACGATTTTATTAAAAAAAATAATTTACTGATACATACTCATACCGACACTACTAGGCTACCAGTAAAGTGTAAGTGTAGGTTTGTGGACGTCGAGCAATGGTAAGCCCACTGTCCGATCGACCGGAACCCGACGGAACGAGCCCAACTCGTCGACAATATGGTAATGATCTACACGCACCGTAGGGTCCAGCAGAGCTGAATTCTACTGGTCCCATGGATTGTCAGTAAACTGTAGAGGCCCAGCAGGGTCGGCCTTCAGCGTCCATGGGTTACTGCAAAAGCTTATCACTAAGTCCCTGGAACTAAGGAAAAGAAGGAACGGTATGGGTTTTTAGTCAGTAAAAGCCTGCCACTATCTCTCGCATTGTCATTGGATAATTTGTGCCCACCATAAAAAAAAACTGGACTCATGGATCAACTTCTGAAAAAGGGACCATAGTCATGGGACTTGTGTTTTGTCACGAGACGTGTAGCGTGTGTATTTTTCTCACAGTGGTCATCTGGAAAATACCGACCTCATCTGTCTTAAATTGACGAATAAAATTGCTAGTAAATGTTATGCTTTCAAAGCGTAACAGACAGACAAAATTACTTTCACATTTACAATATTCTTTAATCAATTTGCAAAATATATAATTTTAGCCCTCAAAAACACGGTAACCCAATTTTTTTTTAGTGAGAAATCAACTAATGGCTTAAATTCACCTCTAGGGTTTTTTAAAATTATTTTTTCATAGTAGGTCAAAGTCATCCAATGACAAATCTCGCCCTAGGGCGGAGCGAGAGACAGTGTCAGACTCTTACTGACTAAACAACCTAGCCTGTTCCTTCCTTGCATTAATCCCAGAGCCGTGGTGTTACGCTTTTGCATTAACCCTTGGCCCCAGGAGCTTTCGACTCTGCGGGAACAATGCGCGCCGTCGATGACTTGGGTTTGGTCCGGACTGTTACCAGATGACCGGATGACGAGCTACCCATTTCTCGTCGTCCGCAAGCCTGGGTCCACCCAAGGGTGGGATTTGTCTTTAGATGATTTTCGCCCACCGTAAAGAAAGACCTTATATTTCTACAGTTGCCATTTGCGATCGAAAGCCGCAGTGATTTCTTCAAACAAAAATCCTTACTACCAATTTGTTTCCCGGAATTTTCAGTTTTCTCTTCCAAATACCGAAGACCTAAGTTACTCAACTAATAACCTCTCTACTTTATAGTCTAGCTAAAACAATGGTCTTACTACAGTCGGACTTCAGATATTGGAGATTCAAATGATAGGTCTTAAAGACCTCATTTTAGCGTTCCTTAGTACCAGGGCGCTATGAATAGAATAGAGGTTTGTCATTCATCCGTTTGACCTTTTGTCAATTATACTGCCCGATCAATCAATATTAATAGCGAATTTTGAACGATATTAGATAATTTACCTAACTGAATTGAACTTGTTGCTCGGAAAATTAGTTTTGTTAGTTTATGTTTTTAGTTTTTTGATTGAGAGGTTGTGATGACTGTCTTTTACTTTGTGATATTACCATAATAATCAGTAATAAGAAGGGAATGACTACACTATGACTATGCGGTCCTAGTGCAGGTTGGTTATATTTGTAATATAAATAACACTATTTATAAATGATTGGTGTATAAGATGAAGATCTATTTAAGTTCGCTGGTTGTGGTTTGAAGAGAATAAAAAGGCTTTGTCCCTCTAGCCAAGTTACTATCGTTTCGTTAACGTCACGTGCTTGGATTGACCACGTTTTCAAATCCCTTGTTCTGAACATGTGACTGAGCGGTGAAATGACTTTAGAACAAAGGATGCGGCCAACTCACAGCGTTCGAGGTTAACGAAACAATTTTTACATGGCTAGGAGATTTGTCAAAGTCGCCTCGGGAACATGATACCCTGGTATCGTCTTTTCACGTATTCAGTTTATTTATAAAAACTATTAATCAATAATGAAAAATCGAAATACAGAACCCAAAGCGTACGTTTGACGCGAACTTATCAAGATTTTTACAATCTCGCCAGACCTTACAAAAAGGTTTTTTTTTCTCTCTCAATGTCGATAGTAAGCAATAAAAAGGGTGAACGCTCCTAATTTGCTCCACTTAAACGTGATTTATTTTTATTAAAGACTTTTTAGCTTTAAACTGGAACCACTTCGGCTTTTTAATTCCATTGTTTGGTCTCGAGTGCTATTGTGTTGCTTAAGTTTTGTTGAAGTTAAGAAAAACTGGGTTCTGGTTTGTTTTTTTATTTGTTAAGAATTTTATTTTGTTGTGTTAATTAACATTTTGTGTATTTTTCGTTTTTTTGTGACCGTATCGTAAATATTTTAATTCCAGCTTGTTATAGTCGTAAAGTTAGGTAAAAACTTCTTCTTAATCACAGTAAACACAATCTCTCATTTGTGATAGTGATATTTGTTGGTCGATTTTTAATGTTTTCTTTGTTTTCATTTTTTGTCACGTATGTTGTACGTTGTTTATTAGGAACTGTATGTACAATTCTGTTTTACAACATAGTGGAAGCACCAAACTCCGTATCGCCTAAGATAATGGTTTTTTTTTTATATTTTCATATTTTTTTAAAAAGTCAACCTTCCCTGGCGTATCACAAATATTTCAAGATCAAAATCAGCCATATCAATCCAGCTGTTCATGCAATTTCAGCAGCTACACAACATACTAATATTATAAATGCGAAAGTTACGATGTTTGGATGTTTGTTACTCAATCACGCCAAAACGGCTGGACGGATTCGGATGAAATTTGGCACAGGCATAGGATACACTCCGGAATAGGACATAGGCTACTTTTTATCCCGGAAAAACTTAAGGTTCCTGTGGGATTTCACATTTCGTTTGATCAAGTGTAAAATTGTATAGGGCAACCCCAATACCATGCGGGCGAAGCCGCGGGCAAAAGCTAGTATTTTCATATATTAGAAGAAATTGTTTGCACTGTTTAATATAGTCTATACAGGGTTGATGAGATAAACGAACATAAATGTAGGGAAGAGCTGTTTTTTATTCGCAATTTGACCTGGTTCAAACACATAGTAAAAGTTGTTCATAATGATGAATACAATGAACTCTTAAGAGGTTGTTAGTATTTTACCAATAACCCTGTATAATAAACCCCATTGTATGAGCTCAACTCCTCGTTATAGCAAAACGGAAAGTCCATTTTTTTCATCTTTCTTGGAATTACAGATATTCCTTAAACGTTTTAATTCTATAAGAATTTTAAACTCGCTATTAAGTTTGTGAATGTGTATATGTTTATTACTTGCATACTCTGACGGATAAATATTTATGTTGATGGGTTTCATGACCTGAAATAGCACATAGAATACTTTTATCCCGGTATCATGTTCCTTTGGGACAGTGTTGTACTTTCACAAGGACCAAGCCGCTGGCTGCAACTAGTTTAGTAAAGATTTCGTGAATACTAAAATTGTGTAAAGTAACTAGTTAAAATATGCTAATTAATTCATTTTTTAAACAAATAATATATACCTATCCTATACCTACCTATAAAATATTATTATTATTTTCCTATTAACAAAATAGATATCTGATTGCTTAAACTTAAATAAAAACGGCCAATTTGGAATATCTTGGCCTTAATCTCCTCAGTTCCCTCGTTTCGGCAACCATTCAACGAAATTATAGTAATTATAATTAACTAATCCCATTTCTAAAGTGGTCTCAATATGGAGGACTTACAGAATCCTCTCCCGAGGTCCCGCAAAGCATCAAGAGCTCCAACTGTGCTGCAACTGGATCTTGTACTAATTAAAACTTTCGACCAATCGCCGAACGCTAATTCCAACTCGGCGAGTTACTTATCCATTTAGACTTGAGACGGCAATTGTACGATTCACCCTATCTTGTGAGTTGTGATCGTATTTGTGTTGTATTTGTAAAGTATACGTATTTATTGTTTTTTTTTTTTTGCACGAAATTATTGAGCATGTTTTTACATTACCTTCATCATCATAATCATCAATCATCATAATCGGGCCTTGGTTCAGGTCATGGTCCGCAGCGAAGAGGAATGGCAGGCGGTCGCCTCCTTCTGCGAAGCAGTAATGCTCGTAAAGGAGGAGGCCGACCGCATAAGGCAAAGGCAACGGCGTACTCGCCGTAGCCGTCGCCGCCGCGATCCTGCCGATATCCGGCCACCGTAGACACTGGCTCGCGGACGGTGAGCAATGGGTAGCTCGCCGTCCGGTCGTCTGGTAAGACCGAGTCCAAGTCGTCAACGGCGCGCACCGTTCCCGCGCGCCTCAAGGAGTTGTCAGCAAACTGCAGGGGCCCTTCAGGGTCGAAGCCTCCTGGAGCCTAGAGGGTATGTGCAAACTGTTACCTCGACTCCAGAAATAAGGCAAGGAAGGTACGGGGTAGGTTTTTTAGTCAGTAAGAGTCTGACACTGGTCTCCCGCTCCGCCCAAGAGCGGGTTTCGTCATTGGATGATTTTCACCTACCATAAAAAAAAAAACCCTATCTTGTGAGTTGTGATCGTGTTTGTGTTGTATTTGTAAAGTATACGTATTTATTGGTTTTTTTTTGCACGAAATTATTGAGCATGTTTTTACATTACCTTCATCATCATTATCATCAATCATCATAATCGGGCCTTAGTTCAGGCCATGGTCCGCAGCGAAGAGGAGTGGTAGGCGGTCGCCTCCTTCTGCGAGAAGGCCAACCGCATAAGGCAAAGGCAAGGGCGCCCTCGCCGTAGCCGTCGCCGCTGCGATCCCACCGATATCTGGCCACCGTAGGCGCGGGCTTGCGGAAAGCGAGCAATGGATAGCCTTCCGTCCGGACATCTGGTAACAGTCTAGACCGAACCCAAGTCGTCGACGGCGCGCACTGTTCCCGCGCGTCTCAAGAAGTTGTCAGCCAACTTTAGAGGCCCTACTGTAGGGTTGAAGCCTCCTAGAGCCAAGGGTTGATGTGCAAGCGTAACACCAGGTCTCTGGAACTAAAGCAAGGAAAGAACGGGGTAGGTTGTTTAGTCAGTGAGAGTCTGACACTGTTTCCTGCTCCGCCTAAGGGCGGGAATCGTCATTCGATGATTTTTACCTACCATAAGAAGAAACCTTCTTCATCATCAACATTTCAGCGCAAAGACGTCCACTGTTTGACATAGGCCTCCCCTAAATGTCGCCTCAATGAACGATCCTGTCCATCTCACATCCATTGAATTCCCGCAATCTATACCAGGTCATTGTTCCACCATGTAGGACGCCTTCCAACGCTGCGTCTTCCGCCACTCCAGAATCTTTCGACCACAACGACGATCTGTTCTAAGAACAATGTGCCCTGTACACTGCCACTTTATTTTGGCGATTTATTGTGCTATACCTACATTACCTTTTTACAATTATAATATTGTAAACGTAACATTATACTATAAGTGTAGAGTGGTTGTTTGGTTTTTATAGCGTTGTTGTGACTTATTTGCTGAGCTAGATTCGATTGTATAGGTTTTTTATAACTTACCCCCGCAGGAGTAAATTACCTCAGGTCGAAACCTATTGTTTTACACACTCGTTACTTACGGTACTCGTTCTGACGACGAGTCTTGCTAGAAGCGTATCGTGATATTTAAAGATGGCTGGCTTTTTTTTATAGTGGATAAAAATCATCTCTTAAAAATAAAATCCCACTCTTAGGTGAAACGCAAACTATTGTAGACTCTTACGACTAAACAACCCACCCCGTTCCTACGTTGTCTTTTAGTAATTAAGCTGAAACCGTGAAACCTTGTCTAGGTTATACACAAACAAAACGCTATATGGTATATTTATGTACGTTTGTATGTGTGGGTGTCAAATGTTTGTTTATAAACTTGCTCCTAACACCTAGTTCATAGGCCCAAGATAATGAAGTAAGTTTACGAGCAGCAAAGTACTAAGGACACATAAGTTCATAACAAGTAACCAGTTCTCTTCCTAAGACGATTGTAGAATATTTAAATGACTTGGTAGTTGCCTAACTCCGGCGATCTCTGTCATCTGTTGCGACGTTTATGCACTATGAATGAAGTTAACTTTGATTAGGTACTGCAAGAGGAAAATTGGTCATGTTCGATATTATGGAAACTTATTTATTGCTTAACATAGCTTATCTTCAAACAAAACCTTAAAGCATAAGTAATAAGATACATTTTAAGCAGTGACATGCTCTATATGCACAAGATTTGGGAGACCGGTATATTTCGGACTGAAAATGTTATATTTATCCATTCTTTCAAATAAGTAAGTTAATCCTTAGGTACTATTACTTACCTAGAACCCCTGACGACCTCTCAAGGTAATGAAGCGAGTTTTACGAGCGTCGCAGTATCATGAGCTGAACTTTATAACGAGGTATCCAGTTCCTCCAAGATGGTGTAAATATGTAAATGTCGCGACAGTTACCTCCTTGTCGCTGGGTTCCTGGTAACGCCATCTTTTGTCTTAGTTAGGAACTACCGGTGTTACGTGTCCCGGGAAAGATTAATTTGGAAAACAATAAGTTCTAGTTTTTTTTTTAATCTCTTCATAGTCTTTTATTTACCTAGATTTTATATCAGTAGAAATATCACTATCATGTTATTCAACCACGCAACTCATCACAATTCAGAAAGGGCTTTTCTTTGGTTTTGCGCTGACCCTAGACTTTCTAAAATAAAAGTATAAAATATTAGCATTTTACTGGTGAAAGTCTCGTCAAAATCAGCCGTTTGAACGAGCCAGAATAAGCAGTTTTTACAGTATTATAATAAATACTGTATCTTAGGCATTTTAGTAAAAACCAGGCATTTTGAAATTACGACCAAACATTTTAATTTTTTTGAACCTAAATAACAAAAATAAATCTAGACAGCAAACGCATAGGTATAATATCGATATAACAACCAGGGTCGCAAAGCTGCCAGGAGGTCGATTGATCCAAAACGAATAGACTTGGCTCGATTTAGCTTTGAGCCCCTCCAGGCACAACAAAGCCATTCTCCTCGGCTAAATGACTCCGACGTCACCTTCAAATTGATGAATCGCTACCAAAATGGCCCACTGTGTACAGGAAATATCCATTTTAACTACAAACCTATTTAAAACAAATTGAATAACGAAGCTACTTTATACTTCTTACTCCGTAATAAACATAGATTAAGATACCAGGGTGCCATAGTAACAAGAAACCGAAGAAACTTAATATTACATTACGTCCATCTGACTGAACTGTAGTCCAGTTGCCACAAACTCTCAAGGCAGTTCAATTCTCGGATGCTATTGACAAAGTTATCTAGTAAGATTACTTAAGGAAATACGTCTTGATTACTCAGTACGTTTCAGATCTATCAGATTTGTTAAGAGGAGATTTAATCCTTGTTTATACAAACCTATCTAAAACATAATTATTTTCTAAGTAAACATTATCTCAATTTCTGGGCGAAGTTACAGTTTCTTATGACAAAGCTTTTATTTTCTAGAAGTGAAAACAATAATAAATAGATACCTACTAAAATTCGAGAGGAAATATAAAATCTAATGAACAATCAATAATAGTTTTCTACCTAATCCTTTTTATACATTCGTTTAAATAACAACCCTTTTCTCAAATACAATCAGCAAATATTTCCTTGTAAATACCAGGCTCAAATAAAAGGAGTAGAGGTGATGAAACGACACGGCGGTGAATAAATCACGCGGTGTATGAGAGCGTTTAATCAAAATTCGCTTAAATCACAGTTGATGGAAGTTAGTTCCTGAGACGTGTGGGAACATGTTACTGTATAAACTGCTCCTAGTAGCTTCTGGTGTCCTGGTAAGGATGGAGCGTTAGATGCAGTTAAACCTATAATAGTACATTGTTATACGAGGGATGAAAGAAAGTTATTTAGTCCCGAGAAATTTCTTGGCGACCGAGCGACAGCGAGGTCGCTAATAGTTCGAGGGACTAAATAACTCTCGAACCCGAGGTAAACACTGTGTTCATTACGAATACGAGGAAAATAAAAATAATAATAAAAACCTGAGTCGTCGTCAAATGTCTTCGTATGTTTTTAGGTAGGCATATTTCTTTTGATTTAGGCGGTAAGCGGTTGTCTCCTCTTAAGAATCTTGCGTTAAATTTATAACTGAAGCTGATGAACTTATCGTGTAAATAAAAATTTCTTGTAATAGAGATTTAGCAAAATGTAAACAAAACTATACATCTCGAAAAAAAAGGAAGATCAAATCGGCCACAGATTATAGAGAGTCTACCATTTATCCGCCAATTCTTTTTTTCAGTGTTCGGCTCCCTGGCTTTTCAGTCAATATTTTTCATTTTGTCATTGTAAAAATGGGTCTGGTCAAATTTTTTCTCAAATATATATTAGTTTTAATGAAATAATTGAAAGTAAATTAAAATAAAGTCATTAAAAAAAAGTATTCTTAAATTATTTCTATCTCTATGTCATTTTAATTCGGTATAAAGTTTCGGGTCACGGTTCAATAGAAATGTCAAAATAGAACTAGTTTTTTTTTTAATATTTGCTGCCTAAATATTAAAAAAAACAACTGTCAGTTGTAAAGTAAAACTCCCTAGGGAGTAAAAGTACTTCTTCCAACCCTGTCCGCAGGCAACTTTACACCTACTTTCAGAGTATGAGTAATGAAAAAGAGCTTTTTACAGTTTTTTTTTAAGTGCTTTAAACGACATTTTCATTCCTATCAATATCAAATTATATTATTATTATAGTAAAATCATCATCAACATCAGCATCACTATTATTAATACCAATACGTCATTTGCGCATCGATAGGATTCCTGTGGACTGCTCTAATACATCGGTTCATTCTAAGGGCTTTCTATTATTAATTATGAAGAAGGAGGAGAAGAAAATCCCTTACCTAATTACAATAGAAAATTGTATTTATTAAAAAAAACGACTCATTGATTCTTAGTAGGTACTTGGTTCAGGCCATAGTCCGCAGCGAGGAGGAGTGGCAGGCGGTCGCCTCCTTCTGCGAGGCAGTAATGCTAGTAAAGGAGAAGGCCAACCGCATTAGGCAAAGGCAACGACGCACGCGCCGTAGCCGTCGCCGCCGCGATCCCGCCGATATCCGGCCACCGTAGACACTGGCTCGCGGACGGTGAGCAATGGGTAGCTCGCCGTTCGGTCGTCTGGTAACAGTCCAGACCAAGCCCTAGTCGTCGACGGCGCACTGTTTCCCGCTCTGCCCACGAGCGGGACTCGTCATTGGATGATTTTCCCTACCATAAAAAAAATAGGTACCAATTTAGTTTTGTCACCTATGTTAGTAGGTACCAGCTTATATGCTACCAAAACCCAATATTGTCTTGAATCTAATCAACTTCACTACATAATTCTCGTCATATTTATAAGGAATCACTTTGAGTAGGCTGTCGCAACTGCCCGAAAGTCTACATTGTAAAATGTATCTCAATATATATCTAGTCTCAGTTAACAAAAAAAAAATAACAAAATTGAGTTCATGATTACACACACCGTATTTCTCACACCGAAATTGTTCAGTTCACTCCACAAAATATCACAACAAGCATCAAAATCAGCGACAACACCGCAAACATCAGTCAACTCTCGTTTAATCTGAATTTATGACGCGCCCGACACCTCCCACAGAGCTGTCGTATCAGACGAAATGAATACAAAGTTTGTTATGAATGAGTCGTGCCCTTACATACCTACGTGGGCAAAATACGCCGTGGCAACAACGCCACCGTGAAAACACCGCCGTGAAAATATCTTCGCGGAAAATGGAGGATAATGACGCCAATGGGTTGAATGTGGACAATTTGTAAGGATTTTTTATGAGCTTATGAATAGCAAGTTTGTGTGTAAAATCTTTATTTACATCTTTTTAGTGGGTCGGCGAAAAGGTTTGGTTATTACGGGGTCTCGAATGTGACATAAAATTGGGTAGAATGTGAATTTAGATAATAAAACGTTTAACGAATAAAATGTACCTACCATAACTAATTAAACCTAACTAAAAAATCCAAAATATGATGTTTTTCAAACCTTTTCCACATCAATGTTGACTGGAAGTGTGCCCAAAAGATAGACGGCATTGCCACGCTGTATGGCAATGCTTATCTTCTATCCCAGGCAAAACTCATCCCTTGGGTCATGCGAAGTGTCAACAAGGCGTTTTTGTACAATGAAAAAAGAAAAACAAAATAAGTAACAGAATCTAATGAACAAAATTACTAGGAAGCTAGCAGACTACAAGAGGTTATACAAATAGCTTTGTCGCATAAAATTGATCGCATATGAATGAGTGGAACACGAAATTGTCCATGTAAAGGCAAAACGTATTGACAGGATTCCAAAGCTTTGTGTTATCTCTTCACAAACGCATCCTATTGATGTTTGGAACACAGAATATTGCAGAAGCATAACCGTTTCAATATTGCAGTATACTGTTGAAACTGAAATTGAAGTCTGGTTTTAATTTAAAATTAAACTGACCAGTGGCCGGGCATCCCAAAGTTACCACTCTTAACTACAGAACCCCAGCTAAATTTATCACTTAATTGGTTACGAATTTCGTTAAACAATAAAAAACTTTATCCTTATTAAGATAAGGTAGGAATTGTAGTGATTGATTTTGATATTTGAATAGTTTAGGCCATAAAGATCGCGGTTGTGAAAGATATACGTTTATCTCTGTAAATGTATGTTTGTCCAGATCTTGAGATCTTTAAAACGTTTCTAATGGATTTTTATCTATATTTTACGTTTCTCTGCTGAGATCCGTAGTGTTCTCAGTTTTTATAGGTGTGCAAAGAGCACGGAAAGTATCGAAGAAAATAAATCGTAAACCGAAGGTAACTATGATTGAATTCAATAATTGAAGTTATGTTGCTTTTTCCATAATTTAAAAATTTAATCATAATAAAGCAAAACTGACAGATTTTTGAAATATAAAAAACTAAATACCCAAACAAGTTTAACTCAAAAACTCTTAAGTACTTTTCAATTGTGTACCAGGAGCACAGGAAGCAACCAGAGGTAGGCCCAAATGAAACCACCAAACACCGCTAGTTTTTTAGCCTCGAATGAAAACTCTAAACGGCGGCGGCGTAGCCAATTAAAAGTTTTACCAATTAACCGGTTCCAATGACGCCACGCAGTTGCATGCTGTTATCTACAACTTTATAACTTGCATAACATATCCGTATGCTATCCTAGTACAAGTTGTTCGAATTTTGCAACATTATTTTTGGTTTTAACCGCGAATTACTATTGTGAAAACTAGTGTATCTCTGTCTTCTACAAAGATATGTTTTGACAATAAAATAGTAGGTACATGTTGGTACAAGTGCAAAACATTTTTAATTGCGACCGAGGTGGAATTCGCACTAGCCGTAGGCGAAATTGTTCTGGAGTTTATGACTTCAGTGACAAAGCACGTGTGTCAAACGACGTTTTTCAATAAACTTACGACTCGTGGGGGTTGACCTGCGCCTCGTGGGAATCGATGCGTGTCCAAGTAGTGCGGAAAACAGTATATTGTAAACGCAGTGAAATAAGCAAGATCGTCTCACATAAATCGGTTAATCATTATCGTCTCACATAAATCTGTTATTATGCTTCCCTCATCATTATCTTATCTTCTCCACCCAGAAGCGAACCGCACTTGCATTCAAAGGTTCTCGAATAAATTACATTACATACCTACAAACAAGATGGGAATTTTTTATGCTACCAGAAGTGCAGAACAGACAGGAGGTATCGATTGCCACTCGTTACCTGCTACGCACTGAAATAAAATAAATATAACATAACAATCAGAAATAGCGTAGTGAAATGAACAGTGAGTAAAGTCACTTGGAAATATCTTTAGCCAAATCAAATACAATGATGTTAAAATAACAGAAGCAATATTACTTAAAATAGTTGCCACTGAAGCTGCTATAAATGTGGCAACCTACTGGGCCCAAAAACTTTGAGGGAAGCGGAATCCATCGATTCGAGAAGAAGAAGAAGAGACTTAAAATAGTTGTAGTATCCCAAAATCGACCACCATACGACATATAAAAAGATAGATTAAAGGGCTATGAGCCAGCTTCCTTGAGCTAACAGAAGTGTAGATAGCGTCACTTCTCGCGCATCAAAATTTCTAAAAATAATAATTTGTCTTTCATTTATTAAACACAATATGAACAAAAACCGAAAATAAAAAAAAAAAATGGTAATTAAATTATCTTTTAGTTTGTGAAAGTTTCATAAAAATACACATAATGGTTTTTGCCTGATCTTTATTTTTTGTTTGTATTAGACATAACTTTGAAAATAAATTACACCAAGTTCAACGAAAAAAATTGTAAATATTCGTAAACCAAATTATAAGAAAAATAGTCTACTTTAACATGTTTTTTTTTTATATATATCGACTAGCCGTTTAAACGTATCTCTCCCCCTTAAATCACACTTTACTAAACATTGTCTCGAATAAAATTCCTTGTTTTACAACGTTAATTAAATAGTTTAAACTACTTAGTCAGAATTAAAAGTAAATTTCCATTTCTACTAAACCCTGTAAGTAATTGGATTCGTCAATTTCAACATCCAAATCAAATACAATAAAATAATTTCTCAACGGCCTCAAAAATTCACGCACTAACGCATTTGTGTATTTCAGTTGACTTACCGCTTATTCATCGACAGGGGCGAGCCTCGTTCAAATTCAACACTGGCTCCGTCCGTGGCGGGGGATTTTCCCGGGATTACGTCGAATCCCGTGACGTCATCGGTCCGGGACTTATACCCGGCTGACTTATCCGGGCACGTTTTTTTTCTCCGAGGAAAATATCGTCTTCACAGTCGCTTAGCTGTTTCCAGAGTGACGCCTCTGAATTTTAATTTGCTTAGTCTGTGATGAATGAAATTTGAATTTTTTTGTATTGATTTTTTTTTTATATAATTTACGCTACTCTGCACAGTTTAAGAGTTCAGTGACGTTTAATTTTTATTGGAAATTTGAGGCAAAGGAGTTTTTGTTGGGTTGACATTTAACTTTTATGTCCCTTTAGAATAACTCACACTAAACCCACCTTAAGAGCGACCAACCCGAGGTACATTATCATACAACCGCTCTTACGTGATTATACACATCTTTCTTCAGATATTTTAGATACACAGATATCTTGTGGATATTATCTAGGCTTCTATGGAAATCAAAACTTAGATTTGTGTAAGAATAATCCAGTAAAGACCTCTGAAAACTGCTATTTTACGTGAAGTTTGACTCTCCAAAACGTACTCATATCCATACTTACCGATTTCATCAAGATTGTAAATGATGTAATTTTTGTTTTCAAACATCCTTAAGGGATTAATAAAAACACGTATTTCTTGGAACAAGTTTTGTGAAACATTCGAGTAAATCATAGAATTACCTAATGCCAACACAGTTTTCAGGTGTTATCTCTCTTTTGGCGCATTACTATTGTATCAAACTACACTATGGATTGCGTTAAATGAAGCAACAAGCTTTTAAACCATGCGCGATGTTCACGATAGACGAGTGAGGAAGGCACACCTTAAGTAAGGGACCGTCGATGGCGCGTATCGTTCTATGCACCTCAAAGAGTTGTCAGTAAACCTTAGAGGTCCAGCTGGGTCGAAGTCTACAGGGGCCGTGGGTTATTGTGAAAATTTCATCCGTGGCTCTAAAACGAAGGAAAAGAAAGAATACGAGTGAATTTTTTTAATCAGTAAAAGTCTGATACACACAGTCTCTGCACTACTCCCAAAAGCTCCGAGATGTCAATATATGAGCCGCCTAAAAAAAAGTTTAAAGAGCACACCGGTTAAATATACCTGGTACTGCTTGCAAAAAAACCTCTTTTTTTACTTTTTGCTGGTTTTAGTGGCATTTACCAAGGAGGAACATACATAGATGTATCACCACTAAACCAGCCAGGATCAAAGTCTTGGTGGAAATAATAAATGGCAGCCAGTTAACCCGTGATAAGCTGACGTGAGCTAAGGCTCATCTCGTATCTGTGAGTGTATGCCTTCCTGGTAGTTCTGTGTTTGCTCGGGGAAATTGTTGTGGTATGTGTTGTATTTAGACCATTGTGTGTTTACATTTACATCTACATTTGACATTTGGTAAAGGCTCTGAGTTACGAGTGCTAGGTCGCAGATTCAAACCCAGTCAGATGTGTTGGTTTGTGTGATTTATTTCATCACCACTGCTCTTAAAACGGTGAAGGAAAATATTGTGAGGAAACCGGCATGTCCTAGAACCAAAAATTCGAAGGCATGAGACATCCACGTAGGGCTCACGTTGTGGATTACGGTCCATTCTCTCTCCTAGAGAGGAAGCCCGAGTTCCAGCAGTGAGAACATTATAACGCTGATGTTATGCTGTGGTACATTAGCAGAATTAATATATTTTTGTAACTTTTTTTCAAACTCAAATTCATTTATTCATTTTGTGAATATGACTACAGATATTTTCCAATATTTTGTTGCACAGACCATGTCCCGCCGATAGGCATACAAAAGCAGTATTATGAAGATAGTGAAGTCGATATAAATGAAATGTCAAAGATTACATGCATGTCAAATTTTAAAATTCTAAATTAATTTTAAATTGCAATGAACTAGGGAGAATGTTATGAAAATAGAAAAGATAATATAATAATAATACACTAACAATAGATTAAAAAATAAACTTAAATTAACAATAAATTATGAATATAATAATATGTCAAAATTTGTCATCCAGATACTCCTTGACTGAATAATATACCGTGTCATTAAGTAGCTTAAAGAGCTTACTTTTGAACTCATTATTATTATTGCAGTTTCTCATGTGACAAGGTAATTCATTACAATTTTTTTGCTTAGATTTCATCATCATCATTTCAGCCGAAAGACGTCCACTGCTGGACATAGGCCTCCCCCAAGCGCCGCCACAAAGACCGGTCCTGTGCGTCTTGCATCCATCGGCTTCCAGCAACCCTGACCAGGTCATCGGTCCACCTTGTGGGAGGCCTTCCAACGCTACGTCTTCCGGTACGCGGTCGCCACTCCAGAACCTTTCGGCCCCAGCGGCCATCCGTTCTGCGTGCAATATGCCCTGCCCATTGCCACTTAAGTTTGGCGATTCTTTTCGCTATGTCGGCAACCTTGGTTCTCTTGCGGATATCCTCATTTCTGATTCTATCACGCAAGGATACTCCGAGCATAGCCCTTTCCATTGCCCTTTGAGTGACCTTGAGTCTTTTTATAAGGCCCATTGTAAGCGACCACGTTTCAGAGCCATACGTCATCACTGGCAACACGCACTGATTATAGACTTTCGTCTTGAGGCATTGTGGGATATTAGACGAGAAGACACCGCGTAGCTTCCCGAACGCTGCCCAGCCGAGTCGGATTCGACGATTGACCTCTTTCTCAAAGTTAGACCTACCTAACTGGATTGTCTGTCCAAGGTAGACGTAGTCGTCTACTACTTCGAGTGTAGAGTCTCCGATCTTGATAGGAGTGGGCGCTACATGGATGTTAACCATGACTTTGGTTTTGTCCATGTTCATTTTAAGACCCACTCTTTCGGAGGCTCTACTGAGGTCACCGAGCATTGTACTGAGCTTCTCCGTAGTCTCAGCCATGACCACGATGTCGTCGGCAAACCGAAGGTGAGTGATGTACTCGCCATTGACATTAATGCCTAGACCACTCCAGTCCAGAACCTTGAAGACATCCTCCATTGCAGCCGTGAACAGTTTCGGAGAAATGACGTCTCCCTGCCTCACACCTCGCTGCAAGAGGATAGGTTTCGAGGTCTGGTCCTGAAGTCGGACTGACATGGTGGCGTTGCTGTACAAACACTTCAACACCTCGATGTACCGATAATCGATCTGGCACCGCTGGAGAGACTGCAGTACAGCCCAGGTCTCGATCGAATCGAAGGCTTTCTCGTAGTCCACAAACGCTAAGCAGAGAGGCTGATTATACTCCTCAGTCTTCTGTATAACCTGCCGCAGCGTATGTATGTGGTCCACGGTGCTAAAGCCTTTTCGGAATCCAGCTTGTTCGGGAGGCTGGAAGTCGTCGAACCTGCGCGCGAGACGGTTCGTGATGACTCTGGAAAACAGCTTGTAGACATGGCTCAGAAGTGAGATGGGCCTGTAGTTCTTAAGCAGGGCATTGTCACCCTTCTTAAAGAAGAGCACCACCACACCTCTACTCCATGCCCGTGGCGTTTCTCCCTCGAGTATGACGGAATCGAATAACCTCTGAAGGGCCTTAAGGACCGGTTTTCCACCCGCCTTCAGAAGTTCAGCCGTAATTCCGTCCTCACCCGACGCCTTGTTGTTTTTAAGCTGCTTCAGAGCCATCCTAATCTCGTACAGGCTGACGTCCGGGATATCTTCGGTATAGTGCCGAGTCAATCTAGCTCTTGGGTCATTTGCTAGATTTGCGGCGGGTTTAGTGATTGACGTGTATAACTGTCCATAAAAGGCCTCGATCTCTTTTAGAAGCTCCGGTTTGGCGTATACGACTCTGCCATCGTCGGTCTTCAGTTTCGTGAGCTGGCTTTGCCCAATAGCAAGATCTCGTGCAAAAACTTTAGAGCCCTTATTCCGCTCAATCGCCTCTCTAATCCTTGCGGTATTAAAGCGGCGAAGGTCACGTTTCAGAGACTTCGAGATCTGCCTATTGAGCTGCCGGTATCTGCACGTAGCGTCTGAAGACTGCAGAACCATCTCACGCCTCTCCCTCATGAGCTCGAGGGTCGGATCAGAGAGCCTTTTGTTTTTATTTGTACGGTGGGTCTTGAAAAATTTAGACCCGACCGTATGGACAGTTTCCACGAACCCGTCGTTGTATTCGTCCACGGAGCTTCCTAGACACTCGAAACGATTGTGGAGTTCGAGCTGAAAGCTCTCGGGGTTTTGGATCTGGATCTGTGCTGGACGGAGCGTAGACTTCACCAGTCGAGACCTTTCAAGCTTGATATTGATATTCAATGTGCCTCGTACCATGCGGTGATCACTTCCAGTTTTCACCGCATTAATCACCGAGACATCATTGAATACTTGCTTCTTGGTCGACAGGATGAAGTCGATCTCATTTTTAGTCGCACCGTCAGGACTTTGCCAGGTCCACTTCCTATGCTCACGTTTTCTGAAGAAGGAGTTCATCATATAAAGGCCCTCCTTCTCCATAAAACTAGCCAGTAGGTGTCCCCGGTGGTTCCGACGTCCAAATCCAAATTGCCCCACTCGCAGCTCGTCACCGTCTCGTTTGCCCAGTTTCGCGTTGAAGTCCCCCATGACCACAGTGAAGTGAGTCTTATAACCATGCATGGCTCTGGATACATCCTCATACATGGCCTCTACTTCGTCGTCGGGGTGTGTCGAGGTCGGGGCATAAACCTGTATGACCTTCAGCGAATATCTTGCAGATATTCTGAGTATAAGGAATGCCACCCTGGTCGACACACTCTCGATTCTCACCACATTGCTCACAAGGGACCTGTGGACGAAAAACCCGACACCACCCTGGGATAATAGATCACCCTCCCGGAAATAGAGCAGGTTACCGGATTCGAGAATTATCGTGTCCTCCCCCTGTCTTCGGACTTCAGATAATCCTACAATACTCCAACGTAACCTGCTCAATTCCTCCTCAAGTTCGGCAATCTTCTCGTCAGTCCTCAGAGTACGTGCGTTATATGTTGCCAGGTCTAGTCGGTTTTTTCTCTTTAGGTACTTAGATTACTTACTTAGATTTATTAAAATAATAATGGATACTTAGTGTCAGAATAGAGTGGAAGAAAAAAACATGTTGCACCGACCCCAAGTAATATGGGATAAGGGTAGGATGATGATGATGATGATGATGGATACTCCGTGTAACTTTTAGCACGCTCTTACCCTTAAAAATGTACGCCTTGGAACTTGCTTCATTTGTTGTTAGTTGATATAAACGAGTTCTTCACTGTGATCCCACCTGATGGCAAGCAGTGACGCAATAGTTGATGGTGAGGCGAACTAGTTTATCAAGAGCCTATACAGTCTAGTCTTGAAGATATCTAAATTATAATCGGAAGGGGAAGACTGCAATAGGCGAATTCTTCCTGAGCTTTAATGTAAGCAGTATTCACGATGAGCCGAAAGGCTTGGCCCGGACCATAATTTTCAAAAGCCTATAATAATTTGATTATTCTCCCAAAAAGACTTTATGTACTAGTGTAATCATGTAGTTTCTTCCCGGTATATCTCCATAGAAAACGACCAATAATTGGTACACACAATATCTTCTGACGTTTTTTAATTATAGATATCCGTGAAATACAATGATTTGATTGAATTGTACAACAATTAAAAAGCGGAAATATGACTTTCAAATAAAAAGACAACACAAAGTAAGTTTCGCAATATGGTAAAACCAATGTTATGTACAATAACTATTATGGCAGAAATTGTGTAACTATTGTGTTTGCAATAATAATGATCCTACAGAAAGATATTTTATAAACTACGATCCTTAAATACTTGTGAACTAGGTTCTAATCTTAATCAACTATTACACAAAAATAATGATGTAGTCTAACCATGATATTTGAGGTATCAAAGAAAACAGCTTAAAAATACAAACAAACCAATAAACAAAGACAAACATAATTAAAATACAAACAAACCAATAAACAAAGACAAACATAATTAAAATACAAACAAAAGACATTTTGAAATACTTTCTCGTATGAAAGAAAATACTCGGTAAACAACAATACGGGTGAAAATCCCTTAAAGGCCTGCCTGCGGCCAGAAACTACCAGGCGACAAGAACACACGAGGAGATAAAAAAAATAACATACCATCGCTCATAATCAACGTTGTGCGAAGAACAAAGCGAATAACACAACAAGAAAGATTATATCAGACGACAGTGTGTTGCAGGAAAAACTGCACACAGACTGAGAATTACTTTTAGTTGAAAATAATACTTCATCTATATTTGGATGAAATTTAATACAAAAGGATGCTTTTAAATACAAATAGGATAATTTTACAATCGCATACATTAAAACAGACAACAAAAAATTGCAAAACGCTTTTATCTGCATCACAATCAGACATAACTGTAGAGTTATGAGTAAGTACTTAGTATGTAAAACGTTGCATTGCCATTCGTCCGTCGCTCTCGCAAAGCGTACGACTTCCACGAAGATTAAATAAAACGCAACGAGGCTGCGAATGAATGCATTTTATTATCCTTTCAAAAAGTTTAAGCTTTGTGGCAACTATTAATGAAACAAAACTGTCGTAAATAAAAATATCTGTATTCATTTAAATCACTTCAGCTATGACTGAAACACGAGTCAGTTAGTTATGAGTTACTAGGAAAGCAAGAGATTAATTTTCATTTTCAATGAAATATGGGATCAAACAAAGTTCATTAGCATCAGTAACTCCTAAAATTTGGAGTTAGACTTTCTTAATCTTAATGATCGATATTCTTGCTAGGCTACTGTTATAAACTCTGTTCCAAGATTTGTTAGTCATTTATTTCAACCCGGAGCGCAGAAAACAATTTGTTTGACATAAAAACTTGATCACGCAAGAAAAATCATAGGTACTTCACAGCGGTTCCAGCCTCATACCCCGTAAAAGGCTACACCCTAATGACGTAGTCATCATAAAGCTTTATGTTACCCTAGTACTCCCTGACCTTTACGAGAAGAAAACTCGGGTGAAAAGTAAGTAATATAGCAAACTGTATGGGGCACTTTGGCCGCCATTGTTTCAGGCCTGCGGTAAACCTCGCGTTATCCGCCATACGTGCGTCATCTATTTTGATTACCTTGCCTGGTAATGCGTTATATTATTTATATTACAGTTATGGAAGCAGAAACTATGTTAGGTTACGATTTTATGGGATTATTTTGAAGTATAGTTTATACAAGTGGTTTGTAAAGTATGAAATAGTGTTATGACGGTGGCCATAAGGGGACCCTTATTGGGGATGTCGATATCCATCCAGTGTTGAAAATCTGATGAAAAACTGGCCAAGTGTGAGTCGGACTTGCGCACGAACGGCTCCGTAACATTATCGGTTCAACATTAGACACTATACTTAATATTATTATTTATCAAAACCGGCAAAAATCACGTTTATATATTTATTTTACTATGTTTTTAGTGTTTGTTGTTATAGCGAAAATATAAATACATCATGTATGAGAATTTCAACTGTTTACCCTGATTCTTAGCCACCAGCGTTTTATTTTTTAAATCATCATAAGACATCTCTCACCTTTGGGTCGAGTTGGGGTCCGTGTTAGGCTTTTACTGACTGAAAATCCACTCCTATTCCTTCTTGGCCTTCTTTCCAGGGCCCTGGAGTACATTTTCACATTACCTATGGCCAAAGAAGACTTCGACCCTGCTGGGCCCCTATGATTTTCTAACAACTCCTTGAAGTGCATGTGGATCGATACACGCCATCGACGACAGTTAGCAGCACATTGTTCGTCGTTACTAGGCCCGCGCCTTCGAGGACGGGAAATTGGGATCAGAATCCCGGCAGCGTCAGAGGCAGTAATATGAGCTTTGAAGGAGGCATTTGCCTCCTTCTTTGCACACATTACTGCTTCGCAGAGATAAGGGTGTCTTTTAGGTAAAGAAAACCTAAAACCTCAATCACAATTTATTTATTCGTCTGAAGGATTTGCTTGCAAACAAGACAAAACGATGGCTGCAGTCGTAACTGCAATAACTTAACCAACGAAGCAGCAATTGTTACATGGTAAAAAGGTTACTGCGAGCATTTGAGTGTAAAACGATTCCAGAGCAACACGTGTGTTGCCGAGTCTCCGGCGTGGATACCTGCCTGCCAAGTGTAACCTTATTTGTGTTGTTAGGGCTGCAACCTACAGTAGATCACGTTGCTAAGTAAAAGGTTATTGGGTTATTGTAGATTATTAGCAGGAGATAAAACGTCCATCCTCATCATACCCCAACTGGCGTGGCAAGAGACGTCCCGGGCGTTAGGATACCAGGCAATCATACACAAGTAGATGTTAGCTCACCGGCACGTAGACCAGCGCGTAGTGCTTTATGCGAGACTCAAAGAGATGTTAGCAAAACCGTAGGGAATCCAGCAGGGCCGATGCTTGCATATAACACAGGAAATCCTGAAATCAGAAATCAAAATCATTTAATTGTCAGTAATGTAGGTACAATTTTTTTGACTAGCCTGTGTTGGTTTAGTAGTTAGTGGTCCTGACTACTAAAGGCAGATTTATATTGAGTAAGTAACTGACGTCAGTCCACTGACGAGTCAGTGCTGACCTGGCACTGCTATAGTGTAAATTGATTTCAAGTCAGTACAGTACTGTCACGTCAGTACTGACTTCAATATTCGCGCTGCAATATTTTCGGCGTCAGTCCACTCCCCCGCCACCCGCGCCAGCGCTACTGACATCGTGTAAATTGCCTAAGTCAGTTGCTGCCGCTCTGTTGTACGGTAACCACGATTCGTCGTACCGGATCACAAAATGACACGAAAATTGAGCGACACGGAAAACTTAAAACTTGTACAACTATACCGTGATAATTAATGCCTATGGGATTTCAAATCACAAAATTATAGAAATAAAGAAATGTGTGCAACAGCATTGCAGAATATTGCACAAAATTCTTTGATTCTTTGCTGTTTTTGAGAAATCATTTTTCCGCACTGACTTTACAAACGTGTGTACACCAAAAGAAATATCTTCGACTACTGACTGCTTGTAAATAGTACGCGTCAGTTTTCGGCGCCAGCACTGACGACAGCTACTGACTCAATGTAAATCTGCCCTAAGCTTAAAGGCAGATTTATATTGAGTAAGTAACTGACGTCAGTCCACTGACGAGTCAGTGCTGACCTGGCACTGCTATAGTGTAAATTGATTTCAAGTCAGTACAGTACTGACACGTCAGTACTGACTTCAATATTCGCGCTGCCATATTTTCGGCGTCAGTCCGCTCCCCCGCCACCCGCGCCAGCGCTACTGACATCGTGTAAATTGCCCAAGTCAGTTGCTGCCGCTCTGTTGTACGGTAACCACGATTCGTCGCACCGGATCACAAAATAACACGAAAATTGAGCGACACGGAAAACTTAAAACTTGTACAACTATACCGTGATAATTAATGCCTATGGTATTTCAAATCACAAAATTATAGAAATAAAGAAATGTGTGCAACAGCATTGCAGAATATTGCACAAAATTCTTTGATTCTTTGCTGTTTTTGAGAAATCATTTTTCCGCACTGACTTTACAAACGTGTGTACACCAAAAGAAATATCTTCGACTACTGACTGCTTGTAAATAGTACGCGTCAGTTTTCGGCGCCAGCACTGACGACAGCTACTGACTCAATGTAAATCTGCCTTAAGCGATCGTGGGTTCGATTCCCACACAGGACAAGTTTGTGTGATGAGCACGAGCTTTGTTCTGTGTTTGGATGTAATTTATCTATAAGTATTTCAGCAAACTTTTCTCTGAATGTTCTTTCCGAGAAAAAGGACTGAGTCCTGGCAGTGGGAACAATGGCTGGTGAATTTTATCATTCATTAAATGTATTCAAAACATACATTTGAATAGATTTTGCTATAAAATTACGGACATCTTTATTACTACTATCGGAGTCGGTCGACCCACTGCTACTAGGCAAACATGAATCAGAACAAAGTTTTAAGTATCTAAAGGACATCGATCCTTAACCAAAAACTTACTTTAGACTTAGGTAGTTAATTAATTTCCAATTATACAGTTACATTGATACTATTAAAAGAAAGAGACGGACATGACAGTTGCCAGGACAATATGCTAGAAGGAGAAATAAAATAATATGAGGTGCTGACAAGTAACATAGGATAAGGGCAGAAAGGTGATGTTGGTACTAGGATTGCATAAGACATAACAATTATAATTTACACTTGACCATAAGTAAAATAAACTTTGAGGTACACCAAAATAGTAACAAACTAAAATCTATGGGTAATTAAATATCTTACTCACGGACGTGAACTCGGAGAACATGTTTTTGAAAAATTTTCTAACGATACGTAATTAAAAAAAAAAAACAAACTTATATTGCAAACAAAAGATTAATCATAGAGATATGGCAAATATCCCTTCGTTGTTGAAACTTCTACGGTCCAGACTAAGCGTTTTGCTTCGTCTTTTATACCGCTTTCATCAAAGGTCGAATATAATTTAGATGTCTTCAAGGCCAGAGTAAATGGCCCTTAATAAACTAGTGCACCCCAGCATCAATGATTGCATCACTGCTTACCATCAGGCGGAATCGTAGTGAAGCACTGGTTTATATCAAATAAAAATAAATAGAAATACACATCATAAAAAAAGTTTTTATCAAAAACTGTCGAAAAAAGTTTTTATCAAAAACTTTTTTTTTTATGGTGGTTGAAATCATCCAAGCTATCCCGGCGAGCTATGGGTAGCTTCCCGTCCGGTCATCTGGTAACAATCCAGACCAAGCCGCAAAGTTCGTCGACGCAAGTTCGTCGTCGACGCGCTCTGTTCCGCGCGCCTCAAGTAGTTGTCAGCTAATTGTAGAGGTAGTTGGACCTCTACAAGTAGGGCCAAAGCCTACAGGGGCCCCGGTCCGCTTTCTGAACGGAAGGTGCGACCCTGATATGAAGGCTAAGAAGGAATGTGGTAGGTCATTTAGTCAGTAAGACTCTGACACTGTTTCCTGCTCCACCCAAGGGCGGGATTAGTCACTAAAATGATTATTCCCACTATAAAAAAACCCTACTTATTTCCTTGACTCAAAATCAAAGCAACTCCTACTTGATCGCCTATTGATTTATTTGAAGCGTAAACTGAACAGCATAACACCTTTTCTTTGATAATCTAAACGAGCCCCTTAGCACATAAAGAGTAGATAAAAATTCAGTAAAATATCAATTTACCCTGCTTCCTTTACTTACAAAACCATAGAGCAAGGAATATTCCGCTGTCGACAATTAGAGAAGAGGCCTTTCTTATGTTATGCATGACCAAACAATTAGGGTTTTCAGAAAGCTCACCAGATGGCGCCTCTTAAGTAAGAGGTCTTAAACTTATGACCCAAGTTACGACGTAAAACCGTAGGGACCCTGCAGAAAGGTTCAAGCCAACTGGGCCAAGGGTTCGCGTCTGAAAGGAAGGCTCTAGTCCTGGTATATAATAATGATCACGTAGGAACAGGGTAGGTTGTTTACCTACCATAAAAAAAGTCCGGACGGTTACGGGATGCGAGTTATTTCAATGGAGGTTAGCAGGACTTTACTCAATATTTCGCATCCCCTTAAACTTGTGACACCGACATGTTTTGGCATTGTTTATTACTAGCTTTTGTCAGCGACTTCGCCCGCGTACATAAAATATAGCCTATGTCACTCAGGAGTAAAGCAGCTTTCTATTATTGCTAAAATTTCTCCAATCGGACCAGTACTTCCAGAGATTTCCTCCTACAAACAAAAAAACAAACTTTATCCCTTTATTATATTAGTGTAGATTTATTTATAACTTTATTGCACACCTTAGCTTAACACAGGATAAACATTAACAAAAATATGTGTACAATAGGCCGTCTTATTGCACAGCAGTGGCGAAGAGTCCATATAACACGATTCCCATCGGCTTCCCTTACGAAACTGTATTCTACAGGTCAACGACCTTACTAGTTCGTCCTATTGCTCATTGTGCTTCCAATTGTTCCAAACATCCAAATCCAATACAATGCATCTTTCTCTTACTTTCCCGTAAACTAACACCTATTCTCTAAATCGTTCTGTCTCTTTTTAACTCGCAGAAAATTGTACCAAAATAAGCCGCTGCGCGCCGGGTTATTATGAGTAAAATAAATAATAATACGAGTAATGCACAGGTGTCCAGGTTCAAGACCATACCTACTCAGCGATGTCTATGCACAGGTGCAAGCGAGACAGAAAAATTAATTCCTATTTGACTATAATGATTCAAAATAAGAATGAATTTAGCTGTTTATAATTCTTACTGGCGAATAATACATTTTATTTGGAAGGATTTTTTATACGATAAAATTGTCATGGCGGCTAATTGTTTGAGTGGCGCGAATATTTTGGTATTTTGATATTGTTTTCTTGTCGTTTCTTATTTGTTTTTAATATTGATGTGAGGTGAACCAGGTGAACTGTAGGTACATTTATTTTGTGTGTTGGATTGCGGTGGATTGTGGACATCATTTTGAAATGACATTCATTATGTAGACTGCTGTAACAGATTTTTGTTGTGCAACGCAATGTTAAACCTTGGAGAATTTTTTTGCATCATGGAGTGTGCTGCATTAGGTGAGTTGAATTTAGGCTCCGGCTTCCCTTCAGAAAATATCCACCCTTCGCCACTGTTGCACAGGGCAATTTCTACCAGACAACCTTTGGTAGGACTGATTGAATGAAAAATATTTGAAATTTTATTTGAATTGTAAAATACGAGAGTGCCACCTCTAGCAGTAACTAGGTCTATGAACAAAACGTATTATCAACGTGCCCGCCTGTTTTCTCTCTCCTACGATTAATGTACGTTGTACACCTTTTTGTATCAGATACGAGATTTTTATAAGGTGAGAATCAACACCTGCTTATGAGTGGTAGGGAGATGTAACGCGTTTACGACATAATTTCTTTGAAGGAGTACTGGGAGTAATGATAAACAATGTAAATGTAAATAAACTTAAAGAAGAGATTTTTATGTTTTGTCGTCATAGGTTACAATTTTTTTTATCGTTGTTAGGTTCGAGCAGTGGTAGCCCAGTGGTAACGGGCCCGACTTACAAGATGTATGTCGCAGGTTCAAAACCAGCCAGGCGTATTACTTTGTATAATTTTTTTCATCACCACTGCTCTTAAAACGGTGAAGGAAAAACATCGTGAGGAAATCGCCATGTCCTAGAACCAAAAATTCGAGAACGTGTGACATCCGCCAACCCGCACTGAGCCCGCGTCGTGGTTTACGGCCCATTACCTCTCCCAGAGAGGAGGTCTGTGTCCCAGCCGTGAAAACATTAAAAAGGCTGATGGTGATGATGATTAGTTCGCTCTTGACGGCTGTCTCACCTGATGGTAAACGATGATGCAGTCGACGATAGAGCATGTGTACCTAGAAGTAACCGATTATTTCTTGACTTAAAGATTCCCATGTTGTAGCAATCAGGAAACATAGACTCAGGCAGGGAATTTTGCTCCTTAGCTGTAAATACAATTGTATTTCTTTTATCTTTTTTGGTCACTTTTTGAACGTTCAGATTTTTTTTTATTATATTAGGTAAAAATCATCTGATGACGAATCCCGCCCTTGAGCGGAGTGAGAAACAGTGTCAGATTCTTACTGACTAAACAACCTACCCCGTTCCTTTCTTACCTTGATCCCAGAAGTCGGGTGTTACTTTCGCATCAACTCTTGGCTCCAGAAGGCCGACCCTGCAAGTCCCTTCAGTTTGCTGACGCACGTTTAAAAAGTCACACATCGATGTCAATGCAAAAAGTACTTGGGGCACTTTTTGCATTGACTCTGGCAAAATGGCAAAAGCCACGTTGGATAGTAATACTGATTCGTAATCACATATAGAGTCCACAAGCTAAAAAAGCAGAAATATAAAAATAAATTCTTATTTAGAAAATAAAATCATCAAACCTCAATTGAAACTTGTATTTATTACCAAAAGCCTTCACTACATCAAAATAACAGTATGCAAAAACAAATAGTTGCTTTCAAACATTGTTTCGAGCACTGTAAACATAAACATATATAATTTACGCGTTCAACTGTTGCCATAAATCTGAAATCGTCCCTCCACAACGATTTGTCACGATATTTGACATATTACCAACGAATCGCAACGCAAAAACGCTGAAAAATCGTTTACAAACTGTTTTTTACGAATATGTATATGTAAACTATCGTATTTTACAGTTTCGTGATTTTTTTCGTGACAAATGGTGATTTTGTAAATGTTCGCTTTGTTAGATTAAATTGTTTGTTTGATAAAAACTTGAAACTAAAATATTGCGAATGGAAATTTCATTTGCATTGTTTCGGTAAGCCGTTTTTCATTGTCACTTAGCACTACTAGTTGGCGCCACTGAGCCAAGAAGTCTTCTATTTTTGAAAACGTGGCGAGATTTTTTTTATTTATTGCTATAAACTAGTGCTTGAGTGCGATCCCAACTGGTGGTAAGCAGTGATGCAATCGTTGATGGTGAGGCGCACTAGTTTATTAAGTTCGTATTCACTCTAGCCTTGAAGACACCTAAATTATAATCGGACGAAAAGACTGCAACCGGCAAACTGGTCCAGTCCCTCGATGTACGCGGTATTAACGATGAGGCAAAACGCTTAGTCCGGACCATAGATGTCTCAAAAACGTAAGGGTTTTTGCCGTTTGCCGATGTCCGATGGTAACATCGATCCAGGCCAGATCATATAAATTGATCACTTCATAGTATAGCCAAATAAAACTGGCCAGATCAATTAATCATTAATATTTGATGATGTCTATCCTCATTTGGCCAAATCATTGATTTAGGATTGATATGATAATGAAAATTATAAAGAAAGTAGGCCAAAAAAGGATTGACATACCATCAAAGTTTGACATTTCAAAAGATCTGGCTAGTTTAACTTGACTATATCATGAACTGCCATAACATACGTGACGTCGACGTCAATTTAAAAATACCATTAACATAAGCGTTTTGGCAGGAGCCTGGACCTGACAAAACCATGCTGTCACGTAGTGAACATCATTTTATAACACCCTAATTCAAATGTATGATTGTATATAATTATTCTTCAGTTCCATGAAACGCCTCAAAGCTTAACTAATCAACAAAACCATGAATAAAATATGTTTTTCACTAATTAAAAATCCCTCAAACACGCAAAACTTTAATTACTAGGCAAAAATCTAATTAAGCTGAAAAACTAATGTAAATGAAGAGACGTAGAGACGAAATATTCATTCGTAAAAACGGACTAGTGAAGATTAATATATAAAAAAGCCATTTCTCTTGCATGTACAGATAGAGGGTACAAAAGAGGTTGTCATATGCATGCACATTGCTTCCAACAACACATATATTATAATAAAGCCTAATTGGTGCCAGCGCACTAAATATTATAAAAGCTTGCGTCCATTAGTTGTGCCGTATTTTAACAACACACAATGATAAATGTGGCTTGTGGTATACATGCCGTGTGGCTCTCATACAAATATGCGTTCCTGGTAAATCGGATGCCAACTTCAGCATTTTTTTTTTCATGAAACTCGAATAATTTATTGCGAATGTAGAAAATCTGTAAAAAGCTCTTTAGACCATCATGAATAATGTACAGAATTATGCAGAATTATAGACTATAGTATAAATGCCATGTGGCTCTCAAACAAATATGAAAACTCCAATGATTTATTATTGCGTAGGTAAAAAACCCTTAAGATTATCATGAGCGATGTACAGAGATTCATATAATTGTAGACTGTAGTATAAATTCCATGTGGCTCTCAAACAAATATGCGTTCCTGGTAAAACAAATGCTAACTTCAGCATATTTTTTTTATGAAACCCGAATAATTTAAAGCGAATGTAAAAAATCTGCGTAGGTAAACCCCTTAAGACCATCACAGCAATCCATTAGCCATTATTGGAGTGATCTACAGGATTTCATGTAGAATTAACTGTGGAAAAATGCGTACGTACCTACAAACTTAAATGCGCTGTAGGCATTTTCGTCGATTGCTTTGGAGAAGAATGAATGTTGATGAGGTTGAAATAAAAGGTATCTGTGCTTTTACGTAATTGTTTAAACGAAATTTGAACGCGAGAGACAATTAAAAAAGGACATAAAAATGATTTTTAATAAAACAAAAGAAAATCATTTACCTTTTTACCTATGGTTTTTTTTATGGTAGGTGAAAGTCATCGAATGACGAAACTCGCTCTTGGGCGGAGCGGAAGACCAGTGTCAGACTCTTAGGTACTGACTAAAATATCTACCCCGTACCTTCCTTGCCTTATTCCCAGAGCCGCGGTAACAGTTGCACACAAACCGGCAGCTCCAGGCTTCGTCCCTGAAGGGTCAGGGTACAGTTTCGCGCCGTTGACCTTTGGTGGAATCGGCTTCCAGTCCCTGATGAATATACCAGAATGTTAGGAATGGCACGAGGAACAGGGCGTGCCTTTGATGACTTTTGCTCGATTCGGTCAGCGCTCGCGCCCTACGGTGGACGGAAATCGGGATTGGAATCCCGGCGGCGTCTGGGGCTTGAGCGCCGTTGCCTTATGCGGTCAGCCTCCTCCTTTGCTAGCATTACTGCTTCGCAGAAGGGGGCGACCGCCTGCCACTCTTCCTCGCTCCGGACCATAGTCGGTACCAAGGCCCGGCGTGAGAGATTTCTGCCGCGCAGATCGCACCTTCGATGACACGGCGATGCTCTGCCCAAGCGGGGCACACCACGTGTCCTCTACCATGTCCTCTGGGCGCTCGACATAGTGGCGACACTCGGACGTCATTTCGTCACGAATCCGGTGAAGGTACCTCCGAAAGTTCTTACGTCCGGTGAGAACCTGCGTCAAGCGCGAGGTGAGAACGCCGTGAGATTTTTCCAATCACGCCTCAAAGATGGGACCTACCGCCATAATTGTGTCGCGCCCAAAAATGAAACAGTTAACTAGCCGCACGAAAAAATAAACGAAGTATTCGTTTCCTTTACACATAACTCTTTAAAAATAAAAATATAACGGCCCGCTACTTACAAGTTAAGCTGCCGTATGTTATGCCTCCACGAGAGCTCATATATTAGAATAAAGTCTAGTTTGGCTCAGCGCTCGCCAACTATAAAACGGAGTCAGTATATAACAGTACATTACTTTTGCAGTAATTTGACAATACGCGCGCCACAGCAGTGCCGTTGCCAGGATGCGATTTGATCTATTGCTACCTATTTCATTTACATAATTTATTTTTGGAGCAGTGATGGCCGATTGGCTAAAGCGACTTACGAGTTGTAGGTCCACAGGTTCAAGCCCAGCGCATTACTTTGTGTAAGTGATTTATTTCATCACCACTGCTCTGAAAACGGTGAAGGAAAACATCGTGAGGAAACCGGCATGTCCTAGAGCCAAAAATTCGAAGACATGTGACATCTACCAATCCGTGTTGGTTTATGGGCCATTCCCTTTCCCTCTCCTAAAGAGGAAGCCTGTGTCTCAGCAGTGAGAACTTTATAAGGCTGATGCAATGAAACATTTATTTTTAGCTGAATTATGAAAATAATATAACTACTACCAGCGACTTCACCCGCGCGGATGTAGAAAATTGTCCCAAGAAAACATACCCCCTGGATACAGGAGTCATTTCTAGTGTGGGATAACTAAAAAATAATAATAATAAATATATAATTAAAAGCTTGTACTATATTTTAAAGCTCGTTTGAAAAAATGCCTTATCGAGCAAGCTTTTTACTCCTTAGACGAATTTAAGATTTCATTTAATATTAGGACTTTTCTTATTTAATTTTAATTTGTTATTTGATTTTGATTTATTTGTTTTCTTATATAAAATTTAATTTGTTTGACATTTTTATGTATTTTATTGTTTATCTTAAATTATTTATTATTTGACATTCAAATCAAATTTGATTTATCTACACTAATATAATAAAGAGGTAAAGTTTGTTTTTTTGTTTGTAGGGGGTAATCTCTGGAACTACTGGTCCGATTGGAAAAAATCAAGCAACAGTAGAAAGCTGCTTTACTCCTGAGTGACATAGGCTATATTTTATGCACGCGGGCGAAGCCGCTGGGAAAAGCTAGTTTGTAATAATTTGTTAACATTATTATAACAGTTTGTACCTATATGATTTGTAAGAATCCCTTACCAATAAATAACTATTTTTTCAAAAGTATTACAAGAACGGTTGCGGGTATCCGATGGATGTAAGATGCACAGGACCGTTCATTACGGCGACCATTGGGGGAGACCTATGTCCAGCAGTGGACGTCTTTCGTCTGAAATGATGATGATGATGATTACAAGAACGGCAGTGAGCCACCCTTTCCAAAAACTATTTATACTCATTATAAACATAACAAAAATAATAGTTTTAGTTACTTGTAATCAATTTTATGAGAAAAACAAATAAAATATTAATATTATATGCATATAATGGAAATCTCACCTACATTAATATATGTTCATAAAGCCACTAATAACGTTAGTATTTAGATGGCAATATAATAACATTTTAGTAGATTCCAATAGCTGGCGCAAGTCATTAGCGCCATAATGCCAGTAATAGAATGGCATATATTATAGATATCACAATATTATGCCGAACACGTCTGGTATTGCATCTGCAATCATTATACCGGAAGATCGTTAGATATGTATCAACACAATAATACATATCATTACATAGTATAAAACAAAATCGTTTCCCACTGTCTGTCCCTAGGTATGCTTAGGTCTTTAAAACTACCTACGTAACGGCATTTAATGCGGTTATTGTTAACAGATAGAGCGATTCAAGAGGAAGGTTTATATATAAGTAGCTTACCCGCGGCTGCGCCTGCGTGGTATTGAGGTTGGGGTTGGGGTTTCCGGGATAAAAAGTAGCCTGTGTCCTATTCCGGAGTGTATCCTATGCCTGTGTGCCAAATTTCATCCAAACATCGTAACTTTTGCATTTATAATATTAATTAGTAAGATACATATATTTAATGTCAGCAATGTACCCGTGCGAAGCTGGAATATTAAAATGATATTTTCTTACTAAATTCACGTGGGCCAGTTTTTTTTTAATATATCGAATATTTATTAATATATCGAAACAAAGTCAAAAGTCAAAGTCAAATTTTTTTATTTCTCATGGGCCTACAAGGGCACTTATAAAAAGTCAGAAGCTAGTGCACGGTTCCAAATTGGTCGTTTCCTATGGAGAAGAACCGGCAAGAAACTCCATGGTTACTCTTTTAAAAAAAATTGTTATCTTTACAATATTTCCATATTACAGCACATAAATTATGTAAGGACAGTGCAGACAAGTCAATATTGAACTCCTACCGTTAAAATGGTAGGAAGTAATCTAAAATTTGCGTCTACAATGTTCTCACATTCACATTATTGAAAGAGGCTATATAAAAGCAAGAAAAATAATCACAAGTCTCAGTAAGACAATTACATTATATGATGGATCTATAAAGTGGAATAAGGAATATTGTGAGAATGTGTCAAAATAAAAGAATAAAGACATGGATATAAAAAAAAAATGAAAAAAGATGGAGCAGTTAACAGACAATTACACAGAATATTAATAAGTTACCAGGGGGCCACATGAGCAGAAGCAGTCATTGCCAGACAGTTGTGTCTTCGACAGAGTCTCTAACCTTATAATATGCTTTTTTGGTTAGGACACGCTTAATATGAGTTTTGAACTTTCTCTCGGTAAGTTCTGTCACCTCCCTTGGCAGCTTGTTATAAAGGCGTACGCTATTTACTAAGAATGACTTGCTGGTCTTAGCTAATCTCCATTTAGGTATAACAATTTCATGTTTATTACGTGTGTTTTTGTTATGGAGATCGCTTCTAATTTTAAAAAGTCCCTAAGTTTTTACGAACATATAAAATACATTCTAAAATATAAAGAGAAGGCAGAGTCAGTACATCGATTTCTTTAAACTTATTTCTGAGGGACTCGCGAGGACCCATTTTATAAATAGCTCGGATTGCTCTCTTTTGTAATATGAAAATTGAATCTACATCAGCTGCAGATCCCCACAGCAAAATGCCATAAGACATAATACTGTGGAAATAAGCATAATAAACTAACCTAGCTGTATCAACATCTGTTAATTGTCTAATTTTTCTTACTGCATATGCAGCTGAGCTTAGTCTACCTGAGAGAGTTCTAATATGGGCTCCCCACTGCAATTTAGAATCAATGGTAATGCCCAAGAACACAGTTTCTGCAATGACATCAAGCTTTTTGCCGTCTAGAATCAGACTGACATCAACGTGGGGGACATTCGGAAATGAAAACTTTATACACTTAGTTTTGTTTGCATTTAATAAGAGGTTATTAGCAGCGAACCATTTAGAAAGAACAGCTAGACTTTCATTAACATGCAAGACATCCGCATCTTTTCTATTTACTTTAAAAATAAGGGAAGTATCATCAGCAAATAGAACTATATCAGCTAAATTTGCCATCATGTAAGGAAGGTCATTGATATAAACCAGAAAGAGGAAACTAAAAACTTTATTTGATATCTTAAAAAAATGGGCACCGAGGGTTTCGTACCAACTAACTTATGTAAATAATCCAATCCCCGAATCTCGAGATTTTTTCGAAGCGAAAAAGTTTTTTTAGGTGTTACTGCAAATTTTCAGTTTTCAGTTTTTTTTCTATTTGTGCTACAAGCATCAGACAAAATTTCAGAATTCTGGATCAACAAGAAGTACACTATGAATTTCGATTCCTTTGAGGGTGTCGAAACGTAAGTTTTTTGCGAGATATCGGTTTCTTTTACTGTCGTTAACGTATAAGTTTGTTTTTTTACAGCTTTAAGAGACGACGACGACTTAAATAAATAATTTTAATTCAAACTCGATACTCTCACGCATTCCCGAGATAAAGGGTCTTCACAGATAGACAGTCAGACAGACTGACTACAAAGTGATCCTATAACGATTTATTTATATAATTTTCCTTAAGAAATACAATTTTGAATGCAACTTGAAAAAATAACAAACACACACACACACTTTTGCCTTTATAATATTAACAAGATGTCAGCTGATTCCACAAATTATTGGCGCAACAATATTAAAGGGTTAAAACTTCTTAGCAAAAAGAAAAAGTTGTGTTGGTAAATCATAATCAACTTTTGAATGACTCCTACGCTGCATGCATACCTAGTACCTAAGTAATCATAAAGCAAAATAAACCTAATGCACCAAGCCATAATTCAAAGTAAGTGCCCAATTTTCAAAGTTTCCTAAGCATCTCATGAATTAATAAAACTTTCCAAGAATAATAAGTTATTATAAAAGGCCGTAAAGATTAGCGTTTAAGCTTTAAAAGCTTTTATAATTTAGTAACAACATAAGTGCAGTACTAAGGCATCATAAATTCAAGATTGTTCTTAGTATAAAAATCTTTCCATAAAATGAAGTTAAACCAAGCGATGGACAGTTATTGTATTATGTAATGAAGTTAAAGTAATCGTTATTCTCATAAAACAAACGCAAAAATGAAACAAAATCTAGTAACACAATATTGTTGAAGCACACACTCGGAACGTTCCAGACAGTGTACAAAAAAGAATACCTAAGCAACTGCAATTAACAACCACTTTTTGATACAAAAAGATTATTGCCTTCTCATTCCCTCTATGCAAAACTTTATATGTGTGAAAGAGACAGACGCAATATTGTCGGGTCGCATCTGCGTCCCCACTTACAGTTTTTCCTGCATTTTTTCCCACCTACAGGGTTTTTTTATGTTAGTATGTCGGTTATGTGGTATTCTGATTAACGTAAAAACGTTAGATGCTAGTGCATATTATTATCGAGGTGTATTGCACTAAAAATTAAAAAACATGTGACAAAACCAACCCGCACTGGGCCCCATTCCCTCTACTAGAGAGAAGGCCTGAGTCCCAGCAGTGAGGACATTAAAAGATGATGATGATGTTTCAATATTGTACGCCATCACAAGTACTTTAGCGATATGCGAATAGTGTGTGAAGTCCCGGAAACCACCGTTGAAAGTTGAGAACCTTCCGACCTGTCTGGTTCCCTGGTACCCTAAAGCTGATTTTGGGCTCATTGTAAAGGTTTTTTTAAATGATAATAAATCTGATAACGAGAATACCAAGAAAGAAGAATACGAATATTTCGAATTTTTTGTTTCTTTCACGTCAAATATAGATGTCGCTACATGACAATATAACAACAATTGATAATCTATATGTATAAAAGGAGAAACTGACTGACTGACATATCAACGCACAGCCGAAACCGCTGGGGCTAGGGAGCTTGAAATTTTGCACAAGGCTTCCTTTTACGACGTAAGCGAACACTAAGAAAGGGTTTTTCAAAATTCAGATCCTTAAGGGTCTAAGGGTTTAAAATGTAATGGGGGTCTAAAGTTTGTATGGAAAACCCTACTTTCACGTGGGCGAAGCCGTTGGCAGAAGGTTAGTTAACTAATATATTAATAATATTTATTTATTTGATAACATAGGTAAAGGATTACAGATGTTGTTTTAACGAACAGAGCCCTATGTTATGCCTGGAGGCGTACAAATTGGTTTTGCAATTTCCATTACATGTTAATCTCCAAAAAAAAACATGCAAAATTATTAATACGCTATAAAAATAATTAAAGAATTACTTTAGCTACTCCAAATACATTAGGTAAAAAAAGAAATGAGACATTATTAAAATATAATAAAAGGTCACATAAATTATGATTACAAAATAATTAAAATGTCTATACTTTTGCATTGTTAAAATAAACAAGATGTTAGTTAGATACGGTCTTTTCAAGTAAATGTTAAAAAGAACGTACCTAACTAAGTTATTATACACACAATAATCATCTTTATAATATCTTTGTTACACGAAAGGTCAAATATAACAAGTGGGAAATTATTGTAAATTACCTGCGCTTTATTTTAAACTACACAACTATACTTTACTAAATTGCTTCCTAAAATTAAAATTTTAAATACTGTGTAAAAAAAGTAACGAAAAAACGAATTCAGGGATGACGATATACGCTATTAACAACATATAACTTACATAATTATACTATATAATTATGTAATTTAGGTGAGCACTAGCACACTAATATACATATAAATAGGTTACTTTTAAGTGCGCTCCGTCGTCGACCGCATTGTTGTTTTCCATCAAGTGAGATAGCGGTCAAGCGCGAATCTATCAAGAATAAAAAAGTCCAGTACTTATAACGAAATTAATGAGGAATTGAGAGAAATACTAAAGTATTATGTGTTATAGACATACCTCTAGATTTTAGAATTTTCGTCAAAAAAATCAGATGTTTTCAGAAAGTTTTAAAGAACAAAATCATTCAATGACTTCTTCTTTCCCTCAAAAGAAAAATGTGGTAAATAAAAACCGCTCGACCGATTTTGTGCAAACTTCACATAAACCATCTGCTAAATAGTCCAAACAAAGCCTAGACATTTGGTTTGGATAGGTGAGCCTGCTCTTGAGTTACAAAATTACAACTAAAAGTGGCATTGATTTTTATAAATAACTAGCTTTTGCCCGCGGCTTCGCTCCCGGCAACAGATTATTCTACTTTACCCTACTCTACCCTACTCTACCCTACTCTACCCTACTCTACCCTACTCTACCCTACTCTACCCTACTCTACCCTACTCTACCCTACTCTACCCTACTCTACCCTACTCTACCCTACTCTAAAAAACTTCGTTTCGCCTATTTTTTTTTTTTCGTTCTCACCGTTTAAACCTTCCCTGAACTATCACGAATATTTCAAGACCAAAATCAGCCAAATCGGTCCAGCCGTTCTTGAGTTATGGAATTACAACGAAAAGTGGCATTGATTTTTATATATATAGATAGATAACAAGCATGGGTAGCTCACCATCCGATCGTCTGGTAACTGTCCAGACCGAGTCCAAGTCGTCAACGGCGCGCACCGTTCCCGTGCGCCTCAAGGAGTTGTCAGCAAACTGTAGGGGAACTCCAGGGTCGAAGCCTCCTGGAGCTGCCGGTTTGTGTGAAACTGTAACCGCGGCTCTAGGAATAAGGCAAGGAAGGAATGGGGTAGGTTTTTTAGTCAGTAAGAGTCTGACACTGGTCTCCCGCTCCGGCCAAGAGCGGGTTTCGTCATTCGATGATTTTCACCTACCATAAAAAAAATACGAATACCTACAGTATTAGGGTTCCATCTATCTGGCAGAAACTTGATAGTCCGAATTTTATTTGGCATAACACACTTGGCAGAATCTTCTTTCATCGAATATTTTTAAGGCATAAAAAATATTTAGCATAACTATTGATTGGCAGAACGTTTACATGTCCGAATTCGCAACGGCATACTTTTAACATGGCAGAATTTTATTTGGCATAATTACGATTGTCATATTTAATATAGTTTCGTTTAGCATTATGTTTATTTAGAGGGATGGTGATATTTGAGGAGCCGATATTTTTATGCTTAAATTTCATTTTACTGAAATCTCAACGTTACAAAATAGTATCGTAAACTGTCAATATGTTATATTATAAATTTATGGACAGAAACGAATCGCCGCTAAACCGACTTTCCGTAGTCTTGTCTGCCCTACCCCTAGAGTGTAATTTAAAATCGCGTAGGCGCGGAAGGGTAGGGCGGCCCGCGAGCTGAGGAGCAGGTGGTTTGAAGGCCCGCCACCGCGGCTGAGGCTGGCCGGCCAAGCCGGCCAGCAAGCCGAAGCTGCGATGGTGAGCTTTGATACCATCTGCGACGATAAGCTCGCGTGGGGCCGCCCAAACCCTGCAGCACCGGAGCCGTGACAGAAACGATGCTTGCTGCATGCCTGCTTGCATGCTGCATGCCTGCTTGCATGCTGCATGTCTGCTTGCATGCTGCATGCTTGCTTGCGTGCTGCATGCCTGTATGCATGCTGCACAGCTTGCTTACTTTGCATATTTTATTCTTGTTTGCATGTGTAAATGCTTCTTATAGGGAATTAAAAACCACTTACGTTCACAACTGTTTTATTGGGAAAATACATGCAGGATCTACTGTTTTAAAATAAAATGGTTTGACTACTACTATTAACTACCTCCCACTAAAAAAAATGATTTCATTACCGCCTGATCACAAAAATGTAGCAATTAACGTTTTTTCTGATATGATTGTTCTGCTTTTCAATTATTATGGACATAGAATTTATGCCTTAAGATGATTCGGACTAACAAAATTATGATTTTCGAATTTATGATAAGTGAGTGTATGCCAAACAACTTTCTGCGAAATGAAGATTATGCTATGCGTTGTTATGCAAAATAAAATTATGACGAAAAAAGTTCTGCTTTAAAAGGTAGACCCACAGTATTATAATTATATTGAATACTAGCTTTTGTCAGCGGCTTCGCCCGCGTACATAAAATATATATAGCCTATGTCACTCAGGAGTAAAGCAGCTTTCTATTGTTGTTAAAATTTCTCCAATCGGACCAGTAGTTCCAGAGATTACCTCATACAAACAAAAAACAAACTTTACCTCTTTATTATATTAGTGTAGATTGATGTATATCACCACACCTTGTCCTTTAAAAATATGTATTCGCTCTGTTGTGTTACTTATCTTCAAAATCATTTAACCCTAAAGTTTCGATCTATGAGCAATGTGACCATTTCCATCTAAGAGCCACAGTAAAATTTATTGCCAGCTCTAAAATATATCTCGACTTCACAAAGGCTCGATCTACCAATTTTCAAAGAGAAAATTATGTCTTGAAGAGATCTCAATCGAACAGATTTAATGCCATGTTATCTAGATAAGTGTAAAATAATGGATTTTTCCGGCTGTCTGGACCCTCCTCTGTAATTTATTTCCTGTTCATTTAGTGACTGCCTTTACTTTTGTCGTTATTCAATTTAATATCTACTTTCATCTGTAAATAACGTAATTATCTCTATATATAAAAGGAGAAACTGACTGACATATCAACGCACAGCCAAAACTACTGGACCTAGGAGCGTGAAATTTTGTACAAGGCTTCCTTTTAAGATGTAGGCGAACATTAAAAAAGGGGATGTAATGGGGGTCTAAAGTTTGTATAGAGAACCCTACTTTCACGCGTGCAAAATCGCTGGCAGAAGGCTAGTTTGAAGTAAGTCTTCATTTGACGGTGAAAAGACATAGTGCGTGGCGAGTAAGTTGAACCTTTTGTTTTTAGGTTAAGCACAGCCTTCCACTCCGATTGAAATCTGAAAATCGGTTATAATCTTCGTCATACAAGTTTAACCATCATGGCGTTCGATCTTGATTGCATATCGTAAGTTCGATGCGGCACGAGTATATTTTATTGTTATTGTATTCAAAAAACAATTATATAGCCTTTAGATAATGTTTTCGATTCTAGGCGTTTAGTGTAAGTTAATTTACATATTTCACGATATAATAATAGTGATCTTCATTTCATCTTTTACACAAAATAGTTCATAAAACACTAAGTCTTAAACAATTAGTTAATCTAGTGCCTTCAATAATCAACTTATCAAACCTTAAGAACTAAAGGAAAATTGACTTCATTTAACCTAGAATTATGTGTAACTAGCTGATACCCACGAAACCTACCCCAGTAGATTTGGGCCCCAGCCCAGAGTCTCTTTTTGAAAGAAAAGCTTGGCCCAGTGTGAAGGGTAAAGAAGGAACGGGGTTAGGCGTTTAGTCAGTAAAAGTCTGACACTGTTTCCCGCTGCGCCCAAGAGCGGGATTCTTCATTGTATGATTTTTGCCCACCATAAAAAAAACCGAAATCCTGACCCTAATTTCCAGCATGCACATACATAAGTGCATAAACTTGCTCTGACCGACTCAAGATAATGAAGTAAAGTTTACGAGTGACAAAGTACTAGGGAGACATGAGTTCATAGTGTAATCTCTACTCAATGCCACCCGCTCCGTCAATATAAGTTGTCACTAAAGTTAAATAAACCTTTTTGGCACAGCCGTCAGGCACGCCATATTTTTTTTTTTTATTGACTAACATTTTTCATCTTCAACTCTTCATTAATGGCCTTTGTGGATTATTTTTTATCTTATTAACTTATGAGATCCTGGTGACTGTCGCCAAATAAATATTTTTCTCCTTCTTTATTACTGTTTTATCAAAAAAAGTCGTGTTTCCAACCTACTGTGTTTTACAGATTAAATAGAAAATTGAAATTAAATACAAAATAATTAAACTATATCCGTTTATTCTGGTAAAAAAAGTTAGGCAGCTCAGTAGAGCCAATGCATGATCATGAACGGAAACACCGCAGTGTTCCACTTTTCCCCACGTTACACTTCCATTACTCTATTATGATGAGCGAATGTTTTGTCGTTTGCACGCCTCTCTGCCTGAATTATACTTTTTGTAATACTTTCCATTAAAAATGCTTTTTTATTTGACATTTCGATACAAACGCGGTGCTTAACGGTTGGGTAATAATAACCATTCTATATTAGTCTCTGGGACCTTTTATCTGTTTGAAATACGAATAGGTTGTTTGTGTTTAAATGTAAATACGCAGTTATTTCCATTAGTTTCGTTAAACAAAATGGTTCATTATACCTTCTTAAATTACTCGTAATATTTCAAGTCAAAGATTTTGCGAAGTCAAATTGCCATTTAACTTTTCAATAGAGCGTAATTAAATTGATTAAGTAAAGGATACGTCTTCTAAAACTGAGAAGACTTAATTACTTGATTGTTCAGAACTTTTCCATGTTGTTACGATGTTTATTAATTGAAATGTACGATTTTTCTTAGTTAATATCTTACAATAGTAATTGACAAAATCAATAAGAGAGTATATATGTAGTTAATAGTGAAACTCACTTGGAAACTATATCATAAAGATGTAGTGCCAGGAAAACATCTGTAGGGGCCCTTCAGGGTCGAAGCCTTCTGGAGCCGCCGGTTGGTGTGAACGTGTTACCGCGGCTCTAGGAATAAGGCAAGGAAGGAATGGGGTAGGTTTTTTAGTCAGTAAGAGTCTGACACTGTCTCCCGCTCCGCCCAAGAGCGGGTTTCGTCATTGGATGATTTTCACCTACCATAAAAAAAGTACCAGGAAAACATACTCTGGAAGGAAATGTCGTAGTAATAGTCTTTTCACACTCAAAGAATCACACACTTGATATCATTTATAGACCAGTGCAAAAAAATTTAATAAACACCTCAGTACATTATTACATAGTATAAAACAAAGTTGCTTATCCCTGTGTATGCTTTATCTTTAAAAGTTCGCAACGGATTTTGATGCGGTTTTTTTAAATAGATAGAATGATTCCAGAGGAAGGTTTATAGGTATAATATATCACCTTTGCATCCCTGCGAAGCTGTAGCGGGTCGCTAATAATGATTAAACAAAAGAAATTTCTAATTCGAGTTTTTTTAGTTTTTCGCATTTTCTGAGAAAATTTACTATAGTAATGTATATATTTTTTTACACCATCAAAAAGTAAAAATTTCGACGAATAAGAAACCAACAAACGTTTTAAAAAAATCACATATTTTTACGTGAGATTTTTCGATTAAAAAATAGTCTATTTTTTCGATGTTCAGTCAAAATAAAGAGCTACAGTGAATATTTTAAATAAAAAAAATTAGGGTAAGTTTGGGACATTAAAAGGTAACTTTTCACAAAGATTTGTGAAAAAAAAGTGATTTTTAAAGAAGATAAAAAATAAAAACTAGAAACACAGTTTTTTGTACTTTTCACATAGATTTTGAGGTGGGTGTCGCCACTGTGAGGCGAGCCCGGAGGACACGGTGGAGCACACGGTGGAGGTGTGCCCTGCTTGGGAAGAGCATCGCCGTGTCCTCGTGGGGGTGATCGGTGGCGGCGACCTCTCGCGCCGGGCCCTGGTTCAGGCCATGGTCCGCAGCGAAGAGGAATGGCAGGCGGTCGCCTCCTTCTGCGAAGCAGTAATGCTCGTAAAGGAGGAGGCCGACCGCATAAGGCAAAGGCAACGGCGTACTCGCCGTAGCCGTCGCCGCCGCGATCCTGCCGATATCCGGCCACCGTAGACACTGGCTCGCGGACGGTGAGCAATGGGTAGCTCGCCGTCCGGTCGTCTGTAAGACCGAGTCCTAGTCGTCAACGGCGCGCACCGTTCCCGCGCGCCTCAAGGAGTTGTCAGCAAACTGCAGGGGCCCTTCAGGGTCGAAGCCTCCCGGAGTCTAGAGGGAAGTGGGAAACTGTTACCTCGACTCCAGGAATAGGGCAAGGAAGGTACGGGGTAGGTTTTTTAGTCAGTAAGAGTCTGACACTAGTCTCCCGCTCCACCCAAGAGCGGGTTTCGTCATTGGATGATTTTCACCTACCATAAAAAAAAAAAAAAAACATAGATTTTGAGGTTATGTCAAAAAAGTGTAAATATAAAAGTGGTAGATCTTTTTATGATCTACAAGTTTGCCATTTGAATGTTTCCCCTAGAATCAGTGGTTTTGCCGGAATTAGGGATAAACCATTTTTTCCCCTTAAAAGCGCACACCCATCCACTTCCCGACCTCAGATCGACCGTAATTTATTTTTCCTTAAATTTTTGCTATATTATCTTCCTTTTCCAATGGGTTTCATTCTACTACTATTTAGGTCCACTTTTTATCGTTAACGGTGCTATTTGCACTGGACTATTAAAGGACGTGTTTTATTTTTTAATAATATAAAATATTAAACAATAAAACACGTTATATAAAGCAAGCGTTAATGGTTTATAAAAACCCGGTTGTTAAAAAGAGACCTATCTCTTCCGACTTAAATAAAACAAATATTTAGTACCAGGACAACAGACTTCGGCAGGAAATGTCACGCTCAAAGTATCGCACACAGATTAAATGTCATTATTGGAAGGGTTTTGTTTCACTGAAGGCGTTTCATACGAGGCTCAATAGCGATCAGAGCTGCTAATAAAATCGATGAGATGACGTTGTAACTTTTGGAGGAGATAAAAAGAAGGGCAGAGGGTAGGAAAGATTTGTATAGCTTGTCATGTAACAATGTAAGGGTAGCTCAAAGAGGGCCTTTGTGAGGAGTGAAAGACGGGGTTACATTGCGATCAATTAGTTCGTTCTATACTTTTATGTAGTCCTGTTATCCTACACACATTAATCTATACGTTTATACTTACAGATCAATATATTCTTAGTGTCTGAAGCTACTTTTTATTTCCTCGCGGAATCGGGAGACATATTATTAACTCCAAAATGGACTAGAATTTTTGTAGAGTGTTTTTAAATTACAATTAGCAAAAAAATTAAAACAATTCAAAAACAGCTAGTCTACACAAACATTACAAAAAAAAATTATATTTCTAGGAGCAGGATAATTTATGAAAGTAATGAACAGAACAGTCCGAACCAAGCCCAGGTCTTCGACGGAGCGCTCTGTTCCCGCGCGCCTCAAGGAGTTGTCAGCAAAACCATAGGGGACCCTGCAAAAGGGTCGAAGCCTAGGGGGCCTAGGGTCTCTTTCTGCAAGGAAGGCTTGGCACACAATTGAATTCGGTCCAGCCGTTCTCGCGTTTTAGCGAGAATACCGTATTTAGAGTCATAATAGAAAGTCAATAGAAATGCGAACGCCGGCGTCCGTTAAATAGGTTAAATAACAAATATTTTACTTCATACATATTCCCTAATACATCGCAATAATACCTAAACTTTCATCTTCCACAATTCCTCTACCTTGAAATGTTTCCCGAGGTTAAATTCCCCCATTTAACTTTATAATGTCGCGACAATATTGCTCAAACGGAAACATTATTCTTTCAAATTAAATACAGAACAAGAAACTCTTAACACTCCATAGGCCAGACTTAAGGCTTCGACTTCCAAAGTCGGCGACTTTTGAAGTCTTGTCAAAATATTTCGCTGGGCAATGCGAGCGACAAAGTTGTCTGAAGTTTTATTGTCGTATTTATGACTGTTGTTCATTCATTGTTTTAATGTCACTAAATCTACGAAACTTAGTTTGTTTCTCGTTTTATTTGACTTAGATATGCATGCAATATTTATGGCCGGATAGGAATGATGTAAAAGAATAAGCTAACATTGTAAGACATGTGGAATTCTTGCTGATACATACTTTTTAACATTCCGAATTTCGGAGTACTTAGTTGTCTACTATTAAATTATGTTTTTTTATTAAACTCGACTTGATCCCCAAGCGTTCGCACAGCTATTGTCTTTAATTATGGTATTCTAATGGTTAATTATAATATTTTAGATTTTTTACAGCTTTCAGTATTTCTATATGAGTTATCCTACGTATGACACAGGGGCCTAAAACAATAAAAACAGCAAGCAAGAATCAAAAATTGATCTCGGGTGGCTCTTGATTTTACATTTTGTTTACGAAACTCTTTGGATTATTTTTTTTCCAGAAAAAACAATACTAATTGAGACATGTTTTGCACTAAAGTTAAAAATAAAATCCATAGTTCGGTATTTATTAGTACTACAAAATATCAAGATACACGCTTGTTGCGTGTTGTATCTAAAACACGTCTCGGGACTAAATAACTTACTTTCGCCCCTAAGATAACAACGGTCCGGCTTCTGAAAGGAAGGTCCAACCCTAGTATGAAGGCTAAAAAGAAAAAGGGTTGGTCGTTGAGTCAGTAAGAGTCTGACATTGTTTCCCGCTCCGCTCAAGGGCGGGATACGTCATTAGATGATTTTTCCCACCATAAAAATAACCCTCGGATAAAAATGTACTATTTCCGGATCAGTTGCAATGACAAACATTCTGAACTTATATAAAAATGTATTATTGATTAATTGTCTTGAAAAAACAGACAGATCCTCAATCCTCAGCCGCCTCCACACAAGGTGCCAACTCCTGCAAAGAAACTTAACTTTTTAATGATTTTTTAAACTTAATTGTTACACTATGAAACAAAGGTATCGATATAATGCCAGCCAAGTGTTAGCCCGACATACATTGTGGGAAAACTTCAGCAAAGGGGCCGACTTACTCTTTCATAGTTTAACTTGCTAACTCCGAATAAACAGCCGACCAGCGAAGTATAATGAAGCAGGGCAAACTAAGCTTCGGTTAGTTAAACTAACAAATATTTTACGTAAATAGTTATTTGAAGGAAGGAAGGTCAATTCGCGTTTAAAACTGTTCAAATTCATATCGCGATGTTGTCTAGGTGATGACCAATGTCTAAAGGTAAAAGAAACGGGCTGTAGTTCGTTTTTTAATTCTAGACTACGATTTGAAAACTCAGAATGTCACACTCAAGAAATATGTTCCCAATTTCCTGGAGTTTGACATTTTAAGTTGTCAAATCGTAGTCTAGGATGTAAAAACGAACTATAGTTTTGTGGCAATTTATAGCTGTAATTCTATAGCCGGCTAGTTGCTGACTATATTGTCTAGTGTCTGTCAAAAAGTCAATGGGACTTTGCGGTGTCTGTATCGTCTGAGGAACTTTTTACCCGCAAAGACGAAGACAATGCTTGTGCAGACTTTAATTTTCCCTGTTGTAGACTATGGTGACGTGTGTTACTTTGACCTGAACGCGGTCTTGCTGGATAAGCTTGATAGACTCCTCAACAGCTGCATCAGGTTCATATTTAACCTGAGGAAGTATGACCATGTGTCGACCTTCAGGTCAGAGCTGAAATGGTTGCCTATTCGCCAGAGAAGAAGTCTGCGTGCCTTAACCACTCTTTTCTCTCTACTCAACTCTCCCACGCCTCCATCCTATCTCATACCTCACTTTCAGTTTCTTTGTGCTTCACACGCAAGGAATTTGCGTTCTTCTAACAATCTTCTTCTGCTCTGTCCTTCTCATACTTCTGATTTCGTCCATTCTTCTTTCTATATCCAATCCATCCTTCTGTGGAATGCGCTTTCTCTCGATATCAGAGCGGCTGAATGTCGCTATGCATTTAAGCGGAAGTTACGGAACTATTTTCTCCACTAATAGTGGAACATTGTCTATAACTTCTTTCCTTACTTTATGTAAATATATTTATGTATGTATGTATATACCTATATAAGTATATATGTATGTTTATGTGAACATGAAATATGTATTTGTATTCTGGTTTTCTAAATAACATTTTCTTTTTTATGCACCTACCATATTGTCTCTTCACCACCCTAGGTTGACTGGTAGAGAATGCCTAAGGCATTAAGTCCGCCTTTGTACCTTGTGTTGCATGAAGAATAAATAAATAAAATATTGCTCAACACAAAGCAACAATTGCAGCATTTTAGCAGTATAGCCTGGCGATATACTATATCATCATCATCATCGTCAGCCTTATTAATGTTCCCATTGCTGGGACACAGGCTTCCTCTCTAGGAGAGGGGATGGGCCATAATGCACCAAGCGAGCCCAGTGCGTATTGGTGGATGTCACACTCTTCGAATTTTTGGTTCTAGGACATGCCGGTTTTCTCACGATATTTTCGCTGCCGCTTCGAGAGCAGTGGTGATGAAATATACAAAGTAATGCGCCTGGCTGGGTTTGAACCCACGACCTTCATAAGTCGGAGCCGATACCACTCGGCCACCACGGCGATATTGCCAAGATCTTTTAAATAAACGAAGGTACAAAATTCAATTGCAGTATATTGCTGGGCTATAGTTGGTATATAGGGTAGATTAATTTAATTTGATTATAACACTACATTATTTATTATATGAATTTGATTATTTTGATAGTAGTAGATAAATTGGATTTTAATGTTTTGTTTTGAATGATTGTACTCCAATGTTAATGTTTTATTTGATTAATTGTATTTTTGTTTTTAATATTTTGTTTGATTACCTACTTTAATTTGAGATAGATTACATTATACACTAGTTTCTAGTCCAATTTTCGCGGTAAATTTTTCAGTTAAAAATGAAAACTTTCTCTTTCCTTTCGACTATCTACTATTTTATTTTTCGTATAAAAGAAGAATCATTTTACATGCGTAATTAAAGTTTATTGTACGTCAATGTTTTTTAATGTACGTCAAACAATGTTTTGAAATTCTAAATAAAATAGTAACAAGGTAAACGACACAATTTTTTATCATGAAACCATACTGAAAAACTGGCACAGTGCAAGTCTGATTCACACACTCAGGGTTCCGTAGGTACTATAATATTGTAAAATGGCAAAAAATCAGCTAACTACAACAAGACAACAAGGTTAACAATAAGAACTAATATTGACAATTAGAGGCCAACTTGAGGGGCATCTGATAGTGAAAGCTTTAGATATTGAGTTTTGTTCGCATTTAGTAAGAGGTTATTAGCTTCGAACCATTTCGAAAGAACAGCCAGTATTTCATTAACCTACAAAACATCTGTCTTGTTCTTGTCTGGCAGTACAGATGTACCGCCATCTATTGCGTCACATGAGAACTAATCCTGCATCGCGCAATCAAAGTTCTCCGCGCAATTTCTAAATATAAAACAGCCGGCATCGGTTGGAGGATCTTCCCTTTCAAAGGAGGTATGTAGAACTCACTCTCTATTCCACGTACGCCTAAATATCCGTATCTTTTCTATCTATGTATTTTAAAAATAACAGATGTGAAAACGAAGAGAATTAAATCAGATAAATGATCTATCAACTATCTAGTACTCACGGTTCATGAGATTCAGCCTGGCGACAGACACACAAACTTATAGTGGAGGCTTAGTATTAGGGTCCCGTTCTAACCCAGTACGGAATCCTAAAAACGGGGCTTCAACTTTTCTATTTCATTTAAAAACTGGCTATGTAAATAGCGTTTATCTGTCTTTAATTAATACAACAAAAAGTATCAATCTAGACTGCCAAGACATATAAACCTACTTGCGTCAAGGTTGAAAGGCACTGGTACAGATAGTCTAGAACACAGATTGTCCAGTTTCAGAATATTAGAAAAAAAAATACACTCTCTCGTAGACCTGATCCTATCGCAACTAAGCACGCATTGGACGGTTTTCTGCACTCTCCAAAATCACTGTACACCTCAAGCTTCTTACCATCATATTCGTTAAGAAACAAGTACATGGTCGCAATGCAATTATAACCATGTTGTGGGTAAAATCTTCAATGTAAATAAAGATGGTATATAACCGATAATGTCACAGAACTATTAAATATATATTGTAGAAAAATATTTTATGTGCTTTTGCATACTTTGAGCACTTGAAGTATAGACAAAATAAATACATACAGATTATTATTCTAAATTAATGCAGTTTTTATTTAGTCATTTTAACAACAGGTTTTTATTCTTTGACATTGACAATTTTTTTGATTAACTTTTATCGAACGGGTAAAAGCTGCTGATATCTCTTCGCTTAGGTATTTCCACGTGCCCGAGCGCAGAGCACAATAGCAGTCGAGTTCCGGCGCGCGCGCAACATGATATTCGAAATATTATTGTCTTTAATATTCACCCTAGTGGGGTATATCATCTATGATTATATACAAATGAGCCAGTTCTTCAAACGTCGAGGAGTGAAACATTTTCCTCCAGTACCGATTTTGGGAAATATACACAATACAACGTTCAGGAAAATGCATTTTGTGGAAGAAATGCAACTTGTTCATGACGCGTTTCCAGATGAAAAGTGAGTAAATTTTACATTGTAAAATAATTTTGAAACTAGTTTTTTTTATTGATATATGTATACTAGTGCTTGTCTCGGATCCCACGTGATGGTAAGCAGTGATGCAATCGTTGATGGTGAAACGCACTAGTTTGAATTCTCACGAAATTTCATCATCAGAGAACAAGATGATGGATTCCGCAGCGTCGGATTGGGCACGCCATAATTATGGCTGTAAGTCTGGAAAGACAACACGGTGTCCTCGCCTTCCGCATGACGCACGTTATCACCTTTCATGTCCATGAAAGGAAAAACTCGGAGTGGAACTCCCTGCTCGAGTTTGTATTTCCTGTTAGCTACAACCTAGGGGTCTTTAAGTCAAGAGTAAATAGGTTACTTCTAGGCAAGCGTGCTCTATCGTCGGCCACATCACCGCTTACTATCAGGTAAGATAGTGGTCAACAGTTAAGCCTATCAATAATAATTAAAAAATACGTTAAGTTTCTTGCACCGGATTCGTGTGGAAGAAACGCCCGAGCGTCACCATTGTGTGGACCACCCGAAGCATATGGTAGAGGTGTGCCCCGTCTGGGCAGAGTACCACCGTGTTCTCGTGGGGGCGAGCAGTGGCAACGACCTCTTGCGCCGGTCCTTAGTTGTACCATGGTTCATAGGGAGGAGGCAAGCGGTTGCCTCCTTCTGCGATTTAGTAGGTAATGCTACAATGCTGAAGGAGGCGGCTACACGCGTGAAGAAACGGCCCTTGCATCCCAGTCACCGGATCCCGATTCTGATTTCCAGTCACCGTAGGCTTGCAGACTTCGAACAATGGGTAGCTCCGTCTTGCTCAAGTTGTTGACGGCGCGTAGTTTTTATGCGTGCCTCAAGATATTATTAAAACTGTTGGGGCCCCGCAGGATCGAAGGCTCTGGGGGTTCGGTTCTAAAAGTAAATATCCATGGCCCTGGAAGGCAATGCAATAAAGAAACATTGGAGTAGATTTTAGACAGTAAGTCTGATCCGGGCTCTCATTCCGCTTTAGAGCAAGAGATATCATTAGATAAGTTCCCATCTAAACAAAAAAGCTGCATCACATAGTAGCAAATCCTATTTCCACTCCCCATCCATATTTCATTAGTTATTTTTTTACCTTGTTTATTATATTATGTAAGTAAAAGTAAGTAGTACAAAATATTTTTGCCATCTTCCAGTTCCCAAAGCATCATACGGTACCAGGGGGAAATAAGTTGCGAGGAGTTAATGAAGTAATGAGGATAATGTGTCTTATAATATTCGCAAGATACTTCCTTATTATTCTCATTAATTGGTGGATGACATATGATAGTGGCAAAGAATAGTAGAGTTGAATTTTTTTAAGTCTGCGCGCGGCGAAAAAAGGAAACTAATTATTTGCCGTCATCTTGACATTTATGTCAGGTGTCAAGAGAATGTTTTGTGTTCCGTGTTTTTAATCGTTTCCAAAGTAAATAATCGTCATCATTATGCCGAAAGTGGTTAAAAGTGCTGGTAAAGATATTATCTTGAAATTCAAACGTGTTTGTTAAGGGTAATGAAAAAATATCGGGCTTACGATACGATTTTCCAAAAGTGGACCATTTGTCAAATATTTTTTTCGGGTGACCAGAACAACAAATCTCCCTGAATATTCGTACCCGAGTGGAGCCTGGCAGAAAAACAGAGTTGGTTGAAAATGGACTGCTACTATGTATTTGAATCATAACAAGTGATTATTATAACAAGCTATTAAAGAGTTTGTTGAAAATGGACTGCTACTGTGTTTTTTAATCTTAATCAAGTGACTATTATGACAAGCTATTATCTACACTAATATAATAAAGAGGTAAAGTTTGTTTTTTTATTTTTTTGTTTTTTTGTTTGTAGGAGGTAATCTCTGGAACTACTGGTCCGATTGGAGAAATTTTAGCAATAATAGAAAGCTGTTTTACTCCTGAGTGACATAGGCTATATTTTATGTACGCGGGCGAAGCCGCTGGCAAAAGCTAGTATTAAATAAAGTACATATTTTCTAAGTTCCATGACTTTTTTATAATAATTTAACAACCTATAATTCAATCTATTTCTTTACTTTTATCAAAGTAGTAATTATATAGATTTGGATCTATATCAATATCTACACTTCTACACTAATATAATAAAGAAGTAAAGTTTGTTTTTTTTATTTTTTTGTTTGTAGAAGGTAATCTCTAGAAGTACTGGTTCGATTGCAAAAATTTTTTCACTGATAGAAAGCTGCTTCATTTCTGAGTGTCATAGGCTATATTTTATGATTATGAATAATATAATAAAGAAGTAAAGTTTGTTTTTTTATCTCGAGAAATTGTATAGGAACAGAGTTAAATATGTTAAAACAAGAAATTTTCCGCGGACGAAGTCGCGGGCAGAATTTAGTATATTATATAAAGATCAATGCAACTTTATAACTCAAGAACGTGCCCACCTATCCAAACCAAATGTTTAGGCTTTGTTCGGACTATTTAGTAGATGGTTTATGTGAAGTTTTTCAAAATCGGTCAAGGGGTTCTTCATTTATCACATTTTTCTGATTCCGGAAGCGAAGCCGCGGGCAAAAGCTACTTAATATATAAAAGCGAAATACCACTCACTGATTAATCACTATATATCAGAAACTATAACACCTACAAACTTAAAATTCGGCAGGTAGGTTTCTTACAGGGTGTAGACGTCCGCTATGGACAGATTTTACGAAACTCCACCCCTATGGTGGTTAACAGACTTTCACGCAGGCGAAGCCGCTGGCAGAAGCTGGTATACCTACCTACTACAGAAAAAAGACTGCGTGCGGCTAATATTTGTTTTAATTTTATGATAAAATTTGTTGTAAAATCGCTATCGCTAATCGTCATCTATAATTTTAGAAAACCTGAAGAACCAACTAAAATGTAATAATATGTTATGAAATGAATCGTATTTCCCATTATTGATTTCAAAACGTATTTCATGTGCTTTGTTTACTTTGTATTTTTTTATTATATGAGGGAAAGTAGATTAATTACACTAGCAACATTAAGCACGCCCCCAGCCACGCGCAGACTTAACGTAATCCAACTCTACCTAACATTTACTGTAGTTTGTTTTTTATACTTTTCTTTGACATTTATTTATCTGCTGCATGATCTTACTCAACGCTAACCTGTTTGTTTGAAAAATCGATTCAAAGTGAAGTCAGTTTATCTGACATTTGTGATATACTCGTATACTCATTTTATGTCCTTCCTTATTGAAAAACATATAGCTACAGATTAGCACGTGTAGTTAGAAAGACCTCCTGACTTTTATACTACTCTGGTCATACAAAGCCACTGACTTAAATTTTTTTAGCATTTCGGTTTCCTCTCTAAAAAGGCTTAGTACGGTTCTTGATACGATATCTGTATGTGTCATGATTCCCTGGTCCATGCACAACATATCATGGCTAATCTTTTTATAATCATAAGTTGCTCATACTATCATTATAGTTTATTCGTTAGTTAGTATTTTTGTTGTATCCATCAGTGACAGTTCCGTCAAAATTGATCCACTTGTTCCAAAAACCCCCTCCCCCCTCACTATCTCACCTGATGGTAAGCGATGATGTGGCCGACGATGGAGCACGCTAGAAGTAACCTATTCACTCTGGACTCACATTTAGCCAAATTTTGGTTTTCTGTTCCAGATACGTAGGTTTCATGGATTGCACGAAGCCCATACTCTTTATAAGGGACCCTGAGCTGATCAAGCAGATCACAGTAAAAGACTTCGACCACTTCACTGACCGTCGGGAGTTCTTAACCGAAGAGTTGGATCCTCTGTTCGCTAGTACCGTACTATTCATGAAAGGTATTTATGTTATACAACATTATTTTTGTATGTGCGAAATTTGAATAAAGTTTGTCCAAAGTCAGTAACTCCATTAATCGATTCCAATATTTTTTACGCTCATCATCATCATCAGCCTTTTTAATGTTCCCACTGCTGGGACACAGGCCTCCTCTCTAAGAGAAGGAATGGGCCAAAATCCACCACGTGGACCCAGTGCGGATTGGTGGATGTCACATATCTTAAAATTTTTAGTTCAAAGACATGCCGGTTTTCTCACGATGTTTTCCTTCACCGAGATTTACATTATATTATATTTTTTTCCCATAAATATTTTAAAACTATTTATGTATACATAGATTATTTACACAAAAATACTAGAAATGCGTATTAAGTTTCACATATACTAATGACATACAGACTAATGTCGAATACATATAATTTTTTTGAGTAGCTAAATAAAATATCATCATCATCATCATCATCATCAGCCTTTCAATGTTCCCACTGCTGGGACACAGGCCTCCTCTCTAGGAGAGGGAATGGGCCATAATCCACCACGCGGGCCCAGTGCGGATTGGTGGATGTCACATGTCTTCAAATTCTTGGTTCTAGGACATGCCGGTTTCCTCACGATGTTTTCCTTCACCGTTTTAAGAGCAGTGGTGATGAAATAAATTACACAAAGTACTAATGCGCCTGGCTGGGTTCGAACCCGCGACCCACAACTCGTAAGTCGGGGCCGTTATTACTCGGCCACCACTGCTCTAAAAAAAATATACTCCATATTAAATAAACATTATCCATACCCAATTCACGTCCAAACAAAATGTTATAATTTCTGTTCAAGCAATTTCGAATTTTATATAGTAGGTATAAGAATGTCATGGTAAGACTGTCATAATAAGAGTGTCAATGGTAAAATGGGATGAATAGAAACTCAGGGGGTGAATAGAAACACAATTTTTATTAGGATTATTACTGATTTCATGTTTTTAGTTTTAATAAAGCATTTTTGGTCCACCTTTGCTAGCATTACTGTTTCACATAAGAAGGCGACCGCTTCCCACCCGTCCTCGCTCCAGACCATGGCCTCCCCAAAGCCCTCCCCAAAGCGTGAGAGATCGGCGCCGTTGCTCCTCCCATGTGGGGCACCGGGGCCTCTAGTGTGTGCTCCATCGTGTCCTCCGGGCGATCCACACAGTAGCGACACCCATCTCTTTTTTTTCTCTATTTTGGAGGCGTTTTTTTTTCTATTTTACCAGAGTATTCTTTTTGGTAGTTGCAACACAAAATAACTAATTTTAATGAGTAACATAAGAGTCCGATTGCCCTTGACCGTTTGTTGTGTCATGAACGTTTTGCATATTTTTACAGGTGAAAAATGGCGACAGATGAGAACTACGTTGACCCCAGCATTCACAGGATCCAAGATGAAGTCGATGCTTCCAATAATTGTGGAAAATGCGAACAACATAATTCAATACCTGCATGGTAGTAAAGGGACAAAAAGCTTGAGAAAATAATATCAGTATTTCAGGCATAACATAACTGTGCTCGTCGGTTTTTTTTTTCAGATCATCAAACTGAAATTATAGACGTGGAAGACCTGGTAAATCGATACGCTGTGGACGTCATTTCATCAGCTGGTTTCGGACTCCAAATCAACTCCCTGAAAGATCGAGACAACGAACTCTTTAAGATTGGGATCAATCTGTTAAACTTCACACTAAAGCAAAGAGCACTGTTTATTTTATCTTCTATGTTCTCCGATCTTACCCGGGTAAGAGTGACTGCAAAATCTAACAAAGGACTTATCAGTCCTACTAGGCCGCTATTTCCACGAGTATTTGAGTAGAAATAGCGGCCTATTTTGTAGATTTAAGCTGTAAAATGGCGGTTTAAGAGTTAAAAAAAAAACGACCAAGAGCTTGTAAGTCCACGCTCAGTAAAGGGTTCCGTAGTTTCCCATCCGTCACAAATGTCTTACTATTGTTGCTGAATGCAACAATAGTAAGTAACAAAAGTAACAAAACTTTAAATTTATTAGTAACTCAATTCCCTGAGAGATGGCGCTGTACCTGGTAGTCATTTTGTATTGAGATTTTAATATTTTTTTATCTGAAGGAAGATACTTTCAGGATAATAAAATATGTAAAAAAGTTCGTAAAAAAATGCTTGCATATACGGTTAAATTACAAATATAGTTTAGAAATTATTTTTGAAATTTTTCAAAAACTGCTCATCCTATCAAGTTATTAGTGAGGGATACAAGAGCATTTAGTGTAACGTTAATAAATAGTTATAGCTTTTGAGGAACGCCACCTCTGTACAGTTGAAATAGAACTTAAGGCTGCATAAAACGGCGACTCAATGACGCTATAGAAACTGAATTGTTTCTGTACTAAAGGCTTTACGCTGAAATACCTTAACTAATTATAATTTTTTACTACAATCATAAAAAAATAATAAGAGTACAACACTAATTTGTTTTTTTTTTACTATCCAGAAACTAGGCGTACGTTTTTACCCAGAAAAAACATACAACTTGTTCAGAAATCTAGTTGCTACTACGATGGAGTACAGGAAGAGAGAACACGTGGAGCGACCTGATATGATACAACTGCTTATGGAGGCGAAGGGAGGTAAGCGACAGGAACACTGATAGAATTAAAATAAGCACGTAAATAAAGTGGAAAAAATGAGTAGAAGTCTTTTTATCGCCTAGGCTGTGGTTCTGTTTGAAAATTGAAGTTTTCAAGTAAACAAAGGTGCCAAGATGTGATTACTGAGTAGTATTACTGATTAATTAGAATAATTATTCAGAATAATTCAGAATAAATAATATATATGTATTTATTTATTATATTTCTTTGTTAAGCTTATGTATTATATATATTTTTTTTTATCTACGTAACGTTTTTACTTTATTTTTATTTATTTTTTAAAAATGTTAATTTGTTAAAGCAGTACACCATAGACTACCCCCTTTTTTAGTTCAAGCTCTTATACTCCATCCTAAGGTTGTCTGGTAGATATCGCTGTCAGCGATAAGACCGCTTTTGTACCCATTCATATAAGTTTCTGTGAAATTATTACTTTTTTTTGGTGTACAATAAAGAATTATTCTATTCTAATTAGAACCCTTAAGTCACTTAATCAACAAACAAACTGAGAGCGTCTCCTAATAATTTAATATTACTTTTCCAGAATGGTCTGCAGACGAGTTAACTGGGCAAGTGTTTAATTTCTTCATTGCTGGCTTAGACTCGACATCATCTGCTATCGTAATGGCCATCCACGAGCTTGCCCTACACCCTGAAATCCAAGAAAAGTTGTACCAGGAATGCAGACATCTAGAAGAGGACAAAGGACTTACATTTGATAGTCTCAGTGAACTCAAATATTTGGACTGTGTGATAAACGGTGGGGAAAAAACTTTCTTATGATAATAAAATTCCTCGGTTATTTAAGTTCAAAAATATATCAAGTCTACTCCTAATAGGTCTATCGCTACAATAAAGTACTCAACAGTATAAAATCTTGCCGGAAATAAGCCAAAAACTTATTGACCGCAATCGTCACCACCCTTTCTCTATTAGAGGTATTGCTGGAGAGGCGTCACAGCATCCTCACCTTCTGCATGACGCAGGTTCTCATTAGACTTGTTAAATTCGGAAATGCCCAGGTGGAACGTAGTGTTCCACGTCCTCCTCAAATCTTTCTTGCTCTTGAGAAGACATTCGGTGATTTCTTACCTAAAAAAAGAGACTTCAAAATTCAAAGTTGAAAAGTCTGATAGACTTTTTTTTTCATTTAGAAACCCTAAGAAAATGGACTGCAGGAATTTTCATCGACAGGACTTGTGTGAAGACGTATGGGCTACCTCCACCGAGAGAAGGTGGACGACCTTACACTGTAAGTATGAATACTAGGAGATGCAGGTGATTGTGGCTTTCGTACTTCTGGGTTTCTTGCTCAAATAGTTCCGGTAAGTAGAAACTATTGATGCAAGCAACTACTTAAATGATTAAGTAGTACTTACTTATTATGATTTAAAAGGTTGAATTCGTATATTCGTTTATTGAAACTTACTTATTATGATTTAGAAGGTTGAATTCGTATATTCGTTTATTGAAACTATTCATTTTTCTTTTGGCAGTTGAAGCCCGGTGACGTAGTCTACAATATGCTAAACGCCATGCTCATGGATCCTAATCACTGGCCTGAACCTCACAAGTTCGATCCTGAGAGGTTTTCTGAAGAAAACAAGCACAATATTAAACCTTACACCTACATGCCCTTCGGAGCCGGCCCGAGAATATGTCTCGGTAAGTTTACCTTGATTATCTATCTCGCAGGGAAATTAAGATATTAGGGACAAAAGGACTGCGAGCTACCCAATGCTCGACGTCCGCAAGCCCAGGTCTACGGTGGTTTATGGTGGTGAAGATACAAGTTATTTATTTAAGTTTAGCGAAGGGGTACAACTAAAAAGAGTAAAATAAGAAACATTTTACAAAAAAAAATACCACCAACTTCAATATAAAAAAAAACAAACACAAAAGGTGCAATATAAGTCGCTGTTAAATAACGAAGGAACTAAACTATTAAAAGCACCGACTTCCGAATTTTATTGCACTTTTTGTTTTTTTTTTATTGTTTTAAAAGAATCCAATTTCTACTTCTACACGAATGGGGTGCCATGACAGAAAACCTCCTCGAGCGCCCGCAGGCTGGAGTTCCCTTGCGGACACGTTCGGAGTGAAGGCCAGTCTGCGGGACGGTGCACCCCGGGAGGCCGCCATCGACCCACCCTTGGGCAATCCCTGCCTTGGGGTGCTCGATGGCCGCTTGCGAATATTCTGTTGGGAGGATCGCCTCAACGCGTGTCCCTCTGCTTTAGCAGAGGTCACAGTGACGAGGTAAGAGCGGGCTCGGTGTGCACTCACCCTGCCATCGGGCAGGCAGGAGGAAGAGTTCCTCCTCCTTCTGCCACCGCTAGACTCGTAGCCCCAAAGATTGTCCAAGGTCATGTTTCTGACTTTCGATGGGGGACGAGGGCCTTGGCTTAACCGCCCGGGCCGCGAGGAAGACAACCTCTATAAAAAATCACCCCAAACCTCCAAGCGGCGGCGCACCGTGAGGGAGGTTGTTAGCTTGACTAATGGGTAGCTAAATTAGTCTCTAGTGCGAACCACAGTTTTGAGCAAGTACCCGAAGTATATAACTCGTGGGAACTATATGGCATACAATAAATCCTTTTTTAAAAAACCTACGGAGAGTGATGCGCGGTCGGAGTCCGACGCGGCATCCGGAAGGAGCTCGGAGGGCTCGGAGATGGAGATGGAGGAGGTAGAGGGAGAATCCGGTAGAAGCTCGCGCCTCAACCGGAAGCGCTCCAAATCGGGGGATGGATCATCCTCCGATAAAGAGAAGGGCTCGGCCCGTAACATCCCCACCAGTGAGCGGGGTCCAAGCCGAGCGGGAGGAGGAAGAGGGAGGGCTCTTACCTCCCTAGAAGCGACCGAGCGAGCAGAGCGGCTCGCTGCGGAAGGACGCCACCCAGGTGTGACTGGCGCTGAGGCGTCTGGTGGCGAGCCGGACGACGGTAAAGACTCCACCAACGAGCCGCGGAGAAAACTGGCAGAGCTGATCGTCGAGGCCCTGACGACCATGTCTCGAAAAAAGAAGTGGGAGAAGGGCACGAAGAAGAGAAGCATCGAGGAGTTCTCGGCCTCCCTCTTGTTGGCGGTGGATGACTGCTTCAACAGGGAGTACGCGAAACTCCGGAAGGAGCTTCTATGTGCCCCAAATCTCCCAAGCCCTCCCCAGCACGAGACACCGGTAGGGGGGCGCAAGCAGGAACAGGGGCAAACTATGCCCCAGCCTGAGCCAGTGCAAGAGAGCCAGCTGCTAACACTCCTGCAGCGAGAGCTGGCTGCCATGCAGGAGCGGCTGCAACAGCAGCAACAGCAATTCCAGCAGCGGATCCAGCAGCAGCTATCCGTAATGGAGGGCATTGCACTGCGCCCCCCTCTAGCGACCTCTGGCCAGCGAGGGACGGCGTCCTATGCTGCCGTGGCGGCCGTGGCTGCTGCGTCGAAGGCGGGCCCATCTGGGCGCAGAGCAGTGGCGCCTGAGCCTGCGGGGCCAGCCGCGGCTCCCAAGCGGCGGCAGCAGCAACAACAGGGGAGGGCTGCTCCTTCCGTCCCGAAGGGTCGGGGACCCCCTGCAGAGGCGGCGATCAGGCCGCGCTTGCCACCTCCCGAAGAACCTTCGGCTGGCGCAGACTGGACGGTTGTCGGCGCCAAGAAGAAGGCGGGCAAGGTGGCTAGGGCGTCGAAAAAGCGCGAGCGGCGACGTGAGCGCAAGCGGCGGGCCATGGCGGCCAGACTTCGCGCCCCGAAATCCGAGGCTGTAGTGATCACACTACAGCCTGAAGCGGAAAAGAAGGGCGCGGATTATGACTCCGTCATGGAGAAGGCAAGGCGGGCGGTGTTGCCTCACCTTGATGAGCTCGGAGTCCCTGGGGGCTTCCTCATAAGGCGCACCCTAACGGGGGCCCGAATTCTCGAGGTCCCCGGCTCGGCCAGTGTCGCTGACATTCTGGCCGACAAGATTAGGGTGGCCCTCGATGCGGAGGAGGCCCGAGTATCCAGGCCCACTAAGTGCATTGACATGCGCATTATGGGCCTGGACGACTCAGTCAAGGTGGAAGAGGTGGTGGCCGCCATCGTCAGGGTGGGTGGTTGCACGACCGAACAGGTTCGGGGTTCGGATGGTGCCCCATCCGCGCTGACAGCACGGGCATGCGAGCCGTCACGGTAAGCTGCCCCGTGCCGGCGGCCAAGGCCATCACTAGTGAGGGCCGACGGCTTCTGGTGGGCTGGGTCTCCGCCCAGGTAAAACTGCTGGAGCCTAGACCTCTGCGGTGCTACCGCTGCCACGTGGGGCACCACGTGGGGGCCTACTGTGCCGCAGAGGTGGATCGCAGCGACCACTGCTACCAGTGTGGTAAGCCCGGTCACAGGTCTGCTGAGTGCCGGAATGCGCCGCACTGTTACGCATGTGCGGCGGCAGGCAAGCAGGCCGACCACCGGGCTGGGTGCAGGTCCTGCGACCCCCCAGCTAACGTGAAGGCCAAATTACGTCGGCCCCCTACCACCACCGCCGCAGCCGCAGCCGCTTCTTCTGCCGCCGCCGCTGTTGCTGTCGCTGCCGCAACCACTGTGGCGGCGCCCTCTCAGAGGGCTAGGGAGGAGACGATGGACTGCCAATAACGGCCCCATTACGTCTCCTCCAGGCGAATATCAACCACTGCGCCCCAGCTCAGGATCTGTTGCTCCAGAGCATGGCGCAGTGGTCGATAAACGTCGCCGTGGTCTCCGAGCCGTACTTTGTCCTGCCCAGAGCTGACTGGGTTCAGGACCTGAGCGGCTCGGTGACCCTTATCTCGTCGGCCGCCGCCGGTACCCCGACCCTCGAGGCCGTCACGAAGGGTCGGGGTTGCGTGGCAGCACGGTTCGGGGACATAGCAGTGGTAGGCGTCTACCTGTCCCCGAACAGAACTCTCGCCGATCTTCACGACTCCCTCAGGGAGCTGAAGACCGTCGTCGCTGGGTATGGTACCCTCCCCGTGGTCGTTTGCGGGGACTTCAACGCCTGGAACATGGCTTGGGGTTCCCGGCTCACGAACCAGCGGGGTCGGTTGGTGGAGGACTGGGCTCTGGAAACAGGCCTGGTCGTCCTAAACCGGGGTTCTGTCCCCACGTGTGTGCGGGTGCAGGGTGAGTCCGTGGTGGACATTTCGTTCGCCAGCCCCGCTCTGACACCGCGTGTAGTTGACTGGCGCGTCATGGAGGGGGTGGAGACATACTCGGACCACCGGTATATCCGGTTTGACGTCTCCGCCCAGACCTCGACCGCGCCGGTCCGACAGACCCCATGTGGTCCGCGTTGGGCGCTGAGGCAGCTGGAACGGGAGCTCTTCCTGGAAGCCGCAGCGGTGCAGGCCTGGGTGCAAGCACCGGTCAGGCCTGCCGACATCGACGTCGAGGCGGAGTGGTTCCGGGAGGCCTTGTCGCAAATTTGCGACGCGGCAATGCCCCGTCTCCGCCCAGGACGCGCCCGACGCCAGGTGTACTGGTGGTCGCCAGAGCTTGCGACGCTGCGCGCCGCATGCAATGCTGCGCGACACCGGTATACCAGACACCGCAGGCGCCGCTTCCGCCCGCCGGATGCGGAGGCCGTAGAGGCGGAGCTGTACGAGGGATACAGGGTGGCAAGGCGCACCCTCCGATCGGAGATAAAGCGGGCCAAAGACGAGGCCTGCAAAGCGTGGCTGGGGACGCTCAACGCTGATCCGTGGGGACGCCCATACAAGTTGGTGCGGGAGAAACTCCGCCCATGGGCTCCCCCGTTGACGCAGAGTCTCCGGCCACAGATCGTGGAGGGTGTGGTGAGCGCTCTGTTCCCTGCGCGGGGGGACCACTCCCCCCCGCCCATGGCTCCGCCACCAGCGGTGTCTGACGCGGACCACGTCAGCGACGACGGTACCAATGCTCCGGAAGTGACCGAGGTAGAGATGAGAGTGGCGGTACGCAGGATGGGTGCGAAGAATACCGCCCCAGGACCCGACGGCTTGCCAGGAAAGGCTTGGGTCCTGGCCATGGAGGCTCTCGGGTCTCGATTGGGGGGGCTCTTTAGCGCATGCTTGGAGAGGGGCCAGTTCCCACTTCCCTGGAAGACGGGAAAACTGGTCCTCGTCGCGAAGCCGGGGCGCCCTGCGGACTCTCCGTCCGCGTATCGGCCCATTGTGCTGCTTGACGAGGTGGGCAAGCTCTTTGAAAGAGTCATTGCAGACCGCCTCGTCAAGCACCTAACACTAAAGGGGCCCGATCTCGCGGACGACCAGTTCGGGTTTCGCAGGAGGCGCTCCACGGTGGACGCCATCATGCGCGTGCGAGCCCTCACGACGGGGGATGCGGTGTCCCGGGGCAGGTGTGTCTTGGCTGTGTCATTGGACATCGCCAACGCCTTTAATTCCCTGCCCTGGAGTTGCATTAGGACGGCACTCCGGTATCACCGGGTGCCCGACTACCTCTGTCGTACAATCGAGGCCTACCTGTCCGACAGGTACATAGTCTACCCCGGTCACCAAGGAGATTGGAAACGGCGAGAGATGTCGTGCGGTGTCCCACAGGGATCGGTACTAGGACCGCCCTTGTGGAACATCGGGTACGACTACGTGCTGCGCGCAGACCTCCCCGTAGGGGTCAGCGTGGTCTGCTACGCAGACGACACGCTGGTCCTAGCGCAGGGAAGGTCGTACCAGGCGGCGGTCGAACTAGCGACACGTGGGGTTGCGACAGTCGTTGAGAGGATCCAGCAGTTGGGACTCAAGGTGGCACTGCACAAGTCCGAGGCCATGTGCTTTCACGGCCCTCGGAACGCGCCACCAACGGGTTCCCAACTAACGGTAGAAGGAGTTCACATCGGCGTCGGGTCGACGATGAAGTACCTAGGACTTGTCCTCGACAGCCGATGGAATTTCGAGGAGCACTTCCGACGTCTGACCCCCAAACTCAATCGGACGGGGGCTGCTCTCAAGCGGCTCCTGCCGAACCTTGGGGGTCCAGACGCCTTCTGCCGGAGGCTCTACGCCGGCATCGTCCGGTCCATGGCCCTTTATGGGGCACCAGTCTGGGCGCCGACGCTGCGTAAACGCCCGGCGGCCCAGCTGAACGCCTGCCAGAGGGTCATGGCCATCCGGATGGTGCGGGGATACCGCACGGTGTCCCGCGAGGCGGCGAGCCTCCTTGCTGGCCTACCACCATGGGATTTGGAGGCAACAGTCCTTGCACACATGCACGACCAGCGCGTGGAGATGCAACGCCGGGGCGAAGATCCGCTGCCCGAACATGTCGAGGCGTGGCGGAAGGAGCTCCGGCGAGATCTCATGGTGAAGTGGAAACAGCGACTGTCGCAACCCAGCGCTGGGCACACCGTAATCTCAGCGGTAGTGCCCCTCTTTGAGGCGTGGCTGGATAGACCTCACGGCGTCCTCACTTTCCGCATGACGCAGGTTCTCACCGGACATGGGAAGTTCGGGAGATTCCTGCACCGGATCCGTGCGGAAGAGACGTCCGGGTGTCGCCACTGTGAGGCGAGCCCGGAGGACACGGTGGAGCACACGGTGGAGGTGTGCCCTGCTTGGGAAGAGCATCGCCGTGTCCTCGTGGGGGTGATCGGCGGCGGCGACCTCTCGCGTCGGGCCCTGGTTCAGGCCATGGTCCGCAGCGAAGAGGAATGGCAGGCGGTCGCCTCCTTCTGCGAAGCAGTAATGCTCGTAAAGGAGGAGGCCGACCGCATAAGGCAAAGGCAACGGCGTACTCGCCGTAGCCGTCGCCGCCGCGATCCTGCCGATATCCGGCCACCGTAGATGCTGGCTTGCGGACGGTGAGCAATGGGTAGCTCGCCGTCCGATCGTCTGGTAAGACCGAGTCCAAGTCGTCAACGGCGCGCACCGTTCCCGCGCGCCTCAAGGAGTTGTCAGCAAACTGCAGGGGCCCTTCAGGGTCGAAGCCTCCTGGAGCCTAGAGGGTAAGTGAAAATTGTAACCTCGACTCCAGAAATAAGGCAACGAAGGTACGGGGTAGGTTTTTTAGTCAGTAAGAGTCTGACACTGGTCTCCCGCTCCGCCCAAGAGCGGGTTTCGTCATTGGATGATTTTCACCTACCATAAAAAAAAAAAAAAAAAAAAAACTTCTACACGAATGAAGTCGGGGACAAGAATTGTTAATTAAAATAAAACAAATCAACCAAAAAATCTTCTACACGGACGAAGTCGCGTGCCAAAGCTAGTCATAATATACTTTTATTTTAAAATAACGCTGAAAATTTGTTTTATACTAAAAACCAGTCCAAATTACCTATTCACTTGAATTTTGTAATATCTTAAAATAAATTGCAAGAGATTTGTTTCACAGGCCAAAGGTTCGCGATGATGGAGGTCAAAGCGCTCATATTCCAAATAACACTGAACTTCATGATCGTTAAGACTGAGAAGACAATGGACCCGATAAAGTTGAAGCCTCATAACTTTAGCATCAAAGCACTGGATGGAACTTGGGTTAAATTCCAGAAGAGAGAATAAATTAGTATTAATAGTAACAGATTATCAATATATGATAAGTAACATTAACCAGAAAAAAAATGCAATTAATTTTTGTTACTGACAAGGATTAGGTGAACAAGGAAGAATTACTTGAATACTTACTTAGGAATTTAATTAACCTTGGTTAAAAAAAATTGTTATGTTCACATTCCCATACAATACACGGGAAGGCAGGCGTTCACTTTCTTCTGCGAAGCAGTAATTTTAGCAAAGGAGGAGGCCGACCGCATAAGGCAACGGCTCTTTCACCCCAGACGCCGCCGGGATTCTGATCCCGATTTTCGACCACCGTAGGCGCTGGTACAAACCAGCAGACGGCAAGCAATGGATATCTCACGACCGGTAACAGTGTCGTAACGGTGCAGAGTTGTCTAGTAACAGTCCGGATTGAGCTCAAGAAGTTGTCAGCAAATGTAGAGGCACAACTGCAAGGTCTAAGCCTACTGGGGCCCTGGTTCGGTTTTTGAAAAGTAGGTCCGACCCTGGTATGAAGGCTAAGAAGGAACAGGGTGGTCGTTTAGTCAGTAAGAGTATGACACTGTTACCCGATCCGCCCAAGAGCGGGATTCGTAATTAGATGAAAAACCATTGCGAGGATTCCTAACTTTTTTGCAGCCTATTGAGCCTATACTTCGATATAAGATCCAAAGTTGAGAATAGATGTCAACGTTACACCAGGAAGATCAAGATGGTCGGTATCGGCGCTGTTACACCCCGGAAAGTTGGGACAGGGCTGAATTGACTCCTTTTAGTCGAAAATAGATAAGCCTAAGTTTTACCAGTGTTGAACTTGACTAAATTGGTATAGCCCCATTCAGAGACTGCTTTTAAGGACAAGCTCAAGCACTTAACCATAGCCTCTTGAAGTGACTGGATCTGTGAGTGAGAGAGTTACATAACCATATGTAACTCTCAAAAACAGTGCTGTCGTCTGCATAAGCAAAAGTACCGGATTTAAGGAGATCGTTTATGTGCAGCAAGAACAATGTTGCCGAGAGTACTAACCCCCAAGGGGTTTTGGGGAGGGGATATATTTTTGTTGTATGGTAAATGAAGATATCCGCAAGAGAATCAAGGTAGCCGACACAGCGAAAAGAATCGCCAAACTTAAGTGGCAATGGGCACGCAGAAAAGATGGCCACTGGGGCCGAAAACTTCTGGAGTGGCGAACGCGTAACGGAAGACGCAGCGTTGGAAGGCCTCCCACAAGATGAACCGATGATCTGGGCAAGGTTGCTGGAATCCGATGGATGCAAGACGCACAAGACCGATCTTTGTGGCAGCGCTCGGAGGAGGCCTATGTCCAGCAGTGGACGTCTTACGGCTGAAATGATAATGATGATGATGACCGTCACCTTTCACACATTAAGTCATCAAAGTGATGTATCAGATCTAATATCAGTTTTATTTAAAGTTTCAATTTCGCTATTATTAGTCTACTGTGTACAAGTCTTTACAATAAATTATCCAAAAACATTCCGAATAACTGGTTTTTTTTTTTTGTTTTATTGTATCAAGTTTAAGTCATACAAACATTATAAGCATAAAAATATAACAAGTGATCAAAAGAAAATGTTGGAAAAATACACCATTTTTTTTTATGTGAACAGATATGTTCACATAAAAAATATAGGAAAGAGATAAAAGTAACTTATTTTTTGGATTCAGGATGAGGGATCTTGAAAACACGTGGAAAAACAAATGTCTTGTATTTCTTATTACATAGGACTTTTGAAGTGTATAAAAACTAAAGAAAATATAAGAGTTTTTGCAATTCCTATGGTGCGGGGAGAGTGTTTTTTTTATGGTGAGAAAAATTAATTACCTATTGAAAAAAAGGATAAAGTGAAATACTAATATATTCAAAATAAATTTTGAATATAATTATCGCTGAAAGGATGAATTGTGTACCCAAAAATTCAATAAAAAGGAGTTCTCCTTTTACTAACAACACAACATTTTCATAGTTAAACAACTAAAAATGTTTTTTGCAGTAATCAATGGCTTTCTAGGCTACACAAAATCACAACACTATCAATAAACCAAAGGTGGGATCCAGCTAAGATGACAGATTTTTGTTGGTTCCTCGTAAAGTCCCAGATACAAATTAAGCCTGTTACTTTTACACTGTCGACGTATAGTTACTATACTTATGACGCAACGTATACTTACTTTTAGTCCGCTAGAGAACGCCACATCGAGACATGTGCAGTAATGCTAGCAAAGGAGGAAGCCGACCGAATAAGGCAACGGTGCTTACGCCCGAGACGCCGTCGATATTCCGATCCCGATTTCCGACCACCGTAGGCGCGGGCTTGTGGATGATGAGCAATGGGTAGCTTGTATCCAATCGTCTGGTAACCGTCCGGACCAAGCCCAGTGGTCGACGGCGCGCACTTTTCCTGCGCGCCTCAATGAGTCGTCAGCAAACCGTAGGAACCCTGCAGAAGGGTCGAAGCCAACTGGGGCCAAGGGTTCGCGTCTGAAAGGAAGGCTCCGGCCCTGGTATATATGGCAACGTAGGAATAGAGTAGGTTGTTTAGTCAGTAAGAGTCTGACACCGTTTCCTGCTCCGCCCAAAAGCGGGATTCGTCATTGGATGATTTTTACCTACCATAAAGGAAAAAATTAAAACATCGAGACATATGACACTTCGTGTAGCCTGTGTTCAGTACGATTAAGACGGTTAAAATGATACGTCATATGTCGAGTTCTGATACTTATCAGATTAGGAGGTTTGAGGAAACAGATCATCTGTTCCCTCAAACCTCCTAATCTACTTATACATGCTCATACATACTCTCATACATAGATTGTCAAAATCATAACCATCCTTTGGTTTTGGCCGTAGCCGGGTAAAAATGGGGGTTTATAGCCTCAATGTGAGTGCGGTGCTGTTTAAGACATGAGCCACACGTTGGAGTATCCCAGGTGTCCTGTCTCCTTCACTTCGGAGGATTTAATGATTTCCACCTGCTGCAGTGAACGTGGCCACCTTCTGGACCCAAACAATTTAGCAAGTTTACTATCTATTCAAAAAGAAGAAGAAGATTACCAGATGACTAGTAATAAATAATGCGGGTTTAAGAGCTGTTTACTTTTATACTTCAAAACATAAACTTTATTTTCTCTTCTGGAATTCTACCCACGTTCCCTTCAATGCCTTGATACTAAAGTTATCTGGCTTCAACTTAATCGGATCCATTGTCTTCTTAGTCTTGACGATGGTGAAAATCAATATTATGTGGAACAAGAGAACTTTGAGCTCCATCATCGCGAACCTCTGGCCTGTGAAAAAAAACCTCTTGTTAATTTATTCATGCCTGGTACCAAATCATTTTATATTATTTGTCTGTTGGATATCAATTGAATCACGCAGTCACTTGTAATGTTTTTCTTCATGAATAGTTTTTTTTTTTTAAACTACGTTGAGTGGTAATTTTTTACTACTCAACCGTAGTTAAAAAATGGTGTTACATAAAGATATAATACATTGTGATACGAGTGCTGAAAATTTGTCATTGTGACCGAGGCGGAATTTGCACTAGCCTTAATCGAGTGTGTTATGGAACCAATGGCTGCAGTGACAAATTTGCATGTTCGTCAAGCAACGTTTTTAATCATGAGGGTCGCCGCGTTAGCCTGATATTATAAAACAATTTTATTTCAATAAAATGATGGCAGGGGAGAGCACGCACACTTTTCCGCAGTAGTGCTAAAAACAACCCATAGCATGCCTGTAAGCGGTGGAATAAGAGTGGGTTTCCGATTAATATATCAAGGAGTACTTACCAATACATATTCTCGGTCCCCCTCCAAAAGGCGAGAAGGTGTAAGGTGTAATATTGTGCTTGTTCTCTTCAGAAAACCTCTCAGGATCAAACTTGTGCGGGTCAGGCCAGTAGTTTGGATCCATGTGTAAGCAGTTTAGCATATTGTAGACTATGTCACCAGGTTTCAACTGCCCAAAATAAGACATATATACTTTCAACACAACTACACATAACATCCACCTCCTACTAGTCCTCCTCTCCTAGTACTCATACTCACAGTGTAAGGCTGTCCCCCTTCTCTCGGTGGAGGTAGCTCATAGGTTTTTACACAGGTCCTGTCCATGAAAATTCCTGGAGACCATTTCCTTAGAGTTTCTGAATAAAAGAAACATTTGTCACTTTTCGAGTTTGCTATTTTTACATTCTGGGATTTTGGTTTGATTGATGAATTTTTTTTTTCAGGGCTTATCTGCAATCAGTTATATTAATATAAGCAGATGTCTTGGAGGATTGATGCAGGTGGAGTGTGTCCCCCAGCGAGGACAACTACTCATAATCCGACGTTTGGTAAATACCACGTCTGTCATGGCGATTGATGAACTGAATGAAGATCGTAACTCGTAGCAGCGCTCAATAATAGGGACTTCTCTTTTGCACGCATTCATAGCTAGACGTGTTTGCTAGTCGCTCCAATAACTACAGACTTACTTTGCCGTATTCTAAGAAATTATAAGTAACGATATTGTATTATTACAAAAAAAAAATCAACCTACCCAGTATCACACATTCCAAATATTTGAGTTCGCTAAGACTATCGAATGTGAATCTATTGTCCTCTTTTAGCTGTCTGCACTCCTGGTACAATCTCTCTTGGATTTCGGTGTGTAAGGCAAGTTCGTGGATGCTCATTACCAGAACAGATGTTATCGTGTTAAATCCAGCAGCGAAGAATATGAACACTTGTCCAGTGATCTCGTCCGAAGTCCAATCTGGAAAAGCAACGTAAAGATATTATATATATATAAGTAATAGTTGTTATGCCCTCATATATATAAGTAGTTATGCCCTCAGTTTGCTTGTTGCCGAGTAACTCTGGTATTAATTCCGAAAACAATAATGATAATTTCATCCAACGGATGTATAGCACTTTCTATAGCATCAATCAGTCAATCAGAATCATATACATAAAACAATATATTCGATAATTAAAAAAATAAATGTAGGTAAAAAAAGTGAATGCATGCATGTTTTATCAAGGATATAATCTTCCAATTTATAATTTGCTTGGCGTTGTCTTAAGACACACTTATACTCTTTTATTCGGACAGTGTCAAATGGATTATTTTACAATCTTATACAGTATCTATGATCTATCGAAATCAAAATCAAAAACGTTTATTTCAAATATCCCAATTGCAGGCACTTTTAAATTGTCAAAATATCGGTCAGTCAAAAAAAAAAAAGAAAGTGAAGCTAAATTGCACGTTCCAAGGCGTAGATCTCTATGGAGATGAACGTGCAAGAAACTTCATGGACACTCTTTTAAATCATATCATCATCATCATCATCAGCCTTGTTAATGTTCCCACTGCAGGGACACAGGCCTCCTCTCTAAGAGAGGGAATGGGCCGTAATCCACCACGCGGGCCCAGTGCAGGTTGGTGGATGTCACATGTCTTCGAATTTTTGGTTCTAGGACATGCCGGTTTCCTCACGATGTTTTCCTTCACCGTTAAATCATATAATCATCCATTATTTGCGTCTAAACACCAGACGGACGACAGCATAGCATCGGCCTTATAATGTTCTCACTAATTCACTTGCTTATTTTAATTCTAACAGAGTGCCAGATGCTTACCTCCCTTCGCCTCCATGAGCAGTTGTATCATATCAGGTCGCTCCACGTGTTCTCTCTTCCTGTACTCCATGGTTGAAGCCACTAAATTTCTGAAGAAGTTGCGCGTTCTTTTTGGGAAGAAATGTATGCCAAGTTTCTGGAAGTAAAAAAAAAGTGAATTAATATAATAGTATGTTAATTAATGTTATATGTTAAATATAAAAGCAGAAACTGGCTGACTGACATACTAACGCACAGCCGAAACTACTGGGACTAGAAGCGTAAAATTTTGCACAAGGTTTTCTTTTATGACGTAGGTGAACACTAAGAAAGGGTTTTTCAAAATTCAGCTCCTAAAGAGATGAAATTCAGCTCCTAAAGTTTGTATGGAGAACCCAACTTTCACACGGGCGAAGCCGCTGGCAGAAGGCTAGTCTATAAATAAAATGCTTCTCTAATATTTGATTTTGCCATGATTCTTACCTTACTCACTACTGGGAAAAGTGAAGATAAAGCGATTAGAATTCTTTGTTTTAGAGTAAACTCAAAGACACTGCTGCCAATCTCAAAGAACTCGTTGTTCCGATCCTCCAGAGAGTTGATCTTGAGTCCGAAGCCAGCGGAGGCGATGACGTCGTTAGCATACCGACGCATCAGATCCTCCACTTCTATGATTTCAGATTGATGGCCTGAAAAAAAGCGACCATGTACAGTTCTGTAATGCCTCAAATGTTGATATTTGTTATTTGCTTTTCACTTACCACGAAGGTACTGGATTATGTTGTTAGTATTTTCCACAATTAGTGGAAGCATCAATTTCATCTTGGAACCAGTGAATGCTGGGCTTAACGTAGTCCTCATCTCTCGCCATCTTTCACCTTTAAAAATACATGAAATGTAAAAAAAAAACAATTATGTTGAACAAATAATACCGAGAAATACTGACTTCCGAAATTAAAGTTATTTTAGCTTGAATGAAGCTTCAATTGGTGTGACGGGATTTATAACCGATTTTCAGGTCTCAATTGAAGTGGATAATATAATAAATGGTTCAAATTAAGTGCCGCGTATTATAATATTACCTTTCATAAGGAACAGGCTGCCAGCAAACAGAGGATCCGACTCTTCAGTGAAGAACTCCCGGTGATCAGTGAAGTGGTCAAAGTCTTTGACAGTGATGCTCTTGATCAGGTCAGGGTCACGGATCAGAAGTACAGGCATCGTGAACTCTATGAGACCCACGTATCTAGAAATGAAACATGGATGATGGACCAGGGAATCACATCACAAAAGACTTCTATAGCCCTTACTATCGAAGTATTACAGATATTTATTTATTTAAACTCTAGTCAACTAAAAGTACGATGGTGGTCGAATGAGAGAATGCCTAAGGCATTATTTAGGCAGAAGCGGGAAACAGTGTCAGACTTTTGCTGACTAAACCACCTATCCCATTCCTACGTAGCCATATATACCAGGGTCAGCAACTTCGTTTCAGACGCGACCCCTTGGCCACTATTGGTTTCGACCCACCTCCTTGAGGCGCGCGGGAACAATGCGCGCCTTCGATGACTGGGCTGATCCGGATGGCTACCACACGATTGGACGGCGAGCTACCCATTGCTCGCCATCCACAAGCCCGTCAATCTAGGGTGATGAGATATATTTTCAATAAATATACAAGGGCATTTTAGTAATCTATAATTGGACATATTTTTCAACATCTACCGGTCCTGTGCTCTTTTATCTTAAATTTTGCACAATTCTTCCTTTTATGACGTAGGCGAACACTATGAAAGGGTGTTTCAAAATTCAGCTCCTAAAAGGATGTATTGGCGGTCTAAAGTTTGTATGGAGTACCCTACTTTCACGCGGGCGAAGCCGCTTGCAAAAGGCTAGTTAGTAGTTCATAGACTGCACATGTATGACCACATTTTTTTTTGTCTAGGTGTTTTCTAATAATACTATTGATGCTTACAAGCAAACTGCAGTGTAGCAACTTTTCACCTTTCAACAACAGGTTCTTAAACCGTGACCTTTTTTTTAAATCTTGACCTAGGTTTAACTTTTGATGAAATAAAAAAAAATTACGCTAGCACTATATGATAAGTAAGCAGTACCTTTGAGCTCTGTTTTAATTTTTACATTTTTAAGTGTTTGTGTATAAAAAAATAAATCTATACATATAATAAAATCGTAGAGAAGTCAAAACTGTACATTGAATATTTTTTTAAAAGTATGCTTGGGGCGTGATCTACAATCGATACCGAAGCCAAAAATATAGTTTTTAGAATTTTTGTCTGTTTATCTGTTTGTCTGTATGTATGTCCGAACTGAACTCAAACAGTACTGCATGGATTTACTTAAAATTTTGCATGAATATAACTAAGAGGCCGGGTCGTGCAATGGGCTACATATTATTACGCTATCACCTACGGGGGAGGAGCAGTGAATCTTTTTTTTTTTCTTATGCATTCTGTGACAGTGTGTAAGCTAACGACTCATAATTAAATGTTGTTTTTGAGTAAGCCATGCTATTATCTAGCTTTACACAGTAAAAACTACGTCATTTAAGTAACTTAGGCAGAGAAACATAGTTTAAAGAATGTAAAAGACCAGTTTGAAGCAGCGCCATCTATCAAAATATATAAAAAACAAATCAAGTTACATGTTTACACTTTTTTAGAAATTCATAATTTAAATTTAATCACGTTGGGAGGTAAGTAATTAGTTATTCTTATAATTCATAGATGGCAAATTACATTTACTTCATAAAAGTTGTATGGTACATTTCGTTTTGACAAATTCAAGTTCCAACAAAACCCTCAAAATCTTGAGCAGAGTTGAGGAAGACAAATTAAAAAAAAATGCGATGTTAAATAAGTTTAAAGAATGCAAAAGACAATTTTGAAGCAGCGCCATCTATGAGAATACATAAAAATCAAATCAAGTTACATGTAAACACTTTTTTGAAATTCATAATTCAAATTTCATCACGTTGGGAGGTAAGTAAAAAAAATGCGATGTTAAATATTACAAAAAAGTTCATTGATGATGATAATTTCTTCATCAATTTCATGTTGTTAGTACAAAATAAACATGGATTGTTAACACTTTTGTTCGGTATTTGTCTGTGTAATTATTTCTTGCAAAATTAATATATTTTTATGTCGTATATGTCTTATTTACAAACTTAAATGTGATGTAAAACTAGCTGGATTTATTTTTACTCGCTCACAGCCATTTATTTTATGCTAAAACAATGTCAAAAAGTCATAATAATTTTTCACCTTATAAAAATGTTTCCTTTTTCCTAACTAGATGGTGTAGGCATCGGTACCTGCGTTGTCTGTTAGTTATTGTGTGCTTGGTCGAATTTAAAGTGGTTACGTGGAAATATATACATTTTGTTCAGTGAAGTAATATTTATGTGTAAATAATATTTATCTATCTACATCTACACTAATATTATAAAGAGGAAAACTTTGTTTGTTTGGTTGTAATGAATAGGCTCAAAAACTACTGAACCGTTCTTAAAAATTCTTTCACCATTCGATTATCTACAAGTAACATTGGCTAAATTTTATTTTGGAAAAATATTGAATTCCATAAAAAAATAGAGTTTTTCGAACACAAGGTGTAAAAAATCAACCAGAAAAGTTACTTATTTTGCGTACGCCACTTAAACTATAAAAGATAGAACCATAAAACGTTTTAATTAATTGGAGATCTTATAAATATCTACAAAAAAGTCCGCGACACACTATACTTATCAATGTCCAGTGATGCGCAACAAACATTTTTTTATTTAAAAATCTTGAATTTTTTTTTGGACTACATTTAAACGCATTTGTTTTACTCATGCTATGTATCCTTATCAATAAAAATATTCCATTACTAAGTACAGTTTATGTAGATAATATTTGGTCTTTGAATGATTAAAATTAGACCTTTGTTTTGTCATAGTTCTCAAATACGGGCAGCAAAAATACGTCGTATGGGAGAATCTTCACCTAAACGTTCACAACGACTTGCTGGACAAAGTCAGAGAAACTCTCAGGTACACGTACGAAAATCGAGTGTCGAACGTTTGCAACGCCTTGCACGACAAAATCTGAGAACCTATGAGTTACGTGCACGAGAGACGAGGCTGGACCGTTCCTAACGTCTTCATGAACAAAATGTAAGGATCTCTCAGTTGCGCGAAAGAGAATCGTGCGTGTCGAGTGTTTGCAGCGACTTAGAGCTCAGGCAGAGAGACAGCAGTTATTCACAAATAGAGTTCGCAATCGAATTTTAGCCGCCTGCTACTCTTCTTCGCTCCGGACCATGGCCTCTGCCAAAGTCCACCGCGAGAGAGGTGGACAGGAGGTGCTTCCAGAGTCTCTCGATAGAGTGTTATCCAGCTTAGAGAGAATTCATTCGTTGTGTGTACGGGGACATCAGTCGTTTACCGCACCAGCAGAATTCTTTCCAAAAATGATCAGGCTGCAGCAATTAACGAATGCATTCTCTCGGAGATTGAGAAGAAAGCTGAAAGTCGGAGTTCCGATTATGCATCTTCGGAACCTATCTCCTCCAAAGTTGTATAACAAGACCCGTCTTAAAGTCATCTCGCTGCACAGACACACCATTGAGGCAAAAATCCTTACGGGTTGTGGCGTCGGCGAGGCAGTATTTGTACCTCATAACTTACCGATCCAGTTCAGCGTACAGTTCCCCGTGAAGTTTGCTTCGCGATGACCATCAATAAGTCGCAGGGGCAGACACTGAGTCACAGCGGGTTTCAACTTCAGGACGAGTTGCTTCTTACGCGGGCAACGGTACGTCGCTTACTCCCGCGTCACAAGTCCTGACTCTCTTTACTCCTGGCAGCATAACTATCATCGTAGTGTGGTTGCGGAGTGGTAAAGGCTCTGACTTACAAGTTGTAGGTCTGGGGTTCAAACCCAGCCAGGCGCATTACTTTGTGTAATTTATTTCATAACCACTGCTCTTAAAACGGTGAAGGAAAACATCATGAGGAAACTGTGACTGTAAATGTCATAGAACCAAAAATTCGAAGACATGTGTCATCCACCAATCCGCACTGGGCCCGCGTTGTGGATTATGGCCCATTCCCTCTCCTAGAAAGGAGGTCTGTGTCCCAGCAGCGGGAACTTTATAAGGCTGATGCAATACTATTTTAAAAGTTGTTTACTTATAAAGCTATAGCGACACTGCTATCTTAGGTATTTTTGGTGCTATAGAGCCTTCACGCAGACAACGTTGCGGGCAGCAGCTAGTGAATAAATAAAAGTTTAATTCCCCTTTAATAAACAAAGTAAAATTAACTCATTTTTCGTCTGGAAACGCATCGTGAATAGCTTGCATTTCGTCCACAAAATGTTTTTTCAAGAACGTTGTGTCATACATATTCCCGAAAAACGGTAATCCAAGAAAATGCTTCACTCCTCGACGTTTGAAGAACTGGTTCATTTGTTTATAACTATAGATGATATACCCTATTAGGGTGGTTAGTAAAAACAGTGATATCTCGAGTATCATGTTGCGCGCGCGCCGGGACTCGACTGAGATTGAGCACTGCGCACGGACACGCCGAGAGTGAAGAGGAAATTGAGTGTCATTGAGTTTTAGTATGAATGGTTACTACAATGATAATAAATAAATTATATAGTTAGCTAGTTTTTCCTGCGGTTTTGTTCCCGAGGTCTATCACACAGAAATCACACATTTTTGCTCTATTTCTGAGAGAGGCAGGTATTATGGTATTTAATTGAACACCTACTCACAAGGTGTTGTTGCTAACAATGACTGGTGAGAGTGGATTAATCCCAAGGAGTCCCAAGGAGTAGTTCTCACTACTTTGCTATTTAGTATTTTTTTTTAGACATGGAACAGTAAATTGACGATCACTGTTCCATGTCTATTTAGGTTTTTTTTTCCTTTTCTACACTGCTAATTGACAATCTGCTTCGGCAGCAATAATCCATTCTGCTGGTTGAAGTCTGTCTTTGATGTGGTGAATAGATTTGTTCAGCGACGCATCTCTCAATTTTATGTTGCGAATCTCTTCGCTAGCTCCTGGACACCATATCTTTTCAATCGGGAGAAAGTGAAGCTCCCGGGCCCTAGCAGTTGTGAAGCTAGTTCGTTTCTGTGTTAACAAAGTCTGGTCTGATAGCTATTGCTATATGGCTCTATTTCTTCTTTGACGGTTTTCAGTTTGATGTCCATGTATATGAACTGATAGCTAATATACTGTGGGATATTTAGTCTAATTAAGTAACATAATTTATATTTCTACTTTATTTGTAACTAATAATATGGGAATTATTTTCTGAAATCGTTTGGAGGAGTTCAAGTTAGGTACCGCAGTCTTGGGCAAGACATCTAGTAGGCAAGATTAACGAATGGGTTTCTGTCTTCAGAAAGATACAAAAACACAAAGCGTATAATAATAATCATTTTATTTTCAGGCATCGGAGGCCCATAGAAAAAATACAAAATATTATCTTAAATAACATAAACGACCCTCAGAGTCCAGTTGGTATTCAATTTCAAATACTCCACGACTTCCTCAACCTTCGTGAAGTGATGCAGGCGCGAAATGTATAGCTGCGTCGTAGGTACAGCAGGACACAGCAGCACGTTTGCTCTTTATTATGGACGGCCATACTGACTCGGTCATGATAATTTAGCGATAATAATAAGACAATCAATTGATTCCTTGGTACCAGCGTCAGGGGAACGCTGTGACCGTGTGGACTCATCACGTGAGCGGAGTCGTTTGGAGGGGCGACGGTTCGACAGATCAACTCATGTGACGGCAGTCTTGCGCAAGCGGTCGACTAGTTCAGACGCTCTTAACAAAGTCACTTATTCTCTGGGACTAGGTACGATATGTCTTTAATTACTTAATTGTACATATACTGTGATATAAAAGTAATTGAATTGTTACTTTAATTCTGTAGAATGAACTCTCTACAAGAAACCTTACCGACGGCGGCTGCTACCGCAGTCATCTTAAGACACAATATTTACTTTTACCACGCCACACCATCCACATTGCCGAAGATAGGACAACATGGCGAAATATAGTCCATCAAAAAGTTATTTGTCGAGGTCGTGACCCTCAGCATTGAGGACAAACGCCGCAAGGAGGAGGAGGACTTTTACCAGCAAACATTAATCTGTTCCTGTTTCTTCTCCTAGAGAGAAGACTACTATGAATGCTATGCTATCTTTAATATTGCTTCATAATTGAACCTTTAATAATACAGTACTAAAAATTAATCGTAAAATGTGTCGGTAAGCGCAAAACTCGAGAACAGCTGCACCGATTTCGCTAATTCTTTTTTTGTTGTGTTTGTTATTGTCAGGAGAAGGTTTTTATGAAAAAGGGAATAAGGAAATAAAAAAAGGAATAGTAGGGTACAGTAGAGTAGAGTAGAATAATCTGATGCCTGGAGTGAAGCCGCGGGCATAAGCTAGAATTGTAATGAAAAACATAGTTTTCGTTCAATTATTTTATTTTTTTGTAAATTATATAATAATAAAGTTTTTTATTGATATAAATAAGTTAATTCATAATACTTTGAAGCCCTGACTCAAGGTGGTACCTGTTTTACAGGAGTCAGGGTCTTCACACGTTTGTGGAACGTTTACAATTTATGCTATAAAATTAAAAATTAAATGAACATTCACAATTAGTGCAAACTTACTCTAGTGTGTATGTACATGTGTTAGTGTGATGATGTATAATGGTGTGATGATGATTGTCTGATGGTGCGTATTTCTGTGTGACCGAGTTGGTAGTTGTACTTTGGATCATTTATCGATATTATTACACGCAAAATTTAACACTGCAGCACTTGGCTCCATCATACCATTGACCAAATTTCTTATATTGTATCATAATCAGAGTAGCAAACCAAAAAGAAATTATTTGGCAAATATTGTACATAGTGTTAAAAAATAACATTGAAACTTAAGATAACAGAACACTAACATCGGAACTGGGCTTTTATTTCTTTATAAAGACCGGTCCTGTGTGTCTTACATCCATCGGATTCCAGTAACCTTGATCAGGTCATCGGTTAATCTTGTGAGAGGCCTTCCAACGCTGCATCTTCCAGTACGTGGTCGCCACTGCAGAACCTTTCGGCCACAGTGGCCATCTGTTCTGCGTGCAATGTGCCCTGCCCATTGCCACTTAAGTTTGGAGATTCTTTTCGCTATGTCGACCAGCTTGGTTCTCTTGCAGATATCTTCATTTCTGATTCGATCACGCAAGGATACTCCGAGCATAGCCCTTTCTGTTGCCCTTTGAGTGACTTTGAGTCTTCGAGACCCATTGTAAGCTACCACGTTTCGGCGCTATATATGTCATCACTGTCAACGCACACTGGTTATAGACTTTCGTCTTGAGACAGTGTGGTATATATAAGAAGCCACCGCGTAGATTCCCGAACGCTGCCCAGCCGAATCGGATTCGACAATTGACCTCTTTCTGAAAGTTAGACCAACCCAACTGGATTGTCTGTGCAAGGTAAACGTAGTCATCTACTACTTCAACTCAACAGTCTTCGATCTTGTTAGGGGTGGACGCTTGGATGTTGACCATGACTTTGGTTTTGACCATGTTCATTTTAAGACCCACTCTTTCTGAGGTCCCCGAACATTGTACTGAGTTTCTCCGTAGTCTCAGTCATGACTACTATGTCGTCGGCAAACCGAAGGTGAGTGATGTACTTGTCAATGGCGATTGCCACTCCACTCCAGAACCTTTAACCACTTTACTAAGAGTGTACAGATAAAAATTAGTTAAAACATTAGTGTCAGGTTTAAGGAGAATAAAAACATATTATTATTTATGTTATTGTGTGGTAAATGATAAAATAACAAATAGGTGTTCAGTGTACAAAATAATAAAATATTAAGACAAACGTAACAGATGTCATTTTTGGCTAAAGTAAATCTAATCAAATAAATAGTATAATTATGCGGTTTTTATAGCTATTTATAATTAACACATTTATATTAATTTAAAAACAGAATTTATTCTCTCTTCTGGAATTTAACAAAACTTCCTTTCAATGCCTTAACACTAAAGTAATGAGGGTTCAATTTAAGCGGATCCGTGGTTTTTTCAGTCTTCACGATTTTGAAGTTCAGTATTATGTAGAACAAGAACGTTTTGATCTCCATCAACGCGAACCTCATTGCTGTGAAATAAACCTCTTTGTAAATTATGCGCGCCTAGTAACAATTTATTTTAAAATGTTTTATGTGATAAATATCAATTAAATCGCAGTCATTTGGACTTGATATTTTTAACCAAATTTCGATTGGTATAGAATACCTTCTTGTATTGAAATAAAGCCTTAATATAATTAAGGCAAGCTTACCAATACATCTTCTCGGTCCCTCTCCGAAGGGCACGAAAGTAAACGGTTTAATATTGTGCTTGTTCTCTTCAGAAAACCTCTCAGGATCGAACTTGTCTGGGTCAGGCCAGTAATTAGCATCCTTGTGAATGACGTTTATTGGACAGTAGACTAAGTCACCGGGCTTCAACTGTGAAAAGTAACAAAAGTTCCTTAACCTTTTAAATCTCTGATTCCTACTAAGTCGGAACTATTTGAGCAAGTAACACAAACGTGCAAAAGCCACAGTCACCTGCATCTCCTAGTATCCTAGTATCCCCATACTTACAGTGTAAGGCCGTGCCCCTTCGCTCGATGGTGGCAGCTGATATGTCTTCATACAGGTCCTGTCCATATAAATTCCAGCAGTCCATTTCCTTAGGGTTTCTAAATGAAAGAAATATTAGTCAGACTTTTCAAGTTTGCATTTTCTAGCGTGAATTTTTGTTTAAACTGTAAAATCACCAAATAACTTCTCCTTACCAAAGTGGAGTAAGAGGGCATGTCAGACTTTTACTGACTAAAACCACACCTATGTCCTTCAATTGTTCTTTGCATTCTAAGAGCGCTGGGTTTCTTTTCAGAAACATCCTTCCTCCGCGAGCCGGTGTCGGTCCAGCTCCGATTCCTGCAGAGATCGGCAAACTATAGGGGCCCTATAGATTGCTAACATCTCTTCGAGGAGCGCGTGGCACACTTCGTGCGGACCGCCATCCTCGGGAACATGGCATTCACACAATAGTACTACCCGGGTGTTTCTTTCAGCTAGATACGATGAAGGGATCTTCTAATCTATATACATAAAAGGAAAAACTGACTGACATATCAACGCACAGCCAAAACTACTGGGACTTAGAGCGTGAAATTTTTCAAAATTGAACTCCTAAAAGGATATAATGGGGGTCTAAAGTTTGCAAAGAGAACCCTACTTTCACGCAGGCGAAGCCGCTGGCAGAAGGCTAGTCTGTATATATAAAAGAAGATACTGACTGACTGACATATCAATGCACAGCCGAAACTGCTAGATCTAGGACCGTTAAATTTTGCACAAGGTTTTCTTTTATGACGTAGGTGAGCACTAAGAGAGGATTTTACAATATTCATCCCCTAAAGGGAGGAAACGAAGGTTTAAAGTTTGTTTGGAGAAATCTATGTTCCCGCGGGCGAAGCCACTGGCAGAAGCTTGTTTACTATATTCGATGATGATCAGCGTCTTGAGGAAGGTGAGGGCGCTGTGACGCCTTCCTCTTTGGAAGATTTTGATGACTACGATAATTTTAGGATGATTTTTGACTTATTTCCGGCAATATTTTATACCTACTGTTGATAATTTTATAGTAGACTTTGGAGTTGACCTGATATAAATATTATAATATTATATTTTTAAACTTAAATAACAAAAAAAAAATACTATTTCAAAAAAGTTTAACCCACCGTTTATCACACAATCCAGATATTTGAGTTCATTGAGACTTTCATATGTAATTTCTTTGTCCTCTGCTACCTGTCTGCACTCCTGGTACACCCTCTCTTGGATTTCAGGGTGTAGGGCAAGCTCGTGGATGGCCATTGATACAGTTGTTGATGACGTATCCAAGCCAGCAAAACAGAAAAAGAACACCTGCGCAGTTAAATCCTCTAAAGACCATTCTGGAAAAATAATATTAAGATTTCAGGGTATGACTGACACTGGATAAGCCACCATTATGTATGGCTCATCATTTTTTTGATAACACGAAAATTTACCCGTTAATAGTCGAAATCATCGCTAAATCTCAGACTTTGTCGGTTACCGGTTCCAAAGTATTATACTATGTTTCGGGAATATAGTACACAAACATGCTAATAATTTCAATTAAAATTCTGTATAACTATTTAGACAAGCATATAGCCTTATGCTATTACTAAATCCATGTTTGTACAATAAATCATTAATGGCAATAAACTGGTTTGATAATCATAGTTTTTGAACTAAACAGTGCGTGAGGGGTAGTGAACGCTCTCTGCAATTGGTTTATTTAGTATCAATATATTTAGTTGCGTACAAATGTTTTACTAAATTATAAAGTTCTAATTTACGTTACAATAATAAAAGTTCTGGTGCTAAGATTCCAATATACTTTATTAATTATTTATTAATCTTCATACAGATCAAAATTGACACAACCGCAGTCCGAGTTGACGACGTTGGATCTGAACGTTTTAAAACACAGGCTGGTGTCAGCCAGGGTTGTATATTGTCTCCTTTGTTATATAACATATACACAGAGTACAATATGCGGATGGTTCTCGAAGACTGGGACAAGAGAATATCTGTGGGAAGTCGGAAGATATCAAACCTAGGTTTCCTTGCCGGTGACAAACACTCTAGCGTTAAGTGGGGGCGAAATTAAGACGCTTTTAGAAAGTCTGAAGACTACAATGTGGCATTTTGGACACGCAATAAACCAGGACAAGACTAAGATGATGATTGTAGACTGTTGATGACTGTTGCCGATTGATGAAGTCAACCGACATTTTGATCCTGAAAGAACTCAATAACAAAGAAAGATTATCATCATCGATCTATGAAATTACGAATCCTCAAGTTCTTCGGACATATCACCCGTAAAGATGACTCTACAGAACGATTGGTGGTGCAAGGGAAAGTCGCGGGTAAAAGATCACGTGGAGGACGCTTTCCAACACGGTGGACGGACCTCATGAAATCGGCGACACGCAGGCGCGTTAATGAAAACTCCCAAGCTGCCAAACACAGAGTCTCATGAAGTCGTATCGTGAGAGAGTTGACGAAAAGAAAGAAAAGAAGCAAAAAGGCGGGCTTAATATCAAATCTACACTAATATAATAAAGAGGTAAAGTTTGTTTTTTTGTTTGTAGAAGGTAATCTCTGGAACTACTGGTCCGATTGGAGAAATTTTAGCAATAAAAGAAAGCTGCTTTACTCTTGAGTGACATAGGCTATATTTTATGTACGCGGGCGAAGCCGCTGACAAAAGCTAGTATATAATATTTTCACAACTTCAAAATAAGTAGAAAGCCTGGTGCTTACCTTTCTTAGTCTCCATGAGCAGTTGTAACATATCAGCTCGCTCCACATTTTCCCTCTTCCTGTACTCCACGGCAGAAGCCACGATATTGATAAAGAAGTTATGTATGTTCGATTGAAAATAACTTACGCCTAGTTTCTGAATGAAAAAAAATAGGGTTTACTATTATTATTATTTTAAAAGTATCAGTTCTCTTGTCGTTGTCATCACTCTTACCTTGGTTTGCTCCAAGCATGTAGAAGTTAAAGCAATGAGTGCCATTTTCTTTATTGATATGTTTGCGAGATTGCTCACAACTGTAAAGAACTCGTTGTCTCGATCCACCAGCGAGTTGATCTGGAGTCCGAAGCCGGAGGATGCTATGACGTCGAGGCCTGATCGATGGGACAAATCCTCCACATCTATGTTTTTAGATTGATTATCTGTAATAAAATCCGAGGGCACAGTTTTGTAATGCTTTCAGTAATACTAATAATAATAATATCATTAAATTTATTTCTCACCACAAGCCAAAAGATACAGGCAAACAGTAAAAACCATTAGGTAACAATTTTTGGTTGTGGATCGCTGGTGCCTGTGGTAGGTAGTAACACCTGCAGTACAGGACACCAGGTCCCCACCTGTTCTGAGTTTCACAATTAGTAGCTTGCATATTGACATAGCAAATTTATATTTAAAAAATTACAAAATAAATAGTGAGTTCACAAGAAATGGATTACTAAAAATAGTAGTAATAAGGCTATTAAATGCTTTCAATAATCTATTGATATTATTTTCAAAAGTTTTTTTTTACTTTTAACATACCAAGCAGGTATTTTACTATGTTGTTTGAATTTTCCACCATTATCGGAAATATCAACTTCATCTTGCTTCCAGTGAATGCTGGAGTCAGCGTAGTTCTCATCTCTCGCCATTTATCACCTGTAAAAAAAAACGTACCCTCCAGTTTTTTACTGATATAGATAGTCGTATTTTTCGTTGACTTATGAGTTTTATTTTATCAATTTAAAAAAAGTTTCTAGGGACTGTAGAGTATATGATTTCAATTTCGACTTGGCTCCTCCATGCGTTCTCGAAATGAAGGTCAAAGGTAGGGTTGCCAACCGTACTCTAAAATAGAGTATTGTACTCTATTTCATGTAAGCGTACTCTGGAATCTATAACACTAATAGAGTACGCTAAAATACTCTTTTTTACAAAATGTTTAGTGCACGTCTTTAATAATACGCAAAAACCTTTTTGTTAAAACTAACACTAATTATTTTTCATTGTGTATAAACAAATGTTTGACTTATTTACAGAAGTGGTTTGATTTTAGTAATGATAACTGGCTGTATTCACTAAATACAATGTCTTGAAAGACTACTGTTGAATTTAATAATTTAGAACAAATTATAGAAGGAAAACTTAATTTAAAAAGACTAAACATAGACATGGATACTTTATATTCAGAAGTGACAATTTTAAAATTGCTCCAAGCCGAATTGTTTAATAACACAGACTTTATACAAAAATGCACCGCTGAAAAATGGCAATATATTTTTAAAAAATGTCCTCAAGAATTTGATTGTTTAAAAAAAAATATTAGCTATATACTCTCTGTTCCCGCGACTTCTGCATTTACAGAAAGAGTCTTTTCGATCATGAATGTGAAGTGGCGGGACGAGAGAAACAGAGCTTCATTGAATTTAATCAAAAATGAGCTCTTGATATATATAAATTTAGAGTTAGAATGTTTAGACTCATTCAATGACTTTAAAAATTTGTTATGTGCTGCAAGAAGTACTAAAAAATTCCTTTTTAAAAGATAAAAATAAAAGATACTCTTTTTTATAAGTGCATACTCTTTATTTACCTGCTTCAAAATCAAATATACTTTATGTCTGCTAAAAAAGTTGGCAACCCTAGTCAAAGGGTGTCTTGACAGACAGACGGACCAAAAAATACTAAAAGGTTTCCTTTGTGCCTTTTGAAAATGAAACTAGCAAGTTGTATAAATTTGTAAGTATGGATGACGATTCAAACAGATTATTATTTTAATATTATACGAGATGCGAAAGTTACGATGTTTGGATGTTTGTTACTCAATCACGCCAAAACGGCTGGACGGATCTGGATGAAATTTGGCACAGGCATAGGATACACTCCGGAATAGGAAATAGGCTACTTTTTATCCCGGAAACCCACCACCACAAAGCAAAGCCGCGGGCAAAAGCTAGTATAACATAAATACCTCTCAAGAATAACAGGCTCTTGACCAGCAGAGGATTGACCTCTTGGGCGAACAACTCTCGACGATTGCAGAAGTGGTCGAAATCTTTGATGGTGATCTGTTTGCTCAGCTGAGGGTCTCGTACCAGGATAACAGGCGTACTGTAGTCCATGAAACCTACGTACCTAGAATAAAATAACTATAAATTAAAACTGAAAAGAAAAAACCGGTCAAAAGCGACTCGCGCGTTGTATTTTTAAACACTTTTTTTGTTATAATGGCAATAGAATTACATAATCGAGACTTCGGTGAAATGAAGCAGACAATTTTTTTTTATTGCAATAAACTAGTGCTTGACTGCGATCCCACCTGATGGTAAGCAGTGATGCAATCGTTGATGGTAAGGCGCACTAGTTTATTAAGAACCTATTCACTCTAGCCTTGAAGACACCTAAATTATAAACGGACGGAAAGACAGCAGCTTAATTTTATGATAGTTTTGGCTACCTCAGCGAAGTTTACGAAAGAATACGAAGACATGTCTCTCATTTAGTAATCAAACCAAAACCATAAAAAAAAACAATTAGGAATTATGAAGGTCCACATACAATGAAATTAAAAGTCAGAAAAAGTTGACTGGTAGAAAATGCCTTAGGCATTAAGTCCGCCTTTGTACTTTTATGTGCATTAAGTGTTAAATAAATAAATAAATAAATAAATAAATAAAGTGTGCTCACTTTTAACCTTTTCACTTTGGTAATTACAGACACAATTAAAGAACAATATGTGTTCGCTGGGGGCTAAATGAATTAACAATCAATTTATATAGTTTAGCGTCTGCCCGATTCAGTAAATTCTTACAAGGAAAATATGAAGTGAAAATAGTAAAATAATTGCCCACAGTCGCGCGGTAAGTAATCATGCGATATTATATATACATGCGATATACATATATTATATATCTAATTACGATATTCAAAAGGTTAATTTTTAATTGCATAATAATTTTTACTGCCGCCAATCCCGTTCCATCATCGGACCACCAGACAGACGTACGGCGCAGCGCCACCAGTACATGGTAGACATCCCACCCTATACGTACAAAACGTTTTAGGAACACATTCATTGTGCGTACAGTATAATTAAGGAGTGGAATTCCTTGCCGGAGTCAGTGTTTCCTGATAGCTCCAATCCGGAAATCTTTAAGTCAAGAGTGAATAAGTTACTTGTAGGTAAGCGCACTCCATCGTCGACCGCATCATCGCTTTGCATCAGGTGAGAAAGCGGTCAAGCGCGAACCTATCAACAATAGACTCAAGCGCATCAAGTTGGTATCGGACAGGTCCTTGATATTTACTATGTGACGCAGCTCTTTTTAGTGAGAAATCTACTAATGACTTCTCTCGCTCTTGGGCGGAGCAAGAGGGCGTGTCAGACTTTTACTACCTCAAAACCCGCTCCAATGTTCCTTCATACCTTTCAGAAGCGAACCCATGAACCCCTACAGTTTTGCTGACATCTCTTTGAGGCGCGTATGGAACACTGCGTACCGTCGACGACTTGGTCTCGGTCCGGACAGAGCTACCCATTGCATGCCGTCCGTAGGCACGTACCTGATGGTGGATGAAAATCGGGATTGGGATCCCTGTGGCTGGGGCGCGAGCACCATTGCCTCACGCACGTGACTACCTCCTTCGCTAGCATTACTGCTTCGCTGAAAGATGCGATTACTCTTCACTCTGGACCATGGCTTGTTCCAGGGCCCGGCGCAAGATATCGCTGCAGCCAATTACCTCACAAGAAAACGGCTTTGCTCGAGCCAGGCGACAAACCTCTGCCAAAAGCACCGTGTCCTCCGGGCAGTCTACACAATAATGACACAAACGCAGGAGTTACTTCAGCACGAATCTGGTTCAGGAAACTCCCAAACTTATCATGTCGGTGAGAAACTGCGTCATGGGTAAGGTGAGGAAGCCGTGTGGTTGTTTCAGCCTCTCCTCAAAAAGGGGACTTATAGCCATAATTATGGCGTGCCCAAAGTGATGATGCGGGATCCATCTTCTTGGGTACCAGAAAACAAGATGGAACCAAGAAGATGATGACATTCCGTGGAAAAATTAGCTTCACTTTGACATTGCAAAAGTGCCTGTAAATGGCCTAATAAATAATTTTAAGTTTGAGTTTGAACTCAATCTAATTTCAAACTTAAACAATCTAAAATTTCCTCACCTTTCATCTGGAAAGGCGTCATAAGCAAGTTGCATGTCTTCCACGTAATGCAATTTCTTGAACGTAGTGTTGTACATATTCCCGAAAAGCGGTACTGGAGGTAAATATTTCACTCCTCGACGTTTGAAGTACTGACACATGTCAATATAACTGTAGATGACATACCCCACTAGGGCGACTATTAAAGACAATAATATTTCGAGTATCATGTTGCTCGCGGACTCGACTGCTATTGTGAGCCTCGCACGAGCGAGCAGACGTATATATAGAGAAGAGATAACATTAAGCTATTAGTGTGTGTAATTATAACGACAGATATTTAGTATGTAAATTATATGTTAACTACCTTTTCCTAAGGTTTCGCTCTAGCTGTCTATCCGAAAAAAAAACTTGTTTTTAGGGATGAGAAGTAGGCATGTTCAATGTAAAAGGCCATTCCACCGTGAGGCGTTGATACTGATGATGATTATCGAGACGAATTTATTAAGAAAAAAATAACACTTTCTGGTGCCTAGTCTGGTCCCTAGTGTCTGATCTGATCACAGGTACCTACCTAGTCTGCTTCTTGGTTCATAGTCTGGTCTCTAATTTGTAGTTTGGTTCTATGGCCATGGACCACAATTTTCTAACGTTACTTGTTCTTCTAGATATCAGCAGTGCCTTTACCTCTGTTGACTCCAACATCCTTCTTGGAATCTCTAAACTTTTCCTCTTCCACAATTAGCTGGTTTCGCTCTTATCTTAACGGCAGCTTGCAGCGGGTGCGCCTTAATAAGTCTTCGTCAGATTGGTGCTCTCTTACTGCGGGTGTGCCTCAAGGTGGCGTTCTCTCTCATATTTTCTTTACTTTTTTTATTAACTCTGTCACTTGATTAATTTCTTCTCACTTTTATCTCTATGCATCGATTTTGTGGAGAAGATGCAGAGGCTGCCATGTCCACCTGAACAGTGAGCCGATTGAGGAGTGGTTACGGTCCTTTGGGTTGCCAATTAGCCCCACTAACTCCCAGGCTTTGGTTATCGGTGCCAGATACATTCTGAACCAGCTGGATTTTGCACCGCCGCCTCCACTTTGATTATTACTCCACATGATTACACATTTTCTTCATCCTAATTTCAACGTGTGTCATTTATTGTTATGTCACGTCGACATTTCACAAGGGAAGAGCACATTAGAGCTGTAGGCATATTGGAAGCAGGCGCGTGGTTGCTGAAACTCTGCAAACTGGCAAAAATGTAATCTCCCGGTTATGCTCACGATATCGTGCTACAAGCGATGTCGCTGAACGGCATTCAAGCAAAAATCGCATCACCACTCCTAGACAGGACCGTTTTCTTCAAAATATCGCTAGGAGACAACCAACCAACCAATATTACGGCTATGTAAATGGTTCAAAGGCTACAATCTGACCCCCAATTGTTTTCCCCCAATTTTTTCCCCAATTGACCAAACTGTAAGAAAAAGATTACATGAAGCTGGTCTTCATTCTCGCAGACCACTTCAGGTTCCAGTTAATATTGTTGGAAATTAGCGTGATAAAATGAAAGATACGATGAAGATTTCGGCAGATTTATTTCTTCTCAACAATCTCAACATTCTCAACAAAAAGAACCGTCTGTCAAATCTGACTGTAGACAATCTTTTTTTTTTTTTTAATAACAAGTTTAGGTTGTGTTTACTAACCATAAACAATCTTTCCAACACTAGCCCTTAAACACAAGCTGAACTATATTTCACAATATAAAAGAAAAACAACAAAGGTATATTTCCTACCTCATATCTCACTAATTAACATACATCAGTATTACATATAAGTTACACTGTTAAGTCTATCAAAAATTATAATTTTACATTTAAATTTTGTACTACAAACTTGCATAAAACAACACTAACTGAAATACATTCTCGTATGTTACAGTTTTATCATCTAAAACAAACTCAATAAAATATATTCATTTATAAAACCAACAAAAGGAACTTAAATCACAGTTAGCATCTGGCTTACAAACTGATGATGTTTCTCTTTACTAAGTGCTTTGGTTAGTACATCCGCTAACATAACTATGGTTGACAAGTACTTAATTTCAACAATACCTTTAGTTACAATCTCCTTAATAAAGTGGTGACGTATGTCAATGTGCTTTGTTCTAGAATGAAACATAAAGTTTTTACACAGTTTTATGGCGGATTGATTATCATTATAAATCGTGATTTTTGGCTTTGTACCAAATATTTCAAATATGAACTGTCTAATGAAAAGAGCCTGCTTACATGTATCAGACAACGCCATGTACTCTGCCTCAGTACTGGACAAAGCAACAGTGCGTTGCTTACGACTCTCCCAAGCGACGACAGACTCACCAACAGTAAAAACAAAGCCTGTGTAGGACTTACGGTCTATGTTGTCTGACGCCCAGTCCGCATCAGCATAAGCTGAAATGTTCATACCTGTTTTAGAAAATACAAGATTCAAGTTAATTGTACCTTTTAAATAACGTAGGATCCTTTTGGCAGCCTTCCAGTGGCTTTCACCAAAGCAATCGTTGAATTGACTGAGATAGCTGACTGCATGACTTATATCAGGCCTAGTGCAAACTGCTACATACATTAGCGAACCTATCAAACCTCTATAGTCGTAGGTTCCTTCTTGTTTAGGTCCTTTGGCAAGTTTCAGTCCTGTCTCCATGGGTGTTGCAATAGCATTACAATCCTCCATTCGAAACTTCTTCAATATCTTTTGTATGTAGTTCGATTGATTGAGGTAAATTTTATCATCTTTTCTCATCAACTTCATTCCAATTATATGTTGAGCTGGCCCAAGATCAGTGATGTCAAACTCATCCTGCAATACTTTCTTTAAATTATCTTTCCCTGGGAAGTTTGGAGAGCAAAATACAATCAGATCGTCTACATATAATGCTATGATCATCATCAATCCATTTTCACTCTTAGAGTAAACACAGGGCTCGGAAGTTAAGCGGTTAAACTTCAACTTGTTACATAGAACCTTGGTAATCTTGTCATACCAAGATTTGGATGCCTGTTTAAGTCCATAAACAGCCTTATTGAGCTTATATACCATATTTTCACTCCCTTTGACCTTGAAACATTCTGGCTGCTCCATGTATACTGTTTCTTCCAAGTCTCCATTTAGGAATGCTGTTTTTACATCCAGGTGTTCAATGTCTAAGTTATACTCTGCTGCCATTGCAAGCAGCATCCTCATTGTTGAGTACCGCACAACCGGTGAAAAGGTATCTTGGTAATCTATCCCATATTTTTGTGTATACCCTTTTGCAACCAATCGAGCTTTAAATCGCAATAGCTCACCATCAGCACCATACTTCCTTTTAAAAATCCATTTACATTGAACAGGCTTATGGCTTGGGTCACGTTTTGTCCAACATTTATTTTTAATGAATGAATTATACTCATCAGTCATTGCCCTTCTCCAGCTGTCTGAATCTGGTCCATTCAGCGCCTCGGTTGCAGTCTGAGGATCATCAGGGTTACTGTCGACCGGTCCCACAAAATTGGCCTGCAGGGGAGACTCAGGAGCTTCTTCATAGGAGGTATCTAACTGCTCTGCCTCAGCTATTGAGTCTTCACCTGGAATATATGTTTCATCCGAACAATTCTCTGTTTCAACACTTAGGTCTTCGCTCTCAGAGTCGTCCATTGTATATGTGCTGATTCTTTGCTCATTCTGTGATAATCTCATGTCATCAGAAGTACCAGAACTCACAGTGGATGACTCTGATTGCTGAATTTCATCTGGATTCAGATTGTTAAAATCAACAATTATATGCTGATCAACATTTTCATCATGTGACATATTTTTGTTACAGAATTGATTTTCTAAAAATACGACATTACGAGAATTGACACATTTTGTGGGGTTATCAGGATCAATTAGTCGGTAACCCTTGGACTCTTCATTGTAACCAACAAATATGTATGGTTTCCTTTTAGAATCAAGTTTTCTTCTATTCTTCACCATAGAATATGCTACACAACCAAAAATTCTTAAATGGTTTAGATTTACCTTTTTACTAGTCCATTTTTCTTCAGGGGTTACTCCAGCAACAGCTTTAGTAGGACTTCTGTTCTTTAGATAAACTGCTGTGTTGACCGCCTCGGCCCAGAACTTCATTCCGAGTCCAGCATCTCGCAGCAGACATCTGACCTTCTCCATAACGGTCCTGTTGGCGCGTTCTGCAACACCATTTTGTTGTGGACAGTCTGGTATCGTTTTCTGGTGCTTGATTCCACATGTCTTGAGATGTTCCTGAAACTTAGAACTCATATATTCTCCGCCTCTATCACTTCGAAGTACTTTTAATTTCTTTCCTGTTTCATTTTCAACAAGGGCTTTAAATTGTTTGAAATATTGAAAAGTCTCATCTTTCGACTTCAAAAAATAAATAAACTGCTTCCTTGTGTAATCATCAATGAAACTGAGAAAATATTTAGCACCACCTAGAGACGGCTGTTGCATAGGACCACAAAGATCTGTATGAACTAGACCAAGTACCTCTGTGGCTCTAGTACACGACCTTTTCGGAAAAGGAAGCCTACTCTGCTTTCCTTCTACACATGAAACACACTGCTGAAAATTAGAAGTGTTAAAAGAAATGCCATTTGCCATACCTTTTTGTAGTAGTTGCATACTTCTGGAATTTAGGTGGCCAAGACGTCTGTGCCACAACTCCTGGGATGATGAGTCCACTGCAGCTGATGCCATCATAGTACATTCCTGTTCCTCAGCACAGCCGTTGTCTGACACAGTATCAAGCTGATAGATACCATTAACTTGAGTACCAGTAGCTAAAATTTCATCATTGTCATAAATAGTACACGAATTACTATTAAAAGTGACAACATATCCCTTTTTGGTCATAGCACTGACAGATAATAGGTTAGTACATAAATTAGGCACATAATAAGTATCACTTATTGTCCTTACACAGTCTTTTAAATTAATCTGCACTTCCCCTAAGCCCGCGGTTGATAACCTTTCACCGTTCGCTATGTTTACATCTACGGATTTACTACGGTTGCACTTCACCATCACTTTATCACTATTGCACTTATGGTTTGTTGCTCCAGAGTCTATGCACCACACGTCACTATTAACTTTCACCGCGAGAGCTGTCAGAAGGGCCTTATTTTTCCTTGCTGACTTCTTCACTGGTTTTTTCTGGGTCGGTGGGTCATTCCCTTGGTTTTGTACTTTGGCTGTTCCTATTTTCTTCGGACAGTTCCTTATCATATGTCCCCTGGCACCACAACCGAAACACTTAGGTTGCTTCTGTGTGATTAGTGCTATTCCTTCAGTTTTTTCTTCCCGCCTTTGGATTTCCTGTAGTAATTTTTCCGAGATGATATCCGTAGACAGTGTGGTAGTTGAATGCTCAATCGCCATGATTAATGGGTCGTAGTCATCTGTGAGCCCACTCAGCATGATAACTGCAACGAATTCGTCATCTAGTGGCGATTCAATCTCATTGAGTTGATGTGAAAACTCTTTTATTTTGTTCAAATAGATTTCCATTGAGCTATTCTCCGACAGCTTAGTACTGAAGAGGCTTCGCAGCAAACCTAGTCTTCTGCTCAGGCCACGTCCCTCGTAGGCTTTTTGCAGTATTTTCCACGCTTCATGTGCACTCGACGCTGTACGAATGTACGGGATTACCGCCGGTGTCACGGAAAGCGCAATGCGGGCCAACGCTTTGTCAACCTTTTTCTTATCGCAATCTACTTTGGGTTCTGCTTCCACGCAATCCCATAATTCCTCGTGGATAAGCAACATGCGCATTGTGAATTTCCACGTTGAGTAGTTCTCTGCACCTTTTAGTTTCTCAACGCCGACTTGCCCGATCGCCGGTGAAGCCATCTTTCTTGAATGCCGGGTCACGCCGCGTAGTGCCGGTAATTATTTCAAGTATGATGGATCTTGCCAAAATATGAGTATTTTTCACTTTTATCAACCACGCTCTGCTACCATGTTGGAAATTAGCGTGATAAAATGAAAGATACGATGAAGATTTCGGCAGATTTATTTCTTCTCAACAATCTCAACATTCTCAACAAAAAGAACCGTCTGTCAAATCTGACTGTAGACAATCCTTTTTTTTTTTTTTTTTTTAATAACAAGTTTAGGTTGTGTTTACTAACCATAAACAATCTTTCCAACAAATGTTAGGGGAGCAAAACCTGATTATTAACTTTAATTAAATGCCTTTTTTTGGTTATTTTATGACTTTAATTTTCATTATTTCTTACATAAAATCCATTATGTACAAAGTAAAAATTACACCCAAAGGTAAAATCACAAAAACAAAGTAAAATCATCTCTTTTTATGTATTGCAAGTATAAACCATAATACAAACTTCAACTTCATATATAATTGTTTTAACATAATATTTACAGAATTTCATATAATAAGGTAAAATTAAAATATCCCTAGGCAATGTTGATGTGTGTATTTACTGTCATCATTCAAAAGGCAGTTTAAATTAACTTACTATACGAGTATACTAGGTACAAGGTATACTTAGTGTAGATAGGTAGTAGTTATGTAGAAAATTACTTAAACGTGTGTATTTTGCTTCCTCTCGTCTGTACTTCAAGAAACTCCAGAAGATATCTGTCAAAAACCGCACGTCTGTCCCGTATCTCCAGGAGTTATATAAGGTGCCATTAAAATAGATGGACAAATTTTGACACAGCGTTCAATACGTATAACCAAAGGTATCCAAGCAAAAACAAACACCGATTGAAATGTTTTTATTTTGACCTAAAATAAAAAATGGATGCATGGGAATGGGATACTCAAGATTTTTTGTAAGTATATAAAGCGCTTTTTTCTTATTTATTCTTTTTACCAATATCCTTATTTTGGTGGTTTGAATGATTTGTAAAATTTTGTAAATCTATTTTAATAGGACCTTATAAGTACGCAAAATGCACAAGTTATAACAAATTAAAATGGCCATCCTAACAAATTGCAATTTTACACTTGTCAATATATTTACGTCAACCACGGAATTAAAGACAGATAAACATTATTTACGTAAACAGTTTTAAAATAAAATAGAAAAGCAGAAGTCTCATTATTAGGAATCCGCACCCACTGGATAAGAACGGGACCCTAATACTAAGACTCCACTATCAGTTTGTCTGTCTGTCACCAGGCTGTATCTCATGAACCATGATTACTAGATAGTTGACGGCTAATTATATTATTTACTAACGACCCGCCTCAGCCTCACATAAACCTTCCTCTTGAATCACTATATCTATTAAAAGAAAACTGCATCAAAATCCGTGGCGTACTTTTAAAGATCTAAGCATACATAGGGGTAAGCAACTTTGTTTTATACCCTAACAAGAGTGCCACATTAAAAAGAAGAAGATGGCTAATTTATCATTACATAGTATAAAACAAAGTCGCTTCCCGCTGTTCCTATGTATGCTTAGATCATTAAAATTAAGCAACGGATTTTGATACAGTTTTTTTTTTTTAGTTTAGAAGTGGAGTGAGCTCCCTGCATACAACGAACGTGATTTTTTGCCGGTTTACAATATATACGGAACCCTGAGTGTGTGAATCGGACTTGTACTTTGCCAGTTTTTCAGTTTGGTTTTATGATAAGAACTGTGTTGTTTATATAATCCTTATCACTAATTTAATTAGAATTTCAAAATGCTGGCTGACCTACTTACAAAACACTTTTATTAGGCATGCAAAATTATTCTTATTTCATACAAAAAATAAAAGGATAAATAATAGAATTGAAAGAGAAAGTTTTCACATTTAACTGAAATAATAATAATAATAATATAATAATAATAATCTTTATTACACAAGAAAGTTACAAATTTGTTTGAAGTCCCTGACTCCCGTGCTAGGTGGTAAACCTGTGTTACAGGAGTCAGTATATCCTCTCTCCGAAGGAGATATTACATAAACTTATGCAACAAGATTAACAAAAAAATAAAAAAGAAAAGATTACGGTAATAACAAAAAGAAGAAATATGTTACTATAAAAAGTGGTTAAAATAGCAAGATGGTGTGTATGTGTGTGAGTGTGTGTGTGTGTGTGTTTGGTTGTGTATGTATGTGTGGGTGTATCAAGTTGTTTGTGAGGGTGTGATTGGTCAGGAGGGATTAGGAAATAGTTCTGATAATATTCTCTGCTTCATCATAACTCAACGAGAGCAGCCAAGGTTTCAGGCTTTGCTTGACTTTGTGCAGGGTTAGTTTATAAATTGTTAGTTTTTTGTTTACTTTATTGTACATTATTGCGCTCTGAGCACGATAGTGACGTCGCGCAAGTGCAGTACGACATTGAACAGACTCACAGATAGGAAAGCCAATACGCCGATTACATAGCTTGCTGTCTAGTGGCAAAGTGGAATGTCGACGCAAGATAGAGCGGAGGACGTATAGTTTTCTCACTGTTAATACTTGGGCTTCTGAGTACAGCCGGGTTGTGGGGTAGTCCCTTCTACGGAAGTAAATAACTTTGAGAACAGCCCGTTGAGCTCGTTCTACCTTAAGCATCACCGTTTTAAAAGTCCCGCCCCACACTGGAATGCAGTAAGTAATTATCGACTCGCACAGTGAGCGAGTCGATAATTACTTGATATACTAGTAAAACTGTTTCAATGTCGCATACATGTCTGAGCTTATTAAATACATACATTAGTTTACGAAGCCGGGAGCATAAAGTATCCGCGTGGGTGCACCAATCCAGCCTTTCATCAATACAAACACCTAAATATTTGATATTAGGGACCATGTCGAGGCAGTTGCAATTGCAAGGAGAGGTGACGAGACAAGTATGTGCTATTATTTTATCCGAGTTCTTTGATGGTTTCGATGAATTTGGTGGTTTAAACTGAATTACTTTAGTCTTTGAAATGTTAAGCGTCAGTAGATTACTAGAAAGCCAGTCCATAATTGTTCGCAAGGTATGTTCACTGGTTTGTTTAGATCTGTCCCAGGTCACGTCAGAGATCAAAAGCGCTGTGTCGTCAGCGTTGGTAAAAATGTCACAATGGGTAAGGGAAAGTTGACAGAGGTCGTTAATGTATACCTGAAAAAGTGTGGGACCTAAAATACTGCCTTGAGGTATACCGTAGCTGATGAATTCTTCATCACTAAGAAGAGAATCAATTTTAACACACTGGCTACGCCCTCTGAGATAATCTTTGTAAATATCTAAAGCCACACCACGAATACCCATATGTTCCAATTTGGCCAGCAATCTAGGAATAGATACTGTATCAAAGGCCTTCGTCAGATCCAAGAAGACTCCATAGCATTTAAGGCGGTTATCCAATCTGTCAATCAGGGTATTAGTGAAATCAGAGACAGCATCTTCTGTAGAAATTCCTGACCGAAAACCGTATTGATTTTGAGCAATCAAGTTATTTTTACAAAGAAATTTAGTCAGATTAGTGTTAAGGATACGTTCAAGTATTTTAGATAAGGAGCTAAGAACTGAAATTGGCCGGTAGTTAGAAACATCATCCTTAGCTTTGCCTTTGTGCACGGGATGGACAATAGCACGCTTGAAGGCTGTTGGAAATACGCCCGAATTGATGGCACAGTTATAATAATTAACATAAGAAAATTAAAACTGAACTAGTGAAAATTGAACTACAAATAGCTTGTTTATATAATCTACCACTATAATTATCACAATGTTGTAAATTCCAAAAAGTAACAATTCGACTAGTTAAACTATTTAAAACTGGGTTTGGCGTTAAATTGATAACATTATCTATTTATTTTAACTTTTAAAGTGGTGGTGGAGGTAGGTTCCAAAATAAACTACTTGAGTTGTTACAATCGAATATGAGCATTTTAATCTCCATCATCGTGAACTTCATACCTGGGAAAAAACCTCCTGATGAATTATGCACGCCTGGTCCCATTTTGCTCTAAGATAATTTATGTTACAAAAAAAATCAATTGAATCATGCAGTAATTTAAATTTTAATCCTTATCAAAATAAATCTTCTAACTTTTAAAGTAATAGTAGAGATTCCAAAATAAACTACTTGAGTTGTTACAATCGAATATGAGCATTTTAATCTCCATCATCGTGAACCTCAAACCTGCGAAAAAACCTCTTGATGAATTATGCACGCCTGGTCCCACTTCGAGATATTTATGTTATAAAAATCAATTGAATCATGCAGTCATTTAGATAGATTTATCTTTTAAACAAAGATTGAGTAGTATCAAATGCTTTGCTACATTTAGATAAATTTTGATACAAGTGCTGAAAGTTCAACATTGCGACCGAGGCGAAATTCGTCTGCGTCGTAAGCGAGGATGTTATGAAGCCGAATGCCACAACCAATTTCATCGCATGTCAAACAATGTTTAATGATACACTTATGAAGAAATATATAAAGTGGTGGTTGACGTATGCCTCATGAGGGTCACTCAGCGCCCAGTATGATATGATACATACAATAAATCGTGGTGAGGGTGAGCTCGCGCACAAATGCAAAAATACACAAATGCGAAAATACCTTTTTTTATGGTAGGTGAAAATCATCGAATGACGAAACCCGCTCTTGGGCAGAGCGGGAGAACAGTTTCAGACTCTTACTGACTAAAAAAACCTACCCCATTCCTTCCTTGCCTTATACCTAGAGCCGCGGTAACAGTTTCACACAAACCGGCGGCTCCAGAAGGCTTCGACCCTGAAGGGCCTCTACAATAAATTAAATACCTAAAAGTGGTTTCGAGAAGTTCAAGGTACTTCTAGTTTCCGAGTACACTAGTATTGAAAATAATATAATTGTGCGTTATCTACTTTTGTCATACTAATAATATTTGGAAGGTGAAGGTTTCTTCAAATTTGATCGGCTGAACGAATGGGACCCTGCAGAAGGGTCAAAGCTAGCTGGGGCCAAGGGTTCGCGTCTGAAAGGAAGGCTCTAGCCCTGATATTATATAGCAACGTAGGAATGGGTTAGATTGTTTACTCAGTAAGAGTCTGACACTGTTTCCCACTCCGCACAAGAGCGGGATTCGTCATTGGATGATTTTTAGCTACCATTAAAAAAACGGCTGAACGGATAAGTTATCATCAAATTTGATCGCAATTATTTATTTCATCAAATGTTGTTTCTACACTAATTACCTACTCATTACAGATCACTGCCTATTTATTGGCAAGTATTTAAAGTTTTCTAGTTCCTACCAGCGGCGTTGCCCGCGTCAAAGTAGGTTTTTGCATACTGAATTTTCGCTACATCATCATTTGATATGGAACCTACCTGCCAAATTTTAAGCTTGTAATCGCTTTTATATAATTATATATAAAGATTTGTTCCTAGTACCCTTGCCCAAGAATGCGGTGCCTAATTTGCGTTCCTTTAAACGATTTCAAGAAATTATTCCCATATTATTAACTATAAATATAAATTATGTTCATCATCATCAGGCATACTAATGTTTCCACTGCTGGGACACGGGCCCCCTTTCTAGGAGAGGGAAAGGTCCATAATCCACCACGCGGGCCCAGTCCGGATTGGTGGATGTCACATATCTTCGAATTTTTGGTTCTAGGACATGCCGGTTTCCTCACGATGTTTTCCTTCACCGTTTTGAGAGCAGTGGTAATGAAATAAATTACACAAAGTAATGCGCCTGGCTGAGAGCTTGGCGTGTCTTGTAAGAATCCCTTACCAATAAATAAATATGACTATGAGTTTGAACCCGCGACCTACAACTCGTAAGTTGGGGCCTTTACCACACGGCCACCACTGCTCTATATCTGATAAATTATGTTACTTAATTACATTAAATAGTCAATCTCTCCCATAAGGCCGATGTCGAGAAGCAAGTATAAATCCTACTGATAAGCCCAAAACAAAACATATTACCGGGCCTTTTCTTCAGTTAATCATAATCTTTTGCATAATGTGCAACAGTTACACCGTGTGGTTTCACAGAAATCATTGCAATCATTGTTTGGAAAGCAACATCTTTGTTTTGCTATTATAAACTACTAGCTTTTGTCCCCGGCTTCGCCCGCGTACATAAAATATAGCCTATGTCACTCAGGAGTAAAGCAGCTTTCTATTGTTGCTAAAATCTTTCCAATCGGACCAGTAGTTCCAGAGATTACCTCCTACAAACAAAAAAATAAAAAAACTTTACCTCTTTATTATATTAGTGTAGATTAGGAGCACCACAAAATAAATTACTAGAAATGGATGTTGGTATGGTTAATGGCGGTGGTGGTGGAATGCTGGTGGTGGTGGAGGAACGGTGTCTTTGTAAATGCGTAAATGTATTCTTTGACATCACTTCCCACCGCTTCGACACCCGAGAGCAAATAAATACGCTGCAACAGACCACTGAGGCTGCAGAAGACGAGGTTGAAAAGTCCTTTGATTTGTTAAGTTTTACACTATACTGCAATCAGATTGACTATCGGTACATCCATTGCTGAAGTGTTTGTATGAAAACGCCACCATGACACTCCGATCTCGAGACCAGATCTTGTGACCTAATGGTAATAAATTGTTTAAAATCTTGAGCAGGTGAACGCGAGCGTTCGTACACCTATTGTCTTTCTATTGTGTCTCTAATTACGATACTCGAAAGGTTAATTATCTCCACCTAATTACCACACATTTTTTTGGAATATGCACGTAGTAGTATGGCTAATATCCACCCTTACGTTGTTGAGACACTTGCGGCCCGGACCAACCGTTTTGCCTCGTCGTTTATACCGCGTACATCGAGGGACTGGAACAGTTTGCCGGCTGCAATCTTTCCATCCCATTTTAATTTAGATGTCTTTAAAGCTAGAGTGAATAGACACATCACCAACGATTGCTTCACTACTTACCATCAGGTGGGATCGCAGTCAAGCACTAGTTTATTTATTTAGTTATTAAAACTTTTTGCACATAACACTGTACAAAGGCGGACTGTAACTGTAAAAACACTGTAAAAAGGAAAAAAAAAAGAAATAAGCAGTTTGACCAAAAACAGAAGGTAATTGGTCTTGTCTAGACCTGTAGCTCTCTCTATTATATCACAAATATAAAACCAACAAGCGTGTTTAAGCATGAATGTGTGTGATTATAATGTGTATTTAAGATGACTGGTAATTAATTAATAACAGATACGTAGTTAAAAACGTGATTGCAGTCATATTAACAAACAACTTTTACTATGAGACATTAAACTAATAGGCGAACATAAATGACTAGCAGGTTTTACATGATGAATCATGAAAAATCTGCTAATCATTTATGTAGATCACTTGTTTAAGAATCGATCTAGCTATAATCACTTGTTTAAGAATCTGTCACTAATTATCAGTGACCCTATATATAAATAAATACGTTATTAAACGTGTTTATTTTCCTGGTCCTTACATATTATTATGAAATTGGTGTTTTGTAAGAGATTAACCTGAAGCTGAATCTTTTTAAAAAATAAATGCATGAGTAAATAGCTGTATACATTTGAAATTGTAATTCCTAACCAAAGCGGAGATATTTGAGATCAAAGTGGCCAGTACGACAAAATACCAATTTCATATTAAGGACCTAATTATATAAAAGGAAAATAAGAAAAATACAGCTAATACATAAATATAATATCACTAGCAAGTTAGCAACTACTTAGCTCAATTTTGTATTTTTTCCGTTTCCTTATAATTTGAATTTCAATTTGTGAAAATAACATTAAGACCTGTTGCATGGTACAGGAACAATTAGCGGACCAACAGACGAGAAAAACAAACTCTTTGGGATGATGCCACCCCGATAACGTAAACAAATTGGATCGTCTTCTCAACAACTGTATTCGATTCATATTTGGTCTTCGTAAATATGATCACATTTCTTCCTTCCGTTCTCAGCTCAAATGGCTACCTATCCGCCACAGGAGATCCCTCAGATCTCTCTGCACGCTTTTCACTATTATGAATGATCCTTGTGCTCCTGATTATTTAAAACAATATTTTAATGTGTTGAGCAGTTCTCATAATTTGAACCTTTGAGCTTCAAAAAACCAACTTCTTCAAATTCCTTCTCACCGTACTGGGTTTATGGCTAACTCTTACGCTGTTTCTACCATAAAACTCTGGAATGTGCTTCCCCTTGACATCAAAAAGCTGAAAGTAAATTTTCTTTCAAGCGTAAAATTCGGAACTACCTACTATTTAAAATCCTCTCAACCTTAGTTCAAGTCTTCGTCGTAATAATTATCATATTTTAATTTCTGTTAATTATATTTATTGGGTATTTATCATAGTATTTCTTAGTTTATGTTATTAGCATATATACGTATTTTATTATTATTAGTCACTTAATTAATATTATAATCTATTTACCCCGATTGCATGTATTTTTTTTTGTTATAAGTTTTTCTTTCAATCTTATGTCTTGGTGTACAATAAAGTATATAATAAATAAATAAATAAAATATCTGTTATTTATTTATTCTGCACACCTACCACAGTATTGTCTTTTTTAACCCAAAGGTTGACTGGTAGAGAATGCCTTGTAGCATTTAGTCCGCCTATGTACCACTACTGTACATGAAGTTTAAATAAATAAATAATGTTGGTGTTAGTAAAATGAAACCACAGAGTTTCTTACCGGTTCATCTCCATAGGAAACGACCAATTTGGAACCGTGCACTAGCTTCTAACGTTTTATAAGTGCCTAACATGTGCCCATGTAAGCATATTTACATGGGTACATACTAGGCACTTATAAAACGTAATATTTTGCATTTGAAAAAGTTTTGAGTGGGTGTTCAATTAAATATCTTATTTCTCCTCTCAGAAAAAGAGAGAAAACGTTATTTCTGTAGGATAGACCTTGGGAGCGAAACCGCGGGAAAAACTAGTGAGATATATAATTTACACGCTCTATATGTCATTATATAACCATTCATACTAAAACTCAATGACACTCAATTTCCTCTTCACTCTCGGCGTGTCCGTGCGCAGTGCTCAATCTCAGTCGAGTCCCGGCGCGCGCGCAACATGATACTCGAGATATTACTGTTTTTATTAACTACCCTAATAGGGTATATCATCTACAGTTATAAACAAATGAACGAATTCTTCAAACGTCGAGGAGTGAAGTATTTTCCTGGATTACCGTTTTTCGGGAATATGTATGACACAATATTCTTGAAAAGACATTTTCTAGAAGAAATGCAAGCTGTTCATGATGCGTTTCCAGATGAAAAGTGAGTTGATTTTACGTTGTTTCATAAGTTTGAAAATAGTTCATGTTCCCACATATTTTCATCACCAGAAAACAAGACTTACCACGATGCGTGTAATGCCTCACCGATACGTATTCGACATCTCATCCCATTAGCAACAAACAAACCATTAAAGTATTCCCTAAAGGTATACTTCCCACCCTCTTCCACTGGATCACACACGATGGTAAGTAGCCAGACTTCAGTTTGCTTGTAATCAGTCAATCAGTCGTTTTGTTAGATAATAAGGTTGACTGGTAGAAAATGCCTTAGGCATTAAGTCCGCCTTTGTACTCTTATGTGCATGAAGTGTTAAATAAATAAATAAATAATAAATAAATAATACCGGGAGAAACCAAAATACTGGAAACACAAATTAGAAGATTAGTTCCAAGCTACTATAACGGTTTCATTAGTTATTTTTTACCATGTAGTTGTTAAGTAAAAAACTTAGAAAAATGTATTTTTGCCATCTTTTAGTTCCTAGAACATCATATGGTACCAGGGGGCTATAAGTTGCGTAGAGTTAATGATAAAATGAAGATAATCTGTCTTATAATATTCGACAGATACTTCCTTGTTATTCTTGTTTGACGTCATACTAGTACGATAGTAAAAACCGGGCAAGCTCGATTAGAACTCGCACTCTGAGGGTTCCGTACGCTGGTAGGAATTGTCAGTATTTTCATAGGCAGATTTATACCTATGAAAACAGTTCAAATATCGAGTTGAGTCTTAAAAATATATTACGACAAAAAAGATGCGGTATTATGTCGCAAAACACATGTATTTCATAAGTTCATAGCATTCTAGGTCAACGGACTTCCCGTTGACCCAGAATGCTGAAATTAAGCAAGGGGACGGGTCTTAAAGCACAACTATAGTAAATAATCTGAAAACTTAAATTAAAACTTACTATATAGTACCTATTGTTTACCATATATTCCTTAGTTAATATGTAAACATTTGTCTGTTGTAACAAATCACAGAATCTGAACAGCGCGGCACAGGTAGGCTAGCCCCTATTTGTTCGTATGAGTAAATCATAAATCAAGGTCAACGTATATCTATTGTTTCATACGAAATATCATTGTATGTGGACCTACATGAACCAAGTGTTTTCCTTGTAAAATAAAATTACAGGTTTAAAGAAAGACCTCTTGTGTTTCATGCTATTCTGGTCATACGCTTGCGAAGACTGTGAACGTTCAAGGACTTTGACGGCCTCGAGATACGAGGATAACTGGTCTATGAGGAGGCCTATGTCTATTTATCTATTCCTGGAATGTCTTTATCTATTTATTAATTTATTAAAACCCAAAAGGACACCGTTCTCCGCACACCTATGTCGTGCGGATGTGGGAAGTAACGATGATATATGTGTTGGATGGGAATGATAATAGTAATCCTCTGTGTTATGATTCCCTGGTCCATGCGCGCACTAATCATGGCTAATTTTATTTCTAGATACGTGGGTTTCATGGAGTTCACGATGCCTGTAGTCATCATCCGTGACCCTGACCTGATCAAGAGCATCATCATCAAAGACTTCGACCACTTCACTGATCACCGGGAGTTCTTCACTGAAGAGTCGGATCCTCTGTTTGCTGGCAGCCTGTTCCTTATGAAAGGTAGGTAATGAACCATTTACAATAGTTACGTGCAGCCCCTCACTTCAGTGGAAACCCGAAAATCAGTTACATTCGTCGTCACACAAGTTGACCTTGAATGCGCAGTAACCAATTTTCGGGTCTATCGAATATGGCAAATGGTTCAATTTATTTTCCGCGTGCTGTACGTTTTTTATAATATTATTAGCGACCTACCCCAGCTTCTTACGTTTGCCATGATAATACTAAATATATTATGCATATATTATACATATAAACCTTTCGTCTTGAATCACTCTATCTATTAAAAACCGCACTAAAATCCGTTGCAAGCATCTAAGCATACGTAGAGATAGACAGCGGGAAGCGACTTTGTTTTATACTATGTGGTGATTTCTGTAGATCTATAAATAAAGATGTAGTAGTGATTACTTATCGATAAATTATATTAAATCGACTTTCAGTTGCCCTCCAAGAGACTTACCATGACTTGTTAAAATATTAGACGTGTGAGCGAAAAAAAGGGATGAAGCTATACACTCTCTGTAGCTCCACCCTTTTAAGGAGAAGCGGGCTTGTGGACGGCGAGCAATGAGTAGATCGCCGTCCGGTGGACAGGCCGGACCGAGTCCAAGTCATCTACGGCGCACACTGTTCCCACGCGCCTCAATGAATTGTCAGCGAAATCGCAGAAACTATGCGAAAGAGTCGAAGCTTACTTTGGCCAATGCTTCGCATCTGAAAAGAAGGCTCTGGCCCTGGCAACGTAAGAATGGGGTAGGTTATTTGGTCAGTAAGAGTCTGACACTGTTTCCCACTCCGCCCAAGGGTGGGATTCGTCATTGGATGATATTTACATACCATAAAAAACCCCTTTAAAGCGATACAAAACACCAGTGTCCTTAAGTAAACAAAAAAGCGTCACTTCCCGCGCATCAAGTTTATTCGAATACTACACAACCACACAACTCTTTGAGGCGCGCGGGAACAGTACACGCCATCGACGACTATGCTAGGTCTGGACTATTACTAGACGGCCGGACGGCGATCTACCCATTGCTCGCCGTCCGCAAGCTGGCGCCTACGATGGCCGGAAATTGCGTGTCCTTTAACACATCTGTTTAGGTCCTATAATGAATCGCGATAAAAACTCACACCGCTGTACATTATGGTTCAAAGATTCAAAGCATTTATCTATACATATAATAAAACAGTAACGAAAAAAAAACTGTACATTGAGAATTTTCTGGAAAAAATGAGTGGGTTTTGTTAGAAAAACGTAACTGATGACAAAAAGTGACTTTTTAGAATTTTTGTCTGTTTGTCTGTTTTTCTGTGCCTATGGTAGGGGTTGGCGCCAAAACTACTGGATAGATTGGTTTGAAATTCAGCAAAAATGTTCCTTGTAAACCAAGGAAGGCTTTAGGCTACATATTATCACGCCGTAAGTTATGGGAGGTAAGCAATATCGAATTTAAATGATGCAATGGATGCAAGGGTGCAACTTTTTTTTCCGTGGGCCGATCGACTCAAAACTTAGCACAAATATTTCCCTAAATTAGTTATCAAGGACGGCATATTTGTTTTTTCAGTAGTACCCCCAGTGCAAGATTTAGGGGATGTTGAAGTTTGTATGGGAGAATCTTATTCCTTGGGCTAATTAACTTGAAACTTGGCACGTAAACTTATTTAGGTAAATAATAAAAATTCCTATTATTAGTTTTTCAAAAACAACGTAATTTGGGCAAAAAAACATAGTTTAATGAATATTAGTAGTATAAAGACAATTTTAAAACAGCGCCATCTATGAGATTACACAAAAATCAAATCAAGTTACATATTAACACTTTTTGGAAATTAATAATTTAAATTTGATCATGTTGGCAAGGTTAGAAGTTAGTTATTCTTAAAATTCATAGATGGTGATGTCAGTAATGTGCATTTTCTTAGTCTTACTGCGCGGTCGAATTTACTCACAACAGGCAATTAGAAATGAAAAAAAAAACAAGTCCGAACAAAGCAAATGTTACTTATTTATTTTTAAGGAAATATCTTAGGTAGTGGTTGGTTCGTTTTACTAAAAAATGTGGGTTAATATTTAATATATAATTTAAAAAAATAATTCATCTCTTTAATGGTGATACGGCGTTCTCCATGTTTATATGAAATATCTTATTCTTAATCCAACGGTCTAACGGATTTGTTTTGCAACGCAACCTACATAATCTTAAATAACGTTTCAGTGTTACTTATACCTATACGTACAACGACATCTACTGACTCAAATGAGTACAAACGAAAACACACCATTACATTAACAAAATAATATTATTTTTACCTTTCGTCTACCGTAATTACAGACACAATTAAACGACAACAGTTGTACGAAAATTTGTGTCCTCTTGGGACTACATATTATCACGCTATCACTTACGGGGGAAGAGTTGTGAATATTTATTTTTCTTACGCATTCTGTGACAGTGTTTAAATGTAAATTCAGTAATGTGTATTTTCTTCCTAAAAGTGGTATCGTATATTATTTATTTATTTATTATAAGCTTTATTGTACACCTCATAATGTGGACAGGATATACAAATAGGTACAAAAATTAAGTGTTCCAAAAAACCCTCAAAATCTTGAGCAGAGTTGAGCAAGACTATTAAAAAAAAATGCGGTGTTGAGTATTACAAAAAAGTTAAGTTCAACGAAATATCGCCATCATCTGTCTGAAGATTTTCTGCGAGCTTTGAGGCGTGCTACTGGAGACGAAGTCGATGTACCTGATGATCGTGTGCTGAACACCTGTCTCAGTTCACTTCAAGATGTGGACATTTCTATCGGCGGCAATCCACTGATTGAATATGGATTACCAGCTCCCCAATCATCACCGCATCAAGAGTATAGAAATCGAGAGAGCTCTTCAGAGCAAAAACAAATTTATGACACCGTCCTTGAAAGCGTTGTGCAAAACCAGGGTAAAATGTTTTTCTTGGGTTGCTCCTGTTGGAACAGGAAAAACATGGCATACTTGCAGAGGTCAGGAGGTAAGGCAATATTGCTATTGTTGTCGCGTCGTCGGAAATCGCTGCCACACTGCTTCCTGGTGGCAAGGCAAGACAGCACATGCCATGTTCAAATTCCTATCGATTTAGAGAGCGCCAAATCGCCTGATTGTGGTGTGTCACGTAACAGCGATAAGGGACACGTGCTTAAGGATTGCTCTCTGATCGTTTGGGATGGGCGTACGATGGCCAACAGGAAGGCAGTTGAGGCCGAGGACATAACCCTGCAGGACATCCGCGGGAACGAACATTTGATGGGTCACCACCATAGATATATCACCACCCTGACACTCACACACTGACTCCACTGTGACACCTCACAGTTTGTTCAGTGGCGATTTCGGGCAAACGTTTCCCGATAGCTACGTTGAAAAAATCTTCGTTGTAGTCACGAGTTTGTGCGATGCGCTTGACCATTAATTTAAGAGTTCGGCTCGGCAGCAATGCACAAACTCGAACTGACTAAAAAACCCACCGTTCCTTCTTGCCTTAGTTCCAGGGCCCCGGCGTTCCGCTTTAACATCTACCCTTACCCCCAGAAGGCTTCGGCCCTCCTGGGCTTCTACAGTTGCTGATGACTGCTTGAGGCGCAGGGAACAGTGCGCGCCGTCGACGACTTAGGCCCAGTCCCGACGGTTATCGAATGGGTGGACAGAGAGCTACCCATTACTCGGCGGTCGCAAGCCCGCGCCTACTGTGACCCGAATTAGGGATAGGAGACACGGCGGCGGTGGCTGCAGCTTGAGCGCCTTTGCTTTTGCCTGATGCAGTCGACCCCCTTTTTTAGCCGCTAGCATTACTGCTTCGCAGAAGGAGGCGACCGCCTGCCACTCTTCATCGCTTCGAATCATGGCCTCTGCCAAAGTCCGCTGCAAGTCAAAGCCCACCGCGAGAGAGGTGGACAGGAGGTACTTCCAGAGTCTCTCGATAGAGCGTTAGCCAGCTTAGAAGAATTCATTTGCTGTGTGTACGGTGACAGTCGTTTACCGCACCAACAGAATTCCTGGGTGTGTGAGCGGGCCATTTCGACGTCCAAAAATGATCAGGCTGCAGCAATTAACGAATACATTCTCTCGGAAATTGAGGGAAATGCAGTGGTCTATACCTCGATAAACACTGTCGTCGAGCAAAATGACGCCACACATTATCCCGTGGAATTTTTGAACTCCGAGCCAGCAAGTGGACTTTCAGTGCATACCATAAAGCTGAAAGTCGGAGTCCCGATTATGCATTTTCGGAACATATCTCCTCCAAAGTGGTGTAACGAGACCCGTCTTAAAGTCATCTCGCTGCACAGACACACCATTGAAGCAAAAATTCTTTCGGGTTGTGGAGGAGGCGAGGCAGTATTTGTACCTCATAACATCCCGTTCCACTTCAAGCGCGTACAGTTCCCCGTGAGTGTTTGCTTCGCGATGACCATCAATAAGTCGCAGGGGCAGACACTGAGTGCAACGGGTGTCAACTTCAGGACGAGTTGACTCTTACGCGGGCAACTGTATGTCGCTTGCTCCCGCGTCACCAGTCCTGACTCTCTTTACTTTTTGGCTTCTGGCAGCATCACTACCATCGTAGTATGGTGGCGGAGTAGTAAAGGCTTCGACTCAGTGATGGCGAAGTAGTAAAGGCTCTGACTTACAAGTTGAAATCAAATCAAATGAAATCGAAGACATATTGTGTCATCCACCAATCCGTATTGGACTGAACCGAATCCGAATGGACTCGCGTGGTGGATTATGGCCCATTCCCTCTCCTAGAAAGGAGGTCTGTGTCCCAGCAGCGGGAACTTTATAAGACTGATGCAATGCTATTTTAAAAGTTATTTACTTATAATGCTACTATCTTTTGCCCGCGGCTTCAAAAAGTAGCCTATGTCCTATTCCGGAGTGTATCCTATGCCTGTGCCAAATTTCATCCAGATCCGTGCAGCCGTTTTGGCGTGATTGAGTAACAAACATCCAAACATCGTAACTTTCGCATTTATAATATTAGTAAGACGACACTGCCATCTTAGGTATTTTTGGTGCTGTAGAGCTTTTACGCAGACAACGTCGCGGGCAGCAGCTAGTTTCAAATAAACTTTTACAGGCACATTAGAAAAGTCGATCTGTCAGAAAAAATGATGATAATTGCACATTCCAAAACGTATCTCTATGGAGAAGAATGTGCAAGAAACTCTATGGACACTCCAAAAAAACTTGATCTAAATATAGGTTGATATAATAAACAACTGGTATTTAAGAGACAGTCAGGGTTAGGGCCGTAGATACGACCCGGACTAAGCGTTTTGCCTCATCGTTTATACCGCGTACATCGAGAGACTGGAACAGCGGTCTTTCTGTCCGATTATAATTTAAGTGTGTTGTGAGGCTAGAGTGAATAGGCTCCTAATAAACTAGTGCGCCTCACCATCAACGATTGCATCACTGCTTACCATCACATCATCAGGTGTAATCGCAGTCAAGCAATCATCATCATTATCAGCCTTTTAATGTTCCCACTGCAGGGACATAGGCCTCCTCTCTCTAGGAGAGGGAATGGGCCATAATCTACCACGCGGGCCCAGTGCGGATTGGTGGATGTCACATGTCTTCGAATTTTTGGTTCTAGGACATGCCGGTTTCCTCACGATGTTTTCCTTCACCGTTTTGAGAGCAGTGGTGACGAAATAAATTACACAAAGTAATGCGTCTGGCTGGGTTTGAACCCGCGACCTACGACTCGTAAGTCGGGGCCGTTACCACTTGGCCACCACTGCACAAAGTTCAAACTGCCCACATCTCAATATAAAGTACTTACGCAATTGCTTGTTTCCGGACACCCAAAAATTGATCGTTATAATAGACTCCACGTCACTGATCGTCACGAGCCAACACCGAAGGGTTCCGTACTGACTTATGTAAATAGTTCAATTTTTGAACCACATCTTTGTACTTAAATAGTTCCATTTTTGAACCGTGTCTCGATTGGTCGAAGCTAACTGGGGCCCTAGGTCTTTTTCTAAAAGGAAGGTTCCAGTGCGAAAGACAAATAAATGAAGGGGTACAAATTTTCAGTTTTCATATTCATTCCTATACTTGTATTATAAGACTTAGTTTCATGCTAACCTCCAGGGTTCCGCTTCTACGAGAAGTGTCTTATGAGTTTTTATTTTCTTGAAAGTGTGACATAAACGGTCATATCAATTTTTTCTATTAATTTAGAAGTTTTGTATTTTCACAGCTTCAAGGGGTAGACTTAAACAAGCTGCTTTAAACAAGCTTTTTTAAAAAAGAAAGATCCGGGAACCTAGATAAATATTGTCTAAATCCAAATATCACCATAATATGGTTGAAATATGCTCGACTTGCAAATGATTTTGGTATTACGTTTGTATGGATAAATCGTCCCGAACCGGCCTCCTAAGCTTAAGATTTTAATTTCAACTCGATACCGCCACGCGTTCTCGAGATAATGGGGCCTTAACTGACAGACAGGTAGTCAACAAAGTGATCATAAAAGGGATCCGTTTATTTGTTTTGTGGAACGAAACCCAAAAAAATGAGCTTGGTATCGCGTCACGTCTGTTTAGTAGGTATTACTACCTGCAACGTCGCATAATAACTGACGGTATCACTCGTATTTCATTTGTTCCTCGTCTTTCTGCAGTGGCCTATCCACTGTCCTCCATTATTTATTACACTGGTCTAACTGCCGCCATAAATGGGTGCGCGAGCGCTGGCTGTATATCACAGTGTTATTACAGCTCCCCTCCAGATGATTACGCCAAGTTCCGAACTGACTAATTCTAAGATTGGTTGAACTGCTACGCAATTGCTGGTCTCCCGATACCCAAAGATAATAGTCGCTATGATAGGCCGCTGTAACTCCCTACTAAAATACGCTAGACTGGAATAACTGTATTATATAATACTAGCTTTCTGCAAGCAGCTTCACCCGCGTGAAAATAGATTTTCGCACAAAATTTGGACACCCGATTCACTCCTTTAGGTGGTGAATTTTGGAAAATCCTTTCTTATTGTTCGCCTACGTCATAAAAAGAAGCCCTGTGCAAACACTCTCCTAGTCCCAGTAGTTTCGGTCCCAGTATTTTTTTATATATATATTTTTACAGGTGAAAGATGGCGACAGATGAGGACTACGTTAAGCCCAGCATTCACTGGCTCCAAGATGAAGTTAATGCTTCCGCTAATTGTTGAAAATACTAACAACATAATCCAGTACCTTCGTAGTAAGTAAAAATAAAAGAAACACATAACAGAACTAAAAGAAGCATGACAGAACTGTACCTGCCCCTTTTTTTCAGGCCATCAATCTGAAATCATAGAAGTGGAGGATCTGATGCGTCGATACGCCAACGACGTCATCGCCTCCGCTGGCTTCGGACTCAAGATCAACTCTTTAGTGGATCGGAACAACGAGTTCTTTGAGATTGGCAGCAGTGTCTTTGATTTTACTATAAAACAAAGAGCTCTACTTGCTTTATCTACTCTTTTTCCTGAAGTGAATAAGGTAAAAGTAGAGTAATATTTTCGTTTTGAAATAATAAATACGTGGAGCACACTATTAATTTTCTTTTTTATCGTCCAGAAACTAGGCATACATTTCTTCCCAAAAAGAACGTACAACTTCTTCAGAAATGTTGTTGCTACTACCATGGAGTACAGGAAGAGAGAACATGTGGAGCGACCTGATATGATACAACTGCTCATGGAGACTAAGGGAGGTAAGCGACAGGAACACTGATAGAATTAAAATTAGATTTAGATGGTATAAGCGGGAATAAATATCTATCACCTAAACGGTTGCACTGTTTGAAGGCTTTTTTAATTTTGACATCTCCACGCCCTTGGATGCGGTGGGAGATAGTGTCAGACTCTTAGTGACAAAATAAAAACCTACTGCTGTTCTTTTTTTGCCTTCGTGGCCAGGGTGTAAAGTTTCACATTGCCCCATGAACTGTTTGAGAATTAAGATTTTCAATTCATACGTCTTATTGGTCAAATGGGTTTCACTACATTTCAATAACTCAAGATGCCTCTTAAGACAAAGGAAAATTTGAATTCCTTATCCAAAACCTAATTGCTTTGTTGAAAACAAACTTGCCTTTAAATTTTTCGTTGAATTTCAATTCAATCATATACGAGTAAACTTTAAGGCAATTTAAATTACATATTTTTTATTTGAAAAATCTATATAAAATAGTAGGTAATAAAATATGGTAATAGGAAGTATGGTAATATTATCTAAAATCTTTCAATTATATGAGTCCAAATTTAAAACATACACTAAAGGCACACTGTGTAGACATGCAAATTATAAATCGGAAGATTGGGAATGTATGCATTAATGTTTTTGACCGACTTTTTAACGATTCAAAAGTGTATGTAAAATATTGATTTGCTATAGTGATTTTGATTGATTGATGCTACTCGCCTGCCCTTAAATTGTTTTTTTTTTTTAATTTGATATAAACTAATTCTTGACTGCAATATCACCTGATGGTAAACAGTGATGCAATCGTTGATGGTGAGGGGCACTAGTTTATTAAGAGTTGAGAGTTGAGTTGGTTAAGTTGTGATAAAGTTCATTTATTGTTTTGTTTTTTTTGGGAAATAGCACCTGAGTTGACCCAAGAAAACTGCATACCATTGAGCATACCATCATATCTTTGCATTACTATTCCAGATTGGACTCCAGACGAGATCACTGGACAAGTGTTCATATTCTTCGCTGCTGGCTTTGACACGATAGCATCTGTTCTAGTAATGACCATCCACGAGCTTGCCTTACACCCTGAAGTGCAAGAGAAATTATACCAGGAGTGCAGACAGCTAAAAGAGGACAAAGGACTTACATTCGATAGTCTCAGTGAACTCAAATATTTGGACTGTGTGATAAACGGTGGGTTAAAGCCTTTCTTGTATGAGTAATAATTCTAGTTCTTAGGTTATTTTAAGAATAAGATAATTATGTAAGGTACCCTGATGAATTTTAAAGTCGACCACAAAGTATACAGGGTGTTTGGTGCATCGTTTGCCAAATTGATTTGGCCGACAGGATAGATCATTTGCTATACATTACATTTAGCCAATTAGTGAAGTTAATAGCATATTGCACACCGTTGTAAAGGGCATAAACTAGAGAACTTTATAAAAGAATTCGAAGATCTCCAACGCTTCTTTTTGTAGAAATTTAAAGTTGAGTTTTAAAATTATTTTGTCATATCCCATACACTTTGTAGGTTTTTTATAGAAAAACTACACGTTACTAGCAAGTAATTTTGAATTTTGTAGAACCATACAACAGTACAGTTAAATATAAAAATAAAATTTGTTGGATAGACTAACAACTTTTTTATTTACGTAAGCTTATATGCTGAAATCCGGTGTTTTTCAGAATAAAAATTAAAAACATGTTTAAAAACAACCGGTGTGGCAAGGAATGAATTACTGGGGCTGAAGATATAGCAAATGATCTGTCCTGTCGGCCAAATCAATTTGGAAAACGATGCACCAAACACCCTGTATAACTGTATAAAATCTAGACATCAGTTTTTACCTAACTAAAAATCCCAGAATGTAGAAAATACTAACTTGAACATCTGATAAAAAATTTTTTTCTTCATTCAGAAACCTTGAGAAAATGGACTCCAGCTATTTTTATGGACAGAACCTGTGTGAAAACGTACGAGCTGCCTCCACCGAGAGAAGGGGGAAAGCCTTATATTGTAAGTATGAGTAATAGAAAGTATAGTTGACTATGGTTTTCGTGGGTAACTTGCTCAACAACTATATACGAGTATATTTTACTTTGACAGTTGAAACCCGGTGACGTAATCTACAATATGGTAAACTGCTTACACATGGATCCAAATTACTACCCTGATCCTCACAAGTTCGATCCTGAGAGGTTTTCTGAAGAGAACAAGCACAAAATTATACCTTATACCTTCTCGCCCTTCGGAGGGGGCCCGAGAATTTGTATCGGTAAGTACTCACTGATATATTAAAGTTTTATCTCAATGCAATAAACGCATTTGATACCACTCAACTTTGGTTAAAAAGGTTAAAAATCTAATCAAATGACTGCATGATTCAATGGATATCTGACATATAAATATCTTAGGTACTAGGCATGTATAATTCACCAAGAGGTTTTTCCACAGGTATGAGATTCGCGATGATGGAGCTCAAAGTGCTTATATCTGAAATATTACTGAACTTCATGATCGTTAAGACTGAGAAGACAATGGACCCGATAAAGTTGAAGCCTCATAATTTTAGTATCAAAGCACTGAATGGAACTCTGGTTAGATTTCAGAAGAGAGAATAAATTCTGTGTTTCAAGCTATTCAGAAATTGTTTAGTGTAAAATTAAATAGCTGTTAAAACTGCATTGTGTAGCATAAGTCATCTAGTAACAGTACATTTTGATGCAAGTGGAGAAGTTTTGTCCAAGCCGCAAATGAGGATGTTATGGGATCGCTTACTGCAGTGATTTTCTATGTGCATCGTACTGAGATTTTGACATCATTTTAACGAGATTTGAAGATTGCATTGGCACCAATGTTGTGATCATGTGATATAGTTTTTTTCTCTAGCAATTGTAACCAGAATAGGTTTAAATATTTGTTTATGCGGTATGTAATGTATGTAATGGTGGCATGACAGTTTGTTTGTAAAATAGACAGTTAAATAGTTTTTTATAACCGTGAGCTAAATGCCAACATACAAGATATTTGTACGCCGCTAGGCATAACATGGCGCTCTGCGAACCAAATATAAGACCTGTATACATAACTATGTTAACAAATAAAAGTGATTTAGATTTTTTGGTTTTATATCTGCTTTTTTCTTTTTTTAATTACCGTATATTTATTATAAATCTATATATATACCTATAAAAGCGAAACGCTAAATTCTTAGAAACTATAACACCTACAAACTTAAAATTTGGCAGGTAAGTTCCTTATCTAATAGGGTGTAGATATCCGCTAAGAACGGATTATTTTAATACTCGTAAACCCCTAAGGAGGTTAAACGGAGTATGAAAGTCCTATATTTTTTAAGTAAGAGATTTAAAATTTAAAATGTATGCTCTAGAGTTAGTGTAGAGGAATAGTAAAATGCTTCAATTTCGACAATTCAAAAGTGCCTGTAAATGGTCTATTTGAAATAAATTATTTGAGTTTTGTATCTTTAGAAATTAACCCCATTTTGGTGGTAAACAAGGGATGGAAGTTAGTATGAAAGTTCAATTATATTGTAGTTGAAATAAATATGGCAGAATTTTTTAGACTAGAACCAAAAATTCGAAGACATGTGACTTCCACCAACCCGCACGGGGCCCGCACGGTGTATTACGGCGCATTCCCTCTCCAAAAAGGAAAGGAGGCCAAGTCCCAGCATTAGGAACATTAAAAAGCTGATGATGATGATGACACTACTGGACCACAACCAAACAATTTTTTTTTGCCATCGATTGAAACTAGGGTTGCCATCCGTCCGGGTTTCCCCGGATTTGTCCTAGTTTAGAGTGCGTCCGGGGAGCGTCCGGGGAAGGTTTCATTTGTAGACCGAGTTTAAAACAATAAAAAAATAGTTTTGTTAAAATAATGAATGAGTAAAAAAAGTGATTTATGACATTTTCAACTGTTTTTTATTACATTGAATATGTTTAAAAGATCTTGTTAATATGTCCGGCTTTCAGGCTCTAAAATCCGGGGTTTTCACGCGTCTTGTCCTGTTTCCCAAATTTTAGAGATGGCAACCCTAATTGAAACAAATCTTTGGTCACTTTGGTGCCAAGATATTCATAGATTTTTTGTAAATAAGTCTGTTGTTAAAAAGTAAGTACGTACGTGACAATTAAGTTAAACTAAACTGGCCATCTTGCCACGGTTGCAACATAAATCTCTCTGTGCCACACTTCAGTTGTGACATGCAAATCTTTTACTTACCATTGAAGGACAATCGCGATTTTGGTGCAATATACATGTCGCATATTCATCATCATCATCATCATCATCAGCCTTTTAATGTTCCCACTGCTTTTTTTTATGGTGGGAAAAATCATCAAATGACGAATCCCGCTCTTGGGCGGAGCGGGAGACTGTGTCAGACTTCTACTGACTAAACGACCCACCTTTCCTTCCTGCCTTAGTTCCAGGGCCCCGGTGTTCCGCTTTCGCATCAATCCTAGGCCCCAGAAGGCTTCAACCCTGCCGGGCCCCTACAATTGCTGACAACTCCTTGAGGCGCGCGGGAACAGTGCGCGCCGTCGACGACTTGGGCTCGGTCCGGACACTTACCGGATAGGCGGACAGCGAGTTACCCATGGCTCGCCGTCCGCAAGCCCTCGTCTACGGTGGCCGAAAATCGGGATCGGAGTCACGGCGGCGACGGCTGTGGCGTGAGCGACGTTGCCTTTGCCTGATACGGTCGGCCTCCTGTTTTGCTAACATTACTGCTTCGCAGAAGGACGCGACCGCCTGCCACTCTTCCTCGCTCCGGACCATGGCCTCTACCAAGGCCCGTCGCGAGAGATCGCCGCCTCCGATCGCCTCCACGAGGACACGGCGATGCTCTTCCCACGCGGGGCACACCTCTACCGTGTGCTTTGTTCCCACTGCTGGGACTGGCCTCCTCTCTAGGAGAGGGAATGGGCCATAATCCACTACGCGGGCCCAGTGCATATTGGTAGATGTCACACGTCTTCGAATTTTTGGTTCTAGGACATGCCGGTTTCCTCACGATGTTTTGCTTCACCGTTTTAGAGCAGTGATGATGAAATAAATTACACAAAGTAATGCGCCTGGCTGGGTTTGAACCCACGACCTACAACTCGTAAGTCGGTGCAGTTACCACTCGGTCACCACTGCTGTCATGTCGCGTATTATAATAACTTAATTGTCAACAATGACAAAGCAATATCAAGAATGACAAAGCAATAACAAGAATGACAATGCAATATCGCCTTGTATGTTGCATAGTTCTTCTTATCAGTAAATATGTTTACAAACTAGCTACTGCTTATTGCATTCAGAAGTAATGCCCTTTTTATCATCTCATTTATATGTATAAACACAATGCTATCTGCTTCGTAACGGAATGAACTTTAATTTTGAGTTCCAGTTGACTCAAGAATAAAGTTGACAATTTTATTTACCGACATCTTTTTTTGGAATGGAAAAGCTCCAATGCTTTCTCTTGCCCTGGTATGAAATTCTCTGCTTTATCTAAATCATGAAAGAAAAACCGCTGCTCTATACTTTTATTTCTTTCTCTCTCTCCATTGTGGAGCGAAAAAGCGTGTCAAGACTTGTCAGATTAAAACCTATGTCAGCCAATACTGTAACCTTATTGGTAATTACTGTTTGAGCCCTTTGGGGTCGAAACGCTTGAGTCATGGGGTCCGAGTGCGCGTCTCCTTTTTAAGGAAATTTCACGCCGACTGATTGACATTGCGTGACCAGGCCGGCTCGTTTTTCGCCCCAAAAATCAGCATTGCCATTCAACGTGGCAATCCTACCAGTCTTCTGAGTACGTGTACGGATCTCAGCGATGTGGAGGAGTACTTTGACGCCTTAATGTACTGTGTTTTTGTATTATATGTACCATTTATATTAAAACCTAACTAGGTATTAGTATAAATGATTTCATCACATCATACTAACACCCTCCCACCCACACCCATCCACATATATTTATACTAACACCCTGTATATATAGTATACAGGGTTATTTGTAAAACACCGGCTACCTACCCGGCTACTAACATCACAAACAAAAACTTTTCTTTTATGACTTAAAAAACATTAATCATATTTGTTCATCAGATTTCTATGCAATAAAAAATAAAGTTACATTTTTGTCTACTTTACTAAACTATGGCTCTTATGGATCCATTGCATACAAAATTTATAAAGCTCATTGGCCACTTACGAAGTAGGACTAGATAGAATACTCTGAAATACTCCAATACAACTTCTGTATAATTTACGCTTCCTAATGAACTTTAATCGTGCCGCTCCTGACGTTTTATAAGTGTCCATGTAGGCCTATATGTAATACTAGCTTTTGTCAGCGGCTTCGCCCGCGTATATAAAATATAGCCTATGTAACTCAGTGGTAAAGCAGCTTTCTATTGTTGCTAAAATTTTTCCAATCGGACCAGTAGTTCCATAGTTCCTTTTACAAACTACCAGTAGTACCAGTAGTTCCTTTTACAAACAAAAAAACAAAGAAACAAAAAACAAACTTTACCTCTTTATTATATTAGTGTAGAAAATATTTTGTCTTGACTTTGACTAGGTATATATGCCAGTGTCCTCTTCAATCAGTTCTGCGTGTCCGTGCGCAGTGCACAATCACAGTCGAGTCCCGGCGCGCGCGCAACATGATACTCGAGATATCACTGTTTTTACTAACCACCCTAGTAGGGTACATCATCTACAGTTATAAACAAATGAACGAATTCTTCCAACGTCGAGGAGTGAAGCATTTTCCTGGATTACCGTTTTTCGGGAATATGTATGACACAACGTTCTTGAAAAAACATTTTCTGGATGAAATTCAAGCTATTCACGATGCGTTTCCAGATGAAAAGTGAGTTTATTTTATTTTGATACTAGTTCTAAGTTCCCGTGATTTTTAGGTCTCCGTACCTCAAAGGGAAAAAGAGGTTTTAGGAAAAAAAGGATTTTTTTAATGGTGGGAAAAAATCTTTTTAGGTAAAAACCTTTATAGGATCACTTTGTTGTCCGTCTGTCTATCCACATCCTTTATTTCGAGAACGCGTGGATATTTCGAGTTGAAACGAAAACATTTAATTTGGCACTCTCATTTAATTATTGCAAAATGTAAACTTGAATCAGCCCTGCACGACCCGCTTGCTGACATCTCTTTGACTCTCGTGGTCGCCTGGTACGTACTGGTGTCTTCTTCAGGGCCTGGGGCATGAGGATTTTGAAATAGTGGGCCAACAATAGTTCTTTCCATAAAACTATTTCAACTCCAATTTCCGATTCTTTTGATGGTTGACACTCAAACCAAAGTCTGAAGAAAAACTTTTTGAAATCATACTAACAACAATAATGGTTTTAAAATTTATTTCCTCAAAGAAACTTTGTTTACTCAAAAATAATAACATATGCTTTTTTCACTTCTATGGTGAAAACAAAAATTAATTAAAGGTTAAGTTAATCGACGGTATCTTCGGTTGTATAACTTTGAAAATATGATGTTTTGGTAGTCTTTCTAAAATTTGAAAGAATTTTCTATTCCCTTCAAAAACTCCACAGCTGTGAGGGTACCGATTTCTAGTTACGATAATAAAAATAACTTTAGTTTCAAGTTACTACAACTGAACAAAATAATAAACTAGTTCCCAAAACATCAAAAAGTAGGTACCAGGGGGAAATAAATTGCAAAGAGTTAATGAAGTAATGAGACTAATCTGGCTTATAATATTCGGCAGACGGCAGATACTTCCCTATTATTCTCGTTAATTGAAGGTTGACACGCGATAGTGAAACCATTATTAAAGTAAACCTTTGTTTGTATCAAAAATTGATCAAAGCAAGGTCAGACTATTCTAACTTTTTTATTTAGTATGATGATTGAAATATTCTATGTTGATCTTCATAATAATTCCAGTCTCTTTTGCAAAAACTGTAATATCACGTGGCAAATAGGTTGAACAAAAACAAAGTTGTAGTTTGCTATGGTTATGCCCAGCTACTTCGATCGAAACCCGAAACGATCTTTCGGGTTTCGATCGAAAGAAAGACCTCCTGTGTTTCATACTATCCTGGTCATACACGCAAGTGTATGATACAAAAAGTCCTTTAAAAGTTTACGGTCAATGCAATTTGATCGTGAACTTTTAAAGGACTTTGTGACCGGCCGTGAGAATGCCGCGGTCTGATGTGAGAGGAGCAGCACACAAGAGTGGTGGATGTGGAGGGCTATCTCCAGTGAAACTACGTCCATGTACCTATACTGGAAAATCCTTATACATTTCTTGGTATTTTACATTAAACAATACCCAGTAAAAGACTACTACCGTAGTCTTTTGTGTTATGATTCCCTGGTCCATGCGCAACATAAATGATTATGAGCTCTAAGATAACCATGAGGTAACTTTATGTTTAGATACGTGGGTTTCATGGAGTTCACGATGCCTGTGCTGCTGATCCGTGACCCTGACCTGATCAAGAGCATCATCGTCAAAGACTTCGACCACTTCACTGATCACCGGGAGTTCTTCACTGAGGAGTCGGATCCTCTGTTTGCTGGCAGCCTGTTACTCATGAAAGGTAAATTAATTATGTTATATAATGGAGTTTTATTGACGAAGAGAAATAAAACGTATGTCGGATTAAATATACCTTAAATAGTATTTAAATTACTTATCAATAAATTATGTTTAATTGGTGTCATGTAATTTGAATACTGTGCGGAAAAGTCAATATCCTCGACAGAACTACCGTGTTATGTCTTTGAAATAGCATACTGTACGTAAAGGAGACATTTTACTTCATTACATAGTATAAAACAAAGTTGCGCTGTCCCTATGTATGCTGAGATCTTTAAAAGTACGCAACAGATTTTGATGTGGTTTTTTTAATAGATAGAGTGATTCAAGAGGAAAGTTTATGTGTATAAAACATGCATAATATACCGTAGTACCCGTGCGAAGCTGGGGCAGGTCGCTAGTAAATGTATAAACAAAACAAATAGGAACTAATACTATTGTGATCTCTTTCTATCACTCAATGGTATGGCCCAGTCCACACCGCTGGAGGTGCGGTGGAGTGCAATTGAAGACAAAAATTTAATATAAACCTTAACAAATTCTTCTTTTGTAGACCGTATGTATAAACGCGCAGCCTCCTCCTTTGCCAGTTTTCCTTCGTAGAAGGAGGCGACCGCCTGCTACTCCTTCTCGCTTCGGACAGACCATGGATCTGTACCAAGGCCCAGCGTGAGAGATCGCTGCCGCCGATGCCTAAGGACACAGCGGTACTCTTCCCAAGCGGAGCTCATCTACACCGTGTCATCCAGGCGTACCACGCACCTGGGCGTTTCTTCCCCACAAATCCGGTGCGAGAACCTCCCAAACTTACCGTGTCCGGTGAGGACCTGCGTCATGTGGAAGTTAAGGACGCCATGTTAAAGCTCCAGCCACTCCTCAAAGAGGAGACTTATCGCCATAGTAATGGCGTGCCTCGCACTGGGTTGCAACAGTGGCTGTCACCATCGCCACCTTCTCCACGCGCAGAACGTGCATGTGTGCTAGGACTGAAATGTAGCGTTAGTTAAAATAAGTGACCAGCTATAAAACAAATGCTTCAATTACATGATGGTTATATCACTAGACGGGCGTATTTGGGTGAGCTAACACTGTCTGTATGATTGTGTGTTTGCATGTCCCCTTCAGGTCATTACACCAAGCTCCGCAACTCAAAGATTGGTATAAACTGCGCGATTACTTGTGATCGGACACCTACAGATAACAGTCGATATAATGGCTGCAAGTCACTAGTAACCAAACCGCGAGTTCCATTGTAATTCTCGATATAAAGAACCAAATACTCTCATTTATTTTTCTTGTATATTTTACAGGTGAAAGATGGCGGGAGATGAGAACAACGTTGAGCCCAGCATTCACTGGCTCCAAGATGAAGATGATGCTTCCACTAATTGTGGAAAATACTGTCAATATAATCCAGTACCTTCATGGTATGAAGTTAAAAAAAAAGACAAAAAAAGTATGTCAAGCTAAAAACTATACACGCGGTTTTTATTTTTCAGATCGTCAGTCTGAAAACATAGAAGTAGACGACCTGATGCGTCGCTACACCAACGACGTCATCGCATCCGCTGGCTTCGGACTCAAGATCAACTCTTTAGTGGATCGGGACAACGAGTTCTTTAAGATTGGCCACACAGTTTTTGACTTCAATCTAAAGCAAAGAGCACTGTTTATTTTATCTACTATTTTCCCCAAACTAACCAAGGTAAGAGAATACACGAAACTGATCTTCAAAAGGGGTCAAAATCTAACACACAACTGACCTTCTGTTTATAATAAAAATATTAATAGAATAGAATAGAATAGAATATGTCTTTGTTTGCTAAGAATGCCGGTACATACAAATAGGATCGAAAATAACAATAAAGAATCGTGTACATTCTGCCTTGTTGGCATGCAAATACAATAATTAATGGACACTATTAACTTTTTTTTTGTTGTCATCCAGAAACTAGGCGTACGGTTATTCCCAGAAAAAACATATAACTTCTTCAGAAATGTTGTTGCTTCTACCATAGAGTACAGGAAGAGAGAACACGTGGAGCGACCTGATATGATACAACTGCTCATGGAGACTAAGAGAGGTAAGCGCCAGGTGTTAAAATAAAAAATAAAGTAATGGTAAAGATGAAATCTTTTCATCGCTTGTTCGGTCACACTATTTAAGGGTAAAAAAGAAAGAAAGAAAAAGAGCTGAGGTTGGTTGGTTGAGAACTGAGTTTTTAAGTCTAAAATCCATGTTAACAGAAGTTCCAAGAAGAGGGTACTAAGAACCACCAACACATGACGCTATAGGGCCCGCCTGATTCATTATATTTATTTTATCTGAATTAGTACCAGATTCACTTTGGCAAACAAGTCGAGGGCATGTCTTGACATCTCAATTTTTTCTTTCCAGAATGGTCTCCAGACGACTTAACCAGCCAAGTGTTCATATTCTTCGCTGCTGGCTTTGATACTGTCGCATCTGTTCTGGTAATGACCATCCACGAGCTTGCCATAAACCCTGAGATCCAAGAGAGATTGTACCAGGAGTGCAGACAGCTAAAAGAGGACAAAGGTCTTACATTTGACAGTCTCAGTGATCTCAAATATTTGGAATGTGTAATAAACGGTGGGTTAAATTATTTTTTTGATTGTTATAATTCATTGGTTATTTTAAAGTTAAAAATACATAAAAATTGAATCTTTGAGTATTTAACTGTTTAGACTCTTGCGACGATTTTCACCAGATAGCAAAATCTCAGAATGTAAAAAATACTGAAGTCTGACTAAATTTTCTGTCATTTAGAAACCCTAAGAAAATGGACTCCAGCTATTTTTATGGACAGAACCTGTGTAAAAACGTATGAACTACCTCCACCGAGAGAAGGGGGAGAGTCTTATACTGTAAGTATGAGTAATAGAAGATACAGGTGACTATGATTTTCGTACTTTTTTTTGGTTTTCTTAGTTAAACAGTTTTGAATAAAAGGAATTAGGCCCCGACTTACGAGTTATAGGTCGCGGCTTCAAACCCAGCCAGGCGCGTTACTTTGAGTAATTTATTTCATCGCCACTGATCGCAAAAAGGTGAAGGAAAACATCGTAAGGGTTGCCTTACGGCATGTCCTAGAACCAAAAATTCGAAGATGTGTGACACCATTTCGCACTGGGCCAGCGTTGTGGATTATGGCCCATTCCCTCTCCTAGAAAGGAGGCCCGTGTCCCATTAAAGAGTCTGATGATGGTGATGATGAGAAGGAATTAGATGGAGAGGAATGAAGGAACTTAATTTGTTTTGCAAGTTAAGTATTTCTAACTACTTTTATTAAAACAGTAATATTTTACTTTTTGCAGTTGAAACCCGGCGACATAGTTTACAATATGGTAAACTGTATACATATGGATCCAAATCACTACCCTGACCCTCACAAGTTCGATCCTGAGAGGTTTTCTGAAGAGAACAAGCACAATATTACACCTTATACCTTCTCGCCCTTCGGAGGGGGGCCGAGAATTTGTATTGGTAAGTACTCCTTGATATATTTAAACTTTATCTCAATGTGACCAGGAATTTTATACCACTTATCTTTTGGTTTAAAAGACTAAGAAATTTAGTGCAAAAAATTACTTTGATAATTGACAAATAAATATCTTATTCTGTAGTTAGTATGTCCAAGTGACCAGGCAAGCATAACTCACTAAGAGATTTTTTTCACAGGCATGAGGTTCGCGATGATGGAGATTAAAGTTCTCATATTTCAAATACTGATGACCTTCTCCATCGTTAAGACTGAGAAGACAATGGACCCGATAAAGTTGAAGCCTCATAACTTTAGTATCAAGGCACTGGATGGAACTTGGGTTAAATTCCAGAAGAGAGGATAAATTCTATATATTTCTCTCGTACAAGTCCAAGTCAAAATTATCCAATTCAAGACGCTTTCTCAGCGTCGTTATGTAAGGGTTCTATGGTTAGCTACCCCCAAAGTTTACTGGATATCTTACGTATACAATGCAGTCAGTAATGTTTTTAGGATTTCGTTGAAACTGCCTTGGTTTTGAAGGCAAAACTGCGTGAAAAGTTTCGCTAAAAAGTCGCATCAAAACTCAAAAAAAAACTCTTAACTCAAAATCATTTATTTCAAATAGACTATTTACAGGCACTTTTGAAATGTCAAAAATTGAACGTAATTTGCATCACTAAAGACAATATAGTTCAGAGTTTATGCAAAAAGATTGTTCAAGTAATTTAATCTTTGCTATATCGTCCTACGCATATCTTAGCTCAAAGCACTGTATGTTTTTACATTTTATTTTCTTTATCCCTGTTTTTGTACGACTAAAACTAATTATAAGGTCTTACTAACAAAGTTGACCATATTGTTATATTTTTTATTATTAACTGAATCTGTGAAGTTAAAAGACGTATTTTTTTTAATGATATACTTGAATCCAAACCCATCTGATGGTAAGCAGTGATGTAATCGTTGAAGATAAAGCGCACTAGTTTATTAAAAGCCTTTTCACTCTAAGCTAGAAGACTTCTAAATTATAATAGGACGGGCAGACCGTAACAAGTAAATTGTTCCAGGCGACGAGACGAAATGCTTTGTCCAGACTGAAGAGATGTTGATGAACAACGTATTTCAGATGTATTAGAAGACATTTTCAGGCTAGCGCCTAGAGTAACAATAATAGCTATTTTGTCAGTTGTAAAAAGATTAAAGTTTTATTAAAATGTTAATTGCTTTACAATTATTTGTATTTTTAAATTGACATTGTTATATACCTAAATGTCATTATTTTTTGCAGTACATTTTTACATAAATGTCATTATTTTACATTTGTTTTTTTTACTTACATTTGAAAGTCTTTTAAAATATGAAAGTTCTTGTAGGACGGAATAATGAGCACAACTCTCTATTTATTGGCCTACAATTATTATCATCATCATCATCATCATCATCAGCTTTTTAATGTTCCCACTGCAGGGTTTTCTCCGGTTTTCTCACGATGTTTTCCTTCACCATTTTGAGAGCAGTGGTGATGAAATAAATTACACAAAGTAATGCGCCTGGCTGGGTTTGAACCTGCGACCTACGGACTCGTAAGTCGGGGCCGTTACCACTCGGCCACCACTGCTCAATTATTATTATACAATTATTATTAGTTGTACTAAATTAATGTCTTCTCGGTATTTAACACTTGAGAGCAGGAGTTACCCTGTGGTAACGGCCCCGACTTACAAGTCTTAAATGGTGTCAAACCCAGCCAGGCGCCTTAATTTGTGTAATTTATTTCACCACCCCTCCTCTCAAAATTGTGAGGAAACCGGCATGTCCTAGAACCAAAAATTCGAAGACATGTGACATCCACCAATCCACATTGGGCCGTATGAAAGATAAAGACCCATACGTCCTCCTAAAGAGGAGGCCTGAGTCCCAGCTGTAGGAAAATTAAAAGGCCAATAATGTTATTTGCTAATTTATTCATATCATAAGTATTCAATTCAATAGTCCTAGAGGTACCGTTGCAAATGAAAAAAAATCGTCAACTGCGTGGATAGCGGTGAAAACACCGTCAGCTGATGTAGTAAAGATACTGATTTTTCATTTGTAAAACAAAATCATACTTGTAGCGACAACTATGACGTCACAACGAAACTAAAAACTACGCTCAATGCAGCTGCCTTTTTTTAGCTAATGTAAAATATTTATAAAAAAAAGTTTCAGTCGGCGTTCTATGACTTAATTTTTTTTTTCACCATTTCCATAGCTTTTCAATCTTACACCCACCGCGGATGCGTCAGCTGACTCTTGGTTCACTTATCAGTCATTCGAGATCTTTTGAACAAAATGGCACCCGATCGGCGTAAAAACACTACCTAAAATGCAACGGTACCTCCCGGACGGTACTATCTACCAGTATCGATAATATTTCTCTTCAACTGGAGCGGACGTAATAATCACGAAATTTTAAACATAAACTCACAAGAAAATAATTTGAAGTTTTTAAGTAAGTGACTTAATTACTAAGAGGCGAGGCAGTCCTCACACAGAGGGGTTGAAATTTTTACCAAGTTTCTACTTCATAATAATGTAAAATGTTGAATAAATAAAAAGTTCCAGTGGTGGCGACCATTGGGAGGTTCTGGTACCAAGCCATCCGTCGAGGTTTTTGAACATAATTTTTATTTATTAACTTTTAGTTTGACGCTAAGTAGATTTATATTACTATGGTATGGTCCCAGGGAACTTAAGTGCGCCAGCTGATAAACTCGTTTTGAATAAAATATGTGCTACACGATTCTTGCTCTTTCAGACGATATTTTTCTTGAAGTATGGTAGTGTTCTCCAGGAAATTAATTATGCTGTCTAGATACATACCAAGTTTGGTTTTAATGAAACTACTAATCTCCACAAACAGTATCTATCAACACACTTAATTACTAGGACCACATGAGTATCACAGAGTGCCACTTAATCCTGCCAATAACATCAATAACAATTCAATTCAGTTTGGAATTATCAAGCTTTTCATTTCGAATCACTTGACACCAATTTTAGATTAATCGTTTGGCTAATAAAACAATAGGAATGAACTGTGTAAATTCAACGCAACTGTTCGTATTGACATTGCCGCGTTGATTGTGTTTGTAACCGCAATTCTGATTCCCCACCGACCGTGTTCCCACGTTGTCGTCGTGGTGGGGCTTGCGTGTCTCTGTGATCTTGAGGGCTATGCCGGTAGAGCCACTCATGCCGGAAGGCCTCAAGGGAGAGACCAGACCAAGAGGAACACAGGGCGGAGTCCAGTCGGACCGCCTCAGGAGGAGCGCTGCCTAAAAGTATCGGCACCAACAGCTGTTGGTGCTCTTGGCCAGCGATTTTGAAGAATGGGTTTGCCTCCGGTACGTGTCTGAATATCAGACATGACCAGGATGGCGAACGTGGTTATTGGGGACCCCACCCCAATTCAAAACAAAGGCAAAGCTGTGACCAGCACAACATGAGCGCGAGTAGAAAAAATATATCTACCCCAGGAGGGTACCCAATTGCGGGAGAATCCCTCCCCGAGCAGAGCTCGGGCTGCCCCTCGTATTCTGGGGGGGGCAACTACCGCCTCGGGTCTCCGGACCCCGTACCGTCCCTTAAGGACGCAGTGAGCCAGGGTGGCTCACCCGCCCGCGTTGTGGAGTCCCTGGGACCCGTTCCCAGCACGTCCGCAGCGCCAGCGGGTTCCGAACAGGCCGGCAGGAGGTTCGGCCTTAGGGAGGTGAGCGGAGACTCGGCGTCAGATTCCGATGCCGCGTCTCTGCCCGCCTCGGAGAGCATGGAGGTGGAGGAAACCGCTTCCAAGAGGCATCAGTTCCTCCGGAAACGCCCCAAATCTGGGGACTATAAGGGGTCATCCTCCGACGAAGCGTCGGCCCGTAAAATCTCGTCCACTGGACGGGGTGCGGGTCACCAGACAGGTAGGGGAAGAGGCCTCAATGCCCAGGACGCGGTTCGACGATCTCTGGAAATCGCCAGGGAGGCGCTTCAACCCGGAGTGACTGGTGGCCAGGCCAGCCGATCGGAGCCGGAGCTGTCTGACTATGAGTCAGACGGCATGACGGAGGCGTTGGCGAAGTACTCCGAGATCGTGAAGGCCACACTAACGGCAGTCTCTAAGAAGAGGCTGGGGGCTTCAAAGGGGAAGGCCATGACTACGGGACACGAAGACCTCATGGACAAGCTGTCGATTGTCTTCGAGCCGCTCAACAGAAGGATTGGGCGGCTCGAGGTGGCTCTGGCCAATGTCCAGAGACGTAAACCGGCGATGGCACAAAAAAGGGAACGCCAACAAGATCAGAGCGTGTCCCAGTCCTTGCCCCAGCCGGAGAGTGGGGTGCTGACCCTGCTGCGGCAGGAGCTGGTAGCCTTCAGGCAACAGCAAGAGCAGCAGCAACAGCAGTTTCAGGAGCAGGTTCAGCGCCAGGTGTCTGTCTTGGAGGGCATCGTGCTGCGCCCCCCACTTGCGGCCTCTGGACCGAAGAGGGCGGCAACGTACGCCGCCGCAGCCGCGGCCACGGCGGATGCAGCGTCCAAGGCGGGATTGTTGGGGCAAGCCAGGCGTAGAGCTGTAGCGTCGGGGCCCACGAAACCGGCCCAGGTGGACAAACAGCAGCAGCGGCGGCAAGGAGGGGCTGTCCCTCCTCCCAGAGGACCCCCTGTAGCGGCGGCGACCAGGCCGCGCTTGCCACCTCCCGAAGAACCTTCGGCTGGCGCAGACTGGACGGTTGTCGGCGCCAAGAAGAAGGCGGGCAAGGTGGCTAGGGCAGCCAAAAAGCGCGAGCGGCGACGTGAGCGCAAGCGGCGGGCCATGGCGGCCAGACTTCGCGCCCCGAAATCCGAGGCTGTAGTGATCACGCTACAGCCTGAAGCGGAAAAGAAGGGCGCGGATTATGACTCCGTCATGGAGAAGGCAAGGCGGGCGGTGTTGCCCTACCTTGATGAGCTCGGAGTCTCTGGGGGCTTCCTCATAAGGCGCACCCTAACGGGGGCCCGAATCCTTGAGGTCCCCGGCACGGCCAGTGTCGCGGACATCCTGGCCGACAAGATTAGGGTGGCCCTCAGTGCTGAGGAGGCCCGAGTGTCCAGGCCCACCAAGTGCATCGACATGCGCATCATGGGCCTGGACGACTCAGTCAAGGTGGACGAGGTGGTGGCCGCCATCGTCAGGGTGGGCGGTTGCACGCCCGAACAGGTTCGGGCGGGCACCATCCGCGCTGACAGCACGGGCATGCGAGCCGTAACGGTAAGCTGCCCCGTGCCGGCGGCCAAGGCCATCACTGGCGAGGGCCGACGTCTTCTGGTGGGCTGGGTCTCCGCCCAGGTAAAACTGTTGGAGCCCAGACCTCTGCGGTGCTACCGCTGCCACGTGGGGCACCACGTGGGGGCCTACTGTGCCGCGGAGGTGGATCGCAGCGACCACTGCTACCAGTGTGGTAAGCCCGGTCACAGGTCTGCTGAGTGCCGGAATGCGCCGCACTGTTACGCATGTGCGGCGGCAGGCAAGCAGGCCGACCACCGGGCTGGGTGCAGGTCCTGCGACCCCCCGGCCAACGTGAAGGCCAAACTTCGTCGGCCCCCCACCACCACCACCGCCGCAGCCGCAGCCGCTTCTTCTGTCGCCGCCGCTGTTGCTGTCGCCGCCGAAACCACTGTGGCGGCGCCCTCTCAGAGGGCTAGGGAGGAGACTATGGACTGCCAATAACGGCCCCATTACGTCTCCTCCAGGCGAATATCAACCACTGCGCCCCAGCTCAGGATCTGTTGCTCCAGAGCATGGCGCAGTGGTCGATAAACGTCGCCGTGGTCTCCGAGCCGTACTTTGTCCTGCCCAGAGCTGACTGGGTTCAGGACCTGAGCGGCTCGGTGACCCTTATCTCGTCGGCCGCCGCCGGTACCCCGACCCTCGAGGCCGTCACGAAGGGTCGGGGTTGCGTGGCAGCACGGTTCGGGGACATTGCAGTGGTAGGCGTCTACCTGTCCCCGAATAGAACTCTCGCCGATCTTCCCGACTCCCTCAGGGAGCTGAATACCGTCGTCGCTGGGTATGGTACCCTCCCCGTGGTCGTTTGCGGGGACTTCAACGCCTGGAACATGGCTTGGGGTTCCCGGCTCACGAACCAGCGGGGCCGGATGGTGGAGGACTGGGCTCTGGAAACAGGCCTGGTCGTCCTAAACCGGGGTTCTGTCCCCACGTGTGTGCGGGTGCAGGGTGAGTCCGTGGTGGACATTTCGTTCGCCAGCCCCGCCCTGACACCGCGTGTAGTTGACTGGCGCGTCATGGAGGGGGTGGAGACATACTCGGACCACCGGTATATCCGGTTTGACGTCTCCGCCCAGACCTCGACCGCGCCGGTCCGACAGACCCCATGTGGTCCGCGTTGGGCGCTGAGGCAGCTGGAACGGGAGCTCTTCCTGGAAGCCGCGGCGGTGCAGGCCTGGGTGCAAGCACCGGTCAGGCCTGCCGACATCGACGTCGAGGCGGAGTGGTTCCGGGAGGCCTTGTCGCAAATTTGCGACGCGGCAATGCCCCGTCTCCGCCCAGGACGCGCCCGACGCCAGGTGTACTGGTGGTCGCCAGAGCTTGCGACGCTGCGCGCCGCATGCAATGCTGCGCGACACCGGTATACCAGACACCGCAGGCGCCGCTTCCGCCCGCCGGATGCGGAGGCCGTAGAGGCGGAGCTGTACGAGGGATACAGGGTGGCAAGGCGCACCCTCCGATCGGAGATAAAGCGGGCCAAAGACGAGGCCTGCAAAGCGTGGCTGGGGACGCTCAACGCTGATCCGTGGGGACGCCCATACAAGTTGGTGCGAGAGAAACTCCGCCCATGGGCTCCCCCGTTGACGCAGAGTCTCCGGCCACAGATCGTGGAGGGTGTGGTGAGCGCTCTGTTCCCTGCGCGGGGGGACCACTCCCCCCCGCCCATGGCTCCGCCACCAGCGGTGTCTGACGCGGACCACGTCAGCGACGACGGTACCAATGCTCCGGAAGTGACCGAGGTAGAGATGAGAGTGGCGGTACGCAGGATGGGTGCGAAGAATACCGCCCCAGGACCCGACGGCTTGCCAGGAAAGGCTTGGGTCCTGGCCATGGAGGCTCTCGGGTCTCGATTGGGGGGGCTCTTTAGCGCATGCTTGGAGAGGGGCCAGTTCCCACTTCCCTGGAAGACGGGAAAACTGGTCCTCGTCGCGAAGCCGGGGCGCCCTGCGGACTCTCCGTCCGCGTATCGGCCCATTGTGCTGCTTGACGAGGTGGGCAAGCTCTTTGAAAGAGTCATTGCAGACCGCCTCGTCAAACACCTAACACTGAAGGGGCCCGATCTCGCGGACGACCAGTTCGGGTTTCGCAGGAGGCGCTCCACGGTGGACGCCATCATGCGCGTGCGAGCCCTCACGACGGGGGATGCGGTGTCCCGGGGCAGGTGTGTCTTGGCGGTGTCGTTGGACATTGCCAACGCCTTTAATTCCCTGCCCTGGAGTTGCATTAGGACGGCACTCCGGTATCACCGGGTGCCCGACTACCTCTGTCGTACAATCGAGGCCTACCTGTCCGACAGGTACATAGTCTACCCCGGTCACCAAGGAGATTGGAAACGGCGAGAGATGTCGTGCGGTGTCCCACAGGGATCGGTACTAGGACCGCCCTTGTGGAACATCGGGTACGACTACGTGCTGCGCGCCGACCTCCCCGTAGGGGTCAGCGTGGTCTGCTACGCAGACGACACGCTGGTCCTAGCGCAGGGAAGGTCGTACCAGGCGGCGATCGAACTAGCGACACGTGGGGTTGCGACAGTCGTTGAGAGGATCCAGCAGTTGGGACTCAAGGTGGCACTGCACAAGTCCGAGGCCATGTGCTTTCACGGCCCTCGGAACGCGCCACCAACGGGTTCCCAACTAACGGTAGAAGGAGTTCACATCGGCGTCGGGTCGACGATGAAGTACCTAGGACTTGTCCTCGACAGCCGATGGAATTTCGAGGAGCACTTCCGACGTCTGAACCCCAAACTCAATCGGACGGGGGCTGCTCTCAAGCGGCTCCTGCCGAACCTTGGGGGTCCAGACGCCTTCTGCCGGAGGCTCTACGCCGGCATCGTCCGGTCCATGGCCCTTTATGGGGCACCAGTGTGGGCGCCGACGCTGCGTAAACGCCCGGCGGCCCAGCTGAACGCCTGCCAGAGGGTCATGGCCATCCGGATGGTGCGGGGATACCGCACGGTGTCCCGCGAGGCGGCGAGCCTCCTTGCTGGCCTACCACCATGGGATTTGGAGGCAACAGTCCTTGCACGCATGCACGACCAGCGCGTGGAGATGCAACGCCGGGGCGAAGATCCGCTGCCCGAACATGTCGAGGCGTGGCGGAAGGAGCTCCGGCGAGATCTCATGGTGAAGTGGAAACAGCGACTGGCGCAACCCAGCGCTGGGCACACCGTAATCTCAGCGGTAGTGCCCCTCTTTGAGGCGTGGCTGGATAGACCTCACGGCGTCCTCACTTTCCGCATGACGCAGGTTCTCACCGGACATGGGAAGTTCGGGAGATTCCTGCACCGGATTCGTGCGGAAGAGACGTCCGGGTGTCGCCACTGTGAGGCGAGCCCGGAGGACACGGTGGAGCACACGGTGGAGGTGTGCCCTGCTTGGGAAGAGCATCGCCGTGTCCTCGTGGGGGTGATCGGCGGCGGCGACCTCTCGCGTCGGGCCCTGGTTCAGGCCATGGTCCGCAGCGAAGAGGAATGGCAGGCGGTCGCCTCCTTCTGCGAAGCAGTAATGCTCGTAAAGGAGGAGGCCGACCGCATAAGGCAAAGGCAACGGTGTACTCGCCGTAGCCGTCGCCGCCGCGATCCTGCCGATATCCGGCCACCGTAGACACTGGCTCGCGGACGGTGAGCAATGGGTAGCTCGCCGTCCGATCGTCTGGTAAGACCGAGTCCAAGTCGTCAACGGCGCGCACCGTTCCCGCGCGCCTCAAGGAGTTGTCAGCAAACTGCAGGGGCCCTTCAGGGTCGAAGCCTCCTGGAGCCTAGAGGGTATGTGAAAATTGTAACCTCGACTCCAGAAATAAGGCAAGGAAGGTACGGGGTAGGTTTTTTAGTCAGTAAGAGTCTGACACTGGTCTCCCGCTCCGCCCAAGAGCGGGTTTCGTCATTGGATGATTTTCACCTACCATAAAAAAAAAAAAAAAAAAAAACGCAATTCTGATTGTTAATATAGCTTCAGTTTACTTCCAACCTTTTATAGTTACCTAGTACCTAGTTTAATTTATTTTAAGCGTTCTCTATGAAATGATTGTTCCAATATAACCCCGAATCATGTAATTTCCGCTTACGTAAAATGAGTACCTTTAGTTCCTTATCAGTATAATTTCAAAGTCTTATTTCCTCTCACAGACCAACAAACAATCTAGTCTATCTTTGCCAGTTCTGAAAACCTAGTAAACTCCGATTCAAAGTAATAAATTTTCTGTGATTAAAAGTATGTTAGTGTTAAAAAAGAGTGAAGATTGTAGGAGTTCCTCGGAAGTCAATTTAATCTGTCCAAAGTTGTCGCTTTCTTCCAACTCGACCCACTTTGATTTGTGAATATTAATACCCGAGTAACGAATGTCAAAGGTCCTAACTTTTGTAATTAAGGCTACGATTTTCTTCTTTAACTTTAATGAGAATATCTGCCTACTAACATTTGTGTGATTCGGCTTAATGAAAAGTGTGAGCCATGTAACTAAAAACTTTAGGAAATAGTATTATAATTACTATGTTGGTATCTAACTAAACAGCAGCATAATGAAAATCACCAAAATTAATGTAATAAGTGCCAAGGAAAATAACCAACGGATTTTCAATAAATACTCAGTCAAAGGCCTAGTTCAAAACCTTTCATAAAACCCTTTCACTCAAGGACACAAATCAAATAAAACGTAACAAAACCACAAACTATTTGTCCACGTTCGCAGGGCCTTAACAAAGAGATTTCAATTTAAGTAAAGCAATCCAATTTCACACGGCCATGGATATAAATGGGTGTAATTTTATACCGCGGATGTAAGCCCCGCTTAAAATTAACGACTGTTAGTTATGACGACCTGGTAGCCGTGACTGATATTTTATTAGTTTTCATTGAAGATTATGCGATAGGTCAATTTATTTGACACTATTTACTGAAATAAGTATGCAGTTTTGCGTAATAATTGGTTCTTAGTTAGTTTCACGAATATATTTTGTTTATAAAGGTTTACAAAATAATAAAATAATTATGCATTTTCAGTTATACAGGTAAATGGTATAGGGTGAATTTTCTCGCTTTCTCTGAAATAGAAGTTAACATTATTGTTTGAGTGCCATAGAATACTACACCTAGTCAAAAAGTTAACGTACCTAGTAATAATTATATTGCATACTACCTAAACCTACGTTAACCTAACATTCCAGCAGCATTGTCTTAAAAAAAAAAACACAAAAAACCGAACACGTTTCCTAAAAGCCAAGCAAAGTAAACACTGTATTATATTGAACACTGGAGCCCTGGTACCATGTGTTTTGTTAAGGGTAAATAAATGTTAGCTATATTGTGAACATTTTGGTATTTTAGATAGCCTGCGCCTGTCTGTAGCCTGTCGCTGACATCCGAGAGGCATCCGACCCGCGGCTAGAGAACGTAACCTTTTGTGAGAGGTGCAATATCTTTTAATTTAGTAGCATTTTTGTCCAGTTTTAACACACATTTGTTATCTTCATAGCTGATATTTTCTGAAGAGCTGATTTCAAGTAGAGTGATGGTAAATCTAAAAAGGCAAATAATAGTAAATTTTAATTAAAAAGGTATCATAATAAACCACTCATAAAAAATCCACTGAAATTTTTAAAAAGGTTTTCTTCTTAAGAATTTATGTACCTAACATACATTTTTTAGATGGAAACCTTTTTAAATTTTTATTTTTGTTTGGTGACTATCACTGTTAAAGTTACCTGAAAACTTAAAAATAAATTACTAATAAGTAAATTCATTATTAGACTCTTATGTTCCCACGACTGGGACACAGGCCTACACTCTTGGATAGGGAATGTGTCGTAATCCACCACGCGGGTCCAGTGGCCGACCGCATAAGGCAAAGGCAACAGCGCCCTCGCCGTAGCCGTCGCCGCCGCGATCCCGCCGATATCCGGCCACCTGCGCGGGCTTACGGAAGGCGAGCAATGGGTAGTTCGCCATCCGGTCGTCTGGTAATAGTCCAGAACGAGCCCAAGTACAGTATGCTGACAACTCCTTGAGGCACACTGTTCCCGCGCGCCTCAAGGAGTTGTCAGCATACTGTAGGGGCCCTACAGGGTCGAAGCCTCTTGGGCCAAGGGTTAATGCGAAAGCGTAACACCAGGGCTTGGGAATAAGGCAAGGAAATAATGTAGTAGGTTTTTTAGTGAGTAAGAGTCACCCAAGGGCGGGATTCGTCATTGGACGATTTTTACCTACCATAAAACAAGAAAAAAAACCACGCGGGTACAGTGCTAGTTGGTCAATATAAGTAAGCAAATTCTGAAGGATATAACAGATGAAATTAAATCCAATAGTTAATCTTAGACAATAACAAGATTTACGTGCTATCGTCGTACAAGTCGGGCACGTCACTGAACGGATTAACGCTACGTCAAGCGCCCCGATACACCTGTTGGGGGCACTGCAGTTCCACGCAATGTACTCCGTTATTATCTTCGTCTGTTCATGTCGCCTTGGTACATCGCAATCGGGTTCAGCCTGCAAACAGCCCTACCGAGCCCAGTGGTCTGTTATATTAGTCTAGATAGATAGATAGATCCATTCTTTATTGCACACCAAAAATAAAAATAACAATAGGAACTTAAAATTAATAGGATGTCACAATGGGCGGTCTTATAATCCAGTCAAAATAGACATTCCAGTTTGCATTAATTCCCAACAAGCTGGATTTTTGTGCAGGCCTTGAATACGTCATTACAAATGATATGTCAAAAGTCCCCATCGATCCCGCTTGTGCGTTGTTTTTTATTCGAGGTCAAAGGTCACGAATTTGCGTTTTTTGCGTATATCTCTGAAACAACGAGAGCTATCGAAATATGGTTCAGAGAAAGTTTGTAGATTTTAAAATTGTCTACAAAAAGGTCTTAACACTTGTCTTCTACAAAGCATCGCTTTCGAGATATTGTGACTTTAGACTGCAGGAAAGTCGTATTTTCGATTATATGCACACATTTCTGCACCACCTTTGAGGTAGTGTACACGGCGTTTTTTATTTAACGTGGTTTCCGCAGTAGAAACACTCCACAATATAAGTTGAGTTTTGTGAAAAATACAAGAAACAATAAGAGAGTGCAGTTATCTTGTCTCCCTCCAACATGTGCTTCTGCTTATCAACACTTGTTTCGTGTGTTCTGCCAAGTGCAAGTGTGGCTAGGCAATAATCTAAATCCTGAAGATTGGGGTTGGAAATTGATGGATAATAGTTTGGAGCCAATCCATACTTTACTGCCACCTGCTCCTGAAAAATTACTCAATACAATTTTTTGTAATTAAATTAAACAAAAAAAGCTGCACAAACAATTTAGGGTGCAGAAAAGCTGAATTGTATTGTTCATCGGTATGTACCAATTACGTATGTATGCGTACTCGAAAATACGACTGCCTGCGGTCTAAAATCACGATATCTCGAAAGCGATGCTTTGTAGAAGAGAAGTGTTAAGATCTTATTTGTAGACAATTTTACGATCTACAAACTTTGTATGAACCATATTTCGATAGCTCTCGTTGTTTCAGAGATATTCGCAAAAAACGCAAATTCGTGACCTTTGACTTCGAATAAAAAACAACGCACAAGCGGGATCGATGGGGACTTTTGACATATCATTTGTAATGACGTATTCAAGGCCTGCACAAAAATCCAGCTTGTTGGGAATTAATGCAAACTGGAATCATAATTTAGTCTATTTTGACTGGACTATTATCGCTAAAAACGATTTGTTAAAGACAACCTTTGGATGGATTAGTAGTAGTTTGTCTAGTGCTTTATGTAAGCCTAGTACTTCTGAAATATAACACTGCCCACGCATGTTGTAGTGGCGCAAACTATACCTTTCATGTTTATAAATCCTGTTATTTTAACGCCTAAAAAAGTGCATGTCAGCCACTTACATATATCTTACACACAATGTTTGACAGTGCATTTTCTGCCATGACAGACATAAATGAATACACCATTACGATAGTTGAACCGCGCACTTCCACTTTTCCATCGCGATTCGCGAATGACTGATGTATTCACATTTCCGCTTAACAAATAAATGGCTTTTTGCGAACACCATCGTTCATCATACGTCATAAAACTGACAAATAAAAAACATACAAATTGTCAAATGTTATTAATTCGCTGTCACTGGAGTTTAAGGTTTTCCGTACAAGCTATTAATCTGACAGGTTGTAGGTATAATTGGAAAGGGGTGATACGTATCAAATTATTGGTTTAGCTTGACCTTTTTCTATCTTACATAACCATAGCATAATTTTGCTTCAATACATTTTATACTACTACCTCAAAGATAGTGCCTACCCATTTGGGCAAATTTATCGCTCATGCTTTTCTGTATCATGGGCTCCTAGTTCATCATGCTACTGATTTCGATGAAATTTTACGGAAGGCTAGGTTTTACTATGACACAATATTTTATGATATAAACTAGCCAAAAATATTGGTCTTTCTGGTCCATACCGAAGCCGCTGTTCCAGTGCGAAGAAATTTGAGCTTTGTGAAACTTACCAGTTAACTAAGTTTATCGTTGTTTTCTACTATAAACGTGTATGGAATAATAAGTTTAGTTAAGGTTCCAGACGAAAAATATATAAATCCTCGAAGCGTAGGGTTTTGAGGACTTATAGGTACCTACATATTGCTGCTAAAAATAATGTTAGAATTGTGTCAACCATTTGTATTTTAGCACGCATGCAATGTTAATAGATAGCCGATTTCTATAGTATAGTGAGAGTTTATACTATTCGCTAAGTAGAAAACCGGCCAAAAACTTGTCGGGCCACGCTCATGGGCACCATTAAAAAAATTTAATGATAAAAAAAAACATCCTATGACAAATCCCACCCTTGGGTGGAGCGGGAAATAGTGTTAGGCTCTTACTGACTAAACAACCCACCCCGTTTCTTCTTAGCCTTCATACCGGGGTCGAACCTTCTTTTCAGAAGCAAATCCATGGCCCCAGTAGTCTTCGGCCATGCTATTCCTCTACGTTTGCTGATAACATCTTGAGGCGCGCAGGAACACAACGCGCCATCGACAACTTGAGCTTGGTTCGGACAGTTACCGGACGATGGGACGGAGAGCTCCTCGCATTGCTGCTCGCGCCTACGATGGCTGGAAATCGGAATCGGAATCCCGACGGTGGCTTTTGCGTGCTGCCGAAGTGATGACGGAAGAACGCTTAGCACTTCGGTTTTTTTCGCTTAGCACTTTTTAAAATTAACCACACAAATTCGGCCTATTTCATTTTAGTTATCTTTAAACAAAAAGGTTCATCTGGACAGTCAAACAAGAAACGTGATTACAACTCCCCAGTAGGGGGTACCCTGCTGGCTGCCGACAAAATGTGTAAATAGCGCTCCCGCTTAAAGTTGGCGCACACCGGTCCGAGCCAGTTTAAACTAGTTGTAAATGTTACGGGCACTGTTGCGAAACTAAAGTTTGTACTAAAAATTATCGTTGTTACATACAATTGTTGTTCTTTTTACTTCGTTTCTCTACTTTACATTTTCTCTGCATGGATGTCGATTTAATACGTAAGTAATTTATAACTTTTACGTTGCTTAGGAATACCTAAGTAAAGGAAAACATACGTGTATAATAACTAGCTTTCTGCTAGCACAAACTTTGGATACGCGTTTCTTCCCTTTAGGGGATGAATTTTGGAAAATCCTATCTTAGTTTTCGCCTACGTCATAAAAAGAAACTCTGTGCAAAATTTCACTTTCCTAGTCCCAGTGGTTTTAGCTGTGCGTTGATATGTCAGTCAGTTTCTCCTTTTTTATATATATAGATAAAAAGTAAGTGCCAAAACTCATAAGCCTTATCAAAATAATCCTCAATGTCCTTTCCAAACTGAATAGGAGAAATGTCTTCTCTGTAAATCCTTGTAATAAACATAGATATACGCTAGTAGGCGCTAGGCCTCCATTGTGGTCCATAATTCGGTCACGGATTCGCCGGCGACACGTACCGACACTCGACACAATTATGACCCCCTACGTGACGCTTCTGTTGCCCTAATAGCATAGCGTGGCATGTATATGTGTTTGTTTAACATAAACACTACATAACAAATGAAGTCTGTATTCCCAAAAGGGATTGGCAGAACTAAGGGTCTAGAAAAGGTAAAAAAATAAGTGTTGGATTTTTTTAGGTGGGAAATCATAGAATTACTTCTCCCACTCTTGGACGGAGCAAAAACTTGTACTGACTAAAACTCATTGCTAGGTTAGCATACTATGCCGAAATATCAGGCCGTTATTTTGTTAGTTATGTTTTTAATATAGGAGCCAACATTTTACCAAAATGACCATAGGCAATTTACCCAAACTCAAGGTACTGAGTAATACTTCAAAATCCTGTAGTATTGGTACATAATATTATATACCATTTAACTGAAATAACGCACAACCTTATACAATTAGTAAATTAACTGAAATTTTACATTAATTCACTTAGTGTTTCTCTTAAGAAATATGTTATCCTAGTACCTAGTAGGCAAAAATAATATGGGCATCGACGCACACACGCACAAACCGACACGCTAGTGACGCAATCAATTTTATCAACTATTTGTCAAAATAGATATTTTTATCCTAAAAACTACTTGAAAAATTACCTAGTTTCAAAATAGCTGAAATAGATTCATTTGGCGATTCTGGTACATTATATTTAGACTAACTTCTAAAACCGCAAGTATCATCATCATTTCAGCTGAAAGACGTCCACTATTGGACATAAACTGCTAAGCGTTACCACAACGACCTGTCCTCTGCTTCTCGCATCTATCAGAATCCCACGACCCTCACTAGGTCGAGTAGAAAAGCAAGAATAACTAGGCTTTAATTAATCAGCCATGCAACAAAAACAAGCAAAATATAATGCATTCCCATTTCTTTTTAAACCTGTCATTACCAGGGAATCAGAGGCACCCTCTGTGCTTCCTCAACCCTCAGCACTTGACAGCCCCCTCATCTCTTACTTACAATGACAATCGTCAAGCATCCGCACTGGATCTCAACAACTCGCATCTCAACGACTCTGAATAGTACTCCCGTAAATATGTACTTGTGTTGATCTGTGTAATGTCTGTATTAACCTTTTCTTTCTACCTATGTTAAAGTCTTTAAACTATTATCTAAAAAAATACAGAGAAATGAAAATAGCGGTTCATTCCTCAGTTAACGTATCTGTTTTTGATTGAAAAACGTACCTTAATAGTTACGTAGGAACCCTGCCCAGTCGTCTGCACTATTCCCGCGCGCCTCAAGGAGTTGTCAGCAAACCGTAGGGACCCTGCAGAAGGGTCGAAGCCAACTGGGGCCAAGGGTTCACATCTGAAAGGAAGGCTTCTAGCCCGGGTATAGGCTACGTAGCAACGAGGTGGGGTGTTTAGTCAGTAAAAAACTGACACTATTTCCCGTTCCGTCCTAGGATGAGTTGACATTGGATCTTTACCCAAGGGCAAAAATACTCTTAGTAGTACAAAGCAGCAGTCACACAGTAAGTTAGATACCCAAAAGGACTGTTAGGACTTCGAATAATCCTTAAAGTATTTAAACGCTACTCTAAGAAGTATTAAGGCGAATTATGGTTCTCTACTAATTTGGGCAATAAACTCATGTTACTTACTACTTCGTGTTTCTGCAATTATTAAAACTTACAGAAATCGAAATGCCCTTACAAGTTCAGAACAATAGTAGTTATTTCTATAACTAATCCTTCGATACTGCAGATGTATGTTCACCTCTAGAGTCTAGATCATTGACCTAGCTAGATTCATCCTAGCGATAAACAAGCACGTTCATAGAAACTATTTGTCAAAATACTGATAAATTAATACAAAAGTTCGCTGCAGCGCTTCATTGGCTAACAAAACTTTCAAAAAACTTGCAGCACTCTTCGTTTTAATCCGGAGTCGCCGTCCAATCGTCTGGTAACCGTCCGGACCAAGCCCCGTCGTCTGCACTATTCCCGCGCGCCTCAAGGAGTTGTCAACAAACCATAGGCATCCTGCAGAAGGGTCAAAGCAAACTGGGGCTAAAGCTTCGTGTCTGAAAGGAAGGCTCTGGCTCTGGAATGAATGGGGTAGGTTGTTTAGTCAGTAAGAGTCTGACACTGTTTCCCGCTCCGCCCATGGGTGGGATTCGTCATTGAATGATTTTCACTGACTATAAAAAGACTTACCATAGATATTTCTTCAGTTGCTATTTGGTCTTATTTGCGATCGAAAGCCGCAGTGATTCTTTCAAACAAAAATCCTTACTACCAATTTGTTTCCTATAGCGAATCATTGCATGATTTTTACTTTCAATAAAAAACCCTCCAAGAGATTAAATTGATCAAAATTTAACGTTGTATATTTATGCTCTAGATGAACTTATTTATTGAAGCAAGTCCTTATCCCAAAAGTTGATCGATCAAACCTTTCTTGCCCTTAGGCGCTACATTTCTTCTCATTTTGGTCCACAATTCAATATCATAAACCTAATTTTACGGATGGCATCACAATTTACAAGTAGTCGTCTAGATTTGCGAGGAAAATGCCGACTGTTATAATAGAGGCAACATTGGAAAAATACTTCAAAGAAACTTGTAGATCATTACTTTCCGTTCAATGGAAAATAATAAACCTTCAATCTACTCATGCTTCAATATGATGGAAATGTATTTAAATATGGTGCTTTTACAACGTATAGAGCATTTTGTAAGACCTTTGCTTGTGTACCTGTAATATCACAGATTTCTCACGCACTTTCTTTGATCGATCAGTAACAGGTTTCCAAGAATTTCTATGTCGTTTTATTCCATTGTGGTAAATAAGATTTCAGGATCCCATTACCCTTTTGAGCCCTTTTCCATCGCCTCACACTCCCAACGTGAAGGAACCAAGAATAATATCCCCAGCTCACATCGGCCCCACAATCTGTGACACCGCATCACAAACAGTGAAGACATTTTTTCAACAGAGCGCGACGTTGCCTTCCATAAAACGTATCATATGAAATTCTCAAAGAAAATAAAACCTGCTACGCGCGCTATCTTTATCCCTTTTATGGCAGAGCGCGGGCAGAGAGAAAAAATACAATATTTCTTTCATGAAATGACTGTGCCCCTCAAACCGTTGAAGAGGAAAATACAAGTTTTCATATGAAAGTATTGTATATTTGATACAGAAGCTCGAAACGTTGTCGACGTTATAGTTTAGTAGTATATTAAAAATCAGGGAACGATGTCCTTACATATGTGAGGAAAAATCGGGAAAAATTATTCGATTTTCTTTTATATTCAATACCGAGAATTGGAGTGTGTTCTCGTGAAACCTCCAACGCTTACACTACTGAAGGACGTCCATATCTTTTGGTCCAGGAAATATTTGGTATTCCCACCCCAATTTAGAGCTTCGGAGTATAAATAATAAGAAATAGCTCCCGCCTATACGAAATCTCTGTAATTTATTTCCTTTGGTTGACAACCTAATAACAAACTGTCAGTCCTAAGCATTGTTGTGTTATTTATCGTTACGAAGTAAGCACGTACCTACTAGGAATCTAGGACTCCGAAGAGAAACCAAGCAAAATAATATTAGATGTTTTTAATTTAAACTTTTTTAATTTTCCTCTTCAAATTCGCTTCTCCCCAACTCTTTCGCCGCGGCTGGCTCGCCTCGCGAGCTACACTCAATCACAAGTTGAACTCGAACCCAGTTCGGAACGTGCACAATTATCTACTAACTAACCAACTAACGAGAAAGTTAACCAGCACTTAACCAGCCACTTCGCCTCGGCCTTTTTGTTTACGATAGTACTCGCTTACTTCTCGTGTAAGTTCTATAACTTGTATAACACGACTTCAATTTGATTTATTTATGCATCTGTGAACTACTTAGGTTTGCAAACTTAGTACCAGGACAGCAGTCATGGTAGGTAGTAAGTTTGTTTGTACGAGCCATGTTAGAAGTCCTCGGGGCTTACTATAAACTTAAATTCAACCAATTCAAGTAGTATTTTATTTAGGTACCTATATAATCCTACTACTATTATAAAGGCGAAAGATTGTAAGTATGGATGTTTGTTACTCTTTCACGTAAAAACTACTGAATGGATTTGAATGAAATTTGGCACAGGCATAGGATACACTCCGGAATAGCACATAGGCTACTTTTTATCCCGGAAACCCCAAACCCACGCGGGCGAAGCCGCGGGCAAAAGCTAGTATAGCAATAAAGCAAAGAATGTGTTTGTTTGGCTGATTCAGCAACTACCAGTTCGGCTTAAAAAATATATTTTACTGTTTTTGTCTTTTTCCGTGAAACATATAAAAATTAATTAAAACGAAGTTTGTAAAGCTCTACAATTTTTGTAATATTAAAATTCTTATATGTAAAAAGTACGGCAATAATTAAAAAAAAAAAGAAAACAGAATATCTTATGACAGCAATTTTTTTTATGGTGGGCAAAAATCATCTAATGACGAATCCTGCTCTTTGGCGAGGCTGGAAACAGATTGGCCACTGCAGTTCGCATTCAGGGGGGAGGTGTTCTGATGGGGTTAAGAATTTGAGGAGTTACGCATTTTTTGATCCACAGTTCGCATCCCTCGTCCTCAACCCCGTTCTTCGAAGAAGTCGCAAATCGCATAAAACTGTTACGGCTCTTAAACGTGTTAGTATTACTTACATTTTAAAATAAGTACCTGCACGATATTATAAAACTAAGAAAATTAATATTACTTTAGCAGGACATTTTTATCTAAGTGAGAGATTTATTTATTTAAACTTTATGCACGTAACACTATATAAAGGCGATCTTATTGCTTTAGGCTTTTTCTACCAATCATATATTGATGTTGGAATTTTTATGGTATTAGAAGCTCTATAGAAAGTAGGCCAAACGAGGATTCAAGTACCTAAGTACCTATCATTAAACTTAAAGTTTACCTTTCGAATACTGTAAATATAGACAAAATAGAAAGACTATCGCCGGTGTTCACTCGGCCAGTTTTACTTGGCCATAATTTATCATGAAGTGATCAAGTGGGAGTGCCCAAAATGTCCCTACAATTGCACGCTGGACGACCATAAAAATGCCACTGAAGCTGCTATAAATGTGGCAACCTACTGGGCCCAGAAAGGAAAGCGGAAACCATCGATACGAAAAGAAGAAGAAAAAGAAGAAGATGAAGTGATCAATTACTTTAATTTATTCATGTATTTGACTGATCCGTGGACAATAGTGTGGGTTATATGTTTACCTATTCATCTGATAATTCTATCTTTGCCTTACCATAACATGTAACTGTTTTTTTGTTCCTAATAAATAAAATAAAATAAAATTACTATGATGCATCCATGACATCAAGACAAAACTATTGGCTTCTCAACAGTACAACGCAAAGACGAGACAGGTCTCCTAGTGACATCATTCGAGGAACTTCGACACAACAGAACTTCAAACTACTTTCCCCTTCGGAGTGCCTTAAAAGCTTCCGACTTTACCTTCAGAACTAACATTACTTTGTGAGATAGTTCCAAACTATAGTTTTAATGCTTTCGATATGTAGGCAGGTAAGTGAAGAAATAAGTTTGATGTACCTTCGGCTGCCATTTGTTCTCGTCTTCTTTAGAAGTAGGTATATATGTATTGTTTTGAAGTATGAGTTTCTTCGACAAAGGAAATAGATCTGTTTAAATTATTTTCCTAGAATTATGTATTCGATTAGAGTCGCAGTTATGTGTTTACGCTACACGAATACTGACAAATACTTGCTCTGACTGCTCTTAATAGACTAGTGCGCCTCACCATCAACGATTGCATCACTGCTTACCATCAGGTGGGATCTCAGACAGGCACTAATTTGTGTCAATTAAAAAAAAAACTTGCTCTGACTCAAATCTGTGTGGTCTTAAAAAAATCATCTGAGAGACTAATCTGCTTGGTTCTCATATGATTTGACCATTACATGTTTACTATATAGACTTTAAAAGAGGCTTTGACCCCTGAGTTTGTTTTGGTATTCCTTCTCAGAGTAGTCAGCTAAGAAACACTGCCTCATCTAGTTAAACTGATGAAAAAAAAGTTAAAGTTTTTAGTAGAAATTTGGAACTTCATAATGTACCCATAATTTTTTTTTTAATTAGGTAATAAAAAAAATAGAAATATAAAAAATACACCACAGTGCGGACACCAGTGTCCGCAAGAGGACACTGGTGTCCGCACATCTATTGTCTTTTAATTGTGTCTGTAATTACAGTAGTCGAAAAATCAAATTATATTCACAATAACGATAGATGGCTCCGGAAGGGCGCTCTTAAGTGCTACAAATATCATGTAATCAATTTAAAACATTTTAGATTTTTCAAATTCGATATAATAATGTTACTGATGATGAATATCGCGTTATTTAAAGCTCTAGTAGAAAATTACCGATGAAAATAGTTATTGTCAAATAAGCAACTAATATAAGCCAGGCTTTATATTAGTTGCTAATAATAGTTAGCTAAATTAATTTCATCACAAATGTATTGAAAAACGTCAAATGATACACGTGAGTGAGAATGGTTACCGTTCTTGACTCTCTCGCCTCGACCACTTACATTACACACATATCATTTTTTTTTGTTATCCTGTTCTGTCCCACTCCTGGGCAAAGGCCTCCCTCCACTCCTTCCATCCATCGCGGGCCAGGGCTTCCTCTTGCCAGTTCGGAAGGAATCTGTCTAGCTCATCGCGTCATCTCCTTCGTGGTCTACCGCGACCCCGTCGCACTGTCCAGGCCACCAACTCTGTGTTACTTTGGCCCACATATCATATTGTACTTTAATATAATATAAAAAAAAAACCTTTATTTCCAGGCACTATTATTGACTAACTGACACAAAATAAGCAATAATTCCTTCCAACACCAAATAGGACAATTGTCAACCAATGTAATTCAGTTTCATTGAACCGTTCCATCCACAATAGCTGTCGTAATAGAATACTGTCGCAGCATCTACATCAAACACAACTAAATGCAAGGAGCTCATTACAAGCCTCTCATTCACAGACTATTGGAAATTTCACGCACCACCAGGCAACCAGGAGTATTCAATAATAATGTGGTTTTATGAAATGTACTACTTTGCTCCCTTGAGTACTGGCACCCTGGTTTAATATTTTTTAATACAACTATTTTTTGAAATATTTCAATCTATTTATTTAAATATCAGTTATATAGTAAGGGAGTATAATTATATAATAAAATTTAATAGTACATTATGATACAAGTGTGTAATGTACGTGGTTACCGTCGAGGCCATATACCTATCCGCCGAGGCGAGGTTCTTAAAAGAGCCGAGAACGGTAACCATTCATTACTTACATGTATCATACGACGTTTTTCTTCAATACACAAGTGTATTGAAAAATAATTCAGTTAACTATTTAATAACTATAAATATTAAAACAGTGAAACTAGTAAAATTTTCCATAACATGGCGCTTAAAAGTTAATTCTGTTTTCAAATATATTTTTTTAATTTACCGCCTCGATGATAACCTACTACATTAGACACTTGTATCATAATGTACTAATTAATAATATTAATATTTATAATTACACCACCTACTACTACCTTTTATGTGACTTATCACCATCACCTAATGTAAGTCATTCTGTAAGAGATTTTAAATTAATGCGTCAAAAGCCATTAAAAAAAAAACAATAAGTGATTTACAATATAAAACAAATTATATATTAAACAAGTTTATTAAAAAATCAAACTACCCACAAGCAAAAAAAAAATCGTTACACGAGCCCTTTATTCTTAAAAACGTTTTTTTTAAACATACCTAAGAAAATTTCAATCATTAGGTTAGCCATAAATCGATATTTGCCACTTACCGGGTGCTGCGCTGTCGTGTCTGGGCATACTAATACAAAGAGATTCCTACTAGTGGTTTAAAAGAACCTTCCACAAGCACTTCTGCCGTGAATATTTTAACGTCACTAATTGGTTTACATTACTTCCCCTACCATATCTACCCCTTTTAATTGGCTATCGTGCTTTTCGTGTAAACATCGTAATAATAGTATACTATAATATGTACGGGGCGATGTACAACGTCTGGCCTGCACTATGCATTAGAAAGTAGTCTACTGTTATGCTTTCCTAGTACTATTTTTAAAATAATTAAGTGTAAAGTGGTAGTTAACCATAATCTGAATTTATTTTTTCTGTTATCAAATTTAGGAAAGAAAAGAATCTAGAAAAATTTATAAACTCAGACATAAAATGATTTACATTCAGGTCATCATCATCATTCAGTCAAAAGACATCCACTGTTCAAATTAGGTCAGGTTTTAATTTTACTGTAAAACTAGTTTTGTAAAAAGGAATGACGTATAATATTCATCTTTATAAATAAAAGCTCACATTTAAAGCTTTTCGAGCCAAAAAAAGCGATGTTAATTTTAAAAACCTCGTTTATTTTCCAGGATGAGACTTTAAGTTAATCGGAGTGTCGGCCTCAATTCCCGAAAGCGCTTCGTTTTAATGAAACCAGAATACACACGAAACATGACTGTGATCAAATAAAGAAGAAGAGTTGCAAACTCTGCTGAGTAATTAAAGGAGAGGTCAAAATTGGGCTATTATACCGTAAAAATACCAATGTAAATATACTTTATAAAAAAGCTTTTTTATCACGCAACTCGATCGTGATATAAGTTTTTCAGGCCTCAGTTTTTGTAAAGTGGTGTAATCATGATGATGCAATATTAAAATGTCGAAAGAAGGTGAAATCGCATGCCTACACCGAGAAAAACTTACTTTCAAACCTCTTCTAATTTATGACATCCTAGTACTTCTGAAATATAAATTAAATACTCTTCGTAAGGCTCTTCTGCTGTCTCTCCTATTAACTACAACACAAAAAGCCTCTATTTTATTGCGAATTATATTTCCAAAGCACTGGACAGTCCCGTTAATGCCCATTGCCTATACCAAGAAAAACAAACTTTCAAACCTCTTCTAACTTATGACAGCCTAGTACTGCTCAACTGCAAATTAAATACCCTTCTTAAGTATATCTGCTATCTCTCCCGTTAACTATATATAACACAAAAAGCCGTGTATCTCTTTTATTACGCATCATATTTCACGAGTACGGGAGAGTCGTCGTTACGCCAGCGCACGCCATAGTGCCATATTTACGCCATGTCATCTGATTAAGTTGGGAAATCGAGCTGAACCTGATTGATGGATGGCAGCATCGTTAATTACGTGGTAGATGATCTTGTTGCCAAAAAATCTTAAGTAAACCTTTACAGTTATTTGCCCGGATTTCGTGAGATAAACTTCTGATAAAAAAAATAAAAATACACAAGCTTTTTCAGGAAAAATATCGTCGGTAAGTATACACTTTTCGCAGAAAAAGATTATTTCTTTGAAAACCTTAATAGGGTAAACTCATGCATATTTCATTTTTTGGTGAGAAAATCATCTAATGGCACAACCGCACCCTGGAACGGGGTGCGATATAGTGTCAAACTTTTACTGACTAAAAACCTACTCCGGGTTTTTCATTACCTTGCCTTTCAAACCGGGGCCAAATCTTCCTTTCAGAAACCGACCCTGAGCCCTGGGCCCAGTATACATATTGCATGCAGCTTTTTTTATTAAATTTAAAACTTTTTGGGCCTGAGAAACAAATGCCTATGAAAAAAAATAATCAACGAAGTTACCTAAAAAGAAGAAAAAATCTAGTCTTCTTTAGTACCCAAAACATGCCTAAAACTAATCCAGCAAATACTTCTGAAAATTTTCTATTTTACGTGAACTTTGGCACTCTGTAGAAGCCTTACACATTTAATCGAGATTCTGAACCACCACAACTTTTCTCAAAAACTTGGAAGGGTTTTTAAAAAATACGTATTGTGGAACATACGTTTCCTGGAACAAGTTTTGTGAAATATTCGAGTAAATCACAGAATTACCGAATGCCAACTGAGTTTCCATGCGTTATCTGTCATTTCCGCGTTGCTTTTTCATCAAATTTTAATAACGGAATGGATTGCGTTAGATGACAACAAGCTTTTAAATCTAGTCGACGTTTACAATAGGTGATTGTGGCAGGGCCTTCATAAATAGTACATTGTTACCTTAGGGGTGAAAGTAAGTTATTTCGTTCCGAGAAATAAGTTTGGCTAAAAGTTCGAGGGACTAAATAACTCTTTAACCCGAGGTAAACACTGTGCGTGATATATTTCTTTTGATTTAGGCGGTAAAAGGATTTCTCCTCTTAAGAATCTGGCGTTAAATCCATAACTGAAGCTGAACTTATCTATTTATTTAATCTTCATGTATAGTAGTGGTACTCATCATTTTAATACAAATTTCTTATAACAGAGATTTAGTAAACAATATACAAAACTCTACAATTCGAACAAACAAAGAATGATCGGATCGCCTACAGATTATAGAGAGATTCTACCATTTTCCCGATTATTTTTTTTTTCAATGATCGCCCAGCTACTCAGTTTAAAAATGGGTCGGGTCAACATTTTTCCCAAAAATATTTAGTTTTTTTTTTTATTTGCAATAAAGGGTTTTCTAAAATTCTCCCCAACTTCTGGGAAAGCAGGTTATACCGCTGATAACGTGCTTTCCGAGAAGTATCGATACTCAATTCACAGGCTCTCCGAAATATCAACAACCTTGAATTCAATCAGAGATAGCAGATTCTGATGTGATCGAAATCACTAGAATGAACTAAACAGATCTAGAGTAAGCTATTCTGCGTATTTTTAAATTACAATGGTTACTCGCTTATCGTCTACGTCGAGCATAGTTTAAAAGCTTGCTGCTTCAGCTAAAGCAATCCAATGTGATGTTTGATGCATAAGTAATGCCAAAAAAGAGAGATAACACCTGATAACTCTGTTGGCACTCAGTAATTCTACGATTTTCACGAATGTTTCACAAAAGTTGTTCCAGGAAATACGTGTTTTTAAGGATTTATGAAAAAAAAATGACAAATTTAGAATTTTAATTAAATGAGCTAGGCTTCTATAGAAGTATTTTTTTTATATTTTTAATATAGGGGTACATTTTGGAGAGCCAAGTTTACGTAAAATAGCAAGTTTTCAGAGGTCTTTTCTGGATTATTCTTACACAAATTTACGTTTTGATTTCTATAGAACCCTAGATAATATCCACAAGATATCTGTGTATCTAAAATATCGGAAGAAAGATGTGTAATAACATCACAATCACGTAAGCGCAGTTGTATGAAAATGTTCGTCAGGTTGGCCGCTCTTAAGTGAATAAATTGCAAGCTGTGTTAGTTTCAAATAAGAACATCGACAACATCGTACTAGTAGGGAACCCTACTTTGCAAGTATGTCTGTAACTTCATACAGAAAAATCTTACAATAAGAATTCAAACTCAAACTCAAAATTATTTATTTCAAATAGACCATTTACAGGCACTTTTCACTTTCACACAGGAACTGTCAAAATTGAAGCTAATTTCCTAGAACCGGTCAGCTCAAGGTTACTGCCAAGAAATTGCTGTGGTGGTTCCCGTACAAACAATCTGTTACTATGTCGTAATTTAAATAATTGATCCAAAGATCCTCAAATGAACGATGTTGATAATTATAAGGCTCCAATCAACAGGGATTACCAACTAATTAGTAATGCGTAAATGATGTACATTCGTCTATTTATTTACTCAAAGCTATGTGACATCGAAATCGGCGGCCATTACTCAGATAGGCTTAACTCGCTGAATTTTAACTGGGATTTAGTTTCAACGCTCGTTCAGACTTGTGTTGTAGTGTGCCAGTTACTTGAGCTAGTATGCTCACTCAAGGATTGCGAAGAGTCTTGTAACAAAACTACTGCTCTTGAGAGCAATCGCGGCCAGGCGCATTACTTTGTGTAATTTATTTCATCGCCACTGCTCTCATAACGGTGAAGGAAAGCATCGTGAGGAAACCGGCATGTTCAAGAACTATAAACTCGAAGATATATGAGTATGTGATATCCACCCGCGCGCACATTCCCTCTCTTAGAGAGGAGACCTGAGTCTCAGCAGTTAGAACTCTTAAAAAGGCTGGTGCTTTGCAATACTATGCTTATAACCACGTTAACTAAAAACTGGAAAGTTCATACTGATTTGCTTTTAAAAACTTCACTACTGCTTAAGCTTTCTATATTAATTTCAGATTAATACCTCTAGCCCCCCTAGCCAAGTTATAATCGTTTCGTTTTGAGTGAGCGCCTGTAGTTGGCCACGCCCCCAATTCCCTTGTTCGGACGTCATCTCAACAAAGATATTGGCAGCGTGGCTAAACCTAAGCGTTTATAAAATCGTTTTATAAAATAATAAGTCAGTGATTTGATCAAAACAAGGCGTGTGAACGAGGCACCGAGACGAAAGCCTTGCTTCGGTATTTACGATTTAAAATAAATGGTTGGGATTGGCGGCTAAGGCCCTTGCGACAACGACGTCTTACTCCAGCCTAAGATGAGACGATGCCGACATTGTTCCCTTCTAGAATTACTTTTCTACCTACTGAGATAAAATCACGCCTGGTTTCCCAGGAGATAGAGTTTATTAATTTATTTATTAAATGCTTTATGCACACGAAAATACAGTAAGACCACTCTAACTTGGCGAGTGTGAAGTTAGGCTCTACGAATTTTTGCGTTTGTGCACTCGCAAAAAAAATAAAATATTTACAAATATTAACACAAAGAAGAAGAAGAAAGAAAGAAAAACAATTTTTATTCGGCCCAAACTAGACGCACATACATACACACATAAAATAACTACACAAAATACAACAGTTAGTCAGTCAAGTGTGAACAAGGTATTATTAAACGATACCATAGACACCATGCAAAAAGCCTTGACGATTGCATCACTGCTTATCATCAGGTGGGATCGCAGTCAGCAAATAAAAATATATACATAATTGCGTTCTAGCCTGGGCACTTTTCCTATTGATATCGATATAGTTGTTTCTGATGAATTTTTTTTTCTACACGTTTGTATAAACTTTTAGGGTTCCATAACTTAAATGGAATAAACCTGTTGTCTATCTGTCTGTCAATTAACCTTTTAAATAAGTACCGTAATTTGAGGCATAATAGAAAGACAATAGGTGTACCTATGAACGCCGGCGTTTGTCTTTAAATTTAATGTTCTTTATCTTGGAAACGCGAGGAGATGTCGAGACGATAATAAAACCTTAAGTATGAAATCTCTTGAAGCTGAGAACAATCAAACTTCTAGGTTAAAGAAAAAAAACCGACCAAGAGCGTGCCGGATCACGCTCAGTATAGGGTCCCATAGTAACCCGTTCGTCACAATAAGTGTCCCCACTTAAGAGTTTAATAAATGGGCTACTTGTAACATTGAGTTGACATACTAAGTATCCAGGAATCTTAAAAACGGACCCTCAAACGACGGCAATAACTAAAGAAAGAGCTATAAATTCCAAGTACCTACACATGGAAAAATCGAAATAACTTTTATTTTCAAGTTGAGAAACTTCTTAGACAAAAGTTTTTTTTTAAACTAGATGAGAATCTAGTTTAAACAGACAAAAAGAAAAAAAATATAAAAGTGTTATTTTAAAACCTATTTACAAAATTAATATTATTAAATTTTAAAATTCATTATTTTACTAGTTTATAAGGAGTCGTATTAATTTGATACTATATGAAGTTAAATTCGAAAGTAAATCGTTTAAATATTATAAACACCTACTCTTATCATGATAGTATACATTACATACATTTCCAAATTAACGACTGATATTAACAGCGAAATACTCTAATTAAAATATCACTACCGATTTACTGATACTCGTATTAATATTAACATTCGTCGAATAATTCACAGAAAAATGAGTTTTTATCACATGATAGGTATAATATTAATGTAATCGCATTAATTCTCGCAGTAATGTCCGGGCCACACTAACGAGAAATGCCGAGAATTATTGCGATAATCGAAGTTAACGTTAGGTGTGGTCACAACTTGACGCGATAATTTGACAACGGCGTGACAACGGCATTGCCGTTTGCCATTTGGCGTTAAGCGATAACTCAAACCCCTCAAGCCACCCACTTTATCGCGTTAAAATTATCGCTAGTTTGGCCCCAGCATGATAAAATACCTGAAATTCATGCTTTACAGCAAACCAATTTCAGTAGAATGAGTTTTTGGTAATTAATTAGGGATACAAACCACAAAGCTCTTTTTTATGGTAGGCAAAAATCATCCAATGAACTTCATCGACAACTTTTACTGATTAAACACGCGACCTCAAGCGCGAATAGAGAAAAAGTATCCTCCCACTCATTTTATGCCTCCTGTGAGGTTATTTCTAGATGTGCTTAGGTATCTCTTACTCCATTTTTAAAAACATTGTGAGACTGGCGTTAGACCATCCTCTCACCTCATAGACCGGCCCATTTTAATTTATTTAAAACTCACACAAACGTATTCATTATCGACAAATAATACTTAATACCTACCTTTTGCTCGGGATTCTAACATTTATTTTTCAAAATCCTCCAGAGCTGATTTTACTTATCTAGGGAGATTTCCGGAAACAAAGTAACAAACCCCTGATGGAGATTTTTGGAATAAGCCTTACAATCCTGATATTCATTTATGTGTTACCTATCTTTTTTCAGGGAATAATCATTCGACTCGTGCGACCCTGGACTGGGTAAGAGGAAATGTTAGATTTCATTCATTAAAGCCCATATTTATGTTACTTTAGTTAGCTCTTGGCGCTCCAGGCCCTTGGTAAATCTTCCTAACTCTAAGTCTTACCTAACGTTGATCAACTCGTGCAAAACTGATTGATTCGTAATCAAACGTATTGCCTATTTCTTCATTAACTTGCCGTTCAGTTTCTAACATTTCAAATTCAATTTGAGATAAAAAATATAATTTGGTAGTAAAATTCAGTGCTTTAAAAAAATGTAAATACATCGCTTGTTTCTACCGCGACCTGCAAGTCGTGAGTCAACATGCATGGAGCGTGTACCGCGGTGCTGGTGCTGTCGTGTTCAGTGATGCTGACTTCCTTGAGCCACCCTCCTCCTGCACACAACTTGCTCCACGCGAGACGCCGCTCCCATGCATCACACCGTTCATCCCACAAACACCATCTGGCCCGCACGCACGATTCGTCCCCCGAACTGCATTTGTCCTTCAAACATCACCCTTCTCACACACACAACCTTTCCCACATCCACCATCGGCCCCACGAATTACACTTTGCTCACAAAAACCATACCTCCCATGGAAATATCTCATCGCCCAGAAAGGCCTTTTCCCACAGGCATAGACACAAAAATCAGCGGACGCTCCTCAAGATCAGTTTACCCCATGACGTCAAATTGGCGCACAAGTCTCACCGGTCGTCCAAGAGATACCGCAAGTCCAAAAGGCACCGTAAGTCCAAAAGACACCGCAAATCTCACAGGCATCATGGTCAATCGTCGAGTGAAAATCAAAACGACACTACAACGACAGTTGCAAGCACAACAAAAGGAAAAGGTGCTGCGAATACGAAGAAGAAAGCCTAATAACGTCACGGCTGGCTTTTCCACGACCGCAACGGAGCGTACCTGTGAACTTCTGCCGCCGTGTCTTCTGCTTGTATCTTTTGAGTATAACTTTAATGGAATAGGTACCATATATTTTGGGAAATTATACCAAGAATATAGTAAAGCATCTCAAAAGTGATGCCAACAACGACGCCGTGAAAGTAATGATGTTTTAAGCAATCAAAATTCAATAAGGTACCTACTACCATGCCAGCAGTACCAAAAATGTTTTGATGTGGATTTCAAACTCAATTTTACAAGCAGACCCGTTGTAACCAGCCGGATAGTACGACATCGTCTTGTGAAGATACCGAACTGAAAGAAAAAACTAATATAGTGCTGAAATTGTAACCTAGGAAGGTATTCAGAATTGTCAAGATAAATATAAATTACATAATCAAGACATTATTTTCTGTTTCATTTGGGCATTTTCTCTAGTGATTTACGTGGGCCATTGCGGTTTTAATGCTAACGAGCCCAACTCTCTCCACATGTATATAGGTGAGGCCTCTCAGTTTACTCACTCAGGCCGTTCATAAGAGAATCCAGTGCTCCCAGAAACCCTGGGAGTATTTCGCTGATTGCGCACAAGTTCGTTGAGTGCACAACTCAACGTACTTGTGCGCAATCGTTTCATACGACTTGCATCCTCTGCACAGAGGACTGTACGTGATTCTCATTATGGGGAAATGTATGGTCCACGTCACCAGGCGCTGGCACGCCGCGATCACGATCCCGATTTCCAGCTACCGTAAGCGCGGGCTTGAGGGCGGCAAGCAATGGGTAGCTCGCTCTCCAGCTGTCCGGTAACCGTCCAGACCGAGCCCGCATCGTGGACCGTGTGGTGTGGGCCGCCCAGAGGACACGGTAGAACATATAGTGGAGGCGTGGCCCGCTTGGGCGGAGCATCCCCAATTCCTCGTGGAGGTAATCGGCGGCAGAAACCTCTCGTGCAAAATAAAAACTTAGGCACTCCGAAAGGTTAAAGCCGCCTCCCACAAACCTCCATTGGCAAGGCAGGATCCTCCGACCAAAGGGTATTGAGTTTTGGGTTTGGTCTGGGCAACTGTCCGATGGTTGATTTCAGACTGTTGTATATAGGATGACTAGTAGTTAGTGACGACACTTTTACCAAGACATGACGTGTTAGTTGTTCGTCATACATTACACCAGCGAGGCGCGTCATCACACGCGTACTTACAAACGCGCCGCGTGTCCGCAAGTATACAGGCACTAACACTGCGAAAAATCTTGTTTTTAAGTTCATGTTTCTATGCGGTGATTGAGATGTCACTACAGATTTGTTAACTCCAACTTTTTACCCGATTGCAGCAAAGCCAAAGGAGGTTACGATTTTAACAATATGTATGTGTGTATGTTCATTTGTTCCCTCATAACTCCATGTGGCGTTATGAGGGAACAAATGACTCGATGTGGCGCCCTCTGGCGGACAAAAAGTAACATGTTAAAAAAATAATAAAATAAATACGCCGTGTTTGATATGATTTAAAAGGACTTCATTTGTGATCGTTAAAAAAAATACCTGCAAAATTCAATGAGTTCAAAAAATATGATGTCAAAAACAGTATAGAAGCACAGTGATTTAACTCTAAAATAGTTTAAACTAGCTTTTGCCCGCGGCTTCGCCCGCGTGATATTGGGGTTGGGGTTGGGGTTTCCGGGATAAAAAGTAGCCTATGTCCGATTCCAGAGTGTATCCTGTGCAAAATTTCATCCAGATCCGTCCAGCCGTTTTGGCGTGATTGAGTAACAAACATCCAAACATCGTAACTTTCGCATTTATAATATTAGTAAGATAATAAAAAGTAATAGTTTAAATAATAAAAAGTAAAAAAAAACTTTATTTACATGAAATTCTTTTTTTTTTAACTTCCTCATTCTTGACTGATTTTTTTTTTTTTTAAATACCCATATAAATAAATCGACACAAAAAGTCATTGATTAAATATTTAATTCAAAACTTCACAGTAAAATAATAATATTTACAAAATATCAACAATTGTACTAAATAATAATTATTTTTTAAATAAAATATAGTACTAGTCTTATCGCCTGCCGATTCTAAGAAACATTATAAAATACTTAAAAAAAAACCAGTATATTAAAACAAGTATATTATCAAACAATCAGATTTAAGTAACTTCTCATAATCATTATAACTTTTTATCACATTCAGTTTCACTTATATTAAAATATTAAATTATTTACAGAATTATTACATAATATAAAACAACTAGCGTCTCGCCCCTGCTTCGCACGGCACATATAAGCATACATAGGGACGCGCAACTTTATTTTATACTATGTAATGTAGTTGCTTACCGCTGTCTCTATGTATGCTTAGATCTTTAAAAGTACGCAACGGATTTTGATGCGGTTATTTTTAATAGTTAAGAGTTATTCAAGAGGAAGGTTTATGTGTATAATATACGCATAATATATTCAATATCAGTACCGTGCGAAGCTGGGGCGGGTCGCTAGTATAACATAAAAAGATCGTTTTCAGTTACAAGTCAGAATATTAATAAAACAAAATTCAATTAGTTGGGAAATTTCTTTTGAATAAAGGATGATGCCAAGGATTCTGTGAACTCTGGTCCCACCTAACATTCAGATAGCACTGCAGTCTGCGTTTGTCCTATCCTTATAAAAAAACCAGTGAAAAACAAATAATTTAACCAGGAAAAAGTCCATTATCATTGGTTTTATTTGCAAAAAAAAGTATTTAAATAAATATTTAGAAATTGGTAACATAGTTTTTTTTTGACTAAACAAAGTAAGGCTATATTATTTTATTATAACATAGTTTTTTTAAGATGGGTAAAAATAATCCAATAACAACTCCCGCCCTTGGGTAGAACATCAGATAGTTTCAGACTCTTACTGACGTAACAAACCACCCTGTTCTTACGTTGTCTTTATACCAGGGCCGAACCTTCTTTTGAGACGTGAACCCTTGGCCCCAGTAGGCTGCGACCCTTTTGCAGGGTCCCTACGAACTGGCAACATTTATTCAGCTCAAAAATACCCATCCAACAATGTAACACATGGCCATTGGACCAGAACTCGCATCCTCCTTTATAATAAAAAAAAATATATTTTATCTTACTTATGGAATGTTAAATATTGAGCACTTATTGAAAATAAAAAACTAAAACAAAAGGTAAGAAATAGGGATTCATTTCTATTATACTTAGTGGATACGAAATATCACTGGCGAGAAAACTTCACAGATCTTTGAAAACATAGTAACTGTATGGCTGACAGCACCTTTATTACGTAATAATAAGGACTAATTTAGTAATTCAAGTATTAATCAAGTACTAATAACATATGACCTTATCGACATAAGGTGCGATAAGGTGCGAAGGATGCGACCATCAGAGGCGTAGCTACCCTTATATATCAAGCATGCGGGAAACCCCATGCAACAGCGGCCCCAACGTAAACAAAAAATTTGCAACATGTTATTCACGTCTCGTAGGGTAAATAAATTTGTAAAAAAGCACCATAGTTTTTATATGGGGCCCCCGTAGGACTTTTGAATCGGGGCCTTGAGGGACTAGCTACGCCACTGTGTTGCATGAATATCAGTATAGATCTTGACAAAAAGATTGTTTATCGAGCGATGTCCAGACCTGAAAACAAACATCATATTTTAAAATTATTAAAACGTCGGTATAATGAAAAAAGTTGGAAAAGTAGGCAAGCGTAGAGAGTGGAATTAGCGATCACTAATATATACGAATAGACGATGGAACAATTTTAATTATAAAAGAACAAAAAATCTTAAAATATACATAGGTATATATATTTTTATATTAAAACCGGAAAAAATTTCAACAGTATTTTGAAGAATCAGAATTAGCGAAGTTTAGAATTAAATTAATTGTGAAAATGAAGAAAATAGCTAAAAATAGAGAAAGTACCAGGCAGTTAGACAATCTTGAAAGTAACAAGCTCAGCCACCCATTCTCCGCACTTACCAAACTTTGGTCAGCTATTTATAATACCCTAGTACCACCGAATGACCAGCCAAACATACTTTACGGGTTAGCGTAAGACGACGATAGTTCACAGCCTTGAAATTGTACATGGGACATCACTGTGTCCGTTGCAGTTACGTGGGGCAACTGAAATAAGGATTATAATGTCTCAAAAACTTAAAAGAGAAAACTAAAATAAAATTGATCGTACAATGCGTCCACGCAACGGTTTTGTAACACCACTTGCGATGTTATGCATTCCTAGTACATCTGAAAAAAATACAACCGACTAAAAAAATACCCGTTCCTGGAACTTGATAGCGTTATTTCATAATTTTCAGTTTTTATTTGAAGCCAATAGAATACTTTTTTTCACTTTTAAGTTGTGGTTCTCTACAACTTAAACTAAATAGTGCGTCACTCTCTCTAGTAGGTAACGATGAAAATTGTTATTTCATTAGAATCACTTAATTCCGTTCACATTTGGAAAAGATATCACTGAACGAATTTAAAAAAATATATGCTAGGAAAAAATAGTGCATACAGATAAGGAGTGAAATTCCCTGCCGGACTGTGTGATTCTTGATCGCTAATGGCGAGAGGTCTTTATGTCAAGTATGAATAGGATATTTTTAGGCAAGCGTACTCCATCGACCACAGCATCGCTTAGCATCCGGCGAAATAGTGGTCAAACGTGAATCTTCCAACAATAAAAACAAACTATTTGACCTCACACTTCGAAAAACCTATAGAGGCTATATTCTTGCCCTCGGCCACAAATACAAACTAAATTGCAAGTGAGAAAGTCAAAATAAAAAACCCCCAAATACCAGCTCAGAAGAATACGAACAATAATAAAAAATACAAAAAACATAAGTTATTATTTACCTAAAACATGTTGATCAATACTGGGTCCGTCCACGAAGCGGCTCTCGAACCCTCTGTGTATGTCCTCCATGAGCTTCTGGTGGCTCTCCTTGAAGTTCCAGCACAGGAACCTGTGCCCTCCCTTCTCTAGGTCGATTATCACAGATATTAAGTTCTGGAAAGAAATAAAGAAGTGTGTTTAAGAATCCAGCGCAGACGACGGACTTATCTCCGCGGCGGAGAAAAAAGTACGCTCCGCAAATAAAATTACCGCGACCTCAACGCATACGGTATGTGATCATTTGTTGCCCAGAAATGCAGAGAATTGCACGCTATGGAAGCAAACATTCAGAGGTTACGTTGTCTTGCAATTTACATGAAATTTAAGTTCTTTTACGACTTCTTTTATTAAAATTTTACAATCGATTTCCTGCGTTATCGTTTATCGTTGTGCATACGTTCGGCACCCTTGAGTGGATAACGCGGGCTAAAGTCCACTTTCACGGGGACTCCGTGCAAGTTCTGGGTTATTCGGGAGACTTTTTGTACGAGGCGTATTTAATATCTCATTTGTGTTATTCGATAATAGTTGATGAGATATTTGTAAGCGATCTATTTTAATAGACAAAAAAGTCCGCGGAAAAAAATCCGTCGCCAACGCAGGCCTTAGATTGCTTTAGATTGCTGAAAATTATTTCTACTGAGATAATAGTACATTTTGATACAAGTGCAGGAAGTTTGTCATTGCGACCGAGGCGAAATTCGCACTAGCCGTAGGCGAGTGTGTTATGGAGCCGAGGGCTGCAATGACGAATCTGCACGAGTGTCAAACGACGTTTTTCAATACACTTACGACTTGTGAAATAAAGAAAGAAAGAAAAAAGTTAATCGTATCTCAAACATACAGTAGAAATATAAGAAATATATAAGTATAGCATTCAAATCTCCTTTGGTCTGTTTCTAATTTCGTGGGGGCGTCCAGCGACTCTGGGGGACGCCTCGCGCCTGATTCGATAAACTAAGTAAAACAAAATAGCGTGACGATAAGAAAGGAATAAAAAGCCCTTGTTGTGATAAACTCAAAAAAGCACTTGGGTGATATACATGCTATATTGAACCTAATAGGAGTGCGATAAGAGGCAGTTTTCGAGTAAGTGTATTGAAATAGTACATTGTTATACGAGGGATGAAAGTTAGTTATTTAGTCCCGAGAAATTTCTTGGAAGAAATTTGTATTAACACGATAAGTTCATCAGCTTCAGTTATAAATTTAACGCAAGATTCTTTGAGGAGAAAACCGCTTGCCGCCTAAATCAAAAGAAATATACCTACCTAAAAACATACGAAGACATTTGACGACGATTCAGGTTTTTATTATTATTTTTATTTTCCTCGTATTCGTAATGAAAAGCACAGTGTTTACTAACTTTCATCCCTCGTATAACAATGTACTATTTCTCTGCATTCTGCTGAGATTCACTTAAGTGTTGTCACACAGTTTTATTTTAGTGTTTTGGCACTTACCATAATTATACTATAGTAATACCATTTTTATATTATATATAATTTTAATTAATTATTAAATGTTTAGTGCTTACCTCAGCGACTCCTAAGTCCATGGCATACAGCTGCCTGGCATCCAGCACTACGACGGCGACGTACGTGGGCACGTAGCGACGGATCTTGTTCTGCAAGTGCTGCGAGCTCGCGTACGACAGCGCGCCTGACAGTGTGATGGACACGCAGTCCTGGTTGCCCACCTGTGGGGTCCAAATATGGGCATTTAATTACATAAAAATATGCCATGTTAGATAATAATGAATTGTTCTCTTTATAACATACTAGCGACCCGCTCCAGCTTGGCACGGGTACTGAAATTAAATATATTATGCATGTATTATGAACATAAACCTTCCTTTTAAATCACTCTATCTATTAAAAAAACCGCATCAAATTCCGTTGCGTACTTTTAAAAATCTAAGCATACATAGGGACAGTACGGTAAGCAGCTTTGTTTTATACTATGTAATGATAACAAAAATAGAAATCAGATTTTTTAACGTAAATTACTTCTTCGCATTAGTATTGTCGATGCGTGTTATTTTAAACGCAGTTTATTTTTTTCTCAACTCCAGCATATAGCAAATCTGTCAGATGTTATTGATCGTCATAATAAGATGTCCATTTCAGAATATATTCCTCTAACACCACAATGACCCATCCTGTACGTGTTGTGTAGGTGCAGCAATGTAACCTTCGTAAGATCAGTAATTGCCAGTTGCTTTTTGAGGTCTAGAACCACGGTTACTCTTTGAAATGTACTCACAGTTTATTGTATATGACATGACCAGATCATAAAAATCGATCACCTCAAGATGAGACCACCTAAAATGAACCAGATCGTTGAAACGATAACATTTGATGATATTAATAATCGTTTTATCATATCATTGACATTTTCTATGGTACTAAAAAGTCTAAAAATGAAGAAGAAAAATAATTCAAATATCATTAAACAATAAAGTTTAAAATGATCTGACCAATTTTACTTGGCCATACCATGAAGTGATAAATTTCTACGATCCGGCCACGATATGTACATAAAAGTTAAAATTTTGTAATGAATAAGTTTCTAATAGTTGGGATACAAAGTATTTTTTTTCTATAATTTGTGCCTAATTCACACTAAGCTATTAAAGTTTGATAGAATTTCCTTTTTTTTAGAAAAAAATGGTATAAATAATTAAGGCATTACACTGACAATAAGTACCAGGAGATCATAAAGTAGTGAGAGATGTTACCTTAAACGCGTGCGCGGCAACAGGCGGGCGCGCCGCATGTGCCAGTGCTCGCGCGGCGTCGGCGGCGGCGCCGCACACGATGCCGTACTCCAGGCCGGCCGCCGCGCCCGTTATCACTGTTATCAGGTACACTAGGAGCTCTATCTCTGTGGAACATAACATGGATCAGAAATCATCATCATCTTCCTGCCCCTGTCCCGTTTTATTTGGGGTCGGCGCAATATGTCTTTTTCTTCCACTCTGTCCTGTCACCCGTCTCGCTATCACTAACTCCTCTTCCTTTCATATCCCTTCTCACACAATCCATCCATATTTTCTTTGGTCTCCCTCTCCCTCTCCATCCATCCACATGTATACTCATGGCTTTTTTTGTAACATGCGTTTCATCCCGCCTTTTTACATGGCCATACCAAGACAGACGGTTCCCTTTCAACTTTTCAGTCACTGGCGCCACTTTCAAACTTCCTCTAATATACTCATTTCTCACTTTATCCATTCTCGTCACACCACACATCCATCTCAACATTCTCATCTCTGCTACATGCAATCTCTTTTCATCCGTCTTTTTCATAGCCCAACAATCTGACCCATAAAGTAGGACAGGCCTTATCACGGACTTGTAGATTTTACCCTTCAACTTGAGGGGCATCCGTGGGTCGCAAGTTGTTCCAGTGACCTGTCGCCATTTCATCCATCCTGAGTTGATCCGATGTGCCACGTCTCGGTCTACCTCACCATTCCCTTGGATAAGCAACCCAAGGTACCTAAAGTCGGAACAGATTGGTATGGGCGTTCCAGCGAGAGTTATGGGCACAGGACTAGAAAAAAAAAAACAAAAACGCAGAACAGGTACTCGGTTTTAGTTCTGCTCAATTTTAGGCCAAACACTCTCCAGTCTTTGCCACCACACCTCCAATCTGCTCTGGACCTCTGGGGCACTCTCGGCATCCAGCACAATATCATCGGCAAACAGCATACACCAGGGTGCCTCTTCCTGAATGTCCGACGTCAGAGCGTCCATTATTATCAGGAAGAGGTAAGGGCTAAGAGCCGACCCTTGGTGTAAACCGACAGCCACATTGAACTTATTAGTGGTGCCTGCTGCAGACCGGACTTGTGTACTGCAGCGACTATACATCGCTCGGATGTGGATCATGAACATGGATCAGAAATCATAATAATATATATAAAAATTAATCGCAAAATGTGTTAGTAAGCGTAAAGCTCGAAAATAGCTGAACTGAAAAATTAGGGTAGAGTAAAATAATATGAAGCCGGGAGCGAAGCCGCGGGCAAAAGCTAGTTACTTATAAATAGCTCATATGATCCAACTGAGTAATGTAGGACTAGAGAGAATAAATATTTATTGATACGAGAAACTTGACTGTTCAACGCAAAACATTAAACTAAATGCAAACTAAAGACACAGATTCAACTCAAGTTTCGATGCTATTATATCAATACCAGTCTAACGGTATCACAGACTGGTAGCACAGAAAAATGTAGTCCCATTGTTAAAACATATGACCGCGATTTTTCAATCTCTTCAGATAAGTTTGTGAAGAATATTTATGATTATAGGATACTCTTATAAAGAAAATAGTGATTCATCGTCCTTACTAAGTTTAGTTACATTGTTATGTGCATAAAGTTTTAATAAATAAATTTAAAAAGTGAATTAAATTAATTAGTCCATTCATTACGCCCTTGATCAGATCATAGTACAATAATACACAATGACGAGTAGAAGTTAGAATACGCGTGACAGCATAGCTAAAAAATGGTGATTTGGCCGACTTCATACTCACTGCTGTTCCTCCAGAGTTGCCTCACGATGGCGAGCTCCATGAGCGAGAACATGGCGACGACGATGATGCCCGCCAGCGTCGCGCGCGGGATGAAGTAGAACGCGTCCGCTAGCAGCGTCACCGCCAGCAGCACCAACATTGCTGAGATACACAGCGAAAACGGGTTTGGTTGCAAAAATAATTAATTAAAAACCAAGACAAAGAAATGTTAGGAAAATATACCTCACAGCCCTTCGATGAAATAAGTACTAGATCACCGATCAAAGGCCCGACAAAAATATCACCACAAGTATTATGGGGTGATTTTATTTGAAGCCAATAAAAATAGAATAAACCATAGTTAATATTTTATTTTAAACTTTTTGAATAAATATTTATGACCACATATTTTAAAAATGGTGTTTATTATTTTTTCTACGTACTATCTAATAATACAAGGTCTTGAATGCTTATACAATGTAAACGAAATTAAACTTTATGTTAATGTTTTAAGGTATATAAAAAGAAGAAATATAAAATGTTTACGTAAAGACTTTCTGGGCCACATATGCGATTGATTTTATTCTTAATACATAATCTAGTATATTTTTCATCGAAGTCACACAAAACAATCATCACCCAGACTATATAGTATCTATAATTCGTAGGTTAATAAATAGACCTTCACTAATACAGAAATATTTGTACGCCATAGTATGGCGGGATATACTGGAATCAAAACTAACGTCTATCGTACCATATTCTGACAAATAAACGTTTTTTATTTTTACCAATTAATTAAAAACTCATCGTTAAAAATTCAAAAACAAGAACTAGCCGTAGTGAGTGTCTACGGTACAAAAACTAGTAATATCGCGACGCATACAATATTATTATACACAAGACGAGGCCCTATGTCCAGCAGTGAATAACTTTCGGCTGAAATGATGATAAGTTTCTATGAACATGCTTGTCTCATCATCATCATCATCAGCCTTTTTAATGTTCCCACTGCAGGGACACAGGCCTCCTCTCTAAAAGAGGGAAAGGGCCGTAATCCACCACGCGGGCCCAGTGCGGGTTGGTGAATGTCACATGTCGTACATGCCGGTTTCCTCACGATGTTTTCCTTCACCGTTTTGAGAGCAGTGGTGATGAAATAAATTACACCAAGTAATGCGCCTGACTGGGTTTGAACCCGCGACCTACTGCACGTAAGTCGGGGCCATTACCACTCGGCCACCACTGCTTGTCTATCGCTGGTATATACAAAGTTGATACGTCAGATAGTCTTTCCTTAAAAAGGATCATTTTACACACCAATAAGAACAACTTTTACTAGGTGAACAACCCAAAAATTACGAAAAAAAAAACGTGCTTATATATATATATATTATAGATTTATATTCACATAACTCGACAAAATGTATGGAGCAGCGGGTTATTTTTTTCGTGATTTTTGAGTTGGTCTCAGAGGAAAATATTTTTTTTATGCCTAGAAGCAAAAATTGTTTACCTTTAAAGAAGCAGCCAGCTGGAGTGACGACTCCGCTGGCGTGGTTGAGCGCGGTGCGCGTGAAGGAGCCGGTGGACGGCATGCTCTGGCAGAACGAGGAGACCAGGTTGCACATGCCGATAGCCAGCATCTCCTGCGTCGCGTCCACTGGGGTGCTGCCCGCTACACACACAAACAGCAGCAAAACTTTTATATGCCTTAGAAAATAAGTTTAGTTTTTGATTGTTCGTAATATGATAGTAGGTACGATGGGTTTGTTATCGTCACAGTAGTGCAAAAATCCCTTGAAAAAAAAAAAAAGTTTTCTATGAAATTATTTTTTTTTTATAGCGCGGTATAGACCTAAAAAACTAATTAAAACTCGTCAAGACAAATCACAGAGCCCAAACTCGATTGGGTTGTGTCGTTTAATCACAGTTTTTACAGCCACATTCCAGTTCCATCATCAAGTCAGAAAAATAAGTTTTCTATGATTTTTTTTTCCAACCAAGCTATTACAGCACGGTATATACATATATAATTAAAACCCGTCAAGACGAATCACAGAGCCCTTGTGTCTTTTAATCACAATTTCTACAGCCACATTCCAGTTCCATCATCAAGTCAACTCCATAATAGAATATTTTGAAATTTCAGCTCAATCAGTACTAGAATATCATGTAACCAATCGACCTCTACGGGATTAAAACGATCAAAGTTTAAGAGTTGTATACAGGGTGTCATTGACATTGTCCCACAAAGTATACTATGGATCCAGTACATGATTCTAGACTTAGTGGATTTTTTTGTCGGTATTTTCTTTATTCTTTTTAATGTTTTTTTTACGTTTTTTAAATATCATTTGGAGTTGGTTAGAATAACGATTTTATACAGGTAAAAATTAAAAAATCACAACTTTTTTTCAAAAATTAAAAAAAAAACCGAAAAAAATTTTCACCACTGGGGGGTTCAGAATCATGTATTTTGCGACGATGGCAATGACACCTTGTATAGCAATAGATAGGCAATTAGCTCTTATCATCATTATAGGATTATTTTGGTAATTCAATCAAATATCTCACCGAACGCCTTAGCTATAGCTATGCTCTCGAGTATGGCTACGAGCGGCATGACCATCCCCTCCCCGCCGAACACGGCCATCATGTCGTTAAACTGCAGCGTCTGGTTGCCCACCACAGTGTGGAAGGGCGGCAGCCCGAACCGCGGTAGACCACCCTGGATTGTACCTGGAATCAGGGAAACAGATTTTCTAAGGAGATCTCTTGTATTTACCTCCTTTAATTTGCCTAAGTATGCCACCAACATGTAGTATCGTAAAAATTGAGTTGCAACAAACAAAAATAATACTGTCTCATTTCTTCCTTTCTACTTCTCTCTCTCTCTCTGACACATGTGATGCATGTGCATCGTGAACATCACGTGCAAGAAGTGCACACTTCGCACCTGAAGAGTTTATGCTGTACCAGGAGCGCAAGAAGTACGGGCGGTGCATGCACAAATCGGTGAGAGCCAAAAACAAAAGAAGAAACAAGCACATGTAGTGAATTCCTTACGAAAGGGGTACACTGACAGTATAATAACTTTCACGAATTTAAAAACCATTAGTTATCATCACAGTTTATTTGGGATCATCAGTTTTTTTTTCAATTAAATTTTTGTGGGGAAAAATCATGAACAACCTAATTATTATTAAGATGTTTAAACTCAAGAGTAAATAGGATACTTCTAGGCAAGCGTGCTCCATCATCAGTTACCATTAGCTAAAGATGAAGTGGTCAAGCGCGAGTTTATCCTTTTAAAAAAAACCAAGTGCTGTATTTACTAACCAGTCTAAAACTGTTAATGATCCTTGCAAGTTTAAAATTCCGTAGGCAGATTTGCCAACTTAAACTATTGTACTAGGAGCGCATAAATTGCAGGCGGCTACAACTAACCTGTGAGAGCAAAGGGAGTGATTCCTTTCAAGTTGAGCACGAATGCAAGTATAGCGGCCGCGAACACTACGAGCGCGTTTCGCGCGCGCACGACGTTTAGCCAGCAGCTGGCCAGTCGTCGGCGGCACGGAGGCGTACTATCCGAAACGGGTATTGTTGCTCGCTGAAGGAAAAACAGAAGAAAATAAAATTTATTTTAAAATTACACAAAAAAATATAATAATGAAATGCCTGCATTCAAAATATAACTGTATTGTTCTCATTATCAATATAATTCTTAATAAAAAAAGACACATCAAAAAAAGACTAGGACAACATATCGATCCAGGAGTTCGATTTCTCAGTAGCAAGAACTTAAAGCGCGGTCACTCTCAAACTGCATACAAAAGAAAGAGATGCACAAAGCCAATATGAAGCACAGCAACAGCCTACCTCTTCAACAAATATGTTATCTTAATCATAATTACTCACTTTAAGTAACAATAAAGCTATAATGGTGCTGATGCCTAGCACGGTATCCCATAGCTGTACGGTCTTCAGGTTCTTGAAGAAATTTATCACGGCGGTGATGAATGTGTTACCAGATGACCCTGGAAATCATACAAATAAAATTAAATATTCGGTTCTTTGCTATGCCTTTTTTTGATGTGAGAAAAATTAGCAAATGACTTCTCCCGCAAAAAAAAAATCGCGAGACTGTCCAACTTTTACTGACTAAAACCTTCCTATATTCCTTCATCCCTTTGCGTTACAGGGCCGCTGTATCCTCACCCATAAAGCTAAATGAATTGGGTTGATATTCTATAAGTAGTTACAAAGTCTTTCAGTCGAAAGATTGAGGAGTGGTTCCCACATGGTGGACGGATGACCTGGTCAGGGTCGCAGACTGCGTACATGACCGTTCCTTATGGAGACACTTGGGGGAGACTTACTTATTTATTTATTTAAGTAACATGGAGGACTTTTTTGTTGATTGTAGGTTCGCGCATGACCGCTAAAAGAAAGCGACGACTTATAGCTAAAAAAACAGATTAGGTCCAACAGTCGAATTTCGATTATAATGATGATAAATGTTAATCCCTTTCCCCTTTTTTCTAATTGATATCATCATTACATAGTATAAAACAAAGTTGCTTCGTCCCTATCCCTATGTATGCTTACATCTTTAAAAGTACGCCACGGATTTTGATGCGGTTTTATATAGATAGAGTGATTCAAGAGGAAGGTTTATATGTATAATAATCCATAATATATTCAATATCAGTACCCGTGCGAAGCTGGGGCGCGTCGCTAGTAAAGTATAATATTAAGGCAGATTTACATTGAGTCAGTAGCTGTCGTCAGTGCTGGCGCCGAAAACTGACGCGTACTATTTACAAGCAGTCAGTAGTCGAAGATATTTCTTTTGGTGTACACACGTTTGTAAAGTCAGTGCGGAAAAATGATTTCTCAAAAACAGCAAAGAATCAAAGAATTTTGTGCAATATTCTGCAATGCTGTTGCACACATTTCTTTATTTCTATAATTTTTTGATTTGAAATCCCATAGGCATTAATTATCACGGTATAGTTGTACAAGTTTTAAGTTTTCCGTGTCGCTCAATTTTCGTGTCATTTTGTGATCCGGTACGACGAATCGTGGTCACCGTACAACAGAGCGGCAGCAACTGACTTGGGCAATTTACACGTTGTCAGTAGCGCTGGCGCGGGTGGCGGGGGACTGGACTGACGCCGAAAATATTGCAGCGCGAATATTGAAGTCAGTACTGACGTGACAGTACTGTACTGACTTGAAATCAATTTACACTATAGCAATGCCAGGTCAGCACTGACTCGTCAGTGGACTGACGTCAGTTACTTACTCAATATAAATCTGCCTTTAGTTTAGTGATAAAAAAGGCAATCCCGACCACAGTCAAGCAGAAATGCAATCGTTGATGGTGAGGCGCACTAGTTTATTATGAGCCTATTCACTCTAGCCTTGCTTGCCAGATTATAATCGGACGAGAAAACTGCGACAGAAAAATTGGCCTTCTAAATGATGCATCATTACTACATATAGAAAACTTTATCAGAAGTTATTGAGCTGTCTTGTCGAGTACTAGTAGTAAACTCGCAACCTTGCAAACCTGTGAACACTTTATCTATCCACGTGCGATTATACTGTCTTCTAATTATAGTACACACACAGTGTAATGAAAACCCATTATATCTATAGTTCGTTTTTTAATTCTAGACTACGATTTGACAACTCAGAATGTCACACTTTAGAAATAGGTTCCCAATTTTCAGGAGTTTGACATTTTAAGTTGTCAAATCGTAGTCTAGGATTAAAAAACGAACTATATTACAACTTTATTTGAAAAACAAACCAATATAAATACCCACATAAATCACTCTTTATTGGAAATTTTCTTATTGAAATCCAATGTGCTATAAACCAGCCTGGGTACTTCAAGAGTTAGGTACCTGCTATCCTGAACAGCGACTTGAGTTGCGAAGCACTGATCTGAAGTGCTGCCGCTGTCGTGAACCCGCTGATAACCGGCTTCGAAATGAAGTCCAAGAGGAAACCTGGAAACAAACAAGTGCGTAGTAATACATATCGATGGAAAAAAAACATAATATTGTTTATGAGAATGGAGGTTTTAAATGTATAAACCTATACTGTAAGGATGGCTCGGTCCTGGTAGAATAGGCAACAAAAGAACGACTTAGACTTTTAGTCAATTCTAGTCTAACATATCTGCATCGCCGTATCCTCGTGGGGGAAATCGGCGGCGACGACCTCTCGTGCCGGTCCTTGGTTTAGGCCATGGTCCGCAGCGAGGAGGAGTCGCAGGCGGCCGCCTCCTGTGAAGCAGTAATGCTTGCAAAGGAGGAGGCCGACCGCAACAGGCAAAGGCAATGGCGCTTTCGCCACAGTCGTCGCCACCACAATTCCGATCCCGATTTCCGGCGACCGCAGACGCAGGCTTGCGGACGGTGAGCAATGGGTAGTCCGCCGTTTGATCATCTGGTAACAGTCCGGACCGAGCCCAAGTCGTCGACGGCGCGCACTGTTCCCGCGCGTCTCAAGAAATTGTCAGCAAACTGTAGGGGGCCAGTAGGGTCGAAGCCTAATGTGACCTAGGTTGATGCGAAAGCCTATTACCAGGGCCCTGGGATCAAGGCAAGAATGGAAAGGGGTAGGTTGTTTAGTCAGTAAGAGACTGACACTGTTTCCCGCTCCGCTTTTTTTTTTTTATGGTAGGTGAAAATCATCCAATGACGAAACTCGCTCTTGGGCGGAGCGGGAGACCAGTGTCAGACTCTTACTGACTAAAAAACCTACCCCGTACCTTCCTTGCCTTATTCCTGGGGTCGAGGTAACAGTTTTCACCACCCTCTAGGCTCCAGGAGGCTTCGACCCTGAAGGGCCCCTGCAGTTTGCTGACAACTCCTTGAGGCGCGCGGGAACGGTGCGCGCCGTAGAGCGGGATTCGTCATTGGATGGGTTTTTACCTACTATAAAAAGGCCATAAAAGTAAACATAAAACCTTAAGCACCAACTATTACAAAACACGGCTGTCATTTTCTTTTTTCAATACTTCTTTCTTTGTATTGCATCAAGGAAAAAACTTTGATAATATTATAACAACACGGACGAATGCACGATCTTGCTCTTACTTTTATTATATTGCAAGGTTAACTTGACAAAAACTAAACTAAAATAAAGAATAAAAAACAAAATGAACTAGATTTCTATACGAGCAACTAAGTGATTATTTCGAAGCCTCCTGAGGCCGAGGGTTGATGCGAAAGCGTTACACCGGGGCTCTGGGACTAAGGCAAGGAAGGAACGTGGTAGGTTGTTTAGTCAGTAAAAGTCTGACACTGTTTCCCGCTCCGTCCAAGAGCGGATTCGTCATTAGATGATTTTTACCTACCATAAAAAAAAAAACATTATTCATTGCAGTTTTAGGTTCCACTAACCCGTCACTCGGCTATGCGTACAAACAGCGATCATTTAGGCCAGTTAGACGGACATAAATTTACTGACCCTGACTTTGACGCAGTCAAAGCCGCTGACAAAAGCTAGTATTTCTATCTTTGACTTATCATTATTATTATGATTACATAGTATAAAACAAAGTCGTTCTGTCCCAATGTATGCTTAGATCTTTAAAATTGCGCAACAGATTTTGATGCGGTTTTTTTAATAGATAAAGTGATTCAAGAGGAAGGTTTATATGTATAATACAAAATATTTAATATCACCATGATTGCACCCGTGCGAAGCTGGGACGGGTCGCTAGTATAGTATAAAACAAAGTTGCTTAGATCTTTAAAAGTACGCAACGGATTTTGATGTAGTTTTGTTTTAATAGATAGAGTGATTCAAGAGTGAGGTTTATGTGTATAATAGATGCATAATATATTCAATATCAGTAACCGTGCGAAGCTGGGGCGGCTCGCTAGTATATCATAAGAATATGACGTTATGCTATAATTAATTTAGGTATCAAGTAAGAAGTAGATACTAATTTACGCGGCAGGCAGTTAATTGTCATAGTCACTACTTGCTAGTGCTAACTGTTCCCATATGTTAGTAAACACAGTTTCTCAACAAAAACAATGAACGCCACAAGTTCAGTGTCTCGCATACATTAGCATAAACAACACTTTCTCTCTACGTACCAGGGCGACAGATGCCCAAGTAGTCATCTACTCGTAACATGCGATGAATATTTTGACGAGTAATTTGAATATGATCGACACTATTCGATAACTGCTATGTTTATGATCGACTAGTTCTTTGGAAAAAGTTTTTACGTGAAACCAAATATTGGCTCGACTCAGGATAATAGAATAGAATACAACTTTACCGAAAAGTAAATAATCTGTAGTAAGTAATCGATTAATATTATAAAGCGAAAGTGTTTGTAAACCATGGAGCTTCTTGCACGTTCTTCTCCATAGAGATCTAACGAAGGAAAAATAATTTATTTAAAAAAATAAAACAAAGAAGAAGAATTTAATACATAATTATATTATTTATTTTTAAGATTTTTCTTTTCTCTCAAGGGTCATACTTATCATGCGCCCTTTTAAAAAAAAAGCTTTATATGACGTAATCTCGTAGATACACACGTTTGTAATAGTAAGTTAGGACAGATTCGCGATTTTCTTATCAAACCAACTAATTTATATATATATTTTTTTTTTTACTTTTTCCGACGCTTGATCATAAAGTCAATTTTAATAAAATAATTTTTCAGAGTGTTCTCTTTTATATTTGTGGATTTCCAGAGGTTCAAAAAAGTTTAAAATGAGTAAAACCTGGCCCCAAAATGCGCCATTTATCGACTGTCAGATAAGTAATATTTTTATTTGCCGTAAAAAAAATATTAACGTTAGTGGAAACGTGAGATTTTTTGTTAAGGAAATAAAAAACTTGATTCAAGTTAGGCACGAGTATTTATAGACAGTTAATCCTCTTTTTTTCTACAAACAATTTTAAAGTTAATTAAGTTGAAGATAAATGAAGGAGTTTGCTATAACTTGGTCTCTAAAATTAGTTGTTTTTTATGTTAACCAATGTTTAAGCAATGTTGTAAATTAAAGAAGTTCTTTACGAATTATGGGATCCTAGTATGAAGACTATCATCCATGGATAATGTTAACGTGAAACCTAGAGCCCAGAAACGAAGGTAAAGAAGTAAATGGAGTGAGTTTTAAGTCAGTAAATGTCTGACACTATGCTCCGCTCCATCCAAGAACAGGAAAGGTCATTGGATGATTTTCACACCGGATAAAAGATAATTATATGGAGACTACCATAATTATCTAGCTTTTTCCCAACTAGCCTGGGGTCAGTTTAAAGTCAAACCGGATGCAGTAAAATACCTTGTTTTACGTGTGACTTCCACATACCAGTTATTGTGCAATGCGATACTTCTTGGACATATTAAATGTTAGACTTTCTAACTTCTGACTACCTGGTAACGACTGTCGAAGAGGTTTTTTTTTTATGGTGGGTAAAAATCATCCAATGATGAGTCCCGCTCTTGGGCGGAGCAAGAAACAAGTGTCAGACTCTTACTGACTAAACAACCTACCCCGTTCCTACATCGCCATCTTCAGGGTCCCTACGACTGTGAAAGAGGTTTATGAATCGCTATATATATGGTCTTAAGGGTTTACGTGCTTTCCGGGGCAAGGAGAGTCAGTAATATCCTAATATATGCATCGAAGGATTGGAACAAATAGCCCGTTGCGGGCTTCCCATCCGATTATAATTTGGGTGTCTTCAAGGCGAGAGTGAATAGGCTTTTAATAAATTAAGGTATTATAACTATCAATAGGCTTTTAATAAACTAATGCGCCTCACTATCAACGATTGCATCACTGCTTAACATCAGGTGGGATGGCAGTCAAGCATTAGGTAGTTTATAGCAAATAAAAAAAAAACTGAACTTCGAAAATATGAATTTATGAATTGAAAATTTCACATTTCAGGAAGCCTAAAATACTGATTTAATTGCTAGTGCCATTAAAATTTGAAAATATGTCTGAATAATACTTATTAAATAGACCCCATTGCACAATTTTAAGAAAGCCTATCCTACTTACAACCATACATGAATATATTTGCTTTCAATACTTTTATTTTAATTGTAAATAAGCTCGCTCGCGTTTGATCACAATCTCACCTGATGGTAAGCGATGATGTGGTCGACGATGGAGCTCGCTTGCCTAGAAGTAACCTACTCACTTTTGACTTAAAAACCCCTTAGTTATCAGGAAACACAGTCTCTGGCAGGAAATTCCACTCCCGCATAATGAATGTGTTCCCAAAACGCTTTGTACGTATGGGTGGTATTTCGAACATAGTTTAGTAATCTATGGTAATTTACTGATAACTGTGGAATATCATTACAGCTCGTAAAAAAATCTAGTTCATTTAAAAATTGTGTTAGTTGGTTTGTATTGGAAATAGATATGTTGCAGCCATCAGGTTAAATTAGCCACCCAATTGGACGCCCAGAGCGTTCGTCAAACGCCATGCCATGCAAGCCATGTTATCTACCACAACGTTTAACCAGATGGCTGAACGTTGTGCATTCATTTTGTTTAGTTGGGTAAATTTGAATCACTTGTCTGAGTCTTGATCAGTAATTTCGAAAGGACTAACTTTCAATACGCCAAGCTGTTAAACTTTGAGTGATTTTAGTTTAAACAACTATCGGCCTAGGCATCTAATTAGATACCTAGATCGAAAGTTGTTTGAACAATTGGATGCCGGCGTTTAATGAACGCCCTAACCGTCCAATTGCATGGCTAATTTAACCAGATGGTTGCGACAGATACACGCTGACAATTTTTACAGTAGCCAATAAGATGCATGTAATATTTGATTACATAATCAGTCAATAATGTTCAGTCTTTCAAGGTTCTTTGATAAGCTGGTAATGCAGTTGCAGTCCACATTACCTAACCATACATGATTACTAAATAATCGTAACAAACGGTAATTATATCATTATAAGCAATTAGCTAAGTTATTTACTGCGTATAAACTTTATTGTTCACCAAAATAGTAATACGAGTAATTAGGTAAACAATGCATTAAGTTAGCAATGTACAAATTATAATGTACTAGCTTTTGCCCCCGGCTTCGCGGCAACAGAAAAATGTGATAAATGGAGAACCGCTCGACAGATTTTGTGCAAACTTCACATAAACTATCTGATCTATTAAATGAAGTACCGCTCGACAGATTTTGTGCAAACTTTACATAAACTATCTACTAAATGAAGAACCGCTCGACAGATTTTGTGCAAACTTCACATAAACCATCTACTAAATGAAGAACCGCTCGACAGATTTTGTGCAAACTTCACATAAACCATCTACTAAATGAAGAACCACTCGACAGATTTTGTGCAAACTTTACATAAACCATCTACTAAATGAAGAACCGCTCGACAGATTTTGTGCAAACTTCACATAAACCATCTACTAAATGAAGAACCACTCGACAGATTTTGTGCAAACTTTACATAAACCATCTACTAAATGAAGAACCGCTCGACAGATTTTGTGCAAACTTCACATAAACCATCTACTAAATGAAGAACCACTCGACAGATTTTGTGCAAACTTTACATAAACCATCTACTAAATGAAGAACCGCTCGACAGTTTTGTGCAAACTTCACATAAACCATCTACTAAATGAAGAACCGCTCGACAGATTTTGTGCAAACTTCACATAAACCATCTACTAAATGAAGAACCACTCGACAGATTTTGTGCAAACTTCACATAAACCATCTACTAAATGAAGAACCACTCGACAGATTTTGTGCAAACTTTACATAAACCATCTACTAAATGAAGAACCACTCGACAGATTTTGTGCAAACTTTACATAAACCATCTACTAAATGAAGAACCGCTCGACAGATTTTGTGCAAACTTCACATAAACCATCTACTAAATGAAGAACCACTCGACAGATTTTGTGCAAACTTCACATAAACCATCTACTAAATGAAGAACCGCTCGACAGATTTTGTGCAAACTTCACATAAACCATCTACTAAATGAAGAACCACTCGACAGATTTTGTGCAAACTTCACATAAACCATCTACTAAATGAAGAACCACTCGACAGATTTTGTGCAAACTTTACATAAACCATCTACTAAATAGTCCCAACAAAGCCTGAATATTTGGTTTGGATAGGTGAACCCATTCTTGAGTCATAAAATTACATCGAAAAGCGGCATTAACCCCTTAATTTTTATATATATTGATAGCATTGTTGAAAAGCAAGGGTATAATTAATTTACTTTCTCTGGAGCCTAAGCATCGGTAGCTTGGACCCTGCTCCCGACATCGGTGGACCAATATTTTTTCTAAAAATCTAATAAAGGAAATAGATAAAACATACCATTACGCCTGTATCACGCCAACAGTCACGTGGCGGTAGGGTTACCAACTGCTTTTTAATTAAATAAAATATAGCTACTATCTACTAGCTATACTCTTTATTCATATTATTTTAGCTAAAGATAGATATACTCTTTATTGTAGTATTTATTATATATGTATGGACTTATTGTATGGACTTTAAAAAAAAATTTTGAACCCTAAGTTTGTTTCGGTGTTACTTCTGATGGTAGTCAACTAGGAAACATCAGCCTCATCTAGTTTAACCTGACGAAAAAAATAAATTGATGTGTAAAAAGTATTTTTGAAAACCTATTTATTTGCAAAATAATCTAATATCATCAATTTTTATGAATAAAATGCAAATTCAGGACAAAAATAGTACTTAAAGTAACTAGTTATTTTAAATTTAATTCGTTTCGTTCTTTAAAGATTAATAAATGGTGGTCAAATGTTACAGTTATTATGTCATGAGAAGAATAAGCTACATATTACCTACAGGTGGCAACCCTATGTGGACACCATTATTAAACCAACTTTTTATAATAGGCACCTATTAGAATTATGAATTTAAAAAAAAAACGCCTTCTGTAAAAAACCTGTGCAATAAACGTCTCCATAAATCATATTTTTTTTAAGTATTAATTCGAATTTATTTACATGAATCGTTCGAACGTTCGCCTAGAAGCAATCACTCTTGACTTAAAGACCCCCAAGATATACTAGTTGCTTGTAGGTCTAGTGGTTAGTCGCCCTGACTAATATTTCGGAGGTCGTGGGTTCCATTTCCACCCAGGACAAATAATTGTGTGATGAGCACGATCATTTGGTGTTATCTATCATTTAATTTTTAATTTTTAACCGACTTAAAAAAAAGAGGAGGTTTCTCAATGGGACCGTATACATGTTTTTTATGTGCTATACTTAACCTAATGCTTGACTGTGATCCCACATGATGTTAAGCAGTGATGGCATATGTATGTATTAAGAATTATATAAGCATGTTTATCAGTTGTAGGTACCCATAACACAAGCACTGTTTAGCGTGGGAACGACGTCTGGCGTCGTTGTGCGATAGAAAAACATTTATTTTTCAAATCTATACATATAATAAAACAGTAACGAAAGAAAAACTGTACATTGAGAATTTTCTGGAAAAAATGAGTGGGTTTTGTTAGAAAAACGTAACTGATGACAAAAAGTGACTTTTTAGAATTTTTGTCTGTTTGTCTGTTTGTCTGTTTTTCTGTGCCTATGGTACGGGTTGGCGCCAAAACTACTGGATAGATTGATATGAAATTCAGCAAAAATGTTCCTTGTAAACCAAGGAAGGCTTTAGGCTACATATTATCACGCCGTAAGTTATGGGAGGTAAGCAATATTGAATTTAAATGGTGCAATGGATGCAAGGGTGTAACTTTTTTTTCCGTGGGCCGATCGACTCAAAACTTAGCATAAACATTACCCTAAATTAGTTATCCAGGATGCCATACTTATTTTTTCAGTAGTACCCCCAGTGCAAGATTTAGGGGATGTTAAAGTTTGTATGGGAGAATCTTTTTGCTTGGGTTAATTAACTCGAAACTTGGCACGTAAATTTATTTAGGTAAATAATAAAGATTCCCATTATTCATTTTTCAAAACTACGTAATTTAGGCAAAGAAACATAGTTTAATGAATATCAGTAGTATAAAGACATATTTTAAAAAGCGCCATCTATGAGATTACACAAAAATCAAATCAAGTTACATTTTGACACTTTTTGGAAATTAATAATTTTTTGACCATGTTGGCAAGGTTAGCAGTTAGTTATTCTTAAAATTCATAGATATTAGTGCGCATTTTCTTCATAAAAGACGTATAATTCGTTTTGAAAAATTTAAGTTTCAAAAAACCCTCAAAATCTCACGACATAGGTCGTGTTCAAGATTTCATAGTCTCTTACTGCGCGGTCGAATTTACTCACAACTGGGAATAAAAAATGAAAAAAAAAACAAGCCCAAACAGAGCAAATGTTACTTATTTATTTTTAGGGAAATATCTTAGGTAGTGGTTGGTTCGTTTTACGAAAAAATGTGGGTTAATATTTAATACATAATTTAAAAAAATAGTTTATTTCTTTAATGGTGAAACGGCGTTCTCCATGTTTATATGAAATGTCTTATTCTTATTCCAACGGTCTAACGGATTTATTTTGCAACGCAACCTAATCTTTCAATGTTATTTATATACGTACAACGACATCTACTGACTCAAATTAGTACAAACGAAAATATTACATTAACAAAATAATATTATTTTTACCTTTCGACTACCGTAATTACAGACACAGTTAAACGACAACAGTTGTACGGAAATTTGTGTCCTCTTGGGACTTAACTAAAGAGTTGTACGAATAATCTATACATATAGGTAACTATAATAAAATCGTAGGAAAGTCGAAACTGTTCATTAAATATTTTTTTAAAAGAATACTTGGGAAGTGATCTACAATCGATATCGAAGCCAAAAATATAGTTTTTAAAATTTTTGTCTGTTTGTCTGTATGTATGTCCAGGCTAAACTCAAAAACTTACTTGGATATATATTTATTTTTATACATACTGCATGGATTATCTTCAAATTTTGCTTGAATAAAAGATGGGCCAACATATAGGCTACATATTATCACGCTATCAGTTACGGGGGAGGAGTTGTGAATACTTATTTTTCTTACGCATTCTGTGACAGTGTTTAATCTAACGACGCATATTTAAATGTTGTTTTTGAGTAAGCAATGCTATTATCTGGCTTTACACTATAAATACTACGCCATTTAAGTAACTTGGGCAGAGAAACATAGTTGAATGTAGTAGCATATAGAACATTTTAAAACAGCGCCATCTATTCGATTTCATAAAAATCAAATTCTTCCTAAACGTGGTATCGTATATTATTTATTTTTTACTATAAGCTTTATTGTACACCTCATAATGTGGACAGGATATTCAAATACAAAATCGCACAGGGCAATATATAGGGCAGGGTATAGTTCGTTTTGAAAAATTCAAGTTCCAAAAAACCCTCAAAATCTTGAGCAGAGTTGAGCAAGACTATTAAAAAAATGCGGTGTTAAGTATTACAAAAAAGTTATGTTCATTAAAATATCGCCATCATCTGTCTGAAGATTTTCTGCGAGCTTTGAGGCGTGCTACTGGAGACGAAGTCGATGTAACTGATGATCGTGTGCTGAACACCTGTCTCAGTTCACTTCAAGATGTGGACATTTCTATCGGCGGCAATCCACTGATCTAATAATATGGATTACTAGCTCCCCAATCGTCACCGCATCAAGACTATGGAAATCGAGAGTATAACGCTGAGACAGAGTTCTCTTCAGAGCAAAAACAGATTTATAACACCGTCCTTGAAAGCGTTGTGCAAAACCAGGGCAAAATGTTTTTCTTGGGTTGCTCCTGTTGGAACAGGAAAAACATGGCATACTTGCAGAGGTCAGGAGGCAAGGCAATATTGCTATTGCTGTCGCGTCGTTGGGAATTGCTGCCACACTGCTTCCGGGTGGCAAGACAGCACATGCCACCTTCAAATTCCCATCGATTTAGAGTGCGTCAAAACGCCTGTTTGTGGTGTGTCACGTAACAGCGATAAGGGACACGTGCTTAAGGATTGCTCTTTGATGTATATGGGATGAGCGTATTATGGCCAATAGGAAGGCAGTTGAGGCCGAGGACAGAACCCTGCAGGACATCCGCGGGAACGAACATTTGATGGGTGGTGTCACAGTTTGTTCAGTGGCGATTTCGGGCAAACGCTTCCCGTTTGCTACGTTGAAACCTTGGCTTCGATCCTGTTGGGCTCCTACAGTTGCTGCCGACTGCTGGAGGTGCAGGGAATAGTGCGCGCCGTCGACGACTATCGAATGGGTGGACAAAGAGCTACCCATTGCTCGGCGGTCACAAGCCCGCGCCTACTGTGGCCGTCAATCGGGATTGGAGACACGGCGGCGGTAGCTGCGGCTTGAGCGCCTTTGCATTTGCCTGATGCAATCGACCCCCTTTTTTAGCCGCTAGCATTACTGCTTCGCAGAAGGAGGCGACCGCCTGCGACTCTTCTTTGCTCCGGATCATGGCCTCTGCCAAAGTCCGCTGCAAGTCAAAGCCCACTGCGAGAGAGGTGGACAGGAGGTCTAGGTCAAAGTCTCTCGATAGAGCGTTAGCCAGCTTAGAAGAATTAATTTGCTGTGTGTACGGGGACATCAGTCATTTACCGCACCAGCAGAATTTCTTGAGTGTGTGAGCGGGCCTTTTTGACGTCCAAAAATGATCAGGCTGCAGCAATTAACGAATACATTCTCTCGGAAATTGAGGGAAATGCAGTGATCTATACCTCAATAAACACTGTCGTCGAGCAAGATGACGCCACACATTATCCCGTGGAATTTTTGAACTCCCAGCTAGCAAGTGGACTTCAAGCGCATACGATAAAGCTGAAGTCGGAGTCCCGATTATGCATTTTCGAAATTACCTATCTCCTTCAAAGTGGTGTAATGAGACCCGTCTTAAAGTCATCTCGCTGCACAGACACATCATTGAAGCAAAAATTCTTACGCTTTATGGCGAAGTCGAGGCAGTATTTATACCTCATAACTTCCCGTTCCAGTTCAAGCGCGTACAGTTCCCCGTGAGTGTTTGCATCGCGATGACCATCAATAAGTCGAAGGGGCAGACACTGAGTGCAGTGGATGTCAACTTCAGGACGAGTTGTCTCTTACGCGGGCAACTGTATGTCGCTTGCTCCCGCGTCACCAGTCCTGACTCTCTTTACATTTTGGCTCTTGGCAGCATAACTACCATCGTAGTGTGGTGGCCGAGTGGTAAAGGCTCCGACTCAGTGGTGGCGAAGTAGTAAAGGCTCCGACTTACAAGTAGTAGGTCTGTCGTTCAAACCCAGCCAGGCGCATTACTTTGTGTATTTTATTTCATAACCACTGCTCAACGGTGAAGGAAAACATCATGAGGAAACTGTGACTGTGAATGTTTTAGAACCAAAAATTCATCAAGTGTCATCCACCAAACCGTATTGGACTCGCGTGGTGGATTATGGCCCATTCCCTCTCCTAGAAATGAGGTCTGTGTCCCAGCAGCGGGAACTTTATAAGGCTGATGCAATGCTATTTTAAAAGTGGTTTACTTATAATGCTATGCCATCTGGTATACACTGATCATACACTGCCATCTTAGGCTTTTTTGGTGCTGTAGAGCCTTCACGCAGACAACGTCGCGGGCAGCAGCTAGTTGATAATAAACTAGTACTTAACTGCGATCCCACCTGATGGTAAGCGGTGATGCAATCGTTGATAGTGAGGCGCACTAGTTTATTAAGAGCCTATTCACTCTAGACTTGAAGACACCTAAATTAAAATCGGACGGGAAGACCGCAGCATCATATTATTTTTCTTTTTATTCACTATATACATATATTATTTATATTTTTAAATATTTTCTTAAAAAACACTTAAAAAAAACATTTAAAATATATAAAAAATAGTAGTCCGCCGAGAGCAGTGGTGGCCGAGTGGTAACGGCCCCGACTTGCGTGTAGTAGGTCGCGGGTTCAAACCCAGCCAGGCGCATTACTTTGTGTAATTTATTTCATCACCACTGCTCTCAAAACGGTGAAGGAAAACATCGTGAGGAAACCGGCATGTCCTAGAACCAAAAAAAATTCGAAGACATGTGACATCCACCAATCCGCACTGGGCCCGCATGGTGGATTATGGCCCATTCCCTCTCCTAGAGAGGAGGCCTGTGTCCCTGCAGTGGGAACATTAAAAAGGCTGATGATGATGATGATGATGATGAGTAGTCCGCCGGTGTCGGGAACAGGGTCCAAGCTACCAGTGGTTAGCGCTCCAAAGACAGGATCCTCCTCACATGCGAGCCGTATCAAGAAGTACTGCCCTCTGTATCAGGCCCTTGATCCAACCGCGTAACGACAGCTTCGACAGATGGTCGTCAAAGCTTTTGGCTATAAGGCCGTTGGCGGTCACAACAAGCGGCACAATGACAGCCGAGTCCACATTCCACATATCGACAACCTCGTGTGCTAAGTCGATATATTTTATTTGTTTCTCTTTCTCAACTTTCACGAGGTTCTCGTCATGTGGGATGGTGACATCGACTATCATTGCGCGGCGCGCTAATCGGTCTATCACCACTATATCCGGCTTATTAGCTACAGTAGTCAGGTCTGTAAACATATTACATTATTATATTATTCCACTCACCTAACTGCAGTACTCCAAGCAGTAATATGACGCATCCTGATAAGAACGCTGCCAAGTACGCGAAGTCAGCTGACTTGGCGACATACTTGGCCAGCAGAGCTGCTAAGATAGCGGTGGGGCCGACTGTGACATCCTTACAGCTTCCAAACAGCATGTACATGAGACCAGGGAATATGCTGGAGTATAGTCCAACCTGAAAACAACATTAGAATATTTTTAGAATTGGAAAGTGACGTAACTGTTAGCCAAAACAAGAGCAAGTACTAGGGAGCCCCAAGTCGTCGACGGCGCGCCCCATTTCCCGCGCGCCTCAAGGAGTTATCAGCAACCGTAGGGATCCTGCAGAAGGGTCGAAGCCAATTAGGGCCAAGGATTTGTTTCTGAAAGGAAGGCTCCGGCTCTGGTATGTATGGCGATGTAGGAACGGGGTAGGTTGTTTAGTCAGTAACAGTCTGACACTGTTTCCCACTCCACCCGAGGGCGGGATTCGTTCATTGGATGATTTTTACCTACCATAAAAAAGTACTAGGGAGCCAGATGCGCAGAAGAGGTCAAAATGTCGATGCTTAGAAGAGGCTTATGTTTAGAACGTCCTTTCCGACTTTTACTCGTTAAAATGTAAAAAGATAAGTTATTATCCTGGTACAAAAATACTATAAAAAACTTTGAATTTGATGCAGATTTTAATTTGTTTTCACTGCACCTGGTTTTTGCGTTTAGCTGATGTCAAATTTAGAAAGTAGTTTTTAAACTCATCACGTAACTTGTGAGTTCCATTAGACACACACTAATTTCTAATTCTAATATTTCTGCAATATTCTGCTGCAAAAGCATCAGCCCTCTCGGCAAGGTCTCGCGCCAGGCCTTGGTACAGGACATGGTCCGGAACGAGGAAGAGCGGCAGGCGGTCGCCTCTTTCTGAGAAGCAGTAATGCTAGCATATGAGGACGACGCACGTGAGAGGCATCGGTCCTCACGCCCCAGCCACCAGCGAGATACCAATCCCGATTAACACCGCGCCACCGCGCGCGCATGGCACACTCGGCACCTGTGCCATCTATGAAGTTACCTGATCCACCCCCTTTCAAAAGTTATTAAAGGCCCACCCCTTTAGATAACTTCGGACACAATAACTAGTTACATCAGGAAATCTGAAGAAAAAGGTCAAAATCTTACTTTAAAATTCCAAAATAAAATTATAACTTACCTGTGGAGGTAATCCAGCTACCATAGCGTACGCGATGCCCTGAGGTATCGAGGTCAACCCCACCGTAATACCTGCAAACGTAAACTGGATTAACTTCTTTTTGAAAACATAAAATACAAGGAAATTAGGTATATTTTTTATCTTTTTTAATTTACCTAGGGTTAAGAGCAGCCAACCCAAGGTAAATTTTCATACAACCACTCTTTCCTGATCATGATGTTATTACACACCTTTCTCCAGATATTTTGGATACACAGAAAACTTGTGGACATTATCTAAGCTCCTATTTAATTAAAAACATAAATTTGTTTAAGACTAATTCAGCAAAGAACTCTAAAAATCTGCTAATAGACTTATTGGCTTTTCATAATTTTTTCATAATTATTAAAACAAAGTGCGTCTATAGAAGCCTTGCTTTAATCGAGATTCTGAAAGGTCACAATTTTTCTCAAAGACTTTGGTTTAAAAAAAACACATATTTCCTGGACTTATGAAATATTTAAATATATCACGGAATTACTGAATGGCAACAGAGTTTTCAGGCGTTATCTCTTTTTTCGTTTTGCTTATTTATCAAGCAACGTAATCCAACGCTTACGTTAGATGAAGCATCAAGCTTTTAAACCATACTCAACGTTGACGCTATGCGTATGGGGAAGGCCCCTCTTAATGGATTTTATCCGTAATTTTCCTCAAAAACTCAGGGTCAAGTAAATACCGCAAAAAGCCAAAACGAAGGAATTTCTTTTCCTCAATGAATTTTGCAAAGTCAAGCAAATCGGAAGAAAAAACCTGTGAAAAAAGGACGATACACTACATCAACAACACAATTAATTAAAAATGATGCTGATGTTACTTTGCCTGCGAGAAATTTAACTATCCTAGGGGAACAAATTCCTTGAATATCCTATGTTCTTTCCAAGACATGGTCTACCCGTATGCTAAGTTTCATTTGAATCCGTTTAGACGTTCGAACGTGAAACAATAACAAACATACTAACTAACTTTTTCGCTTTTACTATATTATATAGTCATTATGTTAATAATGACAGTGTGATACAAATCACTTTCACTCCTATAACATAAGTCTGATAAAATATTTTTACATAATTAGAAAAATAGTGTTTTAGTAGCAAGAAAAACATTGTGAATTTTTGGTACAAGTAATATTACTTTTTTTTACGTGAAAGAGTGGTCAACAAGCAAAGAGTCACCTCATGGTAACCTTCGTCGCCTTTACAATACCAGGAGTACAGGATAACAAAGATATGTACCTAACCTTTTCAAATAAGACTCCCTGTCATTTATTGACGGTAGCCGTCAATATCGATCTCAGGAGGACGAGGAAGCCCATCTCAGGTCAGGTCTCAGGTACCTTGAGGAAACTATCATTGTGCGTTATGTGAACTTGAAGAAGTAATTTTAATACCATTTTTATTATAGCAGTAACTAAGCCCATATAAATCAGTTTATATAGGAATGATTCATGTTTATCTTACTCATGCATGGCCTTAAATAAATCAATTTGTTAAATAAAATCCGATGAAACAGTAGCAACTAGCTAGACACAGCAAGACAGCACAACTCATAAACTCTGTAAATTACCCGAAAATGTTATACAACATCTAATCTATTAACTATGATATGATGATAATAAAAATGGTTAACTTCTCAAGCACATATTCTCCTAGTACACCATTGTATTTAAAATCTTGCGTATTTTTACAACTGATTATTAGTTGAAACTTGAGACTGCTCAGTCTTCATAAAGAAAAAGTGCTCATTTGACTGGAATATCAAAACGAAAATAAACAAAAATTATCATAAATGATTTTTTATTTTGCCGAAACAAATTTACTAGACAAAAATACTAGTTGACCCGCCAAACGTTGTTCTGTCTTAGAAATTGAAGAAATCGAACAACAATAAATATTAATTATTACCTTTCTTTTCTGAAATTACTTCAATTATTAATGCATCGTAGATTGATCCCAACAACTACAAATTATAAAGTTAGAGTCAAAAGTGACGATCATAATAAAGCAAGCCGAACGGAGAAATGGGGTGAACTGGCTTACATCCCCCAACGAAATTAATCGGAAAAGTAGGGATAGAAGCAGAGTATGAATATCCAAATATGTCTGCCTTCCAAATCATCAGGCAGGAGATAGGACAGAGATAAGCTAATAGACACAACAGGACCATCTAGAACCATACTTTTCTACAGCCTTCACCAGGATTTCAGAAGAGTTAAGATACAACAGACTTCAATTCTAATTTATTACAGTAACCGTCGCGTAGTTGTCCCAACTAACATTCTAAAGTCACAGGTCACTGATCTAAGCGATGACCACCCATAACACGATGAATGCTAAAATTTAAACGACCTACACCTTCAAATCCGCTTCACACCAGATTGAATTACTTTAGAGAAGATTTAAATCAGGCCCACTCTCTGTTTCCACAATTCCGTGGGAAGATAAGATAAAATGTATTGTATTATTCAGAGATTATCTACACACCAGACGTGCTCAGTATACAACCACGGTATGTTTACATAGGTAAAGTTTAACATCATAAACAGATAATTAAAATTCTAAACGCACAGGATATTACGGTTATTAGTTGGCACTTAACGCGGTAATCGGTTGATTATTTTCTCACTAACCTAAACTGGTGTTGTTTAATCTTCTGTGACCCTGGTACCTGGACGAAAACGAAATCGAAAATTGAACACCAGATCGCAGAAAGTGTTGTTTATCTACTAAAATAAATTGTCAATGGGACAATCACTACAGACATATGAAACATGTTTGAACTTAATTGATAATAACTATATTGGTCCTAATTTAGATACTAATAGTGTAAAACCAAGTTTACAGCATCGAAAGACCTGTGTCTAAGTGATGTTTGGAAAACCTCAAAATTTCTGGTAATTTTTCAGGGGTTGCCTCAAAAAAATTGTACCTTTCGGACCTGGAAACTTGGTTTTACAATATTGGTATCTTATCCGAATAATATGCTATATACTTTCTTAGTAATTAGTCAATCAATAAATTTGATTAACGAAACTTTCATAACTAAGCAGATTGTGATCAAATGTCTCAGAAAAAAAATATATGCAAAACTAACTCTAAAAGATGATACACAATGTCTGACAATTTAAAGAAATGACAAGTTTAAACTATTCAAACGGGTTTTTTACTGCAATTTTTTCTACATTTTACGGAATCCATCCACCACCACCACATTCACCATCTTTTAAAATTTATTTCAAACCTTTATTTTGATACCCTACAGAACTAGGTCTCGAAAAAAATACGACTTTTACATTTACAAAATTCATATAAGCTAAGTCACTTCGGTCCTAAAAACGATTTTAATTAAGGGCACCTCATTTGCTAAAATCTATCCAGATGTTTAGGCTACAAACCACGCCAAACAAAGCAGATAGACATACTGAACTATATACCAGTATGTACATATATACTGTCGAAAAGTATTACCCTACTTCTGGTTCAGTCAGGTAAAAACGGAAACAAATGGACCGGTTATTGAACGTTATGTCATCACAGAACCAGTTCATTTGTCGGTCAGTCGAGTGAATTCGAGCACTTCGGCAATATAAGGTTACTTGCTATCAGCTGTTCGTGTTTTAAGTACTCGTCCGCCCTTGTAAAAATCTTCAAACCGGTCTCGGTAACATTTAGGACACATTTTCCTAATAGGCGCCATAATTCATTATGTAGAGTTCATTGCATCTCATTTTCTCGATAGTAATACAATACATATGCTAAACTAAACTCAGTGTCATTAGATTACCATTCATCCGGGAGAACTGTGCCAAGTTTCATTAGGACTTGTGAAAATCCTTAGTTTCAGAGCCGTTGGCCATATAATATTATCTATCTGATGATTCGGAATTAACGAGACGACCATGAGACTTAGGAAATCCCCAAAAAGGGAAGAAATTAACTTAACTTTCAAGATTACCAGGAAAGATCCTGGTAATCTTGAAAGTTAAGTTAATTTCTTCCCTGCAGGTGCAGGTGTGAACTTACAGGTTGCAAAAAACGTTAATGAAAAGGGCCAGTTGGAGATACCAGGATAATATAAATATTAGAGGGCTATCCCGCTGTGGAGTAGATGACATGTGGATGTCAACATCCAACCGATACTGGTCAGATGAGATGTTTTCTTAACGACCTACGGTAGTCATAAACTGACTACCGTAGGTTGGTACTGGTACCGTTCGCAATTCCAAGCAGTTTCCATGACATTGATTTGAAATAGAAGTTTGAAACTGCATAAATATGTAATTAATAACTTACTTGGTAGGTAAGTTAGGCAAAAGTAACACCACTTAAAAAAGCTGTAAAAAAATATATTTATTTTGGATACTATGGGTGCCGTACACCCAGTCGTACCAGGGTAACATAAAACAATAGAAGAAGTATCTCACCCGCAATTGCGTCTCGCAGTAGAAACTCCAAGCTGTATTTCGGTAGCCATATTGTGATGGGCAGTCTTCTCTTCCATGATTCCATGCCACATAGCTTGGAAGACAACCGTTGTAGTCTGCTATTCGTCTGGACATTTCCTGAATAATGGAAAGTGGAAGTTGAAAATACAAATACATAATAGGTACATAACTACAGGATTACTCCGGAAATCTTAATTTTATTTTATCGCTGTTTAATTGCTTCTACGCGACGAGTGTTTAATCAGAACTATTATAATCATAATAGTTCTCGTACAAGGCCAATGATGGTATGTTTCCTAGTAATTACATTGCAGAACGCAAAATCGACTGATAAATAATAATGATAACAATCGGGGATCTTGCAGATTCAAGATTTATGAAGCAATTAACACTGAAGTATGCTTGCGTTACTAGGTACACATAAAACACAAATATAGATAGGTATACCGATTTAGTAACACTAAAAGATTATCAACCTCTTATCGTTAGCATTGCAAACAGAAGAAAATGCGTAAAGCGTAAGGATCAACAGTATTTTTTTCTTTTTTTATTCTATAATCACAATTAAAATCAAAACCAAGTAGGTATAGCTGAGAGATCTTAGCTATAATAAAGGTACTTACTACAACTTGCAAGAAAGATAAATATTGTAGGAAATTATCTATGTACATTGTTTGATTAGGTGTAGCCATACGAACAATGTGGATTAACTTTACACGGATTGTTATAGGAACTTTATTATGATAATATAGCAGATTACCTACTAGCTCCGCTACAATCCTAGTACTAAAGGGTATCTAAAGCTATTATAATAGCTGTGAAATCTTTGTTATGGGAAATATTTTATAAAACTTTACATAAGTAAATTGTATGCTTTGGGGACTTTAGAACTAATTTTAGACATATGAACCAAGTTGCTGAAATCTCCTAGATATTGTAGACACCTTAGTTAGGAAGCGTTGCACTTACTATCACCAAATAAAGCAATCTATCTGAACCAAAGTTATAAAAAAATATCGCAAACACACCACGCTTTTTGCTGTTGCACTATCATTCTAAAGATAGGTTTCTACGGGAAGGGAGGACTTGCAAGGAAGAACAGCGAAAATGTATCGTCTGATATCTGATTCCCGCGGATTTTCAGACGAAACAATAATTTTCAAGATTCGCACGGTTGCGAATGTCAAAATTTCGGCTAAATTTCGCTCCCCGTCTGTAATATCTGTACCTGTGTCAACGAGCTGTTATGTACCTATCTCAACGTAATAAGTGGACAATCGAAATATTAAATCGCTTGTTGGGTGACCGCTGTAACAACACTAAAAAACTAAAAAAAATCGTACAAAACAAACCAGTTTTGACTGCATTTTTTCCTCAAGGCATGAGTAATCAAATGTTAAATTACTTTGGTAAACATATGGAAAAACTAACGGGATGTTTAAATCCTTGGAAAATAAACAATAGAACTATTTGAATACGTGAAGTGGTTACAAGTGTGTTTTCTAATATCATACCTACTTTATGTCATGATTAATACTTTCAATAAGTATAAACGTATTAAGGGTAATACAATGTGACGAGTAAAATAATTTATAATACCAGGACATCAGACGCAACGTGGAGTTGCATGTCAAATTAAAAACAAACTAACGGGATCAAGTGGGATCGCAGTCGAGCACTAGTTTACATCAATAAAAAAAAAACGCATAGAATCCATAAATTAGAGGAAAAGATTGTAAACGTACGTTATGCTATTTTCTTTAAATTAGGCTACAGCTTTTTCAATATAGTAAAAAAAAAATCACGCAGACCTATACGGCCCATATAAAACGTCAGAAGATCCTAAGAATATCAATATAATAGAGAAAGAATCTCAATTGTTGGGTACACCAAAATTGGAAGGAAGTCCGAACCCTATAAATTCAGAAATCAGAAAGATTCTCAGGAGAGACGCAATTACTTCCAACGTACCCTCATCTTATTGAAAAAATACAAAAAAATATGTAAACAAAAAGATTTTCTTGCGGACTTGCATGTCACGGACTCACGGTCAATCAAAGCATTTTCACCGATTCTATGCAAAACTAATATAACGTACACATCTTTTTATCGCAAACTAAAATCTTATGAAACAATTCACACATTACCGATTACTTCAATCATTTTTCACATAAAACTGAACACAAATCAAACTGTAACAATTTTAAACGCGTTACATTTCGAAAAACTATTTGAACAAGTCGTAAAAGTACGATAAATCGTAAGAATTTTCCGCGACGGACTTAACAACCTCCTTCTTCGGAGTTTGAAAACGTACTAAGCAAGCCAGTTCTATCCGAGACTTCATAATACAACAGTCCAACACATGATTACCCCAAACATTGGTCGGCCAACGTCAACAAACGTCCAACGCCTGCTGCTTCCTACATCAACAAATTGCTTAAGAACAAATGCAGCGTTGGATACCACGCAATATATTGGTCATATTGGAGGCAGTATTACCAACAACACCGTGCAATTGTTTGATTGACTTTATTCTGATTCAATAAATTATCAATTTAGCGAAATATGATAATGATGTTGATGCAGATCACTTCTAGAAAGTTACTTCTATAATAATACGGCTAGAAAGACCACGTTATTCTTCTTTTTAGGTCTTCTAGTAAAACTATTACAAGCGAGGGAGGATTTTAATTTTGACAGCTGTAAACCTTAGTAGTTAAGCAGTTTTTGAACTAGTCCACCAACTTTTCTTCTCGTTTTTCTTGGAATAACTTATACTTATGATGACTTAAACACTTTCCTATTTGCTCCCGGAGATGATTGAGTATTTTAGTCTAATTAGGACACAAATCCTATTTCTCACACAGTAATTAACCTGACTGTTCTGGCAAAGAATTTTGAGAAGAATCGACCCCAGATAATGGGAGCGGGTACGGGCAAGAGCAGAGACATAACATCAAATAACTCCTATCTCTCTCTCTCTCTCTCTTTGGGGGAGCGACAGGAAGTGTCAGACTTTTACTGACTAAAACCTCTCCGTCTTCAGCTAACAGGGCCTCAGTGCCTCTTGCCATCTACACTAATATAATAAAGAGGTAAAGTTTGCTATTTTGTTTGTAGGAGGTAATCTCTGGAATTACTGGTCTAATTGGAGAAATTTTAGCAATAATAGAAAGCTGCTTTGCTCCTGAGTGACATAGGCTATATTTTATGTACGCGGGCGAAGCCGCTGACAAAAGCTAGTTTCTGATAAAATCGGTCCATTTTGTCCCGCCATCTCCTTAGTAATCTGCTGTAACTGTCGTGCACCAATTTTTTTTTTTTATTTATTTTGATACAATGGCATTCCGGAAACTTGCATATTCTTGAGCTAGGCATGTATATTTGGAGTTTTATACCAGCTAACAAAGCTGCTAGCAAAAATATGGGTATACACCGTTAAATCTTGATCGTTTTAATCCCTTGGAGGATCGAGTCAGTACATGAAACACTATCGATTGGTAAAGTTAGAATAAAAAAACAAAGTACTTTTTTTTTAAACTCGAATTAATTTACGCATGTTCTAAATTGATTTCTTTAAGTAAACGTCAGCTGGGCGAGTTCAATGACCTGTAGGTAGTTAGTATGCAACGACCGACAACTACCTACAAGGTCAATGACTCGTTTACTTAAAGAAATTAATTTCGTAAATGCGTATATCAATAAGAGATTTAGAAAAAAAGTACTTTATTTTTTTATTTTATCTTCACAAATCGATAGTGTTTCATGTACTGGATCGACCCTCTTCGGAATTAAAACGACTAAAATTTAACGGTGTATATATGTACATGTAACCGGCATGTCCTAGAACCAAAAATTCGAAGATATGTGACATCCACCAACCCGCACTGGGCCCGCGTGGTGGATTACGGCCCATTCCCTCTCTTAGAGAGGAGGCCTGTGTCCCTGCAGTGGGAACATTAAAAAAAGGCTGATGATGATGATGATGATATATGTACATATTGTTAATGTACAGTCCATGTAAAAATCACGTTTTACATGCAACTAATAGGTAAGTTCGTAGAAACACTAATAAATAGCGGATAATTACTTCTGGGTTGAAATTGCAATTTATTTAACCCGTGCAATAAACCTGCTTGGTAAGGTAATTAGCAATCCTTACAAAAAAAAAATGGAATAGAATGCACAGTACTTATTTCGGCAATTCTTTTATTCAACCCCAAGAGGACATCGGTGTCCGCACACGTATTGTTTTTTAATTGTGTCTGTAATTACGGTAGTCGAAAGATTAAATCATAGCTCCTGATTATAATGAACAACCATAGAAATTCCTTATCTATTTTATAGTGGACAAACTTTCTTAATGGGGAGCCAGAAAGTTTAAGAAAATTTCAGAAGAGGACCACAATTAGAAAAGTGCATTTTGTGTTAAAACTTTAAATCATTACAAAAAAATCACAGCATAACGCTCTTCCACAAATGTTAAAATTTACAATTTATCTTTTATGCGAAGGCTATAGATAGATAGACAGGCGCGTGTGCAACACATTCAAGAACTACGCGGCTAGACTAGCTGGCTCCTTTACCTATGTACCTATTATTCAACTAAATAAAATGTAATAATACTTCTGGACCGTCAAAATATAATTAACGCGAGCCATAAACATACCTACTATTCTTGTTAAAGGAGCGTCAGCGGGCCGGAATAATTCAATAAGCCCCAAGGGCACACCGGTGTCCGCACACCTATTGTCTTTTGATTGTGTCTGTAATTACGGTAGACGAAAGTTTAAAATGGTTTAAATGTCTTCGGGGGCCGGAGTTCGCCCGTGGGCAGTAGGTACTACATCCCTGATCTGTATGACCAAGCATCTTCAGTTGCTATAAAGGATATGCGTTATTCTTTGCTATTTTGAAACCACAACTCGAGTTATTTTGATACCCTGTATGATCATGACAACGCAAATCACCACGATTACTTTTCCTGAATAAAAATAGCATAACTCACTGGTTTTAGACGGCGCAGGGAAAGAAGGTTTGGAAGGACTTGGGGGAGACCTCTGCCCAGCAATGGGACAGTTAGGGCTGTTAAAAAAAAATCGGCTGGCACCATCATCATCACCATTATGATTTTTGCAGTGCTATATTCTACGAAATCAACTACGAGAAGGAGGATGCTCTATGTTCGGCTTTATTTTATTTTTTTCTAGAATAGCACTGTTGATCATTTGTCAAAATCCGCCTAAACAAGTTACAATGATGACGACGATGAAAATGAATATGAAAACCAAACACATAAAAAAATGTGAGATTACAAAGCAAATACTGTTTGGACTAAGAGCCTCATTTAAGTTTACAATCTTTGAACAGATTTCAGTAAGCCAGTGAGGGTTATCTCCTTGAAACTGCGCTTGAAACTATTAAGACAGAAGCATAGCGTAATCAGAATTATAATGTTCCCACTGCTGGGAATCAAGCCTCCTCTCTAGAAGAGGAAATGGGCTGTAATCGACCACGAGGAACAAATGCGGATTGGTGAACGTTACATCTATTTCAGTTTTTGGTTCTAGGACATGCCGGTTTCCTCACGATGTTTTCCATAACCGTTTTGAGAGAAGTGGTGGTCAAAAAAATTATATAAAGTAATGCGCTAAACTAGGTTTGAACCTGCGACCTGCTAAGTTTGACTCGCAAGTGGAAGCTTTAAGCTCGCAATATTGTTCTCATTTTACATTTCAAGTGATGGACCACGCAAGAACCGATGTCCGCCTATCGGTTGGATTTATTGAAAAAGCAACACAAAGGGCATCTGAAGAAAGAAGAAACACCGGTAAGTTTTGGTGACAGCACACTTACCCGAACCTAACGAATCGAAAGAACTTTTCTTTATGCTGGAGTCTTCCAGATTCGGACATCATTCCAGCCCCCCTAGCCAAGTTACAATCGCTTCGTTTAAAGTTAGCGCTTGAAGATAGCCACGCCCCCAATTCCTTGGTTCAGATGACGTCCGGACAAGGGAATTGGAGGCGTGGCCAACTACAAGCGCTAGCTCTAAACGAAACGGTTTTAACTTGACTAGGAGAGCGGAACTGTTAAGTGTGCGGGGTTTCATAGGATTTCATACAAAGAATACTAAAAAAAAATTCTTTCGGTTCATACCTAAGTATAAGTTTGAAACCGTAAGTTAGAGACAGAACCCCATTTTTTTATCGAGCCAACTCATTTATATCATGCTTTAATATTTACCCCACAGTCTCGAACGTAATAGTACATTGTTATACGAGGTATGAAAGTTAGTTATTTAGTCCCGAGAAATATCTTGGCGACCGAGCGACAGCGAGGTCGCTAATAGTTCGAGGGACTAAATAACTCTTTAACCCGAGGTAAACACTGTGCTTTTCATTACGAATACGAGGAAAATAAAAATAATAATAAAAACCTGAGTCGTCAAATGTCTTCGTATGTTTTTAGGTAGGTATATTTCTTTTGATTTAGGCGGTAAGCGGTTTTCTCCTCAAAGAATCTTGCGTTAAATCCATAACTGAAGCTGATGAACTTATCGTGTTAATACAAATTTCTTATAACAGAGATTTAGCAAAATGTAAACAAAACTCTACACTTCGAAAGACTAAATCGGCCACAGATTATAGAGAGACTTTACCCGCCATTTTTTTTTTTAGTCGTCGTCTGGCTATTCAGTCAATATTTTTCATTTTATCATTGTAAAAATGGGTCAGGTCAATATTTTTCTAAAATATAATATTAGTTTTAATGAAATAGTTGAAAGTAAATTAAAATAAAGTCATTAAAAAAAAGTATTCTTAAATTATTTCTATCTCTATGTCATTTTAATTGTACTGGCAGTATAAAATTCGGGTCACGGTTCAATAGAAATGTCAAAATAGAACTAGTTTTTTTTTTCAATATTTGCTGTCTAAATATTAAAAAAACAACTGTCAGTTGTAAAGTAAAACTCCCTAGGGAGTAAAAGTACTTCTTCCGACCCTGCCCGCAGGCAACTTTACACCTACTTTCAGAGTATTAGTAATGAAAAATATCTTTTTAAGGTTTTCTATTATATTTGTAGATTTCCAGAGATACAAAAAAGGCCAAAATTAGCAGTACCTGGCCTTAAAAAAATACTTAAGTATCTTAAAAGAAAACATCACTCTCACACGATTTCCTACAATGTCATGATTGTTAATTTTTATGCCTCCTTTACAGCCAGACTCGTTAAAACAGATTTAAGCAAATATATGATTACAAAGTACAGATCGTTACAGGCTTAGTAAGTTTATGTGGATAAGGTTTTAGTACTAAGGATTTAGTTATATTGTTTTCTGTGACGATTATGAACATACATGACTGACGGATTTTTTATTAACTACTAGCTTTTGTCAGCGGCTTCGCCCGCGTACATAAAATATAGCCTATGTCACTCAGGAGTAAAGCAGCTTTCTATTGGTGCTAAAATTTTTCCAATCGGACCAGTAGTTCCAGAGATTACCTCTTACAAACAAAAAAACATAAAAACAAAAAAACAAACTTTACCTCTTTATTATATTAGTGTAGATAAAAAAAAAAATATAGTCATGTACATATACTACTTAATATACTATTTATATTTTTTATGTAATTACAGAAAGTAATGCGCCTGGCTGGGTTTGAACCCGCGACCTACAACCTGTAAGTCGGGGCCTTTATCACTCGGCCACCACTGCTCTCACACCTCAACTGTTACTCTTTATGTCTTAGCAAAACTGATTGCACCTATTAAGTCTTCAAAGTTTACAGTTGTGTGATACTATTTGTGCTTTTTATTAAAAAAAAAAAAACTTAATAGAAATATTTTTTTTTTATGTTGAGCAAAAACCATCCAATGACAACTCCCGCCCTTGGACGGAGCGGATAATAGAGTCAGACTTTTACTTCCTAAAAGCCCACCCTGCTCCTTTTTTGTCTTAGTTCCAGAGTCTTGGTGTTGCACTATCACATTTACCCATGGCCCCTGGAGGCTTTGACCGTGCGCGCCGCCGACAACTTGGATATTAAAGAACAAAGCATATCCCAGTTTTGCTTACTCTTGTATCATCCTTCTTTAATTCTTATTAATTTTGCACAATTTGACAAAATTTTATCTTTGGTATAAATAGGAAAAATAAATTATTTGGGGTGAGATGATCAAGAATTTGAAGACATATGACATGCACCAATATACACTAGGCATACATCACCATGTATGCCTAGTGTATATTGGTATTGGTGGATGATTCTGTTGAAGAAAGTGAAGAAAGAAAAACAGTTTATTGACGCATAATGACGCAAACTTAAAGCTAGCCACCTGGCCTATGTTATTATCCTATTTAAAGATCTTATTGTTAAAGACACAAGTAAATTGTTGTAAATACAAGCTTAGCTGTAGTCTGAAATGTAAATCACCAAAGCAAACACAAGAATATTTATTTTGCATTATATTAATTTTATGGTGAGACTAGAAATAGGTGTAATCTAAAAAATGCTGACTCGTTTCTAACAAATAGACAAATGTAAAGAAAGTAAAACAAATTAAGATAGAAAGGTAAATATATCCTTTATTGTATACCATAAGAAACACAAAATTATGATACTGTAGGAGCTTAACCTTTTGAATATCATAATTAAGACAATAGGTGTCTTCGGCCGGCCGACCCGGCGCGTTCGCTTGGGGCTCAATAGTTTAAAGGGTGTCAGGGGTCTTTGTCAATAGACAGTCTTATCACACAACAAGGGATTTTTTACAGTCAATCTTTTATAAGATTGAGGCTGTCTGTTGCCTAATCATAAGGCAACATCTTTCTTGATGTTTGGATGTTTGTTACTCAATCACGCCAAAACGGCTGGGCGGATCTGGAAGAAATTTGGCACAGGCATAGGATACACTCCGGAAAAGGACATAGGCTACTTTTTATCCCGGAAACTCCAACCCCAACCCTCATACTACGCGGACGAAGCCGCGGGCAAAAGCTAGTTAATTAATAAAAGAAATAGTTATTATAGAGTCTACCCTATCACTACCTATATAGGGTTATTTGGACAACATCAGCAACCTTGTAGGGCAGTATTACTAACATTGTAATCGACAACTTTTGTTCTATGACAATTTATAAAAAGTAATACTTTTACTAAAAACAAACCTTCAAGATTTCATTGTTCTATATTTCAACTCTGTATTTTGCTATGCCTACCTATGTCTGTATGACGTAACACAATTACGCAAAAGCATCAAACATCCCCACCGTCCGATTCCCGCACTACTCAGCTATTGTACTATCGCTTACAAGTATAGATTTCGTAATATTTAGAACATACAAAAAAAAATGTATTTTCGTATGAAAATCTGATGAGCAATCATCATTACATAGTATAAAACAAAGTCGCTCTGTCCCTATGTATGCTTAGATCTTTAAAAGTACGCAATAGATTTTGATGCGGTTTTTTTTAATAGTTAGAGTGATTCAAGAGGAAGGTTTATAAGTTTCTATATATAATTCACGCATAATCTACACTAATATAATAAAGAGGTAAAGTTTGTTTTTTTGTTTTTTGTTTGTAGGAGGTAATCTCTAGAACTACTGGTCCGTTTGGAAAAATTTTAGCAACAATAGAAAGCTGCTTTACTCCTGAGTGACATAGGCTATATTTTATGTACGCGGGCGAAGCCGCGAGCAAAAGCTAGTATATTCTATTTCAGTACCCGTGCGAAGCTGGGCCGGGTCGCTAGTCATCATCATCATCATTAGCCTTTTAATGTTCCCACTGCACAGACACAGGCCTCCACTCTCTAGGAGAGGGAATGAGCCATAATCCACCACGCGGGCCCAGTGCGGATTGGTGGATGTCACAGGTCTTCGAATTTTTGGTTCTAGGACATGCCGGTTTCCTCACGATGTTTTCCTTCACCGTTTTGAGAGCAGTGGTGATGAAATAAATTACACAAAGTAATGCACCTGGCTGGGTTTGAACCCGCGACCTACGACTCGTAAGTCAGGGCCGTTGCCACTCGGCCACCACTGCTCTAGTAATATAATAGGGTCGCTAGTAATATAATATTTTTTTTAAAGTCTTAGAACCAAAGTTGTTGTTTATAATGTTAGTACCGCAGTCGTAAGAGGTTGTTAGTGTTTTACAAATAACCCTGTATATTCTTATACATCAAAACATAAATTTTAATGGATTCCAAGTAAATCATTTCTTTTCTTTTTTCATAACAACTTAATATATAAAATTATATTCAATATTTTAATGTTGACATTGAGCTCAAGTAGGCCTTTAACTTGCACTTCCCAGGACGTGCAAGTGTAAAGAATCAAATAATTTAAACAAAACTCATGTAATCTCACAGTACCATTTTGATAATTCTTGTTTATATTATTAGTGTTAGAAAAACCTGTAATATCACACAAGTTTAGGTGAGTTTAGCAAGACAATGGTGTAAGCAAAATCACTATTGTAGTTTATCATAACAGAAAATAACATAATATTTTAAGTATACTTATGTTTATTTAAAAACATTATTAACATTTATTTATAGAAATTATCAGCTATGTTCCCACATCTGGGTCACAAGTATCTCCTATGGTTTCAAATATTATGACTTCTTCACCGTAGAAAAGTTTTTAATGCTGTCATAAAATTATAAAGACATTTAAAACAAAAGGTACAATGAGTTCCAAATGAGAATAGTATCAATATCCATGTTGTGATGTCACTTCATACTGAATATATAATACTGATAAATACTGAATATAATACATCGAAGAAATTTCAAAGGTAGGGTAACCAAGACCAGAGATTTTAAAAATTAACTTTTTAAGAATTGTGAACGAAAAAAGTTTGATATAAAATCAGTTCTTCAATTTTGTTTATCTCTATGTAACTGTGTGATGTGTCTGAGTAGTGTTAAATGGAAGAAAAAGGTTAACTGTTCCGAATAATTAAAATAAGAAAGAAAATAGTTTTTCTTTTAAGCTATCTATGACTTAAAACAATATATTTAGCTAATTTATATTAAACTATTATTTTATTATTTCACCAAGAATTAAGTAAAAAAATAAGACTTAGTAATAAAAAGCAAAAAAAAAACTATTGATACGCAAATAAGATTTTTTTTGCAAAACCATACTTTTCACTCAAACTTTGACAGCTCGAGGTTATTGACTTTCCTATTCTCATTTGGAGGAATGCAAAGTACCTATAGTGGTTATCGGACTTATCGGTTCGAACCATTACTATGGTTATATTGCATGGACTTGTTAAACAAAAACCAGGTTGATTTGATACCAATAGCAATTCTATTAACAGACAAAACTAAAATGTGATAGTACTACCTGTATTTTATTCATTTATACTAGGGAATTATGATTAGTAAGCGTTCGAACAGAATTCTAATATATTACGAACCTAATAGCGGTCTCCGAGGGTCGTCAACATCCATTTCCAGTTCACTATAGCCTCACTGTACACGTGATAATTACACATTTATGTCATTTGAATAATCTTATCTATTAATGATAGAATTACATTATTATTTTGTTATTGTTTACATGATTTCATCCTATTGTCTCGACTTTGTCATCCCAATGTCACTTCGGTGACATTGACAGGCCAATAAAGCTTGCGTTTTGATATTCTATTTCACATAAAACGATTTTACTGTGACTTTGAAAATTATATTATCTATTCTTTGTCTAGTGATGTAAACAAAGACTACAAAAAAAAAACAGCCAGATTTATTATTCTCAAGATTTTATGAATACATTATTTTATTTTACAATCAATCTAAAAAAACTCATGACAGAAGGGAATAATTATTAATTGGCTCTTATCACAATTCACAACGTTTACTAACAGCTAACGTTACTATAAAAACTGGTAATTTATGCAGAAAAAATTGCAAAAAGCTTAGAGCATTTAACCTATGGAGACGGCATAACAAGGCATACCCCTCTGCCAAAGTACATTGGCCATATGACCATGCGCGTTAAGGTCAGGTGGGTACTGGTTTTTGAACATTTTGACTTCCAGCTCGTATAAATATGTATGTATTCTAATAGCATTACAAACAAAGTTTCGGTAACGAACCATGCTAACTATTATTTTAACACAGAAATTGATTCTTCCAGCAATAACGGCACAATCGGAAATCAAAGCCAGATCTTTTAATTGTTCCTCTTTCCCGAAATTTGGGGTAAGAGAAACACTTTGATTTGTACAAGTAAAACCACGTATTTTTATATGTATCTCTAGAAATTTGAGAACTGCCTTTCGGCCTAATGGAAATGAAACCATTCCATTGTTAAAATATGGTTTAATTTAGCTTTACCGAAGAATAAAGTAAATTTGGGGTAAGAGGAACATATAAGTAAGGTCAGGGGTGGTAAACTACGAATATTAAAAACATTTAAACACAGTTTTTAATAAAAAAATAAGAAAAACAAACGATGAATGTCTTTAAGTATTTATTTATTACTAATAGAAGTATCTAAATCACTTTCCAACTTCAACTGAATAAGAACGAATACAAATAATTGTGAAAATCTTTGTTGTAGGTACTTAAGAAACGTAAAAAAACTTAAATCACTTTGATTCATCATAAAGGTGACTTTACACCTTTACGATCATAAAACCGATTGATTGAGTATAGTTGCTCTTGGTATTCCATAATGTTTTGAGTCTGCTTAACCCGACAGTGCACCAATTTTAACAGCTGCCAATGCTTCTAATAATTTTTCTTTTGGGTAAGAGTTCCGTTCCGTTTTTCTTATATAATTTCGAGGCATTTTACTTTATCTGTAACAAATAAATATATATACCCACATCCAATACGACAAAAATTGCACTTCCACACAAATTAAAGCTGTCTAATAAATACAGGCTCATGCACACATAGCTCCGAACACCGAGTTAAATTATCTATACCTACCTAATTTAAATAGGTAATATTTCAACTTGCAAAATGTTTGTTACTCCTAAAACCGGGAAAGAGGAACATGATGTTTCTCTTACCCTGGTATGGTAGTTCCTCTTTCCCAGCTTGGTGTTTTGTACGTTATGTTTTTGATGACATCGAAAAAACACTAAAAACACATGCTACAAGCAACATAACATGCGGAAAATAAAGATTCAACATTAAAATTATACTTACCAACAAAATTTGCCCTATTACAGATGTTTTTCATCCTTAAAAAATCGCACAAAAAAAACGCCGCTAGGTCACTATTTTATAGTTTGTCAACTGATTATTTTCTTTCTCTTTTACTCACGTATTGAGTGTGTTGTAGCGTCATTTATACAAAAATATTGAAACTATACCTGATACTGTTTTATCAACGTAGTAACCATAGAGCTAGGCTTTATAGTTTTCTATTTATGAGTTACTGTTCCTCTTTCCCCAGCGTTCCTCTTACCCCACTTGACCTTATATAAAACAAGTTCAGTTCAGCATCCACCGCCATAGTGTATCGTTTTGTGTCGCAAATACGTTCGCTCTAAAATGATTAATTGTGCAGTTTCCAACTTTAAAAATCAATCTGCTACTACAAATCTGCGAAACCACGGTGTTTCTTATTGGTGTTTTTTATTAGGATTCGTTATGCGCCAATATAGTTTTATTTAAGTACATTGTCGAAATTAAATTTATACCATTACGATTGAAAAATATAGTGGTAAAAGGCAGTTTTAATCGTAGTACAGGCCACTACAAGGGCACGGTTTACATAGTGCTGCGACAATGTGAGTGAATGATTGGTAAAAAAAAGGCTTGTTCAATCAATTATCAGTATAATATTATTCAGTTCTTTATAAGTTTAGATTTGGCTGCATTGTGTTTGAATAAATATATTATTCTATAAAAATATGTTACCTATAATAAAAATAAAGTGATGATGATATAAAGTATTTGCTGCTTTGTAATACTTTAAAAAAAAACATATCGTGTTTTTTTTTTTTTTTTTCATTTGTGTGACATAGGGGGTCACTTCGAGACAAAAAAAAACAGGTAGAAGTTTAGTTAGAGTTCTAGTCGTGGTAAAACATGTGTGAGGTATATACAATGTACCTTGGGTTTAGTTAATTTAATTATATTGATTAATATGATTACAATGTTTTGTGTGATGTTTGATACAATAGTTGAACGTTTTTTTACGATTTACATAACCTATGAATATAAAGCTATGACATTGTATGAAAAAGAAGCATATTATTTATTATATTTATTTATCCCTTTTGGTTTACGTTAGCGGTATTGCGTTTTGGTGCATAACATATAGCTAGAATCTTTGAAAGTTTTACGCTAAAATCTGTCACTGAATGAAATACTATTAAATCATTTTCACACTATCAATGTGGAAGAGTCCGTTTTTATAATAATAATGTTTACGATGTTTTGTAAGTTTTTTTTGTATAAAATGGGTCCTCGCGAGTCGTTTGAGATAAATTTTAAATAATCGATATATACTGTAACAAACCATTTTTTTTTAAAGAGTGGCCATGGAGTTTCTTGCCGGGTCTTCTCCATAGAAAACGAATAATTTGGAACCGTGCTCTAGTTTCTGACGTTTTATAAGTATGTAGGCCTATGTGAAATAAAAACCATTTTGATTTTTAGTTTAATTTTATTAACGAAAAAAAATTACCTGCTAATGACGTGTTAATTATTACCTACCAGCTTTTGCCCGCGGTTTCGTCCACTTACTTAAAATATAGGCAAAATGACTAAGGAATAATAAAGCGATTTCCTATGCGAATTCTATTCGCATGTGTGATAACGAAGTAAAATAATAGTAGAAAGAAGTTTAAATACACTTCTCATCAAAAAAATCGAAACACCTTGCAAGTTTACGTTTTGTCAGGATTATCAGAAAAATGTGTACATTTAGGAATAAATGTTAAATGTCGTTTAATAGTGAGTAATATGAGCTTATCAAATCTTAATGTTAATGTTCTAAATTTAAATGAATTTTTCATAGGTTTCGTATTTTGTTAAATGAGTCATTTTTATTCCGTATGGAGTATAAAGGAAATGGATAAAACAACACACGTAAATGAAAAAAAAAGCTAAAAAACGTTTATTTAATAACTTGTATTCCCTCCCCGAGCTCTAATTACTGCTTCCATACGGTTTTTCATCGATCGGATGAGAGTCACGATCACATGCTGTGGTATATTGTCCCATTCCTCTTGGATTGCATCTTGCAGCTGGCTAAGTGTTTCTGGGGCAGGATCTCTTGCTCGAATTCGTCTCTTTAATTCATCCCATAGATGTTTAATGGGATTCATGTCCGGGCTTCTTGCTGGCCATTCCATAATAGAGATATCGACTTCGTTAAGATAATCTCGTACGACGCCCGCGGTGTGAGCCCTAGCATTGTCGTGCATGAATATGAAGCCGTTGCCAATAAAATGTGCATAGGGCATCACATGAGGCTCGAGACACTCTTCGACGTACCGATGACAGTTTAGTGCAGGCAGACGTGGCCCAGACACGAAAGCAAGCTCTGTCTTACCGTCGGCGCTGATTCCTCCCCAAACCGTCCACGAACCGCCACCATAGCTGACCTTTTCTTCAATGCAGCATTGTGCATAGCGTTCTCCGTCTCTTCTGTAGACCTTGTTCCTTCCGTCGTTACCATACAGCATAATTTTACACTCATCAGAAAAGAGAACTTTGCTCCACTGTAGGTATGACCAATTTAGGTGCTCACGTGCAAAGTTAAGGCGCGCTCTTCGATGGTCTGCAGTTAATTTCGGCCCATTTGCTGGCTTATGCGGTACCAGTCCACGATCCTTCAACCTTCTTCTAATTGTAGAGTCACTTACAGCCACCCTTCGTACAACACGAAGCCGCTGCTGCAGTTGAAAAGCGTTAAGGCGTCGATTTCTTAAAGAAGTTGTTACAATAAATCGATCATCTCGCTCAGAAGTGACCCGATTCCTGCCAGATCCTGAACGGCGCGTGAACAAACCAGTCTCCCGATAACGTTTATAGACTCTATGAACAGATGACAGGCTTAGATGCAGTCTTGCAGCCACAACACGCTGACTAAGGCCAGAATCCAGCAATGCCACAACTTGGGCGGCTTCTGTGGGCGAAGTATCCATACGTTTTAGAAAAAAAACCTTTTTTCAGACGTCCCAAAGTCACAGTATTGAAATAAAAAACAAAAAGTTTAAGGATAGGCGCCAATTTTTAGTTTTTAAACGCTAAATGTACTCCAACCCTAAACACACATTTGTCTCAAAACAGTGATTCATTTCGTTTATAAGATAAACAAATGAAATTCTAATTTTGAATTTAGAATTTTCGCTTATTACTGTAATGGCCAAACTGCCAGCTATAATATATGTATTTTTTTTCATCGTATGAATTCTTTTTTGTGTTAAATTCGGACAGAAACAATGAAAACGGAAGTGTTTCGATTTTTTTGATGAGAAGTTTATTAGAGATGCCTCCGAAAGACGAAATATGGGACTTTTTATAACAAACCATGTATTAGGTCCATGTAACAAACACAATAGGGCAGTCATTTCATAAAATCTGGAACACAGTTTTCCCCGTGACCGGAAAAAACATTTTGTAATTTTTTCGTGTAATTTTGAAGAGATAGCTTTTATTTTTATCTAAATATCATATGTCATTTTTTCACTTATTATTAAAGGAACGACAACAAACAAAAAATCCGATTACTACTCGTTTTGTATATTTTACACCCATTATTTTAAGAAACCTTCAAAATTCATTTTTGATTAAAGTAACTCCGGTTTATGGTTCCTTCTACAATAGAAAAAAAAAAACAAACTTTACCTTTTTGTAATACTAGTGTAAATTTGTAAAATAAACATAATTTATGGATAATTAAGAAATTATTTGTACAAAAATTAAAAGACATTGTAACATTCAGTTCATTCGTTCCTGATGAATGAAATGATTAAGTCTGGGATATATCACATCACTAGCATTTTTGTTTGTTGTCATATGATAGTTCGTGTAAATACACGATAATTGTCCATGTCAACAGTGATGACAACACTCTCTTGTCTACGGAGCGGGAGAAAAAAAATAAAAATAATTGTCGATGTGTGTGTATTTTTTGCAATTGTATGACTATTCGTTAGAGTTTGGGTTTGTAGCAATAGGAAGCGTGCATTTGTGCGTAACGTCAAATTTTCTTAGTGTGCTACCTCGCCTCCCGCAAAAAGTGGCAGAAAAATTTGTTCAGCGAATCGTCCCTTGCCATCTCCATAGATTATAATGCTCTAAGCTCTTATCACAATTCACAACGTTTAGTAACAGCTAACCTTCACATATAACTGGTCATTTTTGCAGAAAAAATTGCAAAAAGCCATAATTTAATAAAAATTAAATAATAGTTAAGTTTTTTTTTTTTTAACAATTTAATAAATGCTAGTATTACTGTAACTACATAAAACTTACTTCTAATATATTTTGTTTCTGTAAATGCAGTATTGATAACCCAGCGAATGATAACCGTGTCGGAATATGTGCTTGAATTGCCTAATTATGTCAATAAATAATCGTTAATCATTAAAACATCAATTTAGCAAGCAATGATCTCAAACTGGGCCGCATGTAATGGGTTCTACTCGTAAGATAACCCTATTACCTAGGCCCAAGAAGTCACATTCTACCGACCGTAACTGGTTGCCTTTCCAGTTAAAACCAACAAAAGAGTTAATTAACTAGAAGGTATTACTGACTTTTACTGGGTTCTTATCAGTCTAAGACATGCTGAAGTTAATGTAGTGTACGAACATTTTTTCTGTGAACAAACCGATGCCTCCCACGTAAGTTGTTGTAACCCACAATATGGCGATTTTGGGTTTTTTATGTAAAAGTGTCTAATTTTATGTATACTATCCTACAAAAAAACAAAAAGTCAAAAAAACCTATTATTTAAGGTACTTTTGAAACGTATAATGTTGTATGTTTCGAACGATTCCGGCGTAGACTGTAGTATTTATTACTTGCAATGGTTTACAACGGGGAAAAGTGCACGCACGCTTGTTGTATGTGACATATATCACAGATTACGCTGGAATTTGCTGCCGGTCGCACCTCTCATGCAATTTTTATGTCGTTAATTTAATATTCTAGTAATTACTATTCCGTTCAATCTTATCTTTAACTGACATGGTAACTATTTAAAATGTGGTATTGATCCTATACAACAATTTACGTTGTTAATTTTAAAAATATTTTAAGTTAAGTGATATATACAACATTTTACGTCGATGCTAGATAAGTAAAAGTAAGTTATAACATGATGTAAGTATCATATATGATTAAAATCGGCTCTTGAACTCCCGTGTATAATAACGTAAGTGATAGTTACAACATTTTGCAAGGACCTCATGTCACGGTAAACAGTTGTAACAACTAAATTCAAGAAACCGTTAAAATGATAAAGTTATGACATGTAGTAAACGATAACATATTAAAAACTATAATCTCATACCGAATTTCAAAAAGATTCTTTGAGAAATGTGGCTTGTATCGCAAAAAGTATCTTTAAAACGCTCTCCTGTAAAATTGCATTTTTGGGGTTACAACAACTTACGTGGGAGGCATCGAAACTTACTTTCAAAACCATAGGTAGGTAGGTTTAGACAGGCGCTTTGATTACCTACCAGTATAAAATTTCGACAGGCGTTTTTAATATAAAACTTAATAGAAAAAACGCGAAGAATTTTATTTTCTACTAACTAAGAAATTTAGTTTTATTCGTTTAACTTGGTGGGGTCAACAATTTTATTTAATATTTTTTTATTCAAAAGTGCCTTTTATTTTTAATACCGCAAATTGCGTAACTGTGAATATGGGCAAGGTTTTAAAAAGGTGCAGAGCACAGAAAACCTTTATAGATAAAGAGTTCTTAGATTTTTTCCGTTTCTTGCAACTGAGCCTGAGAAATGGCGACAGCAGCAGTAGATTATTTGGATTACCTTTCATAAATGGAACATAAACTATATATTTAGGTTAACAGTCAAATGAAATGATTGATTTTGGAGATGTAGATGTCGTGGCTCGTGGCCCGATCATAGAAATTGATCACTTCATGATATGGCCAAGTAAAATTCACCAGATCATTGAAATATTAACATTTGACGATATTTGAATAATCATTTGATCATATCATTGATGTAGAATTTCTATGGTAGGTATTAAAGAAAGTAGGTCAAACAAGGATTCAAATGTCAGATTGATGACTCATCAAACTTTAACATTTAAAACGATCTGGCCAGTTCTACTTGGTCATATTATGAAGTGATCAGTTTCTATGATACGGCCACGACATATATCTGGAAAAAGATCAATGTTGCTTCTTTGAGCAAGAGACGAGTGATGGAAGATTTGGAGAGATTCCTGTAGGAATTTATTTTACACTAGGTACGATGCGACCCACCTCGATCATCTGCGGGTGTATGTTTGGGAATTGGTCATGTTTTGAACTGATACCTTCTTCTGTCCATAGAAATACACAACTTTAAAAAAAAAACATAATCTATTCCAAAAGTAAATTGAAACTCCCGTAGGTAAGTAGGTAAGGTAAAAGTATGGAAACTAAAATTATAATTATACTAGCTTTTGCCTTTTGTATTGGGGTTGGGGTTTCCGGGATAAAAAGTAGCCTATAATGCCTGTGCCAATTTTCATCCAGATCCGTCCAGCCGTTTTGGCGTGATTGAGTAACAAACATCCAAACATCGTAACTTTCGCATATATAATATAAGTAAGATTTTGAGAATGTTTCTGCGAGTTCCTTGAAAAACACTTTTTTAATTAATTGTGTTTATTATCAGTTGGCCGATTGAACGAAATCTATACATCTATATCTATACATATAATAAAACAGTAACGAAAGAAAAACTGTACATTGAGAATTTTCTGGAAAAAATGAGTGGGTTTTGTTAGAAAAACGTAACTGATGACAAAAAGTGACTTTTTAGAATTTTTGTCTGTTTGTCTGTTTGTCTGTTTTTCTGTGCCTATGGTACGGGTTGGCGCCAAAACTACTGGATAGATTGATATGAAATTCAGCAAAAATGTTCCTTGTAAACCAAGGAAGGCTTTAGGCTACATATTATCACGCCGTAAGTTATGGGAGGTAAGCAATATTGAATTTAAATGGTGCAATGGATGCAAGGGTGTAACTTTTTTTTCCGTGGGCCGATCGACTCAAAACTTAGCATAAACATTACCCTAAATTAGTTATCCAGGATGCCATACTTATTTTTTCAGTAGTACCCCCAGTGCAAGATTTAGGGGATGTTAAAGTTTGTATGGGAGAATCTTTTTGCTTGGGTTAATTAACTCGAAACTTGGCACGTAAATTTATTTAGGTAAATAATAAAGATTCCCATTATTCATTTTTCAAAACTACGTAATTTAGGCAAAGAAACATAGTTTAATGAATATCAGTAGTATAAAGACATATTTTAAAAAGCGCCATCTATGAGATTACACAAAAATCAAATCAAGTTACATTTTGACACTTTTTGGAAATTAATAATTTTTTGACCATGTTGGCAAGGTTAGCAGTTAGTTATTCTTAAAATTCATAGATATTAGTGCGCATTTTCTTCATAAAAGACGTATAATTCGTTTTGAAAAATTTAAGTTTCAAAAAACCCTCAAAATCTCACGACATAGGTCGTGTTCAAGATTTCATAGTCTCTTACTGCGCGGTCGAATTTACTCACAACTGGGAATAAAAAATGAAAAAAAAAACAAGCCCAAACAGAGCAAATGTTACTTATTTATTTTTAGGGAAATATCTTAGGTAGTGGTTGGTTCGTTTTACGAAAAAATGTGGGTTAATATTTAATACATAATTTAAAAAAATAGTTTATTTCTTTAATGGTGAAACGGCGTTCTCCATGTTTATATGAAATGTCTTATTCTTATTCCAACGGTCTAACGGATTTATTTTGCAACGCAACCTAATCTTTCAATGTTATTTATATACGTACAACGACATCTACTGACTCAAATTAGTACAAACGAAAATATTACATTAACAAAATAATATTATTTTTACCTTTCGACTACCGTAATTACAGACACAGTTAAACGACAACAGTTGTACGGAAATTTGTGTCCTCTTGGGACTTAACTAAAGAGTTGTACGAATAATCTATACATATAGGTAACTATAATAAAATCGTAGGAAAGTCGAAACTGTTCATTAAATATTTTTTTAAAAGAATACTTGGGAAGTGATCTACAATCGATATCGAAGCCAAAAATATAGTTTTTAAAATTTTTGTCTGTTTGTCTGTATGTATGTCCAGGCTAAACTCAAAAACTTACTTGGATATATATTTATTTTTATACATACTGCATGGATTATCTTCAAATTTTGCTTGAATAAAAGATGGGCCAACATATAGGCTACATATTATCACGCTATCAGTTACGGGGGAGGAGTTGTGAATACTTATTTTTCTTACGCATTCTGTGACAGTGTTTAATCTAACGACGCATATTTAAATGTTGTTTTTGAGTAAGCAATGCTATTATCTGGCTTTACACTATAAATACTACGCCATTTAAGTAACTTGGGCAGAGAAACATAGTTGAATGTAGTAGCATATAGAACATTTTAAAACAGCGCCATCTATTCGATTTCATAAAAATCAAATTCTTCCTAAACGTGGTATCGTATATTATTTATTTTTTACTATAAGCTTTATTGTACACCTCATAATGTGGACAGGATATTCAAATACAAAATCGCACAGGGCAATATATAGGGCAGGGTATAGTTCGTTTTGAAAAATTCAAGTTCCAAAAAACCCTCAAAATCTTGAGCAGAGTTGAGCAAGACTATTAAAAAAATGCGGTGTTAAGTATTACAAAAAAGTTATGTTCATTAAAATATCGCCATCATCTGTCTGAAGATTTTCTGCGAGCTTTGAGGCGTGCTACTGGAGACGAAGTCGATGTAACTGATGATCGTGTGCTGAACACCTGTCTCAGTTCACTTCAAGATGTGGACATTTCTATCGGCGGCAATCCACTGATCTAATAATATGGATTACTAGCTCCCCAATCGTCACCGCATCAAGACTATGGAAATCGAGAGTATAACGCTGAGACAGAGTTCTCTTCAGAGCAAAAACAGATTTATAACACCGTCCTTGAAAGCGTTGTGCAAAACCAGGGCAAAATGTTTTTCTTGGGTTGCTCCTGTTGGAACAGGAAAAACATGGCATACTTGCAGAGGTCAGGAGGCAAGGCAATATTGCTATTGCTGTCGCGTCGTTGGGAATTGCTGCCACACTGCTTCCGGGTGGCAAGACAGCACATGCCACCTTCAAATTCCCATCGATTTAGAGTGCGTCAAAACGCCTGTTTGTGGTGTGTCACGTAACAGCGATAAGGGACACGTGCTTAAGGATTGCTCTTTGATGTATATGGGATGAGCGTATTATGGCCAATAGGAAGGCAGTTGAGGCCGAGGACAGAACCCTGCAGGACATCCGCGGGAACGAACATTTGATGGGTGGTGTCACAGTTTGTTCAGTGGCGATTTCGGGCAAACGCTTCCCGTTTGCTACGTTGAAACCTTGGCTTCGATCCTGTTGGGCTCCTACAGTTGCTGCCGACTGCTGGAGGTGCAGGGAATAGTGCGCGCCGTCGACGACTATCGAATGGGTGGACAAAGAGCTACCCATTGCTCGGCGGTCACAAGCCCGCGCCTACTGTGGCCGTCAATCGGGATTGGAGACACGGCGGCGGTAGCTGCGGCTTGAGCGCCTTTGCATTTGCCTGATGCAATCGACCCCCTTTTTTAGCCGCTAGCATTACTGCTTCGCAGAAGGAGGCGACCGCCTGCGACTCTTCTTTGCTCCGGATCATGGCCTCTGCCAAAGTCCGCTGCAAGTCAAAGCCCACTGCGAGAGAGGTGGACAGGAGGTCTAGGTCAAAGTCTCTCGATAGAGCGTTAGCCAGCTTAGAAGAATTAATTTGCTGTGTGTACGGGGACATCAGTCATTTACCGCACCAGCAGAATTTCTTGAGTGTGTGAGCGGGCCTTTTTGACGTCCAAAAATGATCAGGCTGCAGCAATTAACGAATACATTCTCTCGGAAATTGAGGGAAATGCAGTGATCTATACCTCAATAAACACTGTCGTCGAGCAAGATGACGCCACACATTATCCCGTGGAATTTTTGAACTCCCAGCTAGCAAGTGGACTTCAAGCGCATACGATAAAGCTGAAGTCGGAGTCCCGATTATGCATTTTCGAAATTACCTATCTCCTTCAAAGTGGTGTAATGAGACCCGTCTTAAAGTCATCTCGCTGCACAGACACATCATTGAAGCAAAAATTCTTACGCTTTATGGCGAAGTCGAGGCAGTATTTATACCTCATAACTTCCCGTTCCAGTTCAAGCGCGTACAGTTCCCCGTGAGTGTTTGCATCGCGATGACCATCAATAAGTCGAAGGGGCAGACACTGAGTGCAGTGGATGTCAACTTCAGGACGAGTTGTCTCTTACGCGGGCAACTGTATGTCGCTTGCTCCCGCGTCACCAGTCCTGACTCTCTTTACATTTTGGCTCTTGGCAGCATAACTACCATCGTAGTGTGGTGGCCGAGTGGTAAAGGCTCCGACTCAGTGGTGGCGAAGTAGTAAAGGCTCCGACTTACAAGTTGTAGGTCTGTCGTTCAAACCCAGCCAGGCGCATTACTTTGTGTATTTTATTTCATAACCACTGCTCAACGGTGAAGGAAAACATCATGAGGAAACTGTGACTGTGAATGTTTTAGAACCAAAAATTCATCAAGTGTCATCCACCAAACCGTATTGGACTCGCGTGGTGGATTATGGCCCATTCCCTCTCCTAGAAATGAGGTCTGTGTCCCAGCAGCGGGAACTTTATAAGGCTGATGCAATGCTATTTTAAAAGTGGTTTACTTATAATGCTATGCCATCTGGTATACACTGATCATACACTGCCATCTTAGGCTTTTTTGGTGCTGTAGAGCCTTCACGCAGACAACGTCGCGGGCAGCAGCTAGTCTATACATATAATAAAACAGTAACGAAAGAAAAACTGTACATTGAGAATTTTCTGGAAAAAATGAGTGGGTTTTGTTAGAAAAACGTAACTGATGACAAAAAGTGACTTTTTAGAATTTTTGTCTGTTTGTCTGTTTGTCTGTTTTTCTGTGCCTATGGTACGGGTTGGCGCCAAAACTACTGGATAGATTGATATGAAATTCAGCAAAAATGTTCCTTGTAAACCAAGGAAGGCTTTAGGCTACATATTATCACGCCGTAAGTTATGGGAGGTAAGCAATATTGAATTTAAATGGTGCAATGGATGCAAGGGTGTAACTTTTTTTTCCGTGGGCCGATCGACTCAAAACTTAGCATAAACATTACCCTAAATTAGTTATCCAGGATGCCATACTTATTTTTTCAGTAGTACCCCCAGTGCAAGATTTAGGGGATGTTAAAGTTTGTATGGGAGAATCTTTTTGCTTGGGTTAATTAACTCGAAACTTGGCACGTAAATTTATTTAGGTAAATAATAAAGATTCCCATTATTCATTTTTCAAAACTACGTAATTTAGGCAAAGAAACATAGTTTAATGAATATCAGTAGTATAAAGACATATTTTAAAAAGCGCCATCTATGAGATTACACAAAAATCAAATCAAGTTACATTTTGACACTTTTTGGAAATTAATAATTTTTTGACCATGTTGGCAAGGTTAGCAGTTAGTTATTCTTAAAATTCATAGATATTAGTGCGCATTTTCTTCATAAAAGACGTATAATTCGTTTTGAAAAATTTAAGTTTCAAAAAACCCTCAAAATCTCACGACATAGGTCGTGTTCAAGATTTCATAGTCTCTTACTGCGCGGTCGAATTTACTCACAACTGGGAATAAAAAATGAAAAAAAAAACAAGCCCAAACAGAGCAAATGTTACTTATTTATTTTTAGGGAAATATCTTAGGTAGTGGTTGGTTCGTTTTACGAAAAAATGTGGGTTAATATTTAATACATAATTTAAAAAAATAGTTTATTTCTTTAATGGTGAAACGGCGTTCTCCATGTTTATATGAAATGTCTTATTCTTATTCCAACGGTCTAACGGATTTATTTTGCAACGCAACCTAATCTTTCAATGTTATTTATATACGTACAACGACATCTACTGACTCAAATTAGTACAAACGAAAATATTACATTAACAAAATAATATTATTTTTACCTTTCGACTACCGTAATTACAGACACAGTTAAACGACAACAGTTGTACGGAAATTTGTGTCCTCTTGGGACTTAACTAAAGAGTTGTACGAATAATCTATACATATAGGTAACTATAATAAAATCGTAGGAAAGTCGAAACTGTTCATTAAATATTTTTTTAAAAGAATACTTGGGAAGTGATCTACAATCGATATCGAAGCCAAAAATATAGTTTTTAAAATTTTTGTCTGTTTGTCTGTATGTATGTCCAGGCTAAACTCAAAAACTTACTTGGATATATATTTATTTTTATACATACTGCATGGATTATCTTCAAATTTTGCTTGAATAAAAGATGGGCCAACATATAGGCTACATATTATCACGCTATCAGTTACGGGGGAGGAGTTGTGAATACTTATTTTTCTTACGCATTCTGTGACAGTGTTTAATCTAACGACGCATATTTAAATGTTGTTTTTGAGTAAGCAATGCTATTATCTGGCTTTACACTATAAATACTACGCCATTTAAGTAACTTGGGCAGAGAAACATAGTTGAATGTAGTAGCATATAGAACATTTTAAAACAGCGCCATCTATTCGATTTCATAAAAATCAAATTCTTCCTAAACGTGGTATCGTATATTATTTATTTTTTACTATAAGCTTTATTGTACACCTCATAATGTGGACAGGATATTCAAATACAAAATCGCACAGGGCAATATATAGGGCAGGGTATAGTTCGTTTTGAAAAATTCAAGTTCCAAAAAACCCTCAAAATCTTGAGCAGAGTTGAGCAAGACTATTAAAAAAATGCGGTGTTAAGTATTACAAAAAAGTTATGTTCATTAAAATATCGCCATCATCTGTCTGAAGATTTTCTGCGAGCTTTGAGGCGTGCTACTGGAGACGAAGTCGATGTAACTGATGATCGTGTGCTGAACACCTGTCTCAGTTCACTTCAAGATGTGGACATTTCTATCGGCGGCAATCCACTGATCTAATAATATGGATTACTAGCTCCCCAATCGTCACCGCATCAAGACTATGGAAATCGAGAGTATAACGCTGAGACAGAGTTCTCTTCAGAGCAAAAACAGATTTATAACACCGTCCTTGAAAGCGTTGTGCAAAACCAGGGCAAAATGTTTTTCTTGGGTTGCTCCTGTTGGAACAGGAAAAACATGGCATACTTGCAGAGGTCAGGAGGCAAGGCAATATTGCTATTGCTGTCGCGTCGTTGGGAATTGCTGCCACACTGCTTCCGGGTGGCAAGACAGCACATGCCACCTTCAAATTCCCATCGATTTAGAGTGCGTCAAAACGCCTGTTTGTGGTGTGTCACGTAACAGCGATAAGGGACACGTGCTTAAGGATTGCTCTTTGATGTATATGGGATGAGCGTATTATGGCCAATAGGAAGGCAGTTGAGGCCGAGGACAGAACCCTGCAGGACATCCGCGGGAACGAACATTTGATGGGTGGTGTCACAGTTTGTTCAGTGGCGATTTCGGGCAAACGCTTCCCGTTTGCTACGTTGAAACCTTGGCTTCGATCCTGTTGGGCTCCTACAGTTGCTGCCGACTGCTGGAGGTGCAGGGAATAGTGCGCGCCGTCGACGACTATCGAATGGGTGGACAAAGAGCTACCCATTGCTCGGCGGTCACAAGCCCGCGCCTACTGTGGCCGTCAATCGGGATTGGAGACACGGCGGCGGTAGCTGCGGCTTGAGCGCCTTTGCATTTGCCTGATGCAATCGACCCCCTTTTTTAGCCGCTAGCATTACTGCTTCGCAGAAGGAGGCGACCGCCTGCGACTCTTCTTTGCTCCGGATCATGGCCTCTGCCAAAGTCCGCTGCAAGTCAAAGCCCACTGCGAGAGAGGTGGACAGGAGGTCTAGGTCAAAGTCTCTCGATAGAGCGTTAGCCAGCTTAGAAGAATTAATTTGCTGTGTGTACGGGGACATCAGTCATTTACCGCACCAGCAGAATTTCTTGAGTGTGTGAGCGGGCCTTTTTGACGTCCAAAAATGATCAGGCTGCAGCAATTAACGAATACATTCTCTCGGAAATTGAGGGAAATGCAGTGATCTATACCTCAATAAACACTGTCGTCGAGCAAGATGACGCCACACATTATCCCGTGGAATTTTTGAACTCCCAGCTAGCAAGTGGACTTCAAGCGCATACGATAAAGCTGAAGTCGGAGTCCCGATTATGCATTTTCGAAATTACCTATCTCCTTCAAAGTGGTGTAATGAGACCCGTCTTAAAGTCATCTCGCTGCACAGACACATCATTGAAGCAAAAATTCTTACGCTTTATGGCGAAGTCGAGGCAGTATTTATACCTCATAACTTCCCGTTCCAGTTCAAGCGCGTACAGTTCCCCGTGAGTGTTTGCATCGCGATGACCATCAATAAGTCGAAGGGGCAGACACTGAGTGCAGTGGATGTCAACTTCAGGACGAGTTGTCTCTTACGCGGGCAACTGTATGTCGCTTGCTCCCGCGTCACCAGTCCTGACTCTCTTTACATTTTGGCTCTTGGCAGCATAACTACCATCGTAGTGTGGTGGCCGAGTGGTAAAGGCTCCGACTCAGTGGTGGCGAAGTAGTAAAGGCTCCGACTTACAAGTTGTAGGTCTGTCGTTCAAACCCAGCCAGGCGCATTACTTTGTGTATTTTATTTCATAACCACTGCTCAACGGTGAAGGAAAACATCATGAGGAAACTGTGACTGTGAATGTTTTAGAACCAAAAATTCATCAAGTGTCATCCACCAAACCGTATTGGACTCGCGTGGTGGATTATGGCCCATTCCCTCTCCTAGAAATGAGGTCTGTGTCCCAGCAGCGGGAACTTTATAAGGCTGATGCAATGCTATTTTAAAAGTGGTTTACTTATAATGCTATGCCATCTGGTATACACTGATCATACACTGCCATCTTAGGCTTTTTTGGTGCTGTAGAGCCTTCACGCAGACAACGTCGCGGGCAGCAGCTAGTCTCTTATAAGTAAGCAAAAATGGCGGGAAGCTGTGCGGCGTAACCTGACAACTTCTGGAGAATTACCTCCGTCATAACCACGACCACTCCGCCTAGAATGAAGTGGTATAGAAGACCAGACTAATAAAAACCAAAAACAGCATTCAAATCAGTTGCGTATTGTTGCAGGTTTTTTTTATGGTAGGCAAAAATTATTATCCAATTGACGAATCTCACCCTTGGACGAAGCGGGAAACAGTGTCAGACTCTTATTTACTAAACAACCTACCCCGTTCCTTCCTTGTTTTAATCAAGAGTTTAAACAGGGTAACTAATTACTTAACTATTACAACAACATAATTAAATTCATTACAAACTAATAAATATAACGTCATTAATACGAACGTCAATAAAGACAAGTGACGTAAGTAATAGTATACCTACATATTTTTCTACATAAGTGAGTAGGGTAAATACGCCATACGTCGGCCCCCCCCCAAACTTCGGCCGTCTGCACATTTTTAGCTTGCGTTCCTTTAAAACGTAATAAAGTGGCAAGAATGCCACCCTAATTGCAACCTTAGTTCATACTATATATGTACAAACCGTTACTATCCCATTACGTCGCTCACTCTTCGCGTACTGAGCGTCAGCAGCGATTGCGCCGTCGAAGCGTCATGTCCGTATTAAAAGTACCTTACTTGCTGTGAATACTCACATTTCGGGGATTGATATTAGAACGGTAAGACATTCCTTTATTTTTGTTTTAAGCTTTCTTATTAGTAATAAGTGATTTTTACTATATTTTGAGATAGTTTTTTTTTCCAATGTTTTACGTATTGTTTTAAGGGAAAAATAGGAGGCCGCCAATAGAATACCAATTTTGAGTTAAAACCGAATTCTCGGCCGTGGCCGACTTAATGTAAATGCAGTCTGTTTTAAAAATTCCAATTGTAGTAATTCCATTGGCTCCATAAGAGAATTTGCAACGCATATAGACCAATAAATCTATTTTACGTTTAATCGCCAAATGGCGGCCGGGGTGATATTAGTTAAATCTCGAGAAATAATGGACACGAAATAGGGGCCGGCTTTAGAAATATTAAAGATCGCAATGTCGACCAGCCTCAAATTCGAGCGCCACTATACAGGCTGATTACTTTTTTATTTTCTCAAAGTTAAATATTTAATTTATTAATATTGTAAAGACGAAGAAGAAATAGTAGGAGTTGATAATATTATTAATAACCTCTCTATAATTCAAAGTTATCACGAGTTCCCTACAAAATCTCTTTATATTTCGAGCTAAATCAATACATTTGTTTTTTTGTTTCGTGGAGGTAATCCCATAAGACTGAAGAGATTACGACTTTTTTAATTCATGACAAACACATTTATAATTTGCATAGCATAATAATGTTTAAGTAACCTTTATTTTATTATTTACCGACAAAACAATCACTTTTAAATTATTACAGTTTTTTTTTTATTTCATGTTTTTATTTTATTTTTTATAATTATAATATATAACATTGTTTAAAGCAAATAGAAAAATATTTTACCTGGTAAGTATTAAACAAATACGATTAATAATGTAGGCATAACTACTTGTGAGACTCCTGCCAAAATAAATCATATTAATAATATTTGTCAGTTTTAATTTACAACACCCTATACCGGGCCGACATTTGGGAAAAACGCGACCGACTATGGGCCATGAATGGCCGACTTTAGGAATTTTAACCTTAGTACTTTTTCCTTGTAATAGAAATGTTATCCTTATGCCCATAAACATGAAATACATATAACAAACTATCAAAAACCGCATCAGAAGCATCTTTATGTTGCAAATTGACGGTACCAGAGCCATCCCAATATAGAAAAACCGTTAGGGGGCCGACATTTAGCGTATTTACCCTATGTAAGTACCACTTTATCTTTACCAACGGCCGTAATACGAGGCAGATTAGCTTCCGTAAGCGTGGGCATCTGGACATGCAGACGACGAGTAAGGGTAGCTCGCCGTCCGGCCATCCGAAACCCCCCGGATCGAACCTAAATCTTCATCGGCGCGTGCTCCACGCACGCTCGAGATGTCAGCAAAACTGTAGGGGCCCACCAGGGTCAAGGCCTACTAAGCCCCCCAAGCTCCGCCCAAGGGTGGGATTTTTTATTAGATTGTTTTAACACCATGAAAAAAAAGGTCATATTGCTGGCTCGCTTCTGAAAGGAAAACCCTGGGGTTCTGGAAAGCAAAGCAAAAAAGAACATAGTCCAGGAGTAGGTTTTAGTTAGTTAAAGTCTGATACGCTCTCTCGTACTGCCCTAGCGTGGGAGGTATCCTAAGAAAAAGTACGGCAGAATAACTGCTGACCTTTACCTTTTATAAGACAGTAGACCATTCATTGGACATTTTCATTAACGCTACTCAGTACCTATACCTACTCTGTTTTAGTTAGTAAAGTTGTCTAAAAATAGTAAAAAATGTTTCCAATTAGCTATTTACCAAAACAGACATTAGGTAGATAACTTTAATTTAAATAATCTTTATATGTTTTACATGATTTTTTAAAATAAAATAAACGTACATAATCTTTATGTCTATTTATATAAAGATTAATTACGTATAGTTACCATAAACATGACCAATAAAGTATCTAAGAACAAAACGACACTATTGTCGTTTTGTTCTTAGAGACTATAGAAATATTTGCATTTTTCTATTTAGGAGTTGTAGCCAGATTACCTACTTACTTGATATAATCAAACAGTAGATACCAATGATATAATTATATTACTTGAAACCCAATTACAAAATGAGTCAGTGATCCTTATCACGGTGTAACAAACATCGTTGTTTTTGTTTTGTTATTTAACATTTATCTGTGTAGGAAAATTCTTCTATGATCGGGAAACTAATAAAATTGCTTAGATGATGTAAAAACTGCAAAAAAACTATCAATCAATTTTCCACTGGTATTGAGAACCATAAAGGCATTTGACGCGTCATATTTAAATTATAACATCAATACAAACAATACATCTCCTCCGTTCGCTGTACGCCTGGTGCAAAGGTTCCGTGTATTACATCAGACACAACCATGTAACCGTTACGCGTTGCTCTTTCCCTATTATTTACAAAAAAGGGCCTAGTTTACGGCAATGGCGTTTATTTGTTAAGGGCCTAGCGCCCAAACAATGCCATAAAACAGTAACTTTCTTAAGCCATCTCCTCGGTAACGGCTGGGATAATAGATTTGAAAAAAAAATATATGTTTAAGTATCATAAATTCATGTACCTACAACATTATCAACGTAATGATTTTTTCGTGTGATTGAATTCTTTTGTTTAACAAAAATAAAAAACCATTTCGCAACTTTTTCTTACTTCTTTGAAATGGCTTGGGTCTTTAGAAATATTTTAGGTACAATGAAAAATTCTTCAGAATGTACATAAACATGACATACCAACGTACCTAAATCAATCAATATTTCGCAAAGGAAATGGATTTAAAAGTCAGCGGGGCTCTATTCCGTTCCGGCGTAGCTGGCCGGAATTAAATGCACAGATAAATTGTACAGCGAAAGTACAGGATGTAGTAGGTACTCCTGCACTTTCGCCCTGGTATCACCAATGTGCAGATCGCCCGGTGTACACAGGGGACCATAGTGGAGTCTGCCCCGTTGAGATGGACCACTTGGCAACTATCGGCAACGATGTAATTCGAGACGACCCTGGGTTTTGGAGAAGTAATTTGATGAAAATCATTTTTCATTACTCATACTCTGAAAGTAGGTGTAAAGTTACCTGCGGACAGGGTTGGAAGAAGTACTTTTACTCCCTAGGGAGTTTTACTTTACAACTGACAGCTGTCTAAATATTAAAAAAAAAACTAGTTATATTTTGACATTTCAAATGAACCGTGACCCGAATTTCTATATTGCCAGTACAATTGAAATAACATAGAGATAGGAATAATTTAAGAATACTTATTTTTTAATGACTTTATTTTAATTTACTTTTAACTATTTCATTATAACTAATATTATATTTGAGAAAAATGTTGATCTGACCCATTTTTACACTGATAAAATGAAAAATATTGACTGAATAGCCAGCCGACCACTGAAAAAAAAAATGGCGGGTAAATGGTAGTCTCTCTATAATCTGTGGCCGATTTGGTCTGTCTTGATTTTTTTTCGAGGAGTTTTGTTTACATTTTGCTATATCTCGGATCTGTTATAAGAAATTTGTATTAATACGATAAGTTCATCAGCTTCAGTTATAAATTTAACGCAAGATTCTTACCGCCTAAATCAAAAGAAATATACCTACCTAAAAGCATACGAAGACCTTTGACGACGACTCAGGTTTTTATTATTTTTATTTTCCTCGTATTCGTAATAAAAAGCACAGTGTTTACGTCGGGTTCAAGAGTTATTTAGTCCCTCGAACTATTAGAAAAAAAAAAAAATCTCGGGACTAAATAACTAACTTTCATCCCTCGTATACCAATGTACTATACCTATTTAGTAAGAGTGAGAAAGTTGTATTAATCATTTTAATACTGTACAGCAATAGTATTACGCCTTTGAATCTATATTTTAATTAACATACCTACAGCTTGACTGACCTGCAAAATGCAAAAAAGCTACTTTTAAGCTAAGCATCCTCTTTGAAAGAGAAAATGCAAAAGTTATAGGCAAACACTCCATTGTCGGTCACATCATCGCTTACTATCAGGAGATATAGTGGTCAACTTCAGAGCCTGCGCCAAAAAGGCGTGCAATAAGTAACAAGTCATGTAATAGAGAAGGTTGATTGGGAAAGCAATAGCTATAGTGTTAGGCTTCAGTATCTCAATATGTGCCTACTTATTTAATTCACATTACCTACATCAAACCAGCGCTGGGTGTCTGACGCCCAGCAAATGCTGAGGTGGTAACCCTTTCGGTTCGGGCACGCTCAGCGTACACTTTATGTTTGTTATTTTTAATGTTTGTTGTGTTTTTTGTAACTGTTGTGTTGTATCTGTGCCGAATAAATTTATTTCTATTCTATTCTATTCTATTCTACATTATAACATTCCTGTTCTTTCTAACTTAAAAAAGCTTTTAGGTTGTATGGTTTTACCTTTTATCTACAAAGGTAGCAAGTAACATATTCCATATAAGTCTTTCTGGTTATACGCAAAGTCCTCGTAAACAACGCACCGTATTTTCATACGGTTTCCACTGCCAGAATGAGTGATAAATGAAGCAGATTTGTGTTCAAAATTTGGGGTGTGTGAAGCCGGAGCAGGTTGCTAATAAATACTAAAGTAATAAAGGCGAAAATGTGTGATTGTGTGTGTGTATAACACATGTTAGTTCTTCACTCTCAAACAGCTGAACGGTTTTTGTGAAATTAGCACACAGGTAGATGTCATGTCCTGGAATATGCGCTTAGGATATTCTTTTACTATCAAGTTGGCGTAACTGCGTGCGCGCTTTTAATTTATAAATAAACCTTGAAAAAATATATATTCTAAATTACAGAACAAAACCATTAACAGAAAAGGTAATGTACACAGGCGAGCTTATAATTATATATAAATCTGAATTTATAATACGCTGCTTAACAGGGTTCTAATCTAATTATATGCTTAGAGTTTTAGAGTCTGTGTACATCTACACTAATATAATAAAGAGGTAAAGTTTGTTTTTTTGTTTGTAGGAGGTAATCTCTGGAACTACTGGTCCGATTGGAAAAATTTTAGCAACAATAGAAAGCTGCTTTACTCCTGAGTGACAGGCTACATTTTATGTACGCGGGCGAAGCCGCGGGCAAAAGCTAGTAACAAATAAATGCAATTTGCAGTTGTTACTGCTGTTAAAAACTGTTTTCGGCATTTATTTTTTTAATACCTTTAATTTAATACGAGTTTTCAAGCGCTAAAATTCGCAGAGCTTCAGATTCGCCAAGATCCGTCGACTGTACTGTAATTTAATTTCAAAACTCATCTAAATTGTGTTCGTATTTCTTAATGAATATCTAAACGCTATTTCTTTCTCTGTCTAATGCAAGGCGTCTCCGTGTTGCGTCAGTCGAGTTATGCGAGTTATGGAATTTCTACTACAGCACAACTAGAGTCCCCCGCATCAGGTGCATTTCGAAACGCCTCTTGTAAAACGATAGGTTATTACATCAGACTTCTCTTTATAATAGAAATGTTAGATTAAATTAATATTTCCCTAAGAAATTTTGTAGCTTGAAAACTATGTTTTTGGCTAAAATTATTAGTACCTAGGTATTTTCTTTAATTGTGAATTGTAATACCTACTTAATGATTTACAAAGATAGGAACAGTGCCTGTACCTATGTTATATCTAAATAAACACACGAATATTTATAGCAGTGTTTCTATAGTTTAGTTTAGTTAATACCTAATTATAAAAAAACACATAGGCTACCTACCTTTTTACACTTTGTAAATCAAAGTGTGTGAAATAAATTTTCTCTTATACAATAAACCCCTTCAATAAACTAGAAAAGGACGGCACTATTGTTTATATTGCTCTCTCACTCACACCGGAAGGTGTCTATGTCTATGCAAGTCGCTTGGCTTGTTTCGTCATTCATATCGTCCACTATAAGTAGAACCCAGTCACGTCCCTTCTCCATAAAACCCTCACATGATAAAGGGTCTTCCTAAAATTGTTACCAGGCTGGCAGCAATAACTAGGACTGCCAGATTACGAGGTTGCCAATAGCTTCGGCCCTTTTACGAAATCGTCTAAAGTTTATTATTAATTTATTACACACAATGGATTATGAAGTCCTAATCACATATGTTGGTAGGTAAATAAAAAATTTGCAGGCTATATGATTAATAAAACCAGAAAAATATAATAACTCTACTAATTAAAATTACATAGACTATATTATTTAAAAATAAAAAATAGCCCATTTTCCCATCATTTTCTGGTAATAGGTATCGCACCTACATAAGCGCAGAATAGAATTTTATAATGTTACAATGTAAGCAAATTTTTAATAAAACAAATCAAAGACATAAAAAAAGTAAAACTTTATAGGTATCAAAAACGTGAAAAAATTATCGTCTCATCGCCTGCTGGCTTTGGATATAAGCTAGTGCATTCAATATCTATTTAAACTAAGTGCAATTATTACTTCAAACATCAGAAATTCATCTTTATCGAAAGAAATTCAAGTGAGTATCTTTCTAACATCTTCAGTGTCCTACAAAACACTACACAACGCATGCAATTTATTTTTATATTATACAAATTTAAAGGATTTTTTTTAAATATATGAATTTTGAAAAATTATATATATTGAAATTATTTTTTTATAAAAATATCCTTTAGGTTTTGGCCCATGGTTATTAATTTTATTATAATACCTACTTCTGTAAGTTTCTGTGAAATTGTTACTATTTTGGTTTACAATAACGTCTTACTCTTTTCTAATAGGTACCTACCTACCTATCTGCTCTGCCAGCGGCTTCGCCCCCTGAAAATAGGTTTCTCTATACAAAGTTGGGGTCACCGTTTCATCCCCGTAAAGTTTAGAGTATGAATTTTAGGAAATTCGTTCTTTGTGCTCACCGACGTCATAATAGGAAGCTTTGTTTTAATTACACGCTCCTAGACCCAGTATGTCAGTCAGTCAGTTTCTCCTTTCATATATATAGATTATCAGATGACCCATTTTTACATAACCTAAAATCTGTAGACAATAACTCGTATGTTTTGGCGGGAATCGCGCCTGCAGCTGATGGCAAATAAAACCGCATCGCGCATGCGTCAGCCGCATTTGCTGACCAACCACCGCCCAGTGCAGTCGTGAGATACGCCGCAGTTACTTGCAGTTGTTGACTACCAGTGCATATATTTTGTTGTTCGACCAGTGATTTTATTTTTTGAGAAAAAGGTAGGTGATATATATTTTAAATAATGTTATATAACGTTTTAAAAATAATCTTCCATATCTGGTAGTAATTTTAGAAGTTATCAAATTATAAAAAAAAATACTTTATCTTTTTTTTCGTATTCCTATTAAACTCAATAAAATTTTACATAATCTTTTTTACGTGAATAAAGAAAGTACATAATACTCACAAGAAGGCTTTAGTGGTATTAAAATTATGTATGAAATAGCGCACGATTGGCTCAGTGGTTAGAGCGCAGCGTGTCGGGGCTTCGATTCCCGCACTGAAGGAATATTTGTACTTATAGCTTACAAACAGTTGTTCCGGGTTTGTGTTGCGATTTTACATATTTTTGTCACAGCCCAGAAAAAGATTATTTTACGAGATAACAATTTAAGACATTTCCAGGGCTATAAATAGTAACAGTCCCAGTGCTATATTTAGATCGCGGTTTTAGAATAAGGCGATATAAGCCTAGGATCCACCAACCCGCACTGGGCCCACGTGGTGTATTGCGGCCCATTCCCTCTCCTTGCGATAAGGCCTTAGTCCCAGCTGCGGGAACATTCAAAGGCTGATTAGGTACGCTAAGCCAGGTTAAGCTAGGCAAAATAGGTAGACCAAGAGACAAACTAGTCTTAACCTGTCGACTACCGTAATTAAAGACACAATTAAAGAACAATAGGGGTGCGAAAATCGGTGTTCGTTTGGGGCTCAAAAGTTTAATATGTTCCGTGTCTTAATCCGTCTCAGGGCACACTGGCGTGATGTTATGTATTACTTCACGAGTCTCGACTAGGTAGATAAAGAGATAGTATATAAGGTCATGCCACTCGGTCATACAACAAACTAACTCGGGATTATCAGTCTTACAAGATTCTAGACGCAACTATCTCTCATGTAGATGTACTATATCTGCCTATCAAGAGAATTGGTGAATCATAGTACCTTATTAAGTCGTTTTTCGTCGTATCAGTTCCAATTCTCACGCTGGTGGAAGGGATGGACCCAGACCATATCAGAATCAAATGTAGAGGCCCAACTGCAGGGCCGAAGCCTTCTGGGGCCCCGGTCCGTTTTCAAAAGTAAGGTCCGATCCCGGTCTGAAGGCTAAGACGGAACGGAATGGATCAAACTCACCCCCGAAAATGATGAAAATGGGGTTCAAAGTTTGTGTAGAAAAACCTATTTTCACGCAGGCGAAACCAGTTATATAACACATGGGTAGATATAGCATCAGCCTTATCATGTTCCCACTACTTGGACCCAGTTCTCCTCTCTAGGAGTGGGAACAGGCCGTAATCCAACACGCGGGCCCAGTGCGAGTTGGTGGATGTCACATGTCATCGAATTTTTGGTTCTAGAACATGTGATATTAGGATGTTTTCCTTCACCGTTTTGAGAGCAGTGGTGATGAAATAAATGACAAAATAAGTGAACCCGCGACGTAAGTACAACCCATACGTTGGGGCCATCGTTACCACTCGTCCGCCAATACTCTGATGCTGAGTAGATATGCAAATTTTTTTAATGGCAAGTACGGATTGACTTTAAAAAAAATCATCCCACCGTAGATAAGTTGTAACTCGATTCGTGTAGCTATGGTCTAAGACAGCCAAGTAATCGCTCAAGTCTTACGAAATGTTAATACAGGTAATAATAACGCAGGAACCTTTATTAAGGTCGCTAACTACACTGAAGCCAAACTGCAATTTGTAGTTGAGCAAGCTTTGGCTAGCTTAGAATTAACTATCTAGAACCTAAATGGATTTAATATATAGCCAGCCATAGCCATCTCATGTTGCGAAACTCTATGCGTTTGACAAATTATGCTTAAGAAGGATGGAAATTGTTGCGAAGAGTAAAATTAGTTTGACAACGATGACATGATTGTTGAAAACTTCCAAATCACAAGTTTTTGATAATGGTCGACATGATTATCAGGACAATGATTTTTTAGGGTTTGATTTGATTTCTTTGATATTTTAGCTATTTTTACCTTGACATTGGCAAAATCATCGGACGTTCGTCGATGGAGCCATACACTTAAAAAAGAAGAAATCACAATAAATATCCAAGTTTTAAAAGTCCAACCTAAGTTATTACAAGGTCCTGGATTCCTAGTAGCGAAAATTTACTAGCTTGTTACCTATGTTCAGAAAATAGTGAATCGTTGACAAACCTTAGAGTCAAAAATTCTAAGACATATAACATCCACCAATCCGCAATATGCCTACAATGGGGATTTACGTACCACCCACATCTCCAGACAGGATTTCAATGTTCGACAAATAAGAACATGAAAAATTTCAGTTTGATGTCCAAAATGCTCTCAAATTTTAGCTAATGGATGTTGTTTGGGGATTACATTTTTTACGTTTTTAATTTTAGCATTTAAAGGCTGAATACCGGACTTATTTGTTTCAACACTGATTAACAGATTCTTATTTCAAAATTATCGAATATCTTAATCTCTAATTCTAATTATCTATAATCAATATCTAAGTTAACTTTTACAATTAGATGAAACACTAGACTGAATTATGTGGAAGTGTAGAAAGTTCTAATGAACAATAAACATACCTTATGCGTTTATCAGTAATACAATCCGCCAATACATCGTCTGCCACTAACTAGTTCAATTCGCTTTTATCAGAGTTTCCTCATACACATACTTTCAATGAACTTATACCCTAAGATCAGTTGCAAGTTTGTCGCCCTTATCACAGCATATGACGATATCTTTAGTCATCTTTCGTCATGCTGGCAGTGAACCAAATTCTAAGGGAGTGTCGCCAAGACTTTGATATCCGCTATCATGTCTATGATCAAGTTGTATTAGTTTACTTTTGAAGTTGTTTGTTTGATAATTGAAGGTTCTTTTAAGGAGTGTTTGTTTTATAAATAACTGGTGTGGTTTGTAATATTTAACATAGTAGAATTTCTTTTAGATTTTGCACGATAGTGTCTTCCTGCCCTTGCCCAATTGTTTTTTTGCTTCGAGGCAACACGTTTCATTCTTCCATTTCCCCCTGTCTATCATGCTATCGCTGACTCTCTTTATTTTTTTCTTTAGCCTCTATACTAATAATTATTCGAGTAGTAACATAAACCATTGGATCAATTTTTCCACTAGTGTAGTTGTGACGTGTTCTTGTGTAGGTATTCTATGTAATATTGTAACCATTGATGCGCCATACGATATCTTTCCATAGTAAATAATGCATGGCAGTAGGTAATGCCTTAATGTATGCATGTTATTTGACCTTACGGTTGCTTCCTTTTACCGTATTCGTATCAGAGGCAGTTTCTCTATATTGCATCGGAAGTTCTTTATAAAAATGATTAATGAAACACTTCCAATGTTTTTTCTTTAGAAATAAAAATTGCCGCCATCCAGAGAAAATGCCATTTTTCTCTTTATATCTTTTATCTTTCATAATAGAAAGACTATGGGTGTCAAGGGACTCAAGAGTTTAAATAATATAAAATTTTAAAGCTACATGTAGGCACACAAAGGCTTCCGTTATGCCTATAGTTCCATCTTTCATAGCTAAAAAAAATTCAATCAATTCAGTCAATCAATTTGATGATTTGATTTGAGACGCTACCTTTAACGTTTTTATTATGATTTGAGTTCACAATGTCTAGATTAACTAATAGTTAGCCAGAAACTGATATACATATTGTTTGCGTTGTGATAAGAGCTGGCAGGCTTTCCTAACAATAATAAATTTAATTATTGACGAGATACGTCTGATAAAAGTCGTCTTTGAGTGAACTTAACTTGAAAAAATGTAGGTCAAATAATCTGATACGCTGCTAGCTCTGGACGCCAGAAAACTGATCTATTTTAATTGTTATGAAACTATAGCCGATAGAAATTACTTGTACAAGAAAAGAAGACGAAAAAAAGAAATACCCAATATTCCCATTTTTATGTCTGAAAAAAAAAATGGGTATACCTAAAAGTTCCAAAGAAAAACTTGAACAAATCCTATCATCTTCATTTCTCATTTTAAAGTAGGTACCAGGAACTCATAAGATAACCGGTCTTCTTTCAGCAATGGCTCGTGTTTGCGTGATCGGAGCAGGCGCGGCGGGTCTGTGCGCTGCCCGCCACCTCCTGGAAGAGCCCTGTGTGAGCCAGGTGGACATTCTGGAACAGGCACCCCAGCTCGGAGGCACCTGGGTCTACACCGAGAATGTTGGATACGATGACTTTGGCCTGCCCATCCACACTAGCATGTACAAGAGTTTGAGGTAGGTTCAATATTTTATGATATTTACTATGCGCTTTACTCGTAATGTTAACACAAGTTCTAAACTTAGCCCGATTTTTGTGTTTTGGTTAGGGCAACTCTTGCAGTTTTCAGCTCATTTTTCTCAGTCAACTCGCAAATTTCTTAGTAGCACACATGTCTAATTTGTAACTAATCCATTGATCCAATGTAATAGGACCTCTACCTCATCTTATTATAGATTTATTATATTGTTTCTATTTTCTGGGTTGTTGAAATAAATAAAGACTATATTATCGTACTACAGACAGGTCTAATGTAATTTTAGTATTTTGATAGAACTGATAGGAGGTCAAAGATCAAAAGTACATTCATAATCCAGAAACTTCATGAATCCAGCAGTTCAAATTGTTGTCTGTCTAGCAGTCTGTCTGTGTTCATTATCAGGATATTAATGTTTAATATTGTAATTACAAAACAATCTTTTTTATCGTAATTTATTTATGAAATTCTTCCTACGCCAGCTTGGCAACAACAATAACAAGATCTCGCTTACGACACGTTCGTATCGAGGGTCGAAGGCTATCAGGGCAGCATAGCTTGCTTGGAGATATTTACGAGCATTTCGTACATTCTATAAATGTGTGTTTAGAAACGTGATTAGGTTAGAGAGTGTTCTATTTTCAATTATCTTGAGTGCACCACAAAATTTTATACTTATGACGTAATTGTGAACGTTCTAAAATCTAATCTGCAAATTACATCCCATTTTGCAGCTCTATGACAGAAAAACTAGCTGAGAAGGCCGTTTAATCAAAACTGTTGCTTTTTCAAGCAATTGTTTTGTAATACATAATATACGACTATACTAAGCCGTCGTCCATACACTAAACGATGTTTACTTGTCCACGTCCGTCTAAACATTTACATAGGTACGCTACGTAGTCTACTATTACTAAAATAATTCACACTCTATTGAAATTGATGTACGATTCCACGTGGTTCAAGTTAGAGATTACAGGCTGCAGATTGTTTGTTTCACATTCATTGTCCGTTAAGTGTAGTATTATGAAGATAATATGACAAACAACATGAGGTCAACAGTAGTGAGGAAAAATTAAATATATTGTAAACAATCCAACGATAAAGCGATTTATTGATCCGGTTCATACCTGTTTGCATATCTTCTGCATTTTCATATAACCCTGGTATCATGAAGCACACCATGGTCTACGAAAACTTAAACTTTCTTTTCTTTTTCAGGACTAACCTTCCTAAAGAAATAATGGGATTCCCTGACTTCCCTGTCCCGGAGAGCGACAAGTCTTATCTGCCTGCAAAAGACATGTTGGCATTTTTGAAGCTATATGCAGACAAACATGGTGTCACGGAGAAAATTAAGGTAAATAATGTCAAATTTTACAGAATCCTAAACATGAATGAGCGAATCCTTAGACTCTTTATGAACAACACTAATTTCTTGAGTAAAGTAAAAGTTACTACTAAGTAACAATTTGTATTTAGCAACAAGTACCTAATTACTTAATTATAAATGCGGATGTTAGACTTCAAAATATGATGAATGTTGGGTTTTGTTTCCAGTTCAGCCACCATGTACAATTAGTCATCCCAAAACAAGGTCCCTCCGGAGAGCTTTGGGATGTCACCTTCAAGAACCTGCTCAGCGGAGTCACGGAGACCAGGGAATACGACTACGTGTTCGTCTGCAACGGACATTATAACACGCCTTTTATACCACACATACCAGGGCTGAAGGAATTCAAAGGTATGTAAGGATTGATGATTGGATTGTTTACAAAGATCTAACTGGAGGACGTCAGAGACATAAGCATTTAAAACTTTTGTCAATAGGTCTATGGGCGCACATAGAAAATGTCTTGTCAAAATTCCGTATTTTTTTTTATATTGGAAGTCCTTTCACAATAAGAGCCGATGATCTGGTCAGGATTGTTGGACTCCGATGGATGCTAGAGACATCACATAAGACCGGTCATTGTGGCGACATTTGGAGGAGGCCTATGTCCAACAGTGCACGTCTCTCGTCTGAAATGATGATGATGATTCTTTTCCAGTCGGAAGAGAATGTTTAGGTGGAACAAAATCATGATCAAATATAGTCTACATAAATTGAGTCGTTACTTATATATACTACTGATTGCAAATAGGTAGGTACTGCAAAAATTAAATTCAAGTTTAATTTTCTAAAATTCTAACATACGAAACCACCCACAGGTGACGTCATGCACAGCCACGATTACCGAGTCCCCGATGTCTTCACCGACAAGCGGGTCCTAGTCATCGGCGCGGGGCCTTCAGGCATGGACATCGCATTGGAGTTGACCAGCGTCTCCAAGAAAGTAGTCCTCAGCCATCACCTAAAGGAGCACCCTCGTACGGTGTTCCCAGAGAACTTGGTACAAAAACCTGACGTGGACAGGCTTGATGGCAATAAAGCTTACTTCCTCGATGGTAGTGAAGATGAAGTAGATGTGGTGTTCTTATGTACTGGTGAGTCAAGTTTTACAGAATAAATAATAGTATACTTTGATGTAGATTATGTATGCTGATCGTTTTATTTAGAGAACCAAGTAGTTACTGATTATAGACACTGCTATAGGTAAAGTAAATAATGAACTATCCAATGAAAATTTTTCGAGTATACCTTGCGAGGTTAGATATAAGCCAAATGTCAAAAAGTGCCACCAAATATTGACTATTGGTTCAATAAAAATTATTGAAAAACTTTTTGTTTGTCTAATTAGGTTAAGTCATGTAAAAGTAGAACTACGTTGTGCCACATACTCTAATCTGTGCGCATCAGTCTTCATACATTGTATTTGGCAACTAGACTTGTAGAACTACATTAGATACACGCCACGCAACTTCGTTCTACGTACAATTCAGTCGTGGCACACCCGTACGTCGGTCTGATGTCCTGGTAACCATAACCGTTAATCCACAGGCTACCTGTACAACTTCCCGTTCCTGCACGAGTCGTGCGGCATCCTGGTAGAGGACAACTGCGTGGAGCCCCTGTACAAGCACGTCGTCAACATGAAGCACCCCAGCATGTGCTTCATCGGCGTGCCATATTACGTCTGCGCTTTCTCCATGTTCGACTTACAGGTAAACTAATCACCGAATCTCAGAAAATCCCACAGCTATTTAGCCATAGAAATCTTAATTAGCTCTACACCCTAGATATACCAGAACTAGGCTAAAGGTTTTTATCTGCTCTATGCTTTGAAAGACCACGAGCTCAGAAAAGTAACACAGCCATCTAACAAAATTTATTAAAAGTAAATCACAATGTGACCATTTTTCATAAGATTATTCCCATCTGAAACGAACAGCTTGCAGACTCCATTGGTGTCCTGAATCCCTGGTACCTATTGGTCTTTTCAGTGTTCTATCAGAATAAAAATTATCAAAAGTAAATGCCAATTTTCTATTATTATTTATTAATAGTAATAGTGAAACTTATAAACACAATTTTAGCCTATGCCTAAGTGCAATTTAATAAATCTTTGCTGCAATAAAAGAGCCTCCTTTAATCATACACTCCTATTACTTAGGTCCGCTACTACGTGCGCTCAATGAACGGTACCTTCAGCCTACCGTCTCCTGAGGAGATGGCCGAGCATTGGGAAGAGGAGAAGCGAGATCGAGCGGCCAGGGGCTACACCAAACGACAGGCACACATGATGGGGCCGGACCAGGTAAACAAATGCAAACCATCATTATTCTTCGGTCAGCCAGACATAGATGTACATACTCCGTTGATTTTGACGTAATTCAGTGGCACAAGACACCTACTCATTTGGGGTTGCTGACGGCAAGCAACAGGTAGCTCGTTTAGAGGCTAACCAGGCAACATAATATTGTAGGTATATTGACTAGATATTATAAGGTAGGCGCCAGGCGGCGAGTGCATGTGAAAGGGATTGTAACCTTTACATGGTCGCAATAAAACTCAACCGGCTTGCGGAAGCCGATGTCGGGCTGGTGTGGTAATCATTTGAGGTCGTAGACCTGACTAGAAATGTCTGCTATGGCCCTAAAAATTGTGGAGAATTACCAGTATTTTGAGTTTTTCATAGTCTTTTGAAAATATAGCAGTAAAGAGATACTAGGGGCTCAGCGTACTCAGAAGGTATATTTATTCTTTTTACACGACTTCAAAAAGGGTTATATATTTTTTACTCTATGTTTGTAACCGTTGTGCTGTGTCTTGGCTGTGTCTGTCTCGAATAAAAGCTTTTCTAGACACTTTATTGTTAGTGCAAAAACAAAATCAAACCTATGTAGCGTTTAAAGTTCGCGTATTAATGGTTGATAAATGCTGTACATACATAGTATGAACAAATCGTTTTATCGACATCAATATTGACCCTTTTTTTAGTTTTAAAATAATCTTTATAAGTATTTATAATAATAAATTAAAATAAAATTGCTTACTATTCTTTGAAAGCTATTATTACTATCAATTATTAAGTCATTCATTCTTCAACAACTCGCGAGCTTCGACCAACACCACAGAAGGCTCGCGTTAGACGATTCGATCAAGGTTTTGATTTAAAAAAGCGGTTCTCCTGGGGCCAAAGTCTTTTTTCAAAGATTTTTGTAATATCATCTTTCCAACACGATACCATTACGACATCATTTAACCAAAAAATCCTAAACTGTTCATTCATAATGACTAATCATTGGACAGTCAGTGGTCTCGTAATAGAATTGTTATACGAGATGTCTTGTGACTGACTGTACAATGACGTTCTAATATTGTAGTCAAAGAAACCACATACGTCAGACATTCATTTGTCACTATGTAGGTACGAGGTTACTATTCTATGCCATTTTTTCGATTATTCCCGATGTCCACCACTTGTCTGGCCACCACTGGGGGACAGCGAGACAACTTTAAAACATTATTTCCATTCGCCACCACTGGTGGACAGCGACACGGATTTTTTAACATTCCCTATGGCCGCCGCGCCGTAGGGATAAAGGCACAATTTTTTTGATCCAATTCCCACTGGCAAAGCCTTTTTCTGGGGCCTACAACTCCTTAGCTTGGCGTACCTATATAAGCATTTGCGAGAGTGTATCCCTGTGTCATTAGTCTATAACCGTCTCCATCCGATCTAGGCTGACTACTACGTGTCCCTGGCCCGAGAGTCGGGCACGGAACCCCTGCCACCAGTCTTCACCAGGGTGCACAATGACAGCAGCCAGAAATTCCTCGACAACCTCACAGGCTATAGGAACGATATATATTGTATCTTGGATGAAGATAATTTTATCTGTTACTGAGAAATAGGAGCAAATTAATTGGTTTGCCAAATTCTGCAGACGGGCTATATTTATTTATTAAAACTTCATGCACATAACACTGTACAAAGGCGGACTTAATGCCTTACGTAAAAAAAAAAAGCTTAAAATAACCACGTCCTGGGATCTGAGGCCCTACCATAAGCTTTTAAAACGATCCATTTCACGACTGGTACAGAAGTGCTGTGGTTCCAAACCTGTATTCCGGGAGGGGAATAAAATTTTTAGACTTACCAACAGAAATTAACAGATTTAAAATTTCTATTACAAACGTGGTATTTTCTATGAATATATGTACTCGTACTACAACAAACTCCTTCCCTGGGGTCCCTCATAACAACAATGAGCTAAGTGATCCCCGGTTACAAAAAAGTTGGGAGCCACTGAGTTATTGGAATACCTCTTTCTCGCCCGCACGCTTGCATTTTAACGTCATGGTAAGGCCATGATCTACTCGTATTTTGAAGTGCCAAACTCTACAGAATGATATATTATCTACGTGGTTTTCTATATGTATCTGTTCAATAAATAAATAATATTTGTAAGTATTATGATAATTATAATAGGCACGTGTATGGTTGGAGTTTCGCAAACCAATTAAATTGGACCTGGTTTTATTAAAAAAAAATGTAGTACATATATTATGTGGGGATTCTTTTCTGCAAATATATTATTTACTGTTTTCCATTTTGAATAATCATTCTAGTCTAATAATGTTTATTATAATCATATTATTATCGGTAATGTCTCTGTATTTCCCTCGATAAATATCTATAACTTCGACACTTATTAACTAAATAGTATTTAGATTTCGAAACAATAAAAGTTGTCTAAATAATTTTGTTTCCTTTTAATAAAACAATGCAATATCTGTTAGCAATACAACTTTAGAGATAGGTATTTACAATAAATATTTTTGAAACCAATTTGGAGGTAAAATGAAAATACAATTGGTGATTTATAAGATTTTTATTATGAAGAAGATCACAATAGTAATTACCTATTATAGAAAACAAAAATGTGTGTTACATTACTTCTTCACGCAAAAATAACTGAAAATGAACCGGCACGATTATAGTTCATTAGGAAGCATAAATTAAACAGAAGTCAATGTCATCATTGGAGTATTTCAAAGTATTTTATCTAGTCCTAATTCGGAAATGGCCAATGAGCTTTATAAATTTTGTATGCAATAGATTTATTAGTCTTATTTTATAGTATCTAGTGTAAGACACAAGTGTTAGTTGTAATGAGGCTGTCATAGTCGAATTACGACTAAAGCCTCGAAAAAAAAAGAAAATAATAATAAGCGCGTGTCCTGAAACATTATAGGACACTTGTCTGACCCTGGGAGTATGTTCCTTAGGAATAACGTATAGTTAATTGACAATTATATTCAACAACAGTATTTGTCAAACTCATCATCATTATTATTTTGCTCTTCATTTATTACGGACTTCTTTGGTTTGGGACAATCTTATTGTACTTACTGCTTCCATACATATAGAGCAATTAGGTATAGTAGCCGAGCGGTAAAGGACTCAACTTACGAGTTGTAGATCGTGGATTCAAATCCAGCCAGGCGCATTACATTGTGTAATTTATTTCATCACCACTGCTCTCAAAATGGTGAAGGAAAACGTCGTGAGAAAACCGGCATGTCCTAGAACCAAAAATTCGAAGACATGTGACATCCACCAACCCGCACTGGGCCCACTCCTAGAGCGAGCAGTCCCAACAGTGGGAACATGATAAGGCCTGATGCTATGCTACTGCTTTCATAATCACCGTTATAATTTAGGCAAAAAACATTAAACTACTGGATATAGGCTTTCTCGTCTTTAGTTTACCATATCCTTGTAAGCCATACAAATAACTATTCTGATCGGGAATCGAACCCGCGATAACCTTCAACCATCATCTTTTGAGAACTTGTTAGAAGTATACCTACCGATACTTTACCATTATCCTGAGGTAGTGAACCTTTGCTCAGCTCCTCTCCTGGTGTCGTATTCTTCCACGGTCTTCTGTCAACAATTGTCCAGACTGCTAGTCACCATTTCTTTAGTCCTAATTACAGGCCGCCTACCTGTCCACTGTTGGACTCTACGTAGGCTAGGTTCAAACCTGTATTTTTTTGTCACACCTAATAAGTAATGTGATAAACTGATAACTAATGTGTGTGTATTGAATGTAATATAATGTCAGATTGATTTAATGTTTAAAATAAAGTGTCCTAGCATTTCCAATTGGTTTGTACACCCATTAATTTTACTGTAATTTAATTTCCATAAAAAACTATTCACATTTTATTTAATAAAATCTCAAAAATAATATGTATTAAATTCCACAATAAATTAATAGTAACAAGGGACTTACCTCGTTAAAGGGTAATATTATTTGCTTAGAATCCAATAAAAAAACAAAAGAAACAATAATTTTATTGATCATATACACAATAATCAATTATATACAAATACCAGGAGTTCAGAAACCGCAAGCGATTGCAGAATGTTCAATTAAACTACTACTCGTATAGTTGGCGCGCCACGTCTTGATACAGTCGCCACTTGTTTCGCACTACGGACTGACTTGCCATTTACTTGAAGGAACGCAATATCTGTAGTACTTTATTCAACCTAGTTGGAGGTTATCGAATGTTTGCCTTGGCTCGATCGTTCACTGCGACTATTGATACGTCTTCCTTGCTTTAATCAAAACATGGATAATATTAACTGACCAAGTTTGCTGAATACTTCCTGTGCCACGGTCATTTGGTAATGTTTATCTTTTCCTTTTATTACGGTTTTATTCAGTGTTTGTTTTTTACCTTGCACTTTTGTGTAACTTTGTTAATAGGTACAATACATATCTACCATTTTCAACACATAGTTCAAATAACAGTAGGTGGGCGATATTTTAGGTGTTTAACTGCGTAATCCACTAGCTGTCCCTTATAGGTTCACTTACGTCTTTGGTTACTACTCTGCTCTTTTTGGTTGTCTAAAAAGCCTATAGCTTACTTCGATAAAGAAGTAAGATTTTTTTATTCGAATCAGGAGTGATAAGCAAACAATCTCTTCATAAAAATATTTTATAACATTTATATTTCTTTTTTTCGGTAGGTAAAAATTATCCTATAACAATCTCCTGTCCTGGGGCGGAGCGAGAGATAGAGTTTATTACTGACTAAACAACCCACCCCATTCCGACGTTACCTTTATACCAAGGCCTCCTTTCAGACACAAGCCATTGGTCCCAGTAGGCTTTGACCCTTCTGCAGATAACATTTATATCCTATTTTGCTCTCTTGTGATCTCCCATTGTATTCCGACTACGAAATTCAGGTCTTCAATTTTTAACTTAACATGTTTCTAATTGGTTTCAGGAAAAATACTACGCCTCATTAGCTACAGAAGCAAAAACGAAAACCTTACCGTCGGTGATGACGAAGATCCGGGACGAGAGCTCAATACGGTTCCTTCACAACCTGAAGCACTACCGACAAGACGTGTACAAAATCATCGATGATGACACCTACGAGATCATCAGTAATGGGAAGAGGGAAGTTATTTGTTGAGCCTAAACTGAGGACTAAGATTATTTCGTCATAAGTTAGTAGTATAAGTTAGTGTTCGTCCATAATTTACTTTAGATATTAACATTTATAATAGCTGTAGCGATCTGGGGCTTTAGCATGACGTGCTTAGGTGTTTGGCCTGAGAGTTAGAAAGGGAATTGAGATATACATACGCACTATATGTATAGGGTAACTGGTAATTAGTAACCGATACTTAAAGACGTGACTGTAGTCATGATAACCAACAAATTTTACTATGGGACCACACCTGAAATCACGAAAAAAATCAGCTTATTCAATACAGTACTGAAATTAGGCTTTGTGAAGTTTAGCGCTTGAAAACTCGTACAAACATAAATAAAAAAATTAATACCAACAATAGTTTCGCCACGCAATGAGCACCTGCAGGAAGAAAGCGTCGTCGAGGCTGACCTAGAAAGAGGTGGCGGGATGACCTAGACGCGTAGCGAGTGGACTGGTCCGAGATGGCGCAGGAAAAGAAGACCTGGAAGGACTTGGGCCTTTGCCCAGCAGTGGGACAGTAAGGGCTAAAAAAAAAAATAGTTTTTAACAGCAATAACAACTGCAAATGGCATTTATTTGTTTAAACCATTTATTTTTGTCCGAGTTTTCAAGCGCTAAAATTTGCGGAGCGTAACTTTAGACTCACCAAGATCGACGGCCATTCTGTACCATCGTACATCTTTACCAGTTAGGCGAACGTAAATGTATCTACTAAAAAATGTTTTGCTCCTTAATAAATATTGTTAGTTATCATGAACACAATCATGTATTTAAGTATCGGTCACTAATTTTACCAGTCACCTTATATATAGCTCCATCCCTTTAACAGTTTTGGTCGTAATATGGATCGCTTTAAGAGATCATGGTAAGGCCTCTGGTATATTGTTATAATAATAATAAATTCACAAAATTATTTCTCTATGAGGTACTTGTTCTTTTACCTTTGTTTAAAACTGAGAATGTAATTTTTGTGTAATTACCTTATGTAATTGTTAAAGTGAGACGACAACAATTTCAAAAGTACAATAAAATTTGCTACGGTTAAAGTGTGTAGTTTCAATAAAACACCAAATTCAGCCAAAAATATTTTATTTAAGCGTATTTATAATCTTTATATTATCAATGCTGATATATTATTAATCTTTAATTCTAATATTTTTATGGCTTTCCCCATTCTATTACACGCTAAGATTGATAGGAATAATTCATAAAATTTACAACAGTCTTATAGTGTAGCATGCAATATGTTCTCCTAGTATTGCGACTAAGGCTGTTTTAACTTTTAATGAATTAAACCAGTGTTAGTATACGTACACTGGGCCGAGCCAAATATCTTTCATCAACAAGTTTGTACTTATTGTAATAATAACATCGCTTCACATACTTTAAGTTTAAAAATAAAAATGTTACTTTTACGTTTAATATAAAAATACCACATTTTTCAATATTGTTTCCGAAATTCGCACTTTTGTTTTTCCAATATATTTTTTTTTGTCTTAATTTTGTCACCAATATATCTTTTTTTTTTGTCAGTATGCAAAATTATAAAGTAATTAACTTAATCTTACAACAAAACTTACTTCTAAAGCTATTTATTCGTTAACAAAAGTACGACGCACGCCAAATTATATAATATTGTGTTTTTATTTAAAACAAATTGGAGGCTTGATTATTTCAATCATAACTAACTGCCAACTTACACACATTTGGCCACTTTCTCCGATAAATACCATTCCCTAGTTGTTTAAGTTTTTTACAACTATATTACAACTTTCCAACATTGCCACCGTATAACCTCCCTGGCCTCCGTACAAAACCTACCCTACAGTCCTACCCTTGGTCGACCTACCTACATCCCTGTCTTTTCAGTCCCTTAAACTTCAAGATATGAATAAAAGGATCAAAAGAAGGGCTCAATCATACCCTGTCGAAATAATATAGTTATGTACTAATTAAAAATATATATAAAAGTAGATTTTACAGTAAAATGGCAACGTTTAGGAGTACAAGCAGATGAAATGAAAATCCAGAGCGAACTGTAAAGTTACTCATACCAACTAGTTCAAACTTATTATATACATCTTAAGTGACTACGGCGAAACGTAAACGATAGCATCAAGCGTCTAGCACCATTTCGATATAAAAGTATACTTCAATTAACATAATATTATCAACCAAGAAAAATATAAATATCATTGATAAAAACAATAATATAACAAACAGCTCCAAAACCTCACGCGAAATATTTTTATTTCTCTGAAATTATCCAAAATAAGACTATAATGTAAAGCACGGGTTAATTTTGAATAAAAGTGGGGACTAGCTGAAAAAGTATTGCATTTTACGATAATAGACATTTATACCAAGGAAAACTACGTATACATAAAATCTAATTGAATAATATACATGAAAAATACATCTACACACTGAGATTACAGCGTTACACGTATAAAAAATAAAATCACATGTCATCACCTTCGGCCGCGCTCCGTCGACCAACTCGCCTCGCACTCGGCCCACCCACCAGCACGATCAACACTCCACATGGATACCACTAAATATAACGTAACGAGGGTAACTTTTTAAGATAATTCGAGTTTTATTACGTCAATATAAGTCGTCTCCTAAGGACGGGTGAATGTGAAAAAATTGCCACAATTTGAGCCTCAAAAATCTACATTGTACTTTAAGACCTGTATACCTGAATCTCCAAGCTACGATCAGTAAATGGAAGAAACACATTAAATATTGCAAAAATCTATTTAAACACGCTAACACCGAGATAGATAAAACTGTGTACTTTTAAATTACGGCGCCACGATACAGTGACTGTACTGCGACAATAGAAAATAAAACATTAAACGATCAAAATCGTTATTGCACTCTGTAAAATTAAACTTGCAATTTTTATTAGCTTTTCCTTCACTCGATTACAATGACGTTGATGTCAAAGTACTAGGGTGACAGTACCGCTTAAGAGGTCGTTTTGTTCGCGAACGGTATGTCGGGTTCCATTCGCAAGGTTTGTGGCGTCGGGTCGTAGTTTCCTGCTAGATAGTACACGTCATTGTTATCGTAGACTGTGCTGTACTTGACCGGGTCATCGCCCATGCGCTCCTTGTACTGCGCGAGCGGTAACACCTCGCATTTATGAGATATTGTTTGGACGTCGTTCTCGTCCGTGTGTGGAGATTCAAACAAGCCACCCTGAAAAGGAATGAAAAGGTCCTTATTATTTCTATATTCATATTTTTTATTTAAAGTTGTAAAAAATGTCAGGGGTGGGTTACATACCGGGTAGTGCAACTGGTCGGCACAGCCGACGGTCTCCTCGGGGTGGTAGAACCACTTGACGCGCACGGCCATGGCGCCGCGCGCCTCCCACAGCGCCACGATGCGCCCGATGTAGGGCCGGTCCGGCCGCCCCGTCGACAGGAACACTGCTGCGTCGCCAACCTGGAAACAACATCGAAATGTTAAGTCCCAAGGCCGTTGCAAAAAAAAACCACTTAATATACAGATGGCATTATACCAAAAACCAAATTTGGAACAATATGTAGCATATTCGGGTCTCAACTGAAGTGCGACACAGCGGAGACTGCGCGTGACTACAGCAATTACGAACATTTTAGTTCAACTAATTTGCCGCACATTATAATAGTTTTTTTTTTTATCTCAATCGAGGCTAGGCATTGTTTGATGATAGCAACGAGTTCAATTTATTGGCCGAGTACTATAGTTTAGTTCAATTGTTTGTTCAAATCTACCAGAGTAGCAGAACTTTGAGGGTCAACACTTGACTTTTATAGTAAGCCCTCATCGCTTCCAAGCATTTTATTTGGAAAGACGAGGTGCAAATAAATCCCTAGTAACATACTATGTGGTACTATACACTGTCTATGAACGTGTTTGGGCTATATTTATATTTACCCATTAGTAATCTCTGTGTTCTATAATATCTGTACTCTGTATTTACCCATTAATAATCTCTGTGTACTTTATTATGTATCTGTGACGTCAATGGCTCGTCTTCAAATTGCGACGCCATGACCAAAAGTCAGTTTATAGAGCCATTGTTATTAAAAAATTGCGTCAGGTTAAAGAAGTTCTAAGAAGCTGTGTGCAGTGCTTACATTCAAGACCTCCTCGCCGCGCTGTATGGCGCGGTAGAAGAGCTTGCGATGCCTGGGCCGCGCCGTGCGGCGGTAGGCGGCGCCGTGCCAGCGCCACAGCGCGCCGCCGGGCAGGAAGGCCGCCATCTTGCTGACGCCGCCGCCGCCGCCCTCCGACGACGTCGACGACACCGTGCGACGCTTCGCCTTCTGGAAGATCAACAATGATGGTGAGACAATCCTAAGCAAGCTAAAAACATGTTAGGTCGAATATATGTACTACCGAAGTCGCAGGAATGACGCGGATGACAGTCCCTCATAAGATTATAGAGCAAAGAAACTTCTCCCTATACCCAAAAGTGATGCATTCCAGGTCCGCATGTTAACTTATTATCATCATCATTACTAGAACAAAATTAGAATCATCTAACACACACTGAAACACGTAGTTTTTTTTTTATAGTAGGTAAAAATCCCGCCCTTGGGCGGAGCGGGAAACAGTGTCACTCTTACTGACTAAACCACCTACCACATTCCTGTGTTGCCATCTCAATTTATCTAAAACAATTTAGTAATATGGCAATAAAAGGCATTTTCATTCCATTCAACAAGTCAAAAAAAAATGAAATGAACAACTGTTTCTAATAACCTAAAGTAGTTAAAAAATCCATTGATTGACGTACCTTTTTAGTTTCACTAGTAGAAGCAGCTGGCTCTTCCTCTAACCCTATCCCGCTATCCTTCAAATTGTCTTTAGTGTCTTCTTCTTTCTTCGCCGTGACCTTGCCCAAACTGCTAAAGTCCAAAACGGCGGTTTTGACCAAACTCTTCTTGGACAACACCGCTTTCTTTATCACAGTCTTCATTTTGTCTTCTGGAGACTTTTCCATTGCGATTAAGGTGGAAAGTCTGTCATTGGAGTCCACCGAGTCCTCATTCGATTTATTCGAGTCGATGTAGTCTGAAGAAGACTTGACTCTCTCTCTCTGTTCGTCACCAGATGAACTAGAATGTTCCTTGCAGCTCGAGTGATGTCTTTTCCTGTGTTTCCTGTGGTGTTTCTTATGATGTCTTCTGTGTTTGCAGTGTTCTTCACAACATTTATGTTTCTTCTTTTTCTTCTTCACGTATTCCACTGAGGCGGGATCATCCTCACTAGAATGACGCTTAATTTTGTCTTTTCGATGCTTTTTAAGTTTCTTTCTGTCTTTTCTTTCTTCATCTTCTTTAGGAGTCGCGACCACCGGTTCTGCTGCAGGTGGTTTAACCTCGGTACTTGTATTTGTCGCAACAGGTAACAAAGATACAGCGGCGACTTTCTTATCTTCTGTGCTGACACCGCTGACACTCGCATTTCTTCTTCTTTTACCAAGAGTGAACAACGGGTTTTCATATTCTGAAAAATAAAGAAGATAAAATGTAAAAGACAGAACTTAAAGTACTAGGGCGACAGAATTTTCAAGAGGAAGATTAATTACTAACCTACGACAGGATAGTTTGGTTCCAAGAACCTTATATCCTCGATAGCTATTCTGCCTGAATCTCCGTCGTCAAATTCTACGGCGACAAACTTGTCATCGTGAGGATCTGGAGACGAGACAGCAACAGTGCCAGGGTAGAGGCATCGGTATTGCTGGGACCAATACGCGCAAACTCTCGTACCAGACGGTAGTTCTGCTACTGAACTGGGGCTTACTTCCAGAATCTGAAATAAGAGAAAAAAGTATTAAAATTAATTTGATCATTACAATGTAATTACTTATTTGGAATATCTTTAGTTTTGAACTTACAGCATCCCTCAATGTTTCTTCTCTCGACATAATGTGTGGTTTGTTCCCCCGCTCCCCGTCCAGAGTGATGGCGTACACGTCCGGCGCGGTCACAGCGCTCAGTTTCCCCGCGTAGAACAACCCTCCCATTGCAGTAAGTACTCGAGGCGACTGGTCTACTTTGTCTTCTGTTAGAGTACACTTGGACACCGGTGGCGGCGCAGCCGGTTCTGCAGGAGGTTGCTTTGCTTCCTCTGCAGCCCTCTCTTTTGATTTGTGACTCTTTCGTCTCTTCTTCGCACGCCGCTTCTCTTTATCACTATCACTAGAAGCGCTTGTTCGACGTAGCGCAAACTCAAGCTCGGGTATATCGTCTCTCGAATGTTTCCGAGCTAAGCGATCCACTTTCTCTCTATTCTTCTGTCGTACTTCATTGAGACTCTCCATTGAAGAGCTCGCTGATCGGTTAAGCGCCCATTCGGCTTCCTCCGGGTCGGAGCATGCCTTCATAATCGGTTCTGCTTTCAACTTGGGACGCACTTTGCTTGTCCGGTGTACCTCCTCTCTTGAAGGTTCTCCTCTCGTGCACAATATACCACCTTTGAGCTTGCCCTTTGCCAAAAGAAAGCCAACAAGGCTACTCTTGGATTTTGGCTTCTTTGCTACTATGGTCTCTGTGGAGTCTGGACTCGACACCTTTCGCGGTCTCCCTACTTTACGTTTCTTGGATGATCCTCTATCTGAATCAGGAGACAATGCTGGAGTGGATGGTGCCGGAGACGCTGATAATGCGGGTAGTGGCGGGTTTAAAGCTTTTAGCTGCGCTTTCCTCTCATCAAACTGTCTTTCCAATGCTAACAATCTCTCACGCATGTCTTTTTCTATTGCACTGGCGAGCGCGTGAGCTGACCTCACATTGGTGTTGTGAGTACACGTCACAGAGTTACACGAGCAAGCCGTGACTCGTCTCAGACTTGCCTCCAGTTCTCCTCCGCTACTTCTGCCCTCGTCTCTTTCTCTGTCTCGTTTGTGGCGACGCATCTTTTCTAATTTATGCCGTAACCTTTCCTCTCGGTCGCGACTTCTTATTTTTCTTCTTTCGCCGCTCGAATCCCCATCTCTATGTCTGTGTCTGTCTTTTTTATTTGTAGCAGAGTCTGCTGAACGACTTCTGTCGGTGGGACTTAGTAAGGGCTCACTTTTAATGAAGGGACGGGAAGAAATCGGCATATTAGCTGGAGGATTTTCCACTACTTCCTCCATAAACCTCTGTTCTGCTAGAGCACATAATAAGCCCAAGCCGTCAAGGGAAGGTTTGCCCTGTTCACCAGTAGTGGGATCTGTCGGAGGAAACTCGAACCGCCTGTGGGTCTCAGTTTCAGTTCTCGGTGGTGATTTGGGTGATGTCTTTATTAAAATATTTAATTTAGTTGGTGTTCTCGTGTCGACGGTCAGTGGCACCGGATCTAACGTCGGCATACTAGTTCCTGGTGTAGTGCGTTCGAACTGCTCAATACTGTTCGAGAGAAGCTCCAGACCACTCACATCTACTGGTGGCCTGGTGTTTTGTGAAGCATGTGAGACTGGCGTCGTTCTCGCTGTATCTATCACCAGATCATTAGAAGCATTGCTACTTGAGTTATCTAAACTATCATCTCTTTCTATTGAATCTATTGATTTTTCTATAGATCCAACAGTCGGTAGGCCTTCCGAAGAAGACTCTTCAGCATGATCAATAGCCGTGTGATGTAATAATTGGGTATGATTATGCATCATATTGTCTTCAGGGTAGTGTGCGACACCAACACAAGCTACGTCCCTTTCATCATCATCCGCGTGATTCGGTGACTCGTCGTCCTCATCTATATGATCAGTTTGGTTGGACGCGTCCCTGTGTGCCGGGAGCTCAGGAGCATCAGGAGGTGGCGTCGGCGGAGCGGCCGGTGACGTGGCCTGACTGCGACACGCCTGCTCCGAGTAATCAGGCTGGTAGTACAGGTGCGTCGTGATCATCGGCTGCGGGACCGGTTCTGGTGCATACGTCGGCTGCGGTTTCTCGTGCTGTGGTTCTGGTTCAATTTTGATTAAATGTGGCGTGATGAGCGGCTGCATTATGGGTTTTCTCTTGTCAGCTGTATGCGAAGGGTGGGGTTGTTGTTGAGGCGCAGGCGCTAGAGTGACCAGGCGCGTAGAGTGCGTGTGGGTATGTTGTAACGTTGCCGTACTGGCGAGGAGGTCGCCTGGCAGCAGTTGCAGGTGGTGCGAGGGGTGCGGCGCTTGCGGGAGGAGCAGCGGCGCGGACTGGTAGGGCATGCCGCCCCAGACCACGGCGTGCGGCAGGTCGGGCGGCGCGGGCAGCAGCAGCAGCGCGCCCGACGTGGGCTCGCGCACCAGCTGGAAGCCGCTCGACATGCCGCCGCCCACGGACCCCACGCCGCCCACGCCGACACCGCCCACCATCATGCTTTCCATTGACACTTGAGCTGAAAACAGTGATCGATTGATATAACTAATGCAAAAATATCTTGAACAATGGAGTTGCTAGTTCTTCATTATTACAGTATTGATTTTAGAGAAGAATTTTTGAATTGGTTATTTTGAGTTAGAAAACAGGTTTTTTTGCTAGTAAAGTTCATCTACACTATTATAATAAAGAGGTAAAGTTTGTTTTTTTGTTTGTAGGAGATAATCTCTTTTTTTTTATGGTACGTAAAAATCATCCAATGACGAGTCCCGCTCTTGGGCGGAGCGGAAAACAAGGGTCAGACTCTTACTGACTAAACAACCTACCCCGTTCCTACATCGCCATACATACCAGGGCCAGAGCCTTCCTTTTCAGACACAAACCCGTGGCCCTGATTGGCTTCGACCCTTCTGCAGGGTCCCTACGGTTGCTGACAACTCCTTGAGGCGCGCGGGAACAGTGCGCGCCGTCGACGACTGGGCTTGGTCCGGACGATTACCAGACGACCAGGAGGTAATCTCTGGAAATCCTGGTCCGATTGGAAAAAAATTGGCAACAATAGAAAGCCGCTTTACTCCTGAGTGACATAGGCTATATTTTATGTACGCGGGCGAAGTCGCTAACAAAAGTTGGTATTTTATATAACGGTATTATTTTCTTTTCTTAATACCAAGGCAACATAACTATACCTAAATGCGAGTATCGATATCAATGCTACATTAATGACGAAAACCACGGAGTAGTGAATCAATGGAGTGCCAATTGAGAATGACATTTGGAAGTATGCAAACTACGCCCAAACACACAACACATCGGTATCAGCAAAAGGCGCACATTCATCCATATCAATACTAGTTTATTTAGCAGTCTGTGAGTATGGCTCATCACTTAGTCACAATACAGCGTATGAGCCGATCGCTTAATATTCAGTGGCCGCGCTTCCGGAGACGAGCAGGAATGTTAATGTTTTTGATGGGAAATTACTCTTTATATCGGGTTTTCAATAGCGGTTTAATGTAGAGATAACACGCATCGGAACTATAAATTTAAAAATAAATCGAAAACCTATTAAGAACTGAATGTTTATGACTTATATTTTAATTTGAGTGACTACAAACAGGTTATAATTCTGTCTATGACACTACTTATCTGTGTAACCAATCTACATACAGACGGGTCAGTAATTATTATTTTTCATCGTTACTTCATTCATTATTCATGTTTATTGCGATTTACATAAAATGTGTAAACCTAAATGGCTGCTTACCCACTAAGTACCCACCATAAAAACATAACTACATATTGTTCTACAGGCGCCTATCATAATAAATTATAGAACAAACGCAGGAGTGATAAAAACAATAATTATAATTTTTTTAATGAATAACAATTATGTGCAACCATATAAAAAGTTTCGCAAATGTGAAATTCATTGGTTTATTACTTGCTCCAAACACGGCACATGAAAGAAAAGGGTTGGCTTTAATTAAACATTTCTTCTTTCGTCATTGCTGTGTTTACAATTAACTTTAGAATACATGCATGTCATGTCATCCATACTTACAAAGCAACACAAACCCAAAACCGGGAACGTAAACCGATCAATAAAAAATCAAACAACAAAAAATCCCATTGATTGCTTAAAATTCATTTTGAATAGCCCAGCGCTGCGTCGAAACACATCTTAATGACTTGCATTTTACTGTTCCAATTAATCCATTATTCTTTTCACATCCCTGCCGAGAGCGCATGAGATGGCGCATACAAGAAATGACCACGTAAGAAAGAGACGAAACGAAACCATTAGCATCGCTTTAATTTTAAACGTTTCTGAAAAGCGGCCGGTTTTTTAAATAGTTTGATTTAGTTTAAATTGAGTGATGTGTTGAATGTGGAATAGTATCGGATATTTACGATGTGAAGGATTTTTTTTTGGAAGGCGCCTCGGTGATGTGTGAACATTTTTTTAATTTAAATATTCATTGAATTGTGTCTGTATTACTGCTTAATATAATTCCTTACCATATACCTACGCAAGATATGAGCAATAAGTAAGATACCTTAGTTGTAGCTATTTTATTTGTAAATTGCCTTATTGTAAATATCTACGTCGTTAGACTACATTTTCACTTTTCCAGTAGTTTTTTTTTCCTATTTGTTTACAAAAATGAACGTTAACTCGTTAAAATATCTCTAAACCTAGGTACAAAATATCATAACGCAACCATTTCATAACCTAGATTTCAATTTCCACAATGATCAGTCCAAGTGAGACGCGTGATTGCCTGGAGGAGGTATTACAGTGTTGGATGCTGGGCCCAACCTCCTCATTAAAGAGGTGATTTCCTCTTAGGTACGAGTATCGCGTCAGGTAGATTGCTACATTCGGACAGAATGGTGATTATGAAGAAAAAAACCTGAATCTATTGGTTTCGTAAAGCAAAATTTCTAGGAGTAGGAATCATCCTTCTATTAGAAATACGAATTGCGTAAGTCATCATCATCCTACCCTTATCCCATGTTACTTGAGGTCGGTGCAACATGTTTTTTTCTTCCACTCTGTCCTGTCACCCGTTACTTACATTATCACTAACTCCCTTTTCTTAAACTCACTTAAATAACAGTTTTGTTTTTTTGAGCATAATAGACTCATCATAGTTTTTACACATTTTAACTGTCAATTTTGTGCATCATCGTTTCATCAATAAATTAAATTATTATTTAATGTTACACATTTACGCTGAAGAAAAACCGAAACCACGTATGCAACGCATGCGTCGCATTGTGTTATCTAGAATTTACAAGAAAACAGACGAATTAAAATCATCTACCAACGCTTGCGCTGGTCATATAATTTCGTTTGATATGAGCAGCACCTTTATCTCTTATGTCTTGCTGTTACTTTCAATTTTAAGTGTTTTTTAGACAAATATTTGGCATACGCAACGCTGTCACATGCGTCCCACGTAAGTCGTCTGTTTTCAAACCAATCAAGAGTCTGATGTCATAAACCTACGTGGTATGCAAGTATCATACAGGCTCAGTTTGTCTTAAATATTATAATTCACTCATTTCTGCTATTATAACTAGCTGTCAGACTAATCAATAGCCTATAACTAAATAAATAGAAAAAAAAAAGTAAGAGTAGAAGAGGTACTATTTATCTTTGAACTGACAAACCACCCGTAGTCATTTTTATGGTGTGGTGTTCGAGAAGAACGAAGAGAGAAGTAATAATACCAGACCAATAATCACACAAAATTAAACCATTTTTAAATTACAATATCAACTCGGAGACAAGCACTGTCAAGAATTGGTCAAAAGGTAACTGTGTACCTACACGTTTAGTTGCGATGATCATTCCATTTTGACTTCCTACTTACTCCATGGACCACTATATTTTTTCTACTAACGCCATGGTGCCAAATTCTTTGATGGCAGCTCTAGTTTAGTGCCGTGAAACTCCGTAAACAAGCGTGAACGTAAATGTGAACGGTTTCCCAAGATTGTCTTTTTTACTGGTTTGCCGACCATTCCGGAATTCATGGGCTAATGTTGAAACGCCATTAGGTATCTTTCATAGCATATTTTGTTTCTTCTCAGGTCTACTTTACTAAAATAATTTGTTCAGAATCACTATCCGGTTTATACTTTTATTGGATTCATTTTCTAAATCGTGATATTACTCGTATGCTACTGTCGGTATATCAAAATGCTTGGGCTAATTCGGTTCTAAATGACGACCTGGTTGGCGCAGTGATTGAACGATTGACTGCTGCGCTGAGGGTCTCGTGTTCAATTTCCGCTCTGATAACTTTTTGTAGGTAAGTATGACCAACACACAGCCTGTATCTTTTGGTATGTGAGTTTACAGGATAGTGCTTGCGCGCTTTTTTTTTAAGAAAAGAAGATACTTACCTAAATACTTTCAGTACCTAGGGACATTATCGAAACTTTATTTATAGTTAAGTGTTTAAAGTAGGTCATTTTCTTTCTTTTTTTCGATGAAAATATTCATACGTATCAATTTACCCAAGATCTATGCATAGGTACCTATGTAACAATATTTAAGTCAATCAGTTGTCAGTTTTTATCAATTTTATGAGCGTGAATCAATCATTAGAAATGATTGAACGTGTCTCAAATCAACAGGCTGCCACTGAGTCTGTGAGGACATTACGTAGATTGAACTCAAGCAAAGACTGCTTCGTCAGCTAACTTCGTTAGCATGGTGAAGAATAAGTCTGCTCGTACATACTTAGGTAGTTGTTAATTACAACTTTCTTTTTGCTTTAGGTGTGTGAAAATCATTCGTCCTTGAGGGCGGGAGATAGTGACTGGGACGGTTGACTTGTCCAGTCAGTGTAAGCATTTGTCAGTATTCAAAAAGCTTAACTCAGGACTAACTGGTATTTAACTTGCGATAAATGCAAAACGATTTTTTGATACCTATGCAAAATTTCAAACCTTAGGTACTCATCAACTTAGTAATCTCTTTTAATAAGTATGAAGTGTTAAAGGTGAGCAAGTAACTATCAAAATATAATTTTATTTTCCTGTTTACAAAAGTTTATCGCGCGGTAAATACCTAACTATTAAACAATAATTTCCTTATCAGATATGTACCAAAGCCACCAATTACGGTGCCATCAATCATTGTGCGCTCGCGTTATTTCTTCACCGGTCGCGTGAGGTGTCAAGCGCGGCGTGCGCCAAGACGCGGCAAAAATCGCCATTACCGCACCACTTGTTATTACCAGAAAAACATAAACGCAAAAAAGTCATTCACAACACTAAAAAGATCGAGGCGGCGAAGATGAAGCACTGCCTTCAGAGGCGCGACGGCTTCTTATTGGCCGAGACGCCGAGGAGGCGGGGTTTTGTGGGTGGAGCTGTAAACGTTAGGGCTGCACGTAAGTCGACTCCAGTTTTATCGATAAATGAGTTTTTATGTTTTTTTATGGTATTATAATTTATGGCGTGGAAGTGACAGAGTTCCGTTCGTGGGGAACGATTTAGCGGATGGATGCGGGTGAGCGATGGATGGCCACGTTACAGTTTTTTTTACATTGGCTTAAGACGCATGACGTCATTTATTCAAAGTGGTCAACACATGAGAAATATTCGGTGATTACTGTATCGCGAGTATTAGTTTACGCGTTCTTAATTTTTTATTGGTTTGTCCATACCGGTTTGTGGGATTAATCTTTTTTTTACGATTTGTAACATTTTATTTTTATTCTTTTAGAGTTTAAACAGGTTTGTCGGAAATTAATAAAGGAAGGTAGGTATCTGAGTTTAACTACATTTTAGCTCACCTTTGAAGCTTATAGTGACCATTTTAAGCTCATTTTGGCAACCCTATTGAATAAGTAGGGACTTTGCAAAAAGAGCGGGATTCGTCATTGGATGAACTACGAAAACCCTATTGAATGACTTTTTTTAAGATAATATTTTAGGATCACAATCTTTACGTAAAAGGTAAACAGTGTATGTTGCCACTGATGAGTTGATGATATAGGTACTCGAATGACTCCGAAACGTAGTCGCTTACAATGCACCTCGTAAGGAGGCTTAAAATCTTCCAAAAGAGTAAATAATCAATGAAAAAGTAGAATGAAGATATCCGCAGGAGAACTAAAGTTACTAACATAGCCCGAAGTATCATCAAAGTGGCAGTAGGCAGTACACATTGCTCACAGAACTGACGGCCGTTGGGATTGGGACCAAAAGGTACGAGAGTACGTACGGAAGACGCAGCGTTGAAAGGCCTCCTAACAGGCGGACTGATGACTTGGTAAAGGTTGCAGGAATCTGATGGATGTTCATGGTGTCCACACTTGGTGGACGATAAGTCCAACAGTGCCCCTTTTTCAGGTTGTAGGTACCCGAGTCTGGGAGGTAGGTAACCGGCTCTGTTGACCACGCTAATGTAATTTGATAATTTTGTTGGAAGGTCATTGTTGAATGCAAGACGTACTAGACCGATCGTTGTGACACTTAGGGGGGGCCTGTGTCCAACAGTGGACATCTTTCGGCTGAAATGATGATAATGATGATGAAGCAATAAGTGTAGATTAGGATTTAGGTACCTTCAAAAAATGTTATTAGAAAGTTTGAGGAGCAACTACATCGGAACGACAGGGAACCTGAGTATCCTCATCAGGCTGCAGGTAAGCAAGTATGGTATGCCATTGCACTCCTAGATGCTATGATGCAGAATCAGAACCTCCGTAGGCAGGTACTTATTTCCTATTACATAGAAATTAATCGAGTCTAATAAAAAAGAGGCCATGGAGTTTCTTGCCAACTCTTCTTTTGGAACGAGTTTTCGATTCATTAATCATTTAAACAACCCGAGAGTGACTTCTCGCAATCACGACACTAAACTTAATTCTTTTACATGCTTCTCCTACTTATCCATAATTCTGCAAATATTACGTATCTACCGATTAATACTCAAGAATAACCTAGAAGAGGGACTTCAGCTATTAGATATGAAGTTTCTTAAAATATTGCAAGTTTTTCAGCTCTCAACTATATACCTACGCATAGTAATTTCATCGCAAAAAGCTATATTTCAAATTGGCAGTAAGAAATTGTACAAAAAACGAGTAAATTTTCCCGTTTGACGACGTAAGTGCAACATAAATTCATGCAAATTGCCATTTGAAGACAACAAATGTGTTTCTAAGGCAACACAAATAACATAATAAGCAAACAAAGCCATATATGTAATCCAAGTGCTTATTTATCTAGAAGCTATTAATTACTTTGTAGTCAATAGACAATTAGACAGGTGTTTTGCCATCTGCATTAGAAATATTTCTATAATAAAGTCAGACAATTGAAAAGGTGCCACAGTAAAAGAACCATTACAAAAAGCTGAATAAAGACTAGGGGCGCAAGAAATTGAGAATATTACAAAGATGTTGATATATGGAGGAATTGTCTGATCCTTGACAGCAAAGCTAGGTAGTCTTAATAAGTAGGTATACCTGAGAAAAATTACTTAAACAGAAGACTCAAAAGAAATTGAGAGTTATAGAGGGTGATACGGAGGAACTACGAGTACCTCATCTTTATGGCAAAGTTGTCGAACGGAAATTAAAAAGAACCACAACAAAAAGCAGATTATGGACTAGGATCGCAAGAAATTGAGGATAACATGAAGGAGCTAACTATCTATGACAGCAACGCCAGGCATTTTAATAAACACCATCAAAATGCGCTTGCCTCGGGCTTCAGCTGCGAATAATGAATGCCATATCATATTTCAGCGGATGGTCGTAAAAGGTGACTAAAGCATAATTGCAGTGGCCACTTGGGAATTATCATATTATCTTACGAGGGCAATGCTCCCTTCATCCTGTCTGTTCAATGTGGTGTGGTCGCTTCACTAAATCGTGATTTATTTATTTCAAGTATTTAAATTAAGTACGTAGGTATTTAAGAAGCCAAACTAAGTAATAATTAACGGACTTTTCAATTTCTTACCAGTAAAATATCGACCTACAAAGCGATAGGTACTAGGAAATCAAAACTAATAAGGTACTTCGTTCTGAATCGTGCAAATAGAAACCACATTCCAACGCAATTCATTCAACTCGATCGTATTTCGTCACATTCACCAATTAACTTTTGTCGTCGAGTGTACCTTCCATTCATCAGTATAATCAGTACAGGTGAGTGCGAAACTCAACGCCGTCGTTTTAATGGCAAAGGATTTCATTAATTTATACCTAATGATGAAAAAGAGATAAAAAAGTTTGGTGCGCAATGAAAAGGGCCGATGTGGCCCGATGTGACCCGATCGACGTTATAAACGCGATCGGGTTACGAGCCACTGTGCTGTTTGTGCGTGGTTCCGCATAAATTATGGCAGAAAGCTGTGAGTTTATAGAATTGTCAAAAAAACTTAAACTGTTGAATTGATTAGATAAGTTTAATCGTGCTCGAATTAAAATTGTCTTAAACCTGCTTGGAAAATCGATTAAAGAGCTGTACAAAAATTATAGTCTAATCGGTAATTATAAATTTTAAGCGGGATTGAAATACAAATTGTAGGTACAATTTTAATGCGTATAATAAATTTAATTACAATTATGCTCAATTACTGTATAACATATTTTAACCTTTCGACTATCGTAATTACAGACACAACTAAAAGTCAATACGTTTGCGGACACCGGTGTCCTCTTGGGGCTTATGAACTAAACTGCAAAAAGATTTAGTTTAATAATTGCTAATTAATTTATAGAATTCGAATAATGATTTGGGAGACATTATGATTACGGCCAACTGAAATTTAGTTTGCTTCATTAGGACTTTTTATTTAGTAATTTTACTGCGCCAAATTACGAGTGCCTACCTACTTGGAATTATTGAACATTTATATTTTTCTTTTTGTAAAAAAAATGCACGTACAGAAACGACAGAACCCTGAAAATAAAACAAAAAGAAGTCTAAAAAAGTACCAAAGTAGCCACGCGCGAATTTGCCGTCATTATAAAACCGGACCGATTTCAAAAGACATCGTAAATTACGCGATCCAGAGGAACACGCGGCCACATCACTTGGTCGGATAACCGAAACCGGTCAACAACGACTATTGACCGGACGAGTACAGTTGCAATGCTTCTACCAAAGCAACATGACTGAAGAGGTGGTATATCTAAACGGACGGCATTCTCATTCAGAATTAGACGCCTATTTCCTTAGGCTTATTTTTTATCTCTTTTTTGTTTTGGAAAAAAGAAAGAGACTGATATACCGGCTTAGGAAGGAGTGTTAGTTAAATTTTAATTTCTGGCCGGGGTCTGATGTCGCTGAAACGGCGGTCTCGCAATGCAGTTGGCGCGTAGCTACCAGGGTCGCAGATATCAGTAGGAGGTGACTCACCGGGGTAGGGCCAGAGGGGTGCGGGCGGCGCGGCTGGGGGCGGGGCCGGCCACGCCAGGGGGGCGGGGCGCTCGTCGCACAGCACGTTCGCCACGCCGACCGTCATGGCCGCCTGCGCCGCTTCTGCACAACAACACAGTGACGTGGCGGCTGCAACGCGCGACACGCGTAACAACACATGAGTTAATACTTCACACGTGAAATCATTGTAACTCTTCTATATCTTAGTTTCCTAGTTTTTCCAAACGAATTGCATGCTTTCACTACAATAGAAATGATTCATAAAATATTAGATATTGAATTGTTGGATTGTCAAGTTAATGATGGAATAAATTTAGTTTTAATGGCTTTATTAGAAGAAATACAAGTTAAGTTTTACGATTTTTAACACTAAACACCACATAATACAGTGAATTCTTCAGTACTGTGTACCTACCCAAATCGAAATTTTCTTTCCTAGGGAGGCGACTAAATAAAACTTTCAATCATGCGCACCTAATCTAGCTCGTGTAGGTAGATAATATAGCACTGTCAAAATACAAGTTGGCAGCAAAACCTGCAGACCAAACCTCTTTCTGTCTCTGTTGCTCTGTTAACCTCATAAAGATGACCAATTGGTACTCGACTCATTTTTTTATTTGTATCAAAACAAGTAGAAAATAAATTTCAAATCCGTTAAATATTAATAAAGTTAAAAAGAAACTTTTAAAATTTGGTGGAAGGAGAAACGACCAGTAACAGAATAAGGATGCACTAATATACTGAAATGTGACGTCACTGTCAAAGATCATGCACACACTCTTTTTTAAATGCCAATTACTGCTTTATTTAGTAACCAACTTTTCTGCTGTTTTTGGAAAAAAGATTTCTTTTCAGTGATTTTAGTACTTATACCTAGGTAAAAAAATTGAAAAAAAAAAAACAAATATACCTACAGGCGAATACCCAATTTCCAAATCGTACTAGAACCTCTATTCTTTAAGACGCTGTCATAAGGTACAATAACTAAATAAAAAATGTAAATTACCATTGCGTTTGTTTGGTATAACTAAGTCGAAGTTATTTAAAAACCTAATAAATTTAAAATTACAACCAGCAGAAAATAAAAAGGTTCTTGAATACCCTGGTTTACTGTAAACAACGTGAGACGCTTTTTATGAAGACACAATTAACGGAGGTAGGTAATACTTGATTAATATGCAAATGATCTCGAGGAACGCCTTCGTTAACTAGCTTTCTTACTGAAATGAATACAGGCAGATTGCGTGTGCGTTTTTAAAGTATAACTTAACAAAAAATAGCTTTAATTAAATCAATGAGGGGAAACGTAATCATAATTTAATAAGATTATTACATACTGCTGTTTAATGAAGCTCTGTTAATGGACAACACTAGACATTGTGAACTGAATACCATAATTTTATTTTATTTTATTAGGAAAACTTACAGCTAATAACAACACGGTAACAAAAACATAATAGTCTGGTTAAACGCCGGGATAGCATGCGAAGTTCAAAGCTTTCTTAATTTTTTTTGCAGGTCTTCAGGTAAATAGATATCATCAAGTGGTATAAAGATTAAATTATTTACAGAATTATAATTAAAAAAAAATAAACAACCCTCGCAATTACCTAGTAACTAAGTATATCTAAGTTAGCCAGCCACTGAGTAAGAATTTCCACAAATGCTATTGATAGACGCCGCTGATGGCCGACCAGGGAAAAGGTGGACAGACTGGTTGGTTCGAGGTAGCTCGAAAAAAAAAAGAATATCTAGAAGGATTTCGGAGAAGCCTTTCCCTCGCAATGAAAAAAAGAGCAAGACATAGGCATATAAATAAATACGGACGGAATATGAATGTGTCATGTGATTAAATGACTGCAAAACAAAATGTCGTAAAAGACGTGAAAGAAAGAAAAATAAGTATAGCTATAAAGGATATAGCTATAATTAGGTACTTAGCGAACAGAAGAAAGTGTAATAGAAGAAACAATTTCTATTCGGGTCAGACACAGCACAACAGTTACAAACACAAAATAAAAAGGACAAAAGGAGAGAATGCACCGGGCGTGCCCGCGCCGCAAAATAATGCTGCGATGACCAGAAAATACCTATTATCTATAAAGAAATAAGATGATGAAGAAGTGAAATAGTTGCCTATAGTAAAATTGAATCCAGTTTAGAAAATTGATAAAGGATTTTGTTGCTATACTTCTAATACAAAGGTGGACAAATAAGTTTAACCCTGTCTGGAAGGCGATTTCCAATCAGTTAAATTAAGTCTGTTCTCGATCAATAATCATTACATTTTCTTATCAATTCATTACGTTTCTCCTTCAATCTATGCACCCTTAATAACTTCCTAGAATTTTACCGTTTAATATTCCTAAATTATGCAATAGGATTACCTAAATATGAGATATGCTATTGGGTCTACCTAAGTATACTAACTAGCTTGTTCGATAGATTTCAATAGTAACCTGAAATCTGGATTGGTATTTGTACTTAGATCCACATAAATGCTTGCTCTAAACACTTTTTCGTATTTCAGATAATTTTATTAAATTACATAGATATCATTGAAATCAATTCGAAGTAAAGAACGTGTTTTAATTTAACGATACAGGTAAATCAAGATAGTCGGTAATATGTTCTTATCAAGTTGATTAAGAGTACCAAATGACTTCTTACGTGGAGTCGATAGTGTCCCAGGAAATCGTAAAGTTCGATATGTTTTTAAACCTACTTATCTGCGAAGTAATGTTTGTAGATACAAATAAAAACCAGAATCATCATCTCTATCTTTCTGCTCTTGTCCCAAGTAATTTGGAATCTGTGCAGCAACCTTTTTGTCTTTAATTCTGTCAACTGTTACTATATTTGCTTTTATGATATGTCTCATATAAGATATCAAGAATAACATTTAGAGAAAAATATTTATGTGAACGTCTTTAGGATAAAAAAGTAACCACCAATCGAAGTTTACAAAACCAAAGAAGCAATAAAATTTAACGCTTTTCAAAGAAATTCACTAATTAACATCGAACAATACTTGAAAAAGGTATCAGAATTCGTAGGAAAACATAAAAGTGTTGGAGCCACCCCATCTGCTTTTATGGCGAATGCCGATTAAAGGATTAAAATCAGGTGAACGCACAGCAATAACGCGCTCCCTATTTGCTGCGATTTACGACGGAAAGGGGTGACGTGGTCATACCGCTGAACGGAAAACCAAAAACATGCTGTGTGAGATTCATGAAATTGAACCTAACTACAGAAATTAAGTAAATTAAATTAATTATGCTTAGTTTCTGTAATTGTTTGCTAGACAATTTTTGTAATTAATTAAATAATAAATAATGATATCAATGAGAAAACCGTCAGAATGTTTGATGAACGCGTAAGGGGAAAAAAAATAAGAATGAAGATTATTCATTTTACAAAACCCTTTTACATTGCATCAGTCTTATAAAGTTTCCACTGCTGAGACACAGCTCCTCAGCCTCCTCTCTAGGAGCGGGAACGGGCCATAATCGACCACGCGGGCCTAGTGCGGATTTGTGGATGTCACATGTCCTTTTTACACGACAATACAAAACTAGACTGGGCTCGTGTCTTCTAGCATACAGCAAACATGTCATATGAATACAATGCTAGTAACTGATCAAACACTCGGGGCTTTTAAAGAAAGAACCACACAGATTTGAATGAACTTGTCCAGACACTGCAAGCATTTGTAAGTATTCGTGTAGCTCAACTCAGGATTACTAAGAAACTCAATGACTTAACGAACAATACCAAAGTAAGCACATTAAGGAAGGTCGTACAAGCTATGCAAAATTGTCAGTTTGGCGTCAAAATTATGGAAAATGACAAGTAATCCACATAGTCCCTACAAGAAGGTTTGAGAGATGCTCTTTAAAGAGAAGTTTTTTGAAAAGTACAGATGGCGATTAAACTTATGAAGATGAAAACATACTTAATCGAAAGATACTGATAACTTTAAGTAGTAGAAAGAAGGTTTCGAAGAGTCCAGTTGACGAAAAACGGTTTAAAACTTATGATATTCTAACAAGAAACACCCACAGACAGCTGTGTTGCTGATCTAATTGGAAAATACTCCTTATTTGTAAAGAATAATATTAGATTTATTGCTTAAGGTTAATAACGGTAATAAATCAAATCGACTGGTAGTTGCAAACTTAAATTCGATTGACGTAACAAGCTTCTTGTTTACTTAATTCATTCAATCATTTGTCTTGATAAGTGAGCTATTGGTTATTATCTACACTAATATAATAAAGAGGTAAAGTTTGTTTTGACGTGACAACGTCTTAAATTAGGTTGCGGCTGGGAGTCACTTATGAAAAAGTGTAACGCTCGGTAACGTTACGATGAGTCACCGAACGAGAGAGAGGCCCGCCGAATGCCTTGCGTCTCTCTCCCACTCAACTATGATCGGTCTGCCGCGCGCGCACATTGTGCAATTTAATTATATTCATATCAATAAATATTCTACCGAGAAAAAGACGTTGTCACGTAAAATCTTCGCCCGTAAAACCGACTTTACAGGCAACCATTTTTTTTTTTTTTTTTGTTTGTATGAGGTAATCTCTGGAACTACTGGTCCGATTGGAAAAAAAAATATCAACAATAGAAAGCTGCTTTACTTCTGAGTGACATAGGCTATATTTTATGTACGCGGGCGAAGCCGCTGATAAAAGCTAGTTAACTATATTTTCATATGATTCCAAAATTTGAAAAAAAGCATCACCAAGATATTTAGCACCAATTTAAAAAAAGGACCAACTTTATCAATTCCTAAGAACTATCATTTTCTTGCCTTCCAATTTCGGTACTTTCATAGTGACCCAAATAAGGAAGATCTTGGCGCGTGTGAAGTTACGCTCTGCGAATTTTAGTGCTTGAAAACTCGTACAAAAATGCTAATAACAGTTGTTAACACCAATAATAACAGCAAATTGCATTTATTAGTTTCAATATTTTTTTTATGAGTTTTCAAGCGCTAAAATTCGTAGTAGAGCGTAACTTCAGACGGCTGTACTGTACCGAAATTGAAATTCGCTATTCATAAAAATTTCTCTATCAATCGTCATTATTACAGATCATTTTGGTTTGTACAATAATGTTTATTAAATCAGCTATTACACTCCTAGAGCCATGCATGGTTCTTCCACATGAACTCATCTAAACCCGACCGAATTCCTTGCCTACCCGCCGTGGCCCTACATAATCTGTATAGCGGCCCGGGCGGGTATGTGACCCGCCCGGGCCGCCCAGCTGATCGGAAACCGGTCCCAACCGGTTGGACTAATTTATATTGTAATTCATTTGGACTCGTTATTAAAAGGCAATGGCCCTTAGTGGGCCATTGTAGACTAACAAGTCTTGGCCTACGTTTCCTAGAAAAGGAAGAGGTTTGTGTTGTTTTTGTTGTTCTCTTTTGGTCCATTTGGTAAGAAATTATAATAAGCATACGATAGAGTTTATTCCTGATTGGAGTTTTCTGAACAGATTTTCCTTTCATTCTTTGGATTTTCAATTTAGAAAATCTATCGCACTGGTAAAAATTACATAAATAATTATGTAGACATTATAAATAATTCTTACAATTCTTATTTCTTTTATTTTTCAAAACATACTTATCCAGAATTATTTAATTTTTCAAAAACAAAAAAAAATCTGGATTTTTTTTTTCTATACCTACTTACCTACCTACATATTTCCAGAACATATGGTACACAAAGACAATTTATCTGTGATAATGTCCCATATTTTATTATTTAATGGAATTTGCTTATCAACAAGAAAAAAATAAATAAAACAAAACTGCTATTTCTCACGAAACAAATTCCCACAATGAGATGAAATATCGGAATGGCAGCGGTACGAGGAGCCAAAACGAAAATTATGAAAGGAAGCACGTGCTGGTAGCTCTGTCTCACTCTAACATATACCGCCGTCCTACTCCGACACTTGTCGTACTACAGAGTAGTACAAATAAACGTTGACTGAGTCAGTCTTGCAAGAAAAAAAAAACAAGGTTTATTTATTCTTATCAAACCATAATAAATAATCGTTTACAAAGATTATGCGCTTCTTGCAATTGGAATTAACGTTTTAGCGTTCCGTTCCCACAGAATAACTTTTATAAATATTAAATAAATTTTAAAATCTTAATGAAAGGCAGTCTTTTTAATATGCTAAAGTGCTTACAACATAGGTATGCTTTAATGAAATATTATTATCCATTTATTTTATCGCGTCAATAATCTTGATACGACGTGTACGTTTCATCTATGCTTGAATTACACTGTGTATCCTATCAGTTGACCTTCACCATAACGTCTCTGTCTAACACTAGCATTCCAAGCGCAAGTGCGTCTCTTTCGCTCCTACAGCTACGCTCGCTGCGGCGCTTCGTATAACTCCTCGTGCTTACTGCGAGCCTAGTATCACGCGCGCTGAAGAAAAGGGTTTATCCGACGCCGAATGACCCGGATGCAACTAGGATTTTCCGAGCAAACAAACTATTTAGTTTTTCGCGACAGAAACTTTGTTTTCCGATAGAAAAATCTACGAGCTTTTTTTTTACTTGTGTTATATTTGAATATTGATAAATATTGCAGGTGGGATGTCACATTGAGTTGCGACAATTGTCGATTTTTGTGGTAAAAACTGCAGTGACCAGTTACATTATTTTTCATGCTAGGAAATCTAGGCCACAGTAAATATCGTCCCTATTCAAGAATTAAAATAGCTGCACGTCGCATCGTCGCGTTGCGTGGTCAGCGTAGTGAAGCGTAGCGTAAACAGACGCGACGTCGCTTGACTGTCGTTCTGACTCTGACAGACGACTAGTTGCTGGCTAGACAATTGCGAATCAATTTTTTATGTTTATATTTGGAATAAAAATAACAATTGACAAAATTATTAATAAAACATTAACTATATAATAATAGTTCACAATTTTACATGCATTTAAATATTTACCTACTATTTATTTAAACTCCCAACTTCCCGAGTCCTAAATCCTACCTCCTCCCACCGACTATTAAACTAAAATCCTTTTATAAGAAATCGTTGCTTCATAATAAATAAATAGAGATTAAGTAAGTACACACACACGACAGTTTCGTTTTTTTCTTCAACGGAATCATAAATTTTTACGATCCACTAAAATAAAATTGTTTATATCAAATTTATTTTAGATTTTTTTTAAATAAGAAATAATTAAATATTTAATTAGGTAAGTAATTCGAAAAAGTTTTATAAACAGAAAACTATGATGTCATCGGCATCGCTCCATCTCGATGGCATTCAAATTCGTGTTCGAGAGCGTACGACGATCGAACTCCTACAAAAATCTACCAGGGCACCATGAACGCGTGGAGGTGTTCACGTATAAGCGCGCCGAACAACTTGTTGTCTGCGTTGATTCAAACAAATATAGACCTTATAACTGCTATTGTATAAGACAGACATTCGCACAGTAAAGAGATTTGAATTCAAGTTGAAAGTTCAGAAAAGTGCATGAATGTAGGTAAATAACAATAGTGCAATGCGATTTATATCAATGGCATTTTATTGTCTATGAATATTGGGTGATCATTTAGTGCTTATTTTCTTAGACTTATATTTTTTAACTCGCTTACTTACAGAATCTTGATTGCCTAGCTTATTTTTTTGCTACGAACCAGATAAATGCCCACAGAACATGTTTGTTATCTATGAATTAGCCATTGTTTAGCACAACACTTCACTTAAGTGGGAACAGATTAACAAAAATTAGAATTATAATGCAAATAAATGTCAACATGCACATTTAATAGCAAAGTCAACATTTTTTATCCAAACAACATGGGCTGGGGTGAGATATGGCACCCTCTTTACGCTACCCTCACAGCACAAAATTTCGTTGAAATATAAGACTTATCGCCCGGTATTAGAGTATAAAATTTAATAACCGCGTTTATGAGGGGTTCGTTTAGTTTATTTGAAAATTTTAGGCATTCATTTACGGAATTGAAAACTTTATGGTAGTGCAAATTTCTATAAATACCACAGATTTATGAAGTTACAATGAGTAATGGCTTGGTTTTTATGACTTAACTAGCGGAAAAGGAATTTTTGAAAAATAAATAGTTATGTAGTTGGTGCAAACTGAGAAAAGTACTGTTGATTTATTGGTATCTTTGCTTTTGTGGGTCCTTTTTGCTGCTTTGAGAATAAATTTTCGTAGAATCAGATAGTTTGATAAATATTGCTAAATAACGAATATTATTCGAATATTTCTCGAAGTTAAATTGGTAGGTATAAAAGTCGCTTATTGGCCGAACACATTAAAAATTCATTACATGATATGCTTGTTTTGAATATTGTCCTCTTTTTAGCTTAGTGTGTCTATAAATTAATTTATGAATCGATTCTAAATCAAAATAGACATTTCATTTTTAAAAGATTGCCGAACATAATGTCCTATTAGCTTTTGACAATACGAAAATAAAATTGAGAGAGATATGTGTCGGAGAAAAATAACATTGATTTTGAACTGTAAATTAAGAGTGAATATTTTTGATATGAAATTGCACTTTAACATAAACATAGGTACCTAACTCGTATTTATCTTGTAATCGTTACGTCAAATAGTAATCTGTCAATTTTCCTTACTACCAAAATATTCGATTTTATCAATAGCTCGTTCAATCTTATCTTCTCTATCTATCTCTCGATCGTCTCTCGAGTCGCCGCAACGTAGACGGATGGATAGAAACGTCACGGAATGTACCAGGGCAGCAGTAGCGGGCAGGCGGTATGTGCGATCCGCTCGACAGTCGCCGACTAGGGTCGAGCGAGGGTCGCGGTGCGGGGGAGTCTGTCTTGTAAGTCACTTTGAGGGTTGTCTCTTGTCAACTAGTGCAAATACGCGTTACATGATTTTTCTCTTCAATTTAATTTGAACTAGGAAAATGTTCGTTTTGAATGCATAATTTATGAAGAACTTTTAACGGTACCTAATTACTTATTCATTTTGACTTTGATTGATCACGAGATAATAATGACTAAAACTCCACATTGTCCTCACACCAAATCAGCCTGCATTTTATTTGCAGCTGATTTGGTCGGCTTAAAACTAATTAAAAAAAAACAGCGCAGTTTGACGATAAAGCTAAAGTTTGAGTATAACGCTGTGAAAGCGGCCTAAGACGTTACCAAAAATGTGTATAGTACGCGGCAAATTGTAATTCTTACAATATTTCCACGACGAAATATTTGTCATAAACTAAGCAACCGTACTACCCCTGAAATGACAGTACATACCTAAGTAATGTTATCTGCCAATTGCCATTGCGTGGCGTGGTTAGGAAAAAAAATATGCAATGTTATAAATTGGCGGGCGGTGCTAGCCCTGGGCGCGGATTGGCGGGAAGCGCGCCAAATGTTTGTGACCGGCGCTCGGGGGCCGAATTTCTACGACGTGATTAGAAATATTCCCCTCGCTCTCTGCTACCCGCGTCGCCAGGCGCTGGCGATGGAGGCAACCTCGGCTTTATGGATTCCTACATTAAATCCCTACTTCTCTAGTTGCTGGCTGACATGGCTGGCGGGGCCCTGGCAAGCCCCGATCATAAATTCACAAGTAATGATTTCGATTTAAATCATCACGATTTACAGTACAGCCGTTTTAACTTGGTGAGCCTGAAGATAGGCTCTGCAAACTTTACACTCATACAAAAATACGGTTTTAAAAAAACAATCCAATAACAGACAGGTTGTTAACAACAATTACAAATGCTCCTTATAAAACAGTAATTTAATTTTTATTAAGCGACATTTCTAAAAAAGACTTGCTGATTTTAATCGTCAAACACTTTAGGTAAGTTATAGTTTTTCTGCCTTTCATGAATAGTTTTTGATAGGTATAAAGTTTATTTTGGAAAATTTTATAATTATATAATACATGATTCCTGTAACTATTAGTTATTTACTTACGGTTTTTTTTTAAATTAAATTTTACCTTCTACAAAGTGCATTTCGAGAGAATGTTTGTCAGCTACCAACCCTGGTGCTTTTGCTTTTAAAATTACTATCAAAATTCCAATTAGTCGGAGTTGAAGTTAGTTTCCTATTAAAATCAGAGTACTACGTAAATATAATCTAAGTATTTAATTTAGGTACCTACTAATCAAGTTATTAATTTTAGACGCTTGGGCAAAACATTAGGTGTCTTTAATTACAAACATAGTATAGTTCACAATAAAATCGTATTTCCCATTTCTAACCTAACTAGGTTCGCAGCCTTGATAATGTTTGGTAATGCCTCTATTACCAACCTAAGTAAAAACCCTTCAGTGGATAAGTAACACAGGTAAAGTTTATGTTATTAAATATTAATTAATATTAAATTACTACTCTTAAAACGAAAAAGGAAAACATCGTGAGAACACCTAAACCAAAAATTATACATGTGATCGGTCCACAACTCGCACTGGACCAGCATGGTGGATTACAGACATTACAGTCCACTCTATGTCTCTCTTAGATAGGAGACCTGTTCCATCAATGGAAACATTGTAAAATTAATAATAATGCTTATTATTCATCAAATATATTCTAGTAAAATAAGCTCGTAGGACCGTAGGACTTATCACCACAACAAAACAATGCGATTGACTCACCAAATCAGCTACTGTTTTAGTAACAAGGAAATACCTATTTATGTTATTTATTTATAAATAAACAATGACGACACAAGTTTTAATAGCCAATTAAATAAATACGTAAACACTTAATTTCAGCTTTCCTAACACCGAACGTATCAAAATACAAGGAATTCATAATTATAGCACAGTTAGCCCACATGTTTTCGACCGCTTGCTGTGTGGTATTACTTATCTAATCGTTCTTGAATATTTTTTTTCAAGCAAAATTACACGTTATTCTAATATTCTTAAGGATAGATTTAATCTTTTCGTTAAATTTTAATGTGCATCAATCTCATTAATAAGGAAACGTATCACTACTTCTCAAGTTCTTGGTATCCTGGTACTTAAAAGTCAACTTTGTAGTTGCGACACAATTTCATTTCGCGAGAGAACAAATGATCAAACTACACCTACGCACGTTTAGCAGATGGGTGTTCTGGGGTGCCATGGACTGTCTGTCATGTGACAACAAATTATTGATGAATAACCGGTTTTACCAAATTATCTTGTTTAAGGAGACTGAAAATAGGAGAATACGAGAAAAAGATGGAAAATTAAAAACTGCAAATATAAACTTAAGATAGAAGGAAACTAACATTTTATCTAGTGGAGGAGGTAGTAGTAGAGTACAGGGTAAGTAGTTATTTAATATTAAGTAGGTATAATGTTGGACATTACAGGGTAATTATTTGGTTTGTGTATAATACTCTGTGTAAAAACAAATTAATGCTATTCCGCAAAAAAAAACGTAACGTAGCATAGGCATAAAGGAAACATAATTTGGAAAGTCGCATGTCGAACACACACCGACATCACACGTATACAGCGTGCTCAAAAAATAAAAACCAAAAAAAGCGTATAAATATTTTTTTATTGTTTCATTCATGTATAAAAGCCACCGCGAGCGCAGTTACAGTAATTGTAAAACCGTGATTAGCATGTAATTGGTTGCCGGTGCGTTTTTGCAGTGTAAATAATTTTGAACGTGATAATATCCGCTCTCTTTCGCGATGTTATCTGTGTAGAACGGGAGCGAGGTCCGTATTCCGTGCATAAAAATATTGTTTCGTTACGAAGCTTATTTTTTCTTACGTACAAATTGGTTCCCGACACTATCAGCAGTAAAAGTTGCTTTAGTTTTTATACGATTTATTTATTGAACTCTCAATTATATTAATCACATGCCTTTAAGTTTTATATTCATCATCAGCCTTTTTAATGTTACCACTGCTGGGATACAGTCCTCCTCTCTAGCAGAGGAAATGGGCTAAAATCCACCACACGGGCTCAGTGCGGATTGGTCACATATCTTCGAATTTATGGTTCTGGGACATGCCGGTTTCCTCACGAAGTTTTCCTTCACAGTTTTGAGAGCAGTGGTGATGAAATAAACTACACAAAGTAATGCGCCTGGCTGGGTGTGACCCCGCGACCTATAAGTCGTACCTATAAAAAGATGTTTGATTTTGTTTCTAATTATAATAAGGTACTAAGGTATTTAAGGTGTACAACTGTATGCGATTTAAAATAAGTGCTGTGAAAATAGAGAAGTAATAATAGGGATACAACTAGGTACAGCTACCGATTCTGATCTTGAACCATAACCTCGTAGTTATTAATTGATATAGTTTTATATTATAACCGCTTATTTATTCATGGGCCTTCGTCATAAAACGGCTAGTCAAGTGTATCATAAAATTTAACAATATATTGCCTACCTGTTAATTTACGCTTAATACTTAGGTTACAATTAATTTTCTTTTATTTTTTATGGATGGGAAATCATGCAATGACTTCTCACGCTCTGAATGGACTTGTAAGGAGTGACAGACTTTTATTGATTAAAACGAGCTATATACCGCTAAATTATGATCGTTTTAAAAAGTTTTTTTTTTTTTAATTCGTTTTATTAAATATGCTTGTACAAAATTAAATTCATTAAGTAACGAGTCAATAATCTTGTAGGTAGTTGTCGGTCGTTGCGTACCTACTACCTACCTACAGGTCATTGAACTCGCTGGGCTGAGCGAGTTTAATAATATTTAATGTTTTAAAGAAATCATTTTTTACATGCGTAAATTAATTCAAGTTTAAAAAAAAAATTAATTTTACAAATAAAGATAAAATTAATTATTTTTATACTTCAAAAAAGGGTATTACTTCATACCAAATCTATACCATTAATTTTATAAAAAAATACACTTTTTTTTAAGTAACGGCATATTTTATAACAAAATATTTATAAAAACATTAAAACCAAATAATACAGTAATAAATTAGCCATAACGTGCAGCACGACAACAACGCTGCTGTCGCGCGACATTTATTTAAATGACAAAAAAAAACAAAGCAGCGTGGCGGCAGCGACTAATTTAAAGGCGCTCTAAATGTGTTTTTGTCTGAAACTCTGAATTGAAAAACCTTGTCCCTATTACGTAAACAAAACTTTATTATTAAGAAATAAAGACAATTTTATAATACAAAAAATAAAACTGTAAGGTTTATGAAGGCAGTTGTGCGCCAAAATAGTATGAAAATTGATCGTAATTTAGACATTGAATTAAAAACGTCGTTTACGTCGTCAATAATATAAGCATTCGCGTCCGCGGCAGGTGCATAACGTTCTGCATTTATTTACTGTGCAACCCCTTCATATCGATTTGGTCATGCAATGCCATATTTGTAAGTTTTATACGGTTTATTTTCATTATATTGCCACTTTATTTTGTAGTCGGTTGTAAAACAAGCAAATATTCTAAAGATTTTATCTGAAATTATTCTTTGAGAACTTTTATTGTGTAATATTATTGTATAACAAGGCATGCCATGTGTCGCTTTGTCATAAATATCAACCTCTGCTATATATATTATTATTTATTTAAACAAATACGAGTAAGAAAAAGCTATCGTTTGAGAAAACTTAGATGCACTTTTGCGTTATAAAAATATACGTAAATTATAATAATATTCTAACGGCTTCACTTATTAGAACTATTGATGGTGATGAAGTAATTGAATCGCCTAGTAGATTTTATTTAAATTCCGATCCGCAATACTGCGTATAAAATTATTAATATATTCTCTGCACGATTGTCGATACCATCTATGGTAAATGGTATTCACAATAATAAGGGCCGCTAGATTATTAAATATTCATTTAATAATTGCAATTTACAGCCGAAACATTGTCTGCCATATTGTAATTATCGAAAAACCACCTGCTTATTGAGTTAATTGATTTTTGGATGCCGTTAATCAGTAATAGTGGTTCTAGTTAGGAATATGATATGACTCTGAAAATATTCATATATGTGGTTCCAGCGAGCATTATTTACACGCACAGGTATAGAATTGTTTTAATTTTCGAGTTAGGTCTAAAATCATTAAGTTTGCATGCATACCGTTTAACTCACGTAACGACAATAAAAAAAACATAGACCTATTAATAATTACAAAAAAATATATAAAGCGGCGTAAAAAGCGCAAGAATACGTTAAGACCATTTGCAACATAGAACTCGAACATTGCATACGTTACAAACAAACCTGTAATATCTGATTAGCATATAATTGTCGGATACAGACGCGCTTTTATGCCATAAATCTCTTTTACAAAGGCCGATACGCATATGCACATAATTATAACTATACTTATTGACCATAAATTAAATGTCAAGCTATGTTCTCATCGAACTATAGAGGAAAACACAGTTATGGCGTTCGCGTTCATCGAGCAAGGTATTTAATTTTCTTGTTAACCAGGAAAATGATTAGCCAGACATGATGTAACGAATTTATAAAATTAATTTACGTTTCTTGGGGAACAGTTTAGGATCCTGTTTCGGCAACTTAGATATGCAGGGCTATCTCATGGTGTCTTCTACCTATTTACAAAAAAATACATAGATCGTCTTTGGCTTAAGTCCTTTGTGAAAATTCAATTGGGAGTATCAGTATTAAATCGAACTAGCTAGATAAATGCACTCTTATATTTATCAGCAGTACCTCTAAATATATATATATATATTACATGATCATGTTAGGATCCTGTTGTCATTCCTAACCATTTACTCAAATACATGCCTCAGGGCTTATGAATTCCACCTTTTTAAATATTTAAATCGAAAACTGACTGAAAGATCGTCAGACATAAATACCAAATCATAGTGTAAACACAAACAACACGCGATCCAAAACGGTGGCAAAACAGAAGCTAATTTGATATTATGGCGATACGAATTCCCAAATACGTTACGATTTTCACATTCGATCGATAATGTCTAAGACGTCGATGCCTAACGGCGCCATTCAGAACAGTAGCATGCTATTAATGTAAACGTGCTGAATTCAAATTGAGATCCTCGAATCAAATTAAGTGAAGAAAAGATTTATTTGTCTTTTACCAACAGCAAGTTGTTAAGATTGTTGTATCAATGGGCAATATAGGTATATAAGCCTAAGCACTAAGTGCGAAAAATGCATCTATGGCATTAAAATTGGTGTTTATTGAAGCTTCGTCTTCGCTTGTGTTGTACCTAGTTTTTTTACACTAGTAGTAAAATAATACTACCAGAGTGGAGGGCCGAGACAAAAAAATCATCCAGCGTCTTAAAAAACTTTCAGTTACTAGTTACCTACAAGAAAAACTAAGTTTGCAACAGTGTAACGACTTATTTATGCTTGCACATAAATAACCTACATTAGGCTAGGCACATCGACTGTTGTTATTTATTCATTGAATGTATAGCTATAATTCAAGGTAGTATCAAAAACTGTGCTCGCGTGTTCGAAGCGATTCGGCGCGATGCCGCGATAACAGCGCGATTTCATTTCAAACGCGCAATCAATTAAACTAGACATTTGACTTACGAGTCCGCCCCGTTCGATTTTGTTTTTATTGGTTTCATCGGAACGAAATATACATCGAGTTTTTATCCGAACTTACGAGCAAATAATAACGGAACACGGAAGCTTTTGCAATAAAAAACAAAAGTGGAGCAACCTGTAATTTTGCAAAATAAACACACCAAATTGAGTTTTATAGCGATAGTCATAAGCTTACTTGTCGAGTACCAGAATAAACGGCCTTCAATAAAGTTTAATTTACTTTTTTTCATTACCAAGCGCATCTTAGTAAATACATAGTGGTACCAGGCCAACAGCGACAGCAAAGAGGTTGTAGCAAGAGTCGATGGCGCACTGTCGGTCGGCGCTATCGATATTGTCTGCCAATGACAGCGAAGATAAAACAGACTGTTTCTACAGCTAGGTACACATATGGCACATCTTTCCGTGTTTTATATTCGTCTTGTGATAGGATATAGCAATCTGTGTCTGCAAACTTGAGTTATCTTTTGTCTACACACAAAATAAATAAATAAAATAACTTACCGATATCGTGCATGCGCTGTTGGTTGTCTTTTTGAGACAACGCTGCGAGTAGACCTGCATCGCCAACTCGTTGTCGGGCGACCGCGATACCAACGGGAATAGAACCTACGATACAATCCAAACAATGAAAATAATGCATTGGAAGAATTTTTTTGGTAGATTTATAGAAATGATCTCCTGAGTAAATTAAGTAACTCTGTCAACGAAAATCATTTTCTAGACAAAAATTTATAGCCAACTATGTAATATCTCAAAATCTAGAATAATTTACCAATTAATTTATTTTCGTAATAATATATATTTTTTATATTAGAAAAAAAACACGGATGGATGGATGGACTCGCGTTTTCATCACATTTTCAACGCTGTCTCGCATAATATGGTACGAATGTACTAGGTAAGCATAACATCGTCGAAGGTAAGAGCTTACCGTTGTTTAGCGACGCCGGTATCGCCGGAGGCGGGTGGTCTGGCTTGTTACCAGGCGACGCTTGCTCAAGCTTGACGGCAACCAGTTCTGAAACTTGGACATGCTGCGGTTCCCGTTTCACCTGAACTTGCACATTTTGTCCCGCAACCCCAAGCCAGGTTACAGGATTTGTTCGACTACAACCACTGTCTGCATGCATCACCTATTGAGGGAATAATTTAATTAGTTAATTGCTGTAATTTACATGATGCGTCAAAAAAAAAATTAAAAAACCTATGCTAAAAATAATAAAATTGTTTCTTACAAAAAATATAGCAGTATTGATATCCATTTTCGCTACCTTTTTAGGAGAATTTGTGAGGCAAGTGTTGCATGACCGTTTTGCCTGTTCGGTCTTGATAGTAAGCGGCTGCATGACGCCAATATTGTCCAGCATCTGCCGCTGGTCACCGGGACAACATAAAGAATCAGGAAGACAAGTTTTGCCCAGTTTAGCTTCTTCCATCTTATTATGATCCCTGTCCATGAAAAAAAAACTGAATTAGGTACTTTTTTCAGGCAGTACGCTATTTGATATAAAGCATTTTTAGTAGCTGCCGCGGTTTTAATTTTTAGTACCTACCTAGCCAGTTGTCAAGTAGGTCATCCCAAGTTCTATAGGTGAATATTGAATAATATAATAATTCATAAATATTCAATATCTATTATACATCGATATTGATTGAAGCTCAAAAATTACATTAATTCTTTCTTCTCGCAAAATTGGATACCGTATACAATCTCCCCTTTTCTGTTTAAAAAAAAAACGCGAAGTAAAGTTTTACAACCTTTACTAACTTATTATGTAACTGCATTTTTCAAAGTTGGCATGAACTTTACTTCAAGCTTATGAATAGGGAGACAAAATAAATTATAAACCTACTAGTACATCCAATATAACTTAGGTATTAACTGTGCACATAGAATGTGTAAAGCATAAAGTAATTGGCTAGCATTTGTAAAATCTCAAGAGAAGGAATTTTCGTAACAATTGCAAGTTACTTAGTGAGTAGTGATAAATTGTACGCCCAATCAAACAGTGCTTCACGCTTCTCATCGTGGCGGAGGCTGCCGACACATCAATCAAGTTTCCAATTTGCGTTCACCAACCATCACAGCCACATTCCACTTCACGATTGGTAAGCAAAGTCCTTAAATCTCACAGGCATGACGTGTGATGCAAAACTTACTTGTCGGTGAGGAGAACTCGCTGCGAGCAGTTGAGCAACTCCAGTTGCAGCGGCGAGTAGGGGGAGTTGGGCGGAGGAGTCGGCACGCCGAACGTCGACAGCGACGTCGAGAACAAACTCTCCGTCACTGGAACAACTGGATTCATTAACCTTTTGAGTTATGTGACCTTAGTACATCTTAGTATTTTAGTGCTTAAACTAAGATTGGCTGGTGCCCTGGTTGTTAGGTCTTTCATACAAGTACTAAGTATTTCTATCTCCCTCTAACTAGCAGGCGTTTCACAACCGGTTCATGTAACGAAAATAACAAGATGTGTTTATTTAACTTTTGTTACGAAATCGTATTATAGAACAATATTACATCACGTATGTATTTTAACGCCCCCGAGAGGGGTAAACCGATTTTTAGTCCTATATAAAATATGGGACATTCACAGCAATTGAATTTACATATTTCAAACAAAGGAATACAAATTGTATCTAATACCAACCAAACCAATAAATTTTCAATGCATATTTGTAAGTTCATCTAGGACATTATTGACCCCCCGTATTTCGGAAAGCGCGTAAACCTTTGGTGCCGGTTTTCATTCGTAGATCTTAGATCTTAGATGTAGAAGGCCTGTCGTGTTCCCCAGTAATTGGGTTGTAAAGGTCTGATCGTCTAAGAGGCAGCCGCAGCCCAAAAATAGACACACAGATATTAGGTACGAACAGAAATGCATATTCTCGAGAAACATTATCTTCCACTCTGGGACAGTCGGTTAAAAATTTCGAGCTAAAATCGGCCCAGCAACAAACAAAACAAACTAAACGTGAACTCTTTGGGCATTAGCGCACAAAGAAGCTATTTCTGTCGAGGCCCAAGGGATCTAAGACCTTAATTACGGAGTGTCACTCGACAGCCGGCGACTCCTGCGCACACATGTGGTCTTAGTTACGTCGCTTACTTGTCAAGTACGATCGTATTGTGAACGCATTAGTTCGTACATTTGACAATAAATAAACCATTTATAAACCTTTTGAATACCAGAATAATTATTTATTTATTTATTTATTCTTCATGCAACACAACAACAACGGCGAGCAACGGCGGTACAACGGCGGCCTAAATGCCAGACAATTAAAAAAAACAATAGGTGTGTGAACTCCGGCGTTCGCTTGGGCCTCAAGGTTTAAGAGAATAATTAATAGAATTGAAGAGCTTTAGAATTTATTTCCTGCTCCAGCAAGAAACTTTTCTTTCAAGTTCTGAAAAGTTTTATTGGGTTCATGTTTTGATATCGTTTTTCTTTAGACATAATTTTTTGCAGCTCCTGTAAATTAAACTATTTATGGGCCATGAACCGTGATATTATACTGGGTAGATAATAATCTACTGGGATTGAACAATTTAATGGATGAAATTACGAGTATGATCGTGATTGTGGTATCACATATTTACCCCTTAATCCTATAAATTAAATTATCTATCTATCTATTCTGTTAGAATTGTAAACCTTTGTACACATAAAATAAACCTACTACTGCCATATATAAATTATTATCGACAAGTATATGTTATGTCATCTTTTGATCAAATAAAGAACAGTCGTGTCACTGCATTCGAATAAACTGCCGTTTTATTAGGTTATGGGCCCAGTATGTCTTATAGTTAAATTTTAAGTATATTTTCTGCTTTTATTTAGCTTAGGCGCGGTATGTAATATAAAAAAACGGCTGTGAGTGTCAGTTAACAAAATTAACGGAAATGGCTACAAATTTCTTGACCAGCATTCCAAAGCTGAAAGGTCGGGAAAACTATGACGAATGGGCATTTGCGGCGGAGAACTTGCTAATTCTAGAGGGTGTGGCTGACTGTATAAAGCAAGAAAAACCACCAGCAACAGCAACCGCAGTAGCAGAAGATGCCAAAGCGAAAGCCAAGTTAATTTTGACAATAGATCCATCATTGTATGTTCACATTAAGGAAGCTAAAAGTACTAAGGATTTGTGGCAGAAATTGAAGTCCATGTTTGATGATTCTGGGTTTTCAAGGAGAATCACATTGTTGCGTAATCTCATATCAATTCGCCTAGACGGTTGCGACTCAATGACTACCTACATCACACAAATAATCGAGACGGCCCAAAAATTAGCAGGAACAGGATTTCCAGTGAATGATGAGTGGATCGGGTGTTTATTGTTGGCTGGTTTGCCTGATAAATATTTTCCAATGATTATGGCCATTGAGCATTCCGGAATCGCCATTACAGCCGATGTGGTAAAAACGAAATTGATCGACCTGTCAGATGATGGTTCGGAGGCCGGAAATGCGTTTTTCAACAGAGGGCAGCACTGTCATCAAAATCGCAATGTTGGCAATGTAAGTGAAAAGAATGACAGCTCTCGTAGCAACAATGGCGGCGGTTCATCGAAATCGAATCAAAAGAAAACAGATAAACAGAAAATAAAATGCTATAAGTGCAAAGAATTTGGGCACTATAAATCTCAGTGCACCAAGGAACAAAACCAGCAACATGTAATTAAGAAGACGAACGCTTTTTCCGCAGTTTTCTTGAGTGGAAATTATAGTAAAGACGACTTTTACTTAGATAGCGGTGCCAGTGTTCATTTGACCCCAGATGTAAACATTGTGAAAAATCCATGTTTTTCGCCTCAAATAAAGGAGATAATAGCAGCAAACAAAAGTGCTATGCCTGTTTTGTGCTCTGGTGATGTAAATATAATTACAAAAACTTCAAATGGTTGCAGATATGATGTGACTTTAAAGGAAGTTTCATGTGTTCCTAACCTCTCGACAAATTTAATTTCTATTAGTAAGTTGATCAAAAACGGCAACAGTGTGCAATTCAAGAACGATTGCTGTTATATTTACAATCAAGAAAACAGTTTGGTTGGAATTGCAGATGAAATGAATGGTGTTTACAAGTTGAGGTTAGAAAGCAAGCAGTGTTTGTTTACATCTCCTACTGAAGATACTAGTAGTGAAGTTTGGCACAGGAGAATGGGTCATTTGAACATGAATGATTTAAAAAAGATGAAAGATGGAGCAGTCATGGGTATTTCATACTCAGATAAGTCGGAGATCAACAAAAGTACATGCACAGTATGTTGTGAAGGAAAGCAGTCTCGCTTGCCATTTGGTCATGCAGGAACAAGGAGCAGCAAGCCTTTGGATGTTATCCATGCTGATGTTTGTGGACCAATGGAGATAACTTCAATCGGTGGATCAAGGTACTTTCTTATATTTGTTGATGACTTTACCCGTATGGCTTTTGTTTACTTTCTTAAAGTAAAAAGTGAAGTTTTCAAGTACTTTAAAGAGTTCAAGTCGTTGGTAGAAAACCAACAGAATGCAAAAATTAAAATTTTTCGGACAGATAATGGCCTAGAGTTCTGTAGTAATGAGTTTGAAAATTATTTGAAAAGTGCAGGTATTCTTCATCAAAAGACGAATGCCTACACTCCTGAACAAAATGGTATGAGCGAGCGTATCAATAGGACTATTGTTGAAAGAGCTCGTTGTTTATTATTTGATGCTGGGTTAGATAAGAAGTTTTGGGCGGAAGCTACAAATACTGCAGTCTATCTTAGAAACAGATCTGTTGCATCAGGATTAGATAATAAAACACCATATGAACTCTGGATGAAACAGAAACCAGATTTAAGTCATATCCGTATATTCGGTAGTCCGATAATGGTTCACATTCCAAAAGAAAAAAGGCTCAAGTGGGATTCTAAATCAAAGAAGCATATCCTAGTCGGTTTTGCAGAAAATGTGAAAGGTTACAGAGTATATGATCCTGTAAAGCGTAATATAACAACAAGTAGAGATGTTATAGTACATGAGAATACTGAAAGGAAGAATATTGTAGATGACAATATAACAGTTTCAGTTGGGGATACAATCCAAACAGATAAGTCAGGCAGTGATGTTAAGAGCAGTGAGAAAGAGATACCAAAAGAAACTTCTCAGAGTGATGAATGCTCAGATATTTCTTCAGAATCTGAATATCATAATGTTTTGACTGATTTGGACTCTACTCTGCAGCAAACAACAGCATCTGAGGAAGATGATGAGCCAGAGCCAGTAATCACTAAACGAATAAGGAAGCCACCGGAGCGTTATGGTTATACAAACCTGTGCGCTTCATCCAGTACCGAAGTTACCAAGGACCCAGTTACCATCCATGAGGCTCTGGAGGGCTCTGACCGAGACAAGTGGATCGAGGCTATGAAGGAGGAGTTGGAGGCTTTCAAAGAAAATGATGCGTGGTCCCCAGTTGACGAACTGCCTTCTCATAAAACTCCAGTGCAATGTAAGTGGGTGTTCAAAAAGAAAGTCAGTAGTGATAATAGTATTCGGTACAGAGCGCGTTTAGTGGCTAAAGGCTTCACTCAGAAGCCTGGAGTTGATTATGATGAGACTTTTTCACCCGTTGTAAGACATTCTACTCTTAAGATGTTATTTGCTTTGTCAGTACAATTAAATTTAGATGTCACTCATTTAGATGTGAAAACAGCATTTTTAAATGGTTTTCTTAAAGAAGATATTTATATGTATCAGCCAAATATTGACTGCAATTCTAAAAAAGAGAAAGTTATTGTAAAATTAAACAGAGCAATTTATGGACTAAAACAGTCCTCTAGGTCTTGGTATGAGAGAGTAGAGCAATGTTTATGTGAAATAGGGTTTAAAAAGAGTCGCTTAGAACCATGTGTTTTTACAAAGATCAGTAATGATGTAAAGCTTATCATTGTTTTGTATGTTGATGATTTCTTTGTTTATTGTAATAATAAGAGTGAAACTGAAGATTTAGTTTCTGCGTTGAGTTCTAAATTTAAGATAAAAAACTTAGGACAGGTTCAACAGTGTTTAGGTATGAGGGTTAAGATTGATAAAAAGCTCAATATTGTAACTTTAGATCAAGAACAATATATAGATCAGTTATTAAATAAATTTAATATGTTGGAATGTAAAAAGCTAGTACTCCAATTGAATGTAAATTAGATATTGAAAGGTCTGAAACCTGTGATAGTGAGATTCCTTATCAGCAATTGATAGGAAGCTTGATGTACTTAGCAGTTCTGACAAGGCCAGACATATCATTCAGTGTAAGTTTTCTTAGTCAGTTCAATAAATGTCACACTAATGTTCATTGGAAGTATGCTAAGAGAATACTTAGATATTTAAAGAAAACAAAAGATTTTTGTTTGAAGTATGCAAAAGGAGACACTGAACTTGTAGGATATGTTGATGCAGATTGGGCTAGTAATTCAGTTGACCGTAAGTCTTATACAGGATATTGTTTTGAAATGTCAGGTTCAGCTATTTCATGGGAAAGCCGTAAGCAAAGAACAGTAGCATTATCAAGTATGGAGGCTGAGTACATGGCAATAGCAGAAGCATGTAAAGAGGCTATATATTTAAGAATGTTATTATGTGAGCTTACTGGTAGTTTACACACTGTGAAATTGTACAATGATAGTCAAAGTGCACAGAAGTTGGTGGCAAACCATGTGTGTCATAGAAAAAGTAAGCATATTGACATCAGATACCATTTTGTCAAAGATGTAGTCAATGATAACATTATTAGTTTGAAATATTTGCCAACAACTGCTATGCCAGCAGATGTTTTAACTAAAGCTTTAAGTCCTATGAAACATTATAAATGTTTGGAAGGTATAGGTATGTTTAAGTGTTAGTAATTTAAACTGTTAGTATCTTATACAAAAGATTGTTTAAATTGTGATATTGGTTTATTTTCTGTAGTTGGGGTGTTAGAATTGTAAACCTTTGTACACATAAAATAAACCTACTACTGCCATATATAAATTATTATCGACAAGTATATGTTATGTCATCTTTTGATCAAATAAAGAACAGTCGTGTCACTGCATTCGAATAAACTGCCGTTTTATTATATTCACTATTTGTTCATGAAATAAAATAGATTTACAATAATTTTAATTTAAAGTAAGTAGGAACATGTTTTTGTTTAGCAATTTTTTTTTTATTGTTTATAGGTTTGCGTTTGACCGCTATTCTACCTGATAAAAAGCGACGATAGATGCAGTCAACGATAGAGTGCGCTTAAAGATTCCCGGATGGTAGCCATCAGGAAACACTGACTCCGGCAAGGAATTCCACTCCTTGGCTTGGCTTTTCATCAAAATTAAGCAAAATCTAACGAACAAAATCAAGCGTAAGATTTCTTAGTGGTTGTATATTTTTCTCTCGAATCAATATTATAAGAACCATACATACAAAAGCTCCCGACGATGCCTACTATCAATTATTTTTTTTTAAACAATTTATTTCCGTTTGTAAGTCGGTTTGTATGTGGCCCGCCATTTCACGGGTGTCAGTCAAGGCACTCGCGCCGCGTAACTAATCGACTTAATACGGAACTTCAAAGCAGTTCTGTAATTTTGTACGCATGTCTTACTCGAAAAATATCTTAACATACAACCTTACAAAGTTTTGGGGTTCCTAGAACTGAAGTGTTAAAGGAAGGTCATGAGAACTCTTATCAAAATAATATGGTTAACGGTTGTAAAGTAAAATTTTCAGCCTACGTCAAACTAAAGACTTCTTCCACATAATATTATATCGAACAAGATTCATGAACATTAGAAAAGATATATTTTGTTTAAAAATAGGACCGACTTACAAAAATTGATACTAAACATGTTACTGCAAAACAATTTCGGAAACGGTTTTGATTTTTCGACAGATGAAGTCGGGCAAGCACTTGCAAATTATTTGCTGTTAAAAACCTAATTATTGAAAAGTTTCATTGTCTATCTCCAAAGATGTCCACCAGATATGACACAGGTATCAACCCTAAAAATATCCATTTTAATTATGAACCCCATACAAATCAGATCAGTCATTTTAAAGAAAATCACGAACATACAACATAAATACATCGTGTCGAATGGAGGTTCAAAATTCGACAATTTTTGATTTGTTTTTCAATTAAGCGAAAAAGGGAAGACGGTTTTATTAATATTATGTACTAGCTTTTGCCCGCGGCTTCGCCCGCGTGGGTTTGGGGTTTCCGGGATAAAAAGTAGCCTATGTGCTATTCCGGAGTGTATCCTATGCCTGTGCCAAATTTCATTCAAATCCATTCAGTAGTTTTTACGTGAAAGAGTAACAAACATCCATACATCCATACATCCATACTTACAAACTTTCGCCTTTATAATAGTAGTAGGATAGGAGAACTGGAAACTAGTACAATGATCCCTCGTGAATCGAGGGCTAGAAGGTGACGATGCAAAATTGTTCGTGAAGGAAGTGGACAAGTTCTAAAAAGATTGGTATATGCTTGCAATGCTGAAAGTTATTACCTACCTGCAGATAGGGGGATATTTATGTATATTTTGGTAGGACCTGCACAACATACTTGAGCTCAACGGGTAGTCAACTGGGATGGTTTTCAACACTAGTCTCTAGTAGTCGAAGCCTCCTGGGGTTGAGGGTTAATGCGAAAGAGTTACACCGGAGCTCTGGGACTAAGGCAAGGAAGGAACGGGGGGTAGGTTGTTTAGTCAGTAAGAATCTGACATTATTTTCCGCTCCACCCAAGAGCGGGATTCTTCATTCGATGATTTTTACCTACCATAAAAAAATACACTAGTCTTTGGTACTAATCCAAGGGTAAGTCCAAAGGAACCCTTTGGTCAATATGGTACCGTCTCTTGAAGCTCATAACATCGGGACGGACAAAGATAAGTATGGTTATTCTTTGACATGGCTTGTTTACTTATTTACACGAAAAAGTTGAAAAACCAGTCAAATGCCAGACGCACGAGTTGTCGTTCCTTATTTAGAATGGCTGGTCCCGGCTGAATCCTCACTCAAAGTTATTATTTAATATGATATCAAAGGTCAAATAAACGCCTACATATCATTAAAAATGCCAGGTTTGGTGAACAGAAAAATTTTTGATGATATCTTTTTTCAAGCTTTTTATTTTTTACATGTGACGGACAGACATACCGAATTAGCGTAGTTTAAATTCTGTTTTACTTACTTCTTTTACTCTACTTCTTTAATTTGATGTCCGCCTAGTAAGTCGTAAGTATGTAGATATGAAGGAATAGCTTGCCTAACCTTTTCCAGTTACTTTGGGATCGGGTTTCAGGCTAACCGGAACCAGTTATTTTATAAATATGGATTATGGAACGATTGCCTATTTGACCTCCACAACTCAGTAATTGGGTAACACGATATCCTTTGGTAACCAAGTCTGGTATCAAGTTTTCTGACCATTTGTAACGATTATCAGAGATATTTCCGAAACACGGGGGCATCTTGGTATTTTACAGGGTCCCCATCCACTAATCGACGTTGGTAAGCGGTTTTTTCCTCTTCATGTGAAAACTAAAAGTCGATAATTTTACTATTATTTCGTAAACCCTCACTCATCTACATACTTTATAATATCATCTGCACTTTTCTGAAATCAAGAAGAATTACCCAAAAGCTACATTGGCTATCGTGATATAAAGCCATCACATTCAAAATTATTGTAGTTTAAACTTCTCCAAGAATGTTATGCATCCCTGATAACAACGATCTCTGCCCTCAGGAGCGTTTACTCTCCAAACATAATGTTATATCGCCGCTAAACCACCGGTGAGCCGTCTGTCAGAAACGTCACGTCAAACGTATCCTCACGCCTGTCGCCCGGGGGGCAGGCAGCCATCACGCGATGTGTAACCCGGTTACGAGAACAACATTAACTCGTACATCCTTTGTTTTGTTTTTGTTATGTTAAAATTAAGTATGCAGTGTATACTACTACGCAGTTATGATCACCTGGTAATCCAAGATCGTTTTGCATTGTAATACTGAACGTGTCAATCTTGGTAAGGTCATCCCATTTCAATTAAATAAAACAAGGTAGGCTCGAAGTTCAGATATTATAAAAAAAACACATTGAAAACTTATTGTAGTCATCTTATAATAATTAGGGACTTAGGGTATGACATTATACTTATTGACAAAGGTTAGGTTAGGCAATTATTAAGTCTTATTACTGCTAGATTCGTTATTAGCAATGTAAGGCAGCAATTATATTGTTAAGTACGGTACCGTATAGCTACGTACGTACTTATTTTTACAAAATTCGAATAAAGCTACGGCACCTAAAGTTTATTCCAGTGTTTCATAGCGAGCTAGCAGTTTTAAAACTAACACAATACAGATCGTATTCACAGTATGCGGAGTCAATGTCCTATGAATAAAACCTAACTAAGGTAACTAAGTTAACAATTAAGCAGAACCGTGCAGTTTGAACCCACCTTTGTGTATCGTGGGTCGGTTACCGGCCTGAGTCGGGAACAGCGAGTACAGAGGGAACCGGGCCACACCTGTGGAAGAGTTATTTATTTTAACTAAAGTTCGTAGCGTCAGTAGTTTGTTTTACACTAATAATATAAATTGAGTAGAACGTAATTAACGTTTACTCTTAATTGAGACAAACAAATACGTAATTGAATGAATTATATTATTTAATAGGTTAAGTTAATAATATTATTTAGTTTATGTTTTTCTGTTATGTATGTAGGTATTCATTACGTATTTGATTTCACAAAAAAGATGGAAATATGGTTGCGTAGTTTTCTGTATATGTGTGATTGACACAAGTGTAGGTTTCGTTGCATATTTTGTTTTTGTATTGGTGTATTTCATATAAAAATATTAGAGTTCCAGTACCGAGGGTACTAGGCTGGCATACCTTGCTGGAGATCAGTGGGCGGGCGGGAGCGGGCGCCCCCCGCCGCCCCGCCCAGCATCGCCTCTCGTGTTGAACCACCTCACCACCTGTGAACATACCGACACGTTATTATTGTGTACATAACCAAATATTGCACGCAGTAGTCTTGGAAAATATCGAAATTATTACCGTATCGAAATAAGCAGTTACACATACAAGTTTTCCGAAAAAGAAAATTACACCCCTGATGAAGTAGAATAGTTCTTTAGCTTATATTTATTAACTTGGCTGCCTGTGCCAGCCTATCTAAGTCATGTATTGAGATTTTGAAATTTCCATGTTTATATGCGTTACTACTTTATTACCCAATAATTTAAGAACTTTAAAATGTTACTTTACATATTGGGTTACCATTATTTCAGGATTTGTCATGACATTTTAGGATTTTTCTTGAGAAGTACTGCTGCTGGATTGTTCAAAGCTCATAAAATCTCTAGAATTTTAGAATTAAAAAAAGACAAACAAACTTAGCCCAATTCGTAAAAAAAAACTAAAAATTATCTTCCTGTAATAAAAGGAATGCCATTCTCCCTCCCGCTGCGAATGCGATAAACAACGCGCGAGTAAGATTCGCAGAGTACCTATAAAAATTGAAATCAAGCCTTTTTTCCAGACTTTTGATTTTTTCACCACCACACACGAAACTGACCTCCGAACTAATCCAATCGATCACACGCTCCCACACTACGAGTATAACAACTTGATAAAATACTAAACAATCCCAAATGCCATATTTAGCTGTGAGTCATCATAAGCGCCAAGAAAGAATACATTGAGATTTTTATAATGATACTCTTTTGATATCTGTTGCCTTAGTACAACGATTTTTCGTTCACTTTCAAATATAGGAGTTTATTCCCCTTGGACGTTTTTAGTGGATTAAAGAATCAATTCGGAGATGCATGTACACTGGATTCTTGAGGAGTTTTATTTTTTTAAATTCAACATCAAACCCAGCAAAAATTAATTTATTGGTCTTAATTTTCTGGGTTAATTTATTATTTAGTACTTATGTATGTTACTTTAATATTTATTTACATTTCATATTTTATAAGTAAGTACTTAGTAAATAATATCTTTACTTAGAATTTAATTAAAATTGTTATGTAGGTTTATGTGATGATCTCAACTCTATTGTATGTAATGTGTTTCGAGAACAGGAACCGTAATGAATGTATCCGAAGCTTAGAACAAAATAAAAAAATATTTCAAGTATTAAATTGTGACACACTCGTCGCCACAACCACTAACCACCGATGCCCGATGCACCAGAACAACAGCAATGGCAAGAGGTGATAGTTTAGCGAGGTCGGTCACTGATCGCTTCGACGTCACAGATATCATCAGCCAATACTGACGCTGCGTGAACAATGAACAGAAAGTGTTTCAAATCGCTTCGAGTTTTTTTTTGCTGTGATTCGAGATTGATAGACCAGGAGTTCAGAAGAAAGAGGTGATTAGAAATTGAACTTACGAATTTCATTGAGTAAGTTTTAACTAACGCAGCTGCGAAGTAAAATCGAAACTAGAACCGAATTTTACGTTAGTTTCGTAAATCGTAGATGATAAAGTGACCTGGTAGGTTAGTAGAATTTACTAGGTTAGACTAATTGCCTTGCCAGTAGGCTGTAGCCTGTCATGGCTCTTCGTCTGTAGGATTTAGCAGAAACGTTTTGAGCTCGGCTTTATGTCAAATCCGTATAGTCTGTTTACTTACCCTATGCGAAATTACTGAAGTGGCTGTGTAGGTATAATTTCGATTTATAATAATACAAATAATCCTACCGATAGATTAAACCAAGACGTAATATGGATAGCTAAAGTGAGAGGCCAGACTAAGAGAGATACATCCGCAGAGTAATTTCGGGATGAACTGTTGGACTGGCTTGAGTAGAGATTCGTAAATACATACCTACACATAACGTACAGGATGAATAAGCTAAAAGGGTGGCTGCACTTCGTCAATTTTTAGATTATCCTGACACAAATGTATCATGAATGTAGGAACAGCTCCCACTATACTAAAGAGCTACCTCTCACGTCCTTATGGAATCCATGGAGAGCCAACTCTCAGAGTACAAACACTTTAGAAGTTTAGATCCTTCTGCGCAACCGAAACTCGTAAGTACTTATTTGGGTATGTCAGAACTTCGAAAGCACTAGGCATTGGTGCTGCTAATATGAAACAATCGCTGAAGAAGCTCTAATGCCCCCCTAGAATCATGGCAGCCTAGTCTTTTATCCGGCGGAAAAATAACGTTATACAACGTTAGGCCAGCCATTATAGGCGCATAGCCTTAGCGGCTGGCTCATGTCGGTTTCGTTTTGGTTTCGTTATACTACTTCTAAGGTACACTCAAACTTTAGATGGAACTTAACAAACGGAATGATACGACTTACCGTAAAAACGAATGCAATTGGATGCATCACCAACGGTCATCGGTGACGAGACTGTATACCTTGTCTTGGAAATGTGGGGGTAGCTTCTTAAATGCTTAAAGCATTTTACAACCGCAAGGTATGTAGCTTTAAAGTCGACGTATGCATCGATAAGTGATCGTCCTAGACAAGGGATGTTCTGCATCCAGCTCTTGACTTACGAGAACTGGCGCAAACTTTTACAACTGGATACTCAAGACCGCAGGGAAGTATGCAGAGCGAGAAGCTTGCGGACGCTTTTATTTGAACTCAAATGATCCAGATGTAAATCTATTGGCCTTTAGAATCAGGCTGCTCTTTGGTAACCTCGTCGGGAAACCAAAGATTTGGCCTGTGCGATTGTGCACAAACTATCGGAAATACATTGTGAAGGTTGGCACGGTTAACATTTGTCGGGCAAGATGTCACACAAACACATAGACACACCATTTCTGGTTGTTGTCGTCTAGCTTACAACAATTTGCATAGACACAACCTTGTAGCCACGATCATCCTGCATCTGGATTCCGTTTGAATTATTTTTTTATAACGTGATATTTAAAAATGCGAACGAAGTCGCAGCATCAGTTTGATATGATAAAAACTACATAAATGTTAGAAATAAAGTAGGCGCAAACTTTTTCTATAAGTATCGTTGCAAGTATTTTAGTTTATAATTGTCAAACTTAAATGGTTATCTAGGCATGTGATTTAAGGGTTTATTACCTATGGGTTCGTGACGTGGCGTCTCAGAGCACTGCCACAATATATCTTAACTATATTCAGTTAATTTGATAATTCCTAGAAATATTTTACAACGCATTTTTAGGGCTAAGATATACCTCTTTATAGCATAGGCTATATTATTTAGATTTATGCAGTTTAATATATATATATTTATTAAACTGCATAAAACTAAATAATATTATGTAACTACACATAGTTAAAAAAAACTACGCATTACCTAAATAAAAATAATCAGTATGTATAACAAGGTCCACAAACAAACTTCATAATCTGTGATTTTCCGCTTAATTTTCTACAGTCGCTCGTTAAGCCATAATAAGGGGCGTTTCTCTTAACATTCTTCTACAAAACAAAGTAATTCATTGTGAGTAGTTTGGACGCAATTAAATTATCATTTAATAAGGAGAAACTTGCCTAGCGGAACAAAACTACGCCGCCACGGAGTTGGACGAACATGGAGTGATAACTGCCCACAGAAACGAGCGGTATTGATGGAGGGAGAGGACAAATGTCGCTAAATAACGAATATTTTAAAGAAATCTGACAAAAGTATTTTTGTTTCTTCGCAAGCACTATCAAGTGCAAATTAATTTTTATTCAAAGTATTCTTTTAACAGTACTGATGCAGGTACATACATGTGAAAAGATAATTAAATCAACACAGTAATCATCGTGCTTAGAGTGTTGGAAAGAAATGAATTTTGATGTAATTTGTCGTAAACAAAATGTTGATTCACCATAGTGTATCGAGAAACTGTAATAATAAAGATTTATGCATCGATCACTGGTTATTTATCAGTGATCGATGGATTTACGACAATTATTAAACGGAGTTTAACTTTTTGCGGTGACATACTTCTTAAGAAAACTTACTAAGCATGTGATCTAAGGCCAGATATAGTAAAATAGAATAAAGTATGGGCTCCACTTACTAAATACTCCACGTCCTCCCGATACTATGGGAACGTAACGGTGTCTTTATGAAATATTACAACAATGCTGTTGTAATACTTCTAGTAATTATCATATTAACTGGATATAGCCGAGATGTATTGTGGCAGGTCTGCGAGCCACCCACAGCCACACATAAACTAGCACAACGTTATGGAATACTTGCAGTAATTACGTATGTTGTTTTTGACATTACACGGTGAAATATTGTAGGATTTAGCTTAATCTAGTAAATGTATGCTCATTTCTGTAACAGTATTTCAGTAGGACTAACGTGATCTCATACTAACATGGAATATTTAGGAGTATTATCTACTGAATTTATAATATTATATAATAATACTATTATTTACGAGAGGATTCCAATACCGAGATCTTATTATCAGGTCTTCAACATCAAAGCCTGGAGCACAAACGTAGGATAGTCAGTCTTTGGGTATTTTTCTACTAAGGCTGTGGGGCAATGAAAACGTTACACACGGGGCCCTGGAACGAAGGTAAAAAAGGAATAGAAGTAAGTTTTTTTAATCAGTAAAAGACGGAAACAATTATCTTCTGCCCCACCCAAGGGCACGGAGATGTCATTGGATGATTTTTACCCACCTAAATAAAAGCCTTTCGGTAGCCTACGATGCATTTTGAAGAGTGGTGCGCAAGTATTACATACAACTTGATTTTGCCATCACCTTAGTTTTGACCATTGGACAACCCTACGTATGACGAGTGTCCACCTTTACGTGGTCAACACCTCTACGGTTTAGACTAAACGTTTCGACTCTTCGTTTATACCGCACATATTGAAGAATTGGAACAATTTTCCTGCAGCGGTCTTTCAGTCCGATTATATTTTAGTGTCTTCAAAGAGTGAATAGGCTCAAACAAACTAGTGCGCCTCACCATCAATGATTGCATCACTGCTTACTTAGTTATCATTTAAAAAACTAATCTTAACACACCTTGTACCACCTTAATTGTGATCGAAGCAGTGGCTCTTGTTATACTCCGTCCTGTCAACCGTCACGCAATCATTGGCTCACTTCTTTCACAATCCATCCATCACAACCAACAATTCAAATGTTCCGGTGAGTTCCGCGTAACCATCCAGATAATCGCATCCCGCAACAAAACATCGCTCTTTCCATTTCCAAACAGCGCTAATAAACTCCACAAGGTTCAATTAACAAAAAAAACTATTGTTAACTCGCGACGAAACAAAAAAGGGATCAAAAGAACTAATCATTTGAAATTGTGAAATAAGAAAAACGCGGTCGTCCTTCGCTAGCTTCGTTGAACAGACTCGGCCCGGGACGGTTGGGAAAAAAAAACGTAACAAAAACCTGGTGTCCTATTAAACAGTGAGATGCTGAGAATAAATTATGCTAACCCATTTGAAAAGTTCGCGGACAACGCATAAAGGCAGGCATTAGGCCCTTCTTCCCGGAACAGCGGCGCGGCGCAATCCTCGAACGCATTAGAATATCATTTTGGAATAGTTCGTGAAGTGAATTTAAGTGTTTGTTGCTGTTAGACTTGTGTTCTGAGCTATGCCGATTGGATGAGATTATGCAACAATTGCGCCTTTACTCATTAACATTGCATTCGCATAAAAAATACTAGTATTTCAAAATTTTTCAATTATTTAAGAATTTTTAAAGATTTTAAGTTAAAACAAAAGAACTTTTTTCCTGGAAGCAATACTCAGCTATAAGATCAAAAACGGTAGTCATAACTTTAAATTGAAAAATTTAATTAAATTGATTCGCCTGAAGGAAGGAAGAAGGAAGTTTCTGAAGCCTTAAAAACATTTTTTTTATCTGTTACGCATGCGTGCACTTGTTTGAATAACCAACAATTGGAAACTAAACTTCGATTAGCGACAGACATTGATCACTCAACGGCCATTTGACAGATATCTGCACTGTTAAAGAAAATCGATCCATTTGACCTAAACTGAACTGTAAAAGGGACGAAGCTATAGGATGTATAGCTGCATCCCTCTCTCTCGCTTGCACATTTGACAATTCAACACGTCGTGGTAAAGCTGATAAGATTTGTTGACATCAGTTCTTTACTTTTGTAAATCGAGATCCACACAGTGCGAAAGAAATACAATACACAACCCTCTATAGTCTATAACAATCATGTTATAGACTATAGAGGGTAAAAACTTTTGTTAGTCGAGAATTGCGAATTCTTTTTCTTTTCGTGTCAAAGCTGGTTGAATTTTCTTTTCAGTATTAGGCAACTTTATTTTACAGCTCTTTCTTTATGGTAGGTAAAAATCATCCAATGACGAATCCCGGCCTTGGGCGGATCGGGGAACAGTGTCAGATTCTGACTGACTAAACCACCTACCCCGGTCTTACGTTGCCATATATACCAGGACCAGAGCCTTCCATTCAGATGCGAACCCACGGCCCAAGGTGGCGTCGACCCTTCTGCTGGGTCCCTATGGTTTGCTGACAATTCCTTGAAGACTACATTTAGAGCTCTGTCATTATTAGCCTCTGATTCTATCATAGGAAACCAAAATCATCATAGCAGGTGACGCTTGTCCTGTAAAGCACGCTGGCCTGTGTTTGAAATTGTGTCAAGAGTGTATCTTATTTTGATGCTGATAAGCTTCAGTTATGACTTCTCACTTTAGAACTATTATACTTCCTGAATGATATTGCGTTACGGTGTCGTTCTATTATTATAAACTATATTTTCATATGTTACCCTGCCTATCCATCTAAATCTTAAAGGTACTAAAGAAATAAAACTTATAAGCTCACAGAGAGCGTCCCCCGCTTAACAGATCAGTGGCGTAATTTTAAAAGCTTCCTTTATACGAAGTTCACGCGTGAACGAACTGAATCACAATGAGATCCTCTTCTGAAATATTCTTAAAGGTAGGTATTTTGTAATTTCCTGACCTATAAGGGGCAAAGGCTAAGGGTTCCTTCTAAAAAGAGAATTATATATTAATTCGAGACTTCCATGCAGATGGGATATTAATCTAAAGAAGTAAAGATTGACCATGAGAAGATCTTAAGATAACTTTAACTTGATTGATCATGCATGGTTTTAGGAACACAATAAGGCTCTAAGCTTTTTAAATCAAAATAACACTATCATTATCTTAGAAAATTGGAAACGGGTACCCATAATCTTGATATCGTCAGCTAAAACTTCAAACAATCTAGTTATATTTGGACAGTTGAGTGTTATCGCCCGATCAATTATAACTATCGCTTGATCTCCACGCGATCGATGGCGCGATACTATCGCGTGTGGGGTTATGCACTAATGAATGATATGAAGGGCAGCGCGATTATTGGGAAAACAAACAATCCTAATTGCACATTAATCGAACTAACTAGTTAAGTACTTTTGGATAATTTGTTTGGTAACATCTGAAAGATTTCCAATATAACTTTAGAAACATGTCTGGCAATTTGAGTATTTCTGCGACCTACCCAAATGTTCTTTCTTTGGCATTGATCGTCAAATCGTTGAGCTCCTTAGTTGTCCTAGGTTGAGCTATACGAATACTGACAAATGCTTGCACTGACTGGACAGGTCCTCTCAAATCTGTATGGTTCTTTCCTCAAAAGACCATCTCAGACACTAATCTGCATTGTTCTCATATGATTTGACTATTACATGTTTGCTGTATGGACTTTAAAAGAGACTTTGACCCCTGAGTTTGTTTCGGTGTTTCTTCTCAGGGTAGTCAGCTAGGAAACACCGGACTCATCTAGTTTAATTGACAAAAAAATGACGTGTAAAAGTGTTGTGAAAAACCTATTTGCAAAAATAAATATCATTTATCAAACAATGAAACGATAATTATAGGTAATCAGTTGGTCTCTAAGGGTCCGGTGTCTTGAACCCAATAGTTATTAATGCGCAGTACTCGAGAAAGATGATACACTCATGTATTCTGCTAATGAGCTGTGCATCACAAGCATTTATTGGCAACTTAACACTCGCTCCACGGTGGTCTCCATTCACAACTCAAAAAGACACGTAAGACAAATTAATTTAACAAAACTGATAATAAAATGTTTAGTGCCTACCGTAATTTGCGTTTACGTCTCAAGACAATGGCACAGACAATGGCTTCTAATAAACGGTGACCAGGAGGCCAGGAGATGTGAGGATGTAAATGCGTGAGGTCTCGCTTTGGTCGGAGTACCTCGTAAATGTTCAAATGCCTATTCTTCGACGACAAAGAACAGCTTCTCTTCACTCACAATAAGTATTGGATTAGTCTTCAGCTTGCCAGTGTCGTAACTATGAATTTAAACTTGATTTATTTAGCACCTAAGCGAATGAATATTGTGGATTTTTCTTTTCTCATCATAAAGTGGCACTACTTAGACGTCTGTTGATTATGTATCCGATGGGATATCTTCTAAATCAATATTCGGATAACATTATTACCTGTCTCTATTTGCTCAAAATTCCTTGGTGAATTAATTTTTGCCAGGTACGAAAAGAAAATTTAAAAAGACCGAGCGAAGTGGAGACGACTAGGCAGGAAAGCGGACCCCGGGCACCGAGGTGAAAGCCAAGGTAGCAACCGGGACTTACGCTAGGCTGATGATGATGACGAAAAGAAAATTTAAAGACCGACTAAAAACCAAAGCAAAAATCAAAGCTCGTCGAGTAGTCTCGAAATAAATGCGGCTCCATTACACACTTGCCGAGGGACAAACGTAAGGCGAGCTCATTTTAATTACAGCGTGGAGCGAGCGATATTCCGGGAATGTGCTCTTTATTACTAGGGGAACATAGCGGGCCATCAAAAATTATAAAGAGTACACGGACAGAAAATATGCGGCAAAAAATTACGCCCACATTTTCCAGGCCCTACTAATACAGGTCCAACTATGACAGATTCATTCTGTGTTTCTTTTTTTTTTCAAACAGCATGGAAATAATAAGTCCTCTCCTCAGTTCGGTGTAACGAAATGAAAGTATCTCTTTGGCAGCAAAGAGCAAATGATAGGAAAATTATAAATAAAAAATAGAAAACATTCCTCTCAAGAAACTTTATAAATATTTATCTTGTTGTAACCTGGCGACTTTAAAATATTATTTTATAAAGCTTTTAATATACGTTACACCTGGGTGGTATATTGATGTAAATCACACTATGTATGCATGTATTTCGGCACGTACAATCTAAATGACTGGACCAATTTGGTGTAGGTACCGTTGAATTCATCTGCATATGCAACGCATAGTAACATTTTGAACACAAGCTATATTTATCAGAATACGTGCTTTATAACACATATTATACTATATCTACACTAATATAATAAAGAGGTAAAGTTTGTTTTTTTGTTTTTATGTTTTTTTGTTTGTAGGGGGTAATCTCTGGAACTACTGGTCCGATTTGAATAATTTTAGCAACAATAGAAACCTGCTTTACTCCTGAGTGACATAGGCTATATTTTATGTACGCGGGCGAAGCCGCTGACAAAAGCTAGTAATATAATAAAGAGGTAAAGTTTGTTTTTTTGTTTGTAGGAGGTAATCTCTGGAACTACTGGTCCGATTGGAATAATTTTAGCAACAATAGAAAGCTGCTTTACTCCTGAGTGACATAGGCTATATATTTTGTGCGCGGGCGAAGCCGCTGACAAAAGCAAGGGTTGATTAAAGTTAGAAGGTATGTGTGCAATCTGGCACAATTACCAGTTTCCCATATGGCAAAAAATTATAAAGAAATAACTTTATTTTTCTATGATGTAATTGCAATTACAGAACACTATAATAAGTTTGTTACCTCTGAAATAAGTAAGAAGACACTTACACTTGACACTTTGTCCCTAGGATAGTTAAATTCCTTGATTTTGACGGATATTTTGGCAATAAGACGTTGACAGGTAGTTTAGCAGTCGTTGAATTGTCGTTCTATCGAACCCCGATCAAGGAACACTTGAATACCGATTGAGGATAGGACTACAATAGAAATTCAACGAAATTTGGGATTGTTTGATTTTACGTGAATTAAAATATTATATAGATTATAGATAAAACTAGCTCTTTAAACTCGCTATTTATTTTAGTTGACAATCATCTTGAAGCAATTTGCGGAGATGATATACGTATACACTTCCTACTTGTTATATTAAGTATATTAATTTTGTTTTGCACCAAAACAATATTTCGACCAAACGGTTTGTTTTCGAACGTAATAAAAATCAATCATAGTAATTATGATTCCCATTCAATTCGCAATCACCAATGCACGACAACATAAACACCAGGGATGCATGAACTCATAAAAGCTTTTATTAATATCACAATACCGAAAATCGATTAATTCGGCAACACAAATTGAGGGCGCCGATGTCTCTCCGGGGTTGCTATGCGACCCCTGGGGGCCTGCGTCGCGTCCAACCCCCGTGGCACCCTTGTCCGAGCGAAGATTATTTATTTGTTTATTTCTTACAGCACTTAGAAAATATCGTAATGTTATTGTGTATGTGAAAATTGTGAACAAAGACTCATTGATTTGGAAGACGATTGTCGCTTAGTTGCTTGTGGTAGTGGGAAATGAAGAAATTGTGAAATAGCTTAGTAGTAGCTACTACTAAGTCCCTCAAAGCTTCAAGGGATACATGATATTATAGAACTAAAATATGTACTTCTCCCTTAAAGTTTTGTAAAACTCGCTTTACGTAACAAGTAAACTTTACATAGATGACTAATTAGAAACAAAGCTGTTTTAAGGAAGATAAGGTAGTAATTGCGTCAGTCAATTTTCACACAATTCAAGTTAACAATTCCACAGAGTATAACTTAGATACGTACTTACAGGTCTCAATACCTTATAATAATAAAAATCATTTTATTTATTTATTTATAAACTTATTTTTCCTCACACGATCCTATAACATAAGGTCTTCAGAGGCCCTACCACGAGCTGACATTTTACGTTCTAAACTGAACCGTGAAAAGGATGGAAATATCGAGAGTCTATAGCTCCAACTCTCTCACTCGCATGCCTGAAATTTTAACATGTTAGGGACTGAATTATGTGACGGTGTATTAACATACATATAGTGTAACAGAAAAAAATTACAAGCTCAGAACCTACAAACAAATTTGATAAGCACAATAACATCTTTAATGAACTTATTTTATTCTTTTCTTTATATTCTAGGAAAATTACTGTTCCTTATCTGTTTTTTTTTTAGCTGTATGTCCTCCATGTCACTTAAATAAATAAATCCGTAATCCATAAATAAATAATCTTAGAATACAGTAATTTCACAATTTTTCTCGCCATTTTCAGTATAAAGGACTAGGAACACATAGTAACCTAACTGATCAATCTTGCGTGACATATCACATGAACGAGCACCCACCCAGGGACTCCATCATCACAGGCTCACTCTCAATTGTGACGGCGTTTAACCTCAATTGGTTAATTCACACTTTGCTTAGCGTCAATTAAATATAATTACTTGATTATAGCCGGGGTGGCTCGTCATTGTTATACTTGTTTTATCACGCGGTTTTAGGTCCATTTTACTCAAGACTGAGAAAATTGGCGAGAAGAAAAAAATCTAATTGATAATAAGTTTCTTACAATACCTACAGATAAACAACCGTTTTTAAACGTACGTTTTGACGGATATGACAATATGGGTAACGAAAATGGTGTACCAGGACTACATAAACATAACGATGTCTAAGATGATAAATAAAGGCACAGAATAACACTTCCAGCCAAACATTCTTACAATGATAATGTTACAGATGACGATAACGAAGCAAACAATAATCGAAGTCTTCCAGTTTCACAGGTACAGATATGAACCAGTCATGGTAAGCTCCCATTGTCTGCCACTACAAACATTTTAACTGCACTCGAGGAGAAAAGTTACAGTTGAACATTTACGGAATTTATGAGCGTGACTCAGCGGAACTAAGTTTAAGTCAACACAGTCAGCAACTTTAGTTAACTTTACGAATACTTCACAAGTATTTCTTAACTTGTAAAGTGTGGTGTAGGTAGAAACTATGGCTGGAAAGACTGGAAAGTTAAGGCAAATACGTATAATTTAAATATCCCTAGAATGGAAAAGCATACATTACATACGTTTATAATGATATAATACTGCTAGCTGGCTCGATAAACATTGTTCTGTCATATAAATCACTGAAGAAATTAATGGCGGCAAGTGTAAGAAGGTAAATAACCTACGGCTTATTTTCAGACTTACCAAATATATACGAAAAGTTTCATAAAAAATCGGTAAACCTGTTTCGTAGTAGTTCGATAACAAAGACCGACATTGACGTGACGGGATTGTGCTATTTTAAGTTATTAGTCCACCGTCATCGTTAGTTCACCCGAAAGAAGTCCATAGTTAGTCGACCTTCCAAAACGTGGACCGGTCTGGTCTGGTCTGTTCATTACAAGAAGCATAAAACATAGAGATGAGATGAATTACCAGCTTGGAAAGAATATTAATAGAATTTGTCAATATTTTTACCTATACTAGCTTTCTGCTAGCGGCATCGCCCACGTGAAAGTAGGTTTTTTTATATGTCAGTCAGTTTCTCCTTTTACATATTATATAGAAGATATTCCAATATCTAACCTATGAATAGAACAACTTAGGTAATTCTTAATAAAAGAAAATAAAGTAGGCGTTGTTAGACGATACTTATTGTGTACACAACACAGACAGACAAGCCATCAAGTACGCAATATATTGAAAAGCGTAAAGCCCTAGTGTTGTTTTTGCGTCACAGGTTAAAAATAGACTGTCTGGCCGAATATGGCGAGCGTTGAAAATAATTACTTTAATGAACTACAGCAAAAAGCAGGATATACAAAGGAAGAAGGACTTACACAGCCAGATAATAACAGATTTTTGTCTAAAAATAGTGTAATGCCACCTACACAAAGAAAAAACACACAAAGAGTGGAATTCTAAGATAGCTAAAAGAAAATGATTTTAGGAAACGGTTTATACATTTTTGAGAAGTTTTGATCAGCATTCACGGATTTTACAAAATACAGTCAGCAAGTTAAGGAAATTAATTTTGACTTTTTTTCTTAAAAATTAAGGCTTTTTCTATATAATCGAATCAATAAAGACAAAAGATTTTTAAATCCTCAAATAATAGGTGGTCTAAAAAGAATAAGGCTTTATTCACCCAATATCTGATATATATATATATTTAACAAACTGTGTTTTGTTTAAATAAATTAAATGATTGATCAATACGAAATGTGTGGGAAAAAGATACCTAGGTATTTGCGATTTGTGGCTTAATATAATGCTCAAATCTTAGTTGATCCGAGTCCGAATACAGACGTTTTTAATTATATATAGGATTGATCGGCATCAAAAAGTTGAAGGGTAACAAAAGCGGGCTCCGTCGCAAAAATTCGTACAGTATACCTGGATTCAGACATCGATGGTTTTCAGCAACAGTTTCCAGACGACACCGCCAAGGATAGAAGAAATGAGAGTAATATCTACGGATTTAGGACCAAGTTCCAAACTACCTAATACCCTCTGATGAAAGTTTGTAGAAGCCCTAAGAATATAAAAGTTTGAAGACAAACTTCAAGATGATATGGAAGAAAACTTGAAATATCGTGATTGAATAGGTAAGTTTGAATGAAATATAATATGGAAAATTGGGCAAGGTATTTGGAAACGAGATTTTGAAGATTTGAGCGAATTGAAATATCCTGACGAGGATAAGACAATCTTTTTTTGTTGATTATAGGTTCGCGCTTGACCGCTATCACATCTGATGGAAAGCGACGATGCGGTCGACGATGGAGCGCGATTACCTAGAAGTAACCTAATCACTCTTGACTTAAAGATCACGGATTGTAGCCATCAGGAAACACAGACTCGCCTGACAAGGAATTCCACTCCTTGGCTGTACGCACCAAGCCAAAATATGTTTTAACAAAATATCCAGAATTTTCAGCTTTGTTCTTTCATATAAATAAAAACTTGCGGATGTCGCGCTGCAACCGCTGCGGCCGTGCGTCATTTATTTATATAAAAAAAACTGATGTTTTTTTTATCTGGATTGCTTACAAAGCAATTTTACAAATTCTTAAGTGTAAGAAAGAAAGAAAATTTATTTGTCAAACATGCGTTTGCATAAACTGTGTTTGTTTGTACTTTACTGCTATTAAAATAAATAGGATATAACATCCTTGGAAAAAAACAAAGTAGTGCGACAGCCGCACTGGTACCGCGCTACTGTCGCGCGACACGTTGCCTCTAATATAAATAAATAAATATGAAGGCGCTCTAAGTGATTACGGTCTGAAACGAAGAGGATGTTCGCTATCTCGCTATATCTTTATCGAACAAAAACATGCGCTATATAATTCGTGTAACAACAGAAATAAGTAATAGGAACAATATGTGTTATTTATTGTTTCACGGGTACATAGTCGCCGCTACGTTGTGACTAACAATAATATTTATTTATCGCTTTCCCGGAACTGTGATAACGGTTATCAGCAGGGCTGCCACGTGCTACGGTTACGTATTTATTAATAAGTTATTTTTTACTAAATGTTAAAAACACTTTATGGGTACGTTAAGAGATAAGGGATTGCTTCTTCTTGGGTGTCTCTTCTTCCTGTTTGTTAGGGTTGTCACTTATTTATTTATTATTTTTATTTATGCTTTATTTTACATCTCGTAATAGGGGCTGGGCAAAAGTTACAAAACTAAGTGTACAATTTGCAGTTTTATTGCACAGGGAAAATTCTTACAGACAACCTTGGGAACAAAAGGAGATAGACTATATTGATTTTTTATTGAATCAATATAAAATTCATAGCAACACTACTTAAATTGAAATTGAAAATATTTATAACGTGTAATTTTAAAACGTGTTGTATAAATTACTAGCTTTTGTAAGCGGCTTCGCCCGCGTACATAAAATATAGTCTATGTCACTCAGGAGTAAAACAGCTTTCTATTGTTGCTAAAATTTTTCCAAAACAAACAAAAAAACAAACTTTACCTCTTTATTATATTAGTGTAGAAAACTTTTTATTTAATTTTTATCACATAAAAATATGTGGATTTTAAGTAGAAAAATACATAATATTATCTTAGCAAAAAGTTAATTCTTTACTAAAGTTATAAGTATTTTAATATTCATAGGCCATTTCAGAAATGTCATAATTGCTTACTATTCAGAAGTTAAGATTACTTCGTAATAAAAAAAATCAAAAGTTTAAACAAAACTAAAAAGTAGGGTCAAAATAATGTCAACCAAACTGAATTAAGGGGTTCCGATCATACTAAAAAAAATCACACAACCGTCCATTCGTCATAGGATTCTTAATAAGAATTACAGCGTAACCAATTATTAAAAGATCGGACCGTATAAAGAACACAGAAATATTGTTAAAAATAAAATTTTCCAATAAGTCACAGCCCTAATTGATTACAGGCATAAAGTGTTCGTCAGCGAGCGGACAGCCCTGCGGTGGTATCGCTATAATATAATATGAAGCGAGTATAGCGCGTGACACTCGAGAACACGCCTCATATCGGACTATACCACGAATTACCACAAACACGTTTTTACAAAGAAGTGCTATGAAACTGAAATAGTTGTAGTTAGAAGGCGAAGTAACTAGGGTTCGACGAAAATGTAGGATTTTTGGATTGAATTGTACAAGGTAGTGATTAGGTGAACGCCTCAGGCTTAGGTCATCACATTAAATTATAAGAGCAGTGGTGGCCGTAGGGACTCTGCAAAAGGGTTGAAGCCCACTGCGGCCCAGGGTCTCTTTCTGAAAGGAAGGCTTGGTCCCAGTGCGAAAGATAAAGAAGGAACAGGGTGAGGTGTTTAGTCAGTAAGACATTGTTTCCCGCTCTGCCCAAGAGCGGGATTCGTCATTGGATGATTTTTAAAAAGAGCAGTGATGGCCGAGTGGTACTCTAACTTACGAGTTGTAGATTACGGATCCAAACCAGCCAGGCACATTTCTATACCTATTTTATTTCATAACCACTGCTCTCAAAACGGTGAAGGAAAACATCGCAAGGAAACCGGCATGTCCTAGAATAAAAAAATCGAAGACATATGACATCTACCAACCCGTACGGGACCCGCGTGGATTATGGCTGATTCCCTCTCCTAGAGTGGCCTGAGTGCCAGCAGTGAGAATTAAAAGAGAAATTATAAGTAGTCACATATTTCTTTATTGACTTTCTTCTCATTTTATAACTAAACAACGGGAAAATGATATTCACTAATTAATTCACCCTTTTTATAACACCAAATAAATATCATTAGGCTAAGAGCGATAAGCAAGTTTGGAATTGTGGGCACTTCGACACTTTATGTTAGAAAGCTGGGCAGGCTAGACACCTACTTGGTTATTTTTTAGGGGATGAAATTTGAAAAATCCTTTCTTAGTGTTCGCCTACGTCATAAAAGGAAGCCTTGTGCACACTATCCTAGACCCAGACCCGGCTGTGCGTTGATATATCAGTCAGTCAGTTTCTCATTTTATAAATATAGATAAAAAAATTAAAATAAAGGCATGCACGGCATTCACTTTAAATAATCCAATTGCTTAAAATTACAATCACTTATTATCATTACATAGTACTCATAAAACAATGTTGCGCGTCCCTGTGTATGCATATATCTTTAAAAGTACGCAACGGATTTTGATGCGGTTTTTTTAAATACATAGAGTGATTCAAGAGGAAGGTTTATGTGTACAATAAATGCATAATATCTTCAATATCAGTACCCGTGCGAAGCTGGAGCGGGTCGCTAGTGTATAAATAAAATTAAAAGAAATACATCGTTTACATTAACAATTACATAATAAAATATTAAAAAAACAAAGATTTTGACGTACCCACGCTCGTTCATTGTTGCCATTTGTGTCTAACTTAATAATATTGTAGGGTTTTAGAAGTAAATAATGTCATTTAAAGATAAATCTTTTTAATTAACACCTTTTAAAACAGGTTAATTTGAACTGTGATATCTTCGGATTAGTTTGGAATTATAAGTTAAAATAAAGTTCAAATAGACTTGATAATATGTCTTTCTTTACCGTTTTACAGATAAAACGGGTTTCTTTAAAGTGGTATGTCTTCGAATTGACTTGAATTGTAAGTTGAACTTAAGGGTGCGCTGCTTTTTGTCGAAATTAAGTATTTGTTGGTTTCTTTTAGCCGAACATTCGACATTCGGTGTATCCGGCATAAGAGGTATTTGTTTCAGCTGAATCATTCGTTTGAAATCGTGGATATATTCTGTTTAATAGATCATTTTAAATCAGCCTTTAGGGCAAAATAAGGTAACGTATCTATGTTTTGCTCTTGTATCTTTGATATATATATCCTTTATGTTATACCAAAAGACATTACATAAAGACTTAAAAACAAATAAGGTGTAATAATAGCTCAGCCACGTTGGACGTATCCAAAGGGTTAAAACGGAACTTCTAAAACCCGGGGCAACCTTAAAAACGGTAATTTCATAGTTTAATTTCTTTGTAGCTGTAAAAGTGAAATATCTATGAGTGCGATTGCTTATCTATTGGTGCAGCGTTTATTTGCGATTGTTCAGTTCATTGTACCGAAGCCGGTGACTGTGATTCTTTCGAAGACATTCAGGATTCGAGATCGAAATAATAGTCGTGGTCGAAACACAGTTATGGACTCGTGAAGGATTGAAATGGATTGTTTGGGATCCCACCTGATGGTAAGCAGTAATGCAATCGTTGATGATGAAGCGTAATAGTTTATTAACACCCTATTTAGTCCAGTTTTTCATCATCATCATTTCAGCCGAAAGACGTCCACTGCTGGACATAGGCCTCCCCCAAGCGCCGCCACACAGACCGGTCCTGTGCGTCTTACTTCCATCAGATTCCAGCAACCCTGACCAGGTCATCGGTCCTCTAGCTTTTAAGATACCTAAATTATGATCAGACGGGGAGACCGCAGCAAGCAAATGATTACAATCCTTCGATGTTTGAGGTATAAATGACGAGACGAAATGTTTAGTCCGTACCTTAAAGGTATCAACAATGTGAGGGTTGACACTCGCCACACGTCGGGTTGTCTGGACGGCGAAAGGAATAATATAATTATGTAGAATGAAGTACACCGGCTTCTACATTATTGACATACTTTAGACACTAGGTCTAGCTCCATTTAGTCTTACTCTCCGTGACTGTTGCTAAAACTATAGATAATTTAACTAGAGATGCGCCGAATATTCGTTATGTGTTCGGTATTCGGCAGGATTTTGAGGTAAGAATTTAACCGAATATTATTCGGTTATTTGGTTAAACCATTATTCGGCGCATCTCTAATATTAACCAAAATATCAACTTTATAAACAAAACGAGACAAAAAACTTTGTTGCTAATGAGAGTTACTCGATACTGAATCAGAATTCAATGGTTAATGAAAAGCTACGTCTATAGGTAGCCATTTAAACATGGCACATTATATTGGCATGTGGTATATGTGGTATTGATTCCGAATTTCGAAATGGATGTTCGTTCATACGTTGATTGCAATGTTTTACTATTTATCTATTTACTATATAGGTGTATGTTGTCTCATATTTGATCATCGAACCAATCGCCATTACAATGATCTTTTTACACTTCTGTTTTTATAAAGATACTCTCACTGATAAGAAGTTTCCTTTTTCCGTCATCTTTTAATATCTTTTTCCCTACTGAAGTAGGAAACTCATTTCCTTTCAGTCGTAGGCACACAAAACGTCTGCCGAATACGCTACTAGAGACGAAGTACACTTCTATATCTATCTGTGAGCCTAGTACTAGCTATAGTTAAGCACCGGCGAGACGCGAGCGAAAGTCCCTCGCTACGCTATAATTCGAATACCTACGTACCTACCCTCTGAGGTATAGACAGCAGATTAAGTTTGCTTTGATGTTTTAATTTAATTCCTGGCATATTTAGTTCATTACTATACATTTTAAAGGTTTCTTTCACATAGAAAAACGGTTTGTTATACACACGTATGTGAATCTACTTATTTATTTCTTTATTAGAACTTCATGCAACACAAAGGTACACAGGCGGACTTAATGCCTTATTTTCTACCCATATTATTTTATTTGCTAAGTTACTAATGACATAGTATACCTATGCTATTCGTAAAGACGAATTTGATATAGAATTTCGAGTACAGATAACTTAAAAATTAAAGTTAACCTTCAAACTATTAATAATTAGACATAAGTTTAGTTAGTTTGTTCAGTAATTTCATTGCTTTTCAATACTGAGGTAAGTAGCTAATATAAATAATTAACTAAGTACTGAATTTGTACTAAATAATGTGCCTTTAGATAGAATCCTGAATAAATGTAAGAATTCTTATTCTTAACATTAGAACATAATATTCTAGATGGAATTGACAGTTTTACTAAAAAACTAGATTTGTGGTAGTGTTCAAAAACTAACTACGCTTCTGGCTGTAAAATCGCGCAGGAATGATAATAATTAATGTAATATATTAAAATATATAAATTAAGTAGGTACATTACGTACTTAATTTAAAATGATGTTTTATTCAATAACCTTTTTTTTCTTTGAAAAAAATTAATCTCAACTAATTGAGACTAGTAATTTTTACACAATTTAATTAAGTACATTTTACTAAAGAAAACTTTTATGCAATTACAGTTTTATAGGAAAAAAAAAAGCAAGAGTTTGTGTGCAAACGTTACCGCCTCCTTGCGTAGTTTTTCAGCGCAGTGAGAGTGGAGTGGGATTATACATAATTGTGTGTTTATTTAGGGTTTCCTGCCAGACGCTGCCTGCCTACTACTGCTCGCCTGTGCCGCCCTGGTACTCGCTCACGTAATTATATCTGGTGGGGCTCTCCCCTTGCCGTTTGCCGTACGTACGGCACTTTATTATATGTTGTTTGTTACGCCTTAGGTATTTGCTGCCTAGCTGAGTATTTCCTGGAACTACTCACAGTAGTAGCACGTTATTTTTTGTAGAATTGTACTTATTGGAACCTATAAAAGATTAGGAATCTACTAAAATATAAGCTAAAAAAATTACCTATTGGTTAAAAAATCCACTACGCCTTAAATTATTTACCAACTCGATTATATTATATATTTCTTTTTCATTATACGTAAGTAATAATATACGCATACATACTCATATTAAACGAAACCGATCTTAAAACAATAAAATTATGGAGTAAAAACTAAGGGGGTCCAAGAGCATTGCCTTGTGAAACTCCGCCATGCATTTACTCCACACTCTCAACTCCGCAATTAGTACAATTGAGTTTGGAACTTATAACGAATTCAAACTAAGAAATGCACTAAGGTAACCTCATTGCTAATATGTATTTCGAAAACAAAGAATGCAGTTACAGTGTTTACTTAGTTAAATGCCTTTGTAAGATCCTTTCGTATTTACATTAGTAACTTGCGATTCAAAATGACTATATGAAGGATACGTAACATGACACCGCTAACTAATTTCAGCCAGGATTTCCTTGATATGGTTATGGTTCCGTATAACGAAGGACGCGAAAAACTTATTTTTCCTAAAATTATATTTACTTGCGGATGAAGTGTTTTCGATGTGTGATTAAGAAATCGTATATTTATAAAGATTCGAAAAAGCTAGCTATAGTTTTAAAATAAAATATTAAATTAAATACTTTATTGATACATTTCGAAACATAAATCAAACAAAACTGATGATAAATAAATTAAATATGCAAAAGCGGGAAACAAACCAAGTACCCTGTGCGGCAATCAAAATATCGTAGAGATTTACATACATAATCAATTTTATTGATTTATATGTGATAACGATACAAAACAATAATATCATTAATAACCACGGTATTCGTAAATCCGTTACGTTCAATTGATTCCATAAAGGTTACAGTTTTATCGTAACGTATGGAATTATTATTTTGTGGATTCTGGATGTTTTAATTTTCAATATTTTCTGCAAAAGTGTGTTTATAGCTATAACCCAGTTTATTTTAAGTCGAGAAGCATGTAGCTACTTACATAAATCAAACATCAATACTCTTATTGCCTCTTCCTCCTTTATATCCTCACAAAAAAATCCTAAAACACATTCATCTCCCTTTCCTTATTCATCAATGTGTAACCTCCAGCCACCACCGGGTCCCGTACATTAACGATTTTTAATGCGCCGTGTACCGTCGGCGGCTAATGAAGCAATCTGTCTGTCCCCGTCATTATTCATTATATTGTGCTCGTCGGACTCCGCTTTATTCCGATACAAATCTGTCTGATCGTCAGCCCCGGTCTAGATAGCGGAAACGAGTTAAATTGTTTTCGTTAAATGCGGGTTACAAGATATTTTTTGCCATCATTTTATGGTAAAAATATTTGTATGTTAAGCTGACTGTATAACCATGTCAATAGATAATATTTCGCCAAATAGGCAGTGATTTGCAAATAAGTTAAAAATAGAATCTATTGAAAAAAGTATTAGAAAACATGACGAAAATTGTTTAAAAAGGACATGGAATTGTAAAAATTTGGGTAAATATTATCAAAGACGACAAAGAAGAGCTTATGAGCTACATAAATATAATATATATCGGCCGTTCATAACACGAGAGTCAAAAGAAAAAGTCAAGCAATCAGAAAAATAAGAATCGATTTAAAAGGTGAATCGAATCACCTTTTAAATCGAACATCGCATCAATGATATAGAAGAAGCTGCGGCCATCAATACCCGTGCTCCGTTCGGTATGTGTCCAAAACTTCATCTAAAAACTTAATTCAAATTCATAAGCAGCGCGTTAGGATAGGACCGGACGATAAGGCGGCCTCCAAAGTCCTTCATAAAAAATATTCAATACTTATTATTCGTGATAGAAAAAACCTATCGAGGCGGTGAGAAGTGGGAATAGCGGCCTAGAGATGTCTCTACTAGGTTCAAGGAATGTATCGATGTCTGTTGTTACTGGTAACAATGGCTTATGATTGTTGCGCAAAAATTCTGCGTTTATATAATGCACAATGCTGTGTTAAATTCTTTTAGCGATGGCTTAGTAAATATTTACATTGTTTTCAATATAGTTAGTTATATGCATTCCACCCGAATCTTACATAATAACTAAAGGGAAATAAGATAAGACTATCTTTTAATCAGTTGAAATATTCAAAATACATAAAAAATACTAGTAGCCATAACTTAAGTGTTCTTAGGCCTTACAATTCAAGAGTTTAAGAATTAATATTTGCATATTTTTCAAGCCTTAAAACCGTCATTTAGAAAAGCATCAGTAGACATATCGATTTAATTATCGATAACTGTATAAAAAGTGATCTGATTTACGACGAGCCAAGTTGAGAGTATGCAAAAACTGAACTTGCTACTATCATTCAAGATTTTTTACATTGCCATACCTGTACGACTGGATACCTGGTTGAATTGAAACTGGTTTCGCGAAATATGCGATCACTGATCTTCTGACTATACTGAATTAATATATAATAAAGAAAATACTATCTATGGCAGACGAGTTTATGGGTAGATTTTAAATCGCACTCTAAAATCATCTACAAAGCTTTTAATAAATGTCCAACTTTAAAGTGTTCTAAAAATATGTATCTCTCTTATTGCTTTTGTTATAAGTTTATAACTAAAATATTTTTTTGATTCACATATTCTTAAATATATACTTATCTATAAGATATTTGAAGAAAGATCCTACCCTCAAACATGTTCACTCTCTGTAACTCAAAGGTATCCTGGGTGAAAACTCACCCAGGATACCTTTGATCAATAATTATTGATATTAATATTAAGCTTGCTTTTGATCAATTGTCAAATCGCTGTGTATATACGTAAAATTTTTGTGTATAATAAAGACTTAAAGGAAGATATTTTGATCTCGACATTTATTTTCCGTAGACAGCTTGATCGGATCGTTGTTTTACTATAGCAACGGATCTTGAAAATGTCACTGAAGCTGCTATAAACGTGGCAACCTACTCGTCCCAAAAACTTTGAGGGAAGCGGAATCCATCGATTCGAGAAGAAGAAGAAGAAAATAGCAACGGAAAGAAGATAGCGTACCTACCTATAACTCGGCAAAGTATGCCAACGACACATCGACATATTGGACATGCGACGCACATCCCTAATTTTTTTTGTGCGGCTTAGGGCGCTACCTGGCTCCTCGTAGGTAGGCGTTTCTGGGAACTGTCGACACTTGATAACTGCGATAAACTCGCGGCGACACAGCGCGTTCCCTGTGAGAACTGTGCCTTATTATGTACGCTTATGAATACTGAGATACCGTTCATTAAAAAGGTCGTGATTTCAGAAATTAAAAATGTGTTTTTGAAAGGCATATTTGTAAATTGGAACCTCTCTCTCATCTATTTAGTATAGATTATTAAGGTTATCAGAATGCTACACAACCAAACAATAACTAGCCAATAACTACTTCGAAAGAAAACAATAAACGTACATCCTAAGATTTAGACGTACTTAAAAACTAACAACACATAGTTTAGTAAGAACCCCTAATTTCCTATAATCAGTTGTTTATGGCTCTTTAACACGAAAAGGGTAACGGCTCGGTTATTTGTTGTACAGACCGGTAAAACCTAGATTCCGTGGTTCGCGTGAGTCGAAGCTTTCCAATAATTTAGCTATTTCCTCATAATTTTGGCCTCCTAGTAGCTCTTGCAATTATCCTGTAAGTAATTCTTCTTCCGGCGTCTTATAAATTGAATGATCATATTGAAGGTGAAATGTCTGTTTTGTTTCTTTTTCCTTTTTTTTTTTTTTAAGGAGCTGCCTAATAAATATTGAGAATTTTGCCTAGTTTTCTTTTATTGACTAAAAAGGTATACCTATTTTGACCACAACCTGGAGTTCATCGACCAGAAGGACTCTAGCCATATTACCTACACTAATAAGTAATTTAAATATAATCTGTACTATTAAAAGGTCGAGTTGCAGTGCACCAATTTTTATTTACTTCATTACCACTAAGTAATCTTTTTATGATTATAATTCATATATCTTTGAAAATATTAAGTCTTAATTATCATTGTCATAATTTATTAATTGTTATAATTGACATAATTTATCAGTTTGGACTAAGGAGACTTGGATACTCGTATCTCCTAAAACACAATAGGTAAGTATGGCTCACCAAACAAACTACGAGTATCTACTAAACAGTGAAGTGTATTGATTAAGTGCAGATCAAAGGGCCGCTCGCAGCAAGCTGTTAACTCGTCCTATTGACTGACACTGGCATCGAACGTCACTCCATGTCTAACGACTGTCCAATGTTGACACTCCACATATTTGAATGAAGTGCCCTCGGTCAAACTGATAAGTGAGGAACGTGAGGAATCTCTACACGATTCCTGATCGCCTGGTAATATTAATTGGGATCTTCGAGTAAAGATGACCCTTTTGTTTAATTAACCTTGCTCCTTCCTACCTTCAATTAAGGAAGACGGAAAACGTTTTTAACGGTACGGATGTTAGTAAAATAATGAATCAAACATGTTCAATCCTTACATCCAAATCACTCATCGCAACTTTCAGAATCTCTGTCGGTTATAAACTATAAAAAAACTACTGATAGATTTTCATGCGTATTTCACAAATATGCAATTCATGAAGAAGATTTAGGTTTAAATAATACATGCATAATATACGACAAAAGCTAAAGCTAATTGATTTTTTTTACCTACCATAAAAAAAAGCTGGGAATTTCAAAAATTGGTAACGTTATGTGCAAAGTTGGGTTTGCCGGTTAGTAATAAAAAAGTGACTATTAAAGAAATAACTTACGTTTAGATTTGTAGTCAAGAAATCACAGTTGTAGAGACAAAATATGAAAATAAAACCATTTTCCCAATCGACACAACAGTAGAGGCAATACAAAATTGCGTGGGTTTGCACAAAAGTTGAAAACAGCGGGGTCGGGCTACAAGATCGATGGTGGGTGCATTTTTTATGGTAATGTACTCGCCCCGGGCCACCGCTGTTCAGCGCTGCCCATTTGTATGAACTACATGCGCTTATAATGCCTGCTCTGAAATATGGACTCCTAGTATTTCAAACTATGCAGCTAGTTTCCAGTCTAACCAGAAATTCACAGGTTCGCAGCTTTTCGCCAATGAACTGAATATTGATTTGGCTATCGAAGTAAAAGTTCTGAGGCTATAAAAAAGAAACGGAGCCTATAAAACGACGTCTTTTTCGGATGAAAATATGGATAAGTTGTCAATCAAAACAGCTATTTACAAAAAAAAGTCTATTTAGAGTAAAACCAACTTGAAATAAGTAAGTTATCGAGAAAAACGCTCTTAGAAGCGTTAAATCAATCATTACCGTTAATTACTATACTAATTAGGAAAGTCATCGACTTAAATTAAGCCCGTAATGTAGTAAAACGTAAACATTAATTAAATAAGCTAATGTTTAAAATTATTGTGCTAATTGCATTAGTATCTATATGGAAGCAGTAAAGCAAAGCATATGCATCTATCACGATGACTTAAGTACCGAGTGCATTTGAGGTTACTACAAGACGAAACGAACGATGAAAATATTAATAGCAAAGCTGAGTATTTTGAAGCCATACATATTTAGTATCCATCTTCAGTTAGCAACTTAAATACTGTCTAAATATACCACAGTCTTCATCATTCATTATAAAATTGTTCCTACTTGAACCAACACAAACTTCCTCATGCCTTAACTATAGACAAATGCATTTAATTAAACTGATGTAGAACTATTTAAACACAAACATGATATCATGTTAAGCAAGGCTATATTTAACCACAATACTAAAACACTAATTAAAAATACATTGAAACATACGACCATAACAAATATAAAACGCAAAATGTCTATCTGCAATCTACATTAAGCTACAACTTCTGAGTAAAATAAATATTTTTTTATAACGCCTGAGATCAATTAAGATTGTCAGTTTTTGCTTTCTTTAAACCAGGAAATCATATATTAAATAAGATTATTAAATAATAAATCAAAAATTACGTAGCATAAGTTGTATGCTTAGCAATTTACACCTGCGGGCTTATACCCCCATCGGCTGCGCAAGCTCAAATATCAAACAGCCGATTAGCTTGATAAAGTATCAATAGTAATTAATAGCGAGCAGGCCACGGTTACAACGTGCACTAATACTTATTAAAGGAACATCTGTCTAGTAAGAATAGGCTTCGTGTGGACTGGATACTTGCGTTTTAAAATTTATTCTTCAAACTAACGTGAAAGAAAAGAATTCTATACCGTCGTCATCATTCCAGCCGCAAGGCGCAGCTGGAAATATACGTCTTGTATTTATAGGATTTCCGAAATCCTCATCAGGTCGTCGGTCCATCTTGTAGGAGATCTTCCAACACTGCTTCCAACTCTAGAACCTTTCGGCCCATTGACTATATTTTCTGCGAGCAATGTGCTCCACCGCACTTAGTTTTTCAATTCTTCGGGCAATGTCCGCAACCGGGCTTACCTTCGGATATCTATATTCTCAACATCTCTCTCTCCTTTGTCCTTTGGAGTGACTTTAAGCTTAATTAAATAAATCAGTGTGATTACTTGTTCGTATCGATAGACTCTCAATGAACACATCATTCGACTTGGTGAACAAGTTCTGGTAGTCAAGACACAGATACTTCGTAATATAGTTAGCGATGCACAAAGACCTAGCAATTTATCTAACGAATGCAGTGTCACGATAATCGTGACAGCAGATTAGAAGGTGTAGGCTACAAGCCAGTTGTTTGTCTATGCTGAGGCTAAAGGCTAAGGCTAGACACCTACGCAGTAATCCTACGATAAATATAAGCAATAATAGCGTATAGAAACAATAACAGACAATGACTTCCGTTAAAATAATTACAATAATTTTAGTTGGCACCTGAGGATTAACCAAAACTTGTTAATGCGGCAAGAATAAAAACTATACTTAAATTAATTTACTAAAGAGAACATTTGCATTACAACCGTTCTTATATGGTTACGACATTATTACACATATATCGTCCAATATTTTCGAAACACTCTAGTGGTTTTATTTCAATTGAATCTAGTCCAGAAAAGACCTTATAAAACCTAATATTTTTCGTAAACTTTTGGCCCTTCATAATGTAGATACACTACTCCTAAATTTAAAAAAAAACATATACGGTCGAATTGAGAACCTCCTCTATTTTTGAAGTCGGTTAAAAAATAATATGTGTTTAGAAAATCTTCCGCAAATAGTTCAAATTCTGAATGACAAGTTTCGCGAAATATTCGGTTGAGTGACGCAATTACTGAATGCCAACAAAGCGTTTAAATGCGTTATCACTTTTTTCGCGATGCCTCTTTTGTCTATATTATATTGAGTGGGAAGAAACCACAAGCTTTTGTACCATGCTCACGTTACGGTTTGGTTAACCTTCTCTATTTAAAGTCTATGTAAAAAAATAATAATTAAAAACGATCAATAGGTACCTGAACAAAAATAACAACAATTTTTAAAAAACAACACTGAACTTATTGCGGTTTCCAAAGTCTCGCACGTCACAAAGGATTATAGCGAGTTTCAACGGAACCTCAGTCGCAAGTGACCGCAACTACAAAGTTGTAATCGTAGCTCCGTGCCCACTGCCCGAGGCGACTCAGTTGCGCGCCACATTTGCATTTACTTCATAGCACCGGAAACCAGGCTCGTTCGGACTTGTTGCTATAAAAATGCAGGCACTCCAATTAGAATAATTTCTAGCTTTACTACATGAAATAATACATTGCAACATGCTAACCGAAATCATGCATGAGAAACTTGATTACCTGCCTGATTTCGCATGAGTGACAGTTTGAAAAGAAAATGGCGGATTAGTTAACGAAGAATGTTGACAACATTGTAACTGATATGAATAATCATCATTAACGATGATTTAGGATAATAAAAACCAAGAATGTATCGATTACGTGTCATGCTACACAAGTAACTGAAGTTGATTAAATGAGAAATCTTAGTCATCTACAAGCTGGACTTGTTGTCAAAACTCTGTGAAAGCCTGTCATCACACTAGACGCAATTTACAAACGAAAGAACTTTTAATCAGCGACTTAACACGCAAAGGATGACGCTAAATCGTCTCTCAGTTCGTGGCGCTCCGTTTAACTCACCAGGGGATCATATAAGAGAGATGATATATGATTTACAGATATATAAAGTAGTTGGAGAGAAAATAACGAAGGGTCGCTCTCAGACTGATCTAAAGCGCTACACTGTATTTGCAATTAAAAGTTTAGAAGCAGCGCAGTTGTAGACTGTTTGTGTATTGCCCACATCAAACGATAGTGTTTCACACACATTTTGTAACGAGAGGAGAATTTCAAAGTAACCGTGAAGTACAGCAAAATCGATTTAAAATCGTGTAGTAGAACTGTAGAAAGTTCTAACATTTCAATGTAATTTTCGTTAACCCAGCAAAATTTGTCGCCAGTTAAGAGTATATTTAACCTAAAGTGAAGTGGCTCGAGAGAGAGACTTGCTTACGAAGCAATCAGATAACATCATCAGTGAAATACAACCAGGTCTTACGGAAGATTACTTGCACGCAACTGAAAACCAGCCCATATCGCGTGTATGGGAGACCTTAGGACCAAGTGTTTTCCAAGAGGATCACAAGCGTGACCACAGTTTTACAGAAACAACCTTTTTTCAAGGGAATACTTAAGCAGTGACATTTAAAGTAACCAGTCAATTACTAGTAACTAGTACGCCACGTTTCCCGTATCGCAACCTGCGCGTGATTCATGAGGTGCACTCGCTGCTACTGAGTCGATTCTTTGCTATTTCCGTCCATTAGTGAAACATTGTACTTTTTGTGACTAATGGCACTACTCATTGTTGGCGATAAATTGGAAAATTTGTATTTTTAAAGCTGATTTGATTTGGTTGCAGGAAGAAAACTACAATTTGTTACGTAAAATAATTCGGAGAAGCTGCTTTAAGCATTGGTAAAGGTTATTTGTAGTTTTTATCCAAGTAGAAAGTTTCATGAAGATCCAGAACAAATTAAGTAAAAAGGCTTTCATAGGGAAAGCCTTCAACAAAGAGTTTTAAAACATCTCTGTGTCAACGATACTAACAGATGATAGACGCACCTACAGCACGCCTAGAGGAAAACCTACACAACTATTACTCATAGACGAAGGTACGTGGATTGCCTTAGAAGGGCTATAGGTGGTCGTCGTCACGATGGCCATAAACCGGTGCTACCAGTAGAATGCCAAGCGTTAACATCCATGACTAACATTCAAGACAATCTTTACACCAAACAGACTAAGGGCCTTAGCAGAAATCACATTTTCGAAATCTAAAAGCAGAATGTGTCAGAAAAGCAAACGATAGAATGCTGTATTTAATCCCATTAGCTGCAGCCACCAGTCGCCTACACCGCTAGTAGCAAATTTGATGAAAACACAAAATCGGCTATGCTGAAAGTAGCTGACATGCATGGACCAAACAATAAACTTGCAAGACCATCGTTGTTTGGTTTACACCTACTGGATTAAAACTTGTGGTTGATGAGGTTACCATAGAATATTTTAACGCAACGGATATTTTATTTTGTTTCTGTTTAGTTGACTAAGCTATGTGCCACGTAATATCTCCATACTTCATACAAGTTTCGCATATGTAAAATCAAATGAAGTAGTAATTTTAATGCCTGATGCCTAAAGCAGTAAGGGGATCAGGAACCTCGCCAAAAAGCATAGCCCAGAGCTTATTAACTCCATACAATTTTGAAGGGGAGACGAAAATCTCATTACAGTCTCCCCCTAATGGAGAATTAGAGTTTTAGGTGTAACTTACGAGGGCGTAAAGTATGTCCGGATTAAACATAGCCATGATGTTTACCTGAAACAGACAAAATAAAAAATTAGTATTGCAGTGTTTAGATTGGTAAAGTTGTTATGATTTTAGGTATTCTTGAGAGTTAAGCAGTGACAATATTGGAATTATGAAGAAATCAGCAGAAGACGCGTAAGAGAACATGACGCTGGAATTCACACTTTAACAGTCCAATAAAACCAAGATGTCCATCCGCCCATACGTGTGTACTTCCAGCACATATAATTCCCATCGTTACTGCGGCAACAAAACCAGGACTACATAATAGAGAGGAGCACATGTGGCGAATCGAATTACCCACACATTAGAGCTGTTTAACGTTTTATTTGTTTTTTAAGCGCGGGCGCCGGCGCGTCGCTTTGCTTTATGACCGGTAACTATGGGCACTACTGCACTAGCCTGGGTATATGGGGTCCTGGTACAGAGGGTTCAGTTTAAATATAATCATTGTTTTGTAAACCTCTTCATTTAAGTTTGAACTGTTACTATCGAACGGCAAGTTGTTAAGTTCACCTATCAAGAAATTTATTCTTGTTTTATTTTTAACCATGTGAGTAATTCAATTAGAGAACTACTTGTTGGGACATGGAAAACTTAGTTGAGGATTTAAATTTTGGACCATCCAAAATTATCCATCATCATTACCATCCAAAATTTAAATGTATTATAATATTTGTATTTGACCAACTAACAGTTTGCTACGTTAACGTTTCAATGAAATAGTACACCTTGCATAATTTTATAAACAAGTACACATGTGTCTGCTTGAATTTTTAAACTGTGTCATTTCCAGTGTCACCACTTCCCTGCTCGAGCTGTCCCGCAGCGGCGCGACAATTACCGAGGCGACACATCACCGCGACGCGTCTTAAGCACTGCAATCATTTCGCCAGTTTTCTTCACCACTGGCGCTAACGTACAAACTGTAAGCGACAAGCGAGCCATTGTTGTCGTTTAAAATGAGACCCAAATTATCTTTGGTCGTAAACTGAAGAAATACATTTCTGAAGCCATTTAATCATACGAATTAACTGATTCAAGCGTTTATTTTAAGTAAACTATTTACACGAATCAGAAAGTTGACCTCGAAAGGTTTACATAGAATTAAAAATGAAGTGTGGCGTCAATTCGTCCAACCAAGTAGTAATAAAAGCTTAGTTTACTTTAGTTCACTGCACTTAAGTTTGTAAGGAGATATAAAGAAAAACTATTAGACACTATGCTGATGTCCTTGATTGATATCCTACGTCTTCAGTTATAACAGGATACGAATTCTAACTTCAAACGTACGTAACTAATAACATTTCTTAGCTGACGCTTACTCCTACAACTTGCACCAACATCGTCTGGTCCCTTGGCGCTCGTCGTAGTCCCGCCACTACGCGACATTATTCATCGGTCAAGTGCGCCTCTGGGACGGAACGGGACAACACTACCTCTGTCTTTGTCTACACACACGATCCAAATACTACGCGTTTCTATTTGAACTGCAACGTGAAAACATCTGCGAGAGCTTGAGTACTTTTTGTCTTGGAAAACTCGTAGAGATGCAATTAACAATATGTGTAGAACTTGAGTACTTTGAAAATCATCATAAGATTTTAACTGCCTTTCCATTCCTAAAAGAAAGAGGCGGAGGAGATGATCCCAAACAACCTAAATAACATGTCCAATAGGACAGGAAAGTATTCGGACTACACGAACAAGAAGATGAAGACAGACATTAATGGCGCCGCATCATTGGTAAAGCCGATCCCACGTAACGGGAGACAGAAGAAGATTTTAATATTGCTTATGACCCAATTTTGACTATTGTTTTACCTTCTTCTAAGCGTGGTGATGCCAAAACCAGAACTAACCTTTGTAAATAATTCCAAAGTTAGAACAAAATTTAGCAAAATGGCTTCCAAAATGTTATGTTTTAACTAATTGGGACACTTAGTCCGACATACAACAAAGGTAATTATGTCTCTCATCACATCTATCTTAAGATTCTCGTCCAAGACCCAGGATTTTGATAAGGTAGACGATTCATCTAATGAAACTATCGCAATGAATCCTAACGACAGTCATTATACTAACAAAGACGAAGTGCATCTATTTCCACTGCTCATCTATCTGTAGCAGCAATTTGACTGAAATAGATGCAACTATGTAGGTCTTCCGACATTTACGATCACTGTTCGTCGAATAGATTCCATTTCACTGTCATCTGCTATTTATTGGTCTACGATAAGTTTATATGAGTGTAGAATATGGCGGGTGTCTATGACATGGGAATATTGCCTTGGAGGTCTCTTCCCTTCCTAATAATACCCTTATAATAGTTGGGTATCCCAAAGCGCTGATTGTCCAAGGCAGACAATTAATATTCCGTGGCGATCTATAGTCTGTGCTTTTCTCCATTACAAGCAATTTGTATCTTGCTTGAACCAGATTGTGAGACATGAAACGGACAGACATACAATTTTATCTCATTATTTGACATTACATTAAGTGAAGAACATGTAATTTTTTCACTGCCAAGTGAAACTGACCAAATCCAATCAGTGCTTTTTATCATTTACAACCTTGCACCCTGCACATTACTCGTGGCTGATGGTTTCTATGAGTCCAATAACAGCATTAAATTCCTGCTGCAATAAATGGTTAGCGATAAATTTAGCATTTTCATCGTAGCAGGATGGCATGTAGGTGGCAATTTATTTCCGTCTGTCTGGGTTTCTTACTTTATCCACTGTAGGCGTAGATCATATCGGTACATTAGAAATTTATCAATCTCTACAACACCTAGTAGACAAAATTCATATCGATATTTTCAAAAGCGTTGATGCCTTTTTATCAGTTATTCTTATTATGAACTGATGTAAAACGTAGAAAATAATGTAGCAGACATTGCTAGACCAACAATATCGTCATAACAGTTCGGTAACACAATATCCAATGATGACGATTCCCCGAGTTGTGTTTAGCCGCACTGCAGACAAGCAGCTATGCGAGACGGGCTGCAATAGTTGGCGGTTGTGAACCGCTAGTTCGAATGTGTATGATCAGAGCGATGCTACCGTAGTCGCCGCAACTATTAGCTACCACCTAGTCTTACGATAATAGCTCTTGCTATTGAAGATAGCATCTATGTTATTCGTAAATGGTAGACAAATGAATACGATTCCCATTGCATTGGAGATTGTCGTAAAATGTTATTACTTTATCCTTTCTATGAAATTCGTAAATCCAAAATCATTATACAATCTTAGACATCGTTTTCTTCCACTCTTTATCAAGTTAACTAGTCGCTACTCAGGGACAAAGCGATTTTTGGGCGGATGGGACCATTTCAACCCTTTCTGTGATACAAAAAGCGGTTAGGCGATAACCGAGGGACGGGCAAGGGACAGAACAAAATCGATCGCATTAGCATATACCGACACTAACAACGGACGAGGGTGTAGTCTCCGATGACCGTAAGACGTAGATTTTTCGCACTATTGATGAAAGCTGAACACTAGAATAAAACTAAGAGCTAGCATTTCCAACACATGACGTAAGGCGATGTGCGTCAGCGCGGATTTTGCTATGAAATCGTAATTGGATCCAGTCGCCTGCCCCGTCAGCGTTACGTGGGCTATTGTCTTATTAGCGGCTAATTAATACGAGGCGTAAATG